>CM071858.1:15000-1426250 GCA_036507275.1 Sicyos edulis | reverse complement strand
TAATATATTGAATGATATTAAGATTTTTTTTTTTGACATGATGATATTAAGAACTTAGTTTTTAAAAAAAAATTAAAATAATTATAATAATCAAATTAAATTAAACTTTTTAAAAAAAGGGCCTATACAATATTGGTGTGACATGTTGTGTTAGATGGACAACAGCATTTAAGCTTATGATGTGTGCAATTATAAATTATTTGATGTTGCAATACAATTCTAATTAAATTGTTCATATATCCTATTCAAACCCCATGTGCCCTGCCATTTCATTAGTATCTCTAATAGATTACAAAAATATCTTCTAAAGAAAGAAATATATATTTATTTAATTTTTTTTATAATTATATTTATTTAATTATTACCATAATTCTCGATTCCCTCATAATTATTATCATTTCCCTTCCCCAAATATTTATATTTTCATAAAGTTATTTCCCAACCACTATCATTTTCCACTAAGACAATCTAAATTAAAATCTCTGAGACCTTTTAACACCTCAATTTACTTTCATAGAAATTTTTTACTTGAGATATTTTCCTTTTAATATAGTAATATTTGGAAATAGAGAACTTAAATTCATATCTCCAAGTTTTCAGGTCATATTATTAACATATTTTATATCCCAGCTTAGTTTATGAGATTTTTTTTAGTACACAGATATTAATAACTTCTTTTAAAAGTAGTTTTTTTTAGAGATGTTTAAGGGATTATATCTGAAATCTCGCATGCTTAGCATCTTTATATTATCATCTTTGTTCTATAGGAATATTTTTTCTAAATACTTTATAATATTTATATAATTATGTTGGTTTATCTGAATTATATTTGAGATAACTTAAATTTAGACAATGATTTTGTCCAGACAATAATAATATAATTTTCACATTAATTTAACATGATTTTAATTTATATGACCTACTTGTTTATATGAACTTAAATATTATGTTTTTAAAAGAAAAAAAAAACATATCCTATAAATTCTGATATGTACGCTTGTATGAAAAATAAAGACACCTATGTCTATAATGAATTATAAATTTTGAGAATATAAATATATAGTTAATTCTGTATTCGAATGGACTTGTGATTAGTTGAAAGCTAGAGTTTTAAAGATATACTTCCTTGGAAGTTTAGAGTTTGAGACTGGTTTGTGACATTCATTTATAGATATCCTCTACAGTTTTTTTGTTCCTTTCATGTATCCCAATTCTAGTATGTGTTGTTATCGAGTTTAGAAGAACGAAATTCTAAATTCTCGCTAATTAGATGTACAAATCATTACTAAATTGTTGTTCCAATCAAAGTATCCATATTAGAGTTTACTAAATGTAGAATCAATCTTTCATTGTAACAATCTTTATTTATACATATTTTTATAATTCACAATTAATGAGAGGTGAAAATTCAAATTTATAACCTATAATACATCAAAATACTTGTATTCTAGCTTTTATCTAATATAAAATTGAGATGAGAGATTGAAACTCGTTTTTTTTTTTTTTACTAATACATGATGTTATTTTTTTATTTTTTTTTTTTTAGTATATTGAAATTATACTTTTATGAAGATGGTAACTATTGAGCTTAGTTCTTGTAGATGAGGGTTTGTTACTATTTAGGTAGTTATTAATCAAATTAAAATTTTGAAAGGTGCCACATAAAATGACGAAACTGCCCTTGAAGTAAGAAATTAACGGAACGGATCAAATCTTAACAGCAGCGTGAGACCAGAAACGTGTCACGTGCCGTAAAGTGGACGTGACGTGGCATTTCTATGATACACTAGATTGTCGGGGTTTGTTTGAATTTTCTAACGGCGTTGATCCTCTTGAGTTTGACTTTTTCTTGTGGCACGTGCCTCTTCCCTAGACCTCCATGTCTCAGATTATTTCACCTTTGTTTTTTCGTTAAAATATTATTTTGATTCTTAAATTTTGTGGCTTTTAAAAATTTACAAAATTTTAATTTTAGTTATTCAACCTTTTAAATTTATTTAATTTTTAAAAGTCTAATTAAAATTCCTAAACGTTTTTTTTTTTTGCTTTGATCTATAAATATAAATAATAAAATAAAATTTGGTCTCTAGAATTTCTTTTTTTCTTTAAAATGATGTTACCAACTATCACAGTAAATTTTAAAAATATGTTTATATTTTATCTTTCATTTATTAAAAAATTTAATCATTATTCAACTAATGTCGATTAATATTAGTTTCCAATTTATTGTATTTTAATTTTTTTAAACTTCAAGAATTATAATTATATTTTTGAAAGTTAGGTACCAAAATAAAATAAATCTCAAAATTTAAAGGTTAAAATTAAATTTTTAAAAATTCATAGATCAAAATGGAATAATTGTCAAGATTTAAGAATTATAATTTTATTTTTTGATTTTTTTAATATATATATATATATATATATATATATATATTCTAAAATAGGGTCTAATTTGGGCCAAGAAGGGTACAAAAGTGATCCCTTCCAAACGCTAAACCCACCGGTCCAAAAGAAATCATTCAACGTGTTAGTCGGGCTTCTTATTTCTTTTATTTATCTCTCTTTTTATTTTTATTATTATTATTTCTTTTTATGGCATAATCTTATTTTTCCTTTTTCTTTTTAAAATAAGTTGAAAAAAAAAAGAAGTTGGCCTTCTCTTTATTTTGTGTGTCCATTTTCCTTCAATCAAGGAAAAGGAGGGCCCTCCTTTCCTGTCCTCTTGTTGGAGTTTTGATTTATCCTCTTCCTTTTCAAAGATAAGAATCCAAAATAATTAACTCTTTAAAGAAAAAAAAAACCAAGTAATTATAATTTCAGATTGATTTGTACTATATTTTGGCAACAAGGCATCAAACAAATTGTCAAATTGCGGCATTATTATCGGCAAAACAAATCTCAATTTTATAAAAATGAAGATGAAAATATTAGTGTAGATAATTATTTTTTTAATCATAAATGTATTTAAATTATCATATTTTTTTTATAATTATCCATATTAGTGATATATGTCGAAGAAATTTAAAATATTAAACAAGACAGTTTATAATTGAATTACCAAGCTTGGAATAGAAGTGTTTCCTTTCACTTAACTTGTAGGTCTTCTTTAGTGTGGAGTGTAATCATTATATAATTTTGGTATAAAGTAATTTATAGAAGGAAGTTTGGTACAAACTCACAAGGAATTAATATTCTTTAGATATTGACAAGCATTAAAGTTGGGTAAAGAAAAGAAGTGTAAAATAAAAGCAAGACCTTTATAATATAAAGTTTACATTAGGCACACATTACAATACTCAACTTGTCAAAAAAGAAATTATGTTGGTACCCATAAAATCTTCCACTAAGGTGGTGAAATGACAAGGAATGCACATCCATTCCAAGATATTACATTAATTTTAATTTTAATTTTCTATATACATAATTTAGAACTTCCTAGAAGAGAGTTAATAAATCTTTGAACTATTTTCAAAATAATAATAAATAATGAACCTTTGAACTTAAAAAAAGTTAGTAAAATATTTTAAAATTAATGACAGTTGATTGTTAAACACTGTACCTTTTTGTTCAATATTATACGAAAGTAAAATGTTTCAACTTTTCGTTATTTACCCGTTAAGTCTATATTGAAATAGTTTATGTCATTGGTTTAATTGATGAATTATAATTAATATTTTTCTATGCAGTAGAGAAACCTAACTCAACTCTATATTTTTCAGGGTGTATTTATGTTAATATCTTATTTTTCATAAATCCTAAAATAACTCTATTCAAAACCTCATACTCTATAAATACATAACAAATAAATAAATAATTAATGACTTCTTGTCTTATTAGTTTAAGCTACTTATTGCTGCATTAAAATTTTATTTTATTAATTAATTTCTACTCTCATACATACACACGTATGTATATATTATTACTTGAACTAGCAAAAATAAAATAAAATTGATCCATCAAAAATCAATTCAATCCAAATAAATTATAACCCAAGCATTTTTATGATTTTGGTCGAATAATCGTGTTGCTCTATCAACTATGTGGGTTCAATGACGTAATGTTTCGTTTGGTTGTAAAACAGTTCAACATTAATATTATAGGTTTGATTCCGAGAATCGGTATTTGTCATCTCCCCATATGTACTAAAAAAAGAAAAAAAAAAGTTGTACTATGTAGAATTTATTTCTTTAATAAATATTCAAATATTGTAGGTGAATTATATAGAGCTGGATTCAATTTATATATATATATATATATATATATATATAAAAGAAAAATAACAGAGAAAATAAGAAAGTTGCTATTACAGTTACAGAGGAATTGAGTAAAACTTATTTTAGACTAAACCAAAAAGAGAAGTGGCGATTACAGTTTCAGAGAAAATCACTAAATCTTAAGGTTCCATTTCCAAAACTCAAAAACACTCAAAAACTCTAAATATTATACATCACATATTTATACCCATATCATCTAATTCATTCATAAAATAACAATTTTAAAAAAGAAAAAGAAAAACAGAGAAACAGAGCAGAAATCTAAGTTTGATTTTCAGCATACTTGTTGATGAGAGCCAAGGCATTACTGATAACTCTGGTAACATCCACAACGCGAGCCCTAATCGAAGACTTCACCCTTCCGTTGAGCGCCGCGCCGGCGAATCCATCGTCGCAAGTGTTCCCGTCTGTGATCGCCGCGCTCACCCACGTCTCCACGTTGCTAATGTGCCACAGAAACTCGCTCTTCTTCGACCCGCTCACGCGCTTCAGCTCCTCCACCGACTTGCTCAGCCGCTCCACCGTGTCGCCGACCTCCTCCAGGCAGTCCTTCAGCGCCGCATACTCCCGCGCCTTCAGTCCGGTGAACTTCGTCATTTTCCACACGAAGGACCTGGCGGATCTGGCGCGGGAGAGGCTCACCACCAGCGCCGTGTGGACTAACTGGCGAGGGTTCTGTCGGATCATCGGGGCGAAGTTTGAGAGGGATTGGACACAGAGTTCCGGGTAGGTTGTGTAGCTGCATCGAGATTTGATGAAATTGGAAGCGCCGCCGGTTCCGCCGTTGCCGGCGGCGGCGACGACGGAGAAAATGGAGAGGAGGAGGAGGAGAATGGCGGATTTAGCCATTAGGGTTTTGCAGAAATTGAGAGAAGAAGATGAGAATTGGGGGATTTGTGTTTGTGGAATGAAAAGTTGGGGGTTGTGATTTTATAGTGGAAGGTCACGACATTTTAACCTGAAGGGTAATACGTGTGAAAGCATTTTGTAACCGTTTTTTTACATTTATTTTATTCTCTCATTTTTCATTTCTTAAGCGTGTTTGGAGTGATAAGTATGAAGTAGTTTAAATGTAACGTTTGAATGAGTATAAACATTTAAATTTGATAAAACTTGTTTGGAAGGAATGGTAGAAAAAGTGTGTTTGGATAAAAACGTTTGATTGAATAAATGATCGAGTAGTGTTTGAATGTGGTTATTTGAAATAAATGCTAAAAAAAATCGTGTTTGAATGAGTGATTATACGAAAATTTAATGAGGGTTGTAAGAAAAAAGGATAAATTGTCAAGAAGGGTCTATTTTAAAAACTTATTATCAAAATGGGTTTTATTACAAACAATTTCTCAAAATGGGTTTTCACGTCTCTTCAAGAGACGCCACTCAAGGTAAAAAAGAATTTACTCATTCTTGGCCAAACACGTGGCAAGCCTGGTCAACCCAAATAATTCTCAGGAGCTTTTGTGAGATTTTTCTAGTTTTTTTTTTTATTTCTAACCATTTCTGTTTCTTTATTCATAAATATATATCAAATTCATGGGTTTTTTTTTTCTGTCTTTCCATTGTTTTCTTTCATTTATTTTTTCTTTCTTTTGAAGTTTTAAATCACTTTTATTTCTCTAGAGAGTATAATGATTAATTTTTATTATCTTATTTTAATATATATATTTTTTTAATTTCTTATTTTAAAAATTTATATTAGTTTACATATTTTAAAATTATTTAAGTTAAGGTTGATCGATATGTAAAAAAAGAGTTAAGAAGGTTAGGATATTGAACAAAAAAAATTACTATTAATGCTAATTAATTCATGATTAAGTTGACAACAAAAGTAATAGTTAAGTGGCATTTATATATGTCGAATGACTAGGTGATCTTATGATTAGGTGGTCTTAGGTTTGAGTCTTTGATCTCAGTTTCAAAAAATATATCATGATTATGTCAAAAGTTGATAGTTATTAGGGTTTAAAAATACATGTTCATTTATGATTTTTTTTTGTTTGAAAACAATTATATGATTATTTTTAGGGTAGTTGTTATGTTTATAATGAATGTGGATAAAACAATTTATATATATATATATATATATATATATATATATATATATATATATATATATATATATATATTAATTAACATTCATCATAAATTTTTTTTCAATATCCTAATAACTTTAACCTTTTACATGAATTTGACATATATCTATAAATAAATAAAAAAAATTGTTGATAAAAATTATTCTTTGTTTTTTGTCTCAAATTGAAGCAAATAGATGCTTTGATTTTTTTTATCCCTTTCTTTAGAGTTTTGTATCGAATTACATTTTACTTTTTCGGATTATTACTTTTTTTCTTTGTGAACATAATTAATTATTTATAATTCTTCACTTTAAAACTTAATATAAATTTACATGTTTTCAATAATTTAACATAAGTTGTTTGATAGCTAAATCTTTTATTTTTTTAAAAAAACATAAAAGTTTTTCTTTTCTAAAATAAAAGGTTGAACCTGTTAGGATATTGGAAAAAAATATACAACCATGAATTTAATTAATTATTTTTATCAATACATATACATTAAATTATTTTATCAACATTGTGTTTTTGAAAATATTTTATCTACATTATTATAAACATAACAACCATCTTAAAAATAATCATAAATCAACAAGTATTTTTAAATCCCTATTAATTATGAACATTTGGTATATCATGAATTAATTAGGGTAATTTTTTATTCAATATTCTAATTGTCTTAATTTTTTTTTGACATATCTAACAACCTTAACTTAAATAATTTAAAAACATCTATATTAATATAAAAGTTTAAATTAAGAAAATTAAAATTAATCCACTATACTATATAGAGAAAAAAAATAGTGATATAAAACTCCAAAAGAAAGAAAAACAATGGAAAGATAGAAAATTATGATGAATGTTAATCAATTATATATATATATATATATATATATATATATATATATTAAATTGTTTTATCCACATTCATTGTAAACTTAACCACTACTCTAAAAATAATCATAATTGTTTTCAAAAAAAAAATCATAAATTAACATGTATTCTTAAACCCTAATAACTATCAATTTTTGACATAATCATGATATTTTTTTTTGAAATTGAGATCAAGGACTCAAACCTAAGACCACCTAGTCATTAGACATACATAAATGTCACTCAATTATTACTTTTGTTGTCAACTAAATCATAAATTAATTAGCATTAATAGTAAATTTTTTTGTTCATTATCCTAACCTTCTTAACTCTTTTTTTACATATATCTAACAACCTTAACTTAAATAATTTTAAAATATGCTAAAACAAAATTTTAAAATAAGAAATTAAAAAAATTATTAAAATAAGATAATAAAAATTAATCATTATACTCTCTAGAGAAAAAGAAAGTAATATAAAACTTCAAAAGAAAGAAAAAAATAAATGAAAGAAAACAATGGAACGACAGAAAAAAAAACATTAAAAAAAAAAAAAGAAACCACGAATTTGATATATATATTTATTGGTTAGAAAGAGAAAAAAAAATCTCAAAAAAATCTCATAAAAGCTCCAGAATTATTTGGGTTGACTAGGCTTGCCACGTGTGTGGCCAAGAATGAGTAAATTCTTTTTTACCTTGGGTGGCGTCTCTCGGAGAGACGTCAAAACCCATTTTGAGAAATTGTTTGTAACAAAACCCATTTTGATAATAAGTTTTTAAAATAGACCCTTCTTGACAATTTATCCAAGAAAAAATGTTGTTTGAAGAGAAATGGTAAGATAACCTTGTTTTTTT
Organism: Sicyos edulis; assembly: GCA_036507275.1. NCBI lineage: Eukaryota > Viridiplantae > Streptophyta > Magnoliopsida > Cucurbitales > Cucurbitaceae > Sicyos > Sicyos edulis. The sequence goes on along the minus strand of CM071858.1, from coordinate 1,418,175 downwards.
AAATGAGAGTTTGAAATTAGCTATGTCTCCATGGGAACTCGCCCCCGAATGAAATTTTTTTTTTAAGCTAAAAAGGAATGAAGAATGTATTCTACATCCTTATTTGTCTAATCCCCGCTTTGTTTACATTTTATTTTTTATTTTATTTTTAAAAAAATGATTTTTCCTTTTTTTTACTAATTTAATTTAATTTATATTTTTTATTTGTAAAAATAGTTATTTAAATATATTTGTTCTTTAATAATTAGTTTTTTTAGAATTCTTCGATAATTAGTTATTTAATTGAAATTAATATATATTTGTTAATTAAAAAAATTAATTATTTGAAAACATTAAAATTAAGATTAGAAAAATAAAAAAATAAAATAAAACAGTGATAATTCACCGCACAAAATCCGATCTCCACCTCCATCTTCGTGAAAAAATTAGTGAATTTCGTGAATGATTTTGATGACAGGGTGAAGATGGAGATGGCATTTCTCTATCTCGTCCCGCCTCGTGAACATCTCTAATTAAAAAGAGATTAAAAAGAATTTAAATACATAAATTTTACCCAACTTCATTTCTCTGCTTGTCCTAAAAAATCAAATATATAATAATTCAACAAATAATAATGTGTGGATATAATTCTCCAGAGTCCATACAACTCCTTTTTATTGTAATCCATGTTGCAGAACTAATAAATTTCGAGATATATATATATATATATATATTCACACATTATTGTAGTACTACGAGAAAAAAAAAACAATAACTCTCAAAACAATACACTGTACTATAATGTCCTTGTGCACCATGCATGTAGATTTTATTGATTTATATATATATAAATTGTAGATTAATCCTTCACATTTTATACAAATAATGGATCATGTTATAGTAAGATGGTTTTTTTTAGAGTAGATCAATTTCCAATTTCACTTTTTATGTGGTTGTCTTAAAACTAATTTATAATGAGTGAAATAATTCAGTTTTCTCCACTATTGTTAATGTGATCCACAACAATATGTGGTTTTGAAAAAGGGACTATGTCAGGTTAGATATGGGGTATTTCCTACAAAAATATTAACATGACAACGTGTATTACTGGCATTACAAACAAAATTTCTCTTATTCAAGTATTATGTGGTTTAAGATTTTCTTATGGTTTCAATGGGTTAGTGGCGCGATGGTTTCATTGTTTGGTTGTAAATTAGTTCAACACGGTCTCGCTACTAAAAAAAAATTCTTATGAAAAATTAATAATTTAAATGAAGATTTATGGTGGACTTATGCATTATTTAATCAAAAATTTCTTTTTAAAATATGGTTAAGATACCATAATCCCTAGATCTTGAGTTTGGTTTCATTTTGATCCATAAACTATCAAAACTTTAATTTAGTCCATAAATTTTCAAGTTTGTTTCAACTTAGTTTGTAAACTTAAAAAAAAAATGTAAAATGAATCCTTATAATAAATTTGAAGTTAATATTTATTAAATTGGTTCAACAATGTTAATAATTTTAATATAAGCAAAGAAAATATGTGAACATATTTCTAAAATTTATAGTGAAATACGATAACTTTTTAGAAAAAATAACAACAAATTTTTAATAACGGCTAAATTTAATTTATTTCAAAAATCTAAATACTAAAATTAAATATTTGAAAGTTTAGTTACCAAAATAAAATAACTTGTAAAGTTTAATGATCATGAATAGAACAAATTTTAAAGTTGAAAGATTAAAATTAAAATTCAGAAAATTTAGAAACCAAATGGAACAAAATTATGAATTTAGTTTAAAAAACTATTGTCCAAAAAAAATGGAACAAAATAAAAAATCTACATACGAAAAATGATATTTTAAGAAACAAAAAAAAAAGAAAAAAAATATTTAGTTTCATTTTTCTAAAAAGAAAATAAACAATAGTTTTTTAGAGGAACCCACATATGAATTCCCCGTGGAAAACTTATGTCTGCATCCCTACATAAATTTTAATTGGAAACTTTTTCAAGGATTTGGATTTATGTCTCAATCCCTACATATTTAAATGGAAAATTTTATGTTTCAAAAAACAAAAAAAAAAAGAAAAAAAAAAGGAAAATTTTACAGGAATGTAGATAGCAATAAAGGGTTGTCCTACATCTTTAAATATATTAAGCCCCTTTTTTCTCTTATTTAACTAGAGATTGATAATCGAAAATTTAAGGCCATTAAAGGAAGAGTGAAAATGAAATGAAACTAAAATTAATGAGAAAAAAATTAGTACTGACATAGGATCTAAATTTTGATGCATATGATTCAATTTGAACCACATTTATTTATTTATTTAAAATACATTTGTAATTGTTAAATTTGATATCTAATTTCAATTTAATTTTTCAAAATTGAATAATTGTATCATAACATTCTCACTTTTAATTTATAAGATAAAAAATTGTTAGTTACATAATAAAATGTCGATTACTAATTTTAAATTTCAATATATTAATCAAATGATTATTTTAAAGAAAATAAAAATAAAAAAAATACTAAAAATGAAAATTATCGAAATGTTGGAATAAAAGTACTCAATTTTTGTAAAATAGAGACAAAATTAAAAGTACATCCCAAATCTCCCAACTAAAAATGTTTTTTTTTAGTTTAAAATAAAATAAAATAGAACACAAATTAAGTAAAAAAAGATGAACATTAAAATTTAAGTCATACCATTTACTCAAATCGAATTAGATTTTTTTTTTAAAAAAATGGAACCAAATAAATAGTGATGAATAAGTAAAGTCAAAGTAAAATAAATAGGCAGATGAGAACATGATTTGAATGAATTTATTTTATTTTATATTTCATGGTATAAATATTTAAAATACCGAAAGTCCAATTTTTTTTGCTACCGACATTACTCAGACCAGCTCAGCTCAAAATCTTTTATAATTGAAGGCTCGCACCTTTATCCGTTGTCGGTTTTCGCATTTTATTTTATTTTATTTTGTGTGTATATTATTATATTCAAACTATAAAGAGATAAATTCGTCTTTCAGAAATAAAATAGAGAAATGTTGACGTAGAAAATCTTAATCAGGTTTTTATTTTTATTTTTTTCTAGATTATTCATCCATCACCGGCTATAATTAGGAGATATGTCAATTTTTGAAGTACCTTTAGGTCTGGTTTTATTATAAAAAATATATCAATTTTAAGTACAGTCCACAAAAGTTTTTTTTTTTTTTTTTTTTTTTTTCAGAAACACAAAAGTTAATGCTTAAACATTTTTTTTAAGGAGTTTTTTTTCATGTATAACAAAAAATGGTAAAATATTTTCATCTATAGTACAAAATTCAAAATAATTTCATTTGTAGCAGAAAATCCAAATTGACTTATATCATTTGTTGAATTCTATTAGTGATAAAATTCAATCAATGATAAACTCGTTCTATCACTGCTTAAATTTTCTATTCGTGAGAAAAATCTAAATTGAGTTCTATCACTGGGTGAATCATATAAATAAATATGAGATAGATGAATTATTTTAAAAATTTTGCTGCAAATATAATACAAGAGGTATAATATGCTGCTGATGGTAAACTCTCTTTTTTAATCTATATGCTTTCACATTTAAAATAAAAGATTTTTTTTTTGGTATTTTTAAGTAATTTAAACAATAATATTTTAAATAAAAATTTAGTTCAAATTTTCACATCTCCAATAGAAATTAAAATTGAAAATTGTAAAATGTAAAATGTAATCTCTAAGTCTGATATATAAATAGCATATTTTACTTCCTTAGTTACTCGACAATATAATAGTCAAGGTAGTATTTTGATAGGTTTAAATCTCCACTTAGAACATCTAAGGAAATAATTTTTATTTGATATCAAAGTTTAATAACAATCGGAAGACAATTGTTATTATTTGATATTATTTGCTTTCACATTTAAGGAAATCTCTACTTTTAACCTTTTTTTTTTTTTAGTTTAATAACAATTGGATAATTTCTCGATTATAAATACATATTTTTTTCAGTTTAATTATTACTCTTATTTGTCTGATGAACCTTATTTTTTTAAATTATTCATTTAGTTTAATTATATAAACCGTGTCTTTTTTAAGCTAAGTCAATTTTAAAAAAAAAAGTGAGTAAATATTTCAAATGCATTCTCAACTAAACTAGTTACTTTTCAAATGCAAAGACCAAGCCATTAGTTATTGAAATTAATTTGACAAATTTTGAAATAGAAGCATGTGATAAATGATAAATTCTTTTTGACTTCCCTATTTATTTTGGGGTTTAAAAGTCTATAAGCAAAGACTCAAATAGAGTGGTGGGACAAAGCCAAGAAAAGGTGTAAAGTTGCATACTTAAAAATATTACTTAAAACTTATTTTTATATTGTAATTCTTTTACAAAATAAATGGAATTTGGGGACTTGAAAACCTTTTCTACTGATTAAAAATTAATAAATTACTGGTTAAAATGAGAATTTTTTATGTACAACATTTGGAATAACTTTATCGTTTTAAGTACTACTTTATGCCTGTTAATTATGCTATTTGACAATTTATTTCAATGTTATTTATGCTTTGCACTTCTTAAATTCTTTTCATAATTTTCTTATTCTCGATTATTTAAAGAAAAAAAAAACATTTCATTTAATGCTTTCACATTTAAAGAATTTCCTTTTATATTTTTCAGAGAATAAAGTTTAACTTTATAATTGTTTGCATATCCACCCACAAATACAGTTAGACGAACACATCGTTTTTGGGGACATAATGATAATTTGGATTCAATGTTTGTATTAGGAGTGTACAACCGACAGTTTAAAATCTCCAAACGCTTAAGATCGTGTACTCGTCGTTTCATTGTTTGATGGTAATTCAATTTTAATATCATGGTCATGAATTCGACATCGATAATTTGTATTTATCTGTCATTTATTTGAGAGTAATAATACCATTTTTATAGGGTTTGTGGTCTCTTTTCCACAATTTGTACTAAAAAAAGACAATCTAAAATATCCAACTCAAATTATAAAGTTTATGTATTGCTATTAAAATATACTCTTTTTTACTTAAATTATAAGAGTTGAATTGAATTATAAATATTTATTTTATTATAATTCCTTTTGAGAATTGAGTAAATTGATTTTTTTTTTTTTTTGAGAATGTATTTTTTACTCCTTTCAACTCAACTCAAAAGTAACTAAATAAGATATGTTTTTAATATATTTAGAAGAAACATGCAATTTAGTCCAGTTTAATTTCTAATTTTATTTTGAATTGCTATAAAATTAAATTATTTTCATTTATTATGTCACAAGTCACGAAAAAAAGAGAGAATATTTTTGAAAAAAGAAAAAAAAAAAAGATAATGTTTATATATATATATAACTTTTTTTTTTGCAGAAAAAATATTCATTTATGATAGAGCTAAATAATTTAAATAAAATGAATCATCCCAAGGTCTGGTTCTAGTGGTCCTAAATTCCAAATAATAAATGTAAATTTGAATGAAAACTCTTCATGTGCCCATTCCCAATTAGATTTTTCACATTTTCTTAGAAAAAGTATGCTAAATTTGTTTAAAATTAAGATAATTTGAATGCCTTTAAATATAAACACAACTAAAAGAACTAAAAAAAAAAAAATTATTTTTTATTTGAGATAAATTATTTGAATTTAGAACTCTCTTAATATCTTTTTTTTTTTTTGAGAATTCTTAATATCAATTTATACGTAGTTTTAATCAACATAAACCTTTATTGCCTAAAAAATTCGTTTATCCTCATAGGAAATTTGGAAACTATACCACTATAGCCTTATTATATAATTATTTTTAGTACAATAAATATGATAAATGAAGAGTTAAGCTTTCTATTCAAAAGAATGAATAAATGTCAATTACCACGAAATGACACTATATGTAGAACAAACCCTTTTTCTACCTCTAAGAATGCCTTTTTTTCAAATATAAATAAATGCTAGAGTTAGGAGTTGAAGTCTTCAACCTAAAAAAAGATTATAGGTCAAGATTCACTAAATTTTGCTTGAATTTCTTTTAATGAACTATACCAAATTTAAAAAAGAATAAAAAAAATGATTATCCAAAGTAATTTATATTATAAATTTTGAAAAATAATAATTTAATGGTTAAAATACTATTTGTTCGCTCGACTTTGACATTTGTTCTATTTTGGTACCTAGAGTTTCAAGTTTCCAATTTTGGTTCATCGATTTTGTTGTTTGTCCAATTTTGGTTCATCGATTTTCAAATGTTAGAATCTGGTCCCTAAACTATCAAGAAAGCTAAAAAATAGTCTTTTAGTCAAATGATTTTTTTGTCACTCTTGAATTATTTTCAATCTCATCCCTATTTCATAATTTGGTTTTCTAAAAGTTTTATCCCTCTTAAATTCATCTCTCCGGTCTTCTTTCCTTTTTTTCTCTCTCTTATTCTCTCTTCAATTCATCATCAAATTCTTTAGCATGAAACAATTTTCCTAAATAATCTTTTTCTTACTTTGATTTGTCAAAATTTGTAATCTACCATGGAACCAATAAGAAAAGGAAAGAGAACGAAAGAAGGGGAAAAAAAGGAAAAGAGAAAAGAGAAGTGAATTGACGAGAGATAAAAACTTTTAGAGAGAGAAATGATGAAAGATAAAGAGAGAGAAAATAATTTACGAATGAAAAAAGTTTTATTTGACTAAAATGACCACTTTGTTTTTTAACTTTCTTGAAAATCTAGATACCAAAATTGGACAACAACAAAATTGATGGACTAGGAATGGACAAATATTTGAAAGTCGAAGGATCAAAATTGGATAAAAAACAAAATCAAGGACCAAAATTAAAAATTTGAAAGTCGAAAGATCAAAAGGATATTTTAATCTAATTTAATATATACTTTTTAATTAAAAAAGATTTGAACCTATAATATCAAGTATGATAAATTATTATCTTGTCTGATTTTCATAACTTTATTAGAAAAAAAGTAATGTTAAAAGTAATTTTCTTTTCAAAAAAAAAAATGAATGTAGCTTTTTTAAAGGACACACCTATATATCAGTTGCATTCATCATAATCATCAATGGACCCTCCTATTGAATTATTGGTGTGTATAAATAGGAATTATTGTGACGTGTCCTTCAACATTAAACAACAATTAATTATTTTATACACCTAAAATAAGGGTTTTAAAATTTTAGAAAAAAATACACGATTTTATTGACAAGAAACCTTCTTATTCTACTAAAATTATTTTGTTCACATAACCATCTAACCAATATTTTTGAAAAATATCTAATTGTTTTTATTGCGCCTTCAAATTAGATATTCATAAATCATTGTTGACGATATTATTTCAAAATTGTCCTTCACAATCATTAGAGATTTGATTTGACTAGAAAAGAATTTGATGAGACAATAAGGTAAAATCAAATTCCAAATGGAATTTTTTTCACTCATCTTAAAGTAACAACTTTTGAAATTTAATCTTTTCTTTTGAAAAAAAAAATACATAAACATGATTGGGAGCTTGTTAAACTTAATGACAATAATTGTTCTCAAAAAAAAAAAACTTAATGACAATAAATATAATTGGAAAAATTCAACTGGTAAGTTAATTGAATTCTTATTTTAGTTCAACAATAATTAAGAATTGGAAAATTTAAACTAATAATTTTTAATTTATTTGTCGTTAATTGTGAATACTTTAATATAATGTAAGTGTACATTTCAAAGTAAAATTAAGAAAGAAGAGAGGATATTAAAAAATTAAAAGTAATGAATTCAATTAAATAAATGCTATATAAGAATCTAAAATTTGTTATGAAACAAAAAGAAGGAAAACTAAACAATGAAGAACAATAAAGTAAAGACAGAGAGAGCAAAGTAGAGAGACTTGTATTAAACTTAAAATTCATATATTTATAACATTACAAGGAATATATATTTAGTAAAGTAAGGTTATAATTAATGAAAGTAACTAGACGTTGGAGAGTTTCATAACTAAATCAATGGGTAGAGACTTCTATAGTGAACCGAATGAGTCAGTAACGCAACAGTTTCATTGTTTAATTGTAAATCAATTCAACATTAACATCATAGGTTCGATCTCGAGAATCACGATTTGTTTCTCATCCTCTAATATGTACTAAAAAAAGAGACTTCCATAGTGGACTTTTGTACTAATTTTCTTTAACTATCAAATATATATATAAGATAAAGATAATTGTTTTTGTAAGAATAGAATAGTAGGTCTAAATTACTCCACAAAATCTTTCAAAAAAAAAATCCAAATAAATATTAAAATAAAAGTAAATTAAGGAAGTGGGGAAGTTGAATTCGTTTGCTTTCAGTTAAAATCTCCTACTTTCGTGGTGCTGTCGGCATCCGTCAAACCTATAGTCAACGTTCATAAGGTCGGTTCCCAATTATACTTTCATATAATAAGGTGTTAAATTAAAGGTTAAAATATCATTTTGGTCCATCGACTTTGGGGTTTGTTCCATTTTGATCCCTCGACTTTTAAATGTTCAATTTTAGTCCCTCAACTTTGTTGTTTGTCCAATTTTGGTCCCTCAACTTTCAAATGTCCAATTTTGATCCCTCAACTTTGCTATTTGTCCAATTTTGGTCCCTCAACTTTCAAATATTTTCAAATTTGGTCCTTAGACTATAAAAAAAGTTAAAAAATTGTCCTTTGGTCAAATGAATTTGTTATCACTCCTAAATTATTTTTTCTCTCTTTCATCTTTCATAATTTCTCTCTCTAGAAATTTTACCTCTCTTCAATCCACCTCTCTTCCCCATTTTTCTTTTCTTTTTTTCTTCTTTATTTTCTTTCTTTTTTTTTTCTTCCATGGTAGACTATGAATTTTAGAAAACAAAAAGTGACAAATCATAGTAGGAAAATTATTATCTCTTCCCCTCTTTTCTTTTCTTTTCTTTTTTTTTTCTTTTTTTTCTTTCTTTTTCTTGTTTGTTCCATGGTAGACTATGAATTTTAGAAAATAAAAAGTGACAAATCAAAGTAGGAAAATTATTATTTAGAAAAATTATCTCATGTTAAATAATTTGTTGAGATGGATTGAGGAGAGAATAAGAGAAAAAAAGAAGAGAAGATGATTAGAGAGGTGGATTTAAGAGAGATAAAACTTTTAGAAGGAGAAATGATGAAAGATGGAAGAGAGAGAGAGAGAGAAAAAAAAAATTAGGAGTGAGAAAAAAAATTATTTGACGAAAGGACCATTTTTTAACTTTTTTGATAGTCTAGGGACTAAATTTGGACATTTGAAAGTCGAGGGACCAAAATTGGATAAACAGCAAAGTCAAGGGACCAAAATTGAACAAACTACAAAACAAGGAACTAAAAATGAACATTTGAAAGTCTAGGGACTAAAATGGAACAAATCCCAAAGTTGAGGGACCAAAATGGTATTTTAACCTAAATTAAATTAATCGTAATAATAACTAGCTTCAAAGGTGGCATTTCAAACGGCTTACCGATTACTTTTAAAAAAAAAATTACATTCAAACGGGTTTTAATGATCATTTAAAATAAATTCTCATTTTTATCACTCAAAATAATTCATTTTTAATCATTTATTTTTTAAAAACTCAAAATAACTATTCATTTTAAATTCACTTTTTTTTTGGAAACCGAGAAATCAACATCTAGATATTTCGAAGGGTATTTTAGTTTAAGCATTTTCCAGCGATTTCAAACTAAGTATCTCTCAAAGAAGCAAGTATCCCTCAAATTCACATTCAAATAAACAATTGTGTCTCTAACTCCTCTACGGAAGAAAAAAATCTGCATCCAAACGAATTGTTGGCTACAACTCCTAATTTTTAACTACTTCAAAATAACTGCTCAAACTAATTTTTCATTCAAATACCTCATTGAATGAGAAATTAGTTTAAAGAGTTATTTTAAATAGTTAGAAGTTGAGAATTGCAGCCAAAAACTCATTTGCATGTTATTTTTAATATGTAAAAGAGCAAGAGATAATAAGTTATTTGGATGTAAATATGAAATGAGTAGTTAAAAAAATGAGTTATTTTGAGTAGTTAGAAACGAATTATTAGAAATGAATGGTTAGAAATGATGAATTATTTTGAGTAGTTAGAAATAAATGATTAGAAACGAGTAGTTAGAAATTGAGAGTTATTTTTAGTAGTAAAAATGAGGAGTTTTTTTAGTAGTTACAAAAAACTCCTTTGAATACAATTTTTGAAGAATGGTTAGTAAATACTAGAATTAATACCTACAACAAATTTATATTTTGAAAACAAAAGTTAATATAATTTTGAGTTCAATCCAAGATAATGACCTCAAAAGTTAATAGTTGCTTATCTCCCCCAGAGTCGGAAAATAATGAACTACTTTACTCTCTATTGAGATTACCTTGAATCCATTTGCAACTTTGTAAATTCTCAAATTAACATTGAACTACAACAGTTCTACATACAAATTCATTATTATCAATGTCTATGAATTCTACTAATCCAATCCTCGTTCCAACATCATCAATCTCACTCTCCTCTCATCTTCTGATCTTCCCGCACTGCTGTAAATCTTCATCAAAAGCTTGAAATTGAGCTCATTATCCGGTTCCAATTCGAAAAGCCTTCCAGCAGCAATCTCGGCGATATCTACATTGCCGTGAAGATGGCACGCATACAACAACGCCCCCCACACGGTCGGGCCTGCCTCGATCGCCATCCCATTTGTAATGATTCGGTAAGCTTCTTCAATCATCCTTGCTCTCCCATAGAGATTCACCATACAAGCATAATGTTCCATGGTTGGCTTTATTTTATACTTTCCCTTCATCATAGAATACAATTTTTCCCCTTTCTTCACCAATCCCAAATGGGCACAAGTTGACAACAATGACACAAATGTTACATTGTCAGGCAAAACATTAAGACTCTCCATAACTTCAAAATATGTCAAAGCTTCTAAGGAATTGAAATGAGCAGATATTATGGAGTTCCATGAAACTATGTCTCTTTGAGGCATATTCTGAAACAGCCATTTTGCTCTGTCAATCTTACCATAATTGGCATACATGATGACCAAGGAGTTAGCAATGGACAAATTCCACTCCACGCCGTGTCGAATTGCCCATCCGTGAATGTGTAACTTGAGTTTCCACGACAAAACACTAGAAAGAACGGTCGACAAAGCAATCGAATCCGGCTCGCAACCTTCTCGAATCATTCGATCAAAGATATCCAATGCCTCCAAGAGAAGCCCATGGCGTGTGTAGCCAGTAAGCATGGAGTTCCAAGAAACTGCATCCTTACAACCAATCTGATCAAAAACCTTCCTAGCTCTCACAAGATCACCACATTTGGAATACATATCAATCAACGCGTTGAGGACAAAGACATCTCCAGCAAATCCCGAACGAACGGCATGCCGGTGCACAGCCTCCCCGATTCGAAACGACCCAATACCACCACAGGACTTGAGTACGCGAGGGAACGTAAAGCGGTCAGGTTCGACACCTTCTTCCTCCATTTGAAAGTAAAGCGCCAAAGCATCTTCATAAAGACCAAGTTCAGCATAGCCAGAAATAAGAGAATTCCAAACAAATGCAGAGAAATTTCGTTCACGCATTTCATCAAACACCTTATGGGCAATCTCCATACGCCCAAAAGAAGCATACAACCGAAGAAGCTTAGAACAAACACCCACATTTCTGCGCAAAAGATTAGTGGGTATTAGTCGATGAATCCGAATACCGCATTCAATGGCGCGCAAGCGGTAACAAGTTTCCAAAAGGGAGGAGAAGATTGCGGCGTCGATGGGGACGCCATTGTCGACCGAGGCTTCGAGGTCGCTGACGACGGAATCGAGAGCTTGGAATTTGGTTTGGGAGAGGGGTTTGTGGTGGATTAAGAGTGGGGTCGATGAGGATTTGGGGAAAGGAAGATGAGGGATTTCTTTGGCTTTGTTTATGCGAATTAGCTTTTCGTTGAGAAGTTTTTTTCTTTCTTTTTTGGATTTTTTGGGTTTGGATGAACAGATGAGAAGAAGGGAAGAAATGGGAGAAATTGATTGTTGTGAAGAGATCAGCATTGGGAAAAGAAACCGTTGGAAATGAGCAAAAATGGCGGCTTCAAAGCGCTCATTTGGAGTTCTATAGGTTGTCGCAGCTCATTTAGCACAACAAAACTATAATCATATAAAGAAAAAAAAATATCAAATATTGTTTTTTATTTTAGAATTTTCTTATGAAAATCATTATAAATAAATTGGGTGGAAACAAAAATAATGGTTGTTGCTCGAAAAATAATTTTCTATTGTAGAGTTAGATAGTTGGTTCCTTCACGAATAGTAGAGATGTGTATAACTAGCTCAAACACTTATTGGACAAAGGATCTCGTATTCGGTGTTTAGTTTGGTCGGTTCGAGATAAGGGTAAGCCCGTTTCGAGTTTTACTCTATCCTATTTAATTTCGGCGTGGTCACAAACCTCAATATCCCTCGTGCATCCATGGATTATCCCTCAAAGTGCTTATAAAAACTATCACTAAAGTGATGACGATGAAATGACCTTCGTTAAAAAATTTAAATTCCTTCGTTGGTAAAGTCAGGATTCCAATTTGTCTTAATACTGTTCATGAATACTCTTGTTATCAATGTTATCGTTGGTCAGTCGCTTTTTGAAGTGTTGTTTGGGACCATTGTCGATGTTGGGGAGTTATCTCCATTCGCGATTGTTCCTCTCTTGGGGGGCTTGGATGTAATAGTTATGATTAATTTATGAAGCTATTGTTCTTTCAAAAAAAGAGTTCAACAAAACATAAATGAAGAGACTAAATTATTATGGGGTGGCTCAATAGGTCAAAAAAGGTTTTGGGGTGCATAAACTAATGAGTTCAATCCTTATGGTGGTCACTTACCTAGGAATTAATTTCTTGCAGGTGGTATGTCCCGTGATAATAGTTGAGATGGAGCTGACTAATTTTTTTATTAGGATTATGTATTTAATTTTTTTTTTATTGAGACAGGCGTAGTTAAATAATTGAATTATGTCTAGATGGACTAAATAGTTTTAATATTATTGTGATGGTTGGTGGGATTATCATTTTCTGTATTTGATATGTAAATAATAGTTAATGAATAAAATTAGATTAATGAGTAGTAGATTAAGATGAATAGTGATTGCCTAAGTAATCATTATTTATTACTTGAGTAATTATTATTGGAATCCAAATAGAGCTTACAACCATAACCGAGTGCGCATTATACATTAGAAGTATTATATTATGTTGAAAATCTTCAACTTTTTTTTTTTTTTGAGAAAGGCAAATCTTCTACTTTTTGGTTTAGTATTTTTTTATTTTTAGAATCAAGAAACACTCAATAAACGAGTCAACAATGTAGAATACTCGATCACTAGCTTAAAAATGATAATTGTTTCTTGAAAACAGTATATTAATGTTTTCATTATTTTCCATACACAAGTAACAATAAGAAATAAAAAGATGGGTTGTTATTAATAAGGTCGATATAAAAAGTTAAAAGTTTAAATCTCGTAGAGGATATTAGAATCCTCAAATACCCCTTATACTAAAGAAAGAATATGTAGACGTGATTTTGTTAAAAGTTAACGAATGTCTATATTTTTTGAACAGGCAACTTTCACTTTTAATCATTTTATATATATATATTAGTGAGTGTTCAATCCAATTTAAGTATATCTTAATTATTTTTACGAGACAATTAACTCATCACTTTTTTTCCTCACTTCTAAATAAACAAGCAATATCTTAATCTACTTTACCTTTTTTTTTTTTTGAAAGGTAATCTACTTTACCTTTAGCTTATACTTTTTACCCACAATACCATTCATTTTCACCATTAGAGAAGGGACCACGGCTTCCCCATCCCCGCCACCAAAATCATTCTTCATTCTCGCGAAATTCATTATTTTTTTTGTCGGGACAGAGGCAGAGAATCCCCACAAATAATTTTTTCCATTCAAATTTTTTTTTCTTCTTTTTTTAATATATTTTTTTAATTATAATTTTAAGTAATTAATTTTTCAAATTTTTTTTTCTTCTTTTTTTAATATATTTTTTTAATTATAATTTTAAGTAATTAATTTTTCTTACAAAATATATATAAGTTTCAATTATATAGTTACCTACCAAGAAAAAAATATTCATTTGAATATATAATTTCACTAAAAAAATATTTATTTTATCTAAAATGTAAAGTAATTAAATAAGAAAAAAATAATTTTTAATAAAAAATTTAAAAAAATTGTAAACGGGGCGGAAATTGGGGAAACTGGGAAGGGGAATACATTCCCCGTCCCCATCCCTAGCCTCGTTTTCCCCATGGGTAATTTTTTTTCTCCCGTTAGGAGCGGGTCCCTACAGCAAAAATGGGCATCTCTATTCACCATTTTATCAATTCTTCAATGTCTTCATTAATATTAATCATCGATTTGTACATTTCTAAATATTATTTATTAGCCCTCATTAATACCACCTGCAAGGTCAAGAATATGTAGCCAATAAACAGGTTTACCTTTCTTTGAAATAGTAATAAGATCAGTTTTGGAGCAATAAGAAATTCCCCAAGGCTGTACTTGATGTTCAGTTATATTACATTTGAAAAACCTGTAATCAGAGAAATGATCATCAACCGAAATTAAGAGTCGCTCCGAACCTGGATCTTTCCATGCTTCATGATATCCATAAAGTGATTGATCAACACTTTCATGCGCTTACCTGCTGCTGAACAAAATTGATTCTTGTCAAAAAACTTGGAGCTTTTAATGGCTTACAAGTGATTAAAGCATGGGATTTGTGTAAGCTTTGAGTCTAAAAGTTTTTTACTGCTAACATATGTAATCCAATCTTATAGCAAAGAGTTGTGAAACAGAAACCAAATTACCTCAAAATTAAATGGTGCAAAAACTGGATAAACTTGTTTGTATATTTCATCCACTGTTCCAACTGCATTTATCTGCAACATTTTTTTTTTGGTGAAGGAATGTGTTTGGTTAAAGAAGCTCAAATAACAAGTTCATGCAGAAAACAAGAAGATTTTCAAAACATGGTCAAGGCAAGTGAATGATAGCATCTATTTAACAGCAGCAATGCTCCAACAGTGAAGGATTTGATTTCAAAAATTAAAAACAAAAACCGTTCCTAAGGGATGACACAGTGGTTGAAGACTTGGGCTATGAAGGTATGCATCCCTCAAGGTCCTGGGTTCGAAACTCACTTGTGATATTACTTCTTCGATGTCTCCGATGCTTGGTCTAGGGACAGACGTGGTTACCATTGTTTCAAAAAAAAAATTAAAAACAAAATACAAAACCTTGTAAAGCTTTCTCCTCTCCAGATAATACTCGACTACAGGAAGAGTTAATGCTGAATAAACTTTCATTCTTTTCTTGATTGTGTCAATGTTGTCATCAACTCTTCCCTGCAAATTAGTCACAGTTTAAGATACTAATGGTGATGGCCATTTGGAAGCAGAAAAGATTGAACAACACGTCAGCCACCTCGTTACGATTGAGCACTCGCTCCACCATCTCATCTTCTGGACAGTCAAAGAAAATTACAATGTTTGGTTCTGCCCCGATCTGCATCATGAATGATGGAATTGTATTATATGTTAAATTGAAAAAATGTAGAATCTTTGATTTTACCTCAATGGCTGTAGTGTTTGGAGCAAGGCAAATGTGTGATTATGCCTTATTCTCCCCATATAAACTTTTCGTTCCCCCGATACTCACAATTTTGGTCCCCCATAATCATTCTTTCTCCCCTAATATAGGTAATGGTTCCCATGATTATTTCTTGCACCAGAAAACAGGTCACGATTCATCCATAACCATTCCGTTCACCTCAAAACACAAGTTATCATTCTCTCCCACATTTCCATTTCTCATAACCACTCTCATACTCCTTGCCCCACACTTCTTAAAAGAAATACTTAATCACCCCAGGAAAAATAAAACTGACTGAAAAGAGTAGAGAAGGAACTCACACTTTGTTCGAATGCAATCCGGTTATCCTCGCACCGTGGGAACCCATCAATGAGAAATTTATAGTTGTCACTTGATTCCATTTCTTTTTTAATCAGTTTGACCGTCAATTCTGAAGGAACTATTTTCCCTTCTTTAATTGTGTTGAGAATCATGGTACTGAAAAGAGAAACTCACAATCAATGGGCATCATCAAAGCCTAGATGGACATGGAAATTTTTTCAATCAGGAAAACGAGGCATAATTACCCATCTGCAGTATTAGAAGCTATTTCCCTCCTCAATAGATCTCCAGCGCTCAAATGTGTAAATCCAAAGTTCTCAACTATCTTCATACATTGTGTACCTTTACCACTTCCAGGACCACCTGAAAACATATCAACTTTGAATATATCTCGGCCTTCTATATAGGCATCTAGGTCATATCATTGAAAAATGAAGAGTTTTTTTTTGTTTTCTCTTATCTTTCCTTATCAGAACCATACATTCAAGAAAATCAATAAGAGCTCAAAGATATAGAAGGTGACGAAATACAAAATCTGGAAGGATCAACGTTGCATTACTTTTTGACACTAGTTTACATTCACATACAAGTTACCCAACATTCCCATTTTGTGTAATTTTCTTTTTATAGAAAACCGACATTTGCTTTGATGAGAGAAAGTGTTACAAGGACCTACCAAAAAAAGGATAGAAGGAGGGGAGAGATCGAGGAAGATGTTGCGTACATAGGCCGAAAAAAAGAGTGCAATGAGAACCAGCGGAAGATATCAGTAAATACAAGCACCCAACACAAAAGATACAGAGAGATCTAAAACGAGATAATGAAACATGAAGGTGAATGTCAGCGTGAGTCGATGATGCAGGCAGTGTTTTAAAAAGCCCCGTTAGGCGCGCGCCTAGGCCCAAGGCGCACCTCTTGCGTCTCGCCTAGGAAAGGCCAGGCGTGCTTAATAAGGCGCGCGCCTTTTGGCGCCTTACGTGAAGCCCCGGGCGCCCAAAAGGCGCGTGCCTTGGGGGCTTTTTTATTTTCTTTATATTTTTTCATGTTTTCACCTTTATCCTTTGTGAGATACCCGTACTAGGTCATTCAAAGCGCAAGATAACTAATTCAAGACATTTCAATACCTTAAATAACTTAATTCTTCAACTCACAAAGACAACATTCGCTTAAATGAAAGGTTAATAGTTGAATCTTATGTATGTTTGGTATATATTCTTAGTTAAACTTCATTTCTTTCCGTGAGATGAAGGTTAATAGTTAAATATAATGTATGTTTTGTATATTATTCTTAGTTAAAATTTCATTTATGTCTATGGAAATGTGTATACACACATATATATAAAAAAATTTGTGTTTTTTATATAGTGCGCCTAATGTAATAAAGCCCGCGTCTTATGGTGCGCCTTGCGCCTCAGGCCCCAGAGGCCCATTGCGCTTTAGTGTGCCTTGGGCTTTTTAAAACACTGGATGCAGGTGAAGAAAGACAGTATTGAGAATACCCATTTTGTTTATTCATACATTATAGTATACATACAGTATTGAGAATTTGATACTTACAGTATGTTTGGTTAGTTTATCAATTTTTCTAATATAATGGGAAGATATTTTGTATCATCAGTAGGTGTTAAGTAATGAGCCCTAAATCTATGCGCAACTACTAACCATTCTCTCTTGAATACAGCTCCTTTCAATGTCGCCAAAAAAGGAAAGGAGAAGCAGTGAACATTACCTAGTACAAAAGTTATGAATGGTTCTTTATCTCTCTGAAAAGTTCCACCGATTTCCTGCACTCGTATTATAAATAATCTAAAATATTACTCAACTATATTAAACTGAATGACATAAATTAAAAAACATATGTGCATATAAATCTTGCAAGTGGGAGCAGAAGCTTCAACCCGTGATCACTAATTTTCAGTTTTTCACATAATAGAGATGAAAAATAGTACCGAGACACAGTTCCACGTAATTTAGAGAGATATTGATCCATGATATGAAGATTCCAGAGACAATAATGAGGCTAAGCAAATTCATATTACACCTTGCTTCTACTCATCTCAGGACTCAGGTAAATGAAAGGTGTGAATGAAACTACAGAACTCGATGGTGTATGCTTGAGAGTCGATACGAAATGAAAACCAACACATAGAAAATACAAATATGAGCAGAGCAGTTAAACTGAAACATCGCCAAAGTAGGAGTTATAAAATAAAATGCATACATTACCTTTCTGGGTGTTTCAGTGGTAAATGCTTCCCAAAACTTGAACTTACATACATCCTGCATTGGTATCAGCAATAAAAGAGGTGAAATTGGTTATAAAATTTGAGAGGCAAAAAAATGCTTACAGTTTTTAAACGGAGCAATTTAATAGCACAAGCTTCAAGAAGATTTATTTCCTACAGAACTGAGCATGATGAACAATATAATCCTAAGGATTCATAAACTTCCAAGTATATAACAAATGTTTCAAGTTTGCTAACCCTGTTTGTTCATAAGTCAGTCAGACAAGCTTTAATTCCAGAACAAGGCATCAAGAAATTTCGCTTCCTGGACATGCTGAGTTTAATTGACATTACTTCTAAAGCTTCATCCACGCCTCTAACAAATCCCCATTTGATCTAAATTAAATTTTTTACTTTTTGATCAATCCTAACCTTCAGTCATTGATCCTTCCCAACTGTGCAAGGTCAAATCCTTCACAAACATAACCTGCCATAGTTTTTTCAACCAGACTCTATCCACTCTCCTGCTATTCTGAGGTCCATCTCATACCCTTATCCCAATTCCTTTATTGCCAAATATTTGGGCCAAGAAGTAGATATGACCTCGGACAAGACAATATTTTTACACGACCCCACGATCTCAACCTACTTAAGAATTAATTTCCTACCGTTATCTTTGACATCCAAATGTTGTTGTAGGGTTAGGCATTACCTTATGTATGTACAATAGTCTGTGGTCGCAGGTATCAAAAAGCTATTTATAACCACTTTCAATATGCGCATGATTGTAAGAGAGAACCACTTTCATTGTTTTAATCAAAACCCAAGAATGAAATACAAAATCAATAAAGAAAAAACTAATTTGCAGTAATTACTAACACAACAAAACCCAAATAAACCAACCTGGGTCAGAATCATTTGAAGAGATCAAGGTCGCAGTAATTACCTTATTGACAATGGAGTTATGGGCAAACGCCAAATGCGAGACAGAAACCACTCGCCTCCACATCTTCCAGAAGTTGAATCAGCTTATCCGATTCTGATCTTTCATGGGATTCAATGTTTTGACATAGACATTTCGTCGAACACCTGCGATGCGTTGTTGGATTGAACTCAAACCCAATGGCCCACGTAGCTGCAGCCTGCTTTCAAGGTCTCCTTTGAAGATTGATCGTAAATGGACGTGACAGGGACGCGCAATTCCACGTTGAGATCAGATTCAGGAATTAGTTTGGAATTAGGTTTTTTTCATTTATGTTTTAATCACACTGCTAATAATACGAGGAATTGAGAGATGACACTTACCTAGAGGCTTGCTCTCGAATAAATGAATATTAAATACCAATTTTGAGTATCGAAATTGTGATGATGCCCTTAAATTAAATCATTATCAAATAATAAAATAAATTAATAGAGTATAGTTTATTTCTTATATGAATGATTAAGAATTATGAATTAAAAGAAAAAAAAATGACAAAACAATCGAGGGTTAGTGGCGTAGTTAGTTATCTTATTTTGTATTAATCTATTTCAACTTCATGGTCACGAGTTCGAGTCTGAAAATCGGTATTTGGCTCTCATATTATTTTAGAGTAGTTGTGTCATCTATGTCAAAAATTAAATGTCAAATTTTATATGCATCTGTTGGTGGTGCAATTGGTTATCCGATTTGGTATTTATCCATTTTCACTTCACTGTTCGAGATACCTTCTATGACTTCATTTTGTTTTTATTAAAAAAAGAATATTACAAATATAATGAGGTAATTTAAAATATTAATAATTTAACCTATACTTAAAAAAGAAAAAAATAATAAAATAGACTATCAATAGTTTTAAAGTTATTTTTAGTAGAAATTTGCAAAATCTAATATAGAGCAAAAATGTGCATACAATGAGTTTGTAAAAACAAAAAAAAAAAAAAAAAAGAATAATCTAAACACAAGAAGATTTAAATATTTATGACTTAATCGAAAATTTAAGAATAAGTTAATTGTTTCCTAAAAAAAAAAAGTTAATTGTTTACCATGTTGCGACCGGATTATTATTCCTCATTCAGATAATAAATTAGTAATTACATATATGGAAAATAATAATAATAATAATAATAAATTAGTTAAGAAAGTTTTATAAAATTGATATGACCATTTCCAAAAAGAAGAAAAAAAAAGTTCATTTGGCCAAACTTTTTTTTTATTAGTTTTTTTATCTTTTTGGCTTTGCCGAGCGCCAGTGACTGACGAGCGCTGCAACCGGCGGTAGGCAATGGTTGCCTACCGCACTTGCTGAATAAAGGACGATCTCCGCCGCGTCGTCGCCGTCGAAATTCCGATCACCTCCATAATCGGTAACAACTCTCGAATCCGCTCCATCCTATGAATCTATAAAGAAAGAACAGCATTGTAGACGGAATAGTTGAGAAATTGGTGGAGAAATCAAGCCAATTTTCGCGTTCAGATCGCGATCTTCGCTATACCATGGAAGTCAAGGCTAGAGCTCCCGGAAAAATCATCCTCTCCGGTGAACACGCCGTCGTACATGGATCGACTGCCGTTGCTGCTTCCATCAGTCTCTATACTTCCGTTTCCATTGCATTCCCCAGTCATTCCGGTATTTTCTCTCTCCTAGGGCTTTTGAATTTGTGGAATTGTTGGATCTGAAGGAGCTGAGCATCCGGAGATTGATTTGCTCGGATACGATGATGCGATTGCTTGACATTTCTTTAAATGCTTTCACGATGATTGTTTTGATTTTACAATCTTGCTCTCGATGATTCTATAGTTTTGTTTGTTGATTCTGTGGTGTTTTTGGTGCGTCTTTTCATGATCGGAAGCCGTTAGATAAAGATCTGTTGTGATGTGACTGTGAGATTTAAGGATGAGGAATGTTAATATGTAGAAATGTAGAGAGTATATGATATGGAATTGTTGATTAGATGCCCGTTAGACTGAAAAATTGTTGATCATTTGCTGGAATACAAATTTAAGATGTAAGTAGAGTAGAACATTTGTTGAGACTACATGATCAAGTGTTTGACGAGATTCTGACGGAACAATCATAATTTACTCTTCTGTAGATAGTTCTATATTCTACATCATGATCATCTCTAAAATGATCATTGGTTGACTCAAGAGGGGCTCGAGAAACCAAAAGGTTATGGATTCAAATCATGGTGGTCACTAACTAAGAATTAATTTCTTGAATTTCCTTCCCAACCAAATGTTGTAGGTTAAGAAGTTGTATTATGAAAATAGTCAATGTTGCACGTAAGCTAGCTCGAACATTTACAAATATTTTTTTTTTAAAAAAAATCAAAAGTTTAGTCTTGCTTTGATTTACTAGCAAGCCTTGAAATTGCAGATAATACCAGAGAAAATCAAGGATATTGTTGATATGTTAATGAAATTGGAAACATGGAGAAAATTCCTATACCTTTTTCCACCCCAGTTATAGGGGTGTACATGGTCCAGGTTGGGTAGGGTTAAATGAATTTTTGGGACCAACCCAAATTTTTGGGTTGGTCAATTCACAAACCCGTCCAACCCTATGCATAAGCGCAACCAAACCCAACCCAACCCAAGATTTTCGAGTTGGGTTGGGTTCTCGGGTTATGTTACTCTTATTTTTCTCTCTAAAGTTTAGTTCATAGGTTCATAAATATGTTAAAAAAGATTGACGATACTATACTTTAACCTATTACGAATCTTATTAGTGTATAATCTTTTTTTTAGAAGTCTTACAAGTATGCTAAAAATCTACTTTATTGATTTATCTTACATACACACATAATATATATATAATATGCTAAAAATATATCCTAATATATATAATATATTCTTAGTTCGGGTTGGGTTGGTTCTTGGGTTGAGCTGGGTTGGGTTGGGTTGAACGAGCTCAACCCAAGAACCAACCCAACCCAACAAAAACTATAAAATCATAACCCAACCCAACCCAAAAAATTTATAACCCAACCCTTACGATTTGGTTGGGTAGTCCGGGTTGCTTGATGTACAATGTTATGCCGCCTAACATATTGCTGATTTGTCAATCAAAGCAACTCACTTTAAATTTCTGGGTTAATTTTATATCTCACGAGATCAAACGCATTTGTTATTAGACAACGATGATACCCTAAAGCTCCAGCTGAAGGACATGACACTGGAGTTTTCTTGGCCAGTTGGTAGAATTAAAGAAGCTCTGGCTGAATTTATTACCACCATTTCCTCATCATCACCAACATCTTGCCCAGCTGAGTGCTTGAGATCTATTGGTTCTCTAGTTGAAGAACAAGATATTCCTGAAGCAAAGATTAGTCTTGCACCGGCGGTATCAGCGTTCCTCTGGCTATACTCCTGCATCCAAGGGTATGTTTTTGTATGGTACAGTTGACATGTGTTCTATAAAATTTTTGTCTCTGTTTCTCCATGGGTTTTTAAACCATTTTTCATTCTACGTATTTCAGATTTAAGCCTGCTACAGTGGTTGTCGCATCTGAGCTTCCTCTTGGATCTGGCCTGGGATCATCTGCTGCATTTTGTGTTGCACTTTCAGCTGCTCTACTTGCTTTATCTGATCCTGTAAGTGTGAACAAGGCGCACAAAGGTTGGTCAAGTTTTGGGGAAAAAGAACTTGGTTTGTTGAACAAATGGGCCTTTCAAGGTGAAAAGATGATTCATGGAAAGCCATCTGGAATCGACAACACAGTAAGCACATATGGTATGTTTTCAAATAACCAACGAAGTGCTATTGCAATTTTATGATTATCTACCACTTTTGATGTTTTCAAACATTATTCAGACTGAAACAATCGGGATCTAGATATATTACGATGTTACGTATGAAGAAAACTCGGGACTGATCTAAATAACTTCCTCAACAGAGAAATTTTAATGTTATGAATATTTCTTTTCTGTGATTAGTAGGAATGTACCATCATTTCTATGATTTCATCCCAATGATAAGGAAGAAACAATATAAAAGCATAGAGACATTTAAAGATTACAAGCAATTTCGTTGGGCAACACAAATGTAGTTGAATAGAAAGCACAATTGTTAGGAATTCATACATTTTACAAGTATGTTTGTTACAATCTCAAACATGCAAGAGGATTTTTATCTCTTCCTAATAGAGAATCTTGTACCAGGCAACATGATCAAATTCAAGTCCGGTAGCGTAACCCGAATCAATTCCAACCTACCATTGAAGATGCTTATAACCAACACAAAAGAAGGAAGAAACACAAAAGCTTTAGTTGCTGGTGTATCTGAAAGGACAATAAGACATCGTGATGCATTGAACTTCATATTCAATGCTGTTGATTCCATTAGCAATGAGCTATCAGCCATTATTGAATCCCCTGTTTCTGGTGAACTATCCATAACTGAGAAGGAAGAGAACATAGCAGAGCTGATGGAAATGAATCAAGGGTTGCTTCAAAGCATGGGGGTAAGCCATGCTTCAATAGAAACTGTTCTAAGGACTACATTGAAGTACAAGTTAGCATCCAAATTGACAGGAGCTGGAGGTGGTGGTTGTGTTCTTACGCTCTTACCGACCTGTATCCTCTCTTATTTTGTTCACTCTTTTATGCTTTTTTTTAATATCTGTGACTGTTATTGTCCAGGCCAGTTTACATGCATCTTGACTATTTTCACGGGTTAGTTTGGCTGACCCTACAATATTTGAGTGTCAAGAAAACTCACAGGAAATTATTTCTTAGGTAGATGACTTGAATCCACAACCTTTTGGTTTTCCATAGTCTTCTCAACCTCTAGACCAATTCATGATGGTTACTCTTTCACGCATTATACATCCGGGCTTGTTTGAAATGATTTTTCAAGTACTTAAAATCAAGCTATAAATTGGTGCTTTTCTAGAAACTCTTGAAAAACAGTTAGTACCTAAAATCCATGATGGGATCAGTTAGTATATTTTCATGTACATTCACATGTTTCCTTAACTATATTGAAAAACAGTGCTTTCAGGAACTATCATTGATTTGGTGATTTCAGAGCTAGAGTCGTGCGGTTTTCATTGCCTTATTGCAAATATTGGAGGAAGCGGAGTGGAGATATCGTCCGATGCTTCATCATGAGTTCTCGAGCATTGATATAAATCAAAATTTGAAAGCTTTCCTGATTGTTGGAAGAATATATAATGTAAAACTTTTGCTCTCACATTTTCACTTCTGCGTCTCTGCTTAAGTAAAGCTTCAGTTCATTGACCTGAATTTCTTTTTAGTGCATTTGAAAAATCTATTTTTGGACAATTTGTGGTGTAGGGAGATCAAACCTCTATGCTCATTTTAGCTATTTCAACTCAAATCCTAAAACTTCAATTTATTTCTCTGATATCACATAGTAGGTAGTAGGAACCTTATTTGTGTGGGCAGTACCTTTGTAATAAAGATTTGAGTACTGCATTCCTGTCGAATTGGCTGCGGGCAGCATCTGTTGCCCGCCACGAAATTGGATCGCCAGCAGGCTGCAAAAGCTGCCTGTAGCCCGTCTACAGGTAAGCAATGCTCGTTGGGAGTTCTGCTGAGCTTGTGGAGTTTCGTGCTACCTACGATAACAAAAACTTATGACTTCAATTTCATGAAAATATTTATGTGTTTGTATAATATGTATAACTAACTAATTGTTTTTTTTTTCAAAAAAGATGACAACTTTTAATTCATTTTATTATTTTCCAACCATTCTAGGATATCTCTAGGATTTCTGGATATGGCATTAGTTTACTTATGTTTCTCATCTATTCGGATGTTATATACTTACCTAACTTTCTTCTTAATTCGAACTTGAATCACATTGAATATAAAGTTTGAATCTACCTGATCTAGGGACGGGCGTGATTACCCTTGTTTCA
Source organism: Sicyos edulis (assembly GCA_036507275.1). Taxonomy (NCBI): domain Eukaryota; kingdom Viridiplantae; phylum Streptophyta; class Magnoliopsida; order Cucurbitales; family Cucurbitaceae; genus Sicyos; species Sicyos edulis. Next base: position 1,393,073 of record CM071858.1, on the reverse strand, counting down.
AAAAATAAAAGAATATAAAGTTTGAGTCGATAAGAGGTATGTAAATGGATTGATATTATGTTTGAATGAATAATGTTTGAAATAACTGATAATCTTATAGTTTAGAGACATATTTTAGACAAATGTTTGGTTAAATACTCTAAGAACTTTCCAATATGTTTAGAGGTTTTTTTTTTTTTAAATTAGGGAAGTTTTTTCTTAGTTAAAAAATAATTGGAGGTAAGGAGGTAGAAAACTCGAACATTTAACTTCTTGAAATTATTTTTCCGAGATTAGTGCTTTTTTTTTTGGCTCAGAGATTATAGTTATTGAAGATGAATTTTTCCTCAAGGGGTGGCGCAGTAGTTGAAGACTTGGGCTTTGAGGGTATGCTCCCCTCAAGGTCCCAGGTTTGAGACTCAGTTGGGACGATACTCCTTCGATGTCTCCGGTACCTGGCCTAGGGACGGGTGCGGTTACCTTGATTAAAAAAAAAGTTATCGAAGATGAATATAACTATTTTCACCAATCTGTTTTTCTCTCTCTCTTTATTTGAACACCTATTCAATTTATATATATAAGTTTATTCTTGAAATTTGATATTTGTCATTTCAAAAGTTGTGATATTATCCTTTAATTTATTAAAAAAAGAGTTTAGATTATAAATTTGATGCCCACCTATGTAGTTTGAAAAAACGAGTGGAGCTCAAAGTGGGAGAGAGGAGAGAAACCCATTAGAGAGACAATTATAGATTCAAATCGCCCCAATTCCTCAAAAAAAAAAAAAAAACCTGTCCCAACTCAAACCTTGTATGCATCTAAGAAAAACAAAATCCTCAAAATGAGATTAACTGTCTATAAGAACATGACTTTTTTTTAGATTACAATAATTGGGAGTGGAGAGACTCGAACCTAGATCATTAGGTGTACATTGATGTCGTTTGAACTACTGCTCTATTGGCTACAAGAACATGACTTGAGAAGGTGGTATGATGTTGTTAAACTCCAGGCTAAAAGTAAGGGAAGTAGATGCCAAACAAATACAAAGCCCATCCCTCCATTCAATTGGTCTAAGCCATTCCTCTTTTGCTCTACTACGGCTCTAGGACAGGACAATAATATTGCTTCCACTATTGCCCATTTATTATTACTAAGGGTGCGTTTGGATTACCGGTTCGACGCACCGGTTTGATTATGATAAACGGGGTTATAATAAACGGTGGGTTATTATAAATGGTGTTTGAGGGGCAAGTTATTATAGCAGGGATTATGATAAACGGTGTTTAGGGTGCTAGTTATGTAACAAAAAGTAATATATGTAAAGTTTAAATAAACGGGCACGCAAATTTAGGTAACCACTGTTATAATAAACGGTAGGGCAAACATCGGTTGGGTTATTATAACCAACCCGGCCATTTACATAAACGGGGGTCCAAACACACCCGAGGACTTTGTCTCTTAATCCAAAAATCAAATAACCACACAAAATTCATCAAAACTCAATAGTTATGATTCCGTTTAACAACCGTTTTATTTTTCATTTTTTAAATTTAAGTCTACAACAATCATCATATCATTTTTTTTTCTATATAGATATTTACATTTTACCTATATTCGTAAAAATCAAATTAAAAATTAGAAACAAAAAAGTAGCTTCTAAAAGTTTATTTTTATTTTTAAAATTTGGTTAGTATTCATAAACTTTCTTAAGTAATGTTAGATACTAAGAAAGATGGAATACATTGTGAGAAATATGAATAAAAATAAGCTTAAATTTCAATAATAAAAAACCAAATGGTTATCAAACAAGGCCTATAGTATTGAATTATTGAGTTCGATTTTTATGTTGGAATGTTCATTTTCAAATATATATATATATATAAAAAAAAGTCAATTCATAAGATGTTGGTGCTTTAAGAACTTTAATATTTAGCACACTTAATTTTAGTTAATCTCAATCTCAATTGTGGACCAAAATCAAAGTAGTATCCGAGTTGTGTTTCATTTTTTTTATTTGTTACTCCACATTTGGTGGCGCATTGTACATCTTAATTGGGGATAAAACCATTTCATCTCTATAGTGGAAACCTGAAAATTAATATTTTGATAGTATTTTTCATATAAGATTTGTTGGTCTTTACCTCGAATTTTGTACTTAAATAACAATAATACAACTTTAAATACTTTTTTCTCTCTCTCGCTTCTAAATTGTTTTATTTTTATTATAATACAACTTTAAATACTTTTTTTCTCTCTCTCTTCTATATTGTTTAATTTTTATTATTATTTTTCCTAAACTCATTTCCCATTAACCTCTAAACTTTGGATGTATATTTGTCAATGCAAAATTTAGGACTACAATAAAGTAGTTACATTTTATTTTATTTTATTATTTTGCAAAATACATTGTAAATAAGTCAAGGATAAACATCCATGCGCCGCTTTGCTTTTTGGCTGTAGACCAATGAAATGAAATCCCATTATTAATCTCATTATTTCATTTATTTTTTATTACAAAAGAAATTTTTTTTGTTTCATTAATATATAAAGAGGTGGGGTTTGCCCTATTTTCAAAGACTACCTACACCTCACTTCCATCCTCCGATCACCCTTAAAAATCAAATCATTTTCTTTTTCTTTTTCTTTTTTTCCTTTTCCTTTTTGGTCTTATTTTCCACGTCATTCCCTATAAAATGATTTAGTTGTTTGGTTTTATTTTTAAGGTAAGGGATTAAAAAAATCCTCAAAAAGTTTGTATCATTATAGTAACATTTTAAATTTTGGTTATATAGCCCTTTTTTAAACATTAAGTTATATAATAAAAACTAACTTGAAATTGAAAATCAAATTGGGCAAATGTGGATAGTTGAAGTATTGAAACTTTAAATTTAATTTAATTTTTGCTTTAATATTTTCATGTACTGAATCTTAAATTAGTCATTAGAATCTCATTTTTATCAAAATTGATTAAATTACCAATAATAGTTTGTATATAATATAGATAATATATTTCTAAAGATTATAAATAAATAATTTTAAAAGTAGAAACTAAATATAATCTACTAACCATAAAGAATACCCGAAAAAATATGAATTAAAAAAAATTCAATAGTTGATTCCTCCATTCCTCTATAGTCCCGAGCTCTCATTTTTTTCTTTGGTGGGTTTGTGAACTTCAATAAAGTTTTATATCAATAGATTGATTAACCTTCAAAGCACATCAAAATTTAACCTATATAGTGTTGAAATCTTTTACTTGGTCTCAGGACAACGGGTTCTTCTATTCCCATTTGTCAAGGTGTTGTTAATCTCTTAAACATCTTCTTTATTTGTGGCTCATCTCTTCTTAGTCGGTAATGGTTCCACATATAAACTAGAAACATAGTTGTAAAAGGGTTATGTAATCTCTTATTTATGCTCTCAATTGATTGGGATTATGTTTATATGTTTTATTATTATCTTTAATGAATGTTAAGTACATAATCAAAAATATAATTTTAGATTAAATAAATCTAAAACATGGTCTTTCAAAAAAAAAATCTAAAACATGATTTTTATTGTTTATTTTATTTGATTCAACTTTGAAAAAGAATTACCTTGGATTTGTAAAGTCTGCAAAAGCATTTGTCATCTTCCACTTTTTCAAGCCTTCTTTAAGACAGTTTGACTAATTTCTTTGGATTTCACTTTTTCCTTTCTGTTTTTTTCTCATAATTTCAAATTTCTTCATTGTGCAGGTAAGTATGAAAAAACTAAATTAAGTACATATTACGTATTTACATCATGTAAGTGAACTGAAAAAAAAAATACATATTTACATTGATTTTAAAAAAAGAAAAAGAAAAAGAAAAATATATAATCTACCAAAAACTACCAGACTTAGCCGTTTAGAATCGAATTCTATTAAGATTGGAAGGATGAATTAAACGTATTATCTAAAATGTATCTAAGACCATCCTTAATAGTTACAACTTTCATAGTCTTGGTTTTTTTTTTTTTGAAACCCGGGAAATCGGAGCTTTGCTCCCCTTATACCTGGGGCACCACTGGTCCGTCCCTAGACTGTGGCACCGGGATACTTCGAAGGGTATTCTAGTTTAAGCGCTTTCCAGCTACCTCAAACCAGTGATCTCTCAAGGAAGCATGTCTTGAAGTCCTTAGTCTCAATCGCTGGGCTGCCCCTTGGGGACACTTTCATAGTCTTTGTTGAGGAAGTTTTAATGTTGTCAATAGCGCTCCTCAAGATTGGACTTATCTACACGGTCTCGAGCAATCCATCTCATTCCTAATTCGTTCGAATCCACAAGTCAGGTTCCATCAACATTTAACTTCCACGAACCACTCGGAAAGGGAGCAACTTTCCTCTCACACCCCCTTAGCTTAACAAAAGATGAAAAGACACGAACACTTGAAAATAAACACATATAAGTTCATTTTAAAGAGGTTAACCATGTAATTATGGTTTCAAAAAAAAAAAAATTTAACATCATATTTCAAAATGGCTCAAATCCCAGTAACAAAAAAATCAAAGTAAATGACTTTGAAAAATGTAAAAAGTAAAGAAGCTGAATGGCCTTTCACTCTCTCTTGTTGTATGATTGTGACCTTGTCTCTATTTTTACACACACTATAATTCATTTCATCATTGAATTTTCTGCCTTCTTTTTTAACTTTTACCCCCTTTCCAAATTTGTAGATATTTTTCACTCCATACTGTTCATTGTATTTAGGCAGTCATGAATTATTATAAATTATGTATTGAAATTTATATTTTTAATAAAATTGATGATAACAATTTTCAAAATGCATATAATTATGTTTTAAAAAGAATTATCTATTATTTTTTAAGACAAGAAAAATTTTAACTTTAAGTTATCAACATCATATAAGTAACGATTTGGGTTCAACTAATCCCTCAATTATTATAATAGATGTTATCAAATATGAGTTGGGTTATAATAACTCAACCCTCATTTGCATAAACATGAACAACATCTCAAACACGGCCTTCGTGTTAAATATTTAGACTACGATTCTAAATTTGAATTTTATCTCTCTAAATTTCAACATTTACCTATATTCACTTCAACAGTTTGACCATAATATCAACTTGTCTTACTTTTAAGAGTGAAGATTATTCTTATAAATTAATAGATATTTTTTTTCAACATGTCTATCTTCATCCACATGTTCTCTAAGAATAATTTTTTTATAAATCATTCTAACATATAATTATTTTAAGTCAAACACATTTAATTTTAAAATTTATTATAATAGAGCCATAAAACAAACACTTTGCTCATATATGTAGTACTATGAAATCTTTTAATTTCTCTCAATTCTATGTTATAATAATTCCTTCATCCACAACCAATTCTTTTTTTGCAAAACTTAAATATAATGTACATGATATTTATATATGTCTTGAATTTTATTTAGTTGTACCTACCAAAGGTGTAGGGAAGAAGAAAATAGATTACCTTCTTAGCTTTGTCTTAGGTTTCAAAACTTTATTCAAAATATCAACATTTTTTAAGGTTTTAATTCTCCAATTACTTCTCATAAATTAAAACAAAACTGTGTCAACCAAACTACAATTGAGCCTTAAAAATTAATAAATAAATAAAAATAAAAACAATTAAGCTGAAATAATGTATGATTCTTGATTAAGAGATGTAGGTTCCGACCTCTTATCTTTAATTTAGCTGAGTTAAAAAAAATACATAATAAAACTTAGATTTTTTATAATATTTTTCTAAATCAAATACTAGTATAAATTTATAAGCCCTTGATCTTTTGTTACGCATCGTCTCTAAGGGGCAGTCTTATTAATTCAAGTTTGGAGTTTTTAAAGTAAATTTTTTTAGAAGTTGTTCGAGACTCACTTATGAATTTGATTGTAAAATTCAATAATGTCACCCAAATTCGAACTTGAAAGGATGTATCAGCAATAATCAATTTTAGTAGTAGTTTGGACAAAAGGTGACCATCAAATTCGAAACCACCTCCAACAGAGCACAGCTGATTAAAATTTATTCTCATTAATTTTATTTTAATGAATATCTTCTTACCAGTTTCAAATATAAATAGTTTCTAAAACTTGAATATCAATGGCAATTTCCCTAAAAACAATAAGTTTTTTAAATTTTATTTCTAAAAAATCAAAAATAGTTTTTCAGATTAAAAAAAATCTCCCTTTTTATTTTGATATTTTGCTTTCTCTCCTTAACATATCCCTTCTTTAACATATTCTCAATCTCCCTTTTCTTGTCTCTCCAAAACTTTTTGTTACTCTCAAGAAAGCTTTCCTTTCCATTTTCTGCTCTCCATCGTTAAATTATCCTATGTATGTTTTATTTCTTTTCTGCTAAGCACTCAGCATGAAACTATTTTTTTTCCAAATTATTTTATTTTTATAATTTTCATATTTATTCTACTGTTTCAGTGAATTTTTATTGATTCTCTTTTTATAACAAATATTTGTGGTAAGCTTTTATTAAAAATAAATGTCTTAAAATTATTACAAAAAATAAATATTAATATAAAATAGGGGATTTTGTATGTATAACAAAAAATGACAAAATATTTTCATCTATAGCATAAAATCAAAATTAATTTATTTGCAGCAGAAAATTCAAATTGAATTACATTGGCGATAAAATTCAATCAATGATAGACTCATTTTATCAATTCTTGAGTTTTCTATCAGTTGAATTTCTATTCCTACTTCTATGGTAGAAATAAAAATGCTATACATGAATTATTTTAAAAATTATGCAGCAAATATAACACAACATACAACCGATGGAATACGTTGCTGATGATAAATTTTCTATAAAATATTAATTTTATGATCATTATAATACTGAATTTAAAATGTAGTTCACAGTGTACATAAATATAATAATGTGCATAAATGCATATAACAAATTGCATTGAATAAATTTAAACAATGCCTTTATGCAAAAATAAATGTGGATAGTAATTCAATTTCCTCAATAAAAAAAACTTCCAAATAAAATAAATATATATTGTATATTAAAATTAAATATCTAAAATAATGTACTTATAGTCCTTTTTCGTTTCTTTCTCGAGGTTCGAGGAGCGTACAAAATTCACGACAATTTATACGAACGACTCGTGAATGGACCGTACAACGAGAGCGTATAGTACACGTTCGAATACAGGCGCGTGGGGGAAGAAAATTAGAAACAAATACTGGAAATCTTTTTTATTAACACGTGATTCACTACCGTTTAACTAGTAAGCTACTAATTAACACCCGGCCCACTCACAGGGCCCACCACAAGGCCCAACAGCCCAATCCAAAAGTATCCCAAAATAAATAACAAAAAATAAAATAAAAAAAACAAGAGGGAAATATTCCGGTACTACTACTACTACGACTACTGGTCCAGTGCATTAGGGCCAGTACAGTAATTCACCACATGATTCCAAACCCACTGGACCAAAAACCGCCGTCTGATCCCATTCATATTATACGTGGCGCCATCGTGGCCGTCCATCAGCTGTCCCGTGTAGGACCCACCCCCGCCGGTGCCGTATATCCCTTCGCAGAGATCGGCGATTTCCACCGGCGCAATCGGGTCGCCGCCGGCGAACCACGCGTTCACTAACGGATTGGAAGCCAACTCCGCCACTTCGTGAGCAATCACGCTGATCATTCCGTCGACTCCGACGTCGCCGTTCGGCGATTTCATCGGCTTCAGCCCCGGAATGTAGCTCGGCACGGCGAACGGATAAGCGCAAACGCCGGGACAGAGCTTCGCCGAGTTTCCGATCCAGGCGTACGGCAGGGTATACCCTACAATCGAAGGGAATGTAAAGTAATGAAACCCACAAACCTGCCCACAGAAATTCTCGACATAAACGTCATCGGAGGTTAATAAAAGGTATAGTCCGTTCCCGGCGTTGATCGGCAACGGCCGGGATTTCACCGTGACGGCGGTTTTAATCACGGATTGAATCGACAACCGGGTTAACGATTTTCCGTGAGAGTAAAACCGGTCGTTCTTCTCTTCGCCGAGCCGGACGGTTTTGGAAATGTTGTTGCCGGTTTGGTCGGTGTAGAGTTGGACGGTTCGCCACCAGCCGGAGACGGAAGGGGATTTGGAATCGACGGCGGAGATTGAGTTGATGAACTCGCGGATGATTTTCTTTTGGGTTTTTTGCCAGTTACCGTACCAGATTATGTGGACGGTTATATTGGCGGTGAGAACCGGGCCCATGTGGTATTTCAGGTGGACGAACTCCGACGAGCCTTCGTATTTTTTGGAGTCGCCGCCGACGAGGGGGTTGTCGGAGGCGGTGGAGTTGGAAAGCGGTGGCCATGGCCGCCAGGCGGCGGCCGGAGTGAGGAGGAGGAGGAGGAGAGAAAGGGCTACGGCGGCGGAGACGGTGGCCGGAAAGAATGGAGGTTCCATTTGGAGGTTGAGGAAAGCTACAAAATGACCAGCCAGTGAGCTTCACGTGTATTTATAAGAGAAAGGAAAAATAGAAAGGAAAAGTTAAAGGGGATATTTTCAAATTTTTGAAAATTTTATTGGTTTTGTTAATATTGTCTCTTTTGAAAAAAATACTTTTAAATTTTCAATATTTTGATTTTAAGTTTTTACTTTAAAATAAAATCAATACTTATAGCTTTATTTTTTATATTTTAATGAAGTTTAATTTTAACCTTTAAAATGATAAAAACGTTACTAAGATAATTAGATATCGATTATAATTATTATTAAACTAATTTTATATTGAAATTTAAAAATATAACTACCGAATGTATCACATTTATATAGTAAACCTTGGATAACATTTTGTATGAACTATATATATATATATATATATATATTTTATTACATATTGGGGGAGAGGGACAAATACCGATTCTCGGATTCAAATTTGTGACACTAGTATTAAACTAGTTTATAATCAAACAATAAAATCACTGCATCTCCCATTCGATAAATATATGAACTAGATATAAAATTTACTCAAAAGACATAATTAAAAAAAATAGAAAGATTTATTAAATGAGTCAGTAAAATACCATAATTAGTGTAGCAAAATTTTAATTTTATAATGAAGTAAATAATTAAAAATATTGTTATTTAGAACAAATTCCTAAAAATGAATCGGTTATTATTATTGTTGTTGTTTTTATAAAAGAATTAAAAAATAATAATAATAAAAAAAAAAAGGAAAATAGGACATTGATCGGCGGGATAATGGAGGACAGTTAGATTCTTTAAAGTGACAATGAGAAGGGGATAGGGGAAAAGGTGGGCCCTACGCCTCTGCAATTGGTAGGATCATCATCATGGTTTACCTTAATCTAATCTAATCTTATTACATCGGACGGCTCTCGTTGCTCCTTTCCATCGCGCGGGAAATGGAGGCCAATGGAGGGGTATTCTCGACCTTTACAATCCTTTTTTCTCTTTTGTATACTCCCTCTTTGTAATTTTCAAAAATGGTCTCCCATCGCAACAAATTTCCTTAAAAAACTTTGAGGGATACTTTACCACTTTCAAATTTGTTTTCATTTCATCTCTCAACTTTTATTTTTTTTCAATTTTTATCATTTTCATTTATCATTCTAAGATGGCGATTTTTCATGTATATGGATACAAAAAACTATAAATAATGTGAGAAATAATTCATGCAAAGTAAAAAATTTGAATAGAGAATTAGAAAAAATACGAAAAAGACATATATTTTTAATAATTTCAACAATGCAACGTATAGTTTTCAATAAGTAAATAATATAGTCTTCTATCTATGCATAAATAATTATAAATCCATGTTACGAATAGTTTTCAACTCGTGTCACACACAATCTTCTATTCATATAATTTTTATTGAGTGCAGAACATAATATTCGATCAATAAATCAAGAAGGATAGAATAGGAATATATAAGCACCAAAAAATATGCTAGGAATGAAAGATTTCTTTTTAAAAAAATTATAATAAAAATAGATGCATAAAACAAACTTCCTTATATATATTGTGGACATTAGTCAAATATAAGTCCAAAAGAATAAATATAATTTCATAAATTATTCACTTTCGATTATTAGAATTAAAAAATAAGATTGTAACAGTTGCTGGTATATTGATTTCATTATTTGGTGATAATTTTTAGTTCAACACAAGGTTGTGAGTTTCGATTTGAGATCGCAATGATACTATTTATATAAAGTTGAATGGACTATATTCTTAAATTCATAAAAACAATTCTTACAAATTTTTTTTTTTTGAAACAAGGGTTATTAACTGAATGGGACGGTTGCGTGATTTGTTATCTGATTTGCTGTTAATCCATTTTCACTCTACCGTCACGAATTTGATCCCTGAAATCGGTATTTGTAATCACCATTCCCCCAACTTGTACTAAAACAAATATTTGGTGGAAATTTACTTCAATATCATAGTCACAGGATCAGTGGCGTAGTTGGTTATCTTATCTGGTATTAATCCATTTCAACTCTACGGTCACGAGTTCGAGCCTGAGAATCGGTATTTGGCTCTCATATTATTTGAGAGAAGTTGTGCCCTCTATCTCTCACTAGTACTAAAAAAAAAAGGTTCGATTATAGAATTTAATATTTTATTCTTATTTATTTGAGAACACTGACACCCTCAATTAATTATGAATAAGTTATGTTAAATATGATTATTAGTCCTTTTTTTTTGTTTTCTTTTATGGTATGGGGTGGGAAATTCGAATCTCAAAGGTTCGAGTTAACCATCCATTTATATTTCTTTAGACAAGTTATTCCAAGAGTTAGTAGTGTAAATAAGAAAATGCATGGTTGATTAAAAAAAGAAATTAAAGTCTTGTAAGTATGCTTCTTTATAAATCTTAGGTTTGAAATTTGTAATTGAGCATATTAATAAAATCGATTGTAATATTTTTAAGTTAAATAATTGCCAATATGTAGGCAGCTTCAATTTTTTAATTATCAAACAAAGATTTAACTTTTGACCAATTTAGTCCTTCTCAATGGAAAATATCGTTTAATCAACACAACTTCCCGTTCGTCTATTAGTTGAATTGTTTCTATACTTTATATGCTTTTGTTAGTTCAGTTTAGTATATTTGGTTTAAATTTTGAAATCTATCAATTTTTGCATTGAATAGATTCATACATTTTAGTACATCTAATTCATGATTAACACATTTAAGATTTTAAAAAAATTATGAGCTTAGTTAAAAGAATACAAACAAATTTCCTTTCATATTAGACAAAATAAAAATAAAAATAATAATAATAATCTTATATATAATAGAGATAGACTCACTTTTTAATATTTCATAAATCTCTTAAAAACACAATTAAAATTTTTAGGGCTTAGATGTCTTATGAAATTAAAAAGGGATGAGTTCAATTTATAGTGGTCTCTTAATCTACAAATTAATTTCTTGTGAATTTTGTTTATATTTAAGGTCATGCAATATGTCTAATGTCATTAATGGTAGATTTTTTTTTTTTTGTTGAATTATCATTAATTGTAGATATAAAGAAAAAAAAAATAGAAATACTTGTTAAATATATTAATAAGCTCAAGGACTCATTTATCATATGGAAATGCATATTAATTATTAACAATAATTCGATGTGTGTGAATTATTCTCCAGTGATTTGTGTTTGATGTTAAATGTTAATACAATGTAGTTAATAATTGATTTCATTCAATCTGGACATGCTGTACTAAGCATTTCTAATAATTGTTAGATAATTTGTTAAAGCTGTTTTCTTAAACTGCTCAAATATGTACTGTAAAAAAACTGCTAACATATGAGAATGTCGTTTTCTTGGACAAATTTGCACTTTAATTTAACTAACTTTGACATAAAGATAACAATTATTTGTATTATTTGAAGTTAATAATGAAAAAATATCATTAAATTCGAGCAAGTTCAATAAATTCTTCGTATGATTCCGAATTTAAAAGTTGTTTTTTGCAGTTGAGAATTGGTTGGAATTCAGTGCCACGGTTTTTCCATACGGCAAATAATAATAATAAAAAAAAAAAGTGACGGTAAAAAATATATTAATGGTAATGATTGAAAAATGACGTGTAAATATTAATTTTATCCACCCATGACGTGTCGGCAATAATGATTGAATCAGACCAATAATTCCTGAAACATAAAATTTCAATTGATATTAAATGAAGTTTAGAAACATGTTTCTTTTCCTCTTTTTTCATATTTTTATACACCACGGTTGAATTATTATTATTTTTTGAGAAATGTTTGCATGGTGAGGGCACCATGCGGTAAAATTTGATTAATTAATTCTATTTTTATTTAGAAAATTTTATTTTTTTAAAAATAAATTAAGGGATTGGATTATGCCACATTAGTGGCTCATACAAACATTTATCTTATTTTTTTATGGGGAAAAATAATTTTTTGGTGCCTAGTTTTGGAGAGAAATATTAAAAATAGTAACCAATTATTATAGGTTCAAATCTCAACTATGGTTGAATTAAAAAATATATATATATATATCAGATTTGTAGTCTGATTTTAATTCAGTTTCTATACTTCAAAATTTATCATTTTTATCTTTAATGTTTCAATAATGCATATTTTTATTTGACGAAATAACAAAATTATTTATTACACACAATAATATTGACTAAAATGATAATTACAATACTTTTAAATTTTAATATATTAATAAAGTAATTACTTAGTTTTTGCTACAATTTTTTTTAACATCAAAACAATATAAAAGTAAACCGAAAGAAACAATCAAAAGTGGACATTATTAAAATGTCATGGATAAAAATGTTCAATTTTACAATATATAAATCAAATCGAAACCAAATTTTCTTTTATTTTACATACACATTTGTATTTTGAGTAATTAATAGCATTTGATATGATCATAAGAATAATAAAAATGTATGTAGGAAAGTTAAAACTCTTACATATATAAAAAAAAAAAACCCCCAACATATTTTAACTTCATACCCCACAAATGCAATGATATGAAAACTTTCATGATCACATCATTGTCACTGAGAAATAGAATCAGAGCAAATAAAATAGATATTTTTTTTTACATATATAAACTTGAACAATGAAATAAATATACAAAGAATTTTGTGTGTTACTCCATTTTGTTTTTTAATTTTTTTTTTAAAATATAGTCACTTTATTGTTTTTCTCAAAACATAAGAGTTTGATGATTAAGCCTTTGTTCGATAACTATTTCATTTTTCATTTTTTAAATTTAAATTTACATACCTTACAATATGTTATTTTCTTATTTGTATATGTATGTCTTACATCTATTTCAAGCAACAAAATTAAAAGTTGGAAAGAAAAAAAAAATAGCTTTCCAAAAGTTTGTTTTTCATTTTTTAAAAAAAGTAGTTACCTACTTTCTTAACGAAATATTGATACATTATAAGAAAGGTGGAGCACATTGTATAAATTTTGAGTATAATTAAGTTTAAATTTCAAAAAAAAAAAAAATCAAATAATTATCAAACTTGAGTCTAAATAATTAAGAAGAAAAATATGATTTTAAGTTCCATTTTATTTGTAATAGAATGAGGATTTATTCAAAATTAAATAACAATGAAATGAGAACGTTCATCTATTTTAAAAATGTTAGGAACAAGAGTTTCATAAATTATAATATCATATTAAAAATAGAGAATTTACCATCAGCAGCACATTCTACCTCTTGTATTATATTTGTAGCATAATTTTAAAAATAATTTATCTATAGCATATTTATTTCTATCACTCACCTAGTGATAGAACTCAATTTAGATTTCTATCACTGATAGAAAACTTAAGGAGTGATAGAATGAGTCTATCATTGATTGAATTCTATCACTAGTAGAACTCAACAAGTGATAGAAGTCAATTTGAATTTTCTGCTACAAATGAAATTATTTTAGATTTTGTGTTATAGATGGAAATATTTTGCCTTTTTTTGTTATACATGCAAAATCCCCTATTAAATATAATGAAATTTTAATATTAGGTAGAAGGGTAAGCTCATATATCTACTATCATATAAATGGTAGGAAGCCTTTTTCACCTTTCTAATGTCGTTAACACATTTCAAGACCAATTGGTAATGCAAAATTACACCAATTGGTAATGTGAGAGGAAGTAATTCTATGATCATATAAATACTATGAAACCTTCTTATGTGTAGATAAAGTGATAATCATAGTTAGAGATGTCCACGGGGCGGGATCGGGGAATAGATTTCCCGTCCCTATCCCCGCCACTTAATTTAATCCCCGTCCCCGAAAAAATTTCTAGTTTTTTTTTTTTTGGAATCGGGGCGGGGTTTCCCCGCGGGGCACCGACGAGGATCGGGTCCCCGCACGGATTTTTGCAATTTTTTTACACTTTTATATATTTTTTTGGACAATACTTTTAAATAATTAGATTTTCTTAGAAAATATTTATGAATTTCAACTATAATGTTAATTATTAAAGAAAAATACTTATATGCATGGATAATTTCACCAAAAAATATTTTTTTTATTTAAAATAAAAGAGGTAAAGTATAGAAAAAAATATTTAAAAAAAAAAAAAGTAATCGGGGCGGGGATCGGGGAATCAAGGACGGGGAATACATTCCCCGTCCCCGACCGGGTTGGGGCGGGTCCCCAAGGAAAAAATGGACATCTCTAATCATAGTGGTGTCTTTTTCGATGAACTAATATCCGGTTGATTTGATCTTTTTGTATCGAATCTCCCTTGAATTTAATAAGTTCTAATGTTATATATTAAAAAACATAAAATTCAATCTCAAAATTAATTATTAAAATTTTAAACTAAAAAATTTAAATTGCTTTTTTTCCCTCCTAATGTCACATTATCACCTTTTCTTTTATATACATACTAATGTCACATTGTCATTATACAAAATTTGTTATTTAAGTAATTCGAACTAATTTTCACATAAATTATTATTATGGATTGAACATACACCTCTTAACTTTTTAAAACCTTCTTAACTGTTAATTCACTTAATGCTTGTTTGGGGATAAACTCATTTAAAAGTTATATGTTTTTGTTTTTTATTTAAACAAAAGTTATATAACTTTTCAATAAGTTTTGTTGCTCAATACATATATATTTTTTTTAGTACATTAAACTTTTGTGTTTTAGAAAAATAGCGATTAGTTTGAGATTTGTTGTAAATTCTGAAAATTTAATATAAACGAAAAGAACCCAATAATATTATGAACTTTATTTTGATTGTTCAAGGAAAACAAAATCCCAATGCGTAGAAGCTTTATTTATTTTCAAACACTGCTATTGAATACTTTACTTGCCATACTTGAATAAAAATGAATGGTTATTAAATATAGTTTAATGATAAATAAATGTTGGTATTTGATACGAGCTATTAAATCAATGTTATGGGAATTCTCAAAAAAAAAAAACAAATCAATGTTATGGGAAAAAAAACTACGAAAACAAATAAATAAATGAAAAATGGGAGCGCTCAGTACACGAAGTGGGTGACAAGGGGCTGTGGGACCGCCTCGGTGTCCCAAATTCCGGAGACAGTCCTTAAAACGAGGGCATTATAGGTTTTTTTTTTTTTTTTTTTTTTTTTTTTTTAAAAACAAAGTTAATGACATCCGTTTCTAAACTAAAAACCAAGAGATATCGAAAGAGTAATGTCACAGCTGACTAAGTCTCGAACCTGAAATTTTGAGGAGAGCATACTCTCAAAACTCAAGTCTTCAACTACTGTGTCACCTTTGGAGACGACATTATAGACTTATAGCCTGCAATCTATATATAAATGATTTAATTTAGGATAAAATAATATTTGAAATTTGTTCTTTTTTAATATTTGAGCTCCTAAACATATAATTTTTATTCCCTCAAATATGTTTTCAAAAAATAATTCATTGGTCAATATAATTTTTTGTTTATTTTTCTCCAAAGAAATTATCATCTTCCTCTATAATTTAAAATACAAATGTTAATTAATATTAATTTTAAATTTATTACATTGACGAAAAGTTTATAAACAAAAAAGATCAAAATTCAAAATAAAGACCAGTTTGATAATCATTTAGTTTTTAAATTTTAATATATTGTTATTCAAGTTTTCTACCATATCTTCTATCTTCTATAATATATTTATCTTTCCTTAAAAAAAGTATGTGAATACTAACTAACTAAATTTCAAAATTAAAAAGAAAATGTTGAATTTTTTTTTGTTTCCAAATTGTTGTTTGGTTATTTAAAATGTAAGCAGCATATCCAAGTAAGAAAAAATACATAATAATGTAATTTTTGTAAGCTTAAAATTAAAAAATTAAAAGCAAAATGGTTATAAAACCTTACCAAAACATTAAAATTAATTTTTTGAGAGTTTAATGATGAAAAAAATATTAAAGTTTAAAGACTAATCAAAAGGTTGGAGGCATGTTTGTTTTGTTGTTTGCTAGTAATCCACCTCAATACTATTAACTATCATGAATTCAATAATGAGAATTTATATTTAACTCTCATTTATTTAATAATAATACATTTCATATTACAAAAAATAAAAAAGTTAAAAAACGAAGGTGTTATTTTACCCTTTAATTTAAAAGGTAAAACGGCTGACGTGTAAAATGGGACAGATCACAAACGGACATTCGTACTGTTATGTCCGTCAAAGTTGAAATTGTTTCACCTTATCCGAAAATCTGGACCATTCGTTTCATCTCTGGCCCCACAGAGAAGTTTTTTTTTTTTTTACCGTAGTCAGTTATTTAAAACGGTTTGAATATTGGTCAATGTAGTCGAATTCTTAATATTCTAATTAAAAATATTATTAATTTAGAATGGATACTTTTCTTGATTTCTTACGTGGTGTATTTCCATATTTAACCTCACATGATTTTTATAATACCAATATATTTCTGGTGTTTCTGCAGCCACTGGTGAGGGTTACGAGGATTTCGTGTGAAGGCTAAAAATGGAAAGCCACAATTTCCGTCAGTCGTGTTTCTGTTTCTTTTATGCATATGTATAATAATAGCCAAAATAAAATGCTATATGATTTAACAATAAAATGCTATATAATCCATAACTATTCGGTTAACTATCATATAGCCAAAATAAAATGCTATATGATTTAGCAATAAAAAAGGAATAGAATGATTTTCCCCCCCAAATATTCACACCCTCGAATAAAGAAAAACATTCTCTTTTTTTAATACAATAAAATATTAGAGGATTCATTGATTTGAAAAAATAAAAAAACAAATATAGGATTCAAAAAAAAAAAAAAAATCATCATTTTAAAATAAATTCAAATCCGCCAGCAAAGGCAATTCCTATATTAACGTACACCCAGCGATCAATAGCTCATCGATTCATCGAGTGTCAGTGATGCAGTTGATTATCTTGTCTGATATTAATCTATTTCAACTACACAGTCATGAGTTCGAACCCAAAAATCGGTATTTGGTTCTCGTTGGACTCTCAATGTAAGGTTTGTTGATCTCCCTTCTCATACTTTGTACTAAAAAAACATTCAAATCTCAATTTTATTTACAAATATATTCTCTCCTGTGTGTTTAGAAAAAATGGTAAAAAAAACAGAAAACAATGGTCAAATAGAATGCATTAAAAAAAAAAAAAAGAATAATTATTGTTAAGGGAAAAAATCATACAAAAACAATTGTCAAATATAAAGTTTGGCTTCAATTTTGTAATACTATAAAATATTAGAGGATTCATTGATTTGAAACAAAAAATAGAGTATCCAAACCAAAAAAAATATCAATCATTTTTAAATAAATTCAAAAGTTACAAGAAGGGCAATATCTCAACTGCATTAGTATACACCTAATAACAAAAAAGTTATTGGTTCGAATCTTCCATCTCTAGTTAAGAAAATCAAATCTGAGTTGTAATATACTCGCTTTCAAAAATAAATAAAATATTCTCTCCTATTTTTTAAGAAATGGTATAAAAAATTGGTCAAATATGAATGCATTAAAAAAAAAAGAAAATAAGAATACTTATTGTTAAGGAAAAAAATCATATAAAAACAATTGTCAAATATAAAGTTTGGCTTGAATTTTTTAAAACAAATGTAAAAGAAGATAACAAAATGATTTGAGAAATAGTATCAATAGGCTAAAAAAAAAACCTCTGTAATTTCATTTACACCCATATATTTATTTTATTTTATTGATAAACTAATATATTGTGGCAATAAAAAAAAAATCAATGAAGAAATGTAAGAGTAGATAGTGGAATTGAAATAATCAGGGAGTCAATTGCGCGGCTTTAGTAATGAATAATAATGATGAATTTGTCAAAAAAAAAAAAAAAAAAAATAGCGTTGGTATTGTACAGCCCAGATTGATTGCGACGTGTTTCCGTGGGGCCCATTTGTAATGACCCTAAAAACACGAACATACTGTGAATTTGCGAAAGACCAAGTGGGCCCCGCTCCGCTCAACCCCCCCACTGGACCCCACTTCGAGTTTGCGTGACTCGCACGCGTCATCACCCCAAAAATAAATAATAATAATATTAAAAAAAAATAAATCCCGCAGCCACATTGTTTCCTCCCGACATTTTTAATTTCTCTCACGCGCCTCTTCACTCTTTCCCCGTTCAATAGAACTGAGATGTGTTTGGTCCATTTATGTAAGTGATTGGATTGGTTATAATTATTCAATTTATATTTGTTCTACCGTTTATTATAAATAATTTATCTAAACTTTAGATATAATACTTTTTTTTTTTTACATAATCAACCCTTCAAACTACATTTATAATTACTTACCGTTTATCATAACTTTCTATCTATCATAACCAAACCGATGTTCTGAATACACCTTTAGTCGGTAATTATAAACTTTGTCAAAGGTTATTGGCATGCATGAAATTAGTTATTTTTTTTATAAAGTGGGGAAAGGGAGGACAACAAACCCTCAAATAATATGAGAGCCAAATACCGATTTCCGAGCTTGAACTCGTGACCCGTAGATTTGAAATGGATTAAACCAAACAAGATAACTAACTGCGCCACCAAACCTCGATTATAACTAAGATTTTGTTATTTACGTAATTTTGTTGTTTTCGAATCAAACTCCCATAAATAGGAGACCACACACGTTATATAACAAGCATTATTACTTCCAATAAATAGAGTTATTAGTGTTGAAATAAATCGACACCACTCAATATAAATAGTAAGAGTTAAAATGTGTTAAAATTTTACAACTTTCTTTATTTATGTCGATCTTTTAGTTAGCAAGACTTTGACTTTTTCATCATAGATGAGTTAGTCTCTTGATGAAAACATACTTTTAAAATTCAAGTTTTCAACTACTACTATCTTTTAGGGACATTATATTTTTTTCCTTATTATAAAATTAATTTAAATGTGTTTCACCACCTTATTGATTATGTTAAATTTTTAAAATCTAATTTTCAAAAATTCATTAAAAAATTGTATGATTAATGAATTGCTTAACTAATAGGTCTGTGTTTCAATGACACTAGTGTTGATTTTCACGAAGAAACTTACTTAGATCGACCGATGAATAATCCTAATATAAGCTGGTTGGGTTGAAGTGCTGAAAATGCATATGGATCAATTAGTTTTCACCATCATAGAATTTGGATTGATCTAAATAATTCCCACTCATTCAACCTAACCTAACATGTACCGTACACCCCTAAGTGTAGTGTATAAATATGAGAAAAGCATTACAAAAATGCAACTAACCACTAATAATGGCATAATATTAGACTGTAATTCAATGATAACTAAAATGGACGATGAACAAATAAATCACACAATCACATTTACCATATCTAAAATATTATCACTGAACTCAAAAAAATTTATTCGTTAATAAATCAGTCTATGTGCTACTTTAGTGCATACACTAATGTGAGCACGTAACAATTATAAGGATCCTCATGGGTAAATAGTTAGCTTTTGTTTTTGTTTAGTAACAATGGAATATAGAATATTTGAACCAATAATCATTAATACGCTTATATCAATTGAACTATTGATAAATGAGAGTAATAATCCAATTTCTATACCACATGTATATGATTAAAGAAATTACAAATTCAAATTATTGCCATTAATTTATCCTGAACTAAAAAAAAAATATATAATATTTATAAGCCAATTTTCAAAAATTAAAAACAAAAAATATGGGGATTTTGCATGTATAACAAGAAAAAGCAAAAATATTTTCGTCTATAGCACAAAATCAAAATTAATTCAATTTGTAACAGAAAATTTAAATCGAGTTCTATTCCTAATTGAGTTATATTAGTGATAGAATTCAATTAATGATAGACTCAATCCATAACTGCTCATATTTTCTACCAGTGATAGAAATCAAAATTGAGTTTTATCACGTGAGAAAAAATAATGTGTTATAAATGAATTATTTTAAAATTATTTTAAAATGGGGGCACTAACTTATTCTAAATAAATAAAAAAAAAGGTTTAGTTTCCGACCTTTTATTTTCATATTGACTAAGGATACAAATACTAAAAAAATTGTTTTTTTAAAAAACCTAAATAATTATGAAAGTGAAGATATTTAAATTACTGTTGAATGCTCTCTTTTTGAGGACAAATTTCCGCAATCTTTGGGCTTAATGGGTTCAAATGGGCTACAGCTTTCCGAACCCATGGAATATTCTACTTCCCATCTTGGCGCGTGCCATCCAATCGCGTTATTTATATCATTTCCTGGTTAAGTTTGGTTAGTTATTTTATGGTTGAATATATACTTATAATTATTATTATCCTTTTGTATTTTAATGGTCAAATTATGTCTCATGTATTCTTGATTCATAACTAGTTTTTTAATTTACCTATTGGAAGGGGATCTAATTTCATTTTTAATTAAGTTAAAATGCATCATTCATAAATTGTTGTAGAACTCGAAAAAATACATGTAAACATCTAATAATCATCATTATTTTTTCAAAATATCAATTTAGTTTTTATTTTTCATAATAGAATACACATTACAAAAAATACAGTGATCACAAATATTTACAAGTTTGAGTTTGTGCAATTATATCATTTTATGGTCTATATGCAAAGAATGTGATTTGTGACCAGTTTGTGACAAGTAGATTTTTTGTTTTTTTTGAAACAATGTAATGGATAGAATTGAGACATAGTCTAAACCACAAATTTATGTAATTTTATATAACTCATGAAAAAAAACTATAGTATAAGAGATAAATAAAAGTACACATCAAATATAAATTTGATTTTGGTTTTTTTTTTTTAAAGAATAAGTTGATTCTGTAGCTTTAAACTATGCAAACAATCTCTTAAAATTTGAAACGAAATAAAATTTGGAAACTCAAACTAGTAGATGACGGTCTAGTTTCATTGTTCTACAACTTTTTTTTTAACTTTGTAATATTTGAGACTCAAACCTATACCCATTCGATTATTATAATATCTGAAGTTACTAGATACTCTTACTTTTTACAATATTAATTATATGTACAATAAAATTTGTGAAAAAAATATACAAAGTGTTAAATTAAAATACTAATAAATATAAATTTTATTTTATCATTTTTGAAGAATTGATATTTACCCTCTAGCTCAAATACCACAACTAATATCACCCATAAAGATTTTAAACAACAATGATTGCATTTTCCCATATCTTTTTACAAATACTTTTCTAATAAAAGAAAAGTGAACAAAAATCCCTTTTTGTTTTTAACATGAAAAATGATGATACTACTTTTACTCCAAAGTTAAGATATTCACAATTTTAATTGTATATAAAGATGTACCCAACGCAAGCAAATCATCAATATTACCAAAAAGCTTGTATTATTGGGAGAGGAACCTTTTGGGGCAAAGATTATGGCTTTGGGATTGTGCCCTACAATTTGAGGTGATATATATCACCTCAATATATTGGTATTTTACACACACCCACAACAAAATCACATTAAAATTAGTCTCTTTATACTTTAACTTTATATTTAATATAGTATTTGTACTTTTCAAATTTTAGAAAATTTGGACCATAAATCTATAAAGTTGGCATTGATATTTAATAATATGAACCAATACTAGAATAGTTGAAAATGGTCTTATTTTTCATTATATATGTACAATGTAATATTACAACGTGTTTAATTTCATATTTATATGATTTTAATTAATGCCTACATGACTAACATATAAGGAATAAAACGATTCTTATTAAAATTTTATTTTAAGTTTTTATTAAATTCATTTAGCACTTCCAAAAATTAATCTCTCATGATAACTAAAATGGTATAAAATTGAATATTTCACTTTCAAATATGGTTGAATTAAAAATAAAAAATGAAAACTTGTTTAACACGATGAAATATTAAATTTTTTTAATGTATATTTAGGATTAAAACTACTTTATTGGACATACTACATAATAATTTGTGCATAAGAGAACTATAACAACCAAAAGAATATAATGATATAAATAATGTTAACTAGTTACGACATATATTTAAACCTATATCCCCTTGGGCCTTAGATCCCCTCCTTCTTTTGTAATGATTATTTATATTTTCATTATAGAACCCAAAAAAAAAAATAAAAAAAAAATAAAAAATAGAAAGAGACCATTGCATTTTATGTTTAATTTCTATTGTAAATGTTAATGTGTTTAGTAAAATCAATAGACCTAGTTGGAGAAGTTCTAAGAGGCAAAATTTACATTTTTTTTAACTTTTAAAATAAAGTTGTGAATATTTATTCCATAAGATTAATTAATTAATATTATTATTAATTTTTAATATAATAGGAGTTTGGGGAACTCCAATCACATAGCACATAGTTTTTATTTCATTATTCTAGCCTTGAAATAAAGTTGATTCGAATTTACAAAAAACATGAACAAAAAGAGTAAAGACATAACTAAGAAATAAAAAGAAACAAAAAGATGAATAGAAAGGGAAAAGATGTGAGATTTCATTGAGCGTTTGGTGAATTGAATAAGGCACCGAAAGAACATTAGCTTATTTACATTTTTTAAAATAAAATTATTAATATATATATTTTTTAATCACCAACCTTCGTAATCTTTAGATATACACCATTTATTACTATCGTTGACAAAAATCATCGGCCTAAATTTGAACTTATACTTAATTAGTTATTGAGTCATATATTAAGTTGAAGTGATTTTAGTTTAACTGACATTTTAACCTCAAAATGGAAGTTAGATTTCTCATATTCCACGTATTATTAAAAATCATATATCATACTACTTTTATTGCTACAAAAATTTTATGAATATGATTTACATTTATAAATTAAATTAAAGTGAGAATTTACCATTCTACCTCTTGTATTATATTTGTAGCATAATTTTAAAAATAATTCATCTATAGCATATTTATTTCTATCACTCACCTAGTGATA
The DNA here is from genome assembly GCA_036507275.1 of Sicyos edulis. Classification (NCBI taxonomy): domain Eukaryota; kingdom Viridiplantae; phylum Streptophyta; class Magnoliopsida; order Cucurbitales; family Cucurbitaceae; genus Sicyos; species Sicyos edulis. The sequence continues at coordinate 1,369,633 of CM071858.1, read as the reverse complement.
GAACTCAATTTAGATTTCTATCACTGATAGAAAACTTAAGGAGTAATAGAATGAGTCTATCATTGATTGAATTCTATCACTAGTAGAACTCAACAAGTGATAGAAGTCAATTTGAATTTTCTGCTACAAATGAAATTATTTTAGATTTTGTGCTATAGATGGAAATATTTTGCTTTTTTTTGTTATACATGCAAAATCCCCTTAAATATATTTAATAAAATTAAAATTCAATCTTTACACTTTTTTTAGGGGCTGTTTGTTTGACATATTTAGGGAGGAGTTAGTTCTAGGATTTATTAACTCCTCCTTAAAAACCTGCATCCAAACGAGTTTTTATTAATTCCTCCTCATTAAATAAATCTCATTTCTAACCATTCATTTATAACTACTCAATCATTTCTAACAACTTATTTTTAATAATTACTTTCAAATCAATCAAAATAACTCATTTTCAACCATTCATTTTTAATCACTTTTTTAACTACTAAAAATAACTACTCATTTTTAAATCTACATCCAAACAAGGTTTTGACTCTAACTCCTCGATATAAAAACTACACACAAACAAGTTTTTGACACAACTTTCAATTTTTAATTCCTCAACATAACTCCTCAATATAACTCCTTAATATAAAAACTACCTAAATATGTCAAACAAACAGCCCCTTAAGTTCTAAAACAAAATATGTATGGTAAACATTTTCGGTTTATGTTCCCTCAAATTTGTATATTAAAAAAAAATGAAAGTTTTTTTTTAAAAGAAAAGAAAGTTAACATTTTGAATACTCATTTTAAACTATTCTCATATAATTCTTTCACAATAATATATATTTATTTATTTTGAGTACATATTGGAGGAGGGGGACAAATACCGATTCTCGAGCTCAAACATGTGACGCTGATATCGAGTGGGGATTTTGAACTTCAAATTATTTTCTATCCCAATTTAAATATTGCAACAAATGATAAAAAAAATATGTCAACAAAAATAATAATTTCCACGACAGTAAATTTTCATGATAAAAAAGTTACGTGTTGGCGATTGTAGTTGTATTAAAAAATGATAAAACAAATATGGTAAAATACCTGAGAGATTGAAAATTAAAACCCCAATCCGAATGATTCTTTTATGTTCATATGAATATAATTCAATTATCAAGATATGTAGCTAAGTTTAAATTAAAAAAGAAAGAAAAGATATTTATGCTCTTCCACGAATGAATTGACTTGAATAATGTAAACTCTGATAATTGAGATTATTATTATTATTTGGAATACAATGGCCATAGTTGAGACTTATAATTGACTATTATTACAAAATTTAGGGGAAAAAAAACGAAAAAATGGGAAAAAAAAGAGAAGAAGAAAAATATTATTATTATTTATTATTTTTTTTCCCTCCAGTTGTTGAATTGTGTCACATTTAATAGAAAGTATTCTGCTAATGTTGGAGTAAATGAGGTATGGTCATAACCAAAAGCAATAAATTAAATTTGAATGTAATTAGACCTACAACATGGCTGCCTCATTAATTGAAAACCTATCTTCCAAGTTTTCTAAGACAATTTATTAATGTACCATCAAACCAACTGAAATACATGTTCTCCTTTTACTCTTCATCCTTTACACTCCACGCTCTTCATTATTATTGTTTATATTTACGGGTATTGGGGCCAATTTGCATGCATTTTAACTATTTCTTACACAACATATATTTGGATGTCAAAATTATTTTTTAGAAATGATTTTCTAAATAGATATCTCCATGAATTAGTTTCATCATCTATTAGATTTACACGACTTTCTTTGATTACTAAATCAACTTTAACACACGACCGTTTTTAATTTTTCTTTATTGAACAATAACAAACATAGACTAATATCAGTTGGTATTGATGGTAGGACTTTTATTAAAGATCCATGTTGAAAAGATGAAACGATTTCCTAATATTTATAATATAGATGAACTACTTAATTCATTATTAATTGATATTAAAACGGAATCATATTTAATATTATATCAAAACATATTTAATTAAAATAAGTATCAAGTGGATTTCGAAGCCCACATAGCTCTATAGCCCTAGGTGAAAAATTGCGTTCACCATTTTAGCCCTAGGTGAAAATAGGAATATAAAGTTTATTTATTTATTATTTTATTTTTTAAAATCTCTTTTAAACGCGTGAAAATAAATTTCAATCAAGATCTATATAATAATACCGCTGACGACTATTAGTTATGAATAGAGTGATTAGAAGAGTATGGATAACAAAACTTTATTGGAAATTAATTATTTGGTAGAAAAATCTTTACGAAAAAAATTGTTGGGAAGAATAATTGAAGAAAAACTTTGCTGGGAATAGGTTGTTGAGAAATTTTGTTTGAAAAAAATTATTTAAAAGAATGGAGGTAGAAAAAAGTTCCAATCTCTCTTTCAAACAATATTTCTCGAGCAATATTTAAATAATGGTGGATAAGTATTTACTTTTAAAACAACATATTTTTATTTTTTTATATTTTTCTTTCCACTTTAAAATTTCTTTCTCCCTCAATCAAATGCCAATTTTTCTTTTTTTCTTTTTTTTTAGTAAAAATACGTGGCTCTACCCATCATATTTCTCAAACAATGGTTTCCTATAACTTTCATCCAAATAAACTTTGGGTTTAAATAATTTTCTTTAAACAAATTTTTTTTTACACCCACTTTTTAAAATAAGGTTTTCTACTACTTTTCCAAACAATTTTTCTTAATCAAAATTTTGAGACTAAGACTTTCAAGGTATGCTTCCTTTAAAGATCCATGTTCGAGACCGCTGGAAAGCGGTGCACAGCCTAGGGACGGACCAGCCATGGTTTGAGTATAGGGAATTGAAGCTCCGATTTTCTGATTTAAAAAAATAAAAAATTCTACTTGTTTATTCAAAATAACTCTTTAAATATATATGACATCACTGTAGTTTTATGATTTTATCGCATCATAGAAATCTAAGTAGATATATTTTTAAGTATTATAAGCATTAAAATGTGGTCAGTAACACTTTAATTTCATTGTTTAGTTGTAAACTAGTTCAAAAGCCAACATCACATATTCGATCTCTAAAATCGATATTTATTCTATCTCTCCTAATATGTACTTAAAAAAAGAAAAAGTAGTCACATGCAATTACTATGTGTTGTTAGCACTTCAAAGACAACATGATTTAATCATCTGGTAAACTTAACTCAGGTTATAAACTCAGTTTAGAGTAAACAAAAAACTTCAATTAGTAATAGGCTACCACTTTTTTAACAATATTAATCCATTATTAAAAAATTAACTTTAATCCCTACAATCTATTAAAAAAACGTGTGGTCACCTTTCTTTCTACTCAAACAAATTGACCCACATGCACTTTTTTGTCATTAATTTTCACATTTTTACCTCTGCAATTCACTTTTTCCACATCAAAATACTTACCGCAAGTGAAAATTGTAATTTATAGCAATAAAGGCCCACAATTTGCCCACAATTAGCTAAAGGTTACCAAAAAGAAACATAAAAGAAAAAGGGGAATGGGACGAAAAAAAGTCATAAAAAATGATGATTTTGATGGAACTAAAAGATAAAGAAGATTTGGGCAATGTTTGTTTATGATGTGAATCATTACAAATTTCAATCTCTCATAGGGATTAATTATACAGTTTAATGATTTCATTTTATTTGATCCTAACTTTCTTCATTCCAATGGGTTTCAAATTTCATTTTGAATGTACTTGAGTAATTATATATATATTCATCACTAAGTTATATTTACGCATTCTACCTTTCATATTATATTTATAGCACAATTTCTAAAATAATTTATCAATAGCACACGATTTTTCGTGATGATAAAATTCAATTAGTGATAGACTGAATTTATCATAGGTGATATAATTCAATTTGAATTTCTTACTACAGATGAATTAGTTTTGATTTTGTGCTATACATGAAAATATTTTATCCTTTTTTATTATACATGCAAAATCTTCTAATTTAAAATTTAAGAAATGCCTAAACGACCCCTTCCAATAAATATTCATATTAGAAAAAAAAAATATTTAGGGCCGTTTAATAACTATTTTAATTACCGAATGGGTCAGTGATATTAGTTTCATTGTTTGATTGTAAATCAGTTGAATGCCAGCATCACATATTCGAGCCCGAGAATCGGTATTTATCCCCCTCCTTAAGTACTAAAAAAAACTATTTTAATTATAGTTTTTGTAATTAAGCTTACATTTACTATTTCATCATATATTTTTCTTAGATAAAATAAGTTTAAATTTCAAAAATCCAAATGGTTATTAAATACGAGGCCTAAATATTTCTTTTTTTGTCATCTCCAAAAGCTCTCATATCAATAAAGTTGTTGTCTCATTTTGATATACTCAAGATCTTCCTCTTAACTTAGGAATGTGAGATACTTTGTTTACCAACAATATCTTCTTCTCTTGAGTCCTTTCTTCCATCTTAATTTTTTTTTACCGTATATCTATTTAACCATTAATTGATAAAAACAAAAAACAAAAATCTTTCGGCTTTCGTAGATCAAAATATTCAAATTTGTCTTATTGGTTTTAATGACTTTACACTTTTATACCACTCTCACTTTTGTAAATCAATCAATGAGTGATTTAGTGGTCAATACGGTATTAGGAAGTTAAAAATGATAGATTCAATAATAAATAATTAGATATCTAAAAATTAATTTCTTATGAACTTTCTTTAACTTCATATATATATATATATATATATATATATATTTGAATCAATAGTCATATGTTTTAATACTATATTATAAATATTCATTAATATAATATTACAAGAAAATAAGTTAGAATATTCATTAATATTAATGACTATATTTGTATTTTTTTTTTAAAAGAATGAACATATTTATAATTATTTTCTAAATTTGTTTAGTTGGTAAGTTTTCTTTAATTTTTTAAAAGAATTTTTTTATATATATCCAATTCTAGAGGTGATTTCGGTTTGATTATTGTCGATTTTGTAACAAACCGACAACTGAATAGATATCATCGATTTTTCAACAATTAGATCCGAGTTGATGTTCAATAAAGTACAGAAACATAAGATCAATTTTTAATTGATTCGATTTCGGTTTTGGCATCACATTACAAAAAAAAAATACTAACAATTTATATATTTCGCTTCCCTTCTGACCCGAACCATTGTTTTTTTAATTTTTTAAAATTACAAATGAATATGCCTAATTTTGTGGAAAAAATCGAACCAATCCTTTGGATCAGTTCAATTCGGATTGACCTTTTGTTACACCCTTAACAAATTCTAACGTCCATATTTTTATTATAATAACTTTGTAAAAATATGAGAAAAGTATGAAAATTTTAATTTAATTGGACCCTATTAATTTGAGTTGTTTCACTCTATTAAAACTCATCAATCACGTGATTATAAATTTTAGGCAATTAGAATCGATTTGTGCTATCTTAAAATTTTTCTTTTACATTAGTAGATTTTGTTTTCATTTTTCTTTTATCTCACGAGAAATCCTCATTTTTAGGAGCTTATGCATGTATATTACAAAATGGTTAAAATATTCATGAATAGTACAATAATAAAAATATTTGCATATATAGCAAAAATTCCATATTGATAGAATCTATCAATCGAGGCTGATAGAATCAATTACTAATAAATAAAGTAAATTGATAGAATTTCATCAGATTCTATCAATGAGAACTGATAGAATAAATTACTGATAAAATTGATATACTCTCATCACTAGAGAATAATAGATTCTATCAAAGTTTTCTATAAAAAAGGTAAATAATTTTTTTTTTTTAAATGGCAGAATTTGCTATAAAAGAATTATTTTTAAAAATGTGCTATAATCGTAAAGTGTGGCAAAAAAGTTGCTATGCAATGCAAATTCCCTCTTTTAATACAAATGATTAAAAAAGAATTACTTTTACAAAATAAATTGATATTGGACCAATTTAAAAATAAAAATTGAAAAACAAAACTAGTAGGCCCAGTTTAATGGGCCGTAACTACCGTTCGGCCCGTCCACCCACTTAGAGATCTACCAAAACCTAAATGAGATCATATAAATAGTAACATTATCTCACTTTTTCTCTTTCTTCGACGGCAGACATCTTCTTCTCACCCAATCTCAGGTTTGGCTTTTGAATTTTGCAGCTTTTGCTCTTATTTGCGATTAACATAATTTGTGTTTGATGAGATTTCTGAATATCAATTTGTTTCTCAATTTTCATCGCGAATTTGTTCTATTAATGTAGATGAGTACTTTTTGGCAACATTTGTTTGACAGATTTGTTTTGGAGATTTAGGATAACCAGAAATTATGGCGTATACAGCAATGAAACCCACAAAGCCAGGCTTAGAAGATACGCAAGAGCAAATCCATAAGATCAGGATTACTCTCTCCTCGAAAAACGTCAAGAACCTTGAGAAAGGTATTTTTTTAAAATTTTTGTTGTTATATGCTGCATTGTTGTTGTTTTTGAAACAAGGGTAACTACGCCCGAATGAGTAATGTCATACTTGAGTCTCGAACTCGGGACCTTGAGGGATACGCTGCATTGTTGTTAAGGTTTTCTTTTTGCACAATTTAGCGAGTGGAATGAATTTATTTGATGTTTGTAAGTGAGTTGGATGAAATTGAATCTTCATTTCACTAGTTATTTGACATAACTTTCAACTGTGACTAATGGGAATGAGTTAGATTGTTGATGATTCCACATCGGAAAAAATGAGTAGACCTCACGACCTTTATATGAAAGGTTAATTATTTTACTCATTGCCAATTGGGTTTGAAGTGTATCGACATGTAATAGTTGCTTGGTTTGTGATTTTCTTGCTGATAAGCTTCTTAGGATCGTAATCTGTTTTGATTGATGTCATGGTGTCAAATCCTCACTTTGATGACTGCATTATTGAATGAAAGCATGGGCATACATATATACGCCATAGGTAATCTTGCAACAGGTACCAAGGAAGTAACTAATCGTAACGGCTAATAACATGATACCTAACGCATGGATGCAACTACTAATATTGAGTAGTAACTCTAATTGTTGGCCTTTCATGTAGTTGAGTTTTTATTTTTTAAAATGTCTCATTTAAGGCGTTTTGGCAACTAGTTTGAATTCTGTTTAAATCCATAGTTTGTGCCGACTTGGTTCGTGGTGCCAAGGACAAGAGGTTGAGGGTCAAGGGACCAGTAAGAATGCCCACTAAGGTTCTTCACATTACAACCAGAAAATCCCCATGTGGGGAAGGTAAGTTACCTGTTAACAATGTTAAAGTTTGTGCCTGATTCTTTGATGCTCCTTTTTTAAAAATTTAATGTTACTCTTTCTTTAATTTGTTTGTTGGTGGGGACTTAGAGTTTGGATATCGATTGACCAGTGTCTTTATTTTTTAGAAAAGTTAGTTGAGACCAATGCATGTATTGCTTCCAGGAAATTCTTTTGATGTTCTCTTTTTTTATGGACGAATCCAATGTGACAACCACTTTAACTTTTATGGGTTGGTTTAGAGGACAAAGCAACCTTAGAGATCCTTACATAGGTTATGAGTTTCATTCATAATGATCATCTATCTAGAAAATAAATATATATGTATTTATTTGACACTGAAATGCTTAAACATTTGATGGTTTGTTTTGTGAGAATAATCAAACTATGCATAACTTGACATGGTCCAGACTTTCACGGATATAATAAAAATAATTAAAAGATTAATTTATGTGTTGAATTAATTTATGTGTTGAAACTTTGAAACTGAAATCATTACCTTCATTTGGTTTCTGAATGCAGGTACAAACACATTCGACAGATTTGAGCTTCGTGTCCACAAGCGAGTTATCGACCTATTCAGTTCTGCAGATGTAGTGAAGCAGATTACCTCCATCACCATTGAACCTGGTGTTGAGGTTGAGGTCACCATTGCCGATCAATGAGTTTTCTCATTTCATGTATTTTTCGTCCTATTTTTAGTCTCATTAGACAGATGTTACTTTTTGGGTTAATGCAATAGTTTTTTACCGTTACATGGTTGAAATTAACGACATTGAGAGAATTTTGTAAACCTGGTAATTTTCTTGCATTATCTTATGCGTTTTAATTATCTTCTCTATTAGGGTTTCAATATGCAGAGCTTTCAAATGTCTAATTTTTACCATTACATGGTTGATTATTTACAATCCAATCAAGTTGTCCTAAAGATAAATCAAGGTTGGCCCGAACTAGCTTGAATACTCATAAATATTAAGTAAAAATTTATACCAATATTTCTCTAGAAACTTTGATTATAGAGGCCTTGATTTATATCAAGTCTAGATATGCTCTTCATGTGATTATACAATTTAAACATGTCAATCTTTGCATCTGTTTTAGAAAATGCAACCTCTTCAAGGATTATCAAGATCCCTTAGAAGAATTATTTTAGTAATCTAAGTCTAGCCAACTTGTACGCATCCCAACTCATAATGCAACCATTTGCATTTCAAGAATTATTACGATCTCTTATAGGACAAACTATTTGATTATACGTAACTAATTTCTAAGTAGGTGGTCTGTAAGCATAACAAATGCATTCATTAACAGTCATAGGGGAAGTATTCCCAAAGATCAAATATGATTACAAGTATGAGCAATTTCCTCACCAGCCTTCTTAGTTGCAGCATATAAGCGCGCCGGTCGATTCAACTCCGAAAAGGGTATTCGAGAATTCAGCCCATAAACCGAGCTCGACAATCGCCGGTTGCGAATTCGCCGATTTACAAATCTCAAGAACACTAACAAATCCAGCAATGTTGGAATTCACATACGAATTAGGGTGTTCTTCATCGTGTATCGAACCCAAATTCGAAAAGCTTGAGTAACAGGGTGGCGGCGGTGGCAGTGGCGGTGGTTGTGGCGGATTCGATTCTCCCAATGGGGAATGCCGCCGCCTTGGAGATGGCGGCGCGTGGGAACGGTGGTTTCTCCATTCTTCACGGCGGCGTTTCTTTTTCACCCCCTACCTAGAAGAACCTTCGGTAATAAACTATGATTTATTTAGTTATTTTATTCTTTTCACTTAAATTTGATATTGTATAACATTTTTTTAGAGGACTTTTTAATGTATAAAAATGATAAAAATACTATAGATAACAAAATTTTAGAATAAACTAGACGAAAGTTAGACAAAAAATTCAATAATCATTGCCAAAAAAAAATGTTGAATTATTATCACGTATAGTTTTCTCATTCTCAAACTTAGTGTTGTTCTTTTTGAAAAAAAATATAGTTTTGAGCTTAATTTAATTGTTTTTGAAAACTTGATATTCTTTTAACAAAATAATTGGGATTAGCATCTCTTTTAACAAAAAAAGAAGTAAATCTTAATCATTTTGAACATAATTTAAAGGATTATTTAGATTCCTTTTTACAAATAAATGGGATAAAAGTGACTACATTTTACATTTCAATAATGCTTGTTTTTAATTATTCGAATAAAAAAAAATATTTATATAACTGAATGTTGACTATAATAAAAGTGTTTGATCTTGAAATTTAGGTACTAATTAAAACTACACTAAAAACTTAATTATTTTTTTCTAAATAAATTTAGAATAAGTTTTTGAAAAAAAATTCTTTTCTTTTTATTAAAAAAAAAAAAAAAATTAAATGAGAAATTGTTTTCTTTTAAAACTTTTTCCATTTTTTTTAATGATATACAAGATAGGAGATTGTAATTTTGCTATCGACCAGCTGAATTATATGTTCTAAAATTTTTCAATATACCTCAAAGTTTGAGCTTTGAAAACATAATTTTTTTTTATTGAGTTCAAAAACTTAATTATTAATAATCTTTGATCACCCTTTAAGCACAAAGTCTAAAAAACAATTTTCAAAATAGTACTTTAAATTAGTTCAAAATCTCAAATATGCATTAGATATTGATAGAATACTATTGATAAAAATGTATTAACCACAACGTGTGTATAATGATTAGAATCCTTAAAAAAAAAGATAACTATTAGAAAAAAAAAATCACTAGTAATAATTGTGATGACTTTATTGAGCATTTATTCATCACTGCTTCTTAGACTTGAGAAGTAAAGGGCTTACAGTCAGCAATGATAGTAAATTATTGCAGAACTAATCAAGGGAAAAAAAGTAGGAGACTTGCATTTGAAGTATCAACAAGTGCACAAATTACAATCATAGGGAACTCCAATAGATTAATAGTTCAGTCCATGATAATCATATACCTATAAATTCCTTAACAACCAAACGATATAGGATCAAATGGTTTATTTCATACGAATAGTTGAAATATACCTAAACTGATTCAAACACAAAACAATTGTAGCTATTTTAAAGTGCTCTTTATTAAGCCCCAAGGGATGACACAAACACAATTGGTTGAAAATTTAGGTTTTGAAGGTGTTCTCCCCTCAGTGACCTAGGTTCAAAACTCATCTATGATATTAATTTGTAGACACCTCTCGTATCTCCATTCATTTGATGTTTTCCGGTGCCTGACCTAGGGACGGGCATAGTTACCCTTGTTTCAAAAAAGTGCTCTTAATTAAGGAATGGAAATCACCATCTATTTAGTTAGTATAGTTGAGATCACTTTTTTGCTCAGTAAGAAATTTAGACAAGTTGGCACCAAGTCAGAGTCACTGTACTACGATGGAAAGTGTCGTTCTTCGTTCCGTTCCAAAAGAGACGGACCAAAAACTTTGTATGGGCGTCGAGTCTCGAGTCGAGGCATCTTGAAAACAGATATGGAGTGTGGAACGTTTCAACACCTCCATGTGAGGTTTGTGGACAAATCTATTCTTTTTTAAACTTTCCTTTTGTCTTTATTGTCAACAATTGAAGCTCCTTCATTAGGCTTTGGATGGTCTAAGTTTTGTGTTTTTTTTATGGCCCAGTTGTTCTGTAAGTTAATCTTCTAATGTCTCTAAACAAAAGAAAAAGTAGTTATCCTATCAAAAAGCAAAAAAGAACATACAGAGCAAAAGGTCTCCAATTCTGCTCTATTGCCAATGTTATTGTTTTTTGTGAGCATTGCCAAAGTGAAAGGCATGCCTACTTGTAAAGTTCTTTGGTCAACTTCCAAAAGCAAATGAAATGGATAACCAACTGCCAACCAACAATGATCAGACTTATAAAGCAGGCTGCTTTCCCTATTCCACTTGCAAAACTAACTTATGACATTTTCAAGGCCTCTAAGTAGCTTTCATTTATTTATTTTTATGATATATGTGAGTGTCTGGACCAATTTACACATATCTCGACTTTTCTCACGAGACAAATCGTCTACCCCTACAATATTTGGTTATCAAGGAAACCTAGGAAATTAGTTCCTAGGTATCACCATGAATTAAACTATAACCTTTTGGTTCCATTACTGATGGCTAATAGCATTTTCTTTTTTGAAAACCAAAAAACCAGAGTTTTTGCTTTACTATATCCAGAGTAACCCTGTCAGTCCCTAGACCAGACACCGAAAGATATCAAAGGAATGAAGAAATGTGAGGGGGAGTTGCGGACAAATTAATATCATGAGTGAATCTCGAACCTAAGACCTTAAGGAGAGCACACCTTCAAAGCTGAAGCCTTCGACTATCGTGCCACTCATAGGGAATGGTTAGTAGGATTTTTACTCATTGATTAGATGTATGCTACTTATTCTTTCTTTTTTCTTCTTTTACTTTTGTTCTTTTGGCAGAATTCAGAGAATAACAAGGCTACAAGAGGAAATAAGCACAATGAAATCATAGTTTCCACAAAGCAATCGGAATCTTTCATGTACTTTATCAAATTCTGTGTAGAAGATCAATAAAACAGAAAGGGACAATGTCTTCTATTTCTATCAACCTTAACTTGTTTATATACAAATATCTCATGAGTTTTGGACCTATAAAGGACATCACATCACCAGCAAGATACAAAAACTAAAGAAAAGAAGCTAATATGAAAAACTCATTAATCAAAGTTACAAACTATCTTTTACTCTTTGATTGCATATTACAAGAATCACCTACAAAGATAATAAACAAATGATCTAAAACAGTGTAACAGCATATACAAGAAAAGAGTATGTTTAATCTGACAAACTCACCGAGCCTTCCGATGCAACTTAACCGGGAACCGAGACAGGGGCGAAGGAGACAGTTCAGTTGGTAGTTGAGGTAGCTCCAACCCACCAGTTAGCATCCCCACAACCTCTTTCATTGAAGGCCTGCGTTCGGGCAATTTCTGCAAACAAAGCAGGGCAACCTTGATGCAAAGAAGGGCTTGATCTCGATCTAAAGAATGAATCGACTGATCAACCAAGTCGATGAGCTTTCCAGCTCGAGCCAGATGACGAGCCCACGATAAGAGATTGGCACGCTGGAATTCTGATAATGGTGAATTTGTCACCTGAAGGGGTCTTCTTCCAGCTATAAGAACTAACAAAAGAACTCCATAGCTATAAACATCGGATTTCTCAGTAAGATCTACGCCACCGCCATATTCAGGGGCAATGTAGCACATTGTTCCTCTCATACTTGGAGTACTACTAACCCCACAACTTTTGGGAATGTCCCCTATGGTAGAATCACGGCTGTTCCCGCGAGATCGCCAAAGATCGCCACTAAGCCCATCTAACCACCAATCGATGCTGCCTCGGCTTCCATGGCTTCTGCTTCTATTCCTCTTCTTTTTCTCTCTGTACATTTCATCATCTACTGGCCACAAATCAGCCTCTTTCTCACCACAACTACCTGCCCCCTTTTGAGGCTTCTTTTTCTTCCTTTTCTTTTCAAGCTCTTCACAATACTCCTCCTTCCACCACTCCCTCACTGGTCTTCTCTTTTTCAGATTCTTTGTATTCTTTTCATCATCCATAGACATCCACCATTCTAGCCGCTTCTTGTTCTTCTTTTTCTCCGATTTCTTTAACGTTCTCCCACTCGACGAGGCTGCAATCCATTCGCTCTTTGGCCTCTCGCGCTTGATCTCCGATCCAATCCACTCCATAACATATTCCTTGACATTCCCACTAGTTCCAACTCCATTTTCCTGCTTCCACCACCAATCTTTTCTTGAATTTTTCTTCTCCACACTGCTTGGTTCTTTCCCATTCTCAACACTAACTCCATCAAACGCTGCGGAAGCAGTCTCGGGGGAAGTTGTGGCGACCTCCACCATCTCGGGCGAAGTCTCGAAAATGGGAATTCTCAAAAAGCTCTCAGGTGACTGATCAACATTGGATTCATCAAATCCAGTAGTCGTTACACTCTCTGCTTCCTCAGCCACAGATCCACAATCTTCAACTCCACCATTCACATTCACATTCACATTCACCTTCACCTCAACTTCATTATCATCCAATTTAAACCTAGCAAGTCCAAAGTCCCCAATTTTCGCCGAAAAACAAGGATCCAAAAGCACATTACTAGGCTTAATATCACCATGAATAACAATTGGAACCAACCCATGAAGATACTCCAACCCCATAGCAACATCAACCGCAACAGAAAACCTTGTCTTCCACTCCATAAGCTCGGAACACTTCCTATGCAACAAAGCATCCTGCAAATTCCCATTACACAAAAGCTCATAAACCAACAACATCCTACGCCGTTTATAATCAGAGCAAAACCCAACAACACCAACAACGAAAGAACAGTCAATCTTCGAGGCGAAAAACAGCTCGTTCTGAAATTCCCTTTCGCCCTGCAAAGACCCAGAATCCATAACTTTGACAGCAAAATCTTGGTGGGTTTTGGGCAGAGTGGCGTGGTAGACGGAGCCGGAGCCGCCGCGGCCGAGGCGGCGAGAAGGGGAGAAGGAATCGGTGGCGCGGCGGAGGAGGGCGTAGGGGAATCGGTGAGGGGGTTTGGAGTCGGAGGGGGCGGTGCGTTTTCGGGTGAGTTTGCGGCTGAGGATGGTGAAGATGAGGAACAGAGAGATGGCGGCGGCGGCGGCGGTGGCGGCGGCGATTGGGGGAAGGAGATGGGTGGAGTGGGAATGGTGGTGGGTTTGGGGTGATGGAGATGGAGATGGGGAAATTGAACGAGATGGCATTTTTGAGAAAGGGATTTGACTGGATTTCTTTGGTGGGTTAATGGAATGGAGGTGTTTTCATGGCCGAACTGAATCAGAATTTTGATGAAGACGAAGAAGAAAAATGAGAAGAAAAGGAACTACCAGAGCTTTGAAGTTCTTTCTCTTTTTCTCTGTCTTTTTTTTTTTTTAATATTTTTTAATAGATAATTTATTTTGCACTTAATATGGGGTTATATGGGTGCATATTAGGTTGGGTTAGAATGATTGTACGACTAATGAGACTAGTAGCTCGACCAGCTTAGTGTATATCCAACGATCAAAACGACTTTATATAGATGGATCGAATTTGTGATCATGGTATTGAACTCTATTATTACCAAATAATCATACACTATCTACCCTTTTTGGTAAAAAAAAACGATGATTGTATAACTTGACCTAAAAGTTTTGGATGATTAATTGTTGATATGTCCAATAATGTGTTAAAGCAAGTGAATCAAACAACAAACTCATATATCTTATCTAAGAAAAACACATACACAAGTTAATGTTGCTGGTGAATCTTGAATCTGAGATCTTAAAGTGAACACAGTTTCAAAGTCCAAGTCTTCAACTAAGTGCACCACTAGATAGAGTGTGTTTAGAGCACCGGTTTGGTTGTGATAGACAAAAAATTATGATAAACTGTGTATTACTATAAATGATGTTTGAGGGGCAAAACATGAATTATGATAAACGGTGTTTGAGAGACTGGTTATGCAACAAAAAATAATATATGTAAGGTTTAGATAAATTGACATACAAATTTAGATAAACGGGTATAGAAGTTTAGGTAACTACCGTTTATAATAAATGGTGGGCAAACATCGATTGGATTATTATAGCCAACACGATCGTTTATATAGACGGGCCCAAACACACGCTTAGCGACCTACGGCGTGAACTCATTGTTGATGGGAAATGGTTAGATTTTCCCTTTTGTATGATTATGAAAACGTGAAAAGCCCTTTAAAAAAAATTCTCATTGCATCATTGTTTGACTATACTTTTTCCTTCTTTGCTTTTCTTTCTTTTTGTTCTCTTTCAATTATTCCAAAGGGTGGATTATTATTACTTAGTCTGTAATTCAACTAATATATGAATAAATTTGAGTGACTTATTTCAATAGTTGAATAGATTGATGGTGTGATTGGTTATTTGCTTTGATGTTAATTCATTTTTACTCTACATTCGATTCCTAAAATTGATATTTGTAATCTCAAACCCAAATTTATTTTTAATTAATAAAAAATAATATTTTTATCAAATGATACCTATAAATAATGAAATATAATAATCAACTTTATTGCGGTTTTATGAAAGAAAAGAATAACTTTGTTGAGGCCAAATACTTGATCCAACCCTATGGGTTCTTAAGTTGAGCAACATATGAATGGATGATACTCTTACCTTTGACAAATATTATATAACTTTTTAAGCAAACTTACAAAAAAAAAATAGTTAAATTTAAAAAATAATTATAAATATAATTTTTTAAATTAACTTAATCATTCATATAAGTGAGAGCTGCATACAGATTTCTAGGATTGAAGTGGTGATCATGATGTTGAACTAAATTACTATCAAATAATAAAATGAATTGTCACCAATTTTTTCGGTTCATATTTTAATATTAAGGCAATCCTTCATTCAAATCTTTGAATTTATAATTTATAATTAATATAATAAGAAAGATTATTAAAATTATAATAATTATTTTATATGGAATTAGTGAACAACCAATTGGAGTTTTTTTATGAATATTAAGTGGGAGAAAAAAAAACACTTTGAAACAGTCATAATAGAGATGAGTTGAATATGAAAAGTGAATTAGGTAATTTTCTTTTGTTTAATTTTGTTCAATTCAAATGGTGACCCCACACACTACTCCAATGAACCATTTTTTTCTTTGGTAGGTTTGATGTCATCATCTTTATGTCTGACTCATCACAAAACTATTATGCTCCAACTTACTAAATTTTAGATGATATTATGATAATAATAATAATAATAAAATAAACAAAGTCAAGAAATGCCTTAGCTACCAATTTGAAAGGGATATTAAGCCAATGGTCTTTCCACAATTCTTTTAAAATTCTTCTCTTCTTTTTAGAAAGTTAAATTAAGTACGACTTTGAACCATATACATCATATTAACATCAATAATAAGAATTCAATTGACCGAACATAGATTCATAATCAAAGAAATTATAAATTTAAATCTTCTACGTTTCATACACAAAGTGATTACTTGTCTCGAATGTAAGGATGGGCATATTCGTAATTTAAAGAAATGCTTGAACAACCAACCATGACTTTGTTACATGTAATCATATCCACTCAATCTTTTGCTGACCAATTGTGAGATTGAAATGAAAACAAGGGAAAATACAATAATTTTGACTAGCCATGAACGTCACGTGCCACCTTTCAAATGTCACGTGCTCAACCCCTCAATGTTCTCTTTTTGCAAATTTAGGTCAAAATCTAACATGTGCCTAAGGATCCTCTGTCACTCTCTTCTAAACTATGAAAAAATATATAATGTAAAAGCACCAACATTTCTGTTTGATTGTTTAGGTCAAGAAACAAGAATACTCTCCCACATTCTATTCAAGTACTTGTAGTTTTGGGTCAATGGAAGTATTATTTTGACATATTCCATGTGAAAATTGCCTTAACAGATCTGGATTTGAAAGTTCACATATACCTTCTTTTTTATAACTACATTTGTTTTAGTATCCATCAATAACTTCTACTATTCTAGCCTAAAGTTGTCTAATCCTACAATATTTGGTTATAGGAAATTAGTTCTATAGGTTAACAGACATAATAAATCAAACTCGTAATCTCTTAGTTTCCCTAATTAAATCCTCTCGACGAGTGTTTTAAAAGGCGCAAAGACTCTTTGGAACTTGAGGCGCAAGGCACAAAAAAGGCGTGGGCTTTATTTACGAGGCACATCATATATAAAAAAAAAATATTTACTACAAAAGATATAAATATGAACATATAAATAGGAAGATTTAAAGTAGAAAAATAACTAATTAAACCTTAAATAACTCTTAAATGTAAAAGTTCAAACTATAAAATGAAAATCAACTAACTTTTCCTCTACCCCATTCACAAAATTTAAAAAGTCCTGTTTTCTTTTTTATTTTACTTCCTTCCCTTCATTTCTCTCCAAAGTCCTCTTTTCTGATCATCTCCAACTAGAAATGTGTTCTCTCCGATGAATAAGTATGTTGAAAAAAAAGCCCTCAAGACGCACGCTTGAGGGATTCGGAGAAAAGGCATATGAGGTGCACGTCTTATTGTGAGAGCTGCGCCTTGTTGAGGCGAAACCCCAAGGAGGCACCTTGCGCCTTTGTGGGCTTTATTAAGGCTTTATCTGGCTTTTTAAAACACTGTCTTGACTAGTAGGCTAATTCATAATCGTTTATAAGACTACAATATTCTAGTGCAAAATCCATGGATCAGTTATTCTTTGTTGCAGCCCACATGAGTTGAATAGCTTTGTGACTACACTGAGGTTGAAATGAACCATCATGGGTCAAGAAGGCTTCGGAGAAGGGAAACCAAAAAGTTATAGCTCTATCTTTGGTCATCACCTATTTAAGAATTAATTTTTTTACATGTATATTTGGCAATTATTTATTGTAGAGTCAAATAATTTGTTGCGTGTAAGCTAAGCCGAACAATCACAATTAATAAATAACAAAAACATTGAGGTTGAAATGACACTATGTTTCTGCATTTAATATGAATATGAAAGAATAGCTGACCATAAAAATATAGCTCAACTCTTGGAGACTATAATCCAAACAACTAAAGATAGATAAAACAAAGAAACAAACATATTTCATTTTATGGGAATATCAATAAACAATCTTAAAATAAGGGCATCAGATGGAGTAATAATGAACAACATAATATCAAATAGTTTTCGATTAAGAGAAGCTACTTCTACTGATTAAAAAAACACCAACATTATTTCTAAAGATAATCAATCATGCAGATGATTTAAATGAATGGCCAATCTCATCAAAATAAAAGATATGATCAAATAATAACATGCGACTCCAACTAACTTCATGATATTTATTCCAATGATTTAGAGCTGGAATCATGACAGAAAAAGATAGGGGAGTGGTGATGAATTCTATTCAGAAACAAATGCAAGATATATATTTTTTTTTTAAACCAAAACCTGCAGTTCCTAAGCAAGGCATAGGAAGATATAAAAGGGATAGAGACACTGGAGGTGTCTACAAAATTAATGCGACGGATGAATTTCGAACCTAAAACATTGAGGAGAACACACTTTCAAAACCCAAGTTTTCGACCATTGTACCGCTTCTCGAGGATTAAAAGCAAATGCAAGATATTAAAGTCAACCTTGTAATGATACACAACCAAATGAAGTCAATTATTCATAAGAAAAAGAGAAGCTTTATTTATTTAGGATGAAAGACCATACATGTATATGTCTAATCCCATTACAACAACTCCTCAACAACACTAGAACAGATTTGCTTCATGATGACATAACAAAAAAACAAAACAAACAAACACTCATAGACCCTCAACATAGAACACAACTTTAAAGTATCCAAATGACAAAGCTACATAGTACATATAATAGAAATAAGTTTTTGTCTCAATCACTTCCAACTTTTCTGCTTAGCTCCTCTTTAGATCAACAACGATAACACTGATATTGTTCGGGCTTTTTCGCCCCAAAGCAAGACGAGTAAGCAGTGATGCAGCCAGTGCGCTTTGAGAGGGGCATACAGTGTCGACTTCAATTTCAGGCACGGCGTTGAGGTCTATTGCAGCAATAGAAGCAGCGACGTCTTCGCCTTCAAGACATTTTCGAGCTACCTCACAAGCCCTCTCACTTGAAAGAACATCCCATAAACCATCACTTCCAAGTATTAAACATTCATCATCTGATTCTCTTTTGGTGAAAGTAATTTCTGGCTCAGATATTATAACTGACTTCAGAAATTTGTCGCTTATTGAGAAAACAAAGAAAGAAATAGTTATTTATTTTGAAGAAACCTAGATAATGAAGAATGAGAGACAAAAGAAGAAGAATTGATAACATGGTAACAAGGTAAAGACATTAACCATTGTTTCGTGTATCATCCTCCCCATTTTTCTTTTATATTATCCTTCTTGTTAGTACTCGTTTCGATAGATCTTTGTAATATTTTCACGAAGAAAATATTTAGGTCATGCACAGATATTACTTAAGTATTCATGATGTACAATGATGCACACTTTTGATACAAACTCGCATGTAAAGTACTTATGATTGAATCAAATTACTAAGGGAAAGTTATGGCTTGAAAACAAAAATCAATTTTATTCAGAAATCATAAACCATAAAGCATTCAACATGATACGTAAGCAATTCTCTTGATTCCTTGACAACAAAACAAGACTTTTAGATGACCATACACAATAATCATAAGCGAGAAGCATTATAATTTGCATTGAAATGTTTAAACAAACTTCACAAAAGCCAAAAATATATCATGGTCATATTTCACAGGAGTAGTAGTCATTACCTATTGCACGGGACATTGCAAGGATGCCTTCAACCCGAGCTCCATTTCCGAAAATCACGCGTCCACCGGCCCTTTCGATCCTTTCGAGTTCATCAGCTCTATCAGGCTGAGAACAAGGTTATGCAAAATAGTGAGAAAAAAATATAATTAGGGAAACTTCAATGAGATAAATGTCCATAAAAATTGTCTCACGTGAGTTAAGTCTCTGAAAAATATTTAGACAAACAAAAACTAAAACCAAGTTTCACAAGAATAATACTCCATATTTAGAAAGCTAGACCCATCAAACAACACTTTCTCACATTTTGATGTCTAAAAGACAAATACAAAATTAAATTTTAGTTACATCATCATTATACATTAAATTTATAATCTTTCTTCGAGACTCTCTTTGATTAATAAACTGGAGTGGACTAACTAATATAAACCCAAATCTAAGACAAATCATCATAAAGTGACTTAGTAATTAAGAGAATCTTAGTAATGGTGAAGGATTTAATCTATGGTGGTCACTATTTAAGAATTAATTTCCTACATATTTCCTTAAAATTCAAATATTGTAGGATTAAACTGTTGTAACAATAGTTGAGGTGGGTGGAACGTGATTTGAATGCTAATAAACATATATATATATATAAAAGAAAAAAAATTAAAAAAAAAAAAAATCAAATGTGAGAAAGTAAGGATCCCCTCAGCCATAGTCTTGCAACAAGTGTGGTATGAATAATTATGACACGCCAAGATGACTATCCATAACATAACTACGACGAATTGACAGCTGTTAAAAGTATGCAACAAAATTATCAAATCTATCAAATTCAATCATCTTCCAATTTCTCAAGACTTTCTTTATTCAACCTACAACAATTACATGAAATATCTAACATTTCATCAACTAATTATGTTAAAAATGATACAAGTGGACTAATCAATTTAAACCCAAATTTAAGATAAATCATTATAAATTAATTTAATGATTAAAAAGATCTTGTTGAATTAAGTGGTGAACGATTCGATCTATAATAATCACTATTTAAAAATTAATTTCTGATGTAATTTCTTAAAATTCAAATATTATAAGATTAAAATGTTAATTTTGTGCAAAAGAAAAGGGTGGAGGTGCATAGACATAGTGTTGCACCAAGTGTCAAACAAGTGTGGAGTGAATAAGTATGACACGCCAAATGAGATGACTATCCACAATATAACTGCCACCACTTGACATCTGTTAAAATTATGTGACAAGATCACCACCTCAATGCTTATAAAAGAGTTTGATGGAAAGAGTAAACCTTGTGATCAGCGGAAAGGGGAATTGTCCTTCCTCCGCGGCTCAGGACGGCGCGTGAGTCACCGCAGTTGGCGACGACGATGTGATGTGGAGTGAGCACGGCGACCACGACGGTGGACCCGCCGGGTGCTGCCTCGGTTGGAACGCACCCGCACTCGCCTACGGGGATCCCGCAGACACAAGTGTTGAGTGCCAGTTCGTCTATCCTCTCAAAGCTCCGCCGCATCACGATTCTCCATGTCGCCTCCTCCTCCTCTGCCGCCATCACCGCTGCCGCAGCGCCACAAGTTTCCGCGCGCGCCAATTCCTCTAGCATGAACTCGTGCATCTTCTCCGCACATAGCGCTGACACCTGTACCAAATCAAATTAGGCCATGAAAATGCTGCCTTTATTATGTTTAAATTTCTGTTTACTTGTTTCTAGAAAAAAAAAAAAAAATTACGTAAGGGCCTCCATGTCCATCATAGACGGCCAAAAACTGCAGCAATCGCGGGCGGCTGTTTTCCGGACGAATGAGCCATGTGGTTGTGGTTATTTCGTCCTCCAGATCACGTGTCCTCCCGGACACCGACATCATCCCGAACACTGGCTCGGGCGTAATGTCCTCCGGCACCGACGATGAAGACGACGATATCTTCCGTGCCATCCCCTCGAAACCTGCATTCTGAATTTGAATCTCTTGGCGCGGGTGACGAGTACTCGTCGAGCGCGGCGATGGATTTGCTGCTGCTAATCGCCTCATCTGTATACTACGCTCTCTACGGTTGGCTGGTGAATCATTATCATGATCCCTACGCATATGAGAGTTGAACTCGGTCGTCATGAGTGAAAAATATCTGTGTGAAGAGAATCTATCATCAGCCAAAGTATAATATAATCAAGTTTTGAGAATAAAATTGTAGTGTTTTTTTTCTCTGGTTATAAAATTATGAATTATATTATCTTTCTCTTTTTCAAACCCAATTCTTCCATTCAAGAACAAGAGAGACTAACCTTGGGAACCCTAATTCTTTGGGAAGCAAATTGCCAATTGTTTGTGAAGCTAAAAGATCTATTCCACTTTGTGATGGACACCTGTTAACCTTGACTATCCTTTTTATAACAGCTTGAGTCTGTCTAAATATAAAATTATCCGCATAACACTGTGTCAAAATATTTCAGAGATAAATTACAGCTAGCTAGAACCATACACGCAGATCAATTCACTGACTGACACTTTAATTATGAATTAATAAGAAACTGACACCTTAGTTTTGTCAAAATAAAAAAAACCTATCAGATTACACTTTGGTTTTCTAAAAAAAAAAAAAAAAAACCCTATAAGATTATGCCTTGGTTTTCTAAATAAACAATAATTGTATTTAGTTTAACTTACTCAACTTTGAGAGATTAGTGGACTAATTTTCCAAAGTTAAAAAATGATCTATGAATTATAGTAAATTTTGTTTATAAAATTTCAAGTTTAGTTTGAACTAAAATATTATGGTCTTGTCCATGAATATATATATATCAATTAATATATATATATATATATCAATTAATTGAACCGAAGACTATAAATTCAAATCAAGGTTTGTTATTTCTTCAAAAAAAAAAAATCAAGGTTTGTTACAAGATTAGATATTCCCTCCTAAAAATGAAAAAAGAAAAAGCTTTTCTTATTTTTATATTTTCCTTTATGTAGATTTGAACCCCAACGTTCTAGATTGTTATGGCTCAAGTAGTATGAACTACGAATGATTTTGAAAAATGAGTTTATAAGGATTTTGTTCATAATTTTATTTTTTATTTTGATTTTATTTTTTTTAAAAAAATAGTCTTCGAATGCAACTTTTACAAATGATTTTTTTTTTTAATTGTATATTTGATACTAGTGGTAAATTTTTGGAAGAAATTATGGACCTTTTTTTTTTTTGAAAAGATGCCACATAGAAGATATGTCTTAGTTCTTGAAACACCCGAATACAAAGTTAATATCTTTCCATAGTTTTAGCGGAAACTTTTCTCTTTGTTAAAAATATGACTATATAAAATTGAATTGAAATAATTTTAAGTTATATAAGATTGAATTGAAATCAGGATTGAATAATCACTTATCTATATCGAGGGTTAGTGGTAAAGTTGGTTATCTTTGGTGTTAATCCATTTCAACTCCACGGTCACGAGTCCGAAAATCGGTATTTGGCTCTCATATTATTTGAGAGTAGTTGTGCCCTCTATATATGGTTTGTCGGTCTCCTCCCCTCACTATGTACTCAAAAAAAATAAAATAATAATCACTTATCTATGACTACATATGATTTTTATTATTTTATTATTTATATATTAATTATGTTTTTAAAAACTAAACTAACATTTGTTTTAGTTGAGGAAAATTTGGTTAAGATTGATGATAAATCCTTATCTAAAAAAGTTAGGTAAATAAAAACTTAAATTTTAGAAATAAAAACAAAAAATATTTTTATTTCTTTCAATTTTTTTTAATATAAATGGAGGAAGAAGACCATAAAACTTACATATATTTAATTACAATGAAATCCATAGTGATAAACTAAATTAACATCAAACAAATGTCTTTTCAAAAAAAAAACATCAAACAATGAAAACAAAAATTAAACAATGATCAAATGGACCTTTTCACTTATTAAGTTTGTACTTAATGTATAATTTAGCATATTCTTAAAATTAATTTCGTCTTAAATCGTGGATGTTCTCCCCACATGAGCGCTGCCACCTGTACCCATCAAAGGAAGCAAGCCAAATTAGATTGGACCATGGAAATGACGAAAATAGCCCCCACATCTGGCGTCTAAAGAATGGACTCAACGGTAATTTCAAGTGCCCTTATTATCTTTTCCGTTTGCTTATATTGTTGAAAAGAAAAATAAATAAATAAATTACTTGCCGGACTCCATTGTAGACGGCGAAAAAATGCCGATCGCCGGTGAAGAATCTACACGTTTTCTCCGATGACGAAAATCTTTGAGTGAAAAAAAATCATCATCAACTTAGTATATATAAAATAGTCCACTAATAGAATTTCGCTAGAATAAAATTGTAGTTGTGAATTTTTTTTTCTCTCTCTTGTGGTAAAATTATGAATTGTATTGCTTTCTCTCTTTTAAACCCAATTCTTTCCTTCAAGAACTAGAGAGCAAACGCTAATTCTATGTGCAGCTAATAGAATCTATTTCTTCTGTTTTTTTCAACCTCGATTTCATAATGTGAAGAGACCTGTTAACTATGACGATCTTTTTTTTTGTGATCGATAATCAGTTTGTAGTATTTCTAGAATTATCCCTGCAAAACACGTGTCAAAATATTTCAGAGATGAGTTACATGTTAACACAACCACAAAAGCAAATCAATCAGCAACTGACATGTCATATATGAATTAATAAGAAACTAACCGATCAGGTTATTAAAAGAAAAAATATATATATTGGGTTATATTAAAAAAAACAAATAATTGTATTTAATTTAACTTTAAAGATTAGTAGACTAATTTCCAAGTTAACTTTTAAAAAAAAAAACATTTAAATTCATTGTCTATGAACAATACTAAATTTTATTTAGTCACTTATAGGAAATTTTACTTACAAAATTTCAAACATAGTATGAATAAAAAAATTATGGTATTCTTCATAAATATATATATAACAATTAATTGAAAAAGATACTAGGATAGCATTAAATTAGTTTATCAATTTAAAGTAATAGAAGTAGTGTCATAATTCTTGAAAAGGAAAATTTTGATATATTAGGATAAAAGTTAATTAGAATGTCTTTCTCATAGTCTCCCGGGAGACTTCTCCCTATACACATCATTCATATTTCTATCATATCTCTCTTTCCAAACGCATCAAAATATATTATCTTATAAAATTGATTTGAATGATCATGATTGAATAACATTTTAATCATTTGATTTAAAATTTAAGCTTACAACTATTACTTACACATGATTTTCTTTATTTTGATATCTATATTTTTGTTATGTTTTTAAAAACCACATTAACATTAAAAAAAAAATCCAAAATTTTTTTGATTTAAGAAATTTAGTTAAGATTAATGGATGAATCCTATGTAAAAAAGATGGTGTGAATAAAAACTTAAATTTTTTTAAAACAAAAAGTTAAATAATCATCAAACTGGACTTTTTCAAGAAAATAGCCCCACAAATGGTGTTTAGAGAACTTTACTTAGACGTGATCTCCATGGTAATTTCACAGTAAACATTATCTTAAGGAATTATGTGAATCGTAACAAAATTTCAGAAATTAAAACAAGTATTTGAAATTTTGGTTTAATTTTTTAAAATATAAATAAAATATAGATATTAAAGTAATGAAAACTATTATCTCAAAAAAAAATAATAATAAAAATAAAAATTATGAAAACTATATTAGACTTAAATTTCAAAAAAAATTGCCAAGTGTAACTTTAATTTCTATATTTTTAATTTAACTATAATTTGAGAAGAGATTAGAACCTCTAGATTTTTCTTTTCTTTTCTTTTTTCTGAAAAAACTAGATACAGATTTTGTTCAATATTTTTTTTACTTAATCTCTACGTTAAGATTATTGTTAAGGTTTAGTAAAGTTTATCCACGTTGACAAATCAATAAACTATTTGAGACCCAATATATTAAAAAATTACAATTTATTGATAAATAATAAAAATATTAGCTAAGCTTTTTATATAGGTATCAAATTGACCAATTTAAAAAATGTATAACAAAAAATATGGAAATATGGATACATTGTAGAAAAGATGGAGCGTAAGAAATTTGAGTACAAATAAGTTTAAATTTCATAAACAAAAATAAAAAATCAAATAGTGTTCAAACGGACCTAAATATCCCCATACTCAATTTCAAGGAATTAAGTGTGAAATAACAAGTACAAAAACTAATTCGCACTTTGAGACTAAATTAAATAGTACCCGAAGTTTAAAAGTTGATTTACGTTAACATTTATTAACTATTCTTAAAAAAATATATATATTTAAACAAGAGGCTTTTGCATGTATATTACAAAATGGATAAAATATTACATGAATAGCACAATAATGAAAATATTTGCACATATAGCAAAAATTGTAAATTGATAGACTTCATATTGATAGATTCTATCGATAAAGAGTGATAGAATCAATTACTAATTAATAAAGTAAATTGATAGACTTTCATCAGATTCTATCAAGAGTCTATCAATAAGAGCCGATAGAATCAATCACTTATAAAATTGATAGACTTCCATCACTAAAGAATGATAGATTCTATCAAAGTATTCTATCAAAAAGGTAAATAATTTTTTTTTTAAAAAATGGCAGAATTTGCTATAAAAGAATTATTTTTAAAAATGTGCTATAATTGTAAACTGTGTAAAAAAGTTGCTATACAGCGCAAATTCCCTTTAAACAAATTATTATAACTATTTAAAATAACTTTTCGTTACTAGACTTAAAATAACCTCTTACACATAACAACTTGTTAATCATTCATTTTTTAGAAGTCGAAATAATTTCGTATTTCTAATTATATAATTATTTTTTAGTTCTCAAAATTAATTTTTAATAATTCATTTTTAACTATTAAAAATAATTTATCATTTCAATTTTACATTAAAACAAAATATTATCACTAACTTTTTGAGAAAAAAACACATTCAAATTAGTTTTTTTTTTTAATTCTTTAAAATTTTATATACTATTACAAAAATTTCATTTTCTTAATCATTTAATAGAATCCATAAAAATAACACTTCAAAGTAACATTTCGTCTAAAATCTCCCCCAGCATAAGGTATGAACAAGTGGCATCATCGACATTCAATAGGTCTGTGATGCAGTTAGTTATTTGTTTGATATTAATTAATTTCAACTTCACTGTGACAAGACTACCTCTCTCCCTAAAATACGTGGCGTTAATATAGAGAGCTAATTAAAGAGGCGGTATTTGTGAAAAGTGATGTTCCAACATGGAGGAGCCTTTTCCTCTATTCAACTTTTTTGCCCATGCTTTTCGCACAAAAAACTAATTTAAAATTAAATGGAAGAGTTTGGTTTTATCTAGGCTATTATTTATTTAGAAAAATAGGTTAAATTATATACTTGATTTCATATATTCAATAACAAAGTTAGTATTGAACATGAGATTTCCGGAGAAATATTTGTTCGTGGAGTTGAACTTATGTTTGTACATTTATGTGAATGTGATCTTAAAAAAGAAATAGATTTATGAAAATATAGTTCGATCTCATTTTTATAATATTTGTAAGTCTCGAGAATTTAATCTCTTGCTCTTTAAAATGGTGGAGGAATTCTCGATTTATACAGTTCTCCATGAACTACCTTTCCTTGTTGGCTTGAGCTTCAATGGGCATTGGGCAAGTTCAATTCTTTAGCCCACTACTTTGGATTGGACTAATTGATGGGTATTGGAGCCCAAATGACTTCCTCGGTTTTGAGAGTTAAGGATTTGGACCTTTAGTTTAAATTGTATTTTAGTCGGAATCATTTATGGATTTGATCAAGATAATTCAAACGACCATAGAAATGACATGTAGTATTTTTTTAGTTTGTCAAGTTTAATTTAAGAAATAATATTAATTTATAAGTGGTCCATAAATAAAATATTCGCCTAATCATTAATTTATAATGATGATGTGACCGTTTCTAATTTGTCGAAATTTGTATTCCAACGATTAAATTTAGTATTTATTTTGAAAAGTAAATTTAGTTTATATAATTTAATAACACTTTTAAGCAATATATATTGTTTTTAATTTCGAAGGAATTAAGTACATTTTCTACTATGAACTATCTCATGTACTTACGAGATTCATTTTTTTAAAATATTTTTGCAAATTTTTTACTTTTACAATAATTGAAGGCAGAAATTTTGAATTTATCTTTTTTTATCATTTATTAAATACTAATACTGTTGAGTTAAGGTTCCCATTAGTATTACTTTTTGTGGTTAAAAAATGAAAGTCATTTTTTTAATTAAAACTTCGTTTGAAAAGTACCCTTAAATTTAAAAAAAAATAACGAAAAATAGAAGAGTAAATATTTTTTATTTTTATTTTTAAGTTGAAGAGTAGTTTTTAAAAACATTTTAAAGTTCATTGGTTAAAAAAAAGTACTTAGCAATTTTTTACAATTAAATTCGTCTTCGTTGCATCCTTTCCGTTTTCCCCACAGAAGCGCTGCCACCTATACCCATCAAATGAAGCAAACCCAATGAGATCAGATCATGTAAATGACGAAAATAGCCCCACATCTTGGTTTAGAGAATAGACTCGACGTTATCTTAACCGTAATTTGAAAGGCCCATATAATTATTATTATTTTGAGTAGCCCATATAATTATCTTTTCTGTTTAATTATTTCTGAAAAAAAAAAGCATTACATGAGGGACTCCATTGTAGGCGGCGAAAAAATGCAGATCACTGGCGCAGTTTTGCGGAGCAATAAGCCATGTGGTCTTTCATACTTCCTCCTCCATATCACGTGTTCTAACGTATACCGACATCATCCCGAACGACGGCTCGGGTAGCAATGGCGAAGCATCTATAATGTCCTCCCCGATAACAAAAACGAAAACCTATAAGCGAAAGAGAATCATCATCAACTAAGTATTATATGATTAAGTAATAGAATTTAACATAGAATAAAACGATAGTTGTGTTGTGATTGGGAAAGTATGTGCACAGTTAATAGAACCTGTCCACTAATTTATTTTTTACCTCGAATTTATAACGTGATGACTATAATTTTCCTTTTTCAAATAATTTCAGTCAATTTGTGTATTGCTAGAATTATCTCTATAAACCACGTGAAAAAAATATTCTAAACTTAAGTTACAGCTAGGCAGAACCACACACAGATCAATCAGCAATTGACATGTCATATATGAATTAATAAGAAACTGACACGTCACGCTTATTAAAATTACCAAAAAAAAAATTTAATAAATTACATTTTGGATTTTTCACCTAAAAAAAAACTAGTAAATTGAGAAAAAGACTTTATCTATGTATAATTGAGAAAAACTAGTATTTACTTCAAATTGAGAAAAAGACTAGTAAATTAATTTAACTTTATCATTCTTGAAGTCTTTATCTATGTATAATAGTAAATTTTATCTAGAGTCATTTAAAATTTTATTTATAAAATTTCAAATATCGTAAGAATAAAAATATTATGGTATTGATCATAAATATATAAAAATAATTTAATAGATCATGGAGGTAGTATTTTGACCCAAAGATTATAAATTCCATTCAAAGTTTATTAAAAAATAAATTGTTTTTTACTTTGAATGAATAGAAAAAATCATTTCTTAATTTTTTTTTTTTATATATTAGGCATTGGTTTTGAATCCTACGATTTAAAATTGTTGGTGTAAGTCATAATAATTATGAAAGATTAAAAAATGAGTTTATAAATATTTTTTTTAATTTGATTGAATAAAAAATAAATCTTTAAATACAACTTTTATTTAAGGTTTTTTTATATATATTTTATATTCAATATTAGTTTCTCCAAGTAATTTATGGTTTTTTTTTATATAAAAAAAACTAATTTCTCTTATTGTTTGCATGAATAGCTTAGGAGAAGGGCAACAAGAGCTCAATTAGCATCTTATTTAATTTAGTAACTATAACTATGAGATTATAGGTTTGAATCATTTTTTTTCTAATATTATTGGAAAGAAAAAAGCTAAGAAGAAGGGCTTTATTATTGGCATTTAGTAAATGGTTGATTATTATAGGTTTAGTTCATTTTATGTTTATCTATTATTTCTAGTTTGTAACTTCTTAAACGTCAATGAAAAGTTTGTGTAATATAGGAAAGTAATAAATTTTGCTAAGAATGGTAACATAAAAGCTTGTTCACAATTTTTAAATCATCATGAGCGTAATAGAATTTTACTGATTAAAATTGTAGTTGTGATTTCTTTTCTCTTGCGAGAAAATTTAAAATTATATTATTTTCTCATTTTCAAACTCAATTCTTTTCATCCTAAATAATTAAGGACCCAATTTTTTTTTGTTTTTTTTAGAAGATCTTGGGATGATATTAAATATATGTAAGAAGTATATAAAAAAGTTACAAAAGACTTACTCATTTAAAATAATTTAAAGTTACAAAATATTCTAAAAAAAAAAAAAGAAAACCTGATACACCATGATGCAAAATTGATTAGAATGTCTCCCTATAGTCCTAGGGGAGACTTCTCTCTATTCTCATAATTTTTTTTTTATAAGTTCTCTCATTCCAAAAGCACCAAAATATGACTTCTTTAAGATTGAATTGAATAACCATTTTAAAAATCAATTTCCAAATATTTATTTTGATATAAAAAATTTAGTTAAGATTTATAGATGAATCCCTATTAAAAAAGATTCGGTAAACAAAAAACAAGAAAATTAGATAATTATGACAGACCTTTTCACTTATTAAGTTTTTATATAATGTACTTTTCATAGTCTTATTAAAAAAAAAAAAAAAGTACCGAGGGTTAGTGGCGCAGTTGGTTATCGTCTGGTGTTAATTGTGTCTTCTATATAGAGTTTGTTGGTCTCCCTTCCCCCACTATGTATTCAAAAAAAAAAAAAGTATTTATTAAATTTTTACAATTAAATTCGTTTTAAATCGTGGATGTTCTTCCCCCACATGATCGCTGCCACCTGTACCCATCAAAGGAAGCAAACCAAATTAGATTAGACCACGAAAATGACGAAAATAGCCCCCACATCTGGCGTCTAAAGAATGGACTCAACGGTAATTTCAAGTGCGCTTATTATCTTTTATATTGTTGAAAAGGGAAAAAAAAATTTACTTGCCGGACTCCATTGTAGACGGCGAAAGAATGCAGATCGCCGGCGCAGTTTTGAGGAGCTATAAGCCATGTGGTCTTTCATACTTCCTCCTCCATATCACGTGTTCTAACGGATACCGACATCATCCCCAACGACGGCTCGGGTAGCAACGGTGAAGCATCTATAACGTCCTCCCCGATAATAAAAATGAAACCTATAAGCGAAAGAGAATCATCATCAACTAAGCATTATATGATCTAAATAATAGAGTTTCGCTTAGAATAAAATGATAATTGTGTTGTGATTGGAAAATTATGTGTGCACTGTCCACCTATTTATTTTTTACCTTGATTTTATAATTTTTTACCTTGATTTTATAATGTGAGAATCAGGATTCTCCTTTTTCTAATAGTTTCAGTCAGTCTGTCGTATTGCTTGAATTATTGCTATAAACCATTTGTCAAAATATTATTGAGATAAATTTCTTCTCGCCATAACTAAAAAGGTGGATGAATCAGCAACTGATATATTATTAAACATATTTGAATTAATAAGAAACTGACACGTGCGCTTGTTAAAATTATAAAAAAAAAAAAAAAAAAAAACCAACTTACAACCTAGATTTTTCACAAAAAAATAATAAATAAATTAAGAATTGTATTTTATTTAATTTGAGAGAAAGATTAATAGATTAATTTTCCAACTTCATCATTCTTTTTATATTTAAAGTCATCATCTATGAATTATAGTAAATTTTAAATGGTCACTTATTGGAAATTTTATTTATAAAATTTAAAATATAGTATGAATAAAAAATATTATGGGATTGTTCATAAATATATATATAACAATTAATAGAACATGAAGAGGTGTAGTATTTTGACCCAAAGACTCAAATGAAGGTTTATTGCAAAATTGTTTTCTACTTTGAGAAAATAGAAAAAAATTGTTTTTATTATTTATATATCATGCATAACGTGCCCATGGTTTTGAATCCTATTATTCTCAATTGTTGTGGTAAGTCATAATAATTATATGATTATAAATGGACAAAATTTTAAACAAAAGCAATCTTTGAATTATATTTTTGTTAAATTTTTTTGAGTTTTGGTAAAATTATTCGATCATTAATTGGGGTAGAAACTTGATACTATTATAGTGAATATATTTAAAAAAAACATAAATATATATAAACTACACTGCTATTTTGTTAAAAAAATTGTGAAACATAAAAATGGAAAATTTTATCTAAATTCATGGTCTAAATTGATAAAATGAAAATTTAGGCTAAAAATGAAGACAAATTTAAAGTTACAAATTGATATATATATATATATATATATATATATATATATATATTTTTTTTTTTTTTTAATTTGAACAAATAAAAAATAGAAATTCGATCCTTCACCTTTATAAATGTATGCTCATATTCACCCCATATTTATTAATTGTAAGTTTGAGTTCTAAAAATTTACAAAAAAAAAAAAATCTTTTTAGAAAATCGAAAGTTCCATGCTTATGAGCATTACGTCATTATGTCCAGTAAAATTATTTAAATTCCACAAAGAAAATTTGTATGAGGGGAGTTAGGTATCGAAGCAAAAGAAGTCTGCCTTATTCAGAAACAACATATATTCTTTGTGGTTCAATTCATTTAAATATTTTTGCGCCACAAAGAAGAATGACTATTTTAGTAAATTTACTAACTTTACTTGAGACAACTAAGTTAAATAATGACAATTTTAGTAATTTTGTCACATCAAAGTTTTGTTGGTAATATTTAAATTAATTGGATTTTCTAGTACATGGTTGAGGGTATTTTAAAATATGATAAGAGTCTCTATAAAATCATTATATGATAAAAGATTGTAATATTTTTAAGTGTAGTTTATAGATAATAGAAAGGAAAATTTAAAAGATTAGGCAAATTCATAAAATAATTACAAATATAATTGTTTTTATAAAGTTTAGCAATCATAGTTAGTATTAATAATAATAATCCATTAATAATTGTATAAATAAATATTTATAGTACAATATTAATGATTATGGATGAAAATAAATTAGGAATTTATATATTTCAAAATTTAAGTACATTTATAATTATTTTATAAGAAGATTCTATCGACTATAATTTTCCTAATTTTAGTTGTATTGGTGAGTTAGATGTATATTTTTCCCTTCTCCAAATTTTAGAGAGAATTGTTTAAAATACTCACTTTGTGGCACTTATCCTCTATTGAAAATGTGAGAAGCCTTCAACACATCAATATGCACACATCAATATTATAAATCATTTTGAGTATAAATTTTCAGGACTTTGTTTTTTGTCATGATTCAAAAGATTTCATATCAAAGAAATTATTGTTACCTTGCTATATACCTAAGATGTTCCCCTTATATTAACTACATGAGATTTTTGTTTGAATGCATTAACAACCGAAAGCTTTGATATCTTTCAAATTAGAAGCTTCCATCAATCTCTTTGGTGGATTCATATACATCGTGGTCTTTGACTCTCTATGATTTTAGAATTAATTACTAAATTAGTTTTTTTAAACTAAACACTAATTGTATTGATCTCTATCTCATATACATGAGAGTCATTTTGCAAGATACCTTCTTCTCTATTAGAGTTTTCTTTATCAATAATTTTTAAGATTAGTTTAGTCTTAATATGAGCTATGGATCAGAATTAAGATATGTACATGATAAGTAAAGTTCAATTAAACACGATATCGCCCTTGAACTTTTCAAAAATCACTTTTAACATATGATTGAAAATATTTCACTCTTCCATTGTATCCATCAA
Organism: Sicyos edulis; assembly: GCA_036507275.1. Classification (NCBI taxonomy): domain Eukaryota; kingdom Viridiplantae; phylum Streptophyta; class Magnoliopsida; order Cucurbitales; family Cucurbitaceae; genus Sicyos; species Sicyos edulis. Next base: position 1,335,992 of record CM071858.1, on the reverse strand, counting down.
ATGTTAGATATTTTGATGGTGAAATGTGTATAATTGAGAGATAAAAGCTGAGTATGTTGTACTACAAATGGTGGCACCATTCATTTATATTGACGGTTTATTGGTAAAATTTATGTCAATAATATAGCTGTCAAGAATTCACTTATTGGTAGATATATGAACTTTGGTTCTCTTGGATGATTCAATTATTAATTTTCTGTCCCTTTTGAAGGGGACCATAAATTATGAACCAAAATGTGGGTAGGCCATTGGAGCTATATAGTTTGGTTCAATGGGCCTTGAAGACAACAATTCGGCTATGATCTTTAGGGCATTCAAATATATCAAGGTGTTAGAATTTAGCAATATAATTAATAAATATGTCATCAACCAGAAATTTATTGGTTCCACTCCATTAAACTTATATATATATATATATATATAAACTAACCTTAAATTTTATTTTAATGGATGATAAATACCTTTTACAAAATTGGTTGAGGAAAGTACCTACTACTATAAATGATACATTTTTAAACTAGATATTTTTCTTTTAGTCAACAGTAAAGAAGTTGGGTTAAATTTATGCACATTTAAGTTTGAGGATCTTTTTTCTTCAAAAAAAAAAAAAAAAAAAAAAAAAAACTTTGAGGATCTATTTAAACATAATTTGAAATTAATATGGTTTTTTTAGTATAAAGTGGGAGAGAAGACTAAAACACCGATTACTAATTTCAAATAATAAGAATTAATAAAAAAATCAACATGACCCATTCTTTTAATTGATGATCAATATTGTAAATGATTAAACGGTGGTATGATAATATATAGTAAATTTATTTCTTTTTTATAAAATTTTAATTATTTTAAATTTATATGAAACAATATTAATAAAAGCGGCTAAGCAGAAAAAAACTCAACTTATCAACTGCTCAATAATTAGAAAATTATGATAAAACTATTTAATTTTAAAATAAACTAAATAAAAATGCATACATAAGTTACGACTAAAAAGTATTTTCCCCACTTTTCAAAAAAAAAAAAGAAAGTATTTTTCACTGTTTTCTAAAAAACTCAAGAGCAATTACAACTTTGAATGTCACCTACCAAAAAAAAAAATCCTTGCAAAATAATAAAAATTGGAACAAAACCTATTGATTGAATTGTTTTTTTAGAATGTCACATGACAAATACATAAGCCAAACTTATTTTTTATTTTTATTTTGAAAAAGGCAAATTTTAGACTTGAATTGTTTGAAGTAGACATATATTAACTATATCAAGCATTAAACAACACATGCACATGGCTTGAGATTAGATTTTGCAACATATTTTCAATATCTAGAAACTTCAAGGCAAGATAAGAAAACAATTGACATTCATAATTATTTGCTTTAGTAATATTCCTTTTTCTCAAGATTTGAGCAATTTTAGTTGGAAAAAGCCATGACCTTCCTCTTTTTGACATCTTGCAACTTCTAACAAAATGAAAAACTTTGAAGATTGAAAATATCAACTCCAAAATTAATCAAACAGAAAAAAAAAGAAAGAAAAAAAAACAAGAAATTCAAACAAAAGACAACCAAGTGATAACAATGGGGCTTCTCACAGTATGAATTCCATCTTTCCAAATCAGCCCACCAAATTCCGGCATACTCTGTCTCTTTTTCGTCTGAAAAGTTATTTTGTAAGAAAGTTTCTGATATCTCGCCGTGAAATTCAGCCTCTCCGGCGAGACTTTCACGGCGGCGCCGTGGAACGCCGTCACCACCGCATGGTAACTGGACGAAGCAGGGCCGACGTTAGTGACAGTTCTGTGAAGGGTCAGGGAAGAAACAGAGGTTTTCTCCGGGAAGACGGCGGAGATCGCCGGGTAATTCAGATCGCCGGCGTTGAGGAGACGGCGGCGGTTGCAAGTCCTGTTCGAGTGTTTCGAGAAGATTTTGAGCTGTTGAGGAGTTAAATCTTGGGTACAGAGAAAATCGAAGTAATCTTGCGGTTCGATTTCGTAAACCAATCCTGGATTTAGCGCTTTTCTTGGGTTTATGTGGCCGGCGCCGTGGTCGTACGGACTAGACGGCGATGCGGAGGCGCCGGAGCCGGCGCCGGCGGAGTCTTTTAGTGGTTTAAAGGTGTTGTCGTGGACGTAGGCGGTGGTCATTAACGCCGATTTGATCGCCGATGGACTCCAATTTGGATTCTTCGACTTGATTACGGCGGCGACGCCGCTAACATGTGGACAAGACATTGAAGTTCCTGAAAGAATGTTGAATTTGATTCTTCTTGTATCCGTCGTTAAACTCGACGGCCCTATTTGTCCGGTCCAGGCCGCCAGAATATTAACTCCGGGAGCGACCAGATCCGGTTTCAAAATCTCCAATGAGAGGAAATTCGGTCCTCTAGATGAAAACGCCGCCACCACCGGCGACGGTTTAACACCCAATCTCGTCCCTAAAAACCCAAATCCCGCCGTCGATTTTCGATTCGTGATTGCGTATTGCTTAATCGATTTCCCTTCTTTTTCTCCGACGGCAATCACCGGAATTAAATGGCAATCGGCGACGAGTTCTTCCCCGTTCGCCGCCGTGTTCGACAGAATCATCCCAATTCCACCGGCGTTTTTCACCACTACACCCTTTTGAACTCTCGGGCTGATTCCTCTGTCGCATATAACGATTTTTCCGGTAACGATTTTTGGATCTAATGTTCCGTCTAAACAGAGTGAACTCGGATCTGGGTTTGTGGAATTACTCCCCATGTAAACGATTGGGAATTGTTTGTTTTCCGGGAATGTGATTTTTCCTCTGTATAATGAAACGCCGGAGACTGTTCTGTTATCGCCGAGCTTCACAATCGCCGGAAAATCTCTGTCCATTGTACTAGCGCCGACGGTGGTAATCCACGGCGAGACATTCGTTAAACTCACAGGGTCCGGTCCGCCGTTTCCAGCGGAGCAAGAAACAAAAACCCCCATTTCCATAGCTCCAAACGCTGCAACGGAGAGACTATCACGATAGTACGAAGAAACGCCGCCACCTAGAGAAATCGACAGAACATTTACGCCGTCAGTTACCGCCCTGTCCACCGCCGACAAGATATCGGAGCTGAAACAACCGCCGACCCAACAGACTTTATAAGCAGCAATCCTAGCACCTGGCGCCATTCCTCTCGCCGTTCCATAAGCATAACCCAACAAGCTCGCGCCGGCGACCGGAGCTCCGGCCACCGTCGCTGCCGTGTGAGTTCCATGCCCGTCTTGATCTCTCGGCGATTTATACTCCATTTCTTCGTTAAACTTCCCCGTTGCAGCTTCGTAGCCATGGTAAAAAACTCTGGCGCCAACGATTTTTCTGTTGCAGCTCTGTTTCGTGAAGCCTCGCCCTGTTTCGCATTCCCCTTTCCAATTCGCCGGCACCGGCGACATTCCGGCGTCGTTGAAGCTCTCACTCTCCGGCCAAATCCCGGTATCCAAAACTCCAACAATCACATCGTGGTCGGAAATTTGTTGAGACCAATCGCTGTTGCTGTCCGCCGGTTCAAGCCCAAGAAATTTAGGGCTTCTCGTCGTATGAATCTCGTACTTCACTTCAGGAAAAATTGCCACAACCCCATTTTCTTGTTCGAGATTCTCAGCTTCTTCTTCACTCAATCGAGCTGCAATTCCATGGAAGACATTTTGGTAGCCGTACAGAATCCTCTGTTTTCCGCCATTGTCGGTTTCTTTATCAGGATTGACAATTGCTCTGTTTAGCACAGTGGAGTACCATTCCAAATGATCGGAAAAGGAGTCCGGCATTGCGGATTTGTCCATTTGAATCACATAAGTTTTGAAGAGTTGGGCATTGGATAGATGGAGTGAGTGGAAACAGAGGAGAAAACAGAGGAGTTTCAGAGGGGATTTTGCCATGGCTGTTGGGCTCTCTGTTTGGAAGAGAGAAATGGGGAAGAAATGAAGAAGGTGATATTTGTGAATGAAGGTTAGGTAATAAATGAGAGTGGTTGTTATTTTGAATGATGAAATTGATGAAGGGTTTGCAATGTTGGTGGTGAGAAGTTAATTTTGTTTGTGTATTATGGTTCCCTGTTTTTATTACCAGATTGTTTTTTTTTTTGGGTGCTTGTAAATTATTTTATTAAAAAAGTAACTTATAAATTTGGAAGGTTATAATTTTTGGATATTTTTTAAAAATTTTATAACAATTAAGAGCCGGAGATTCAATCATTTGATTTGTAAAAATTAGAAATTAATTATGAAGCTTTTTTTTTTATATATTTTTATAACTTAATAATTTGAATTTTTTTTAAAGATTGAAATTTTGAAATTTTGCATAGAAGTTTTAAAAATTATTCAAGCCTTCGACTAATTGGCTCACTTTTAGGGGCATCAAAATTGTAAAACTTAGAATTTAATTACATATTTTTTGTATTTGTTCATGATTTAAATATATATATATATATATATATATATATATATATTATGAAACTAGTGTCTTAATTCATCCGATTATTATTAATATAAAAATAATTAATTTATACATATCTAGTTTCAAACAACTATGAAAATTACTTAAACTAATCTTTAAGTCTTACAACTATTATGAACTAAACTATAATTTTTTTTAATTATGAATACTAAATTTTAGAATTTTTTTAAAATTTATATGAACTCAATTTTAATCTACAAATATCATAAAGAAAATTTATAATTTTTTTAACATTCATTAATTTTTTTTTGAGATTACAACAATTAGGGGGTGGGAAAGACTAGAACCTAAGACTTCTAAGTCATTAGATGTACATAGATGTCACTTGAGTTATTGCTCTATTGGCAATTCATTAATTCAAAAGAGTATTGCCAGAAATACCATGTAAAGATGAAATTTATAACAAGAATAATTTTTCTATTTTATTTTCAATTAATTTTGATTTTTAATTTTTTTTTTAATATAATAATCACAATTCATATGATTGAATATATCTTCAATAAAAATATGAATTTAAAGAAGTATCATTTAAAAAAGAGATAAGTTAGAAAATTTTACATCGATTTTCACATTTATATGATGTTTAAAAAATTATGGTGTATGAATTATTTTTAAATTGATTTTAAGACGAAGGTTGATATATTATAAGATATGGTATAAAATTATTAATATAATATAACGAGTTTAGATTAATATTAACTTTATACAAATGGAACAAAAATTGAAAGTAAGATCCAAAAATAATATTTGAAGTTGAAAAGTAAATTCGTGACGGTTGACATTTAATGCATTTGCCGCCACTGCTAGTGTTAGTTGTGACGGTAAAGTTTTTTACTGCATGAATTTTTATACCATTTATGTACTATCGTCAGATCCATTCAAATCCAACCGCCCCAATTAATCGAGTTATTATTCAATTTTCTTCCCATTTTATAATTTCCATTGAGGGTAAAATTTTCATTTTTTTTTCTTCTGTTTTGTCCACTTTGCAAACTTTTAAGCATACATTATTTCTTAAATTTAAGATAAAGTTTGTATCAAATTTGGAAGAATTATTTGTTTATGGTAATCAATCAGTGACTCAATCATTCATATGGAGGCTCGTGATCTTCTAACTTTTTACTTTTATTAATTTCCCCTTTTTATTGTTTAGTTTTTTTTTTGTCTCTTTTGTTAAAATTTCTAAAATCAGATGATAAGTAGGCTTGCCAATATGAATAATAATTTCATTTGTTTATGACCAAGAAGTCATGAACAACTTTTTTTTGGTTAAAAAATGACAAGTTCTTAAACTTTTATTTTATTTTTATTTTAGTATGATATTGTCTATTATTATGGGATTACACTTTATATTTGGTGAGACAACTATTTCAAAAGCATTCTTATTGAACACACATTAGGCTGTTCAACCACGGATTTTCATCATGGACATTAGGGGTGTACATGGTCCGGGTTGGGTAGGGTTGGATGATTTTTTTGGACCAACCCCATTATTCGGGTTGGTTGTTTCGACGACCCGTCCAACCCTATGCACAAGCGCAACCCAACCCTAGATTTTCGGGTTGGGTTGGGTTCTCGGGTTATGTTTCTCGTCATTTTATCTCTAAGATTCAATTCATAAGTTTATAAATATGTTAAAAAAATGCATGATATTATACTTGACATAAATGCACATGTGCTTATTAGAACAAGTGTACCATTCTATTTATCAAATAAGAAATAAATGATATCATTTAAGAACAAAATTAGAGAGCATAAGAAAATATGAGAAATCTTCCCAAACTAACGACCAATAAAGATTAGAAAAAAAAACTATCAATTCCAACTAATGTTAAAGGAAGGCAATTACAATTGCATTTAAATAGGAAGTCTAGGAATAAGTAACAAAGCAACTTAATTCTAGAGCTAATAAGCTAGATTTACAAGTATATACTATCTATCTTATTAATTTATCTTACATACACACATAATATATACATAATATTCTTAGTTCGGGTTGGGTTGAGTTGAACGAGCTCAACTTAAGAACCAATCCAACCCAACAAAAACTATAAAATCATAACCCAACCCAACCCAAAAAAATTATAACCCAACCCAACCCTTACGGTTTGGGTTGGGTAGTTCGGGTTGTTCGGATTACCGGTTTTTTTGTACACCCCTAATGGACATGGTTAAGTTAGGGGAACCACTCTTATACCATTCACTTTGGGCATAAGCCCTCATGTTTTATTTTATGTTTCGTCCAAAATGTTTCAGACAAATATAAATATTTGTCCTCCTTTCTAAACTCATGATCTACTCTTTTTTTAACAAATATCGTCAACATTTTCACTCGTAATTTTGTTAAATTAAAAAAAAAGATAATTGAGTTTTTATTGATTGAACCACGGTAAGATAGGGAGATAAAGAGATGAGACTATCCATTTTTAAAATGGTAATTGCTTCATATTGAAGAAATTATGATTAAAAAATTAAAGGATTTTTTTTAATTGACTAGGAATTTTAATTATTAAGTTATATTTCTAATAACCTAGTTTGGCGCTTATGATAAATAGTTTGCATGCAATAGAGTTAAAGCATTACAAGAAAAAGCAAAGAAAAAAATTCTTGAAAGAATCACACATAGAAAGAGACCATTTGTTAAGGAATGTTGGGTACCATACATCACAATCTGAGCTGTAAAATAAAAATTCACTTTCCTTGTAACTTTATGAGCTTTGATTTTTTCACAATCTGACATTATTGTTTCATTGGAATTATATTCTCCACAAAGAAAACACTGTTCATTCAAATTTTTTCTCCACTTTTTTGGCCAATAATAATAATAGAATATACACAGTTCAAAGATCAAGTGGAAGTTTATAACTAAGAAGGGTTTGAGACAATGGAAAGACAATAGCTATTGGAGGAAATGGAACATAGGGAACTAGAAATGATTATATATGTTTGAAATGAAATGAATAGTTATGAAAAATGTTATCTCTGTTGGGTGAGAATAATTATAGTAGAAAAGTCTAAAAAAAATGACGCAGTGGTCAAAGATGATCAAATATTTAATTTTTTGATTTCCAAGAAAAAATTATGGTGGAAAAGGAAACCATTATCTGTATTTGAATGCAAAAATATTATTCAAATATAGATAATGGTAATATGAAAATAAAATATAATTTTTTGAAATATGATAAATCACTAATCAACTCAAAAGTTTAAATTTATGGGTTATGCTAATTTAATTATATCAACTGAGATAAGTGTAGAATTCAAGTAAAAAAAAAATCGAGATTAGCATATGTTAATGTCTAAAATATCATGAATTTTAATAATTAATTGATTGTTTGTCATTGGATTTAGTTAAAATAAGATTTACTAATAATAATTAGATATATTCTCAATTCCAACCAAGAAATTGCTTGTTCAAATATTAAAACTCTTGAAAACAAAATGTTATCAGGTCTACAACGTTAGAGAAATCTCAAAGAGCTAGATTGTTGGGCCTAAAATTGGATCTCAATCGATTACTTCGGCCCATGGAACATTTTGGGCTTCCAAACAATGGGCCAACACGCTTAGGCCCAGAGCCCACACCATTTCGTTTTTTGCTTTTTTGTTTTTAGTTTTTCATTTTTAGTTTTTAATTTTTTTAAAAAATTAAAATTATATATGTTTGATAACTGATTTTAGTTTTATTTTTTAAAAAAATAAAAATTATAACATATATTTGATAACCGTTTTTAATTTTTTTTTAATTTTTTACTATTTATTCTTGATTTTTTATGCTTTTTTTAAAATGAAAACAAAACTTATTTTTAAAAGCTAATTTTTTTAGCTTTTAGAATTCCTTTAATATTTTTAAAATTTTAAAAACAAAAACCAAAATTGATTATCAAACAAACCTGTTTTTAAAATATTAAAAATAAAAATAGAAAACTAAAAATAAAAAAGTTATCAATTTATTTTCTATTAATCTAAAATACACTTCCACCATGCCGTAGTTTCTTCTTTAAGAAAAAAATGGAGTAGTCAAAATTGTTATGCTTAATAGGAATGTATTAGATAATATGAGATTCTACTTCATAATCGATTGACAATGAGGAAAGATACCTTTGGAGGTTCACTAATCTTCAATTAGATTTCAATTTCATTTTTATTGGTCGATACCTGTTTAGGTATTATAGTTTCAGATACCGTATTAGATAATATGATGTTTCACCACAAAACCAATTAATAATGAGATAAATAATTCATATCTCTTTCAAAAAGATTGGATGGACTCCACTTTTCCAATATAGGACAATTATGAAATCCTAACAAAATGTTCCTCGGGCAACCTTAATAAATCATTTGAGAAACTAACGACGAATTAAAAAGGTTGACTTACATCATTTATAGATGACTTTCACCAACGACCATAATATATGTATTTTTTGAAACAACAATAGTAATTATTTAGATTTGATCAAATTATAATATTTTTCTAAAATATAAAAGCTAAAATTTAACTTGAGTTAAGTACAACTTTTTATGGCAAGAAGATTTATAAAAAAAAAAATCAAAAACAAAAACAGTTAATGGGAGGCTTAATGAAAAAGCCAGGTAGATAATGGCATTAGATATGAAGGTTAAAAAAAAAAAAAAAAAAAAATCCAAGTCATTGATGAGATTCATGGGCCTGTGGGATAGCTTATATGGGCCCATGGTTCGTTTATGGACTCTTTAACTATGGGCCGAATGCACTCCCAAATCAATCTGACACATTTGGGCCCAATTACCGTACCACTTTGTCAAACTTTATCTCTCTAACTTAGCTTTCAAATTTTGCTTAAAAACATTTTCAAATAATAGATAATTAAGGAAAACGATAGTGATTTTTTTCCCTTTAAATTGAGAGGGATGGATTGAACTAATAACATCAAGGTTATTGGATTATATATCATGTCATTTTTTTTGAAACAAGGGTAAAAACGTATGTCCTTAAGCCAATCCCCAGGAGACATCAAATTAAGGAGTAATGTCACTCGTGAGTCTCGAACTTGGGATTATATATGAGTGGGGATGAGGATGAATTTATAGAGATTGGGTTCACACAAGGGAATTATTCTCCATTTATTTTTTTTCAAACCTCAATTTAATCTAATTTTTTTATTATAAAATGTTGACTAGTTAACTTTTAATCATTATTAAAACAATAGATCATTTTTAATGATAAATATTGAATAACTTTTATGTATATATGTACTAAACAATAAAAACAAGGCACGAATTGAGAATATATTCTTCATCTTCATCTTCGATTTAGCTCGCAAAGAATTTATTGTCTCTATTTACTTTTCTATTCCCCACCTAAATGAGAATTCATCGTCCTTGACGAGATGGGTTCTCGTAAAGTCCCGAAACCATAGGAAAAAGAGGTATCTCTATTCACATTTCATATACCAACTTAATTTTTTTAGTTTAACATTAAAATAAGACTAAATAGTTTAAAGGTCTTGGTTGGTAAAAAAGAGTAATATAGAGTATCATCGAGTAATCAATTGATACTCATTCAAATCTCCGTTCAATATCATTGAGTTAAAAAAAAGTGCTTGATTGTTACAATATTTTTTACTATTCATTTTCTTTGCTCTTTTGTTCACCTACCCATTATTAACTCTCTCTATCTCTTTATGTATAGTTAATGTTGTCTGTCTACTATTTCTCTCTCCCACTCCTTCGGTTAATCTCCTAGTACTCAATGCTTTTTTATGACTTTTTGTAATTGTTCAATTCATTGTTAGTCAAGATATTGTATGTTTTTGCCTACTGACCTTACATATTTATTTCTCCTCCAATGGAGAGAAAACACGTCTTGTTAGGAGAAAGTGTTCATACTCTCCCATTCCCAATTGATATGGGATTTTCCTATGAGTTTCCATAGGTCTAGCGTCTCGATGGATTTGGTACACCGGTTTGACGCTTAGCTTTGATAACATTTGTAACAGCTCAACCCATAACTAGTCAAAATACTGTCCACTTTCGCCTATTTTAGAAGATTGAGAAAACTATGTATATTAATTATTATGAATTCCTTAAATGATGAAGAAGACTTCAAAAAATTAAATTATTATTAGTTTAATACATGATAATTATTTACTTAAAAATTAAATTTATATGAATTTGTTTGACAACCAAATATTGTAAAGTTATATATTTATTATAGAAAAATAATTGAATCTTGAAAAAAAAATACATATTTTCCTTCTTGTAAACAACTTTTTTTTTAGTACAAGGTTGGATTGGGGGAAGCAATTTTTATTGTGGCAATGGTGGAAAAGTATTTATTTATTTTTAGTATAAATTGGAAAGAGGGAAACCAACAAATTCTACATAGACAACTATAGTACTCTAAAATAATATGAGAATCAAATATTGATTTTCGAATCAAATCTCACTATTTTAAATTGAATTATCATCAAACAATGAAACCACTAGCCCAGTAACGTTTTGAATGGTTGAATAGTAGTATTGTTGGGGAAATGAGAACTTTAATTTCTCAACAAAGAAGAAAATTTGAATTAATTTCTGTCTCAGAGAAACTTATTGCAAATGTCTCCTCTATACAACTTAAAAGAATAGCATTCATGATTCAATGAGGTTATTTCCTCGTGGTGGCTTAGATGGTAAAAATACAACTTTTAAAATCTAATAAATAATGAATTCTTATTTAGAAAATATTTTTTTCAATTTTTTTTTTACATTCAATTGTTGCAGGACTAAATGGTATATTTCGATAAAATAGTTGATGTATAAGTAAGTTGTCTCAAACACTCATAAATATAATTTAAAAGATGAAAATTTAAATTAATTATCATATCTTTAAAATTAGAATCTTTTTAGCTAATGTATTAAATTTTCTTTTATTGGAACTAGTAAAATAAGAGAAATACTTATTATTTTAGGAATAAGAAGATAAGTCATTCACAGTAAATATGTGGTACTATTTAATGGTACAATTATTTTTTAATACTGTTGAAATAAAAATTTTGTAACACCAAATACTTACGCATACACATTAAAGAAGGTTGACTCATTATTTATAATGAAATATTCCTCATAAAATAATTCATAACTTTTGAAGACATTTTAAACTTTTTGAATCGTCAATCTTAAAGGAGATAACTTAGGTTCAGTTTGATAACCATTTTATTTTTTATTTTTGAAATTTAAACCTACAATAACTATTTTACTATATGTTTTTTCCTATTTGAATATCTATATCCTATCTATATTCTTAGAAAACAAACCAAAATTTGAAGAAAAAAAAGTAGTTTCCAAAAGATCGTTTTTGTTTTTGAAATTTGGTTAACATTCTCATACTTTCTTATGAGGGATAGATATAGTATAGGAAGAATGGAACAAATTGTAAGAAATTTGAGTAAAAATAAATTTAAATTTCAAAAACAAAAAACTAAACAGTGGCCTTAATTTCATTTTTCCATCATTTTTCTGCTATAGGTTTCATCTTTCATGCATAAACACTTATATTCTTTGTTAAATCTTAAAAAAAAAAAGAGATTGAAAGATTTCTTTTACATCTCTACAATTTCACTTTGGTTATTATTATTATTTTTGAAAATATAAGTAAAAAGTCTAAAACAAAACAAGAGAATTCACAGATGGCAGTGTTTATAAAAGTTATCATTATTTATTTATTTAGTTATATTTTTATAATTGGGAAGGGGATTAAATTTACGATTCAGATAAGGTTTAAGTTACTAATAAATTTACAACATATAGAGGATGGAAGCACAAAACTTTCGTTAGAAGATTTGTGAAAAGGTCGTTGAGGTAGAAAGAAAAACAAAGACATCAAATGGATCAATGACACAATAATTTCATTATTTGGTTGTAAATTAATTTAACACCAGCATCACAGGTTCGATTTCGAGAATCGAGATTTATCCCCTTCCCTGATATATACTAAAAAAACAAAAATAAGTTAATAAAATAAAAGTAGCTCCAACCCCTAGGGATATTATAAATTAACAAATCATTGGGCCACTAGAGGGAATATTTGGATGGAGAAGTTGAGGAGAAAGAGAAGAAAAGTTGTAGGTGAAGAGGAGTTGTCGAAAAACTTAGTTCAAATAAGATTATGTGGGATTTGAAGGGAGAGTTTGAAATGTGGGATTTGACGAAGTTTTTTCTACCCTAAACAACATACATGATAAATTTTATCCCTTATTCTAACCATCATAAGTAGTTTAGTAGTTAGAAATGTCTTAGAAAAATAAAAAATTGTTGGTTCAATTCATAGTAATCACTTATATATGAATTAATTTGATTTTCTTGACATTCAAATATTGTAAAGTAAGTGGTGTGTAAAAGAGTACTCGAGATGAGCACAAAATGATCTGAACAATTATGGATATCAATTTTTTTTTTTACGTACCTATATCCGATCCCTTCTCTCAACTTGCTCTTGAAAAAAAAAACTTTATTCTATTTCACTGTCATTGTTTTTTATACTTTTTCTATTCGAATTCAATAACACTAAAGATTTAAAAATTAAAAATGATATAAGATTCAATAACCATAAAAACAAATAATTTGGAAATTAAATCACATTCAAGCAGCCTAATTTGATTAATAAAAAAGCCCCACTCCATTAATTAATCCTTCCCAAACTAATTTTTTTGGAGAGCATGCAAGCCATCTATTTGATAGTATAAAATTTAATTTTAAAATTAATTAATAATATAATGAAATAGTCCATTTATCTTAAAAATATTAAGAGGGTTCTTTATCTTTTTAATATGTAATTTTCAATATGACCTATCAAGATGGTACATCTCCAAGTTCACCAATTTTAAATTGATTCTCAATTTTATTTTATGGACTAAATATTCATTTAAGTTTAATAAATTTTTATCATCTAAAAAATAATTTACAATGAACTGCTAAACTCTCAACCATCCCATCTTTTTTTAGGGTTGGCTCTTCAATTCAAAAACTATACTAATTTCTAATTCTTAATGGAAAATATCTTAGGGAAGCAAATACATTATTGAATGAAAAAGACTTTAGGTCAGACAATTGTATTGGGTAGGAAATGTTGGACCTATTATAGCTGCAATGCATTTACTCTCAATTATTCAATTATTTTCGATCCCAAGTTATTAAACTTTTTTTTTTTTTTTTCAAAAACTCACTAACTTTTCATTAAAATTTGTGGGTGAACGCTCCCTTACAACCTAACATTCGAACATGGGAAAACCCCAACTAACAACCACAAATTCAATAATACTGACAGAAAAGATCTATACAATAATCTCTACCACTTTTGTCAACACAAGATCGAACAACTCCAGCTCGAGAAACCCAACGAACCTCGTTAATACCAACACGACTGACTTTTGAAGATTTATGTTATGAAAATGAAAATCAACAACCGATGCGAAGATAAAGAAACGTAAAAGACGAAGAACAAACACACAGAATTTACGTGGTTCACTAACGTAGTGTTAACTCGTCTACGGTAGAGAGGGAACAGAGTTTTATTAAGGAGAAAAACAAACAATACAAAATTAGAGAGTGAATGTCATAATATGGCTAGAATTTAATTCGAGTTTATATATGCACCCTCATTAAGCCCTATTACAAAATGTGGATGCGCTAGCACAAACAGAAACACACAACATAATGCAAAAGACATATCTCAAGACATTAATGCGTTCAAGGTATATCTTAATAAGTTCTATATATAGATAAGTCGATGACATCTCAGCGTCTGAGGACCAAGACCCCCCAAAACTAAAAGGGGAAAGCAAGACCTGACAAGAACCTACCCTCTCCCCAAGACCACCATACTGGCTCCCACCTAACCAATCCTTTATCAACCAATTCACTCTCTAATCTAAGTAGGAAAAACCCAATCAAATTAACTATAAAATTGAAACATAACCGCATCCAAACCTTGAACACCATGGAACTAGAAAACTTACAAACCAGATAGGCAAGAGATCTACACTCGACCCGACTAACCTTAATTTTGGTCAAGTAAGCCACAACCCGATTTAGCAAGACTCGAATCAGGTCGAAATCGACCCAACAAAAACGTCTATACTTGCATTGCCCTTACCTATCATGGCCTCGAGCCACGTGCCCCGAATCAACCTTGGCAGCTGCTTCTAATAAATATGATATCTGTAAGATTGATTTGAGTTATCATTTAAATATTATTAGATATTCTCTAAATTTTATTACAATATTTATTAGATATTATCTAAAAATTGTTAGAAAATCTTTTGAATTTGATATTTGATGTATTATATATTTATAGAATGTTAATAGAAAATAAGAAGTTTTATGCATTTCTCAAAACTTATTAAGCTTACTAGTAAAGAATTTAAAATATGGACATAACATTACCATAAACTTTTGAGTTATTAATACACACACTACAACTGTGCTACATTGGTTGCTTAAAGGTGAAAATAGAACAAGTTCTAAACTAACGCATAAATCACAAATCCTCTCGCCTCATATATTATTTATCTCAAAAAATTAAAACATTAAAAAACAAAAAAAAAAAGAGAAAAAATTAGAACAACAACAATATTTTATTGAGGAAGATTCAAACATTAGACCTATAGATTAAAGATACGAATCAATTATGATTGAAAAACTAAGACTCCGTTGGATAACTATTTAGTTTTTTTTTTTTTTGAAATTTAAGCTTATTTTTACTACAGTTACTACATCTTTCTTATAATATATCTTATTTTCTTTAAGAAAATATGTGAATCCTAACCAAGTTTCAAAAACAAAAACAAACTTTTAAAAACTTCTTTTTTTTCTTTTCAGTTTGATTTCTACAAATATAAGTAAGATGTAGATATTCATATAAAAGAAAACATATGTTAAGATAATTGTTGTAGGCTTAAATTAAAAAAACTAAAAACTAAAAAAAAAAAATGGTTATCAAGGTTTAAATTTATCTTAAACTTTTGAGTTGGTGGACAAGATTATTTTGATAATAACACACTTATATCTCTCCATTGTTGGTGAAAGTAGAACACTCTAAATTAATACATAAATCAGAGTCTAAATCTCAACAGAAATTGAGAGATTCAAATCTACCATCTCTATTTTGAGGATACATGCTAATTACAGTATATTTAACCCTTGGCACTAATAAGATGCCTAATGAAAAAGGGAAATCATATAAAATGTCTAATTCTCACAAATTATTTGGGGAAAGGTCTAAATTGGAAAATATTAAAATGTATGTCTATTTCTATTTTATGATAGGAGGGATAAGACTTTTATTCCATTTGTACCATTTCTAATTTAATACGATTTATAGAAATTAAAATCTTCCTACCCACCATTTTAGGATCCATGCAAAATTGAGTAAACAAAATTGACACATTCCCTCATTTTTAGGATGTAGTTTTTCCCCACAACCACATTTCTTCATTTTCGTCTGTATCAAATTCCAGATCGACCAATTGCCTCCACCTCCATCTTCGAAAGGCTGACAAATTCCAGGTCCATTTTTTTATCATTTTCCAAAATTTTCATCCACCTTTTTTTTTTTTTTTTTTCCATTTTACGTTATCACTGTATTTGTTCATACTCTCACCATCAATTTTCGATCTCTATTTTCTCTATCAATTTTCAGGGGTTAGTAAGCTTCCATTTTTTTAATCTCGAATGGATGTTACATTGGTCACGTTGGTCTTTAATGGCAGATGGGATGAGGGAGATATTTACTCGAATTACACAACAGTCGTGGTTGGTATCACACACAACACTTCTGTATCCCTACTAATATCGGCTATCAAGGAAAAGTTGGTTTTGGACAAAAACTCAAAAGTCATAAGCATATCACTATATAAAAACGGGGCACACAAGGAAACACAAAAATATTGAAGGATGACATGAACGTCCAATGGATGTACAACGGAATTTTTGGTGGCATGTACAACGACTACTGCCTCTTAGCGGACATCGTCCAAACACTTATGGAGATGTACATCCTAGACTTAACTGGGGATACCACTATGTTAATGGAAGGTGCAATGTTCCTGAATAAAGATGAATTGAAGGTGAAGTCTAGTCCAAAAAATTTATGATATGTTGCATTCATGAGACATATAATTGGTATATTCACGTATTGGTGTACATGAATGACAACCTATTGGGTAATTAGGAAGTTTGTCGATTGGAAGTTCGACAGAAGAGGGAGAAGTGAAGGTGAATTTTCTTTGGTACGACAAAACTTTTTCAGATGGATGAAAGCGAAAATGACGGGAAGACCAAACTTCTCATCGGTATGCATTTCGACCGTTCGGCTCCAATATTGAAGTTGATGAAAAAAAAATTAAGTATTGCAGCAGTGACAGGTACATTTTTTACTATTTTGTCATTTACATTATATTTTAGGAAATCTGAGGCCGCAAATGGATGTACTGACATGGACATGGTATGTACCCGTGTTCAGCTCGGTGGAAGGAATTGTTTTTCAAAATTTAATATATTTTTAAAAAATAATTCAAAATCTAATATCTTTTTAAAAAATCCAACGTAATTGTTTGTTTAAATTTTAAAATTTTGAAATCAAGATGTTTAGTTATTTTTAAATTTAGTTGGTTGTTTAAAAACGAATATATCTCTCATGTTAGTTAGAACATAATATTATTTGAAAAAGTTGGAAAAAAAATGAGTAACAAAATAAGATGAGTATTTTAGACTTTTACATTTACAAAAGAATTAATTTTATATTAAAATAAACTAAAAGTAGATATGCATTTTAATAGTTTCTAATTTAGACATTTTTCTTAAATAGTTTCTTAAATATAGATATTTAGGAAAGTAGATATTTACCTAGTTTACCCATGAAAAAAAAGCAGGTAAGATTAGGGGTGATTTCGGTTCGATTTTAATCGGTTTTGTACCAAACCGACAACCGAACCGATATTTTCGGTTTTCAAAAAATGGATCCGATCCAATGTCCGATAAAGTATAGAACCATTGGTTCGGTTTTTCAATGTCAAAAAATGGATCCGATCCGATCCAATGTCCAATTATTTTTAATATATAAAAAACAATATTTCTCATATAAAAATAATATTCTCATAAACTACTATTTTTTTAAAGGTTAGAAGTATTTTTAACTTATTCAAAATTATCTAAGGATGTTTTTTTACTTAAAATAAGAGTGAATTAAAGAAATATTAATGAAAGGCAGATGACTTTATATGAATTATTGACAATATATATATATTTCGGTTTGGATCGGTTTTTTAAAACGAAAATCGGAACCGATCCAATATTTTCGATTTTTTCAAATTACGAACCGATATGTCCAACTTTGAGCTAAAAAACCGATCCGATCCATTGGATTGGATTGGTTCGGTTCGGTTTTTCGGTTTTTTGTTGCACCCCTAGGTAAGATCTAAGTTAATGGGCCTGAAATGGGATAACGATCGATTACATCAGCCCATGGACCGTTATTGGACTCCCTATTAATGGGCCGAACACACTCCCAAATTAAACTAACACACTTCGGCCCAGTACCCATTCCAATTTGCCAAACTTTATCTCCTTCTTCAACACTCCCTTTAGCCTCCAAATACGCAAGTTCGTACCACAGCGCCGATGAAGATTGGTTCCCAAATCTATGCAGAGTCGCCATTGCCGCTTCAAGATCCTTATCGTTAAGCTTCAAAACTTTGCCGATCGTTCTTATCACCGGCGCTCCCGTTACCGGCAACATGAAATGCCGAATCACGCTCTTGAAATTTGGTATGTAGATTTCGTGCGATTTGTTTACGATTTTCTTTCGTAGTTTTGAAATTACATGCTGTAGTTTCTCTGTCAATGGTAGGATTGATGATCCGAGATGAGTTATGTTGATTTGGAGCGTTTTGGAGAAAACTTGGAGACTGTCTCTTGCTACTGAGAGGCCGAGCTTTCCGTCTTGGTCTTCTTCGCGCATGGCAAAGAGGTAACTATTATCGTCGAATGCTGTTAGGGTTCTGAGTGATTTAGATAGTTTGTATTTTGATGAATGTTTAGCTTCTTTTATGTTGGTGAGTAGAATTGCTGCACTTCCCATGCGAAAGTAGCAATTTAGGATTAATCTCGAGTGTTCCTTTCCTGCATACCAACCGTTTGATAAAATTTCTGTGCTAAGAATAACGGCATTTGAGTTTTCGTGAACTTGGAGTAGATTTTGAGCTAAATGAATGGCAAGTGCACTGGCACTGCACCCCATTCCTGAGAGATTGAAGCTTTTAATGTCACTTCTCATGGAGTATTTATTGATGACAATGGAGGAGAGGGAAGGAGAAGGGCAAAAGCCACTGCAATTAACGATGAGAATATCAATGTCGTGAGGAGAGAGATGGGTTTTGGCTAAAAGGTCATCCATGACTGGGAACAGCACCATATGGACTTCATTGATGGATTCTTGTTGATGGGTTTTGGGTGGAATGAAGTGCAGGGCTGGGGGGAGGCATGTTTCTTCACTCTGTCCTGAAGATTTGAGAGTTTTAGCCATGAAACTGAGGCTCTCGTTGTTGAAAATATCGATCAATGTGGCATTTTCAAGGAAAAAAGAGAAGGGAATCCTACAGAAGCTTGGTGGTTTAAGGCATGAAAAGTCAACTAAGTAGACTGGACGAGGACCATTGAGAAAGGAAGACTTAATGATGATGAAGAAAACATAACAAGAAAGTAGGAGGAAGAGATGGAAAATAGGATTCCATCCTTTTAGAAGAATGTAAGTTTGAAAGGAAATCACGAGAGTGAGAAGGAAGAAGTTTTGAAGTTTGAAAAATGTCGAGCGAAGGTGTGCTAATACTTGAGTGGAATAGAGGACAGTGTCACCATGGCTGAACTTGGGTGCAGATTCCATTGGCTATGGAGGAAAAGTTGAGGTGACAATGGAGGTATGGGATTTGGAATGATGACTGTTGAAATGTAATGACTCACAATTTATATAGGAAATAAAGTTGAGTATTAAATGCAGTAGGTAAGGAAAGTGTGATAGTTGTAAATGTTATTCAAGAAAAAGCAGTAAAGGTAAAAAAGGAGCAAGAGTTGAAAAACATTGTTGCACCGAATCAAAATTTCTTGGCAGGTACAGATTTATGTTCTTGTAATCATTCCCTTGAATGTTGTTTAAATCCATACAACACTGTGTTTGAAAATTGGATTCATTTTATACTTGCTTAGGCATGCCAACATATTCAATCTAGAGAAGTTAGGGAAAGGTTTATCTATGCTTAGATTGTTTGATAACTAGAGTATGCTTTGGCAACTAATTGTGCCTTGGCCACATCAACTTTTTAGTATTTTGTTTCGAAAATGCCACACTTGATGTTAAATGTTAGTTTATCATTGATTAGCCATAGAGTAAGTTAGTAACTGTAGATGAGAAGATCGGAGGAAGAAGTTAAAGTAGTGGGTTAGAAATAGGAGATATAAGTTCAATTTCTTATGAATATTTTTTACAGCTAAATGTCGTAGAGTCAAGTGGTACAAAGTGGGATGAGGGAGAAAGGTGCTGTCCTTGGGTTATTATTGCATTTTGAATCATACTTCTTTATAGGGATATGAGGAAGCATACGGAAGCGAATAGAAGTGATACTGATTATTTGTGTTTAGAGTAGAAAAATGAATATGAGGAAGCATTACCTATATTTGAAGTGCAAAGAATGATTATGGAAGAACCATAACTTTTCATTAGAATGTAGAGAATGATCATTGGATGATTAAAATAGTAAGTATGGAGAGAATGGAAAGTGATAATGAAGAATACGATTATAGAGTAAGTGAATTGATTACAGAGAGAATGCATATCGAATATAATGATTGTTTGTGGCCTAAACATGGATAAGATAATCTTTCTCCCATTTTCATTCTCGATCTCATTGCCTCAGATCCTTCTCTATTTGACCAAATAGTTAGTTTTGGCTCAGGTGCAAGAATTTCCTATTATCAACCATAACTTTTAAATCTTTGATAGATGTTAGAAAGGGGGGGAGAGTAGATGGACTTTCTTTTAGAAAAAAAAAATTTTAAACATAAAAAAAGAGAAAAAAATCCTCGACCCCTTATCTTATTATCTTATAATGTAGTTTTTTAATAATATTTATCTGGAGTTAATGTTTTTTTTTTATATATTTTTTATCTTATTTATCTTCCCCCCTTTCCCATAGTTAATGCTCTTCATCAGTTTCTCTCACATTTATCTATACGCAGTTAATTTCTCTCTTCCCAATTGCTCTCCTCCTACCCCTTAGTTAAGGCTCCCCCCGACCATCAAATCTTTCCCTATGCAACATCAATTTCTCAGTTGACTCCAGAAATTTTCTTCCACAAATAATTTACAATTACTTTTTTTTATATATTGTGGTCTTGAAGAAATTATTTGATGATCTGAAATAGTGTTATTGGCCACACCATTATCTTGTAGGAGAAAGTATCTATATATCATATAGTTATTATGAGTTTATGGAGAGTTGTGTCCATGCTGCAAAAGTACTTAATTTTCCACTCTTTTAAGTTAATGCTCATACAGCCATGTACCTCGCATGAGCCATGTACCTCGCATCTTCACATCGATATGATATTGCTTCTTGGTTATGAGTTTTTGTTTCCTCTAGAAAATAGTCTCGTGGGAATACAGATGTTGTCTTCTTCCTCTTATTTCGTAAATGTGAGACTACTTTGTTTATATTCTTTTTTTAAATGAATGAAGTATCCCCCAGCTCTCTCTTCTAGCTCATTTAGACCAACTGTTTCTCTCTAGAGCACATAACTAGTTCGATAGAGCTATTTACTATGGATCCCTACTATGACTGTCTCTAGATCCATCTTCTTTTGTTAACATGACTCTGATATCTATGGATAAAGACTAAAGATTTTTTACATTTTTATTTTTATTGGCCATTTCGAACACAATCTTTCATGTTCTGTTTTTTTTTTTGTTTTATTAAGAAGGTTTTATACTAATGGAAATTGTTACATTCCCAAGGGGTTATGGCGCAGTGGTTGAAGACTTGGGTTTTGAGGGTATGCTCTGCTCAAGGTTCCAAGTTTGAAACTCAGCTGTGACATTGCTTCTTCGATGTCTTTGAGTGCCTGGCCTAGGGACAAGTTGTTACTTCACTCATATTTTCACGCTTTTTTTTTTCTTCAATTCAACCATAATTTACTTCGCAAAACACTCCGGGGGTGTTTGTTTGACATATTTAGGTAGTTTTTGGGTTAAAGAATTATGTTGAGGGGTTATATTGAGAAGTTAAAAATTGAGAGTTGTGTCAAAAACTCGTTTGGATGTAGTTTTTTTTATAGAGGAGCTAGAGTCAAAATCTTGTTTGGATGTAGATTTAAAAATAAGTAGTTATTTTTAGTAGTTAAAAAAGAAATGATTAAAAGTGAATGGTTAAAAATGAGTTATTTTGATTGATTTGAAAGGAATGATTAAAAATAAGTTGTTAGAAATGATTGAGTAGTTATAAATGAATGATTAAAAATGAATGGTTAGAAATGAGAGTTATTTTTAAAAGTAAAAATGATGAGTGGTTAATAAAAACTCGTTTGGATGTAGGTTTTCGACGAGAATTAATAAAACCTTAAAATAACTCCTACCTAAATATGTCAAACAAACACCCCCTCCAGTCCTTGCCATTATTATTATTTTTTTTTTAAATCTCGTTAACGTCTTTTTTTGTTCAGAAAACTAACAATTATTGAGACCAAAAAACTTAAATGTGGTATGTGAGGATATTTATTGAGTTGATAAAAAAATAGGATTAAGAATAAAACCACTTAAAATAAGAAAGTTTTCAAAAAATGTACAACTTTCAGCTCTTCTACTCTTGGATCATTTACCACTATGCTGACATAAGAACATTTATAAATAACCAGAACTTTATATATGAAATAGTAATGTCGGAACATTTAAGATTAAACTAAAACTTTTAAATTGTAAGATATATATATATATTATAGGAGCATAGAGATTTCAACTTGCAACCTTTTGGTAATTGGATTATGGATTATGGATTATACCAATTAATTTGACTTTTGGTGGCATAAAAGTGCATTTTATTAAACAGTTACACAACGACATTCCCTTCAATTGGGAAAGAAAATAAAGAAATGTTTGGATGAAAATAATGGAAGTTTCTGGAATGCTAGGGTCACATGGGCCATTGTATGGGCTCAATCGTGGGCCGTTATCTGCGTTCAGCACTATTGGGCCTTTCTCCTTAACAAAGCAACCTTCGGAAAGGTTGTCGACATTTTATTCATAATTGCTAATATAATCAATATGTTAGTTGAGTTTTGTAAAACAAAAATCAAGAATAAAACTTGAAAAAAAAAACGTGGGACAAAGAACATTTGGTTCATTAAGTCGTGCTATCTACCAGATCATCAAAAATAGAACAAAATGTTAGGTAAAGAGGGATTAGAATTTTTTAAAAGTTTATATATGAAAACTTTAATAAAACTATAATATTCATCATTTAACCCAAATTGTAGAAAAATATGAAGAAAAAAAAGTCTGAATACTTAGTTAATTCAAAATAATTTAGTACGAACTATGCTAACTTTGACTCGCAATTCGAAAGCCGTAGATTCCATGATTTGCAATTTTCTTGTAATTCTTTGTTCGTTGAACATGCACGTGCGGTAGAATCGAAGCAAGACAATGGCGAAAAGAAGGGTGGTGGTGGGAATAATTTGGTGCATTTGTTTTAATTCCATTTATAATAATATTTCCATTTTTTTCGAAATTGGAGAATTTTATACAATTTTAATACAGTTTGTGATTGCTTCTTCCAAAGGTTTTTGTATGGAGATCTGCAAAAACCTGGAGAAAGTTCTTGAAATATTGTACATTCCAAGCTTTCCATGAAAATATGGAGTTCAAAATTTTCATACAAGAAACATAGTTATAACATACATGTATGAACATGATCTTTGGCGTTACCATCAAGTTTTGCATTGGTGCTTGGAATTTGGGTTTGAAAAGAAAATTTGTATACTATAGATTAATTTCATCTCAAAGCTAGTAGATAACAATACAATTAGTCTATATACATTTTGAGCACTTTTGATCACATTTTATCATGATATTTTAACCTGTCTTATTAAGATGTATCTTTTTAAATTTGCGTTCGAGTTTTAATGAGATGATAGCTTATTAGATAATATGACATTTCATCTCAATATTAATTAGTTATGAGAGGAATATAGCCTATAAATGTTATAGAGGTAGTAGTGAGGTGATCTTTTCACCTTTTCAATATGGGTCCTCAGCTCTTTTAAGGTGTACATTTTTAATTTATCATTTATGGATCGACAATTTCATTTTTCATTTTGATTGGTTTGAATATTCATTAGAGACATCATATGAGCTCTTGTACCATATTGCATGCATAATGTAGTGTTTCATTTCAAAACCAATTGATTAAGAATAGCTTATGCGATCAAAGTTTTTTTAACCTAAATATTAAAATGCTTAAAAAATTATTATGAGTTTTTTTACCGATTTTTTTGACATACAAATATTGCAACTAACGTGTAAAGTTAGCATGTCTGGTGAAACTAGTTAAAAAAAATTTCTTTTACACCATCAATAAAAATAAAAATAAAACCATATTTTTCATTCTCTACAATCATTTTCTTTGCAGAAAACAATTTAATGGTGGTAATATACTAAAAATATTGATTTTTTTAGTACATATCGGGAGAGAAGGATTACAAATTTTACAAAGAGAACATTATTGCTCTTAAATAAATGAGTCAAATATTGATTTTTGAAATCAAATTCGTGATTATGGTATTGAACTAAATTTCAACCTAACATTAAAACTAGGGGTGCAACAAAAAACCGAACCGAACCAATCCAATCCAATGGACCAGATCGGTTTTTTAGCTCAAAATTGGACATATCAGTTTGTAATTTGAAAAAACCGAAAATATTGGATCGGTTCCAGTTTTCATTTTAAAAAACCGATCCAAACCGAAATATATATATATATATATATATATATATATATATATAGTCAATAATTCATATAAAGTAATCTTTTTTCCATTAATATTTCTTTAATTCACTACTATTTCAAGTAAAAACTATCCTTAAATAATTTTAAATAAGTTAAAAATACTTTTAACCTTTAAAAAAATAGTTGTTTATGAGAATGTTGTTTTTATTTGAGAAATATTGTTTTTGATATATAAAAAAAATTGGACATTGGATCGGATCAGATCCATTTTTGGATATTGAAAAACCGAATCAATGGTTCTATACTTTATTGGACATTGGATCGGATCCATTTTTTGAAAACCGAAGATATTGGTTCGGTTGTCGGTTTGGTACAAAACCGACAAAAACCGAACCGAAATCACCCCTAATTAAAACCATAAGATCACCAATCCTTTCGGTGCATGAAAAGTATTTATCCATCCATTGTTATAATTCATTATTTGGATACTTCTTCAAATTTGTCTCATCAATATGATAGAAAATTCATTATGCACTAGGGTGTAAGCTATCATTCATTATTAGTCATGTTAACTATCATTTAAGAATAATACGGAATATTTTAGCTTTAAAAAATAATTTTATAAAAGTCGTAGTGTCAACGGAAAAGTATTTGTTAGTAATTCAAGATGAACATATTATCTTAGTCTAAAAAAATGAGCACATTGTCGAGCAAAACTGTAATCCATGCTGGAAAGTAAAAAACAAATAATTAATTAATTAATTAAGCAATCTCCAAAAGGCTAATTAGCTTGATTTTGTTGATTTTATAAATGTAAATTTTTTTCACAAGCACGCATCTAAAACTTAATAAAAAAAAGTGATCAATACTATAGCGTAACGTAATTCTTTCTCATGAAAATAATAATTAAAGAAAGTAACATACGTCTCCACAAAAAGAGTGGCATATAATAATACAATTAAGCTAATTGGTCAACTTTAAGATATGCAATATTCATAATTTCTATATAATATATTGGTCAAAAAAAGGTTATGAGAATCGATCTAAAAAAGTCCTAAAAACTAAAATTTTGAGTTTAATCTGTTAGGTCTAACATTCACAAAAAATTTGTCCAAAAATAGTACAAATACCGTTTCCTAAAACCAAATAATGAAGCTATGACACCACTACCTCATTTGATCAAACTTTAGAGAATTAAGAGATGATAAATTTAATTTACAATAGTAACTTAAATTAATTTTTTTACAAATTTTTGTTATATTCAAATATTGTAAGATGAGGTAACTTAGGTTCTATTGGATAACTGCTTGATTTTTGGAAAACTTATTTTTACTCAAATTTTTTATGTTCCATCTTTCTCTGTAATCTATCATTTTTCCTTAAATGTATGTGAATGTCAACTAAATTTTAAAAATAAAAATGAAATTTTGAAAATTATTTTTTTAAAGAGAAAATATAAATAAGATGTAGATATCTTAATACAAAAAAATATTTGATAAGATAGGCTTAAAATTTTAAAAACTAAAAATAAAATGGTTATAAAACTGATTATAAGAATCAAATCTCTGGTCAAATATGAATTAAAAAATGTGGCTTATTTCAAATTAACTTTAGGGTTACGTTGATTTTGAAGAAAGTGCTTCGAAAACAGCCTAAAGATTTGGACCCTTTTGCCAAATTGGGTTTGAGTTTTGAGAAATAAAGCATTGTTAAACAGGATCCTTAAGATCCTCTTTGTTTTCCTATGAATTTGACTACTTTTTGCAAGATACGCAATGCATGATTTGAACCACCATTTCATTTTTGTAAACCATAATTTCTCTCTTTAAAAATAGGATAAATGATCAATTTGGTCAACATGCTTCAAATCCCTAAATTTTAAAATTTTAAAATTTTCTATTAGAATTTAATATCTATCATTCTTAACTAGAATTCATCTTTATATAGTTTGATAAACCCTAAAAAAAGTCATAGTCATTTGTAATTTAAATATTCATATGTCAATAATAACTATGTATATTAAGTGAATGATTGGACAAGAAAACTACCTCATTTTCATATAAATTGTTATTTCAATACACTTAATTCGACACCGATTACAACAACATATACTACTAAATTATAGAGATTAAATTCTAAAGTTTCAATCATTCATTAGTTTTTAAACTAAATTTGCAGCCCGTACCTATAAAAACTAAATTATAATTTTTAAAATCGTAGAGACAATAAATTTTAAGTTTTTCAAACTATTTCGATCAAATCTATAATATTACCCTTAAATATTTCACATTGTCGTCCTTCTTCACTTTAATTTCAATGCATGGCATTTCCACCATAGAAGAGAAAAAAAATATTCATGCACATGCTTAAGAAATATATGTACAAATCTCTCTCTAATTTTCTTTATAAACCAAGAAAAGTGGACCTTTAATTTGTATTTGTCCCTTAAAACCCCATCTTTCTCTCTAAACCCATTAAGCATAATTTTCAATGAAATTCAAACAATATCCAAAAACCATTTCCAATTTCTTCAAACGCTGTCCCACATGGATCCTCATATCAACCGCCGCCGTCTTTCAAATCTACATCGTCTTCACCACCACTTCCTCCGCCCCACACTCCGCCGCCGTCGCCGCCACCGACCCATGCAGCTCGGGCAGAGTCTACGTATACAACCTACCACCCGTTTTCAACAAAGATTTATTGCACAATTGCGAGTCCTTAGACCCGTGGACCTCCCGCTGCGACGACGTGTCGAACGGCGGGTTCGGGCAGCGAGCGATAGAGCTGGCTGATGTCGTTCCCACCGGTCTAGCATCGGCTTGGTTTTGGTCTGAGCAATACATGTTGGAGCCTATTATACATAATCGGATTCTTAACCATAAATGTAGGACGTTGGAGCCGGAATCAGCTACGGCCTTTTACATACCCTTTTACGCTGGTCTCTCGATCGGACGGTTCTTATGGCTTAACTTTACTACGTCTGATCGCGATAGGGATTCTGAAGCGTTGATTGAGTGGGTCCAGAATCAGCCGTATTGGAATAGATCGTACGGTGGAGATCATTTCATTACGTTGGGGAGGCTGACGTGGGACTTTAAACGGTGGGGGAACGAGTGGGGGTCCAGCTTTGTGTTGATGCCTGGGATGAAAAACGTGGCGAGGTTGATCGTTGAACGAGAACCGTCCGATCCGTTGGACATCGGTGTACCTTTCCCCACAGGATTTCACCCCAGATCTGATGCTGACGTGTCCAATTGGCAAAGGTTTGTCCACGAACGCAACAGAACCAGCCTCTTTTGCTTCGCTGGCGGTACACGTAAGGAAATAAAGAATGATTTCAGAGCCTTTTTATTAAGTTATTGCGTCAACGGCTCGGCCGGGTCGTGCCGAGCCGTGGAGTGCACGGGGAACCGGTGTGCGAGTGGCGACTCAGCGGTTCTCGAAACGTTTCTCGACTCGGATTTTTGTTTGCAACCGAAAGGGGATTCGTATTCGAGAAAATCGGTGTTTGATTGCATGTTGGCTGGTTCGATTCCGGTTATTTTTTGGGAGAGAACCGCTTACGGGCAATACGATTGGTTCTTACCGACCGAACCGGCGAGTTACTCGGTTTTTATCGATCACAGAGGTGTGAAGAATGGTTCGGTGTCGATTAAAGGAGTGTTGGAGGGATTTAGTAAAGAAGAAGTGAGTAAAATGAGAGAGAAAGTGATTGAAACAATACCAAAAATTGTTTATGCGAGTGCTCTTGAAGGACTTGAAAGTTTTAAGGATGCTTTTGATATTGCTCTTCAAGGAATCTTCAATAGAATTAATGAGCATAGCAAAATATGAGAGTTGGATTGTATTTTGTGCCTTCAATAGAATTAGTTCATGAATGAATATCCATTTTATGTATAGTAATAAATTTTGTTGGTTTAGTAACATATTTAACATTTTGGGTTGAGTAATATGAAAAAAAAGGGTTGATTGGTTGTAATTTGATTGATCTTAAAAAAAAAAGTTATATTATTGATAATTGTGGGCCAACTAAAAATGTTGGAGTAGCTCTATCTAGATGTGATTTTTTTTTGTCCAAATACCTAACAATTTGTACAAGTAAATTTTATACGCTAAAGTAAAATTATTTCATCTTAACCAATACATATTATCGATGGAGAAATAGAAGAGTATTTCCAATAAAAGTAATAGTTCAACCGCATCGATATATATATATTTATGAACCAAAAAGTCATGAATTCAATCCCAAATTCCTACGTTCCCTCCAACTTTATTGGACTCTCTCGTTCCTTGTGCTCTCTTCTACTTCCGTCCAACTCTATTTCAAGCGAGTTTCCAATTCATCGAATCCTCCTCTAACCTCGTCGCGACCTCAACCGCTCATTTGCTAGCTCCTATTTTTTCGCGTGGATCTGTTGAAAGAGTTAGGGTTTCTTCTCGAGCCAATTTGATTTCCAACCCGAGTGACTCCCTCTATTACATTGGATTGGATCACGTTCATGAAGATCCTTACCATAGCTTGGATATTCCGATATGTTAATGGTATAATGTTGATGCGAAATGATCAATCCTCATGTTAGTAATTGGGTTGCTTTCATATATTTTTTGAGTCTTGAGAATGAAAAGTAATTTAATTGCATTCTGATCAAAACATATAGCTCGCTAATTATGAATGAAGAAATCAAATAAAATTTAAGAATAAAATAAAAGTGATCTTGAAACTATAAGTATCAAGTTATGGGGATGATTTCTTGAAGAAGAGTTAAAACTTCTCATTAATTATAATAAGAGTAATACTATTTTTTTGAAAGATCAACGGTATTAATAAAATGTTAATACATTTTCTATTTCATATTTTGATTGGTAAGATATTATTAAACTTCGTTTTATTATTATTGAAATGATATCATAATTCTTATTTTAAAATAAATGAACATAGTTGAGAATGTATTAATATACAATAGGCTTGTAATAGTCAGAATATCTTTTTTAATACAATAAAAAAATTAGATGATTCGAATCACAGATATTATGATTACTAATACCTCAATATATTGTTTAGCTATTACTTTTGTTGACAAGTATTAGCCTCTTATTTATATTAATAAAAAAATATTTTTATCTTAAAATAGTGACTATAGTAGAGCATATATTAATATGCAATAGACCTGTAATTCGAGTTTCAATCTCTTTTTTAATTCAATAAGAGATTAGAAGATTCAAACAAAAAATTTCGAAATTATTAATATATTAATATGTTGTTTAGTTATTGTTTTTATTGGCGAGTACCATTCTCTTATTTGTACTAATAAATAAGAACAATGTATTATATAATTTTTTTTTTTTAATATATATTGGAAGAAGGGAACAAATACCAATTTTCAGATCGAACCTGCGACGTTAGTGTTGAACTCGTTTACAACTAAACAATGAAACTATTATATCACTGATCCATTCAATGGTACTACTATTTTAAATAAATAATAGTCAAATACGAATTTTCAAGATTGAATTTGTGAGTATGGTCTCAACCTCTTAAATATACTTATTTTAAAACATTTAAATGCAATTAGATTAAAAGAGAAAGGAAAATCAAACTTTGAATTTTTATTTTTATTTTATTTATTTTGAGATGAAGCAAACTTTGAATTCACATAATTTCTTGGGATATAATAATCCAAATAAGATATGTTTCCAAAACCTTCCGCCCCTTTTATTAATTAATAAAATTCAACTGCCGTTTTCCATATATAATGGGCACCAAATCAAACCTTAAAATCGATTTCGAAAAACAACAATCAAAGAAGAAAAGATCCAAAAAAAAAAAAAAAAAACGAATGGCTGGATTCGAAAATTCAAACGATCCGCCACTCTGCGGCTTCTTTGGAAATCCGGCCACTCGCGCATTATGTTCCCTTTGCTACACAGCTTTTCTCAAACAAAATCTGATCTCCATTCCGCCGGAAACTGAACAACAATCTCACCGGCCACCGGATGCGGCGGCGACGTCGGCTGCGAATCCGCGTAGTTCGGAATCGGAATCGGGAAAAAGTCGGTGCGGACTCTGTAACAAGAAGATCGGATTGTTGGGGTTCCGGTGCCGGTGCGGTGGTTTGTTTTGTTGAAAGCATCGATTTCAAGAACAACATGGATGCGGGTTTGATATGAAAACGATTGAGCGACAGAAATTGGTCAAAGAGAATCTTGAAGTCAAGCCGATAAGCTTGAAAACAGAGTATAGCATTTTTCAATTTTAATTGAAATTGTCAAATATTTTTCCTTTATTGAATATTCTTGACATAGGTTATAGGGTCGTATAGTATGTCGTGCTTAGGACATGAGATTTGAGTCGGTTGGTTATTGAGTCATATATTATGTTTCTTAATTATAGAATATTGTGAGGTTTTTTTTTTCATTTTTTTAATAAGGGTTAATATTTATTTAGATTTTTAGGTTTATGGTAGGGACTACACACATCTGCATTGATATGATATTGTCAATCTTAGACATAAACTTTCGTGGTTTTGTTTTTAGTCATCACTCAAAAAGTCTTGTTGTCGTCTCTTTATATATCCAAGATTTTCCATTTAACATAACAATGTGGGATTTTGTTTGCATGCATTATCATAACAATTCTCCCCTCAAATAAAGTACACTCCAAACGCTTGGAATGTGTTTGGAATCTTTACTGACTTTGTATATATAGAAGAGACTTTTTTCAAAGTATAAATTAATATTGAAAATTTTAGAACAAAATTCATACTCTATAAACCGAGATGATATTTTTACCTAAAATCATCATATTCATATCATGTACATAATTCGTATGATAAAATATACATCCTGTCAGCAATCTCATGAGAACTTTCCAATAAAAAATTAGAATAAGATGGAAAAAATAAATTCCTTTTTTTTTTTTTTTTTTCCATTTTCATGTTGTGATGAAGTTGTTGCAAGCAAACAAGGATTTAGCAGTAATTTCCCTTTCAAACCTCCAAATATAATTCAACCCCACAAGCAATTCAGTAATGGCAGCTTCTGTCTTGTCCTTGTTAGCAAAATAAAGTGTTTGCAAAAGCATTACATTAGTCTTTGGAGCCATATAATTTTGTTGCTCAAAGCTCCTTTCACTTTGCCATTTTATCATGTTTTGTCCCAATGGCAACAACCACCCTAATATCTTCTCCATTGCCTCCTTCCATTTCCCGGCCAATGTCAGATCGCTCGCAGAAAAACCGACCCCTCTCAACCGTGCTCTCAACGCAGATCTGACACTCTTCGGTAGCATCAAGTAAAGATCATCTCTAGCATCCACGCCGACCAATTGCGGCAACTTGATCATCTTATCCATGACTATGATCAAATTGGCATAATGCAGGGCCAACCCCGAAGCTCCTAGAGTCGTCGGGGGCGGTTTTAGAAGTTTCGAATTGGATTCAAAGAATGCATTCTTACTCTCCTTGCCATTCTCGAGCGGGTGTACGGCGGCGGAGGCGGAGAGGCTACGGGGGAGAGAAGAAGGGAATTGGGCCAAACCAAAAACATGTTTGATTCTTGCTAGAGTTGTGAAAATTGACCTTACTAGAATTGACATGACAATGTTGAATGTTCTGTTCCATAGGGATTTTTGCTTTAGATATTTAATTTCCTGTCTTTGCCATGTGATTTTTTGTTGGAGATCATGGATCTTTTGTTCTTTGAGAGAGCTCTCTAATTGTGAATTGTTCTGTAAATTTGCTAATGCTTTTCTTAAACTGGTTTCCATTATTGAAAGCTCATCCATTTCTTTGTGGAGAGTGGATGTGACAGTAACTAATCTTTCTACCCTCTTGTTTCTGTACTCCATTTCTTTCTCACTCAATACCTGTAAATCAAAATGTAACAAATTATCAGCCTTTATTTCTGGTATCTATGAGATTTCGAGTTAGCTTACATGTACTTCTATACCATTCTTACGGAACAATACATTTGATCCTGGTCATCATGGATTGAATTTATAACTTTTTTATTCTCAAAATCTTCTTACCATTAGGTTAACCACAGTTAAATAATTATTACTAATTAGTTTTTGAGATTGGTGATATTTAGGCTTGTTTGAAAATATTAATATTTTCTTATTTCTTGTTCTCTGTTTTCTAAGAACTAGAATCAAGAATTTGATTGTTCACCAGTAAAAAGGCTATTATGGAGAAAGAAAAAAAAATCGTTAACGACTATTAAAGAATAAAAAAAAAAAAAGAGACAAAACATTTACGTAGTTCACTAATGTTTTATAAGGCCAACTAGAATAATATCTTCGCAATATCAATGTGTTTTCATGACTAAGAAGTATGAATTTAAATCTTTGTCCTTCAATTATAGTTGAACTCAAAAAAAAAAAAAATTGTAGGACAAAATAGTTGATCAAGGCATTTCATCTAAAGCAAAACCGAAAAAACAAAGAAACTACAAATCTGTTTCTTGAAAAACAAAAACAGAAACATCATCAACTAGAGACCTAAAACATACCCAATTGTGGAGATCGCGGCCCGAGTCTGCAAAGTCATCGAACAACCGACGGAAGGACCGGAGATCGGGGTGGTCACATTTGGAGGTCAAATGAGAGACAGAGTTAGCAACAAGGCGAAGATTTTCAGTCATTTCAGCACAGGCAAGACCAAGGAGAAAAGCCTCATCATTAGAGACAATTTTAAGGACACCCTCAAGGGAAATAGATTCGATTCGAAGACGAACGATATTGTTGTCGGATAGAGCCTGCCATAAATGCAAGAGCTTGGACATCAGGCCAGCAATCTCAAAGGCCAAAACGCCGACGTTCGTCGACTTCTTAAGCGACGGCGTTTTGATATGGATCATAGACGAAGTTCGAACCGCATCGAGTTTGTTAGAGACTGCGTTCTTGACCTTAATGAGCAAAGTTTCTAGTGCCATTTGTAAGAGAAATCAAAATGGTTGAGAGAAATTGGAAAGTGGACTTATAATAAGCTTGTGGGATGTTTTGAAAGCTGTGACTATATGGCCATTCTTATTACTAATATGAAAAGAGAGAATCTTTTTATTTATTTATTTATATTGTTTTCAAATTGTTCATGATTTTGATTTGGATTGAATTATTAATTAGTACAAATAAAATAGACAAAACTTTATGGAATTTCACTGTTGGCAAAGCTTGGTTGCTTTTGAAATATAAAATGTAATTAAAGTGGAGTGGGGTGGGGAAAAAGTATTATTTTCTAACAGTAGGTGGTGTATAATAGAATAACTAAAAAGATTATAAATTCTATTTTCAGAAAAAAGAAAAGATTATAAATTCAAATTTCATAGTGCCTGTGGTTTGATATTTTCATTATTTAGTAAAAATCGAATTCACCATTATAGTCATAGTTTTAGTTTGATCTTGAGAATCAATATTTGATTAATATTAATTTTAAGAGACTTGTTTGCTTGAATATTTAACCATTTTAAATTTTCATCTTTAATAAGCATGAAATTTATCGAAGGATTAAAACAAATCACGTGCAATTCATATTTTACATAAATATTTCTTTGGTTAAAATGAATTCATATTCATATTTCATCTTTCAATTTCTTCATAATATTTGTTCATCATCTTATTCATTTATATAAAGTAAATAGATATTTTTTTAAAAATAATTTCTATACCTATATATTTTATGCTTTATAAGACTAAAAAAATATTTTTAGGAAATAATTTTTTTTTTTTTTTTAAAAAGGTAAAAATAAAATGTAGGGGCTAGAGTGAGAAATCAACAGAGTCACGTGGGTAGCGCGTGGGAATATAATAATAAAGGCTACTTTGTCTTCTACTGAGTTTAACCCAACACACGCTTGGGATGAGCGTGGCGGGAATAATAATATCAGCTTTTTTTTAATCTTTTTTTTTCTTATTTCTTTTAATTTTTTTGGGATGTGTTTTTTTTTAATCAAAATTTTAATACTTTTTAAAATAATATAATAAATAATAGTAATCTCCAAGTCGGCAATATGAACTTTTTTTTTTTTTTGAGATGCTGTTTCAATCTGAAAAGAAACCGAGGGGCGTGTCATTATTGGTTTGGCTTTTTCCTTTTGCTATTTTTCATGTATTACCCATTTTAATTATGCTTTATCTCTTTAACTTCTTTTTTATTAATTAGTTGTTCTTTTCCCCCCTAATTATTACCTTCCATATAATTTCACATCTTTTTTTTTTTTTTTTTGAAGATCATATAATTTCACATCTACAACACTCTTATAGTGATATTAAATCAGATAAATTGTAAATGATTTGATCTAATTGAATGACAAAGAGTAAATTCCATTTGCTTGACAAAGTTATTCATATGGTGGAGGTTTAGTGACGTGGTTGGTTATCTTATTTGGTGTTAATTTATTTTAATTCCATAATCACTAAGTTTGAGCCTACCGTTTATGTATTGAGACACAATTTAGGTCTCATTTGATAACCATTTCGTTTTTCGTTTTCTATTTTTGTTTTTACTTTTTTAATAATAAGTTTGTTCAACAACCAATTTTGGTTTTTGTCTTTAAAATTTTAAAAAATTAAAGAAATTTTAAAAACTAAAAAAAATAGCTTTAAAAAACAAGTTTTTATTCTCGTTTTAAGAATAAGTAATAAAAACTAAAAAATTCAAAACAAAATATGATGGTAGAAAACAAAAAACAGTTATCAAATATGTTTTATAAATTTTTAATTTTTAAAAACAAAAAATTAAAATTAGTTATCAAACAGTTTTTTATTTTTTAAGACTAAAAACAAAAAAATGAAAAACTATAAATAAAACGAAATGGTTATGAAAGGAGGTCATAACAAATTCTTTTCAATCCACTATTTAATATATTCATTACCTTAACTCAATTTGATATTCGTTGAATATATATATAATTTGTGATCAATTGGGACATAAAAATCCTAACTCATTTTGAAACATCATTGAAGATAGAGATCCTATTATACCTCTATATTAAAAGGCAATGAGGCTGTTCATCATGATGATGATCATCTATTTGTCTTAGTTTATGATAAATGAAAAGTATTATATTTTTCATCTATGGTTGAGCTTTTGCCTATCAATTGAACAACAATGGAAGATATCCATGTTAAGTTGTCTGTAAAGAATTAGGCAAAGCTCTGTTAAAACTGAGGCCTTTGGTAAAAGTGCCCCTCTTTTCCCCTCTACCTTTTGTTTTTAGGGCTTGGTTCCTTATTCAATAAATGAATGGAAACTTTGCTTTTAATTTCTAGTATGTTGTGGTTTAGGGAGAGGCACAAAGAGATATTATATATTAAATGGGGTCTTTTTAAATTAGAAAGAGGAAAATCCTAATTGGGAAGCATCAAGAGACAAAGGGATATGCAGCCAAGGAAGTGAACATGTAAAAGATTAATGGGAACCAAATGGGGAGGTTGTTTCCATTAATTTGTGGAAATTAATTTCTTAGATGAATTGTGAGCAAAGGAAGCCCTCAAACTTGGAAGGTGGGCCAAATTGCCACTTGTCAATTTATGATTGGTTAGGTATTTAGTTGCAAAATCTTAGTGGATCATTTTTTTTTTAACATTCTTTGTTTTAAGCAATGCCTTGAAGTTATAAGTTTGGGAGATTTTGTGTTCCTTATTGGTTCATTTTATGTTTAGTTAATTCATAGAAATGTGTAATAATTGACTTGTAAGAAATTTCTAAGCTCTTTGAGATTGGTTAGATTACATTTTTAGAACATTGAGACAAAAGATGTGGGGTTTGACTTGTCTTTTTTGTACTAATTCAATGTACTATAAAGTATACATATAATTCAATCCATTTGTTTTAGCAATTATGAAATTGTATGGCAATATTATTCTCTCAACTATGATGTATTGGTCTCCCCTATACAGGCGTTTGTGTATTTGAGTCACTATTTAAGTTTTTTTTTTTTTTTTTTAAGAATTACTTTTAAAATAAGAGATATAATTAATGCCATCAATGCTAAACAATTTCATAATGTCCATTTTTTCTATGGGAGAGTCACCCCAACAAGGCGTGAAATAGGAAGGAATTGGAGATTAGAAAAAAAAATATGTTGACTTATAAGTAGAATGGTCCTCGCCTTCATCTTGATTTCTTTACTTGCTCAATATATTTTATTTGATTTAATCATCAATAGGAAAATAATAATTACCCGCATAAAATTTGATCTCCCAAAAATTTATACCGAGATACGTGGGAAACTAAAAATTTTATACAAGGATAGAACATAAAATTGGAGATTGAGACAAGAGCAAGGAAGTCATTGACATTGAGTTGGAGGTATGCGAAATGATCAGGTGGTGTGCTTGGAGTAAAAGGGTGAGGTGGGTTGTTGCGTAAAAATAATCAAAGTAGCCATAAACTAACCCAAACACACGCATATATAAACTGATCCAAACACACACATGCAATGAACATGAGTCAACAAGATCATAAATCATAGGCTGGTTGGTCTAATCATCCATGTCTCTGTGGGGATGATAGGACATTATTTGGTAACTAATCTAATGTACTTCCTCTCTCATACTTTATCCATTTAAATGAACCCACAAAAAAAAAAAAAAAACTCATTTAATCGAAACATGATTCATTAGGTTTGATGTGGTTGTTTTTTAATCTATGCATAATATATGTCAGCAAAGTCTTTTATTTTTGCAATATGATTCATTGAGTATGCTTTGATTTGGTTCTTCAAGTTTTGAAAGTTAAGTCCTCAATCATGTCGATTGCTGTAAAGTTCTTTGAAGTATGCAAGTCAATGCAAAAACTAACTAATAGTTTGGAGAAGGCAAACATAAACTCATAATTTATTCAAGACTCAATTTGGGGAGAGTTTGGAGAAGTTTTTTTCTTTTAGTACAAATTTGGAGGAGAGAGACCAACAAACCCTACATAGAGTGCACTACCGCTCTCAAATAATATAAGAGCTAGATATTGATATTTTAGATCGAACTTGTGACCGTAGAGTTGAAATAGTTTAATACCAAACAAGATAACCAATCGTGTCATCAACCCATTCACTGGGGAATTATTTCTAGTCCTCCCTTAAACTCACACTCTCCTTGTCCACACTATATATTTGAATAAATTTCAATGCTTCTAACCAACTTGAATCACCTAACCAAAAAAACTATAAGAGTTGGATTGAATTTTAATTTTCTTTGAGTTATGTTGCAATTTTATAAATAAAAAAAGGTTGAATTGATTTTTTTTTTTTTTTTTTTATAGAAACAACGATAACCAAGTCAGGCACCGGGAGACATCGAAGGAGTAATGTCACAGCCGAGTCTCGAACCTGGAACTTTAAGGGGAGCATAACCTCAAAACTCAAGTCTTCAACCACTATGTCACCCCTTGAGGACAAGGTTGAATTGATTTTCAAATTGGATAAGTTTTTACTCGGATCAATCTAACGTAACTCAAACTATATATAAAACATTAGTTAGCAAGATATGTTTTTAATATATTGGTAGAGATTAAATAAGATAGAAATATTGAATTCAAGTCTAATATTATGCAAATTTTCTTTAGTTTTTATTTACCAAATTTATGTGAGGTAGGTTGGGTCTTAAAGAGGCAAGGGGAGATAATCATAACACAAAAATATATGAGTTGAATTGGATTACTCTAATACATAGAATTAAACAGGATGATAGATTGACCGAACTCAAGTTGATCCAAAAAATTCTCTTAACCCAACACAACCTAATTCGAACCGAGTACGCCCTATCTTGATGCTGAATCATTGACAATAAATCAGGATAGTACTCATGGTGGTATAGAAAGAATTCCATAGTGAAGCAAGAAAAGGTCTACTACTACTATTATTATTATTATTTTAAAATTTAATTTTTTTATTTTATTTCATGCCAAACCAAACATTCATTTTGCCTCTAGTTGGCATTGATAGTGACCTGAGTGTGCAATGATAAGATTCCCCATTACAACCTCTTTTGACCCTATAGATTACCAAATACAATATATATTATCCTATATTATGCTTTTGAAAGAAGAAGAGAGGGAGATGGGGGGCTAACTTGTTATTGAACATAAATTGAGGAGGTTTTGTCTCACTTTTAGAAGACAACCCCATAAAAATAATGGCCACAAAGAAGAAACACTTTAAGAACATACCCATTAGCCTTTCTTTCTTTCTATTTTTTGCCTCTTGGTTTCTTATTGCTTAGGGTGACCTAATGCGCACGTGTGGCATCATCATTTTAAGCACACAATTATTCTACCTTCCATTTACACATGCTTAAGGTCCTACTCAACTAACACATTCCTGCCCCACCTTGCATGTTTCTACCCTCCAGCCTCATTTTTCCTACTTGAGGATGTAGCTCATTGTCATCCACATTTAATCCTAAGTTTTGAAAGAAAAATTTCCTTTCATTTTCCCCTTCTTTCTATTTTTTTTATATCCATGATTGTTTCAAACAACTTACATGCACCTCGACTATAGTCTCGGGACATACCGTCTGACTTTATAATATTGGATGTAAAAAAAATTCATAGAAAATTAATTCCTAATCACCATGGATTAAACCCATCATCTCTTCATTCTAAAATATCCTGATGGTTCCTTTCTTCTACTAGTCGATCTACATTTTTTTTTTAAACAAGGGCAACCACGCCCATCCCTAGGCCAGGCATCAGAGACATTGAAATGTCACAGGTGAGTTTTGAATATGAGATTTTGAAGGGAGCATACCTTTAAAGCCCAAGTCTTCAACTACTGTGTCACTCCTTGGGGACTAGTCGATCTACATTTCTATCATCTTGAACTTTTTTTTAATGAACAACATTTAAGGGATGGAGATTCAAACTCATGATCTCTTGATCATAAACATTGCTTTGGTTGGCCCACAATCTTGGAACTTTTACTAAAGTGGAAAATATGCTTCTCATACTCATACATACAATACAATAAGATTAGATCATATAAATTTATCAAGAAAGGAAAAAGGTGACAAAGAAAATTCAGTACTAGGCATCTCTGAACAAAACATAACAAATAACCAGACTAGCACATATGATACTACTACAGGCAATTCACAGCTGAAATGGAAATAGTTATATAATTGTTCTAAGGGTAGTGATGGTTACCTTAGAGCAATAGTGCAAGTTCAGGATATCTTTAAGCTTCACTGAACAGATCCAAATTGATATGCATTTCTGACCCTATCTTGGATCCAATCCAAATTGATATGCATCTCAATCAACTTTTACTTGAACCCCTGCAAAGTCAAAAAGGTGAGGTTGCTTCATGATGCAAACTCTATCCAATTGGGACTAGGTGCTGCTAGGTCTAAGGCAGACAAACTTGTTGCTGTTCAAGCTTTTGGCTAGTGGCTTGAAAGTGACCAGAGACAATGCATTCGTTTAATGGCTGAATCAGCATGCTTTTAGAAACTTTGAAATGACAAAAATGGTTGTTCCTGATGCATGGATCTGTTCCTACGTCGGTCCACTAAAGTTGGTCCCTTTCACTATGGCAATCATATCATATCAACAACTATCAAATTCAACCAGAAGAACAGACATCTAGAAATTTCTATGCTTAAATTCAAATGCCCCACCTCCATTTTGGGATAATGAAAGAAAACTGTTCATTTCAACCGGTTAATATGTTTTTGGATAGAAGATATTGGAGATGACATGTGGTTATAAGAGATTTGGAGAATGCAAAAAAAAATTTGGTACGAGGAGTTAGAGTGGTTGAGACAAAAAACTCATTTGAATTGAGGAGTTAGAGTGGTTGAGACAAAAAACTCATTTGAATTAAGGGATTTTGAGTGATTGTGATAGAAAATCCTTATTTGAATTGAGAGGTTACGAGTAGTTATGAAAGAAAATTCTCTTTTAAATTGAAGGATTATGAGTGATTGAAAGAGAAATGATATTATATCTTAATAGTTTATGGAGGGTTTATGAAGAATTTTTTGAAGGTTTAGGGAGGTTTTTATGGAGGCTTTTTGGGTTGCTTCTACCCAAACGTAAGGTTCC
This sequence comes from Sicyos edulis, assembly GCA_036507275.1. Classification (NCBI taxonomy): domain Eukaryota; kingdom Viridiplantae; phylum Streptophyta; class Magnoliopsida; order Cucurbitales; family Cucurbitaceae; genus Sicyos; species Sicyos edulis. Next base: position 1,295,477 of record CM071858.1, on the reverse strand, counting down.
GCCAACCCCACTATCCAAATATCTTTTATTTTTTAATTCGAAATAACCACATCCATCCTCAAGCCAGACACTAGGAGACATCGAAAAAATGGAGACATGGGAATATCTCCAAATTAATGTTCTAAGTAAATTTCAAACTTGAAACTTCAAGTAGAGTTTACCTTCAAGACCCAAACTTTCGACCACGCACCTTTTAGGGACATCCAAATACCTTTTATTACAAACTAACAAAAAGACATAGGCAATGTGGAAGACATAATGGGGATCATGCTTAATAAGATATATCTTAAATGCACTCATTACATTACATCTACATCCATGATCCACTTACTCCACATAGCACTTGGACTGTGAGAACAATCCGAAAGGGCCCCATCTTACCAATAATCTCCTTCGACAAATGATAGTTAAAATTTAAAATACTGAATATTGGTCCTGCGTCTTCGTAATGGATGTCTACCACACAATTGATCAAATAAAATTTAACAAATTGCTTAGACTTCTCATTACTATTCAATCTCTCTATTACACATTGCTATACAATTCAAACATCCAAAATAATACTTCTTGAAGTTCCAGTAAGGCATTATACAAAAAAATCACATAAATAGAGTTATCTTTAAATTCACAAAAAGAAAGCACTTGGAAAAAAAATGTGGAAACAAACTTAACACGAGAGAGAAATTAAGATGTTATGAAGTTAGAATGTTTGCAGGTGGAACCCCATAACTCCTTTTCTTTTTATAAACGGGAATTGGAGCTCACTCGTCCCAAGGCCAGACCCGAGCGAAAAAAAAAGAAGAAATTTTACAATTCAATTCACTCATGGGTTTCGAACCTGCAACCTCTAAGAGAGCTTGGAGAATCCTAGCCTCTATCAATATGGCCAAGGCAGAACCCCATAAATTAAAGCATAAAATAAACAAAAAATAATAACAATTAAATGCTTAAATTAAAAAATAATCGAGGATGGCTTGCAAAGACAAAATTAAGAATCTTATGTGTTAATTATAGGGGTTATAACTTATTGTTCCTTTTTAAACTCAGGTTGCTTGTCCAAAAAAAAAAATCCCCGCAGTTGAAAACTATGTCCTGCAAGCAAAATTTGAGACCAATGAAATGTAGCGTACCATACCAGCACTCCACAAGTTCAAACAATAGTCAATTCGAAATGAAGCTGATTATGTTGAACGGCAGGTGTTGATTAAACAGGCAAATCACTAACCACCAAATGGATGCACGAGAATCCATATATATGAATTTCACTTTGGGGTTCCTTTGTGAGGATTCCATCCACAAAAATATGAAAATCACATCTTCCTACACGATCCATCTACTTGTAACTGAAAGTTGCATCCTTGTCCAACTGTGAACAACAAAGACATTAGTTGCGTAATCATCAAGCCCGATGGAGCTACTAACTAGACGAATATAACTTAAAACTTACGGTTTTCTCGAGCTCTTTCGCTTTCTCATCATCAAAGCCAAGGGCGGCCAAGATCTTGTGACCCGCTGATTCCTCTGACCAGATACCAAGAAGCAAATGACCTACAGTTATTTCCCCAGATTGACCTGCATACAAGACCTTAGGTTCAATCAACGGAGACTATCATAAGAAAGGTACATATTGAAATGCACATATGTCATAGCTCATAATTACTCTAGTCAAAATCTTCAATTAATAAGTTCATACAAACATACTTGTGCATATTTGTACAAGTTTTGTGAATAAGTAGATACTAAGATGGACTGAAATTTTGATAAGGTTGGGCCTAGGGCTCTATGTTAGCAATTACTTGGAGAGTAAGTTAGGATTTTGTTATAAATAAAGTGAGTTAGGTTAAGGTTTAGGCATCCAAATTATTGAATGAGTTATTGAGTGATTTATTGTAAGGCTCAAGAGATTCTCTCGAGAGGGGAGGTTCGAAGACCTATCAAATCTTGGTTTATCTTGTAATCTTTTATCTTTTGATATAATTCAGATCCTGAATCATATCAAATTCTTTTCCACTAAAATTTCCAAAAAGGTGAAAATCCTTGCAAGTGGGTGTTTCTAGCTAAATGAGAAAATAAATGGCTTACAATTAAATCTTTGTAGCCTGTAGGCGACAAAACTTCAAAACTGTTCGAAAGAAATAGCTACCACTTAAATTGTGGCAAGCATAATCCTGAAGCATTTATACACTATTCTATTGAGGCAAGCTAAACTAAATCAGGTATTCACTATCCAAGCCAAGGAAGAATCGTCTCATTTATTTCCTTTCCACTCAAGCTGTCAAAGAGTCTGGCAAAAACACACAACCTCTCTTCATCTGTTTTCCCCTGCCAATTAGGCCCTTGTTTGAACACATCAATAGGCAATTCTAAAAATCTGATTCGACCAGAGGTAAAAAAACTTGTAATCCTAACATCTCATTCTTTATAATGGTAGCTTAGATGTGCATGTGTAGAGGAGGTTTCATTAGAAAACTCAAGAATCACATTCACTTTCAGACTAAATAAGAATTGCATTGGCTGCATGATTAAGAAGGATGCTCTAAGATTTTCACCTGACTTTGACTTCTCGGCAACTGCCCAATCGAGTGCCCTCTGAGCAGGTTCGGTCAATGGTGGATGCTCTGGGCTGAAGAAATACATGTCAGATTTGCCAAGTAGCTTGACAGTTTCTTCTCTTACTTTGAAAAGTGTAATTCCATTAGCCCTCAGGAACCTAGCAGCTATACTTGTTCCTGAAATTAATGTAAAGAAATATACATCAAGGAAAATGAAAATTTTGAAGCACTGAAACTGACGCATAGACGAAAATGAAGCGAAGAATATGCACCTGTATTCATTATATTTTCTTTTCCTATCCATTTTTTAGAGAAAGGTTGAAAATTGTCAATTAACTTTACCATGTATATTGTAATTAAGCATAAGGGCATTAAAAAAGAATGTGGCCAGTGACCCATGGCTAATGTCAAAGATAGGTTACTCATAATCATCAGCTGAGCGGAGCTGACATGAACATAGGCTTCAATGTCAAATTCTTTAACAGAAACAAATCTTATGAAAAAAAATTCTGTAATTGAACGTCAGAAACTCAGGTGACAATGGATACAATGAAACGGTGCTGGAAAAGAACGTGGGGTGAGACAAATTAACCACATTTTGAAAGTGATAATCAAATGTTAGCTCCTTGAGAGAGGATCATGATTTCAGTGTATTTACAAAACATTAAAAAAAGGTCCAACATTTGCAAGTCAAATGCATTTGAATAAACTAAATAAAATTGAAAGTCCAAATTAGGATGAAATAATAAACGACCACAGAGTTGGAACAGCTACTAACCCTCAATCAAAATTCCCATCAGCAAAGCTTCTGTGCCAGTATTTGGGTATTTGAGTTTCCTTGCTTCCAATTTTGCCATTGCAAATGACTTGATTGCTCTTGCTGACCATCTTACACATCACAAATTTAACAAACAATTATTCCAATTAGCACCACAATCAGTGCTGCATTAATTGACAATCTAATGCTGAAGAGGAGAATTCATATAACAAATAGTACAACAGCTATGGTGTGCTGAAATGCTGAGAAATAAATTTGGATAGATGATAAAAGACAGAGAACCAAAAAGCGAAAAATAAGAGGAAGGCATTCTACGAAATGCAGCGACCAAGAGGTCAGACATCTACTCTGTTTGATTATGGCTCAACATATCTGCGAATTGTTTCAATTGCACAATAGCTTTAACATTTCAGTTTCAACCACAGTCCATACCTTCCAGACAGACCCTTAAAGACTAAATTTGTTTTTTTTTTTTTTTGAATCCGGGAAAATAGCTTTAACATTTCAGTTTCAACCACAGTCCTTACCTTCCAGACAGACCCTTAAAGACTAATTTTTTTTTTTTGAAACCGGGAAATCGAAACTTTGCTTCACTATATCTAAGGTAACCATGCCAGTCCCTAGGTCAGACACGAGAAGACATCGAAGGAATGGAAAAACAGGAAGTGTCTACAAATTAATGTCACAAGTAAGTCTTGCACCTGAGACTTTGAAGAGAGCACACCTTTAAAACACAAGCCTTCGACCAGCGCGCCACCCCTTAGGGACCCTTAAAACTAAAATTAGAGTGTTTAAATTATTGGTAAGGACTAAAGTTACAGTTTAACCTAAATAATCAACAGCCCTCAAGATTAGTTAAATTATAATATCATCTTCACGTATGTCCCCGAGAGGCGGCCTCGTGGGTAAAGGCTTGGGTCTCAGGTTTGAAACCAACGATTGAGCTTAATTGTAAAATCACTTATTGTCTACCGAGTCTAGGCCTTAGGACGGGCACATGTGTTCAGAATACATACTGGGCCGAAGTTACAATTCCCAATAAAAAAAAAAACCTTCACATAATGTGAGTGCATGTTATAGATAGTAAGAGATTTCATTTCAAAATCAATCGGTAACGAGAAGTAGCTCATATCTTATATATGCGAGGAGGTCTCCTCACCTATCCAATGTGGGATCGTCCACATCACCCCTAAAAATGATGCCTCTTTAGGATTCACCATTCAGGCCCAAATTCATTTTTATTAGACCAAATACCAGTTTTGATTTAATGGGGTCCGATAACATATCAACTTAGTTAGGGTTTTCTCACTTTCCCAATCTCAGACAAACAACAAAAACTAAAATTAACACCAATTAAGCTCAACGAATGTAGAAGAAATACACCAATCGAATGAGGAGTAAACTTACTTAGGAATTTTGTCAGAGGAAACGCCCTGGGAGTCCCTGCAAAACCAGACAGAAATTTCAAATCATAAGGGTTTTCCAAATAAAACCCAACAACACAAACAAGGATACGAATCAAATCATACGAAGCCGGGAGGCTAAACGACACAGTGGCGGACGCTGCACGGCGGCTGAACTTGGAGACCGAACGGGTGGCATTGGAGCGCTTAATTGCGAGCTTCAGCTCCGTTAGAGGGGAAATAGGAAGGAACAGAGATTTGTGTTCGTGAGAATTGGATTGGGTTGGAAGGGAAAATGGGATTTGGGAAAGCAAAAGAGAATTGATGCGAGTGGCCGCCATTAGAGGCTGAGAAAAGCTTGAATTTGGTGGAAAGAGTTTAATAAGTTTGAGAAGGAAGATGGTGTTGGTTGGTTGGGTTCTTGCTCTCTCGTTTTAGGGTCTCGTGAAAGCGTTGGATAATTTAGGAATTCAGAAAAAATAATAATAATTATTATTATTATTATTATTATTATTATAGCAGATTAAAATATCATTTATTTTATGTTGATGACTCGAATTTTCACACCTTTCCTAACAATTTGATTTTTGAAATTTAAGTATATTTTTATCGTGTGTCTTTCTTTTCTATGATATATCTATCTTTTTTTAAAAAAGTAATGTGAATGCCAACTAACTTTTAAAAACAAAAATAAATATTTGAAAACTTTTCTTTTCTTCAAATTTTGGTTTGATTTTTATAAATATAGGTAAGAGGTAGATGTGATAGTAAGAAAAAAAACATAAGGTAAAGTAATTGTTGTAGCTTTAAATTTTAAAAACCAAAAACAAAAAATCAAACGTGGCCTAATTCTTGAATTTTGAAATTTATCTTAGGCCCCATTATTTTGAAATTTATTCGATTTTTATCCCAAATTTATAACTATTTGATTTTATTTTAGTTTTTAAACTTTTTAGAAAAAAAAACTTTTGTTGGTCATGATGAATTTTTTCTTAAAAAAAATTATAATCTCTCTCGATAAATTTAAAAAATGTGTTAAGAATAAAGAGATTAAAATATCAAATTTAGCTTGATTATAATTGATATAAATCATGAGGTGGTATTCTTAAACTTAAAAAAAAAAAAAATAGAGGTGTTAGATTTGAAATCTTTGTTTTATTAAAAAATATATATTTGAGGAATTATTTTTTATTTTAAATTTAATAATAATTAGAAATGAGGTTCAAATTCATAAACCATCGGTAAATATTGCTTTTTTCAAATTCCCATGAATTTGGGGTCTTCAAACCTATGCATTTTTTTAAAAACTTTTTGAGTTTAAATAGACAAATAGATACATAGAAAATATTGATGCACTGTTAATTCTAGATTATCATTTTTTTATTTTTTTTAATCGCCAAAAAAGTAATATTTAATAATGATTTGAAATTTTACTTCAAAAAAAGATATAATAATGATTATTTGAAATATTATCGAGATGAGAGAAGAAAAGAAAGCAATTGGGAGGCCAAGCTTTTCTCTCTCATCAACCTTCCCTCTACAGAAGTTTGAATTCAAATTCCAGTTGTGATCCATTGGCTTCATTTATATATCCGCCCACTCAACGGTCCCTTTTCTTTTCAACGTCTCTCTCACCATTCAAATCGCCATTCCCAGCAGAATCCAACCTCTGCATTTTTCTTCAGCAGATCGCTTCCACTTCAGGTTCCTTTCCAGATCTTCCATTTTTTGAGGTTCATCTTTTAATTTCTCGAAAATCGAGCATGACCCACTTGCTTGATTCGCTTCACTGATGTTTCTTTTGTAGTTTTCATGCTCTGTCCTGATTTGTACGTAGCATTTTTCATATGCTTGAGGATTGCATTTATCATAATTCTGCTACTAGAGTTTCCTTCAGTGATTTAGTCGGTTATGTTGAATTTGAGAGTTCCCTTTTGCGGTCTTAGTTAATCTTTTAACTAATTGTAGTTATATCCATGGGAAATGAACTGGTAGCCTAGTGGTTTAAAGAGCCCTAAGAAACTAAAATGTTATGTACTCGATCCATCGTAGACGTTACTTAGGACATAATTTCTTACGGGTTTTCTTAACATCCAAATGTTGGATAGTAGGAGGTATGTCCGATGAAAATAGTCCTACAAGTAGGAGGTTAATTGTAGTTATATTCGTGGGAAATGAACTGGTAGCCTAGTGGTTTAAAGAGTCCTAATAAACTAAGGGTGTGTTTGTGCCCCGGTTTATGTAAACAGTCGAGTTGGTTAGTATAACCCAACTCATGTTTGCCTCACCGTTTGTTATAACGGTGATTATCTAAACCTGCATGCTTGTTTATCTAAACCTTACATATATTACATTTTGTTATGTTGTAACAATTGCTAGATCTATACTCAAAACTAAAGATAGCAAATGATAGATCTAAACCAAATTGAGCAAATAGAGATGAAATCAAACCAAATAGAGAAGGAGGAGAAGAAGTTAACACACCGAGTAGAGTGGTTCGGACTAGCCTACTCCACTATCAGAATGTGAGACGATACTCACTCAAATTTGCCATTGAAGAAGATGAAGCTTCAAGGTGGGCACAAATGGTGGCTAGGGTTTCTCTCTCAAAGGATGAAGGAGACCCAAATGGTGCTTTATATAATAGCACAATCACACACCCTACAAATGGTTAATTAACTTAACCCCAACACTAACCCAATTTTACTTAACTCACCAAATGGGTTAATACAAGATGATGTGTAATTCACCAAATAACATGTTACATAACCAGCCCTTTAAACACCGTTTATCATATTATAATAACTTGCCCCTCAAACACCATTTATCATAACCCACTGTTTATCATAACCTTCCGTTTAGCATAACCAAATCAGTGCCCCTAACACACCCTAAAATGTGTTATGGACTCAATCCATAGTAGATATAATTTCCTACGGATTTCCTTAACATCCAAATGTTGGATAGTAGGAGGTATGTCCGATGAAAATAGTCCTACAAGTAAGCTGGCCCAGACACTCGCCGATACCAAGAAATATTGTGGGAAATGGATAGTACCATCATCGGATTATTGTAGTGGAAGATATTGAAGATGTTTTCTTGTTCAGAAACTGTAGAAGTTCAGGAGTTTGTTTACTTTATTAGTTTCTCTAATTATTTGTTTGTTTTAGGCTTGACCTTGCTTTCTTTACTAAACAATTCAATCAGATCTTTAAGGGGTGTAATCTGTTCAAGATGTCTGTCACTCAAAATGATCCGCTTCTGCAAATGGAAACCACATGTGGTTCACTTCTGTATGAACTTCAGGTTTCATCTCGAACCTCACTCTCGTTTTTAGCAAAATATAGTCAAAGTTCGTATGTAAATTATTATTTCTTATCTTTTTTTTTCATTCCACAAATGACATTTTTGACTATCAAGATCATATGGGATGAAATTGGGGAATGTGAAGCTGAAAGAGATAGAATGTTGCTTGAGCTTGAACAAGAGTGTTTGGAAGTTTACAGAAGAAAGGTTGATAAAGCAAATCATTCTAGAGCTCATTTGAGGCAGGCGATTGCAGATTCTGAAGCACAACTTGCGGCTATCTGTTCCGCGATGGGAGAGCGGCCAGTTCACATAAGACAGGTACGCGGAGTAGCACCTTCCATAGTTCTTACCATTATAACAACGCCTGTACTTGGCTTCCACCTTCTGTTTAGTAACTTCAATTTTACTATTGCGAACACTTGAGTTATTGGTTTATCATTTCTCCTTACAGTCTGATCAAAAGGCTATTAGCTTGAAAGATGAACTTGAGCAAATTCTTCCACAACTGGATGAAATGCGGAAGCTGAAATCCGAGAGAAGCAATCAATTTCTAGAAGTACTAGAAGAGATACGAAAGATTTCAGATGAGTTAAATGGATATGAACATTCTGCATCGAAGATAATGTTGGATGAAACTGATTTATCATTGAAGAAGCTTGATGAATTGAACAGACAGTGCCATGCACTCCAGCAGGAGAAAGTTAGTTGTGTTAAAATTAATGTGCTTTTCTTTTTTTACTATTCAATTCCCTCTCTTTACATACCGATTATCGTACTTTTTTCCGTTATAGAGTGATCGTATGAAGCTGGTTCATAACCACATGCGTACTTTGGAGTCGCTTTGTCTAGTGCTCGGCATGGATTCCAAGCAGATAGCCACTGAAGTTCATCCAACTTTGGGTGATTTTGAAGGACCAGCAAGTATAACTATCAAAACCATTGAGCATTTGGCTGCAATGATTGAAAAACTGAGAGAGATCAAATTACAAAGAATGCAGAAGGTAAAAGGTTTCTCTGGTCTTCAAAATCTTAGCAATGCACTGGACATGTCTCAACCTTTTGTTCATGCAGATTCAAGATCTTGTAAGTACAATGTTAGACCTGTGGAACCTAATGGATACTCCAGCTGAGGAACAACAGATGTTTCAAAATATAACTTGCAACATCGCTGCTTCAGAACATGAAATAATTGAACCGGATGCTCTCTCTGCTGATGTTATCACACATGTGAGTGATTTTGAATAATAAAAATTTCGGACAATAGTTTAGTGAAGGACAATTCAGCATGATCGAGTCGCCGTCTACATTGAGATTGAAGAACATGCAAACTTATGTCATGCAGGTTGAAGCAGAAGTCTCCAGATTGGAAGAGTTGAAGTCTAGCAGAATGAAAGAACTTGTTCTGAAGAAGAGATTAGAGCTAGAGGAAATGTGTAGGAAGTTGCATATGGTCCCAGCAGAAGATTCTGCTATTGAATATGTTATTGATGCAATAGATAGTGGTATATTATGACTTCAATGCATGAAGTTTTTGATGAATTTTTTGGTTTCCATTCTTATTCTGTTTTGTCTTTTCAATGCAGGAGCATTAGACCCTGCTTGTGTTCTTGAACAAATTGAAAGTCAAATTCTCAAAGTCAGAGAAGAAGCTTTTGACAGGAAAGAAATTCTTGAGAGAGTGGAGAAATGGTTGGCTGCATGTGAAGAGGAATGCTGGCTTGAGGAGTATAACAGGGTTACTCTCTAAACTCTCTTAATTTTATCCTTTCACACCATCAAAGTACATTTCTATTCTTAGTTTTCATTTTCATCCAATTTGTTCAGGATGACAATCGGTATAGTGCGGGAAGAGGAGCTCATCTTACTCTTAAACGAGCTGAAAGGGCTCGGGCATTGGTCAATAAACTTCCAGGTAAATACTATCGTCCTTGTTTGAGATGGAGGGATTTGAACCTATAACCTCTTGGTTATCAAACCATACATCATACCAATTGAGATTAGCTAGAGTGTAAAATTTATCAAGCAGTGATAACAGAGAAGTAAACTAGTGACTACAAGGTTTCTAAATTGTATTATGAGGTTAAGAGCTGTAAACCAAAAGGATTAGAATTATTCTACTGATGAATTTGGAACATGTTCATTGCATCAATAACCTTTGGTCAAAAAATTGATTGTCTGGTACTTCTATGTGAATGTAACTCCATTAATTGTAAACGGAACCAACTAATATCTTTTCATGTTTGTTGACTGTAACTTTCATTTTTGACAATCTGTTTTTGTAACTTTATGATGAATTCCTTACAGGAATGGTTAATGCTTTGACTGCAAAAACCACGTCATGGGAAAAAGAAAGAGGCATTGAATTCACCTATGATGGAGTAAGTACATTTTGATATCCATGTGGTTTATAATGAATAGGTTATGTATAGAATGATATTCTTTATCATATCTTATGTGTCTAGGTTAGTCTTCTCTCAATGCTTGAAGAGTACACAATTTTGAAAGAAGAGAAAGAGCAAGAACTACGCCGGCAGCGGGTACCGACTATGATCTTTCGAATTTACCAGCTTTTGAACGTTTACATGCTTAAAATATATCCTTCATTGATTGCTGTTGATTGCAATATTACTCTTTAGGACCAGAAGAAACTCCAGGGGCAACTAATGACCGAACAGGAGGCACTTTATGGGTCAAAACCCAGCCCATCAAAGCCTCAGAGTGTGAAAAAAGGTTCTAGAATGTCAACTGGTGGTGCCGGTGCTGGCGCGGGCAGCCGGAGATTTTCCCTCGGAGGAGCAATGCTTCAAACTCCGAAGCCTGATCCTCGTAAAGGCCTACGACCAGGTAGAATAAGTGACAGAGGACACCAAAACAGCCAAAATTTTCACCTTGATGAGGGATTCGTTGAAGCTTTATCTGCTGGTATGACTCTTTCATAGCTTGTGAAATTGCAGTACCAGATGAATAAATGCATAGTTTCATGCTGGCTAGGGGTGTACAAAAATAAAAACGGCCAGGACTACCAACCTAAACCGTAAGGGTTGAGTTAAGTTGGATTACAGGAAATGTGTGGGTAACGGGTTGGGTTGGTTCTTGGGCTCACCAATTTTTCGCTCAGTTCAAACCAATCCAACCCAAACGGAAGAGTAAATATTATATGTGTGTAAAGTTAATTAATAAAATAGGTTTTTAGCATGTTCATAGGAAGCATGTAGTAACTATGTTAATTAGGTTCGAGTCTAGTATCATACAATTTTAATTATATATATTTTTTGTTATGTTTGAGCCTTAAAAGAGGAAAATATGATACTCAAACTTTGATAACCTCATACACCTGAAAATATACTAGTTGAGTTACTATAATACATAGAGTTAGATGGGTTGGCCAACCCGAAAATTCAAGTTGGTCCAAAAAAATTTCCTAACCCATGGATCATGTATACTTCTGCAATGCTAGCTTCTCTGCTCTATTAGGATTTTGTAACCTCTTATTATTCCTAACTGAAAAGCTACATGCAATATGTTACATCTTTTTTTCTGAATGGTTAAATTCCCATGTCAAAAGGCAAGAGAGGCTTGGATGTTGCTGGTCTACCTATAAAGAAGCATTCATTAGGCCCCAATGCTGGTGAAGCAGAATCACCAATGGTAAACAGAAAGCCTTTTGCTCCCATTCCTATCACCGGCGCGCTGTTCTCAAACTCGTCGAATTCATCGAGTGATCTCGGCGAGAAGTTGCAGAAACTGAACATGTCATCCAAGACTCCTATAAAGACGACTTCTATCCCCAAAGAAGAGATCAAGACACCTAAGATAATGTCCATCCCAGTTCCATCCATGCCTTCTACCGTGTCGGTTCCGATGCAGACAGCCGTGACACCGGCTGCTCTACAGCCTGTCGATCTTACGACTCGGATGAATGAAGAGGTTCCTGAAGTCATTGAATATTCATTTGAGGAAAGAAGAGCTGGCTTTGTGCTTTCCAAGCAGCTAATACAAGTTTGATGATGCACAACACAAACTCACTTTTCTTTTCAAAGTCAACTGTAATTGGCTTTCACCTGATTTGTGTGTATATGCTGAAGAGTCAAAGATTTGCAATGTGCTTGTTGTGCTACTGAGTTAGTTGACTTGAGGACTAAATTTCCACATTCTTGCTTTTCAGTTTCAGTTGAAATCCATTCATTTGTGAGATTTTTTTTCTTTTTGAGATTATTTGTGAGATCTTTGTCCAAGTGCCAACATTATCTTTGATAAAATAATAAAAATAAAATAAACCTTTTGTCTGCTTAGATGCAAAACAAGATACAATCATAACTATATGTTTGTGTCATCATGAGAAATATTGTAAGAATTATATACTATGGTATGGTACTTTGAATTTTTTAAGTAATAAAGAAAACATTAGTCTTAAATAAAAAAAATACAAATGTATAAATTATTAAGAATGAGCTGGTCAAATTGTAAAAAGAACCTTCTAACATTATAAATCGTGACTTTTACTAATAGTGATTATTTATTACAAAGCCGTCTTAGCTCAGTGGTAGAGCGCGTGGCTTTTAACCACGTGGTCGTGGGTTCGATCCCCACAGACAGCGGTATGATATTTTTTAGGTCAAGTTTAAATTATGGTTGGATGGTAACTTTCAAATTTCTTATGGTCAAACCTTACTAAAAAAAATTATTATTAATAAAACTGAAAATACAGAGATATTGTCAGTAGGTGGGAAAATGGCATGCTTCAATGTTTGCTTTACAGCTTTAAATTATTATTTTTTTCTTTAAACAAATTTAATGTAATTTTTAAATTATATAAAAAAAAGGTTTTTGCTTTGGACAACCTTTTATTTATTTATTTTTAACCTTCAATTTTGGTTGCTTGCCATTTATTAAAATTGCTTTTAATAAATTTCTAAAATGGACGTGAACCCTTTTATCAACCAAAATTTATTCTTTGTATTATACAATAAAAAATTGTATCTTTTCTTTTAAAATTTCCACCATTTTTAATTAATAAATATTTCCATTTTACTTTTTGTTTCCTCCTTTATTTTTTTTTCCAAGTTTATTTATTTATTTCTCTTGCTTTTCCTTCAACCCAAAAATTCATGATTTCTGTATTCAAACACAAGATTTTGTTTTTATTATTTCTCCGTAATTATTAAAATTTCTTACAATTTTTTTTTTCTGGAATTTCTTCTGCTCCATTGAAGCTCTGTACAGTGACTGCAATGGCGGAAATTCCAGAATTAAGCTCACTACAGTGCAAATCAAAGCTTCTCGTGTTCATCTTGTAGAATCGAGTGTTGAATTTCTAGGTTTTTTCTTCTCCAATTGTGCTCCAATTTTCACTTGAAATTTCGTGTTTCTACGAGCTGTAATCATGGAGGAGAAAGAAATCGAAGTTTCTAGGTTTACAATTACTAACAACAAAACCCTAGAGAGTTTCCAGTCAGCTCCAAGAACAGAAACCCTAAATCTCACCGATGAGCCGAAAGTAACAGAGGTCGCGGCGGCTGCTACAGCTGCACCGCCGGGATTCACGGCGGCGGGCAATCAACCAGCGGCGAGCGCGGCGGTTTCCGGTTTGGAAACGAAGAAGAAGAGAGGGAGGCCGAGAAAGTACGGGCAGGACGGGAAGCGGTCACTAACACTGGCGCTGTCTCCGATGCCGATATCGACGTCGATTCCACTGACCGGAGAGTTTCCGACATGGAAACGAGATAACGAGATGTCTCTAGCGATTATCAAGAAACCGCAGAGATTCGAGTTTGAGAATCCTGGTGAGTTTCTTCTTCTCAGCCCTGTTTTATAAGTTTTCTATTGTTTTTTGAAAGAAAAAAACCCGGAAATCGGGGCTTTGTAGCACTATGTCCGTGGTAACCACTCTGGTCCTTAAGCCAGACATCGGGAGACATAGAAGGAATGAAGAGACGGAAACTGTCTACAAATTAATATCACAGTGAATTTAGGAATTTGAGGGACACACCTTATTGTAGAACACTGAGCTCAGATCTGTTTTTCCATGGCTGCTGACTGTGATGAAAAACTGAAGGGAAATTTAGTTTTACTTTTAGCTGATTGTGATGCAAGTGAAGCACAAAGGAAAAAGGGGTGATATATTGCAACTTGTAAGGCAGTGTTTGGATTTCAGAGTGGACATTGACTCAAGGGGCTGTTTGTCAGTTTTTGATGTTTGTGTGTGTGTGGTTGTGGACCCTTTGTCCCCCAAAAAAAACTGGTTTTATTTTGTATTTGCTAGGGTAAGGAGGTTCTATTGAAGTTACTGTAGAACAGACAATTATTTTTGTAGTGTGAACCATTAGAGAACAATTAGTTCTTCCTCATCTGTTTAACTTTTAAGGGAAGATGACAGAAAGTATGGAGGAAAATACAGTGAGGATGGAGAAACTAGTAGCTTTTTATCACCATCTGATAGGGGTATATTAGTAATTTGTGAGAGAGTTTTCAAAGTATTTTGGTTATAAATAGAGAGTGGGGGACCTAAAAAGATCATAGTTCTACTAATATGATGTATAACTTAGAACTCAAAGGTTACGGGTTTAAATCTCCTACTCCCAAGTCCCGACTGTTGTTGAATAAAAAAAATAGAGAGTGGGGAGTGAAGAAGTTTAGCCATTTTGATAATGGGGCTTGAGTGATTTCAAGGAGAGGGTCCAAATAACCTTAAGAATTAGTTTAGAGAAATACTTGCCTCTTTAGTGACATATATGGCAGCATTCGGTGCCACAAAAATTTGGTTTAAACAATATCAAAAAGTAAAAATTTTGTGGTACCAAAGTGTCTTCTTATTCACAAGGAGGCTAGTATTTCTCATTAGTTTATCTTGTAATTCCTATATTTTTATATTGTAATAGATATCGGGTTCTATCACCCAAACATTACAGACTGAGGTGTTTGCTTTATTACTGTAGATAGTTGTAATATTGCTGTTTCATTTTTAGTTTGTACATTGATCTGAATGATATTTGTGTGTGGTGTAAACTAAGTCAAGGGTGAAATGGTACCTGGTTGGTGGCCCCTTCCAAAGGTACGAACCATACCGTACGAAGTTTGGCAGTGGTCTTTATTTTCTCATGAAAGCAAAAGGGTACAGGGTATTGGTAGATAGTTTTAAAGTGTGCATACTGGCTACTACAGTATAGTGCATGTGGCCATTTGTAATTAATAAATATGTATAGTAAGCAAATGAATGTCCAATTAAGATCTAAAAAACTTGTCAACTTGAGTGTATATGTTTAACCAAGAGGTTAGAGATTTGAATATGTCCCTCTTTTTTTCATTAGACTTTTTACTATACCTGATGGAAGTATATAGTTTCTGCCAACAAGAGCAAGAACTCAGCTAACATAAGTTGTCCATGACTAAGAAGTTTTAGGTTCGAATCTCTCTACCCTAATTGTTGTTGAACTAGAAAATGGAAGTATATAGTTTCTTTGTCTATACAAAACTTCAAAATCCTGAACTATTTTTTCGTTCTGGAAGTTGCTTTCATTTCATTTTGCTACCTGCTTATTTAAATGACCTTTCACCACTTACTTGGTCGTTAAATCTTTTGAATCCTACAAGGAAAGACCAAAAGGCAAACTTTTGTGTCTTTTGGTAAACCATTTAAAAGTTCTTTCCTGATATCCTTAGAGATGGGTATTAAAAGCGAGCAAACTCTGGTCCTAGCCAATTTAATGCCTCATCAGCATGGTAGGTTTTTTGTAGGACCCATGTGGCTTAATTTATGTATATTCAACTGTATTTATTATGTGATACAGTACTAGGTTAGCATTTTAAAAAAATAAAAATTAGACTGCAATATCTGGGTGAGATTAGGGACTTTTTTAGTGAGTGGAAACATTGTTTTCCTTATTTTATTAAATTCAGCTTTTTGGAATCTTCTTTGCAGGTCTTAGACTTGCATACTCTGTTGGTGCAAATTTTACTCCCCATGTGATCACTGTCAATGCTGGAGAGGTATTCTTCAGCAATTTTTAAAGCAAGACTCTTCTACTTATGGGGCAATTAAATTATACACTTTGATTAGGTTTCAGTCTCTTTTTGTTATGGGATTTGCTGTGAGATCACTAGACCTTGGAGGTGACATATAACGAATTCGGTAAAATTAACCATAGGTGTTTTGAAGGTGATATTAATTGAGAAGTTTGGTCCCCTAATTCTTCATTCTGTAACTAACCTCTCACTTAAACGTACATTCTTTTCATTGGAAAGAGACTTCTTTAGGTTAGAGAATTTTTCTGTACTTAGAATTTGGAACTTTGTTACCCTTTTATGTGAAACACGTTTCATTGATGAAAGAAATACATAAAATGTCATAAAATAATGCTAGCCGAGGAGATGTAAAAGTTCTCCAATTACCTGCCTAATAAAATTGGAAGTCCAATATAATCCTTTGTACACAAATTTCTTGCACTCGTGACTAAGCTGATGACTGCATATTTTTAATCCTCGTTTTAGGACATTACGATGAAGGTTATGTCTTTCTCTCAGCAAGAATCCCGAGCTATTTGCATTCTTTCTGCAAATGGCATAATTTCAAGTGTTACACTTCAACAGGCAACTACTTCGGGAGGTACCTTAACGTATGAGGTAGGAACATGTTCTTAATCTTATGAAGATTTATCCTGTAAATCTGACATACAACATCATTGGTTTTGGGTTTCATTTTATATATGCTTACACCTTTGAGGTTCTCATTAATCATTTAACTTCAAATGTCAGTCGCTGATGTTTATGAACATGATTACTGAATCCATATACACAAGGTTTTTTTTTTTTTTTTGGGTTTTGGTTCCATCTGAATGAAAACTGAATGCATCATAATTTTGGTCCTGGATCCATCTGAAGGAGCGTTTAGGTGAAACTTTTCCAAAGTTGGATTGTTGCCAATCATTTTCTGTCAGTTTTAGATTAGGATTTTACTGTTGACAATGACATGAAAAGGAGGCAGTTACAAGCAGATCTTTTTGTTATATGTCCATGTTGGTCCTCTTGTCTAAGTGGTGATGTTGAATATCCGAATATCTTCAAATAATCAAAATTGATTCTCTTTCCATTTTTCTCAACGAAAGCTTAGTTTGCTATAAAAATATATATAATAACAATCCAAAGTGATTTGCATACACGGAACATTAAAATGACTTCACTTTCATCCCCCATCGAATCATTGACAATTTTCTACTTTTCTGATGGCTTTTCAACCTGTCTTGACAGGGTAATTTTGAAATACTCGCATTGACGGGATCGTTTATACCCACACAGAATGGAGCTATAAAGAGCAGATGCGGTGGGATGAGCGTCTCTCTAGCGGGTCAAGATGGGCGAGTCGTTGGGGGTGGACTTGCTGGTTTGTTGGTAGCTGCTGGTCCTGTGCAAGTATGACATCTCTCTCTATCTCATTCTTAGCTTGTTTTCACAGATCAATGGATTTTGGTTGGAACAGTTTGTGTTTAATGACTTTGTTATGATAAATGATATAATTGCTGGAATTTTTACCAGGTTGTTGTCGGTAGCTTCCTTCCTGGTCACCAGCAAGAACAGCAACCTAAGAAGCCTCGAAATGAGTCCGCTACCGTTTTCTTTCCTCCCCCCATCAGCACCATCACTGGTGAAGAAATGAAGGCAATGTACACTGGTGGTATCAAGCCTATTCTCACAACGCCGCCATCGCAAAGCCCGGTGACCGGCTTCAAAATCTCCTCCACTGACAATTTGCCTCTATCTGAACAAGAACCCAAAACACAAAGTCAATCAAACTGCGAGATTTCTTGTTGATCATTTTGCTTTCAAGTGTAGTTCTCATCATTCTTCTCCATACATTTCATAGTGCCTAACTCAGCTCACCCTATTTTCGACACCAACACCGTCACCGTGTCCCGACACCAATACCGATATAAGCTCTTTCTGGCTGTTTCAACAAATTATTTGGGCCCTCACTTGTGGTGATTTAACATAGTATTGTGCTCTTCTTGTCCATTAGTTAATAGGTGCCATAGCGTTTCATTAGGCTGCTTCAAAATTCTTGCTATCCAAGTGTCTTTTTTCAGGCTTTAACAAATGGATTTCTACTGTTGTCACTCCTAGCAAATTAGTTAAGCAACATAATAGACTCGAAGATCGATGTTGTGAACGATGGCTCGGATTATTGCAACTTTAGAGACTTATGTCCCGACTTTAGTAGCTGACAATTTCTTGATTTGTGCAAGATTTGAGAAACATTGTTTTCCACATTCATTCCCATGTACTGTATCAAAATATTGTTGTATTTAAGTGAAGATCATTTCAGTATCAACTTCATTAGCAGCATTTTGGTGGGCACCATTTAATTGTGTATTGCCATGAAAAAAGAGATTCTTCATGATGGGAGTTTTTGTCTCATTTTTAGACATGAAAAAAATATATTGAAGAAACTATAAAAAGAGGCGTTTGCTATTAGCATATGTATTAAAGAAGATTTAAGCATATAGCAAAAGGCAATCTCTATATAAAAAAAATATGAAACAATTCTTTAATTAAAAGATAAAAAAAAATGGACCTTATAAAATTGTTTATGATCAAAAGTGTTACATTTAGATTTTATTTGACTTCACCCATATTTGAATCAGAGATCTAGTGCATAGATTGACGTGATAACCAACTACCAAATGAAACCCTTCTTGTTGTATTAATAATATGAACTAAAGAAGATTAAGAACATGGAAAAAAACAATCTCTATAATAAAATGAAAGAATTCTTTATCCAAAAGATAAAAAAATGGACCTTAGAAAATAGTTTATGATCAAAAGGGATTACATTCTCATTTAGTTTTTAGATTTTAAATCTTAAAAATTAAAAATATTTGGCTTCACCCAAGACTTAAACCAAACACCTTCAATGCGTTATATTGACGTGATAACTAACTACACCATGAAACCCTTCTTGTTATACTACCATGAAAAATGATTTTGTTAAGAAAGAGGGTTTTGTCTTATTTTTAAATGTGCATTAAATATACGTGAAGAAACTATAGAAAGAGACATTTTATTTTTATTTTAATAATAATCAAATAAGATTACGCACATAGAAAAATCACAATCTCTAAAGTCAAATGAGAGAATTCTTTACCTAAAAGATAAAAATATAAAAAATGGACCCTAAAAAATAGTTGAAGTTGGTCAAAAGGATTGCATTTCATTAAGTTTTTAGATTTTTAATCTTTGAAATCAAAAGCATTTGGCTTCATCCGAACTTGAACCGGAGACCTTCAGTGTGTTAGATTGACGTTGTTGATGCCAAAATTTGGTCTCCGGGATCAACGGTGAATTTGTATTTTGTTGGGACGAATACCTGCAAAACAGACAAAAGCTAGACACCGGTGTGGTGTGAGCCACGCTGCCTCCGATGCCTAAGTCAGTCGATATTGTAGGAGGTGAGTAGGTTAGTCAAGTTTAGGGTTTTCGAATTGCTTACCTCAAGACTAATTGACTTAGATATATATAGGAGGCGAGTATGTGGTCACTTTTGGTAAGAATATTATAATAATGAAAATATCTCATTTTTAGGAGGATATTTCCATTTTAGGAAAATATTTCTTATTGGTCGAGCCCTAAATAGGGTTTAACCGTAGATAAGGAAAATATCACGAATATTGGCGAAAACGGTATGCAAATTGGATCTAGAACAAGGGAGATACAGAAGAAAAGGTAAGCAGGTCGAGCTGGGTCGGGCTGGCCAAGTCACCGCGCGGCCCACTCTCGGCGCCTAGGGCCGGAGCGCGCCTGGGGGCCCCGCGCAAGACTTGGCCCTACGTACACCTAAGGGCCCCGCGCGCGCGACGTGGGGTCCCCCGAGCACACCTCGCGCGCGACCTGGGGACCCCGCGCGCACCCCGCGCGCGACATGGGCGCCCCTCACGCATCGCGTGCGCGCGACCTGGGCACCCCGCGTGCGCACGACCTGGGAGCCCCGCACGCGCCTTGCACGCGTCATGGGGGCCCTGCGCGGCTTGGGCCAGCGCTCGCCTGGGGCAGATCTGGGTTTACGATCGTAACGATGCAGGCCTGGGCTTCCGTGCGCGCCCCTGCGGGCATGGGACAAGGAGTTTTCCTTGTGGGCTGACTCTCCAACGTGCGGCCCAATACCCGGGTCCAATTCTACCCATAACAGACGTGATAACAAACTACACCATGAAAACCTTCATACTATATTATAATATGAACTAAAGAAGATTAAGCAAGCACATAGCAAAATGCAATCTTCTATAATAAAATTATGAAAGAATTCTTTACCCAAAAGATAAAAAATGGACATTATAAAATAGTTTATGATCAAAAGGGATTAAATTTTCATTTAGTTTTTAGGTTTTAAATCTTTAAGTTAAAAAATATTTGGCTTCAAGAGACCTTCAATGTGTTAGACTAACGTGATAACCAACTGCACCATGAAACCCTTCTTGTTATAGTACCATGAAAAATGATTTTTTTTAATCTTCGAAATTAAAAATATTTGGCTTCACCCGAACTTGAATCAGAGACCTTTAGTGTGTTAGATTGACGTGATAACCAACTACACCATGAAACCGTTCTTTTTATAATACAAGGTTAAATGTGTTAGTCAAAAAGAGAGGTTTTGTCTTATTTTTAGATGTGCAATAGATATACGTGATGAAACTATAGAAAGACACTTTTTTTTTTTAATTTTAATAATAATCAAAGAAGATTACGCATATAGCAAAAACACAATCTCTAAAATAAAATGAAAGAATTCTTTACCTAAAAGATAAGGATATAAAAAATGGACCCTATAAAATAGTCGAAGGTCAAAAGAATAGCATTCATTAAGTTTTTAGATTTTTTAATCTTTGAAATTAAAAATATATGGCTTCACCCGGACTTGAACCGGAGACCTTCAGTGTGTTAGACTGACGTGATAACCAACTACACCATGAAACCCTTTTTGTTTTACTACCATGACAAATGATATTGTTAAGAAAGAAGGTTTTGTATTATTTTTAGATGTGCAATAAATATACGTGAGAAACTATAGAAAGAGACATTTTTTTTTATTTTAATAATAATCAAATAAGATTACGCACATAGGAAAAACACAATCTCTAAAGTCAAATGAGAGAATTCTTTACCTAAAAGATAAAAATATAAAAAATGGACCCTATAAAATAATTGAAGTTGGTCAAAAGGATTGCATTTCATTAAGTTTTTTTATTTTTAATCTTTGATATCAAAAGCATTTGGCTTCACCTGAACTTGAACCGGAGACCTTCAGTGTGTTAGATTGACGTGATAACAAACTACACCATGAAAACCTCCATACTATATTATAATATGAACTAAAGAAGATTAAGCAAGCACATAGCAAAATGCAATCTTCTATAATAAAATTAAGAAAGAATTCTTTACCCAAAAGATAAAAAATGGACATTATAAAATAGTTTATGATCAAAAGGGATTAAATTTTCTTTTAGTTTTTAGATTTTAAATCTTTAAGTTTAAAAATATTTGGCTTCACGGAGACCTTTAATGTGTTAGACTAACGTGAAAATCAACTGCACCATGAAACCCTTCTTGTTATAGTACCATGAAAAATGATTTTTTTTAATCTTTGAAATTAAAAACATTTGGCTTCACCCGGACTTGAACCGAAGACCTTCAGTGTGTTAGACTGACATGATAACCAACTACACCATGAAACCATTCTTATTATAATACAAGGGAACATTTATTTGTTAAAACAAGAGGTCTTGTCTTATTTTTAGATGTGCAATAGATATACGTGATGAAACTATAGAAAGACACAATCTCTATAATAAAATGAAAAAATTCTTTACCTAAAAGATAAGGATATAAAAAAATGGACCCTATAAAATAGTTGAAGGTCAAAAGAATTGCATTCATTAAGTTTTTAGATTTTTAATCTTTGAAATTAAAAATACATGGCTTCACCAGGACTTGAACCGGAGACCTTCAGTGAGTTAGACTGACATGATAACCAACTACACCATGGAACCCTTTTTGTTATACTACCATGACAAATGCTATTGTTAAGAAAGACGGTTTTTCTTATTTTTAGATGTGCAATAAATATACGTGAGAAACTATAGAAAGAGACATTTTTTTATTTTAATAATAATCAAATAAGATTACGCACATAGGAAAAACACAATCTCTAAAGCCAAATGAGAGAATTCTTTACCTAAAAGATAAAAATATAAAAAATGGACCATATAAAATAGTTGAAGCTGGTCAAAAGGATTGCATTTCATTAAGTTTTTTTATTTTTAATCTTTGATATCAAAAGCATTTGGCTTCACCTGAACTTGAACCGGAGACCTTCAGTGTGTTAGATTGACGTGATAACAAACTACACCATGAAAACCTCCATACTATATTATAATATGAACTAAAGAAGATTAAGCAAGCACATAGCAAAATGCAATCTTCTATAATAAAATTAAGAAAGAATTCTTTACCCAAAAGATAAAAAATGGACATTATAAAATAGTTTATGATCAAAAGGGATTAAATTTTCATTTAGTTTTTAGATTTTAAATCTTTAAGTTTAAAAATATTTGGCTTCACGGAGACCTTTAATGTGTTAGACTAACGTGAAAATCAACTGCACCATGAAACCCTTCTTGTTATAGTACCATGAAAAATGATTTTTTTTAATCTTTGAAATTAAAAATATTTGGCTTCACCCTGATTATAATATGAACTAAAGAAGATTAAGCAAGCACATAGCAAAATGCAATCTTCTATAATAAAATTAAGAAAGAATTCTTTACCCAAAAGATAAAAAATGGACATTATAAAATAGTTTATGATCAAAAGGGATTAAATTTTCATTTAGTTTTTAGATTTTAAATCTTTAAGTTTAAAAATATTTGGCACTAACGTGAAAATCAACTGCACCATGAAACCCTTCTTGTTATAGTACCATGAAAAATGATTTTTTTTAATCTTTGAAATTAAAAATATTTGGCTTCACCCTAACTTGAACCAGAAACCTTCAATGTGTTAGACTAACGTGATAACCAACTACACCATGAAACCATTCTAATTATAATAATCAAAAAAGATTACACATATAGCAAAAACACAATCTCTAAAATAAAATGAAAGAATTATTTACCTAAAAGATAAGGATATAAAAAATGGACCTTATAAAATAGTCGAAGGTCAAAAGAATAGCATTCATTAAGTTTTTAGATTTTTAATCTTTGAAATTTAAAATATATGGCTTCACCCGGACTTGAACCGGAGACCTTCAGTGTGTTAGACTGACGTGATAACCAACTACACCATGAAACCCTTTTTGTTTTACTACCATGACAAATGATATTGTTAAGAAAGAAGGTTTTGTATTATTTTTAGATGTGCAATAAATATACGTGAGAAACTATAGAAAGAGACATTTTTTTATTTTAATAATAATCAAATAAGATTACGCACATAGGAAAAACACAATCTCTAAAGTCAAATGAGAGAATTCTTTACCTAAAAGATAAAAATATAAAAAAATGGACCCTATAAAATAGTTGAAGCTGGTCAAAAGGATTGCATTTCATTAAGTTTTTTTATTTTTAATCTTTGATATCAAAAGCATTTGGCTTCACCTGAACTTGAACCGGAGACCTTCAGTGTGTTAGATTGACGTGATAACAAACTACACCATGAAAACCTCCATACTATATTATAATATGAACTAAAGAAGATTAAGCAAGCACATAGCAAAATGCAATCTTCTATAATAAAATTAAGAAAGAATTCTTTACCCAAAAGATAAAAAATGGACATTATAAAATAGTTTATGATCAAAAGGGATTAAATTTTCATTTAGTTTTTAGATTTTAAATCTTTAAGTTTAAAAATATTTGGCTTCACGGAGACCTTTAATGTGTTAGACTAACGTGAAAATCAACTGCACCATGAAACCCTTCTTGTTATAGTACCATGAAAAATGATTTTTTTTAATCTTTGAAATTAAAAATATTTGGCTTCACCCTGATTATAATATGAACTAAAGAAGATTAAGCAAGCACATAGCAAAATGCAATCTTCTATAATAAAATTAAGAAAGAATTCTTTACCCAAAAGATAAAAAATGGACATTATAAAATAGTTTATGATCAAAAGGGATTAAATTTTCATTTAGTTTTTAGATTTTAAATCTTTAAGTTTAAAAATATTTGGCACTAACGTGAAAATCAACTGCACCATGAAACCCTTCTTGTTATAGTACCATGAAAAATGATTTTTTTTAATCTTTGAAATTAAAAATATTTGGCTTCACCCTAACTTGAACCAGAAACCTTCAGTGTGTTAGACTAACGTGATAACCAACTACACCATGAAACCATTCTAATTATAATAATCAAAGAAGATTACACATATAGCAAAAACACAATCTCTAAAATAAAATGAAAGAATTATTTACCTAAAAGATAAGGATATAAAAAATGGACCTTATAAAATAGTCGAAGGTCAAAAGAATAGCATTCATTAAGTTTTTAGATTTTTAATCTTTGAAATTTAAAATATATGGCTTCACCCGGACTTAAACCGGAGACCTTCAGTGTGTTAGACTGACGTGATAACCAACTACACCATGAAACCCTTTTTGTTTTTCTACCATGACAAATGATATTGTTAAGAAAGAAGGTTTTGTATTATTTTTAGATGTGCAATAAATATACGTGAGAAACTATAGAAAGAGACATTTTTTTTATTTTAATAATAATCAAATAAGATTACGCACATAGGAAAAACACAATCTCTAAAGTCAAATGAGAGAATTCTTTACCTAAAAGATAAAAATATAAAAAAATGGACCCTATAAAATAGTTGAAGCTGGTCAAAAGGATTGCATTTCATTAAGTTTTTTTATTTTTAATCTTTGATATCAAAAGCATTTGGCTTCACCTGAACTTGAACCGGAGACCTTCAGTGTGTTAGATTGACGTGATAACAAACTACACCATGAAAACCTCCATACTATATTATAATATGAACTAAAGAAGATTAAGCAAGCACATAGCAAAATGCAATCTTCTATAATAAAATTAAGAAAGAATTCTTTACCCAAAAGATAAAAAATGGACATTATAAAATAGTTTATGATCAAAAGGGATTAAATTTTCATTTAGTTTTTAGATTTTAAATCTTTAAGTTTAAAAATATTTGGCTTCACGGAGACCTTTAATGTGTTAGACTAACGTGAAAATCAACTGCACCATGAAACCCTTCTTGTTATAGTACCATGAAAAATGATTTTTTTTAATCTTTGAAATTAAAAACATTTGGCTTCACCCGGACTTGAACCGGAGAACTTCAGTGTGTTAGACTGACGTGATAACCAACTACACCATGAAACCATTCTTATTATAATACAAGGGAACATTTGTTTGTCAAAACAAGAGGTCTTGTCTTATTTTTAGATGTGCAATAGATATACGTGATGAAACTATAGAAAGACACAATCTCTAAAATAAAATGAAAAAATTCTTTACCTAAAAGATAAGGATATAAAAAATGGACCCTATAAAATAGTTGAAGGTCAACCAACTACACCATGAAACCCTTCTTGTTATAATACCATGAAAAACGATTGTGTTAAACAAGAGGGTTTTGTCTTATTTTTAGATGTGCAATAAATATACGTGAGAAACTATAGAAAGAGACATTTTTTTTATTTTAATAATAATCAAATAAGATTACGCACATAGGAAAAACACAATCTCCAAAGGCAAATGAGAGAATTCTTTACATAAAAGGTAAAAATATAAAAAATGGACCCTATAAAATAGTTGAAGCTGGTCAAAAGGATTGCATTTCATTAAGTTTTTAGATTTTTTATCTTTGAAATCAAAGGCATTAGGCTTCACCTGAACTTGAACCGAGACCTTCATTGTGTTAGATTGACGTGATAACAAACTACACCATGAAAACCTCCATACTATATTATAATATGAACTAAAGAAGATTAAGCAAGCACATAACAAAATGCAATCTTCTATAATAAAATTAAGAAAGAATTCTTTACCTAAAAGATAAAAAATGGACATTATAAAATAGTTTATGATCAAAAGGGATTAAATTTTCATTTAGTTTTTAGATTTTAAATCTTTAAGTTAAAAAATATTTGGCTTCACGGAGAAAGCCTTCTTGTTATAGTACCATGAAAAATGACTTTTTTTAATCTTTGAAATTAAAACAATTTGGCTTCATCCAGACCTGAACCGAAGACCTTCAATGTGTTAGATTAACATGATAACCAACTACACCATGAAACCATTCTTGTTATAATACAAGGAACAATGTGTTTGTCAAAAAGAGCGGTTTTGTCTTATTTTTAGATGTGCAATAGATATACGTGATGAAACTATAGAAAGACACTATTTTTTTAAAATTTTAATAATAATCAAAGAAGATTACGCATATAGAAAAAATACAATCTCTAAAATAAAATGAAAGAATTCTTTACCTAAAAGATAAGGATATAAAAAATGGACCCTATAAAATAGTCGAAGGTCAAAAGAATAGCATTCATTAAGTTTTTAGATTTTTAATCTTTGAAATTAAAAATATATGGCTTCACCCGGACTTGAAACGGAGACCTTCAGTGTGTTAGACTGATGTGATAACCAACTACACCATGAAACCCTTCTTATTATACTACCATGACAAATGATAGTGATAAGAATGAAGGTTTTGTCTTATTTTTAGATGTGCAATAAATATACGTGAGAAACTATAGAAAGAGACATTTTTTTTATTTTAATAATAATCAAATAAGATTACGCACATAGGAAAAACACAATCTCTAAATTCAAATGAGAGAATTCTTTACCTAAAAGATAAAAATATAAAAAACGGACCCTATAAAATAGTTGAAGCTGGTCAAAAGGATTGCATTTCATTAAGTTTTTAGATTTTTAATAATTGAAATCAAAAGCATTTGGCTTCACCTGAACTTGAACCGAAGACCTTCAGTGTGTTAGATTGACGTGATAACAAACTACACCATGAAAACCTACATACTATATTATAATATGAACTAAAGAAGATTAAGCAAGCACATAGCAAAATGCAATCTTCTATAATAAAATTATGAAAGAATTCTTTACCCAAAAGATAAAAAATGGACATTATAAAATAGTTTATAAAATGTTTGTCAAAAAGGGAGGTTTTGTCTTATTTTTAGATGTGCAATAGATATACGTGATGAAACTATAGAAAGACACTATTTTTTTTTATTTTAATAATAATCAAAGAAGATTACGCATATAGCAAAAACACAATCTCTAAAATGAAATGAAAGAATTCTTTACCTAAAAGATAAGGATATAAAAAATGGAACCTATAAAATAGTTGAAGGTCAAAAGAATTGCATTCATTAAGTTTTTAGAATTTTAATCTTTGAAATTAAAAATATTTGGCTTCACCCAGACTTGAACCGAAGACCCTCAATGGGTTAGACTAACGTGATAACCAACTACACCATGAAACCCTTCTTGTTATAATATCATGTAACATCAATTCGTTACAAAAGGAGGTTTTGTCTTATTTTTAGATGTGCAATAGATATACGTGAAGAAACTATAGAAAGAGACTATTTTTTTTATTATAATAACAATCAAAGAAGATTACGCATATAACAAAAACACAATCTCTAAAGTAAAATGAGATAACCAACTACATCATGAAACCCTTAATACTATATTATAATATAAACTAAAGAAGATTAAGCAAGCACATAGCAAAAAACAATCTCTATAAATAAATAAAAGAATTCTTTACCCAAAAGATAAAAAACGGAACTTATAAACTAGTTTATGATGAACCGGAGACCTTCAGTATATTAGACTAATGTTATAACCAACTACACCATGAAACCCTTCTTATTATAATTTCATGAAAAACGATTTGTTTAAAAAGGAAGGTTTTGTCTTATTTTTAGATGTGCAATAAATATACGTGAAAAAACTATAGAAAAAGACGTTTTTTTTTAATAATAATTAAAGAAGATTACGCGTATAGCAAAAACACAATCTCTAAAGTAAAATGAAAGAATTCTTTACCTTAAAGATAATGATATAAAAAATGGACCCTATAAAAAAGTTTAAGGTCAAAAGAATTGCATTTCATTAAGTTTTTAGATTTTTAATCTTTGGAACTAAAAACATTTGGCTTCAACCCAAACTTGAAACGAAGACTTTAAGTGTGTTAGATTGACGTGATAAACAACTACACCACGAAACCCTTCTTGTTATAATACCACGAAAAATGAGTTTGTTAAGAAGGGAGGTTTTGTCTTATATTTAGATGTGCAATAAATATACGTGCATAAACTATAAAAAGAGACTATTTAATTTCTTTTAATAATAATCAAAGAAGGTTACGCATAAAGAAAAAACACAATCTCTAAAGTAAAATGAAAGAATTCTTTACCTAAAAGATAAGGATATAAAAAATGGACCCTATAAAATAGTTGAAGGACAAAAGAGTTGCATTTCATTAAGTTTTTAGATTTTTATTCTGTGAAATTAAAAACATTTGGCTTCAACCAAAAGATTAAGCGCATGGAAAAAAACAATCTCTATAATAAAATGAAAGAATTCTTTACCCACAAGATAAAAAATGGACCTTAGAAAATAGTTTATGATCAAAAGGGATTACATTCTCATTTAGTTTTTAGATTTTAAATCTTTAAAATTAAAAATATTTGGCTTCACCCAGCTCAAACCAAACACCTTCAATGCGTTATATTGACGTGATAACGAACTACACCATGAAACCATTCTTGTTATAATACCAGGCAAAATCAGTTTGTCAAAAAGGTAGGTTTTGTCTCATTTTTAGATGTGCAATAGATATACGTGAAGAAACTATAGAAAGACACTATTTTTTTTTATTTTAATAATAATCAAAGAAGATTACGCATATAGCAAAAACACAATCTCTAAAATAAAATGAAAGAATTTTTTACCTAAAAGATAATGATATAAAAAATGGACCCTATAAAATACTTGAAGGTCAAAAGAATTGCATTCATTAAGTTTTTAGATTTTTAATCTTTGATATTAAAAAAAATTGGCTTTGATAACCCAGCTACACCATGAAACCCTTCTTGTTATAATACCATGAAACATCAATTTGTTACGAAGGGAGGTTTTGTCTTATATTTAGATGTGCAATAGATATACGTGAAGAAACTATAAAAAGAGACTATTTTTTTATTTTAATAATAATCAAAGAAGATTACGCATATAACAAACTACACCATGAAACCCTTCATACTATATTATAATATGAACTAAAGAAGATTAAGCAAGCACAAAACAAAAGGCAATCTCTATAAATAAATAAAAGAATTCTTTACCCAAAAGATAAAAAACGGAACTTATAAACTAGTTTATGATGAACCGGAGACCTTCAGTATATTAGACTAATGTTATAACCAACTACACCATGAAACCCTTCTTATTATAATTCCATGAAAAACGATTTGTTTAAAAAGGAATGTTTTGTCTTATTTTTAGATGTGCAATAAATATACGTGAAGAAACTATAGAAAGAGACTTTTTTTTTTAATTTTAATAATAATCAAAGAAGATTACGCATATAGAAAAAACACAATCTCTAAAGTAAAATGAAAGAATTCTTTACCTAAAAGATAAGAATATAAAAAAAAATGGACCCTATAAAATAGTTGAAGGTCAAGGGATTGCATTTTCATTTAGTTTTTAGACTTAATTTTTTTGAAATAAGAAATATTTGACTTCACCCGGACTTGAATTGGAGACCTCAGTATGTTAAACTTGCGTGATAACCAACTACACCACAAAACCCTTGAGCCGTATTACCATTAATAAATGGATTCCTTAGGAAAGGAGGTTTTGGCTTATTTTTAGACGTGAAAAAAATATACCTCATAACCAACTACAGTATGAAACTCTTCTTGTTATATTTAAGTGAAGATTCGGGGATCAACAAACCCTACATGAAAAGTATTACTGCTCTCAAATAATATGAGAGTCAAATACTAATTTTCAAGATTGAACTCGTGACCGTGGTATTGAATTGGATTACCATGAAACAATGAAATTACTAGGCCACCAACCTTTTTGGTAGGTTTTTTCTTATTCTTAGAGTGAAAAAAGATATATGTGAAGAAATTATAGAAAGTGGAGTTTGCTATTATAATATCAATTCAAGAAGATTAAGCATTTAGCAAAAAGTAATCTCAATAGTAAAATCAGACCTTTTTTTTTATCCAGAAGATAAGAATATAAAAAATGGATTCAATAAAATAGTTAAGGTTAAATTATAAATTTAATTTCTTTCATTAGAAAAAGACTAAGAAAAAGCCAAAATTTAGATCCTATCGTTAAAAAAAGTTAGAACTTAATTTTGTGTTAAATTGACGTAGTAGATTTTGTTGATTAGATAAAAATAGATGAGATTTAGTTGTAGGTAACTAATTCTAGCATTCCTATTTTAATTTGATGTAAATTGGTTGTAGGTCTCCAATTCTAACATCTCTATATCGATTTTGACAACTTTTTAAACAATCAATTTCACTCCATTGAAGCAATCAAGTTGATTGAAGTCTTCAATTGTTGAGTTGGAATGTCACACAAAAGTAAAATGTCATTCCTAATATTTGTTACATTTGAATCAATTATTACTATATTTAATTTTTTCTAAATTTTTTTTTTTTTTTTTACTTTTTATATTATTGTGTAAATCACCTAAAAAGATAACATAATTAAATATAAATAATTTTATCTACACATTTGATTCTAGGAATCAGTATTTGACTTTTTTTTTTTTTTTGTGATAATCCTGTTCTATACCACGGTAACAAATTTAATCCTAAAAATCGATATTTAGTCTTTTTCCCCAACTTGTAGTGATATATATTATTTTTAAATAATGGCTTTTTTTTTTTTTGAAACAAGGGTAACCACGCCCGTTCTTAGGCCAAACATCATAGACATCAAAAGAGTAATGTCACAAGTGAGTCTCGAACCCAAGACTTTGAGAGAAGTATACCCTCAAAGTCCATCTTCAATCACTGCACCATCTCTTAAGAGCAAAATTAACACTGAAAGTTTGACCCATACAACCAAAAGTATTAATGAAAACTAAAAGACACAAAAGTGTAATATCCTAGAAACGTAAAATTAGGTAGGAAATGTTATTAGATATAATCACATGTTTCTCAAATTCAAATGAATAGTAAGCAAAAAGTGATAGGTTTCATACATGTACTTTAAGTTCATCTCATTGATCCAAAATACGTTTGAGCTGCTGATATTAAACAACGTACAAAATTGATTTTTGGTGATTAGTAAAAAATACAAACAAAATTTTCCAGATTATCCCTTCAGCGAACTGCAACCAACTCAACATCAAAAATCAGCCAAGAATTTGGTGGAATCTTTGCACCAGCACCTGCAGCTCCATAACTGACCATACACCAACACATCGTTTTAGACACATTTTAAAAACTAAACAAAAATTATAGCCAAAAAAGTATAGTTCCAGTGAAATGATACATGATTCGGTAAACAAAAGAGATTAGAGGTGTTCATACATTCCAGAAAATCGAATAGATCAACCAAAACCAATTGAATAAAGGGTGGCTGGTTGGTTTTTTAGTGTTAGTCGGTGTCAATTAGAAAATATTTAACCAAAGTCTATCGGTTACGTCGGTCGATTCAATCGGTTTTCAATACATATATATATATATTATATGTAATATTAATATTTTTTAACTCAATATTACTTTTTAATCAACTTATAATCATATAATTGATAAAAAAAAATTGTTTTATTATTGCAAAATTAGCTGTTTTGTTAATTCTCAAAATTTCATTAAAAATATTGTATGATAATTATGATTTTAAATTTTAAAAAAATTAAATGCATTAACCGAGCAAATCAAGACTTAATCAACCCGTCGAAACTCAATAAGTTATAAATTAGATCATACAAACATAATAAACAATTACATACCCCATTGATGGAGGGATTGTCAATCTCCTTTTATCCCCAATTCGCATACCTGAGAGGATTGAATCAAAATCATAGTTAGTCCCATTTTGATATATCTTTTCTTATCAAAAGAATTAGGCCACTCAAAAAAAAATTTTATTTTTTGAAATAAGGGTAATCACGCCCGTCCCTAGACCAGGCACCGAGAGACATTGAAGGAGTAATATCACAAGTAAGCCTCGAACCTGGGACCTTGAAGGGAGCATACCTTCAAAGCCCAAGTTTTCAACCATTGTGCCATCCCTCGGGGACAATTACGCCACTCAAATTATTACTTACCATTAACCCCGACATCCCATCCCTTTATAACACGTCCCACACCTGTCACAAGAGAACATTAGTTATAATTTAAATGTTCTGTCACAAACGCAACAACTTTCTTCTCATCAATTCAATAAAACGCAACATTACCTAAGCGGAATTTGAATGGTGCCCTTCCAACGTTACTATCAAATATTGTGCCGTTCTTTAGCTTGCCAATGTAGTGAACGCTAACCTGAAATCAAAGGGAAAAAAAATCATCTTTGTTCGTTAAAAAGACAAGAAAATATAGTGACAATGAAAGAGCCACAGTTCATCAGATGATTTGTGATTTCAATTAAATCCCACCATTGGCATCTAAATTCCAAAGCTAAGTTCAATATTACTATAGTATATATATATAGTACTGCATGGCTTGTCAGCTAATCTCCAGACAGACTTCATGATGCTAGGCTAAGATTTAAGATGAGAAAATATATGCCTAGAAATGTAATGCTCTCTGTCCCTAAGAAGGGCTTGGGTCTCCAAAGGTTTGCTCCCTTGAAATTCTCAAGTTTGAAACCCACAAGTGAACCGTAAAATTCCTTGTTGTCTCCTGGGTCCAAACCTTGCAACAGGTGCAGCCGTGCAGGTAGAGTATGTAATGGAGTGAAACTCTCATTCCCAATTATATATATATGAAAAAAAGAAAGTGTACTGTTCTCCAATTGGCATCAAGGAAAACAAAATCATTAAAGTTAATAATAGACTTTGGCAATACCATGTTTCCGGGTGAAGCTCTTTTACCATCTGGTTGACCCATGGCTACCTCCTCGATAACCAACCCATTAGCAAAGGTTCTCACTTGAGATGATTTGGATCCGTTGTCCTCTTTTGATCCCAATGTTGATTTACTCACATCTCCAGCTGTTTTAGTAACTTCATCGGATTTCGATACAACTGTAGTAGTCTCCTTGTTCTTTTTTTTCTTCTTTTTTTGGTTATCTTCCGTATGATTTTCATCCTCAACAATGTCCTTGTTGGTCGAGGCATCCCTGTCCACATAGCCAGCAAAAGTTACAGTTAGTAACACTAACAATGGACAGACACTACAGAATAAAAGCAAGCTGTAGCATGAAATAATTGTGAAGTTTCGGGTCGATCCAAATTTTTTTTTTTGAAACAAGGTTAACCACGCCCGTCCCTAGGCTAGGCACCGGGAGACATCGAAGGAGTAATGTCACAAATGAGTTTCGAACCTAGGACCTTGAGGCGAGCATACCCTCAAAACCCAAGTCTTCAACCACTATGCCACTCCTTGGGCACAACCCGATCCAAAATTATTACAGCATAAATGTAAGTTCATAAAAAATGCAGAAAAGCGTCGGAGAAAGAGGAAAACATATAATTGTCAACGTCCTATGCTCTTCTCCCCAACTTAAGAAAGGAACAGTTTCATACGGTCATCATACATGGTTCTTGTTGCATTTTACCTTTGATTAGACAGCTTCTTATCATTCTTATAACCATCAGAAATTTGATTGACACCATCACTCTTCACTTCTGTTGGCTTTTTACTCCCCATATTACAATCATCACCAGTTTTCGGAGCTTCATTTTCTTTTGCCTTCTTCTTTTGCTTCTTTTTCTTTTTCCTAACATCATTATCAAATTTCCAACATAAGAAAATAAATTAAAAGATTACAGGCTTTACAGGTGACTGAATAAAAATTATGAAAATATAATTTTTTTTTTTGATATCTATGACTGTCCGAGCCAGTTTGTGCGCTCCTCGACTAATGTCACGGGGCAGGGCATACTGCCTGACCCTACAACATTTGGATGTCAAGAAAACCTGTAGGAAATTAATTCCTAGGTAGGTGGCCACCATGAGGATTGAACTCATCACCTTATGCATCCCAAAGCCCTCTTTGACCAATTGAGCCACCCCATCATGGTTGAAAATATAAGTTATACTAAAACTTTTTTGTTAAATAGTAAT
This sequence comes from Sicyos edulis, assembly GCA_036507275.1. NCBI lineage: Eukaryota > Viridiplantae > Streptophyta > Magnoliopsida > Cucurbitales > Cucurbitaceae > Sicyos > Sicyos edulis. The sequence continues at coordinate 1,261,106 of CM071858.1, read as the reverse complement.
GCGATTGAAGTTCGGGGCTAAAAATACATTTATTATCCTTACCCTACCCAAAATTTAACAGTAACCTGCTGATGGGAATTCTATCCCCGCTTTTCCTCACAAAAGATTAAAGTTAGCAATGATGGGGAACGATGCATTAGTGGGAAAAAATAACTCAATTGCCCTGTTAACACCCTACAACCTCCCCTCAAGCACAACTAAAGAGATTAAGATGTAATAGGATTACTTAAATCAACTCACTTTTCCATATGATCAACTTGATCATCGTTCTCAACTTTTCTTTTTAAGCTAGAAGGATCATTTCCATCTTTTGCGTTTGCCTCTGCATTTCCAGTACTTTGATCTTTTTGTTCTTCTTCTGGTTCTAATTTCTGAATATTCCCTTTGCTCTTGCTTTTGGTAGGAATTGGAAACCCATCTTCATCTTCACTTTCAGTGACCGCATTTCCAACGTTTCTTTTCAGTACAATTTGACGCTGAGAGTTCCTAATGTCTTCAGAATCACTAGACTTATTTTTCTTCCCTTTTTTAGCTTGACCATTGGCATCATTTGATTTTTCATCATCCACTATCTCCTCAATTACAACTAGAAAACAAAGAAAAGAAACAGACAATACAAACTTAGTACAAGTAAAAAACAATCAGCATGGCTGCACCCAAAAAGATATAGCAGCAACAAATACTGCGACCATAACAAGAAAGACGAACGAATTATATTAAAACCAAACATTTGACTGCATTTAAGAATGAGAAATCTAGTACTTCGTAAATTATTTAGTATTTACGGTACCTTAATTGTTCTAAATGAAATCATACATTTCGCATCCAACATATGTCCAAACAAATCCACTCCTACATCCACATGGTAAACTTTTAATTTTATGCAAACATAAATGTTGCAGGGTGGCCAACTATCTATTATATTTCCTATCGATTTGTTGACAACCAAATGTTGTAAGGTAAGGCGGTTGGTCCCAGGAGAATAGTCAAAATGCATGTTTGCTGATTCGAATACTCAAAGATGTAAGGAAAAAAAAAGCATGTTTGGGAATGATAATAAAGATCAGGCTCAATTTCAAATTCTCTCTTGGATATTGAACATATTTAGAATCTTAGAATATGTGGAGAAATGAAAATTAATCTTCTCAGGCAGTTCTAATTTCAAAACAAACTACCAAGTTGTGATGTGGTCTTTACCCTTGTAACAGAAAGAAACATCTGCCAGAACAGCCTACTATCTTGAAAAATGTCAAGCACCGAATGAAACAACTTTGCAACACTAGATGAACCACTGAAAACAAGGATTCCAATCAATTTGTATAAATATGAAGTTCATAAATTTTTGGAATTACCTCCACTATTGGGAGGCTGCGAAGTTGTATACAATCCAGGATAGTCGTCTTCTTCATCGTCAATGAATTCATCATCATATTCATCTTCAGTGTCAAAGTCTGATGAATCCTCTGTGTCTGTTTCTGCAATGTCCTCCCCAAACGAATCACTTTGCATTGTAGTAAGAAAATGACAAAAGTATCACATTGGAAACCGAAAAATTGGAGCTTTACTCCATATCCTAGGGTAACCATGCCTATCCTTAGGCTAGGCACAAGGAGACATTGAAGGAATCGAGGCACGGGAGATGTCTACAAATAAATGTCATAGTCATAAGTGATCTTGAACCTGAGATCTTGAAGTGAGCACACCTTCAAAGCTCAAACTTTCAACAACCGTGCCACCCGTTAAGGACCAATTTTTTACTCAAGCAAAATGAGACTCATAACGGTGTCAAACAAAAAAAAATGTTAATCAAGGATTCAAACAAGTTGTAAAAAGGATACGACTCATAGTCATCCCTGATGAAATTTCCCTCGTTGGTTACAAAATAACCAGAAAGATGGATGCTTTGTGGGCCAATAACTGAGAAAGCTATCAAATCATCTTCCTCAAATTCAAGATTCAAGGGGCAAGATTCAATCTTCTTCGGTATCAAAGAGCACAGAAAAATTGGATTCTTGTTACCAGCAGAACACTGCAAGATGCTTCTCTCATTCGATGAGCCAGGCCCCAAAGTTGCCTGAATGATTGAGAAAAATAAGCCATCTCAAAGAGCAGCCAAGAAAGAGAACCCCATCAAACAAACTACGCTACAAATCTTCACACTATTAAGAAACGAAAATTAAAACCCAATGTTCTTCACTGGCTCACAACAAAACACCATAATAGCATCATCAATTTTTTTTTTTAAATGAAAACCGGGAAATCAGAGCTGCACTCTACTATACCCGGGGTAATCTCGCCCATCCCTAAGCAAGCACCGGGAGACATCAAAGGAATGAAGATACGGCAGGTGCCTACAAATTAATATTGGTCTTCAAAGGTGCATGCCTTCAAAGCCTTCGACCACGGTGCCACTCCTTGGGGACAATAGTATCCTCAAGATTAAAAGATCCAAAATCATAATACAATCGAAAGCGGCAATACCAAAAATCACAAGGGCCAAATAAAAAATCCTCATCAAGAACGTTGAAACAATAAATTTCAAACGAAATAACATCACGTCATCATATCATAACAAGAACCACTCCATAAACAAGAAACATCGAAATTGAAAATACCAAACAACCCGAATAATTATAAAATCTCGAAAGCGGCAGCATACCTGAGTAATCCGGAGCTTTCCCGGAACATTACCAGAATGGTAAGGAAATGGGTTGCCGGGTTTTACTTCAATGCCTGTAACAACCAAAAACGACAGAAGAAACAGAAATTCGTGAGAAATGAAAGCAAAACCGATAATAAGCAAATGAAATTCGAGATCGATGAAAACTTCATCGCTGTATTCAACTTAAGTTGCAGATTTGAAAAAAGATGAGCGGTAAAGAAGATACAGAGCATAAGTAAATGAGACAATGAAGAAGGAACATACCCCAAAACCCCATTGATTTAGGGTTTAGGGTTTAACAAAGGATTGAATGAAGCTTTTTGTCTAAAACCCTAGACGACGGCTGTTATGCTTTCTTGAACCCTGAGCAGCTGTGTTTGTTTCTTATACGACTTGTTTTTTTAAAGGTTTTTTTATGGGATTTTGAATGTATAACAAAAAAAAGACAAAATATTTTTTTCTATAGCATAAAATCAAAATTAATTTATTTGTAGCAAAAAATTTAAATTGAATTCTATCACTAGCTGAATTATATTAGTGATAGAATTCAATCAATGAAAGACTTCTTTTATCACCGCTTGAATTTTCTACTAGCTATAAAATTTCAAATTGAGTTCTATTACTAGTTGAGTTTTATCGCTGATAGAAATTAATATGATATAGATGGAATTATTTTAGAAATTGTGCTGCAAATGTAATACAAAAGGTAAAATGTGATGCTAATGGTAAATTCTTTTTTTTTAAGTACGAAACGTAATTTAAAAAAAAAACAAAATAGAAAATGTTTTTTTAATAATCTAATGTGTATTCAAATTGATTACTTAAGGAAATAAATAATATGGATGTTAAAAAATTTAAATATAACAAAAATTGAATAAGTATAATAGGTGACACAAGCATTTCGACTCACAATAACTTTAATCAAGTGAAATTGATTGAAAAAAATCAAGTAAAATTAATTGAAGATAATAGTTGAAATACTAAACAAATTGATACGTCTGTTGATTAAAATATCATTTTGATTTCTAAACTTTACTATCTATTCTAATTTATTCTATTTTAGTCTTTAAGTTTTAAAAATAATTTTGAAGTTACACTGACATCTATTTAAATTTATAGAATATTTTTAAAATGTTACTAATACATATATCAATTTTCAAAAAAAATATATATTATTTTGACCAATTTTGTAGTTCAACATGCGATGGAATTTCATTTATGAACTTTTTTAAATCAGCATTTGTGACATAATGATACACTTATTTTACATAGTATTTGCTTTAATATCTAATAAATTATAGGATCGTAATTGATGCATATATCTCCAATGGAAGAATAATTGGTACGTCCTCCTACCATGGGCTTACCACTCAAATTCCATTGTCGAGAATTTGGTATAGCAGCAGGACATTATTTACGACCTAGTAATTAAAAAAAATTACACGATCGAAACTCCATAAGTAACAAGTTCCAAACCCCCAGGTCGAACCTAGGAAGTGACTCTGGTTCGAAACCTCCATAAGTAACAAATGTTATTGAACTAAAAAAAAAATCGTTTTACACATTGTGGAAGTGACTCTGGTTTGCTAGTTCAGGCTCAACCCCCCTCATGTTAGCAGACCCACAGGTCGAGCCTAGGACAACGCCAAAAGAGAATGGACCAGGCCTAAAATGAGTTTAGTTGCTCTACATACATGTGGACTCCATAAGAAACATTTTTCTCTATAGACATCAAACCAAAACAAGTATAGACCCCGTAAACCGTTACATTGTTAATCGTTATAAGTGCGCTTCATGCGCAAAAAACATTTTTATACAAACGCAGAGTACTTGATGAATCATTGGAGTAGATTGATGTTCACCTCATTATTCGTGAGCCCTGCCTGTGTGCTCGTGGCCTCCATCATCCCACTGATATCTCGAACATGGCCTGGACTGTGAGGTATGAATACAGTTGTGTTCTTTGATGAATGACCAAGGTCCTTGATGGTGTCAAAATACTGAGTGATCAATATCAGGTCCATGACCATCTGTTATTGCCTGTCTCTGCCTTGCCACACTGACACCTCCGAGGCATTTTGCTTCGGCTTCGGCTTCTGCTTTTTTGACTAGGAGCACCTTCTCCGCTTCGCCTTTGTATACACTAGCAAGCTGAAACCTTTGAGCTGTAGAAAAAAATGTACTGTGGAAGCTGAGGGTCTCACAAAAGAGAAAGGCAGACAAAATATAAAGGACATTTAAATTCTGAAAAAGTGAAATTTTTTGTTTTTTTACTTCTTGAGATTGTCTCACAAAAGAGAGAGGCAGACAAAAAATATAAAGGACATTTCAATTCTGAAAAAGTGATTTTTTTTTTTTAATATCTTGAGATTCTTGGGTAGCTATTCTCACGATAGAACTGCTTGACCCTATTACATTTGGTTGTCAAGATAACCCGATTAATAACTAGGTAAGTGGTCACACTGAATTGAACTTATCCCTTCTAAGCACTTAATGATTTATCGGGCTCTTAATTCAGGTCAATTCATAGTTGAAAAACCGAAATTATCTGAATAGTTCATGCAATGTCCATTCACAATGAGAGCATGGTCTGTTTGCTTCAGGACATGCCATGGCAAGTTGATTGTTTAATGATGGAATCAAGAGAAAACAGTTGCACCAAACTACATAATACAGAAGAAGAGGGACAAAGGGCCTTTCGTATATGATATGACAAGCAAAATGACCAAGGTCATACCTGCATTAATCTCATTCATTGCCGTGTGCACCGAAGCATCCGGTATTATATCGACCATTAAAATGTGCTCGATACTGTATCCATAATCTCCCATCACCTGATTCAAAAGGTGAATATGCGTTGAAACCTTTATGTCGGTCATATTAGGATGTCCCAACCAAATTCTATATCTAAGATGCACCAAATAATAATAAGCTAATCATGAGAAAATAATAGAGAAGCATTTACAAGTTGTCCGGACTCCAAATCAACGAATGCTATTGAAACGAATATAATGCACAGTACATTAAAATACTACACATATTGAGTTGTCAAAAGATACGACATATTTTAAAAATTCCTGACACTGAGATCCAGATTGTTCACTTATAATATATATATGTGGGAATTTTGCATGTATAACAAAAAAGAGCAAAGTATTATCATCTATAGCACAAAATCCAAATTAATTCATTTGTAGCAGAAATTCAAATTGAGTTCTATCACTAGTTGAATTCTATTAGTGATAGAATTCAATCAATGATAGATTCATTCTATCACTACTTGAGTTTTAAAAATTCTGCTATAAATATAATATAAGAAGTAGAATACGCTGCTGATGGTAAATTCTCTCTATATATATATGTTCCATGCTCGAACATTGGCTGTCCAAAACCAATAAAAAATGAAAAAAGTAAAACCAAAACACTCTTACCATTCACCAGCAGTAAATACTTAAATGAGATACCATTTCTCTCCAGACCAACCTTTCCCTCCTCTCAAAGGAAAGAAAGCAATAAAAAAAAAAAAAAAAAAAAATTGCCTGTATCAGTAATTTTGTAATGTTCCAATAATACCATGAAAGGGTATATCTACCTAAAATTCAGTGGAGGTGATTTAAAATGTGCACCTAGGACTAGAAGATAATGATGGTCCAAAATCACGGATATGAAATCCTGTGAAGGTGTTTCATTTATGGACTATTTGATATGCTGTCTGTTCATCCTCAGGTCTTATGAATTTGCATAGATTGCAGCGTACTTCCCAAGTTACACTATTAGTTTAACAAAACAAAAATCTACCAAGTAAATATAGGATACATTATATGTGAGTGTTTGAGACACCTTATATGCATCTAGACTATTTTCGCGGGACAATCCTGACCCTACAACATTTGTATGTCAAAAAAGTCCTAAAAAATTAATTCCTTGACCACCATGGATTGAACTCAAATTCTTTTGATTCCTCAAGGTCTTTTGAACCATCACACCAGCTCGTGATGGTTGAATAATTTATAAGAATATTAAAAACAAAGTAGCATGACATAAAAAATTTAGTAGGGTCAAACAATTGTCCCGTGAAAATAGCCTAGATGAGTGAAAGATGCCCAAAATGTTTTTTTTTCTTGTTTGGAGGGGGAAATTCAAGTGAAGAGCGATCTAGTTAAAGGTCAAGTCACCTTCTCAAGCTCCTCTGATACAGCTTTAGCAACATCACCTTTTGTTCAAAGAGTTCATCCATGTTCATTCTAGGCACGCGGGCACGAACCACTTAAATTTTTAACCAAAATGCATAAGTTTGTAAGAACCAAACCATGAAAATACATAGAAAATGAATTATAGAGCTAAATAGCGACTACCAGACTAGAGCGCATACCATCAAAACTTAAGCCTAGAATGCATCATCAGCATTTTCTTTAATGGCTCGGTACTGAATTGAACACAACAATTGCACAAAAAACATTATCCTGTAGGAAGAAGATCAGAACCGGATTATTCAAATAGGCCACTTCATTCACGTTCAGAACACATCATCCAAACCTCGGTTTTCATCCACAGACTGAATTTTAGCTGTAGCCTATCTCCTTTCATTCTTATTTATTCTATTAATTGAATCTCATCTACATATCAGATCAAACCATGATAGGTACCTATCTAATAATTAATTTCCTACCATTTCTTAGCATCCAAAAGATGTACGGTCAGGCGATATAACACGTAACACTAGTCGAGGTGCATGTAAGCTGACTAGAAACGGGCTTGGTTATCCCGGGTACAGTGGGGCGAGGCTCCAATTTTCCAGTTAAAAAAAAAAACAAAAAAAACCCACCAAAGGTCATCTGAATACGTAAGAGCTGAGCAAGAATCAAAAACTAAAAATTGCAAACGATAACCTTAATCCTCCAAGGGTCATCTAAATAATCTCGATTCTTGGAAGGAATTTCGAGTAAACTTCAATTCAAGTAAAACAAACTCTAAATTCAAAATTAGAGCAAACAACTACAAATTTACACATAATGAAGATGAAAAAAAAAAAGCAGAAAGATCACAGAACAGGGTCATAAGAGAATCAAAGAAACCCTAAATTCCGTAGCTACAAAACTCGAAATTGAGAGACGAAGGGCGAAATACCTTGGTCTTGGTCTCGACACGAACATCAAGGGAAGAAATCCTGGTGGAGAGGATTCCGGCGAGGCACTCTCCGGCGAACGGGCTAAAGAAATGGGAGCCAGGCTGAGCCAGTTTTTCAAAGCTTCCCCATCTCTCAACCACCACCAACACTCGCTTGCTCCACGCACCCACACAATACACAGTACTATTCCTCGTCGGAATCTCTCTCCGCCGTTTCTGTTCACCGCCGTAGCCGATGACTCCGGTCGACTTGCAAACCCGGTTTAATTAGTTGTGCGATTGATTACGAAGAGAAATATTTTGGGAAAATTATTATTGTTAATCTGACGTTGTGGTATGCCTAAAAAACCTATAAGGGGACCGACAAACCAATACACAACTATACTCAAGTAATATGAGAGTCAAATATCGATTTTTGAGTTCGAACTCGTGACTGTGGATTGAAATGGATTTACACCCGACAAAATAATCAACTGCGCGCCAGTGACCTTTGATATCTTTACTTTATTAACTTGTTTGTTGAAAAACAAACAAAATTGTTTTATATTGATTAGATGAAAGAAAGATAGTGCATATTTAAATGATGAAAACCATCTTTATTGGTATGAAGATGTTTTAAATGAAAAAAAAAAAAAAAAAAAAAAATTACGACTATTATATCTGAAATGTGAACAATATTATATCAATATAAAAATCTAAAGTAAAATTATCATCTTTATCATGGCTCTTTCTAAAAAAATTCAAACAAGTGGATATAGAGATTGAAAACTTGTATAACTCACTATCTTAGCACAATTCAATCGAAAAATTTTGCTTTAAATTAATTATTGGTTTGAATCTTCCTATTTAAATTATATAATAAAATAATAATAATAATAAATAAAAAAAAAAGAAATAAAGGAACCCATCTCTTGGAGGATAAATAGGAAAGTTGCATTGAATTCAAAAGGTGTGTGGTGTTATAAAAATAGGGGCATGTCTTTTTTTGAAGTAAATATTCATTACCCAATTAAAGACCCACAACTTGTTCATCTCTAACCCATGTACTCTCCCATTTTCCATCACTTTCCAATTCCATTTTCTTACACAAAATTCAAGGAATCCAACAAAATACCCATCATATATATTTTTATCAGAACTAAAAAGAGAGACAAAAATTATCCAATTTCTTTTGGATTTGTTTCCTTTTCCTCCATGGTAGAGCCATGCATGCACATGACCATCTTCCATGCAACTACTGGGCATAATTTTTTTTTTTAAATTCAACCATAAAACGGATAATCATACATCATGTCAGTTAAACTCTCGTTGACACAAATTATATAATATCTAATGTATTTAGGGGAGAATCTTGTAATTGAAGAGAGAGAGAAGTAGAAGAAGAAGACTGGAAAGGGGATATATTATGGGCTTGCTTTGTTGGGACAGTGTCCTTTGAAAGGGAAGCATATTGATCTGATCTAGATCTATTGCATGGCTTTCATGGGGACAATCATCAATAATCACTCAATTCCCTTGATTTTCAAATTACCCCTTTTCTTTTTTACACCTCCAAATGTACCATTTCATATATGCTTAAAGTTAATACAGCTTTGCAAGCTGATTGCCAGTCTCATTGGTAAAGTCAACTAATTCTTTGGTAAAGTTTAAGTTCAAACAACAAATATTCGAATAATTGGAAATTTATGAGAATAGTCGAATATAGAAAATAATTATGAACACGATTCTTTTTTATAAAAAATCAACATATTCAATTATTAATATTAATGGGTATTGTCACTTTTTTTTATATAATATTAATGATGAACGTACAAGAAAACCTTCTTTGAATTTGCCGAAGATTTTTGGAATTCATTTATTTCTCTCACGGTCGGGTTGTTTCAGTTTTGGCACATTTCATGTAACATGGTTTTATGGTACCGTGTCTTATACAAATATTAATAAGTATTAATGATTGTAGATGTAAATATTTTAAAATTTAACCTAATACATTTGTAATTACTTTGGGAGAAAAAAAAATATTATTTCTCTTATTTAAAACCATGATTAGAATATATGTACATGCTATTTTAGTACATATCGTTACAACTATATTTCATTGATTTTTTTATTATTATTATTCAACCAACATTGAGAAATGAGGACTTCACCTCTAATCTCATGATTACTAAATCTTACACTATGGAAGTTATGCTTCTTTTCATTAAAAAAAAAATCAATTTTTTAAATTACAATAATGAGAGGTGGAAGGATTCAAACTCCGAACTTTTTAATCATTGAGGGTGCGTTTGGGGCACCGGTTTGGTTATTATAGACGGAAGGTTATGATAAACGGTGGATTATGATAAACGGTAGGTTATTATAAATGGTGTTTGAGGGGCAAGTTATTATAACAGGGATTATGATAAACGGTGTTTGGGGGGCTGGTTATGTAACAAAAAGTAATATATGTAAGGTGTAGATAAACGGGCACGTAGGTTTAGATAAACTGGCACGCAGGTTTAGGTAACCACCGTTTATAATAAACGGTGGGGCAAACACTGGTTGGGTTATTATAACCAACTCGGCCGTTTACATAAACGGGGGCCCAAACACACCCTGAATGTACACTTATCGGCAAAGATTCAAAATTTCATAGTCATGCGCCAACAACCGTAAAAGACCTAAACACCTATTAGCATATAATTTACCTTTTTTTTTAATGATAAACATTATTAATCAATTTCTATATATATATATATCCTTGGATCGATATGATATTTAATTTTATATATCAACAACATCAATCTTTCCAGGTAGAACTAAATCAACACTAATATTTTGGCAATCATGTGCATTATTCAATTACATGGCAATCATGTGCAAATATGTACTAATGTCTTGACAACCCGTACAAAAGAGGACATCATATCAACAAATATTAGGACAAAGTTTAGCATTTTTTAAAGTTAATTTTTCTTTTTTGGATATAAAAAAAAACTTTTATTCTCCAGGTTTTCATATTGAAAAATGACAATTTTGGTTTCTCTGCTACCTCAGCTAACATGGGGTGGGACTAATTTTGTCCCCCAAAGTTATTGACAAAAAAACTTAGTATCACATTTTATGCATAATTACTTTATTTCAGTCTGAAATCAAAATTCCCTTTGTCCCTTAAAAATGAGACACTTACAGGTAACTAATCAATTTTTGGGGCATAGTGTGTTCGTTCCAACTTAAATATTGTTAAAAGAAATTATTCTTTTCTTTTTAATTAGGTGAATAACTTCCTCAAGTTGTTGCAAGGAAACCTCCTACCTTAAACTACCAAATTTCTAGGTAAGATCCATATTAATATATAGTATTGTTGGTTAAATAATTATCATAATACTAGTTGATGTAAGTTGGACAACCAAATATACTAGAGTTGGATGTTGTTTCTTAAAAAAAAAAAAAATCATGTAGGCATAAATTGATTCCAACATTCAAATATTAAAAAAAAAAAAGATACAATATAAATATTTGTTATCGAGATTAAAATGGAATCAAAACTTCAAACTATGAACCAGAAGAGTTGATTGCAAAGTATGCTTCGATTAATTAATTGTAATCCAGTTCAACTTTACCGTTATAGGCACAATCTCAAAAATCAATATTTGACTTTCATTTTTATTTGAAAATTTTTATGTAAGGTTTGTGATCTCTTTTTCTAATTTGTACTAAAAAAATCTTTAACTAGTATTGTTTTCATTGAGTATCAAAAGAAATTGACCTAAGTTATATTAATTGAGCTATTACATATTACTTAATCCCACAAGCTATGTACACAAAAGTTAAATTACAAAATCCACAGATATCGTACTAACTCTCATTAAATTATGTTTAAAAAAAACTCATTAAATTTATGCAATATTTCATAATGCATCCAAAGTTTTATTTTTCCCCAATATATATTACTCTCCTCTAGGCTTAATAAATTTGAAGTTCATTAAAGTTTTTTTTTTTTTTTTTTAAGTTCATTAAAGTTGAGAGTTAAACATCTCCTTGGATCTATGAAACGGTCGATTTGAATAATCAATTTCCAATTAGGGACTCTTAGTATTTGAAATATATATATTTTCAAAATCCTAGGCATGTTCTAAAATCTTTCCAAAAAAAGACCACGTTACTCCCACGCAAATAACCATTATATAATTGAATGTGTACAAAAAAATTATATATCCAACACACTTTGTGCAATGGATTCATTTTGTTAAGAAAATAATAGGGGTTTTTGCATGTATATTACAAAATGGATAAAATATTACATGAATAACACAATAATAAAAATATTTGCACATATAGCAAAAATTGTAAATTGATAGATTTCATATTGATAGATTCTATCGATAAATGGTGATAGAATCAAATACTAATAAATAAAGTAAATTGATAGACTTCCATCAGATTCTATCAAGAGTCTATCAATAAGAGTCGATAGAATGAATCATTGATAAAATTGATAGACTTCCATCACTAGAGAATGATAGATTCTATCAAAGTCTTCTATAAAAAAAGTAAATAATTTTTTTTTTTTAAATGGCAGAATTTGCTATAAAAGAATTATTTTTAAAAATGTGCTATAATTGTAACATGTGGTAAAAAAGTTGCTATACAACACAAATTCCCAAAATAATATAGTAAGAAAAATAAAATATGGGGGCCACAAATTATTTGGGAAATATATTGACAAAGTCATATATACAGGTGCTCTAATACCAATCTTCTTGGATTCCTCTCCCTATATAAACAAACAAACCTTCAAAGAACTCCTCAAAACAGAACATTTCCACAAAACTCATAAGCATTACTTTCCCAAAGAGTTCATTTTTAGGAAGAGAGAGAAAAAAATATATAGTAGAGAGAGAAAATAAATCCAATTATGAGTAGCTGGTCTGCTGAGAATGCCACTAAAGCCTTCCTCAACACCCTCAAAATGGTAAGAAACTAATATTTTATTCTTATTTCTAAATAAAACAGTTTCTATTTTGTGTTTGAAACATAGTTAACTTAAATTTAGTAAATCACCTAAATATGAATTTTTAATATTTTTTTCTTTTGAAATTTATATCCATTTTCATATTTAATTTCTATCTTCAATTTTACTAAATTTCATTTTCTCTTTAATGAGTATCAAGAGTTTTTGTTAAGCTTTGGTTAAAATATGATAAATAAACTTCTTTTTTTTAGATTAAACAATAATGAGGAGAAATTCAAATTCGTAATCTTTAAATTATCTGATAATATTTCATATTATCAATTGAACAATTTAGTGACTTATCGACATCTGATATCTTTAGGGCCGCAAAGCAAACGAACCTGACGTAGCAGAGTTCTTATCAGCCATGGCGGCCGGAAACAATGCGCAGCTAATGGTAGTAGCATACGAGAGATCGGCCGACGACAAGATTCTAGCCCTAGCTGCTGCAGCCAGCCAAACCAGTGGGCGTGTGATCTGCATAATTCCAAGGCAAGAAGACCTTCATCTTTCACAAGCGATTCTCGGGCGCGAATCACATCATCGAATTGATTTCATTGTTGGAGAAGCCGATAAGCTTCTTAGAACCCTTTACGGAGAAGCTGACTTTGTTCTAATCGACTGTAACTTGGACAGCCAATTAGCGGTCCTCGATGTCGTTAGGTCGAGAAGGAACAACCAACGCCCCACTGTGGTGGTGGGTTTCAACGCAATGAGCAAAAGATCTGTAGGGTGGCCATCTGGCGGATCGAGAACACATCTTTTGCCGATCGGGAAAGGGCTGATGGTGACGAAAGTGGCGGCAGAGATATCGAAATGCGGTGGGGATGGGGTTATGAAGTCTGGGAGGAGAAGCCAGTGGGTTGTGAAGGTTGATAAATGCACCGGAGAAGAACATGTTTTTAGGGTTAGGCTTCCACAGGGAAAAGTCATTCAAGCTTGACTTTATAAAAAAAAAATTAAAAAAAATCTTTTCTTTGTTTGTAAGATTAAGGAATTCTCTATCTTCTTTGACCATAGCCATGGAGATTGAAGATTAAGGAAATAGGTTTTTTTGGAAGCATTTTAGAAGCTTAAGGTTTAGTGAGATGAGTATAGTAAAATCCTTCAAATGTAAATAGTAATTAGAAGAATGAATTTGCGTAGAAGTTGACTTTTATGTATCTACTTTATTTTTTTTGAAAATTTTCTCATTAGTTTATGTTTTTTTAGAAGAATTTGTTTATTAGTTATGAGACAAAGTTGAGAAGAAATGGAAGAATCGAATGATTTGAACGTGATTGGGTGCAAAATTTATGTTTGCATAAGGTTGTTTGGATGAAAAATTATAAAAAAAATTATGTTTGAACAAGAGTGTTTAAATACAATTGACCAAAAATTATGTTTGGATAAAATTATTTAGAGGAGGATTTGTAAGGAAAAAATTGATTCAGAAAGGGGTTGTAAAAAAAAGTTCCTTCGAAGGAGAGGTTGGATATATAATAAAAAAACTAAAAAATCTATGAATAATAACTTTTTAAAAGAAATTTATGTAGAAAACAGAAAATTGGAAGACACAAAAAGTTCATGCACTTGATGACTTCAATCAGTACAACATAGTTATATATGAGTACATTTATAGTTTTCAATCAATATCACGGAATTTCCATTAAAAAGTTGTTTCAAGGAAGGATGGTAAGAAAATTGAAATTTTTTCTAAATTTTATTCCAAATTTCTTCTCCCATATTTTCCCATTATTCATACATGATAAACATTTTTGTTTTCTTTTTTTCAAAATACTTCATAAAAAATGGCTAAAAAAATGCCCGAATTATTTTAATTTTTTTTTTTTTTTTTGAGATTACACCAATGAGAGATGATGAGACTTGAACCTAAGACTTTTTTTAACTTGAATCATTTTAATTAATGGACCGAAAAGATGATTTGGCATCTAAGTTAGATATTTTTAAGAGTTATGACATTGTCTTCGTATCTTATAATTGGAGAGTTTTCATATAACTCTGTAAAAAAAGTTAAAAAGAATTTTTATACACATGAGACGTATGTCTAAAGAAATGAAAAAATATATCAATTTTTTTAGTCAAACAAAAATAAAAAATGAAACATATATTTTATCCTTGTTTAACTCAATTTTCTTAAATTGTTTCTAAAGATTTACTTTTTTTAGTACAAATAATCATATTTAGGATTATTCCAACCTAAAAGAACAATATTGTCTCAAAATACCTTACTTGTCTGTTAAGTCCGCTTTGGCAACCTCTAGATCGAGTTATACATCTTCATTAATAGTTTTTATTAATGGATTTTTTTTAATCTTTCCTCATTGGAGTATTTGTGTTACTCCCTTTTATCATGATCAACTAACCATTTAGCTTTAAAAATAAGATCAACATCCATTTTTTTAAAAAAAGATTAATTTCACAAAAGAAAAAATTTGAATCCCAAAAATCTAGCAGACACAAAGGACATCTATATAATAGAGTTGATGGGGGTGTTTCTACTTGTGAAGACATCAAATATTTCCACATAGAGAAAAACTACTTCCATGAAGTTGATGTGTCATCGAGATATTTCTTCAGGTAAAAAATTAGCGAGTTCGAATTATTTATCGAAAAAGACCTATCATATATATCTATTCCAATATTTAATAATCGATAAGTTAAAATTATATGTCGTATCGTATAATGTATTGAATTTCCACCAACATATCGACATTTTCACATGTTCATAAGTTTGACCTATGAACATTAGAGATATATTCACATTTTCAATTATACCATAAAAAATTGAAAGAAACACTTTGATATTCTTTGATGTTCCCTAAGACAAGATGCCTCATGTACTATGAGAGGATATCATTGTAGCAACCATGTCCAAGGGTCAAGTTAAATATGAACATGAAATGAAACCTTTGCATAAGCAAAAACTCTCCTCCATATGACTAAACTTCTAGCATTTTTTTTTTTGGAAAGAGATATATATATTATGCTTCAGTAAGTTATGCAAGAGCATCCCGTATTGCTAAACAGAGCACTTTTTTTCGTCTTTGAAGAATTATTAGAAGTCTCAACTGTATAATTGAAGATACCATTGTTTCATAAATAAGTTTTGAAGCATATAATGTTTACATTTGCATCTCTTCGAAGCTATATAAAAATTCTTATCTCATTTGGGATTAAGGGATTTAAACCTACGATTATAAGTCAAAGATACATATCAATTACTCTTAGATTTAGCCTACAACTTTCACACTTTTACTCCTTAATTCAAGTATCATACTCTTAGATTTTGGTTCAAATGTAAAGTGTCAAACATGCACATGACAAGAGAAGAACAAAAAAGATATAAATTAAAGATAAGCAAAGAGGAGATAGATTTTATTTATGTGTACACAACATTACAGTTATATTATCTGCAAAGTGCAAAACACAAAAGGCAAAGACATATAAACCTTATTCATTCCCTTGGAAAGCTCTTGTAAAAAGAGAAACAACTTATTGAAATAAAGCAAGGGCTTTTGTTTAAATAATAATTAAGCAATATTATTGTTAGTGTTCAAATTTTTATGTTGAAGCCAAGTTGTGAAGGCTTTGAAAGTGTTGGAGTCAGGCCTGTAAGTTGTTTGTGTCATTTCAAGCAGCATTGGCCATTTGTAATCTGGAAATTTTCTTGGGGGATTTTTTTGCACCAATTCTTGTGGTGCTCTCACCACTTTGTCAGCTGCTGGACTTAGAAAAAATGCCATTGATTTTCTTGCTTCCTTGCAGTTCACTATAGCTCTATGGAGGCAGCTCTTGTAAACCCCATTTGTTAAAGACTTCAAAACCAACAATTCAAAACAACCCATTTCAGAATTTGTTGTGAGTTTAGACAAAAAGAGATGGAAAAAGAATTTGTTAAAGGTTGTTCCACATGAAAAAGATTTTGATCGACAAAATATTAGAAATGGTTGTCCCATGTTGGAAATGTGCAAAAAATTGATGTGTTCCAAGCACTATAAAATGAGTATGTTGTTTTGGATTCTAAAACTTTACGATTAAAAACACTTTAAACTTCTTTGACTTGCGTACATAGAATGGAGCGGAACGATAGAATTTACAATTCGAAATATAAATCTCAGGTTGACCTTCGGGAGGATGTTGCACTACAACAATTTTGACTTTCTATAACACTCAATCAAAATAAAATATAAAGAGAAATTAAAAAAAGATGACATAGTAACTTAAAACACTCTGTTTTTATCAAAAAACGATTATTTTAAGTTAATGACAATTAATAACTATCGTAAAATTATGAAATTTTAATTTATATGAACAATGTATGAAAGCTCTCAATTAGAGATCTTTTATCATCTCCTCTAGGATGTAGCGTAGCATACATCTTTTTTCCTTAATGTAAGTATTTTTTCAACAAAAAAAATTAAAAAAAAAACTTTAAATTTGGTGTATCTAACTAAATTCTTTCATACAGTCTGTGGAGTAAAGAGGGTGAGTGCTTTAAATTTTGAAGAGAGAGTATTTACATAATTATGAATGGGAAAGAGATTTCTATGTGATTGTAGCAATTTTTCGCAAAGTGTAAGTTCATTTGTTTGAGATTTTTTCTATTATTTTACATTTTTTTTGTACTTTCTATTTTACTGTTTTTCTTTAATACTCAGTAATTATTTATGCTTATTCATGTTAAGAGGGTCTTCCCAACACATACCATGAAAGTGTCACCAATGTTGATGACAAAGGCGCCCTCGGTCGGGGGAATCGATTGCCATTGATAATCGACGTACACTTGAAGGCCACCGACATGGTCTTGGTGAAGGATGGTTATGGAGGTTGGATCGCAATGAGGGCCGGTTCCTAAGGTCAGTTCGGGCTTCTCGCATCGAGGGTAGTAATTAAGCCTCAATGATGAATCGTTGTCCTCATAGAATTTCTTGAAGAGTTCTCTTGGAAGGCCAAGGCTCAATCCCAAAATCTCCAATATCTTCAAACTTAGATCGTTTAGTGCTTTCCCACATTCTTGATACACCTTCCTAAAACACACATCAATGCATTCACTACTAAAAATGGGAAATAATTGAAAACAATGTCTAAACAACATGTAATTTACAAGGATAAACTAAAAAAAGCTAAAAAAGAGTACCAAAAAAAAAATTGACCAAATGTCGAGTGTTATCCTAACTTTTTTGCCCGTTTAAATGTCTAGTAACAATCTTCTCAAAAAAAAAAAAAGTCTTGGTAACAATAAATAAATATATATAATTGAAGTCAATTTACATATAAACACAACCCCTTTTGCTAAATAGTTGGTTCCACTATATATTTGAGGCTTTCGTACCCATTTCAAAATACAACGATACGAAAGACAACAAGAAATTTTAGAATGAAGTACACTTGTGGATTTGAATTTGAAAACTCTGAGAAAATATACCTTAAATACCTCAAAACTCGACAATTTGTTTTTTCTTTCACTATAAAACCAAGTGATCATCGATGATAGTTCCATTTACGGAAGAACTTGCAGTCGTCAGCTATTCAACCCCGACGAAACATTCCTCTGTCGGCGTAGAACATGTTCGTTGACGCACTAGTTTATCCGTCAACGTAGAGCAGCAATATGCCGAGGTAGTTACAAAAATGTGTTGGCATATAACCTCTTATTCCCCGCCAAAAAAAGGGTTAAAATTGAGTTTTTTTTATAGGGGGCAAAAATTGAGTAGCATATTGTTTAAGAATGCCAATAAAATCAATTTTATTAAACAAGTACCAAACAAAACATAAATAAAAACTTAGACAACACAACAAAACTCTAATTATGGAAGAGTTTAAGAAGATTTTCATACCCATGATGGGAGAATTCCTTGCCCAAAGTGTCACAAACATATTGATAAGAAGCAAAAAAATCTTGAGCAAGACAAGGAACAGAAAGGGTTTCCTTCCATGGAAGATTAGAAGAGAATCTCCCAATGAAACCATTAGCATATCCATAAACTCCACCATGTTTTCTTAAAGCCCTTTGCTTCACATCCAAAGGCAAAGTAAAGAATTCATCCATACAATCTTGTACATCTTTCACCAATTTCATATTAACTCCATGGTTCACCAACACAAACACCCCATGCTTTCTACAAGCCTCATCCACCACCCTCGTTATCTCGTCAACCTCGCTTTCGTTCCCGGTCAAAAACTTCTTCAAGTCAATGTGTGGGACGTGGAGCTCTGGTACCGACTCGCTCGCCTTAAACTCGTCCGACCATATGAACTCCTCTGGCACGGGAGACTCGCTCGAGCTCCCGAATGCCAGACGGTGCTCCCTTTTCGTCTCTCGATTTAGTTTCGATTCGATGAATTTGATTGATGCCATTTGCATGGAGAGGAGAAGTTTGGAGATTTATTCTTTGGAGATTTGAGAGGATGGAATGATTTGAGAGTGAGAGTTTGGGAGATTTATAAGGTGGCGTGAAGGGTAAATTGGGAAGTTTGGATTTTCTTTTTTTCACATGCATTTTGCTTCGTATATTTGTCACTTTTTTCAAAGGATGAGTACTCCATAATTGTACGCATTTTTTCTTTTCGTGTGTACCATTTTTCAATTATATTTTTTAAAAACCTTTTTCATTCAAAAGTGAGATGGAATGGGCAAATTAAAGCCTCGTTTAGTTTTTTAATTTTGATTTTTGAAATATAAACTTATTTTTATTCAAACTTTCTACGATGTATTCCACCTTTCCCACAATATATTTATCTTTTCTTAAAGAAAACATGTAGATGTTAATCAATTTTTAAAAACAAAAGCAAATTTTTGAAAATTACATTTTTTTGTTTTCAAAATTTGGTTTAGTTTCTACAAATATAGGTAAGGCTTAGATATCTAAGTAACAAAAAACATGTAGTAAAGTAATTAATGTAGGCTTAAATTTCAAAAAGGAAAAACCAAATAGTTATCAAACGGGCCTAAATAAACCGTTCAATTGGTATAAATGTGTGTCGATGATCAAAGATAAAGGTATATTAATTCTCTTTCATCTTACGAGAGAATATCTAGAAAAGCCAAGAAGAAGAAAAAAATCTAAAATACATTTTCTTAAATTAGATTTCAATTTTTTTTATTTATTAGATCAAATATTCATTTGAATTTGATGAGTTATTTCAAAATGATATTATGTCAAAACCATCGCTATACAAAAAATACAATATATATATATATATATATATATATATAAATTTAAAATTGATCCAAAATTTAGCTCGATAAACATATTAAACTAGTACCCAAAAATTGTAAATTCAAATCGATAATTTTTTTATCATAAAAATACATTTTATGCTGCCGAATTAAAACTGTTGTTGGCACCCATATTTGAATTAGTAAAGTTCGATGACAATAACAATCAATTCTCTAAAAAAAATTGATAATAACAACTATTGAAAATCACAATTGAGATTCAATTTTAGAGAAATCATTTATACTACGTGGGTGATTGATTTTAGAGATTCAATTAAATTATTGTACTTAAATCTCTACCACTTATTGTCTCAAAAAATGAAAAATCTATACCACCTATTTATTAATAAAAATGAACGATATTATGATTTATTTTTAACTAATTTATTAAAAATTTGGAGTTAAAAAAATGATATAAAATTGTAAAAGAATTTTATATAATCCAAAAAATATGAAAAAAAAAGTAAGAAATTAGTGCCACGTGGGTAAGTTGCATGAGAAGGGAAGTTTTGCGGTTATGCTATTATCTAAATACCAAATTCCAACAAGTTAAGAAAAGGAGTAGTAATCCAACTATGGTTTAGTGTTAATCCATTTCCATTCCATCACAGATCGTCTTTTTTACCATGTATTTATTTTACCTTAAAAGTATAGATGAATGTTAATTAATTTTTTTTTTTTAAATTTGGAAATTACTTTTTTTTGTTTCCACATTTTAATTTAATTTTTAGAAATATAAGTAAGACGTAGACATTCGGACAAGAAAAAATGTATAGTAAAATAATTGTTATAGCCTTAAATTAAAAAAAAAATTATCAAATCCACAATAAATTATAAAATAATGTTTTTTCTGTTCAACTACAAAATAATACTTGAACCTGTTTTTAATATAAAGTTTAATTTTTAAAATAATATTCTTGAAAGATAGTTAGATATTTTTTATGGACTTTTGTTTTCTCCATATTTATCTTCAAATCCCCTTCTAAAAGATTGTTTCGGCTTTTCTCGAGAGTCGGCCAAAAGTTTACAAAAACAGTAACTAAAAAAACAATTTTTGTACTAAAACGGTCAGTAATGGTTTTATTGTTGTCAATTCAATTTCATTCCTAGGATTACAATTAGATCTTCAAAATTGGTATTTAGCTTTAAAGCTGATTTTGTCTTCTGCTATGATAATTTTAGAGCATAAGTAGCAAATTCTATCTCTTATATTATATTTGTAGCAAAATTTTTAAAATAATTCATCTATAGCACATTGATTTCTATCACTCAATTAATGATAAAACTTAATTTGAATTTCTATCACTAATAAAAAATTCAAACAATGATAAAATGAGTCTATTATTAATTGAATTCTATCACTAATAGAACTTAATTAGCGATAGAACTCAATTTAAATTTTCTGTTACAAATGAATTAATTTTGATTTTATGCTACAGATGAAAATACTTTACCTTTTTTGTTATATATGCAAAATTCCCATAATTTTATTTTTGAATTATTATCGAGATCACAAATAATGTATTCAACTCAAATAATGTATTCAACTAACATTTTCTGGTGCATTGTTCAGCTAAAATCCAGGGAATTTTGCTTGTTTTTATTGGGGAATATTGCCTCCTTAGATTAATTGAATATGTCAATATACTCCTCAACCATAAACCGTAAAGTTAGGCACTGATTCTATTCTTGGAATTTCAAAGTTTCATCCCACTTTTGTTGTTCTAAGAAAATCATTGGGGACCCGTTTGTTTTTAGGACATTTTGCATCTTCCTAGAATTTTAGACATTTTAAATCTTAGATGTTCCACACAAAAATATATATAGATTATTCAAATATTTAGATAATCATGTTTGTTTTAAAACTTTTTTTTTTTTAATTACAATAATTGGAATGTGGAGATTCAAACTCAAAACCTCTTAATTATTTGTGTACATTAATGTTTCTGAGCAACTCGTTTAGTTCGTGTTTGTTTTAGAAGATTTGAGTAGGAGAATGTCTTGTGATTATTAGTTTTTTTTTTCAATCCTAAATTGGCTACTAAAAAATAACAAAATAAATAATCAACATAAACAAAGTATAGGTGGCAATTAATACTATCCTATTAATCACTCTGGTACAATTGGTTAACCAACATTGGAGAGACATGCCCAAGATTTCAATAATTCATAAAAGAGCGTTGATTCTCTTTGAGAAGAGTACATTATCATCAACATTGTATCATGGTGTAAAAAATATGATGTCCATTAAAACTATGATGTTACTTCTAACATACTCGGTTATTTAATGAAATATCTCTTTTTCAAAAAAAAAATGGTTGGATCGTAAAAAATGTAGATGATCAAATGCCGAGAACAAGAAGAGGTTAAATTTGAATTTCGAATACGGACAAGCATGTAACATCCGAGTTCATAACAAGATTATGTAAATGAACCATAATCATAAGACCTCACGTATTTATTTGTTATTTAAATTTGAATCTCCTATTTAAACCACTCATTAAAACCTTCTCCTCATTTTATAAACACAAGTAGTTTGAAGGCTTCAAATGTTTGGGATCAAAACTCAAATAAGAAAATATATTAAATTTCTTGATCTTAAATTTATACAAATTTAACCCATAAGCAAAACACTTCTTAACATAAACAATAATATCATATACCTTTTATTATTGATGTCAACCCAATCGAGGAAATCTCCTTATAAATTGGGAAATATGAAATATAAAACCATTCATTGCCAATTTCTTTAGCTAATAAAATAATGAGTGCAATTCTTTTAGTTTATTGCCCATTTGAGTTGGCATATTCTTCGAACCCAATTGAAAATGTCTTTATTAAAATTATTGAAAGGTCGACATAATTTAAGAAGAAGAAAAAAAATTATTAAATGAAGATGATGAATGCATGAAAAGTACCCTTATAACATCATCTATTTAATTACATAAAAAAAAGTAATACCAAGTCAAATTTAACCTTTTTTTAGAGAATGATTGAAATTCAATTAGCAACTAACTCATCTATTTCTTATAAATAAATTATTTCTTCAAGACTATCTCTTTTGGTTTATCAATCTTAATATCGGATTTCTTATTTAAATTTAATGGATTTTGATACTATGTACCATATTAGATAAATATAAAATTTATTTCAAAAATAATTAACAATGTTCATTTATTCTTACAAATGCTAGGAGATTTCTTCCCTTTTTAGATTTTCAATCTTTTTTACATTTGTTATTTATTTCAACAATATTTGAAGTGGAAGATTTAAATTTATTGTCCTCATACACATATGCACCACTCAACTCTATTTATACACAACTTATATATAAATACAAAATACTCTTACCAAAGGTCATGAATTGTAAGGTCAGAAAGTTGACCAAAAAATATTTAAAATCACTCTTGATGATCTATTTCATTTTCTTTATTTCATTCCATTTTTTACATATTATCCAAATTCTCTTTCTTTTTCCTCAAGCCATGCTTAAGCCAAGCAACCACTTCCTTCATACTAGGCCTACACTCAGCATTCCCATCACTACATCTCAAAGCAATTCCCACAACCAATTTCAACTCTTCAAGATTATATTTTTGGTCCAATCTTGGATCAGCTAAGTGATCAAAATCATCCATTTGAGCATAAGGAGTGGCCCATTGAACAATGTCTCTTTTTGTGCCATTTGGAAGCTTTTCCAATGGCTTTCTACCACTAACAATTTCCAATAGTAAAATCCCAAAGCTGTAAACATCACAACTTTCAGCAACTTTCCCCCACATGGCATATTCAGGAGCTAAATAACCTAAAGTCCCTTTAACTCTTGTTGTTAAATGAGAAACTCCATCAGGAATTAGCTTTGCAAAGCCAAAATCAGCAACTTTTGGTTTGAAATTGGAGTCTAGAAGAACATTGCTTGCCTTTATATCTCGGTGTATTATGTGAGGTTTAGCCTCGTGATGTAAGTACCTTCACCAAAACACATATTCAAGATCAAACACATATATAACATTTATGAGATATATGAACTATCTCTAATTGTTTTTTAAATGAAATCATGGTGTACAAAGAAACTGACAACATGAACAACTCAGACAATCCAATCCAAAACCGTATTGGTTGGGATAAGTCATAAATTTGTTCTTGGTTGAGTTGGGTGAAAAAAGTGCATGTATGGATTAGGTTGGTTCTCGAGTTGACAATTTTTCAACTCAAACCAACTTGAATTGAGATTAATTAAAAATATAAAATTTAGTATGTCGGTAGGAAACATGCACTTACAAGGATAGACGGTCTAGGTTTGAGTTTAGTGTCGTGTAATTTAATTTATGAGTTATGAGTTGGGTCGTAGTTTCCAAAGGACAACCCAGTTGGTTGAGGTTACAAATGTTCCAGTTTGAGACAGTTAGAAAGTGATTAATCTAAACTACCCTCTAAAATATTCTAATGCCACAGTCTAAGATGAGTTAGTTCTCAACTTTCAAAAAAAATAAAATAAAATTATGAGACGTGTCTTAAAGAGAAAAGAAAAGAATAATCATATAACTCAACTCAAAATTTCGAGTTGGTTAAAAAAATCTCCTAACTTAATCCAACTTTGACTATATATACACCCTAAGATGAAATCTCATATTTAATATCTAATATGTTAACATATTCAAAATATAGGAAAACCTTGTACAACATTACACATTAAATATTTTCATGTTTATCTAATAACCCTTTATTATCCATAATGATTGGAAAACATTGATATTTAGAGATTTGAACCTAGTGGCTATACCATATTTAATCATTGTGTGATCATATTCATATATATCACCAAAAATTTACTTACGATAAACCTTTGGCTGCTCCAATAGCAATGTTCACTCTTCGATCCCAATCCAAAAGACATTGGTCAGCTAATTGGCCATGCAAATGTGAAAGCAAGCTATGATTTGGCATATAATCATATACAATAAGCCTTTCATCTCCACCAGCATAAAATCCTCTCAACCCCAACAAATTTTCATGCCTAACCCTAGCAAGAATCTCCACTTCAACTGCAAATTCCATTTCTGCCTTTGCAGTCATGGCCTTTAGTCTCTTCACTGCTATCTGCAAAATATAACATCTCGATCGAGTCATCAATTCGGTCATCTAAAAGCTTAATCTGATGAGTTACGATAAATTTAATCTCTGGTGCCAATTACGTCAACGCCTTTTCTCGTTCTTCCCCAATAAACGCTTCCAAATCCTCCTTCGCCGATTTTGTTGTCTTTGCTGAAGTTATTTGTGACTTGGAGAAGCTCCTTGAGAGCGTAGATATCCCATGGATAATCTAGATTCTCTTTAAAACTATGGAGAGAGCAAAAAAAATAAAAAAGTCAAGTTTCAATCTTCCAACACATCAAATAATTAACAATACTCTTCTTTAAAAAAATAATTAACCATATTAATTGGCTTTCGGGTGAAATCCCACGTTATTTAATCTCATCTACAAATTTTGATCCAACTCAAATAGATATTTGATCTACAAATTCAAATTCATTCTAAGCAAATAAACCTAATTGGATATAATTCGGTCTACAAATACCGATCCAATCTAAACCAGTAAGCTTGAGCAGTATTTTGGCCATAAACTTCACGTTTATTATCAATTGATTTTGAATTGTAAATCCTTTTTTTTTTATTCATGAACATTTAAAGTAGAGAATTCGAATTCATAATGTATATGATATTGGAGCTCTGCTCCTTTTAACAAATTTCATATTATCTAATATTCCCTTTGGCACTGAACATAAAAGGGAGAAAAAGAAAACAAAATCAAGAAAAAAAAGTAATTACAAATCACCAAATCATTAACAATACCAAAATTTCAGCTTAAATGGTTGACAAAGATTGAATATATAAATATATATACCTTTTCTGTGATTTATTTTGGTGGCCACCCATGCAACCAAAGCAATTCCCACCCATATTTTAGAAGAAGTAAGAACAGAAAGGAAAAAAACTTTTTAAGGGAAAATGGATTTTCTAAATATACAATAATTGTGGTTTTTGAGATTGAACAAACACAAACATTTAATTTTCTGAGAATGCAAAGCAAAAAGGAGTTTTTATGTTGAAGACAGAAGGCACAGCCTTGGAAGTCAAGGAAAATTTGTTAATTAATATCACTTTCCAAAAAAAAGGACATATAAATTATTTTAAGGTTAGTTCCCAATTGTTTTATGAATTTTAGTTTTTGTTTATTAGCTTTTGTCTAGCTGTAATTTTCATTGGAAATGTCAAATTTTGTAGCATTTTTTAATTTGCTATTCGGAATAAATTAAGGGTGCATACACATCATAGTTTTCAGATATTAAAAAAAAAAAAAACTTATAATTTTCACATTCATATATTATTCTTTAAAAATAATTGAGATATACGTAAACTAACTTGATCGTCAAATATAAAAACTATATATTATCAATTTTGAGATCTACATTCAACCATATAAAATTCAATGAGTAACTCTTAACACCTCTCTAAGTCTTCATTTGAAGAAAATTCATACTGCAAACTATTGGATCGGTATAAAATTTGGGTCACAATTTTTCTTTACTCGAATTCATAATCACCTCTAAGCGATGGACATACACTTTTTATCAGTTGAACTATTACTCTTATTAATAACGTGGGGGATCACATATTATAAAATATTTTCTATTTTTTAAGAAGCCTTTTACAAGACAAAGTCTTTTAAAAAGTTTAGTCAACATTAAAAATTTTGATTTTCCTTTTAAATTTGGTTAGGTGTAGAATTATAGCTATCCATTTGGTTGTTATTTTCTAATTAAAGGGTGTTGTAGCTTAGTTATATATCCCCTACTTAAAATATAAGTATTAGGTCAACCATTCCAAATCAACAGTTTCAAAAGCTTTTATTTTTCTCAAATTAACAAAACTGTGAAATATAATTATGCTGGTGATCAACGGTAAATTAATAAGCTTTATGCATAATTCGAACTTAGGTCATAAATTCAACAACCAATAAAGACAATTAGAACAGCCAATGTAAAATGATTATATAAACAATTTTTTAGAGGTAAATGAATAATTAATTTACACATTTTCTTTATGTACTAATTAATTTATTCATTCTTTAGGAAAATAACTTATAATCTTCTAACATTTACGAGAGAAACAAACTTTTGATTGGTGGTCAAGTTTTTGGACTTAAGAGATCTGTGTTCCAAATGGTTAGAATTTAAATCACAAACCACAAAATATCTGATAAGAAATAAAAAATGAATGTAAAACGGAATTGAGTTAATGGAGGAAGAGATAATTTGTGGTTCGGGAAAATTCCAACATCCACTGTCGAACTAAATAATCTATTTTCATTATTCACGTAAAATAAATTAGAGAAGAAGGAAAAACAATGTCCAAATCCTAAACGTCACCGAATATTCTCAATCTTTAATGTCTCTCTCAAAGAAAGTCATCCCATAAAAAAATTTAATAGGGGATTATAAATTCTAAGTCACAATTAATCTTAGCTCACAAAGTTAAAGTGTACATACCAAATTACCTTAAGATAATTTTTTTTTTTGAAATAGCCCAAGATAATAACATTTAACGTATGATAAAACACTAAATACATAAAATTCCCTATTAAAAAATGTGAGTCACAAAATTACGACACAAAATAATTCATATGAGAAAGAATATGGATTTAACGTAGTTATTGTGAAACGTACCAAATATTTTTTTAAATGTTTCTCTATCATTCAACTTAGAGTCTATAAATTTTTATCAATACTAGAAGTTGATAAAAAGAGGGTATATCAATGTTTATCACTTATAAAAGTAAGTCTCTTTTATTAATGCGGCATGGTCGTGTTATCTCCAATGCTTAATAAAATAAACTCCATAGCCACTATAGCTCTCAATTGGAAAACGTTTTTATAACTCTTTCTTTGGTTTTGTGGCTCTATGTATGCTCCTAACATACCTTAATGAAAATATCCTTTTCAAAAAAAGGAGAGTACTAGTTGCGGTTTTCAAAACTTACATATTATATTTCTCTTCTAGACTTTTATAAGGGGTTTGCATGTGGTCGATCCGATCACTACGCATTCATATACTAGGTCGTACTCCAACTCAACCGTGGCATAGGTCCTACTTCATTGGGAGAGATACTAGAACCGTCCACATACGATGCGTAGATCGGAGAATTCACCGACTCGTGGCGAGCCTCAAGTCTTGTGGGTTCAAGCTGGACCATGCCCAACTATCTTGAACTTGAGGTCAAACCCTAAGAAGAAGTCAGACCTTTGTTGTGAGTCAGACCCCTACAGGCTCAGATTGTATGGGATCGATCCACTCCTTTATGGGTCAGGCTTGTCTTGATCCAGAGTTGGTCCAACTCCCTATGGGTTGGGCTTTCCTGATTTGGGCTTGGTTTAACGCTCATGGGCTGAGCCCGAACCTCTAAGCCAATCACTTGAGCTATGCCCAGGGTTTTGATACCTGACCTTTCTCTCAACTTATGGTTTTATTGGGTTTTTCTACTATCTAAACCCCTCTCAAGGCTTTGAGGTGTGTATTCATGACAAAAATAGAAATGTATATATCAACTTCTATTAATACTAAAAAGCTGATTTAAGTATATATACCTTATAGAAATTGATAGAAATGAATATTTCATAGATTATTTTTGGGGAATTTGTACTATATAGCAACTTTTTTACTAAAGTTTAGCATATTTTCAAAAATAATTCCTTTATAGCAAATTTTCCATTTTTAAAAAAAAAAATTATTTACCTTGACTTTGATAGAATCTATCATTCTCTAGTGATGAAAGTCTATCAATTTTATTAGTCCTTAATGATAGAATTCGATGGAAGTCTATCAATTTACTTTATTTATTAGTAGTTGATTCTATCAGCCTCTATGGATAGAATCTATCAATATGGAAGCCTATCAATCTACATTTTTTTGCTATATGTACAAATATTTTCATTATTATGCTATTCATGGAATATTTTAACCATTTTGTAATATACATGCAAAACCCCCCTTTTTTTCTTGTAATTTACTAAATGAATTTTACTTTTTTTTCCTCTAATTATAAATATTATAGGATTTTTCTATTATGGGCATTGAACATCATGGGCCTAACGTACATGTTCATACGCTTCCATGTTTACGAACCCGTTTGTGATAATTGAGCCCAATGTAACAATACATTGAATTGGGCCAATATTGATTCTTTCTTATTTTAGCCCATCACCTCATTCATGAACATGTTTCTGCTTTCTCTCTCATTGAATTAAAAAAAATGTCCTTTTGAAGATGTTGATGATATAAACAAAAATTTAGAAAGAAAAAAAGATTTAAATTGACCAAATAAATATTTTGATTTTTTTTTGAGTTCTACAATAATTAGATACGGGAGATTAACTTATGACCTCTTGACTATTATTTATACACTAATACTGCTTAGTCATTGTTCTTGTTGCTAATATTTTGAACTTCTTTCTAATTTATGGAGTTAAATGCTTTCTACAATAGAAATGTTGATTGATCTTTTTAGGTTGATATCTAATTTATAGACATGTGAAAATGTTGATCGAAATACGACGTTACAAAAATTTAATGGGCCCAATTCCACAAATCCTCCAATAATCGATATTAGAAAGTATTTGGATTAGAAGTTAATTTGAATAGTTAAAAATTTTAATTTTTTTTATGATAATTTGTTTGGAAATAGTGTTTTATAGAGAAGTTGCAGCTAAAAATTTGTTTGTGTGTGATTTTTTGTACAATTAAAAATAATAACTTGTTTAGATGTAGATTTGAAATTGAGACATATTTTGAGTAGTTAAACATGAATTATTCCAAATGAGTGATTAAAAATGAATTAATTTAATAGTTAAAAATAAATTATTAGAAATGAAAAGTTATTTTGAATATTAAAAAATGAATTATGAAAAATAAATAATTAAAATTGAGAAACAAACTTGCTTTAGTGTGGGTAGAAAAGTAATTTAAAACATTAATTTTTTTTTAAATATATAGAAAGAAAGAAAGAAAAGTAAGTTAAAACAGGCGTACTGACATAAACATCTACTGTAGTGGCAGTCCTACAGAATTTTAGATCTTGAATTATTAGGGTTTCCCGATCAGTCTTAAACAGTAAAACAAACCCTAATTGATTTTTGAAATTTTAAAATGTACACCTAACTCTTTAAAGGGGTGTTTGTTTGACATATTTAGTTAATTTTTGGGTTAAGAAATTATATAGAGTAGTTAAAATTTGAGAGTTGTGTCAAAAACTCCTTTAGATGTAGTTTTTGTATAGAGGAGTTAGAGTCTAATTCTTGTTTGGATGTATATTTAAAAATTAGTAGTTATTTTTAGTAGTTAAAAAAGAAATAATTAAAAATGAATGGTTGAAAATGAGTTATTTTGATTGATTTGTAAGGAATGATTAAAAATAAGTGGTTAGAAATGATCGAGTAGTTATAAATTAATGATTAAAAATGAATGATTAGAAATGAGAGTTATTTTTAAAAGTATAAATGAGGAGGAGTTAAAAAAAACTCGTTTGGATGTAAGTTTTGAGGAGGAGTTGATAACTCCTAATACCAACTCCTACCTAAATATGTCAAACAAATAGCCCCTAAGGGGGTGTTTATTTGAAATATTTATGTAGTTTTTAGGTTAAGGAGTTATATTGAGTAGTTAAAAATTGAGAATTGTGTCAAAAACTCGTTTGGATGTAGTTTTTGTGTTGGAGAGTTATAGTCAAAACCTTGTTTGAATATAGATTTAAAATGAGTAGTTATTTTTAGTAGTTAAAAAAATGATTAAAAATAAGTGGTTAAAAATAAGTTATTTTGATTGATTTGAAATAATGATTAAAAATAAGTGGTTAAAAATGATTGAGTAGTTATAAATAAATGATTAAAAATGAATGATTAGAAATGAGAGTTATTTTCAAAAGTAAAATAGAGGAGGGGATGCTAAAAACACGTTTGAATGTAGGTTTTTGAGGATAAGTTAATAAATCAAAATCCTAACTTCTAGCTAAAAATATCAAACAAACCGCCTCTAAATTTAAAAAAAAAAGTTTTATATTTATATTTTTTTGCGTCTAATAACTCATCTATATATTTGTTTTTTTAATCAATAGTTTATTAGCTCAAGGATACTATATTTGTGTGCCCGCATGGATATTAAACTCTATATATTTCATTGGAGCAATATTTCTTTTCCATTTAATAGAAAATTTAATGTTACGCTAATAGATTAAAGAATTTGTTTTGGAAACAATAAATTATTTTTATTGAATAAAATTAGCAAATCTGATAAATAATCAAATTTAAAAGGTAAATGTTATAGTATAGGATTAGTATAAATTGAATATTATATTGTATATAGGTCCATTAAACTTACACCAAGAAGCTATGACTGTAGAATGAAAATAAATTAACACTAAATCAAATAACTAATCGCATCACAAACTCATATTCGATCTTGTGAGAATGTTAAAACTTAGTAAGCATTAATATAAATCGATAATATTGCATATAAGCCATTGAACTCACTAGGGTTTAGATGTTATAATTTATTATATATAGGTAAGGTTGAGTTTGTATTTGTACGTTTTAATAGCTTCAATTAATTATTATAAGCCTGTATAAAATTTCAAAAAAATAAAATCAAACTTCGAAATTATAAAATTATTTCAGAAAGAGAGCAAATTTATTTGAAGTTAACTTTCATAATTTACTGTTTCATTTTTGTTCCTTTTTGCTAGAAAAAAAAGAAGAAAGGATTATTTCAAAATAATAATAATAACTTAGCTGACCATTTTCCCGAGACAACAAACAAAAAAAATGATGGGTGTCCCGTTATCGACGCTGAAGCGCCGACACGTGTCGAGTGGTGATTCGATGTCTAAAGCGAAAAGATGGACAACACTACACGGAGTGACACGTGACAGGAGAGCGGACCCCACAAGCTGACAAAAAGTGCCGAAAGGGTCAATAATGGCATTAAAAACTGTGTACACAGCAAATGGGTAATCGACACGTAAGTGCCGATGTAATTAAGACACGAGATGCTTTGATTGACACGTGTCAACTTTTTAAAGGCTAGAAACAGCTAGGTTCTGTTCATAGGAACATAATAAAGACAGTGAAAAGACATTTTTTTCTTTTTCAAATTCTTTTTCTTTTTTGGTTGAATTAAGATACTAGTCCATCTTTACACATACAAAAGCTTTAATTTTAACCCATTTGGTTTTAGTTTATTTTCAAATAAGTCTGCTATTGCCTCCAAAGGGTGGTGCACTGGTTGAAAACTTGAGCTTTTCCCCTCAAGTCCTGAGTTCGAGTCTTCTCTGTGATAATATTTCTTTGATGTTTCCAGTGTTTAGCTTAGGAATGGGCAAAAAAAGGCATTTTAATTATATGAATGTCAGAATGATGAGAATTAAAAAGGATAGAGAGAATGTAGAAGTGATTCTAAAAAAATGAACTAACATTTATTTGGGTGGCTTGATCTCATAAGAATTTTTTATGAAGACTGTGAAAATATGCATGGTTAATTAAAACTATTTGGGTTGATATGTATAAATAGCATTTTACTCTTAACAAACATTTGAAGAACCAAAAAATCAGAATGACTATGAGAATGTAAATACAAAGAAAATATAGGGAGAGAACGATATTTTTGCGTTTTAGAGTGAATATAACAACTATATATGAGAAGCATGGAACGATTATGTTACAGTTATTAGATGTGTGTTAAGGTACAATTATCTATGATCTATATATGTGTGAAATTTTTTCTCTTCGTAATCATTTACATTATCTTTTATCACAAACACTTATTTAGAAGCCTACAAAACTAGTAGGTAGCGTTATAAAGTTATAAATGATGTATGAGAATGTGAGATAATTGAAATTTAATATAGTAAAAACCTAAAACGTTACTTATTTTTATTTGAGTGCAGAATTGCACCTTCATTATGATGTCACCCTATGGAGCCACACATCTACATTTTTATCTTTAAAATTTTTTTATATTAAATATAAGGTTAAAAAAAAAGATGAAATAAGTGCCACATGGGTGACATTACGGTAAGGGTGGGTTGCACCCAAATTCTTCTATTTTTATTTAATTCAACCTGAAACGTTACTTGCACAATTATTTTAAAATTCAAAAGTGGTCCCGTAGAATTAAATGTTAAAAAAATAAAGTGAATGAATGGGTGACACATTTGATTATCTTATTTAGTATTAATCTATTTCAATTTTCACGATCACGACTTTCAGCTTGAAACATATTATTTGGTAGCAGTAGTGTTATCTATGTAGAGTTTGTTGATCCATTTTTCCAATTTGTAGGGCATGTTTGGCCCCCTTACTTATCAATGGGAAGGGAAGATAAATTTTATGTCAGTGTTTGGCCACCTGGGTTATTTCTTCCCAGCTGGGAAGGGATAACCAACCCTTTTTTTTTGGTCAATTTTTATTTTTTAGTCCATTTTCTTACTTTTTAAGTTTTTATACACAGAGTTTATTACCTCCATTTTTTTGTATCTAATCAAATTTATTTTTTTTATATATATATATATATATTTTTTTTGAATTTTGCCTTCAACTTTTTAGTAATGCTTATCAATATAAATTTATGATAATTTGATTGTTTTTATCTGATTATCAAATTTAATTATTGGATAATAATAACGATCTAAATATATAAAAATTAAATTTTCATTAAGTAATAGTTAAAATAAAATGAGTCATCTTTTAAATTGAAACTGAGTGTTTATTTTAATTTTTGTAATGTTTTTATAATTATATTTTGGTATATTATTATTCAAATTAAATAGTCATAATTAAGTTTGGAACCTTAGTTTTCCTTGAATCAAGAATTAAAGTTGTTAACTTTGAACCATTAATTAATTTAATTTAATTGATTATATTTATTTATTCTATGTATATTTATTTATTTTAAAGTGTAATATTTATCATTTATTTTTTAAATATATATGGTTCTTTAAATAATATTTGTTAGTGTTTATACATTCGATTTTTATCATGCATTTGAAATTTGTTGTATAAAAATATATATTAATAAATATTTATCGTATTATTTATCAATTTTTTCTAACTCGTGCATGTTTTTTAATAAATATATGAAAATACATATCCATATGATTTAAAGATATAAACACTTGAAATAATTAAACTAATATATTTTTCTTTTGGTGTAACTCATTTTGATTTGAATTTTTAAACTTAATTTTAAATTTTATTTAAATAATAAATAAAATAAATTTCAAAAATGATATTTTATGAATATTACATAAAAAACAATAAATATCTATTATTTAAAAATTTTTACCTTACTTCCTTTCCCTTCCCACCAAACATAAATTTATTATTACATCACTTTTTTCCCTTTCCACCAAACACTAATTTACTCAACTTCCCTTCCTTTCCCTTCCTTTCCTTTCCCTTCCCGCCCTAGCCAAACATGCTCGTACTGAAATATTAAAAAAAACAGATTTTAAAAAAAAATAAATATTGAAAGGTGTCGATCTCTATATATTTAGTCGAATATAACTTTTGCTCCAAAAAAAAAGTCGAATATAACTTGAAATTGTTATTATTATTTTTCAATCTCAGTTTACGGCTCTACAATCAAAGCAAAGTACAAATATTTTTTTATATAGCAAAGTACAATTTTTATTTATTTTTTTAATTTAAGCAAAGTACAAATGTTTAGAAAACAGAAAGTTGAAAATTTCAATATTTATTCTACGTCTTAACAATTACGTTGTACTTTGCGTACAATCAGATCGTATTTTTAATACTACATTGTACAATTGTTTACTATGCTTTATATTTTGAGTCCTTTTTACTGTTAATGTTTTATTAATGTCAACACATTTGATCGTGAATTGTGACGATGCGTATCTATGTGAAAGCTAGAATTTTAGATGTTTAAATCTTTTTTTTTTCCCTAAAAAAAAGTTTTTTTTAGTTCAAATGTTTGAGTAAAGTTTTGAAGGATATATTCGATTTTTTTACTATATTGAGGAGCCATTAGTTTTTTTAGTACATATTCGGAGAGAGAGGACAAATAGTGATTCTCGAACATATGAAGTTGATATTAAACTGATTTATAATTAAATAATGTAATTAATACGTCATTGATCCATTTGACAAGGAACGTTTAGTTGTTGAATCCAAATTTCCTTAAATCCAATATTATAATAGAATTTCTCGAAATCTATGACTATGATGTTTTGTTAGTTAGATTTTAATTTGGAATAAGAAAGGTTATCGAGGAAATTATGATAATAAAATATTAAAAATAATGTTGATAGGTCATCTTTAATTATTAAATTTTTTTCATTTATATTTATATTTATTATTAGTTAAATCTTAATTTTTTTTACATTATTCAAATTTTGAGCCGATTTATGATAATTAGAAAATAACAATTTTATTTATTTCATCATTATAAAAAAAATAAATACTTATAATACAAAAATTCAAAACTTAAACGCTCATTTAATAATAATATAAAATGATTCTAAAAAAAAGGAGTTGTAATAAAAAGATTATGTATACTATTTTATTATATTATTTATTATGTTTACTATTTTAAAATCAAATATTATATTTTATTATTAGTATTATATATACTATTTTTATTACTAGTATATTATTGTAAAGTTAAAATAATATTGACTCTCAAGAAAAAAAAAGTTAAAATGATATTAGTTGAGTAATTATGATAAAGAAAAAAAAAACTATTCATTGGTCACTTTAATGCGTCATCAAATGTCAAAGGACATTAATTATGAGAAGCTATAACACATATTGGCTATTTAATTGAGTATTTACTTTCTCTAAAATAGTTGGGTTTTTTAGTTCATTTAAATAGTGGTTTTCTTTAAAGATTTAACACCAATAGGATAACGAAATGCGCTATCGGAAGTTTTCTTTGATGTGCATTTTTTACAAAAATAATTATAAAGGTAGATAAGTGTTAAATTATTTGTAACTATATTTGTTAATAATAAAAGGATGGTAAATTAAAATTTAGAGCTATGAGCCGTTTTAAATAACTATTCACTTATTTATGAGACACTGTTTTTTTTTCTTCAAGTTTTAATAACATTGATATCATTAACTATTCATATTTAAAAAAACTATATATATATAAATCATTTTTTAAAGAATATTTTCTTTTATAATATAAAACTCTTTTATTGTATAGTTTGAAAGGTCCCCATTTAAATTTTGGGATATATTTCAATTATTTTGAAAACAGCGATTGACAATCTTTTCGTTAAAATGGTGAACACAAATTGGCATAGTTATTTTGGATATTATTTGCATCATCATATATGTGAAGTAATTTGACAACTAATGAATACATATTGAATCCTTGAATCATGTTATTTTATTATTTATTTATTTTGTTGAAATGGATGGTTTACAACAATCTCGGTATTCTACATTGTTGAAAAATAAGTTATAAATGAAGCTATATTGTAATTTTCCAGTTAATTGTAGTATCGATTTTAATCCTTTGTTTAATATCGAAGGTACATAATTTCAAGAGTTGCGTAGTCATTAAGAGTCCAATCAACTTTCGTGAAAATTGTTAAGATGTAATATTTCTTGACTTGAGTAGCCTCAGATATAAAAAAAAAAATGGAGATACATAAGAAATTCTCATATTCATTAAAAATATAAAAGATCAATATACAAATTTGTGTAACTTTGACACGGAAATTTTTTTACATCTTGGAAGTGTCTTTTATTTGATGAACATTGAGTTTTGCTATATATGTAAACTTGGGGGAAGATTTTTGGTTGAGCTTTATGTTGGGTTTTTATTCACATTGTGAAGGCCCATCAAATAGAGTCCATTAGGGCTAAGTGTTTTAAAGTGCATTTTGACACTTTGGTAGAGGGAACACACAAGAACAACAAAGGGAGAGCTGGAAAATCAGCAGCCAGAGAGAGAAACAACTTAGAGAGAGAAAGTAAATAGAGAGGAAAAGAGGTTTCTGCCCAGCTTCGGTATTTTGGCGTTTCCGAACGATTGCACCGTTGGAGCGAGCTGAAATTTGGACAGCGCGTTCTTGACACGAGGGTCTTCAATCTGAACGGTGGAGATCGGGTTTGGAGTTTTCTACAACCAGATTACAGTGGCGGTTCGGTTCCACATTTTTACGAGATCTTTCTATTTATCTCTCTTGATTTGTGTTGTTTGTTGCCAAGATTAGTTTATCTTGAGTTGTTATGTGTTGTATACCTCTAGTTGTAACTAGAGAGAACTTGTTGTAGCCCATTATCGATTATAGTGGACATTCGACTTTGGTCCGTGGTTTTTTACTCCTCGCCTTGAGGAGGTTTTTCCACGTTAAAAATCGTTGTGTTGTACTTGATATTTCTACCATACTATATATTTGCTGATTTTTCATTAGGAACACAAGAGAGAGAATAATTAATCCATATTAGAATAGTGTTTATTCCCAACACTTTAGCCCTAAAATTTATAAGAGGGATTGGTTCAAGATCTTTGTTGTGGTTTAGGGTATTTGAAATTTAGAAACTCTATACACCACAATAAGTGTATAGATCCCAAGATTAAAGTTTTGAATCTTATTTCCAAATTTATGGATTTGAATGATGCTCGTCCTTTGATAGGCTCGAACGAGTCTTGGTTGAGGCCCCAGTCGGAGGTGCAAGCTATTTGCCAGCCTCCTAGTGGTTTGTGGAAGCTGAATACTGAAGCAACATGGGAAGCTAGTGCCGGCGTAAGAGGGATTGGTTGGATTCTTCGTGATGTTGAGGGTTGCTGGGTCATGATGGGCACAAAAGTGGATGTTGAAATTATTAAAAATGTGTTGTTAAAAATAAGTTGTTGGGTGT
Source organism: Sicyos edulis (assembly GCA_036507275.1). Classification (NCBI taxonomy): domain Eukaryota; kingdom Viridiplantae; phylum Streptophyta; class Magnoliopsida; order Cucurbitales; family Cucurbitaceae; genus Sicyos; species Sicyos edulis. The sequence continues at coordinate 1,223,154 of CM071858.1, read as the reverse complement.
TAAAAATAAGTTTGTTGGGTGTTATTTGCGAAAATCATGGAAGTTGTGGTTGTTCGTTTGAAGGCCTTCGTGAGGTGCTGATCTTGAAGGGGCAGACTTATTTCCCCACGATCTTGATCGACTTTAATTCTTTAGTTGTTATTGATACTATTAATTTGGCAGATTCCATAGATCTTACAGAGTTCAACAATTCCATTGTTGATTAGGAGGTTAATTACTTCCTATAGGAATACTCAGGTTTTCAATTACTATAGGTCTTGCAATCATGTTGTAGACTGGTTAATTAACCCATCGTAAGGGGTCTTGAATTTTCTCTTTGGATGCGGTTTTGTCCGATTTAGAGGTGACGAGTCCGCACTTTTGGGGTTTTTGTGCTACAATATATAATTCAATGACATGAAACAACTAGAAGCATGAGTCTAACTTATTGAAACATTCTATATAAAAGAACACTCTTTGAATACATTTAATTTCTTTTTTATCTTAAAAAACTCACGGTTGAAAATAAATAGACATACATACATAAATACACAGTCTAGGGACGGACCAGTGATGCCCCGTGTATAGGGGAGTAAAGCTCCGATTTCCCGATTTTCAAAAAAAAAAAAAAAATTAAAAAAGAATATATATATATATATATATTATAATTTTCAAACATAGATGCTTTTTTGGTCCAAAGTATATCTTATTTTTACTACGAATTATTTTCTTCCATCAGCACAAGTCGTAGTTCTTCCAATATTTTCGGGTTTATTAGTCGTCTCCGCACACACCTTGTAGTAATAAACTAAAACCAAAAGAAGCCCCAAAAAAAATATATATATATATAACAAGGATTGTTAAAGGTCCATTTTGGTATCACATACAATTACACAAAAACCCTACCAAATACTTTAGTAATTAAGATTAAGAAAAAAGGCATGTCCTCCCACATTAAAAAAATAACAAATAAAAAAAGTTGGAAAAGATTAAACAAATAAAGGCCCTATCACATAAAGTTTGAAAGCAACAGTGAAGCTCCACAGTTCCTTTAAGGCAAACAACAACAAAAAATAGGGCTTAGAGCTTTGAAATTTGAAGAACACAAATTTTTTGATAACCAAAATCCAAAATCACCATAATGGGAAGAGGAAAAGTTGTTCTTGAGAGGATAGAGAACAAAGTGAATCGCCAAGTGACATTTTCAAAGAGAAGAAATGGATTGTTGAAGAAAGCTTATGAGTTATCTGTGCTTTGTGAGGTTGATGTTGCTCTTATTGTCTTCTCGAGCCGCGGCAAACTCTTTGAATTTGGTAGCACGGATATGAACAAGATCTTTGAAAGGTACCACCAACAATGTTACACCTCGGGGTCAAATACCAATCTCGATGAACATGATATTCAGGTAATTTTATTTTTTTACTACTCCAATTTGAAAAAAATCGATTTTTTTTTTTTTGAAATTTAAGACAGTTAATGGAATAGGGTTGTTTAAGAATGGGATTTTTTTTGTAACCCCAATTTATAAAAGATTTATTATTATTATTTATTTTTTGAATTTAAAGCAATTTCAAAGAATAGAGTTGTTGACAATGAGACTTTCTTACATCCCCAACTTGAAAGAGATTTTATTTTATTTTTTTAATTTAAATCAATTTTTCAAGGAATAGGGTTGTTAAAATTGAGATTTTTTTATAACCCTAATTTGCAAAGGATTTTTTTTTTTTTTTTTTTGGATTTAAGGAAATTTCAAGGAATAGAGTTGTTAAAAAAAAGTTTTTTTTTCAAACCCCAATTTGAAAAAGATTGATTTTTGTTTTTTGGAATTTATGAAAATTTCAAGGAATAGGGTAAAAAGATTATTATTATTATTATTATTTAATTTAAGACAAGTTTTTAAAAAATAGGGTTGTTAAAAATGAGTTTTTTTTAATGCAGATTGAAGAGCTGTCAAAGCTGAGGGCCAAATATGAATCTCTTAAGCGTTCTCATAGGTTTGTTGTACATTTATATATTGTAAATCAAGTTATTGTGTTTTTTTTTTTAATTTAATTTTTTGTTTTTGTGATTTTTTTTTTTTTTTTTGAAAATTGTTTTTGTGAATTTGAAGTAACTTTCTTGGGGAAGAACTTGAATCACTCAGCCTAAAAGAGTTGTGCAATCTTGAGAAACAGTTGGACAAAACTCTTACACAAGCTAGACAGCAGAAGGTAATTTTTCTTTTTTGATCCACAAAAATTTGTATGAAATTCATTTAAAAAAAGTTTTTCCCCCTTTTATATTGTGTTAGAATTACTAAATTCATTAGAATAATATGAGTTTTATTTTAATAATACTTTTTCCTAATTGATTTTTTTTTCTTCATCTTCTTGGATCTCTATCAAAACCCAGATTTAGTTTACCTAAAATGTTTGATCATCATTTTTTAATTTACAAACTCAATAAAGTTCAAATTTGTAGATTTTTCGTAAAAGAAAAAAAAAATGACAACGGTTAACATGAGTGATTTGAACTCATGACCTTTTAATCATGGACGAATTGGTGAATTTTGTTGATAATAAACAAAGTTACCAAAGTAATAAGAAGGATTTTTTAATGGATTAGAGGTAATGATTATTGAGATTTCTCTATTTGAATAGTGTTGTTTCCTGTTTGAATTTTTTTGTTTTTTCAACTTTGGATCTCAATCTAAACCCTAATACTTTAGTCTTTCCAAAATGATTTAATCTATAATTTTTAAATTTTCAAACTCGATATAGTTCAAATTTGTGGATTTTTAGTTTTCTAACATTTGGAGATGAAAATTCATGACCTAATTATGGATGTATTTATGTCTGTTGAGGGTGAATTTTTTCGATGATAAACAAGTTCCAGATTTTTTTAATGGGTTAGAAGTTGAGATTATTTTATGAACACATTTTGACTTTTTTTTTTTATACATGGAAATCTTGTCAGCAACAAGAGTGTTAAGAGAAGGAATTAAAAATTTAGATTTAATCAAATTAAAAAGTTTTGTTTTTAGGTTTTGATTCTGATTTAACTAAGCATGAAGGTTGTATACAGAAAGTTCTTTCTTCAAATTCCTGTTTGGTGTAGTTTTCTATTAATTTCTTATTATTGCACATATTTCAAATCTCAGGATTTAAAACTAGAATCTAAAAAGATTATTTTTAAAGATTTAAGCTTTTTGGTCCATTGAGTTGTTAAATCAGTACTAAATACACAAAAGGTCAACCTCTAATGGTAAGATTCTATAGGGTTCTATTTACAATTGTGAAAAGCTCAAACTCTCAAATAGATACCACTTTGGAAGGTTAAAAAAACTTATAAACCCAATTAATAATCCTTTATGAATTAATTTGGATGTTTTGTTTATGACAGACATTAATATGTTTGTTGTTTAATGCAGGCTGAGATGATGCTTCAAAAATTAGCAGACTTGCGCAAAATGGTAAGAAAAATCAGATTTACAAAGTTGGATCTAACCATTATTATATGTATGCAACATACACAATTTTTTTTTTTAATATATATATATATTTGTGATTGTCCGGGCTAGCTTGCGCGCGCCTCGACGAGTCACGAGATATATCATCTGATTTTACGATATTTGAAAAGTAAGAAAATTCATAGGAAATTAATTTCTAAATAGGTGCCTACCATAGATAAACCCTTCACTAAACATACGCGGAACTATTTACATATTCGTAACCAATTGGAACATACTTTGGAGGTACGAACTGGAAATAAAAAAAATTTAAGGTAGGATTGGACAGTTTTTTATATTTTATTTTTTTTGAGACTTCAATGGGTTTGGAAATGTCATTGAAAATTTTCGTGTTATGCTCGAAGTGCTTGTTATTGTTGTTTGCTATTCTTTGGTTCACTTATTTGTATCTATATGAAGTATCCTTTCAAAAAAGAAAAAAAAAACTGTGTTTTAGATTTTTAGCTTTTCTTTAAGAGAGATGAAATCTTTTGTACTAGAATTGAAAGTAAGTTCAATTTTCAAAACCCAAACAGTAACCAAATAGAAGCTATTTTTTAGCTATCAAAATTGAAAATATATCTAGAAAGTAGATGACAAAACAAGAAAATTGATAGTTGAGAACTTATAAACTTCCAAAAATCTAGAACCCAAAACTTTGGTTACAAGGTAACTTAGATTATACTTTTTTCAATATATAATCATAGGAATAAATCATAGAAATGTTCATTAATCATAAGAAACAGTTAAAAAAAGTACTATATAAAACAATGATCAAATGTTTATACGTTATTCCAATAACAAAAAGAATAAAAAGTATATCAAACAGACATTTTAATAACTTTAGATTTCTTTCCAGAAAATTATCAAACTTGTTGAATTCATTATGGTAAAGTTGTACACAATAAGATTTTCACATCAACTAAGCTTGAAATGAACAGTGTTAGTGTGAATCAATGTAGAGAATGTTGGAAATTCAATAGTTATACTATTTTGCATGTATTCATATTTCATGGTTATATATTTTGCTAGATGTTTTGTCCCATTTTATAAATATTTCATTTATGTTTTCTGTTTTTATTTTTGTATTCTTATCATGTGGTTTTATCTTTCTGGTGGAAATTCCAACAACAAAAACAAATTTTCTTTTAAAAAAATCAAGGGTGTGTTTGGGCCCCCGTTTATGTAAACGGCCGAGTTGGTTATAATAACCCAACCGATGTTTTCCCCACCGTTTATTATAAACGGTGGTTACCTAAACCTGCGTGCCAGTTTATCTAAACCTACGTGTCTGTTTATCTACACCTTACATATATTACTTTTTGTTACATAACCAGCTCTCCAAACACCGTTTATCATAATCCATGTTATAATAACTTGTCCCCCAAACACCATTTATAATAACCCACCGTTTATCATAACCCACCGTCTATAATAACCAAACCGGTGCCCCATATGCACCCCAAATAGTTATGTTTGTTGTGTGGTAGTTAAATAATAGTACTGGGTACTGTTATAGATAGTAGCATACTAGTTAAACCTAACATATTACCAATACAATTTGAAATTAAGTATTAAAAAAAACATTACCAATCGAATGTTATATGTTATTTAGTTATGCAATATTTGAAATGGGGGGTTTAGAAGCTTTGACATCATGATCCGAAAGAATATTATATACTTTGTAAGCTGAAAAAAAAGTTAAATAAATAAACATGAATGGGTGGTAAAATATCAAGTTCATAAATACTACTCTTTGGATTGTGATAAGTTGAAGTAATGTTTGGATAAATTTATGTATTTGTTTGGACAAAAATGAATTATTCTTAATTGATGAATATAATCTAAGTTGTAAGTGACAAGCATTGGTTTTTTTAAACATACAGGAGCAGGACCTTGGAGATGAAAATACTCAGCTCAAGTCTCAGGTTCTCTCTCTTTGTTTTTTTTTTTTTTGTTGTACTTCTTCCATCAATATACATTCTTAAATTGTCCCGAGGGGTGGTACATTTAGTCGAAGACTTGAACTTTAAGATTATAATCCTCTTGAGGTCCCACGTTTAAGGCCATATTTTTTCTAATAATATTATTTAGAGATGTCTATTTTTTTAGTTCATATATTGTACGAGGAGAACCACAAACTTTATCTAGAAAGTATTACTGTTCGTATAATAAGATGGAGTCAAATATCGATTTTAGAAACTCATAATTGTGAAGTTGTATTTAATTACAATTCATTAACCAAGCCAATACACTACCAACGTTTTCGATATTTAGATATGTCTTCTATCTTAGTTGTGTTGTGTCAACTTGAAACATCATGTCATAGTTTTTATTTTCATTCTTTCTTTTGGATGTGAATTAGCTCTTTTTTCTTCCTTTATTTTGGAAGTCTTAATTTAGTACTGAATTTGATTCTTTCTTTTTTAGTACGGTGATGGTTGTTTTGTTTGGTTCCATATAGTATTTTGATTTAAAATAAAAATTATAACAAAAATGATCTAGCCACAACTCCATTGCTTTTTTAACATTTTTATTATTCTACAATATTTAGAAGTAAAAAATTTGAATTCATAATCTCTTAATTTTCACGTTATACTTCATGTTAGTTGAGCATAGTTTTGATTGACTACCCCTCCATTACTCGTAATGAGTTATCTTGTAATTTTATTGATTTATGCTCCTTTACATGCATCCTCTTATCTCTTTCAATAATAATAATTGGGGAATTGTCCTTTTGATTTTTTTTAAGCAACTCTGACATTTTAGTTTATTGAATGAGTGCATATTTTAGATCTAGTTTATTGAAGATCTCTTTTTGACCTAGAAAATTGCAGATTCCTTTTATACTATTACATAAATGATGTATCTTTTTTATAGCAATACTTGAGTTCTTACTAATAATGACTTAGATATTGCTCTTTGTTTAAATTAAAAACAAAGATCGAACTAATATGACGATGATTAATTCAACAGAACTAAGTGTTAGTTGGATTGAACATAATATATAACCAAACTAAACTTTTTTTTGTATCAGCTTGAAGGAGTGCAACAACAGAAGCAACCAAATGATGATGGCCTGGGAGATCCAAACATGACCAGCAGGTATTTTTTACAAACAAAACAACATAGTTTTTTTTTTTTTTTTAATAATTTGAATAGCTGAGGGGAAATTAACCATGTAATGAAATAGCGATGAGTTTAATCTTAATTCCTACTATTTTTTTGACATCTAAATTAGAGATGTTCATTTTTTTTCACGAATCTACAAGCAAGAAAACTCCCTGTTTAAGCAGGAATGAAAGAGTGAATTATAGATTTAATACCTAAAATTTATTGAATTGAATTAAGATTTATAAATTTGATAAGAAATGAGATTAAGAAAAAAAATAATGGAAAATAATTCCTACACGGAATCCCATGGTCTCTACAAAATTTAATATGCAATTTAGTAGTGATAGGAGATGGTAAAATTATTTTCATCTCTGCCTATAAATATAAGTTAAGATTTCCAAATGTTGTAAGCTCAGATAATATGTTCTATAACAATAATTGAGATACACATAAGTTGACCCGATAGTTAGAGGTATAAGAAAAATAATAATAAATTAAGCAAATTAAATTTTAATTGTTAATTTGGTGTGATAATGAAAAACACAGGTACTTTGATACCCAAGGAGAGGCTGAAGCAAGGGTCATGATTGGAGCAGGGAGTAACTTGATCCCAGATTGGCTTCGCTATGATTGACATATTTACATGGATGCCCCCCAACTTTATCTTCTATCTTATTACACCATAATAAGATCATGGGGAACAGCTTGACATTATATTATCTTGGTATATTTTTAAGAAATGTGTTTTCACCTTATTTTGAGCTTAGCTGATTGATGTTTTAGCTATGTTTTTATATAGTATTGCTGCAAAAATGCACTTGCTCCCCTAGCTATGTATCTGGGGGTGATACTTGGGATTTGCTTGAGCTTAACATGTATGCTACAAATGCTTAATATTTTGGGTTTGACAAATGCTTAATATTTTGGGTTTGATAAATGTCCTGCAAAGCATGTGTTTTAATTTCCTTTTTAATATCGTGTTGGTAATTCGACCAAAGTCTCACGTTTCTTGTTATATAAATGAGAAACAATATCTTCATTGATATTTGACTTTTTAGGTGACAGCAAAAAACAATTATGAGGGTTTATCCTCAAAATAGACAATATTTCAATGTAGAATTTTTTAGATATATTTTGTCTATGACAAGTGGCATCAGAACTAGACTCTTAACTTAACGAGGGTTGGTGAAGTCTCTCAAGTGAACCTCGTGTGGTTCATGTGTTTTTTTGTTATAGTGTAGGATTCCCTTTTTGTTGAATGTACTTTTTATTTGAGAGAAAGATTATTGGTAACGACTAAGGTTTCACATTGTAAGATAATGAAAAAATCTTGAATATATGTAAGTTAGGCACAACATTTTCTTCTATACTAGATCATTTTTCTTCTATGCTAGATCATTTAGGTAATGATCTAAACTGCAACTAGGAAGAGTTTATACCATACTATTAATGTGTAGATTTGTAGATATTTATTCTCCCTAGTTAATCGAACAAAATAAATCTTATGTTAGTTTGAAGTTATACAAAAGTGAACAATATCTTATTTAAAATTTGTTTCTATCTTGTTGAAGATATGTCTTGAATGCATTAATGCCCTAAAATTAGTAGTCGGGGGTCTCGTTGCAAACGCTTAGTTTTCGCATTGCATACCATTGCTTTCCGCATGCGTTTAGGGCAACCAGCTTTTTGTACTCCGCAGCGCTAGCAATTCTACATTATGTTGTACGTTCCGCGTGTGTTATTGCATTCGCATTTTGTTCAATACTTAATTACGCACTCTGTAATAAGGTTTAATAAGAGTGCATATATAAACTCGAATTAAACTATAGTCAGTAATATGACATTCATTATGTAATCTGTATTTGTTCGCCTCTCCTCAATAAAATATTGTCCTCTCTCTATTCGTGGACTAGCTAACACTACGTTAGTGAACTATATAAATTTCTATGTCTTCTTCTCTCACGTTTCTTTATTCTTTCAACGATTGTTAGTTGTTGTTTTCATAACATATCTATTCTCTAAATTTAAAAACATGTAATAAAATCTTGAAAATGTAATAATGAGAAAAATTAACCATGTAATTTTTAAGTTTTAGATTTAGTTTCAATTTGGTTCTTGTATTTTAAAATTAAACATTTTTATCTCGACGCTCATGTTTTCAAATAATAAAAGAGTAAAATATCAATTTTTAAAATAAAAATGGTATATTATTGAGCTTGACTACAAACTAATAATGAAATAACTAGACCATAAATTCTTTCGACAAAAGAACTCAATTTTTAGCCCCACACATCCAATGTATCAATCAAAACTTCAAGTCATCCAATCCCACCAAAATTATTGAATTCACAAAAATAAAAAAATTATGGATTTGATAGAGATTCGAACCATTAAGCTTGAATATATGTAAGCCCGCTAAGCTTTTCTTTGGCCATGCTAACAAATGTTAACATAAACTTCTTGACGTAGCATTTCCAAAAGATCAACGAGCGGTTGCCTGAAAAACAGAGCTGTTGTTTCCCCAGCGCAAAAGACCCAGTTTTTGCGATCCCATAATCGCCATTTTTTCGCAGCGAACAGAAGATTTAAGAAACTGGGTTTCTTTGTTTGGATCAAACCCAGAAACCCTTTGAGCCATTTTCGTTTCTGATTCTAATTCCCGCAGTAAATTTGTGGTTGGAACCAATGGATTCCATTTCTAACCCATTTATCTTGCCCGAGATTGGTCCCGATGGCCTTGCCAGGGACGCCCCTGTAATTTCCTACACTGAAAAGGTATTCGAATCTGACTTTTGGGCTGCAAGATTTTGTGTTGATTTTGTTTTTTATTTCATTTTCTTAATCTTTGTTGTTTGTTGTCGAATTGTGTTGCAGAAAATCGAGGAAGGGAGTCTTCAATTGAGAAAGTATGAATTTCTTTCATTTCTTTCGAATTTGGTTCGTCTCGCATTGTAAAGTTTTTTCATGTGTGTTTTTTAGTGTGGGGCGTTGCTCTAGTGTGCATTATTAGATGATTTGGATAGAGTAAGTCTTTGTTTATGATTGATGCATTAATGGTTCTTGACTTGAGTAATCATCTTGGCTTAGTTAATCATAGTGGTTTTTTTTTTATATCCATGGCTGTCCACCGCACCTCAACTATTGTCACGAGTATACCGCCTGTCCCTACAACATTTGGATGCCAAACCCGTAGGAAATTAATTCCTAGGTAGGTGGCCACCATGGGGATTGAATCTATCACTTTATGCACCACAAGACCCTCTTTGGGATTAAAATAACTAAGGTGTGGTTTAATCTACCTAGTAATCTATTTCCTACAAGTTTTCTTGACATCCAAATGTTGTAGGATTTGGTGGCATGTCTCATCACAGTAGTTGAGATATAAAAAAAAAAAGTTGTAGCAGTCAATCTATTAAGAGGAGCAAATGTCTTAAAACTCTTAACCTTTAAAAACCATCATAGGTTGACCTAGTAGTCTAATAAGAGCTTTGAGAATTGTGAAAATCGTAAAGTGGTTAGAGTGAATCAGTTTAATCCATGGTGTGGTGGCTACTTACCTTGGAAATAATTTCTTATTAGTTATCTTGAGATAGTAGGGTTAGGTGGTAGTCTTATAAGAATAATGGAAGTGCACTTACATTGATTTAGATCCTCATGAATATGAAGAGAAAAAAGAAATGCCTAACCTTTAAGCTATGTTGTGTTGAGATCAATACATAGGGAATTACAATTTGTGACGAGATTAAAAGGACGATCTCAATTCATTTCACAAAAAAAGGATGGTCTCAACATAGGAATTTTTATCTTTGAAAAAGATTGGTCTTTATGTTTGAAGTTAGTATAGATGCCTAAGATGAGTGAAGGATAATGGTGAGGCAAAGTTTAGGTAATGTTGATTGGGGTTAAATTGAGGTACCAGAAGTTTAGTATTTTTATGTGACCATTCACCTTTGATTATCTGATAGTGATATCTGTGACTGAGTTGAATTGGTTCCAATATTCATCACATGTTGCTGGTGGTTGTGATAGTTGTCAAGAATATACTGTTAGCAGTATAATTACCACTACGGTTCGACTCTTGTTTATTACTCTGTACTCAGTAGTATGTAGACCACTCATTGGGAGTATTTCTAAATTGATAAACTTGATGTAGAATCTCTAGTTTGTGCTGAGATCCAGTGTGGTTGGTATATAGCTGAAGTTTGATCCACCTAATAGGATCAGTTATAGTTTTACGATTGGATTCCACATTGAAATCAAAAGGTGCCTTCAAATTTGCCTGTTACAACTCCAAGCATGAACTTTGTGAAACAAAGTTGTATACTTTGCATCATGTTCTTTATATTCGTATACAATCATTTGGACTCACAAGCCCTCCACTCTTAAGACCATAAGTTGGACGTTCAACTTGCCTAAAGTTACAGACTTATCTCATTACACAATGCTTTCAGAACCTGACCCTTTTCCTCCTCCGTAACACTTTTATTTTATCATTGAAAATGTTTTCCTTCCCTACAAAAATATGTTCTTTGTTTTTGTCTTCTTACACATGTCCTTAAATGGAAAATTTGGTTTATTGCTTTGTTTGTAATTTCATTCAGATATATTGAGGAGAATTATTCTAAAATTCGAGATGTTGAACGAGAGTTGGCAGATCTTACAATGGAGATGAAACTTACATCTGGGCCAAAAAAAGCAGGTTGAGCGTACTATCACTTCTTTTATATTGATTATTGATTTTCTTTCAATGGTTTTCGCTTACTGCCATGGCCGCATATCTTTAGCACGCGAACTGTTGCGCAAGAAAATCGAAATGTCAACAGAGAGAATAAATGCAGCCAAGTTGAAGGAAGAACAAGCAAAGAAGGTTTGCCCCTTGTAAAATCTTTGTATTGAACTCTTAACCTTGAGTAGAAGTTTGCCATTTTGCTTGCTTACTTTGTGCATACTCCACAAGTTTCACCATACTTTGTGATATTTGAAACCTAGAATTTAGAGGAAAACAAAATATGAAGGATTTATTCAACCGAATTGTTCTTTTCTTGCTAATATTGTTTTTTTATCCAACAAAATTTGGAAGTGGGGAATTCGAAGCTGTAATCTCATTTTTACTGCTAAATTTTGTTCAATTCTTGCTAAATTATAAACATTCATCCATATTATTGTCCAAATTTAGTTTAGACGTCTGAAGATGGAGGAAGTTCTGTGCGAGTAGATTCTCGTGCTTACCATTAGTTTCTTCTTCTAACTGCATTTCACACAAAATCATAATGGATTGGCCTTCAAAATCACTAAGTATTTTGTAGGAATGAGTTCAATTCATGATGACGTTTCCTATAAGTTTTCTTGGCAACCAAACGTAGCAGGGTCAGATGGTTGTCCCATGAATATAATTGTACTATACGTACTTGCTCGGACACTCACAAATATACAAAAAACAAATTTTCATTTCACACAAACTATACCTCATCTCTAGGATTGTTACTGTTGGAGATACTCACTATACTCAACATGTGATAATTGTCCTATATTGGAAAGGTGAGGACTCTTCAACTCCTTTATAAGAAATATGGGTTACTCCCCTCATTGTCAATTGGTTTTGAGGTGGAACTTTATATTCTCTAATCTAATATGATGTTCTCTCTTCAGGTTTGGGAAGCAGCATTAAAGGTACTGCAGGAGGAGGAAGCAATCAAGCAAAGGCTGTGTGATGACTTGAATCATCTGGTACATATCTCTGCACTAAAAGCTGCTTGTGTTAAAAAGTATACAACTACTGCTGGATAGTGTGTCATCGTCTTTTCTTAATAGGTTCAAGAAAGCAACAACTCACAGTTAACTAGACTGGAAGAACTACAACGGCGAATGGAAGCTTTGAATTCGAATCGAGTATCGACCTCTGTTTCAGAAGTAAGTGTTATATTAGATTACATATAATGTCACTTAATCAAATCACATCTATAACGAGTTCTTGTGGTTAGCCATCAACTTGTGTTGAGATGTGATGTAAAATATATGTGATGAAGTGCCTTTGACCTTTTGTTTTTTTTAATTAGAAACTAAAATGTGTTCATTGATTATCATGAAGTGGCATATTGGTCAAGAGTGTCATAATAAATAAAAATTAGTCAGATCACCTACCTATAAAATAATTTCCTACATGATTCCTTATTATCCAAATGTTGTAGGGTCAGATGCTATGCTCCATAAGAATAGTCAGGTGCATAGGCTAGCTCAGACACTCATGGGTATCAAAAGAAAAATGAAAGTGTTACAAAGGGGGGAGAGGGCCAGGTTCTGAACCTTGTTTACAATGAAATAACACACTTATGATCCTAGAGGGGAGTGCTTGTGAATCCAATCATCATCCGATCCATCTTATGATCCTAAAAGGGGAGTGCTTGTGAATCCAATGATTATCTCATGAATCAGCTATACATCCAAGATATGAACTCATATGTCAGGGATCTCTATCAGATCGGCCAGAGAGCATGGAAAATCAAAACTCATCACAAATCGACGCTAGGTGGTGGAAGGTGTTGAGCCCTCTGAATATGAACGTAGTTAACACAAAGTTAATGAACCACGTAAATATGTGTGATCTTTGCCTTACGTTGTTTAATTCGTGATTGCTGTTTTACGATTCTTCTAGGAAGGCAAAACAATGGGAAGTGCTCGGAATAACACAATTGCAAATTCTTGTGGTGTTCCTGCATCAATAGAAACAGATGCAAAAGCAAATGAAAATAGCCCAATTCAAGGAACTAGAGGTGATGCTTCAATGGTGAATGTACAAAAGCAAAAGCTTTCTTCTGAAGGAAGAGGGAAAAAGAAAATACAGTTCCATGGAAGAGGGAAGGGAATTGGAGCAGTGCCGTCAGGAAGAAGCTCTGCAGATTCTGGCTGGAATGGCTCTGGCTTTAATGTGGATGGTAGGGCATGAACATAAAGCACTAATTGTTGAGTTTCAATTGTTTTTTTTTTTTTTTTAAGAACAAATTGGGAGAGGGGACAACAAATCCTACATCGATAGTACTACTACTCTTAAATAAATAAGAGTCAAATACCGATCGTGGTGTTGAGCTGAATTACTGCCAAGCAATCAAAACCAATGTACCACTTACCCTTTCGAAGGGGATTAAGTTTCAAATTGTCAATACTAATATTCAATTATCTATCTAAATGGTTCTTTTAATATTATTAGAAAATATGGGGCTCCACCTCTAAACCAATTGGCAATGAGAGGAGTAACTCATATCTCTTTTTATATTAATGTTGGACTCTCCCACTTTTCAATGTGGGACATTTGTGAGATCCTAACCAATATCATTTGATATACTTGTTTCATATTTGTTTCAATTTTATTCATTTAAATGTATGTACCTTAAACGTTGGAATTTAATCCCTACTTTCTATCAATTTTAGAATTAGCTATTTTTATTATAGTGTTAGTTTTGATGGTAATGGAATATTAAGTGAAATTCATATCTTTAATTAAGTTAAATCGATTGAAAAAATTCAAAACCAAACAACTAAAGTATTTGAAAACAAAAGTGAAAGTGTTCAAAGATATTGAAAGTTGAGATATCTTACATTGTAAGAAATATTTTTTAAAAGTTGTCAAAACAATTAAAACATAGATATTTGAATTTGTCACCTACAATAAATTTCCTTCTTTTTTTTTTGAAAATTTATCATATTTTCTCTTAATTTTTTATAGGGGCTTTTCTATGTATATTACAAAATGGATAAAATATTACATGAATAGCACAATAATGAAAATATTTGCACATATAGCAAAAATTGTAAATTTATAGACTTCATATTGATAGATTCTATTGATAAAGGGTGATAGAATCAATTACTAATAAATAAAGTAAATTGATAGACTTCATCAGATTCTATCAAGAGTCTATCAATAAGAACGATAGAATCAACTACTGATAAAATTGATAGACTTCTATCACTAGAGAAAGATAGATTCTATCAAAGTCTTCTATAAAAAACGTAAATAATTTTTTTTTTTAAAATGGCAGAATTTGCTATAAAAGAATTATTTTTAAAAATGTGCTATATTGTAAACTGTGCTAAAAAAGTTGCTATACACTACAAATTCCCATTTTTATATTATTGTTTTCATATTTTCTCATGAACATATAAATTTCTAATTAAATTTCAAAAATAAAAATGAGTTCTTAAAAATTTCAAAAGTAACATATAAATAAAAATAGAGGCAAAAGATGGCACAACAACAGTTAAATAAGGAATATCCAAATTTCTTTCCAAGATATTACTTAACCATAAAAACTATTTTTATTTTGATTTTTTACATCCGTGAATTGTTGGTGGAGACATAACCCTCCACTATTATCAACTTAAGGGACAAAATTGCTATGTTGGCTGATAAACGATAATTTTTTTTTTTTTTTTTGAAATTATAACTTAAGGGATATGATTTTTTTTTATACGTAATTACATGTGCAAATTTTTCTAACCCAAATTGTGTATGATATCAAAAAAAAAAAAACATGGCATGTAATCAATAGATATTTATTAATGCCAATACCATAAACAATTACATACTATTTATATAATTTTTTTTTTGTATATGGGTAAAGTTGAATATGGAATGCACGGGCGATCAAATCAAATGAACAATTGGGTGTCAACTTCCTGACTTGAGCTCCTACGGCAGCCGGTACCGGCGGCGCCACCTTGAGCGGCGGCCTGAAATTACGCTACCACAAGTTCAATTAATGATCTTTGAATATGAAAATCAAATTAAAATTAAATCTGTCCAGATTTTAAAAGTTATTTTTGACTTCATACAACCTCCATCTTTAAGGGGTTTTTTTTTCTTCTTTTTTGCTCGAACTTGTGACACTGGTATTGAATTGGTTTATAATAAAACACTGAAAATATTGCGCTGCTCACCCATTTGATATTAAGGGTTGTTTGTTAGTCATATTTACCAAAGATTTAGATGGACAATTTAATAACTTTTCCTTAAAATATTACATTCAAATGAATTTTTTTTGTAACTATTCCATAATATTTTATTATTATTAGGGGTGAACTTAAGAGGGATTGAATTGGGTTAAAGAAGATTTTCAACTCAATTCAAATTTTTGGGCTTGTGACTTTTCCAACCCAACTCAACAATTATATTTTGGGGTTGGGTTGGATTGCATATCATATTAATCAATATATCAAAAATATAAATATTTATTTTATCAAATTAGTCATATACTATATATAAACAAAATACAATCTTCAAGATAATATAATGAATTTAAATATAGAATATGTAAAATATTCAATAAAAAATCAGTCACTATTAGGATTATGGTTCATATAGAAGATCTCAAGTATGTAACATAAAATAAATAAATAATTAAAAAAACAAAAATAAATAACATAATTCAACTTTCATAAAATAAATAAATAATTAAACAATAAAAGTAAATGACATAATTTTTTTTATATATTTTTATATGATAGGTTATAAAGACTTAAAAAAATTATTGAAAAATAAAAAATCTAACCATAATAATTAAATAAAATAAATATACCTATAATCTAACTGATTAAATAACATAATAATCATGTTATGGGTAAACAAAATATTCTTTTTAAAAAAAATAATGAATTCGAATTGATCGAGTTCGGTTGAATTAATTTCAGATAAACTCTTGAACCAACTAAATCCATGAAAATTCATAATTTTGAACTCAACCTAACCCATGAAAATTCATAATTTTAAACCCAACCCAACCCATCAAAACTTGATTCGGACACCTCTTAGATTTCAAAAAAAAATAAAAAAATAAATTCCAACTTAAATATTGAAACCTCAAATTTTTTTTTGTATCAACTATCTCATAATCAAGATGACATACATTCAAATTTAACATTATGGCTAAAGTAAGAAATGAAATTAAAAAAAAAAAAAGAAATTTAAAGAATGAAAGAAGTTATTCACCTTTAAAGATAATTTCCTGTTCTCTTCTCGAAGGAGTTTTTCCTGAATTTCAATTAAAAAAAATATAAGAGAGTGAATTTTCAAGGCCTTTAATAAAGCAACAAACATAAAACAAAATAATATAATTAGGGTTAAAAGACAATAATTGCATCACCTTTTTTTTAAATCAAATTAGTCATACACTATATATAAACAAAATATAATATTCAATATTTTCATATCAAGATTATGTAATGAATTTAAATATAAAATATACAAAATATTCAATAAAAAAAAATCACTGCTCCCATTATCGTTCATATCGAACATAAAATAAAATAAAATAAATAGATAATTAAAAAAGAAAAATAGATGACATAATTCAACTTTCATAAAAAAAAATTAATAAAATCAACAAAATAAATGACACAATTTTTTAAATATATTTTTATATGATAGGTTATAAAGACTTAAAATTAAAAAATCTAATGTATTAAAAAAAATAAGAAAATCTAACAATAATAATTAAATTAAATAAATATGCATATAATCTAAATGATTAAATAACATAATAATCACGTTATAGGTAAGCAAAATATTTTTTAAAACAAACAATAAATTTGAGTTGTCGAGTTGAGATGAGTTAGTTTTAGTACCCAAGTCCAACCCATAAAAATTCATAGTTTTGAACCTAACCCCCAACCCATCAAATTTGGTTGGATTGGTTCGGATTACTCGGATTGTTGGATTATCTAAACAGCCCTAATATTTTTATTATTAAAAATAATTCTTCATTTCAAATAATTTATTTATAAATATTTAAAATAACTCCTTATTTCTAGTCATTCATTTTCAATCTTTCAAAATAATTCATTTTTAATCATCTATTTTCAACCATTATTTTTTCAATTGAAACGACTCATTTTAAATCTACATTCGACCAAACCTTTGATCCAAACTCTTCTACAAAAAAAAAAAAAAAAACCACATTCAAATGAGTTTATGGTTACAAACTCTTATTTTTTAACTAATTAAACTAACTCTCCATCAAGACCTGATTCAAACACCTCTTAGATTTAAAAAACAAATAAATAAATAAATAAATAAAAATTCCAACTTAAATATTGAAACGTCAATTTTTCTTTACCACGATCTCAGAATCAAAAGTTGTCATAGAATTCAATTGTAACATTATGGTTAAAGTAAGAAATGAAATTTTTAAAAGAAAAAAAAAAAGAAACAGAAAGAAAAAGAAGAAGAAGAAATAAATAACAGTTGGAACTCAGTAAAAAAAAAAGGTTGAAAGAGTTATTCACCTTTAAAGATAATTTTCTGTTCTCTTCTTGAAGGAGTTTTTCCTGAATTTCATTTAAAAAAAAATGTAAGAGAGTAAATATTCAAGGCCTTTAATAAAGCAATAAACATAAACAAAATAATAATTAGGGTTAAAAGACAATAATTGCATTACCTTTTCTTGTAGTTGTCGCATCTGTTCCTCGTATAGCTGAGCCTATAACATCAATCCATTTCCATTTCTCAAACTTCTAAATTTTTCAAATGTTTGGTTTTGAAGAAAATCAAAGAAACTTATTAGAGAATATGAAATTCTACCTCAAAATCAATTGACAATGAGGAGAGTAACTCATATTCATAATTGCACCATAAGGTGAGTATCTCCAACATGCCCCTCAAGATAGCGGCCATATCAAAAAATGCCATCTAGATCCAAACTTTGGGATCAAATACCCGCTTAAGCTTATGCCCGCTTAGGTGGGTTCCAAGCCCACTTTTTTTAATTCAAAGCATTTTAGGTAGGATCAGAATTTGGGAGGCTCATAACCCACTTGAGCTCTAATACCATATTAGAAAATATGGGTTCCACCTCAAAACCAATTGACAATTAGGGGAGTAACTCATATTCTTTATAAATGTGTTGAAAACTCCTCACCTTTCCAATGTGTGATAATTGTATCACAAGGTGAATATCTCGAACAAAATCCATTTATTTCTCATTTGATAACTTTTAGTTTTTTTTTCCTTAAAATTTGCTTTCATAGTTTTTTTTTAGAAGAATTGCTTTCATAGTTTAGTATAGATTAAAAGTAAATAACTATCGTGGATTGAACACATCATCTTTTAATTTTTCAAAATTATCTTGACCACTAAACCACTTTATAATGGTTAGAGCATAAAGTAGTATTGATAGACTTGATTCACAAAAATGAAATGCAAAACATGTTTGATGATCATTATATTTTTTATTTTTAATTTGAGTACGAGTTAGGAGAAGAGGGATTACAAATACCAATTCCAGAAATCAAGCTGGAGTGGAAATGGATTAACATCAAACTAGATAACCAATCGCGTCACCTACTCATTCGATAATTTTGTTTGGTTTTTTAAAAGATAGGTAAGATATAGAAATGAAAGTAATTACAAAGTGAATTAGTTGTCCCTTAAGTTTTAAAATAAAATGTCCAGCTTTAATAACCATTTTATTTTTAATTTTTTGTTTTTAAAATTTAAGTTTACAACAACTATCTCCCTATATATTTTTTCTTCTTTATATATCTACATCTTATTTATACTTTTAGAAACCAAATCAAAATTTAGAAACAAACAAAGCATTTCCAAAAATTTGTTTTTGTTTTTGAAATTTGACTGGCGTTTACATACTCATGAATGGAACAAAATGTTAGGAAATTGGTGTAAGAATAAATTTAAATTAAAAAAAAATCAAATAGTTATCAAACAGAGCCATATTTATCACACGATGTTTTAAATGGTTATCAAACGAAAGCGAAAAAAGTTTAGTTGAAAATGAACCTTTCTGGCCCTAATTTGGAACAAGCTTCGCTGAAGCTGAGCTTCAAGAACTTGAAGTTCATCAAGTGAACAAGAATCCAGTCCATATCCCAACAGCTTCCTATAAATATATTATGCATTCAAAATATGTAATTTCAAAAAGTTTTTAGGCATAAATATATTCCAATTGCAAATGGATAAATTCATAAATAACCAAATAAATTACCGTTGATAAAGTTGCATCAACTCGATCTTCTTAGTAAAGCTTTCAGCTTCATGCCTCAAATGCTACAAATAATAATAATAATAATAATAATAATAATAATAAATAGAGATTTGATGAATTAATAGAACTAATCAATGATATATAACATAATGTAAGAAGAAAAAGATCAACTCAATATGAAATGCAATTCAATTTCATTTTTTACAAATATAATTTTTAGTAAGTTAAAAAAGACCTGTAATTGAAGTTGTTTATCAAACTTGTCGTTGTTCTTCCCTTCTCTTGCACATTTGCGATAACGATCTATAATCCTAGGCATTCTGAAACAACAATAATCCAAGACATTATTTGTAAAAGCCAAAATGAACGTTCTAATATATATCATGTATTCAGTAATCAAGATTCAAGATGTTATAGATTCGATATCTCATTCTTAAATGTTGTTGATTATTAGAAATATTCTCTTCTAATACACTCCAAAATTGACCTAATTCTCAATACTTGAGAAACAATCATCTATACACAAACTACATATCTTGGAAAATAAACAATTGATTAATTTCTCACTTTTTAAGAGCCAATGTTCAAATTTAGGAAATTAGTGTAAGGTAAAATTTAATTCATAGGAAGCAAAACACAGAAGTTTTACTCAAAAAGAACAACTCTAATAGAAATATTAGAGAACATAGCTTCCACCTCAAAACTAATTAGCAATGAAGAGAATAACCCATATTTATTTTATATCGATGTTGGATTCTCCACTTTTCTGGTGTGGAATAATTGAAAACTCAAATAATTCCTTTTACGATTAGCTTTTTTCTTTCTTTTAATTCAATAAGATGTGATATGGAGAAATTAGAACCCCTAACTTATCGAGTCATTCAATTATGCCAACAAGAACTAGTTTTACTAACATGAAATAAAACTTTGTGGAATTTTCTTTACAAAAAAAAAAAAAAAAAAAAAATCCAAACAAGGCATTTCCATTTTTGCTTCTAGTTCCTTCTTTACTCATAAAGCTTTTTTTTGAAAAAAAAAAACAGAAGGCTTCTTCTTTAAAACAGATAAAATTAAGGATCCATCCTGTAAGATTTCCATTTTTAGCTTATCATTTTCATTTTTTCATAAAGCTTTTTCAATAATTATTCCTGATATAAATTTTAAATTTAAAAGACAATTTAATATGAAAATTGTTTAGTTAATTAAATACAGAATTTTTATGTTTTATTTATTTTAGTTAATATCTTTTATGCATTGCATAGCTCAAGACATGTTTAAATATTGCTTTTATTTACATTTTATACCAAATTTGAAACAAGAACAAGTAAACAAATATTTAACTTCGTATATTTGAAATTTTCACACAAATTTGAAAAAAATAATAATAATACTTCCAAATAACTTGCTCTTTGTTTCGAACTCCAAAAAATAAAAGTTTCCGTAAAAAGGGAGAAGATGACAGAGAAATCAACAGAAAATGAACTTAATTTTAAAAAATGGTTCTTAAAATAGTTCTAATAAAAACATAATTCAAATAGTTTTTCTCGAAGAAAGGAAAAAAGAGAAAACCCTAGATAGAGTAGATAGATTAAAGTTTCCCGAAAAATCTTGAAAAATCACAGTCAAAAAAATATGGAGTACAATCCCAATTAACTCACCACAGTAAAGTAGGTTTCATTCAGTAAATTTTTTATTTAAAAAAAGGATATTTTTCCCATAGAAATATTTTCTATATATAAAAAAAAATCATCTAGCTTAAGAGTGTAATAAGTGACTCAAAAAAAAAATCATCTGGCTTAAAGTTGGGGAAACGAGATTACAAATGTCGATTCCAAAAATCGAATTCGTGACCGTAGAATGAAAATAGATTAATATCAAACCAAATAACAAATTGCGTCATGGACCCATTCTGTGGATCCAATCTTATATAGTCATCACCTAGAAAGTAATTTATATAACACAAGGTCTATCAATATATTCTTGAGAATAGTCGAGATGCACGTAAATTGTCCCGAGTATTCATATATATCAAATTTAAAAAGAAATAAACTTACTCAGAGCTGGCAAATTCATAGAGACGGCCTTTTTGAGAGAAAATAATGACTGCAACTTCAGCTTCACACAGCACAGATAATTCATAAGCCTTCTTCAATAATCCATTTCTACGCTTTGAAAATGTTACTTGTCGACTTGTCGCATTTTCAATTCTTTTCATTTCTACTTTTCCTCTCACCATTTTCTGTAAACAAATACAAAAAATTTATTTCTTTAAAAAAAAGAAAAAAAAAAAGAAAGAAAAAAAAAAGCTACATGGGTTTGAATTGGAGCTAAAAAATCAATGGATTAATGCATATATCTCACCGTATAAAAAAGAAAGCTTTGAAATTTCGAGAAAGATGGCTTTAAAACACAAATCCCAGAAACCCTAGACAGAATTAGAGGGACAAACAACGTAGGATTGAGAGAAGGCCGGAAAAGGAAAGATCTTGTTTTCTGTTACAAAAATGTCTGAAAATAGAAAAAAAGAAAAATTTGAGGAAAATGGGGAAAGTGGTTCGATGATTACGAGAAAATGAAAAGGGAAATTGAAATGGAAGAAATAATTTCTGAAACCCTAGATAGGTTTTCACAAGAGAGATAGGATTGGTTATTTATCCCTTCTTGTTGAAGAACTTCAAGCTCTTGCTCATTCATTTATAGACTAATTTATATTCCCTTGTCCTTTTTAGTTTTAGCATCCTCTAATTAGCCACACAAAAAGGGTAAACATTCCCCAAAAAAGAAATAAAGAACAAATGGGTACCAAAAATAAAGATTCTATAGTGATAGAAAGATCAAAAGGGTTATGGACAAACACAATTGAGAAATTACCTAAAACTATTGTAGTGCATTTCTTTTTACTTCATCCCCTTCTTAATGGTACCTTGAGGTCTCAACAAGGTAGCATCTACCATTGGTCCAATAATACTTTTTTTTTTTTGAGAAAACCAAATACAAATAAAAAACAACCTTCAACCCTACAATCGTTCTCCAAAGCAGAGTAAATGTCAGGGGGGAGATTCCCCCTCCAAAAAAGAGACTCGGCCTCGACATCGAGACAAAGAGCCTTCCAACCACAACCATAAAAAAGACCTTTCTTGGCTAACAAATCAGCAATCGAATTGCTACATCTATTACAATGAGAAACACATTCAATACCAAGCAAAGAAATAAGATGTTGGATGTCAACAACGATGTTGCCGAATTCAGAGAGATCTGGGGCGCCATTAACAACTGCATTGACCACCTCTAAAGCATCGGGCTCCACCAGAATAGGAGGGAGAAAAGGCAAATTAGCATCCCTCAAATGCTTCAACCCTTCCCGCGAAAACAGCCTTCCTTCCATCAGCTTGGGATGACCCCTCCAATCACGAACCACCCACCCTATTCCCCCCCTCCCCGAGCCAAGGTCCACAGAAGCATCGACATTAAGCTTCCGCAAGCCTTTTGGGGGAGCCTTCCACTTTGACACCACAAGAGAACCTAAAGAAGCCTTTGACAAGACACCTGCACAAAGGAAGTTTTGAGCATTAATAGCCTTATCTATAATATTTATGAGGTTATGGAACTTCAGGTCCATTTTGCCATTAACCCTTTGGTTCCTGAAGGTCCATAAACTCCAAATAATGATAATTCCTTTAAACCTCTCAACTTTAGGAATCTTATCACAAAGTCTTTTCCAAAAATCCACCCCACTATCAATTCCTGAAAAAAACTGACTAAAATCTGAAAACCATGGGAAGATGTGCCTCCAAGCACGAATGGCCACTTTGCAATCCTTAATAATATGCATATTAGACTCCCTCGCGTTCCTACACATCGGGCAACTCACATTGATGTCCAATCCCCTATGATAAATATTGCAATTATAAGGGATGGCATTAGCAAGTACACTCCAAGCCCCCACTCTAACCTTTGGGGAGATCTCCACCTTCCAAAAACTCTTCCAAATACTAGAAGTGGCCTTGGAATTCGAAGAGGACTCATCTTTGACCTTCTCCAACTGGACCCCAACATGGTAGGCGCTTTTAACAGAAAAAGAGCCATTCGCATTGTAACACCACATCACCTCATCTAACACGTGAGCCTCACTCAAAGGGATATTATAAATAAGAGCAGCATCATCTTTGCAGAAAATATTATCAATTAATACCATATTCCAAGAATTATTATCTAGCATCAACTCAGCCACACTCCTGAACTTCCAATCATCTTGAACTCCATTCACAAAAGGATTGCCCAATCTATTAAGCCATGGATCCTTGCCAATGGTTATCCGTCTACCATTTCCAACTTTCCACCTATACCCCATCTGAAATAAATCGCGACCCCACAAAATACTTCTCCAAGCCAAAGATGGATTACTCCCAAGGGGGGCAGATAAAAAATCACCATTGACAAAATACTTCCCCCTCAATAATCTGCTCAACAAGCTATCAGGATTCCTTAAAATACGCCAACTATGCTTGGCAAGTAAAGCTTGATTGAAAACATTTAACAACTTAAACCCCATCCCACCCACCTCCTTCCTACCACACATCTTTTTCCAACTCAACAAATGAGCCTTCTTAGAAGTACCCTCCTCCCCCCACCAAAAATTAGCTCAAAGACTCTGAAGATCCTCATTGAAGGACTTGGTCCAATAATACTTTATTGTGGTACCAATGTTTGTCTTGATTACTTTGTTTTTTTTTTTTTCTCTTGAAAATCAATTGTATGTTTGTCTTAATTACTTAGACCCATTGTAGAGGAAGACAGTAGCACATGTGGCAACCATTTAAAACAATTTGACTGATAAAATAAAAGAGTTAGAGAGTTAGAGAGTTGGACCATGTTTGACCTTTTCTTTTTACGAATAGATAATACGAAAAATAAATAAAGTATGTAGCTTTTGAAAATTTTAACGTCAAACTTAATAATGATTCTAGAAGGAGAAAACTTGTGCATTTAAGGCATTATTTCATGAATCGACTATACATTTTGGAGATGTATTCGTATTCGAGAAATCTCTAACTGATTTGACTAGATGAAAAGGGTGGAAAAGAAAACAAATTCTTCATGGCGCGAGGTGGAAAAGTGTGTGGAATCACTATTAAGGGAAGCTTCAAGTCGAAAATTGACTCGCACAGGTATCCTGCAAGCAAAACATCGCGTAATTTAAACAGACTGATCGCTGCCCACGTCGAGGAGTAGCTTTACATCGATGACTTATATTAAGAGCATAAACCATAAAGTAGAGAAAACCTACTCAATCATATCGATAAGTGAGTTACAAAAGCTATATGTGGAGCAAAGTATGAGTGATCGCTATGATAAGGATGACAACCCTACCCAAATTTCCACATTAATATGATATTGTCCACTTTGGGCCTAGACCCTCATGACTTTGTTTTTAGGCTTCCCCCAAAAGGCCTCATATCAATGGAGATGGTTGCCATCACTTATATACCCATGATCTTCCCCTCATCTAACCAATGTGGGATACTTTGTTTGCATCCCAACATGCTATGTATTTACCCAAAAATGGGAGAAGAAAATTGACAAGATTGCTAGAAAGTGTTGTTTAAAAGCAGTTGCTCACACATATCTCCAGCACACAAAATTATAACTCTCGTTCAACATCGGTTGACACAAATGATGAGGAGCAATTGCAAAATGAGGCTGCTTTGATAAAGCTTATAAATCAATCAAACAACCATAGAAATGTGACACCTAACAACACATTGCAGCTCCTATGAAAAAAAAACAACCAATCTGGTGAACCGAACTAGGTGGGGAACCAATCTAGATCGATAGGACGAGACTGGTTTGAAGTTGTCATTGAAAGAAACGCCATTGAATAATCTTGTAACAGGCCGACCCATTGCTAGACAAGATATTGTCCGCTTTGGCCCACTGGGCTCACGAATTTGTTTCTCCCCCAATGGGAAAAACGCGTCTTACTAGGGGAAAGTGTCAACACCCTTTATAAGGAGAGCTTTTTTCTCTTTCCCAACCGATGTGGGATTCCCCTATGGGTTTCCACCTCCCCTTAGAGGTCTAGCGTCCCGATGGACCCGACACACAGACCCGATGCTTGGCTCTGATACCATCTGTAACAGCCCGATCCATCGCTAGCCTAGATATTGTCCACTTTGGCCTACTAGGATTACAGTTTTTTGTGGAAACCCATAGGGGAATCCCACATCAGTTGGGAAGGGGAACGAAACACTCCTTATAAAGGGTGTGGACACCTTCCCCTAGCAAGACGCATTTTTCCCATTGGGGGAGAAACAAATCTGTGAGACCAGTGGGCCAAAGCGGACAATATCTTAGCTAGCGATGGGTCAGGCTGTTACATATAGTATTAGAGCCAGGCATCGGGCCCGTGTGCCGAGTCCCTCGGGACGTTGGACCTCTAAGGGGAGGTGGAAACCCATAGGGGAATCCCACATCGGTTGGGAAGGGGAACAAAACACTCCATATAAATGGTGTGGACACCTTCCCCTGGTAAAACGTGTTTTCTCCATTGAGGGAGAAACAAATCTGTGAGGCCAGTGGGCCAAAGCGGACAATATCTTGGCTAGCGATGGGCCGGGCTGTTACAAATCTAAACATACTCGAACCAAAAAAAGGTTGTTGATATTGCTTGAAATCCCATCGAAAATCATCGAGGAGGTTAGCTTAGGAATGAGATGTCGAAGGCTAGTGAAATCCCATTTGAAACAAAAGAGAAATAGACCCATTCTTGTCAATAGTTATAAATGTGAGAGAAAATTTTGCAAGATGCACGTAATTGTGCTAGGATCTCGTCGTTATGTTGGGATAAACTGTCTTACATTGGTTAGATGAAGGAAAAATCATGATATATAACTGATGACAACGATATCCATTGGTATAAGGTATTTTTGGTGAAACAAAAAACAAAGGCATGTTATGCTCAAAGTGGACAATATCATACAAATTTAGAGATATGAATTGATTTTCCATCCTTATTAGTTATATCAGAGCCAAACCTCAAACATAACTATGTAGGTAGATTGTCCAAGTATAGGATAAAGACGTTTTGAGCTTAGAGACGAAAAATTATGGTAGCTTTACCGAATATGCAATGTACTATCAGGAGAAGAGGAGTTTGGTCTAGATATGAGTTGGAAAATTAATGAGGTGATGTATTCTCTAGAGAAAAGGAGTTAGTCGGATATAATAGTATCATCGTTAAATTTTGACATATCAAACCAATGGTGTACTCTTAAGAGAATAGAAGTTATTCTTAATGTCATTTGAACGAATTGACTATTTAAAGAGAGGCTTGGTCTTTGTTATAGAGTAAAATTTGAATCCTTGGGTGCTAAACATAGAAGATGAGCCCACAAAGAGGCAAGATGGAACTTTGTTCGAGGGAAAGTTGTTAGGATACAAACAAGTTGTCCCGCATTGGTTTAATGAGGGTAAAATCATGGGTATATAAGTGATGACGACCATCTCTATTGGTATATAAGTTTTTTAATGAAACCGAAAGAAAAGCCACGAGGGTTATCATACAAATGTGGAGATCTGAGTTCAATTGTCATCCTTTTCACGTTAAACACTCAAAAATTGAATCTAGAGCTTCCCCTAATACCCTAGGTCTTTAATGGATGAACACGACAAAGGGCGATTAATCACCAATACTTTTGGAATTTTCAGAGACCCCATCGAACGCTCGTGAGCGACACACAAGGAAAGAGAATTGTCGTCGATTAAAAGGGTTTGGTTAGGAAGATTTAGATAGGGAAAAAAAAAAAGAAAGGAAAAATGGTAGGAGAGAAACTAAATGGATTGGGTTAAAAAAATCGTTAGCAACCATTATATTTATATTAGAGCTAAATACAAATTTTCAGGGTCGAACCCAAGACCATTGTATTGAACTAGATTACCAACAAATAATGAAACCATCAAGCCATCGATCATTTCATTGGTGGAAACCATTATATAATACAAATTTTGCATGGATAACAATAAGACTCTAAACCATAAATTGTATTTGGGAGACGGTTGTATTATTATAAATTGATCACCTACTTATGAATTAAATTTTTACAATTTTTTTACAACTAAATATCGTAGAATCAGACGGTTTATCTCTGAGAACAGTCGAGGTTCACGTACGTCGATCCGAGCACTCACATATATTAAATAATAATAATAACAACATAGGTTATGATAGTCTGTATTTGGACGACAAGCTATTATAATATGTAATTATTTTAATAGAGAATCATAACATGGTTGAAATGTTATAGTTAAATGAATGGTTAGAGACATTGAATGGGTTGGTGGTGCAATTGATTATCTTGTTTGGTATTAATCTATTTCAACTCTACGGTCATGAGTTTGAACTCGGAATTATTTTATAATAACTAGTGGCCCAAATACTAATGTTAATTTATCCTAACTTTATCCATCCTAATTTATGTACAAAGTCACGCTCGTGGTTTCCTTTACATCCGTAATTGTTTAAGTTAGCTTGTGCGTACTCAACTAATGTCACGAGATATACTATCTAACCTTACAATATTTAAATGTCAAGAAAAATTATAAAAAATTAATTCTTAGATATGTGACGACCATGAATTGAACTAATCATTTTAAGTACTTCAATGTTTTATTTGACCACTTGAGTTATTTTATGATGGTTACGTTGAACATTGTGGTTTGCTTATTCAATGCTTGTCACCACTTTAATTCATGAAACTTTTTTCTTATTCGTAAGATAGCACATTGACGCATACCCTTGGCGTCTTATCATTTTTTATTAATTAAATGCTTATATGACTAATTAATTTAAATTTTTGTAAGCTCGAGATCAATAATGAAATTAGATGACGATCACACATTTGATTCGGAAACTTCGGTTAGATTTCTTCTTCTTTTTTTTAATTTTATTTGCTTTCACTTTATTTGGCTTTATCTATTATATATATATATATATATATATACCTGAATTTACTTTTACTAATAAAAGTTCCCCTTCAAACTAAAAGATGATTTGGATTAAGAAGATTTGAGCATAATGAATATGGTGTTTTAATGTAATGTTTGAATGAGTGATTGCAAAAAGATTGTGTTTCATCTGAAAGAAAAGGTGTAGAAAACTAAGTTTCAATAAATGTACTTGGATCAATGGTTGCACGAAGATCTAAGGCGGTAGAACAAAATATATTGTTTTAAAGAGAAATTATAGGAAAATTTTGTTTGGATAAATGAGTTGGAGGAAGTTTTGTTTATCCTAACCAAATATAAGGTAAGTTTTATTCCACAACAAGGATAATCATGCACGTTCCTAGGCCAGACATCGAAGACATTGAAGTAGTAATGTCATAGGTAAGTCTCGAATCTAGGAGCTTGAGGGGAGCATATCCTTAAAACTCACGTCTTCAACCACTGCACCACCCTTTAGGAACTTGATTTTCTTGGATTTGATGGGCTTTGATCCAAATTTTATTTTATATGATTGAATAAGGATGCAATAAGTTTTGATATCATTCTAAATAGTAATAAGTTATATCTAAGAATCCATTAATAAGAGAACAATTTGAGGGTAAAAAAAAACAAGAAGAAGAAATGTATGGCCTTAAGGAGGTGTTTGTTTGATGTTTTTAGCTAGAAGTCAGATTTAAGATTTAGTAACTCCTCCTCGAAAACCTACATTCAAACAAGTTTTTACCAACT
This sequence comes from Sicyos edulis, assembly GCA_036507275.1. Taxonomy (NCBI): domain Eukaryota; kingdom Viridiplantae; phylum Streptophyta; class Magnoliopsida; order Cucurbitales; family Cucurbitaceae; genus Sicyos; species Sicyos edulis. The sequence goes on along the minus strand of CM071858.1, from coordinate 1,193,850 downwards.
TCTCCTCAATTTTAGTTTTGAAAATAAGTCTCATTTTTAACCATTCATTTTTAATCATTCATTTATAACTATTCAATCATTTCTAACAACTCATTTTTAATCATTCCTTTCAAATCAATCAAAATAACTTATTTTTAACCACTCATTTTTAATCATTTCTTTTTTAAGTACTAAAAATAACTACTAATTTTAAATCAACATCCATACAAGGTTTTGAATGTAACTCATATAGACAAAAACTACATCCAAACGAGTTTTTGGCACAACTTTCAATTTTTAACTACTTACTATAACTTCTTAACCTAAAAACTAGCTAAATATGTCAAACAAACACCACCCAAAGGAGCCAAACGAGTTGAAAGGATGGCTACACCTAAATTAGTCTCCATTAATAATATGTGGAGTAGTTCATCTATCTTATAAATATCAAAAGATCTTGTCACTTTTTTTTATGTCAAATCTTCAACATGCTCTTTTATATTTAAGTTCCTTAATTTTGAATCTAATCCAAATTTGATTTTATTAGTACAAAACTCAAAGTTGGGACCTAATTTGTAGTTTAACCATATAAATATTTTAATTAAAAAAATAATAAAAATATTTTCAACAATAAAACCAAAAGTTAATTCTTTTTTATAATTAAAAAAGGGAAATGGTAAGAATATAATTAAAAAAGGGAAATGGTAAGAAATGGCTAGATTTTAAGAAATAATTAGGGTTATGGCTATTTTGTTTGTGAGTTTAAATCCATGGCTAACAAAAAAAATCTTGGTGGAGAGAGAAATATTTTTTTTTCCCAAATTAACCCAACCTTTTAAATTATTAATTTTTTGTTTAAACAATCGATTTAAAAAAAATCCTCCACCACATCTTTCCCTACATTGAAGGTAAAAAAAATATAAAAAGTCAAAAGAAAATAAAATTCCTAGTTTGTAGGGATTCTATTTGGAAGTGTTTTAAATCTAATTTTTGACAGCTTTCTGTGAGTTTACAATTCCCTTTCAACATGTTTTATTTTATTTTCCTTCATTTTCACTATTTCCATAAGAATTTATTGTTTCAATTTATCTCAATTTTGTTAAGGTTTCCACATCGAGTGTAACAACCTCTGCAATAAGCGCAAGTTATGAATGGAACTCTCCATTAAAAAATTTGGGAACTCTGTAGGAGCTTTCAAATCGGTCTCGTTTCTGTCGAATTTTTCAATGGAACTTCGTGGGGTTTATGGTTGCCGATTGCGTCAATCTTCAGTGTGTAAAAATAGGGATGAATGAGCTATGTTTTCTTCGAGTAAAGAAAAGTATTTATGGCGGAACTCTTCGGCGTTAATCGTTGGTGTATAAATGGGGGTCAATCGTTGGTGTATACATGTGGTAGATGGATTATGTTTTCTTGGAGCAAATAAACTTGTTTCTAGCAGTGGATATTTCAGCGGAACTTTGATATCAAGGTCAATCGTTGGTGTATAAATGGGGTGGATGCGTTATATTTTCTTCGAGAAAATATACTTGTTTCTAGCCGCCGGATTTTTCAGTGAAAACTTTGGTATCAGCGTCAATCCTCTATGTATAAATGAAGGTGGATGGTTATGTACTGTTTATGACAACCAAATTTTTCACTGAAAGCTCTGGTATCGTGCGTCAATCTTTCTTGTGTAAATGGGGTAGATGAATTATTTTTCCAGCTATTTTTTTCCTCAAGTATTTTTCAACCAAAACTATGGTATCGGGGTCAATCTTCGGTGTGTAAATGGGGGTAGATGAGTTATATTTTCTTTGCTCAAATAAAAGAGCATTAAAGCCACAATTTTATCCTAACTAATCCTTCCCTATTTAAATTTCACATAAACTCACATGGATATGTAAGGGTTATGGAGGAAAATGTATCTTTAGTAGTTTTTTTTTTTGTTAAAATATCATTTTAGTCCCTCGACTTTGGGGTTTGTTCCATTTTGGTCCCTCGACTTTCAAATGTCCAATTTTAGTCCCTCAACTTTGTTGTTTGTCCAATTTTGGCCCCTCAACTTTTAAATGTCCAATTTTGATCCCTCAACTTTGCTATTTGTCCAATTTTGGTCCCTCAACTTTCAAATATTTTCAAATTTGGTCCTTAGACTATAAAAAAAGTTCAAAAATTGTCCTTTGGTCAAATGAATTTGTTATCACTCCTAAATTATTTTTTCTCTCTTTCATCTTTCATAATTTCTCTCTCTAGAAATTTTACCTCTCTTCAATCCACCTCGCTTTCCCATTTTTCTTTTCTTTTTTTCTTCTTTATTTTCTTTCTTTTTCTTTTTTGTTCTATGGTAGACTATGAATTTTAGAAAACAAAAAGTGACAAATCATAGTAGGAAAATTATTATCTCTTCCCCTATTTTCTTTTCTTTTCTTTTTCTTTATTTTTCTTGTTTGTTCCATGTAGACTATGAATTTTTGAAAATAAAAAGTGACAAATCAAAGTAGGAAAATTATTATTTAGAAAAATTATCTCATGTTAAATAATTTGATGAGATGGATTGAGGAGGGAATAAGAGAAAAAAAGAAGAGAAGAGGATTAGAGAGATGGATTTAAGAGAGATAAAACTTTTAGAAGGAGAAATGATGAAAGATGGAAGAGAGAGAGAAAAAATTTAGGAGTGAGAAAAACATTTATTTGACGAAAGGACCATTTTTGAACTTTTTTGATAGTCTAGGGACTAAATTTGGACATTTGAAAGTCGAGGGACCAAAATTGGATAAACAGCAAAGTCAAAGGACCAAAATTGAACAAACTACAAAGTCAAGAGACTAAAAATGAACATTTAAAAGTCTAGGGACCAAAATGTAACAAATCCCAAAGTTAAGGGACCAAAATGGTATTTTAACTTTTTTTTTATTATTATTATTTTTATATTAAAACCATTGGAGGTGAGAGAGATATCTTTAGTAGTCATGAACATTAAAATAAACCATGTAAACAAGTTTGGATTAAAAAAAAACTTATTTTAATTTTATTTACTTGATTTCTTAAACGATTAATTAAAAGATTTAATTATGAATGATACCATATTTTATCTTTACTTAATGTTGTTTGAATTCCAATAGATTCTCAGGGGTGGTTACAATGAATCTATTTTAAAAATATTTATTAAAAAATATGTGAAATAGAAAGGGGTATACTGTCAATTCATCGTCATTAAAAAAAAATATAAATAAAAGTAAGAAATAAAAAATGACATAAATTTAAACTCCAAAATTTGTTAACTACGAACTTAATTAATTTTTAAATTTTAGCCATTTACCTAATTGACCATTAAAAAAAAAAAAGTTATTTCAGTGAAAAATACGTGGGCCGGGCGTGCTAGGCCTGCGTGTGTACGGCGGAATTGAAGGTTTCGTAAAGTTAATTATCCGTACAGCTCCGTGGACTGCAAACGAATCATATATCGACACGCACACATGTTGTCATTTACCCATCGCTGTCAACCATTTCATTTTCAAGGACTTTAAATTTAATTTCTTCTTCTTTTCTTTTTTCTTTTTTCTATTTCTTTTTTTTCCTCTTATTTTATTAGTTCAAAAACATATTGGTGGTGTTTATTTTAAGTGGAGTTGAGATGAGGTGAAGTGTTGAAGTCCAACCCCTTGTTTGACCCAATGTGTTATTCACCTTATTTTCTCTCTCTTTTTTTTTTTTTAAATTAATTTTTTTTTCATCTTTTTATTATATATATTTACTTATTTTATGTTTGATATTTTTTTTATAATAATATTATTATTTTAATATATCAATATATATTTATATAATAATATATAATTATAATAATTATATAATTTATACATATTAAATTTTTATTCGTAGTTTACAAAAAGTATGAACTTATTTATTTTGTTTGTTAAAAAAATGAGATTCAAATTTTATTCTCTTGTATTCAGTATTGCACTTTGAAATAATAGTAAGAGTAGATATATTTTTTTTTGAAAGGATAAATGAATTTAAATAATTTTGAGAGTCTTGATCGTATATACAAAAAACAACTATAAATTTCAAGACTTGTATGAGTCATAGAGATTGAGATCTTTTCTACCTAATAAAAAAAACAATAAATTCCAAAATTTGAGAGATATTTTATTACTTTCATATAATAATTATTATCAAAATGTGGTCGAGTTCTCTTTTAACTACAAAAAAATAATAAATAAAAAAATTTAGGGGTGTTTATGTTTCCCTAGAAGTATCAATGACTAATATGATAAATATATTTAATTTATTATTACCTATTAATTAGTGTATTTTATTAACAATTCTTTGACATTCAGTAACTATGAATATGAATAGGAATGTATAAAATGTATAAGAAAATTATTTTTTTAAAAGAAAATAAAAATTGCTATCAAGATTTTATAATGACTAGTTTAACCAATGGTTTAATGTATAAGAAAATAATTTTTTAAAAATAAAATAAAAATTGCCATCAAGATTTTAGAATGACTAATTTAACCAAATGGTTTTATTTTTATTTTTTAATAAATAGAATCTTGGTATTATTATTTTTTATTATTATTTAAGTCTAACAAATCTTTTAAAAAAAGTTATTAACAATGTACAAATATTTTAGATTAGTCAAACTTTATTTTGATTGTGTGAAATTATTTTTTTCTCATAATTTTTTTTAATTAAACAATATTTAAGTATGAAAGATTAAAAAATTTTAACCTCATGGTTATTATATCGTACATAATATCATTGAAAATATATTTTTTTTAATAAAAACATTAATATGATTAATGGTGCTTGATATTAAATTTATATTACCTATATTTTATTTATGATAGTAGTTATATTTACATACTTATTATATTGATAGCTAATATTTGAGAATAATTATTTTAAAAAAAAAGAAAAAGAACAATTTTATTGTTAAAAAAATATATAAGAACATATATATTTTTTTTAACCATATCTTAACATCTCATCTCTTCTCCCTCCACCCTCAAACAAGGTTTTTCTATCATCTCTATCTCCTTGTACTCCAAACAAGGTTTTTCTGTCATCTCATCTCACCCCAAACAAGATTTTCTGCTATCAAAATTTCATCTCATCTCATCTCACGTGCAACCAAACACCTCCAATAAGAAAACCCAAGTAAATAAATAAATAAATAAATAAATAAATATATATATATATATATATATATATATATATATAATTACAGAAGAATAAACGTCTCGTTATCTTATGAATAGGAAGTGTTAAGAAGACACTTTTCTTATAGACAAATATTTCTTATAATTATATAATAAATTAAGCATGATCATAGAAATTTTAAAATTATGGTTTCAAATGGTGGCACATAGATATTAACGAAGGTTTGCCTCCTTATTTATAAAATGTAAGTATTCTTTATAATTATATAACAAACTCAACTTAATCATATTAATACCAAATTTTTTACATCAGATGGTGCAAGTATTCCTTATAATTATATAACAAGCTCAGCTTAATCATAGGAATACCAAATTTATTCGTCAGGAAGACAATTATTTTTCATAATTATATAAAAAAAATTGAGCTCAATTACAGAAAACTAGATTCACAAAAATTTAGCTCGATGGTGAAGTCAAATATTAATAAATAAAATATCCCAAAAATTTGTAGGAAAATGAGAAATTCCAATGAGAGATCTTGTGGTTGTAATTCATTCCATTCAATTAAACTTTGCTCCTTTAAAACAAAATAATCTAAGATCCAAAGACCCAACTTCAAAGTGTTCTTGGCATATTCGTATATACAAAACTTGATCAAGGTGGCATAGTGGTCAAGTGCTTGAGCTTAGAGGATATACTTTTTTTGGGTTTCCAAATTCAAAGCAGTTGTGAGAATTAATTTCCTAGGCATATCTTCGATTTCTTTTTTCGATCCTACGATGTATTAGATATTGAGAGTATGCTTTACAAATATAAAAATGAGAATACACCTTCACATGTATTAGGTAATGATACCTTAGAAAGCATATTCTTAGTTGATAACTAAGCTGGTTAGTTAGTTAAGATCTAGATCATCCTAAACTATAAGACAACCAAATTAGACGAGTATGAGCTTACTATGTTCCCAACTCATCGAGCTTGGTTTAGAACTCAATAATCTAGGTTGTTTAATTGAATTAATAGGGGTAAAAGCACGAATGTCGCCCATTCGTTGCGAGTGGGACATTTCACTCATACAAAAATATGCTTGTATGAGTGATCTAACATTAGAATTGTATACAAAAGTTCGAGGATGTCTTTGAAACGCTTGACATCAAGGTAAATTAAATGGGTAATCCCCGAAAGTGTACCTTTTTATTACTTTCCTTTACCGCTTTCCTCGCTTAGGTTAGAACTTGCCTAAAAACCCCTCATCTAATTCGTGTATGTGCTACATTTCTTATCTCTATAAGGCGTAAGTTCTAGATTTCTCATTGAATCCATGTGTTCAGCTCGAACCTTTTCGATAATGATGTGGGAGGGCTCTCGCCGAAAATGGTGATGTAGTCAAGGATGACTTTCATAGTTTCCAGTAGCACACATTTGCTTAAATATTCATAAGGTTTCATCTTAAAATCAATTGACAATGAAAGAAGTAGCACATGTATCTTATAAATTAGAGATCTCTCTTCTATCACAAGTTTTCAACATGCGTCCTTTAAGATGATGTTTTATTATTCTCAATTTTTTGACCAAAAATACATGTTTGAGCTTTACTACCATATTAAAGAAACATACAATTCCATCGAAAAATTAATTGATTTAGAAGTGGAATATATAACTCACAAATCTCTCAAAAGATTTTTGTATTTTGTTTTTCATCTTTCTAACGTGAAATTCTCAACGTCCGTTCCTTAATACAAAATATTTGGTTAAGGATCTTGACTCGTTCAATTAGTGGGCATGTGACGTAGGTATCACATGAGAACAAATTAACATGGATAAGAGATAACAAAAACCACAACCTCATATAGCTGAACTTGTCTTGTACTGCCTAAGCATTATTGATTTTGTAGCTGCCTTTTACTCTTTTTTTTTTATTGATAAGAAATACCAACAAATTATATGGAAAAACAACACACATGTATAACTATACAAAAAGGTGAATGTCTCACCAATGTTGGGAGTTTGTACAAAACAAGCCCTCAATTGAATATGGCTACAAACAAAAAAACAGTTTCATGTTATTACATGAATGAGTCCAAAAATAAACCCATTAATAATATAGCCAATAAGGACATGAAAAAGAAATCACATTACCACTAAAAGGGAAGAAATGGTAAAGGCCAACCATGTCAAAGTTTAGGGTTTTCTGATTAGTAGAAAATTCTACAAGAATATTATTGAGGAATCTTTGATCAATTATATTATAGTTGTATGATCAAATCAAAGGTTTGTGATGATATAATGAATGATACTAGAGACTCTATTAGTCCTTTCTATTCAAGAGATTAGGTAACTTTAAATCACTACCAAAAATATTGGTTATCAAGGTTTCTAAAATTATTATGATATTTCACATGATTTTTCTTTTTAAATAAATGGGGGGGGGGGGGGGGGGTCACCGGCTAGGGAAATGGGAAACTTTTATACAACTCACCAACGACTTCTAAAATTGGTCAGTATAGACCTTTGATACATTGAAAATCGTCGGTGTATCATTTCATAGTATTATGATATTTAAATAGGAAGATAATTGTTAGGATGCTATGCATACTAAACATGTGGTCGTTGGCATATATCTTTATGCCCATTGACGGTCTATTTATCTCGTCGGTGTATATATTACTTAAATTTCGATAATATAATAGATCATCGACTTAAGATAGATAATCATCCATTGTCAAAATAATTGTCAGTGAATTGTATATATCCCATTGGTATTTAAACCATCAAAGTAACGATCGTCAACAATTATCCTAATTTTTGTAGTGAATATGAAAGTGAGTTTAATTGAATGTAAATAATTTGGATTTAGGAGGGAGTCTTCTTTCTAGCATGAAGGTGAGAAAACTTGCAACCCTTAAAAAAAAAGTGTGGATATATTTGGTTTATTTTATTTATTTATTTTTTAAGAGATAGTTCATTTGATAAGAGTGTGAAACACATGCAAGCAAGTGATCTACAAGAAAAGATCTCCAATATAAAGTAATATTATAATAGTATAATGATAGGGTTTTTTTTTTTTTTTTTGGTTTAACAATTTGAGTTATGAATTCAAGAAGAAAATACTATTTGATTTATAAAAAAATAAAATAAAATAAAATAGCTAAGTTAATACTAACAATTCACCATGAGAGGAATGACTATCATATGTATTTTATCAACCGAGGGTCAGTGATGCAGATAGTTATCTTGTCTGATGTTAATTCATTTCAACTCCACGGTCACGAGTTTGAGCCCAGAAATCGGTATTTGGGACCTCTCATATTATTTGAGAGTAGTTGTGCCCTCTATGTAGGGTTTGTTGATCCTCTTTCCCCCACTATGTATTAAAAAAACATATTCCAAGAAGAACCATCCAAAGTTCAAGGGGGCATGTGCGCGAAAAGAAAGCCTTGGGGGATCGTGCCATCGTCGGACCCAAACCCCTTGCCCGACCTAGTCCCTTGTACGGTTGGGCGATTACTCGCCTCGGGCCTTGACTCGGCCCTCAACAAATTCTTATGGACCTTTCTTAACCCAATTAAAAGATCCATTGGGCCCACCAAGCCTCGACCACTGCAAGCCCCTCAAATCGCCACCTATGTTTACTCGGTGTGGCCCCACTCATTCAATAGCAATATCGATAGATCATAGGGTGGCCTAGATTCTTGAGATCTCCTCGAGGATTTTTTAGAAGGTCACTAGTGATTTAGAAGATCCAAAGAAACAAATGAAGAGGTTATGCGTGACGTCATAACTAACTAGAAAAGGTACGCTCGGAACGACTCCACACTACTCTACTAAACCCTAATTCTCATCTAATTTAAGCATCTAAAGTCACGTGGCTTACATCACACCTTGTCTAGTATTTTCTATTTTACGGGTACTCGTTCTTGATACAAGTTGATCAAGAGATCAGATTTAGGCATCAACAAAGACAAATCTCTTGCTTTTATGATCAACTCTTATAAGCTTAGTTTCTTTGTATGATTATATGCATAGATCATTCCATTTTTCATGATTTCTCTGAAGCTAGCTAGAAAGGCTTCTTGTTTTTTAGCAGAAGGTTAAAAAAACTTATTTTAAAAAACAATCATTAACAACTTGATTACAATACTAAAAAAAGAATAATTTCTCATAAACACATGAACTATAAATATAAAAGGATGAAAAAAACGGGGCTTTTTCATGGATATTCATAAATAAATAAATAATTTTCTTCACAACACATTTCTTAAAATTATTCATCTATAGAAAAAAAAATATCCTAAGTTTGTAAAATTACCAAAAGACCCCTACTTAAAAATTCTCACCACAAAATTTTTTCCCACACGATTTCTTCCCAACATCGCCATCACCTTCGCCGGAACCACGTTCTTCGCCAAATTTTGCGATCATCTATTCGTCTTCTAACTTTCTCTCTTTGCAAAAGCAAAAATCTCTGGTTTTAGAGAGAGAAAGAAGAAAACAGAGTAAAAATGTCTTCCTTCAATCAGCTTCATCGAATCAATCCGAGCAACAATCCGACCGGAATGTCATCGATTATGACCGTCGGTCACAGAAATGTAGCGGCGGCGGCGGCGCGTCAGAGAACCGAGGCGGCTCTTGTACCCGACGCGGTGGCTCGGCACCTCTCTGACTTTCTATTCTTCTTCTCCGCCGTACTTGTCGCCTATCAGTTCCACTGATAGAAGACAGATAGAAGTCTATCAGTGAAAAAATGGTATATTTGGAAATTGAAAAAGAATGTAAAAAATCTGTTATGGATGAATTTTTTTATAATTTGTGCTATAATTAAAATAGGTGGGCCAAAAAATGCTATTGGTAGCAAATTCCAAAAAAAAAAAAACATAGATTTAAGTAAACATGGTTGTAGACATAAATAATTTATTTAGTTTAAATACCTTAAGGGGCTATTTGTCTTGCATATTTAAGTAGAATTTAGTCTTAGAACTTATTAATTTCTCTTCGAAAACTACATCATAACGAGTTTTTACTAATTTCTCCTCATTTTTACTTTTAAAAATAACTTTTATTTCTAATAATTCATTTATAACTATTTAATCATTTCTAACCACCCATTTTTAATCATTCTTTTCAAATCAATCAAAATAACTCATTTTTAATGATTTCTTTTTTAATTACTAATTTTAAATCTACATCCAAACAAGATTTTGACTCTAATTTCTCTATACAAAAACTACATACAAATGAGATTTTTGTTATAAATCTCAATTTTTAACTATTTAACCTAACTTTTCAATAAGTCTTTAAGCTAAATCCTAAGTATGTCAGTCAAACAAACAGCCAGATATGCATAAAGGCAAATTGTTATTATTTTGGTTCTTTCAATGTTTTTTTTTCTTTTTTGAAAGAAATAATAATAAATGGATGGGGGAGAAAATTAAAGGAGAAATAGACAGTGGATGATGTGACTATGAAAAAGCAGGACGTCAATTATTCAGGTTCGGACCAATGGAGTGCAGATGAGATTAGATTAGATTAGGTCTCAAAATTCAAATCACTATAAAGTTTAAATATCACACTCATAAAATAACTCTTTCCTTTTGTCCACTTCTCTTCTCTAACTTTTGACCAACTTTGACCCTAAAATGTTGATGGGATGGCCCAATGGAAAATGCAATGAACCAAGTACAAAATCAAACTTATATAAATTAAAAAAAAAAGTAATTGAAGTTTTGAAGCAAAGAACTACAAAAAAAAAAAAAACTAAAATATAACTACGATATTAAAAGAAATAACAATATATAAAATACAAAAAATACAAAAGTTTGCGCGTAAAGATTTCAAAATTGGAGGACAAATCACATAGGTTTTTTTTCAACCATAATTATTAAAATACCTCTTCAAAACTTATACAAATTAGAAGAAAAAAAATGATAAGATCTTTAATTGCGTTCCATATCCCAGCTATCTCGGCAAAGAATCTTTTGTCATATTAGACGTTCATACTAGTACTTCACAAAAAAAAAAAAAAAATCTAGTCTAAAAAACTTCAAGGAGCAAGAATTCTTTGATTATTTGAGAAAAAATGTTTAATATTAAATAAAAAAGTTATATTTTAACAAGAAATTAAAAATTTGATTCCCTTCCTCTTTTGGGCTAAAGTATGGGTTAAGTTGAATTATAATGACTCAATTTGTTTTAAGTTATTGATTAAAATAATTCGTTAAGTTGGATTATAATAACTCAATCTAACTTGTCCTCACAAAGGGTGGTGCAATGGTTGAATGCTTGGATTTTGAAGGTATACTCACTTGAAGGTCGAGAATTGACATTTACTCCTTCAATATCCCTTGTCCTATGGACGGGCGTGGCTACGTTGTTTAAAAAAAAAACTCAATCCGCATTTAAGTTATTGATTATAATAATCTGTCTTTAAGTATGGGTTAAGTTAAATTATAATAACTCAATCTTATTGCTTATAGTAATAATGTTATAAGCAATAATGTTGAAATGCCTTAAAATATGATGCATTACGATTATTTAGTTGTTGGGGGTTTCATTATCGAATCAACAAGCGAGGATCTTGGGACAAAATGTTTAGTGGAGGCTTGAGGGTAACACCCCCAAACCCTAGTTGGAATATGCAATTGCATTTAATATCTTTCATATTGGATATTTGTGTATTTTAGACCGTATGTTATCTTAGTGTTGTATGAAAGATACAATTAAATAAACTCTCGATTCTTTCTAATATATATATATATATAAAAGCTCGATTCTAATCCATTTTACCAAACTTGTATTTTAATTTTTCAAATAAAATAACTTTTCTCGTCTTGCCATGAACATAGATAACACATCGTTAATAAATCACTTTATATGTGTATTATTTGTAATTTTTTAATGATTAATTATAGTTTTTTTAACAAAAACTTAAGTGTCAACGCAGGTTACTCTAAACGTTATCGATTATTTGTAAGAAACCTAATTCTAAATAAGTGGCCAAATATGTCATGTCCAACTTAGAATATATTCACGATTATTAAAAAGTTAAGAACATAACTGTCGCTATGCAATGTCTTCTCAATCATAAAAATAATTATTCATGTAAAAAGAAAATCGCAAAGCCCGGGGTTGGAATATTGGCAAAAGAATTCCTTTTTAGTGATTGTTATTTAAACATGTTATTTTCATAAACATGGTTAATGTAATAAATCCAAGGTACATCCAAACTCATCTTAAACGAGTTAAACAAAGACCCAATATTTGTTTTTTCTGTTCTTTTTTTCTTTTAACAAAAGAAAAATACTATTGGATTATTCTCACAAATTATTTATAAAGTTAGATTAATGGTAAAGTATTTGCATCAATAATCATTAATAAATTTTAATGTTGTATTATAAATATTTGTTAACAGTAGTAAAACAAATTTCTTTTGACAATAGTCATTAATACAAATGATTACATTTTCTATTTTTTTGAAGTATCATATTCGTAATTATTTTCTAAATTTAACTATTATTGTAAATTAACAAAAATGAATAAATAAATAAATAAAATTTTACTAGATTGGTCAAATCCAAAAAAATTACAAATACGGTGATTTAAAAAAAATAAAAAATATAGTCATTAATATTAATGAATATTTTTAAATATTAATTTATAATATTGATATTAATGAGAATTTATACTATGATATTAAACGGATTAATTATTAATATTGATATTAATTAGCATTTATAATATTATATTAAACGTATTAATTATTAATATTGATATTAATTAGTATTTATAATATTATATTAAAAATATATTAATAATTATAAAAAAATTTACATTTATAATTATTTTATGAAAAATAGTCATCCACTATAATTTTCCAAAACAAACAAAGGAATCGAGAATTCGGTCAAGGGTGATTGGGCTTAGTATATAGCACAAAGCCCAAATCAAGGTTGGTGCAATAATCTTGAAGGCCCAATGAATAAAGCCCATTAAAACCAAACTCATAAGCCCACTAATTTCTGATACATTTGGGTTATGGGCCGAAGAACAGAATTTCATCGAAGAAACAGAGCAGCTTTGTTGATTTCCAATGGCGGAATCACAGGGGAAGAAGAGAAAAATGGCGGGTAGAAAAGGAGATGGGGGTTTATGGCCAGCCATTAAATCCAAGCAGAATCTTCAGATCACTCGCCTGAAAGATGATGATCTTTTCACTGTAAGGAATTCATGTCCAATTTGTCTTTGAATTCTTTATCTGTTTTTAGGTTTTCATTCTTGTTCAATGCGTTAATTTTCTTCTGTTCTTTGTTTTTAGCTTTATCTTTTCAGATTCTTGTTTGTGGGTTACTTTTTATGGTGGAGGTGATAATGTATTGATGCAGCTTTCAATACTAGGGGTCATGCCCACTTCAATTTTTCAGTCTGTGAATTCTATATGAGAAGAAATTGGTCAGATATATATGCTAAAATTGCGTTTTGTAAGGGGTTTTTTGTTTAATGGTGGAGATATGTGTTGTGATATGCCTTGAACGCATTAATGCCCTGCGATTAGCAGTCGGGATCTCGCTAACCGCATCTATATGCGCAAGTGCATTCCGCTTTGTAGCCCGCATTCCGCATCTGTTAACCACACCACTGCATATTAAAGTTTAATGAGATTGTCTATATAAACTCGAATTAAACCCTAATGGTAAAAAATGACATAATCTCTGTATCTGGAAATTTTCGTCTCTCTCAATACAATTGCTCTTCTCCTCTACCCGTGGACTAGCTAATACTACATCAATGAACCACGTAAAATTTTATGTTGTTTTCTTCTTCTCTCACGTTTATGATTATCTGTTTTCTTTATTTTTCGTTTTACGATTGTTGATTTTCGTTTTCATAACAATATGGGTCTATTGTGCATATTTCGACTCGATATTTTTTACCTAAGGGGTAATTTTGTTGTAAATGTTTGAAGTCTCTTAATGTATACATTTCGGCGATCACATGTTTTAAATTCATAATTGATTGTAGTTATAAAATCTCTTATTGTATTCGAGGTTCATAAGCCTTGGGAGGAGCATGAATGCAATTGTGGATCTAGCCCCCGAAATTGTGTTATTGGATTCTTTTTTTTGTATGGAGAAGACATTTTAATACTACTTATTATATGCTCCCTTATCTAAAAAAAATAGTGTCTCCCAAATTTTAGAATCCATTGTTTATTTTATTAGTATTATTAGTTTTTTTTATATAAAATAGATCTCCTCCCAATTTTTGAATTTGTTATTTTTTATTTGTAAATAGAAGTGAACCTCTCAAAATTATATAAATTTGACCTCCAAATTAAGTTTTTTGGATTGCATGAGTGCCTTGAGTATGTTGTGGGGGGCGAAGTTCTAATTCCTGGTTATTTAAAAAAAAAAAACTAATTTTAGATGTATTGGTTTAGTAGTTGTTGGAATGGGAATGAATGTAATGGTTTAACATATGCAGGTGCCTGGTTTTTTCACAAGTGTTGAGTCACAAGCATTCATCAAGATTGCTGAGTCGATGGGGTTTGTTCATCAGGGGAGCCTTGGTCCTACCAGAGGAGAAGCTTACAGAGATAATGATCGAATCTCGGTGGATGATCCGGATTTAGCAGACACCATTTGGCGCTCGGGACTTAATAAGCTATTTGCCGATATTAAAATTCGGAGAAAAGTAGCTGTTGGGTTGAATCCCAATATCAGATTTTACAGGTGAGTTCAGCTTTGATTAAGGTCATATATTTCTTGATGATGTGTGCAGTGAAAATAATTGCCCTGTGTCTAAGGGAGTAAGAAAGTTGTTTCTTTAAACGAGCTCAAGTTTGAAATAAGTTTGCGTGTTAATGATATTAGCTACTATCCTTTTGGGGGAGTCTTGGCTCATTACAGGACTGGGATGATCGTGTAGCCGTAGTTCTTGATGATGAAATGGATATGATTAAGTGTTCCATGGACTTTAGCATATCGTAGACTGAGGCCGAGCTGAAGATTTTCCAAGGGCGGGACAAAAGGCCGGTTGGACAACTATTTTGTTTTTAAAAACTAAGCTTGGTTTCTCTCAATTTCTCTACCATGAATTATATCTTTTCTGAAGAAACTGTTAATTCTTAGCTAAATTCTAGTTTTTGAAAAACTAATTTTTTTTGTTTTAAAATATGGGTTCATTTTTTAAATGTATATAAAAAGGAGATAAGAAAGCTTCGAAACCATAGGCTTAATGTTCAAAAATCAAATTGTTATCAAATGGTGACTTAAAGTTTTTAAATTATACGACAAACTAAAGGGATCAATTGCTGAGTGTAGAGACAAGCGAACTATATGTAATTTTCCATCTAGAGTGTCAGATGTATATATATGGTTATGCCTTTTGTCTTCAAGTTTCAAATTATTTCAATCTAAGTTCAGCTGTAATGTACTGATTGTATCTTGTTTTCCTTCTACTTTGGATGAATTGTCTTAATTTTTATTCTATAGTTTGCAACATCCGATATTATTATCATAGTGTTTCAGATACAATGTCGGTCAGCGCTTTGGACGCCATATTGATGAAAGTGTTGATCTTGGAGAGGGCAAGTGCACATATTATACTCTGTTAATATATTTAAGCGGAGGTTCGAAAAGAAAAACAAAAAATGATACCAACAGCTCCAAAGATCCTTCTTCTGAGCCTCTGGTTGGAGGAGAAACTGTATTCTATGGTTCTAGGAATGGCCTTGTGGCTGAGGTGAATCCCCATTTTTATTTCCATTTTCTTTACTTCATTTGCTTATGAAGTTTCTTAAATCACACATCATTTCCTTTTCCTACCAATTCAAGTTCCTTGCATTTTTTGCTTTTCTATGCATTTGGTAGGTGGCTCCTACTGAAGGGATGGCTCTCCTGCATCTTCATGGGGACAAGTGTTTGCTGCATGAAGGTCGAAACGTTACGAAGGGTGTCAAATATGTTTTCCGTTCGGACGTCATATTTTCTTGACGATAAGTTTAGGTAATTCCGTTGTTTCATTGGTTGAGTTTTGTACAAAATATAATGAGGAATATTTTTCTATATTATTCTTTGATAATATGTGTTTCTTAAATAGAGAAACCCTTACTTTACAAATAAGGAAACAAATAATACATTAGGATAATATCCTCTACAAATCAATAATATTATAAATACAAGATACTAATCCAATAAATATGGAAACAAATAATTTGAGAATAATCATCAAATAACCAACACTCCCCTCAAATTTGGACTAAAAATGTCTTCCATTGCCAGCTTGCCAATCATCTTATTGAAATGTCGCTTAGGAAGACCTTTCGTAAAGACGTCAGCCACTTGTTCTGAAGTAGGCATATAGGGGATACATATGGTTCCAGCTTCAATCTTATCCTTCATAAAATGTTTGTCAACTTCAATATGTTTGGTCCTATCGTGAAGGACTGGATTGTGGGCAATGGAAATGGCTGCCTTGTTATCACAATACACATGTATTGGTGTTGATTGAGTGAACTTTAGCTCCTCCAATAGTCTCTTAATCCATATACCCTCACAAATAGCATGAGCTAGTGCCCTAAATTCGGCTTCGGCACTACTTCTTGCCACCACATTTTGTTTTTTACTACGCCAAGTGACTAAGTTTCCTCCAACAAAGGAGCAATAACCTGAAGTTGACCTTCTATCTGTGGTACTACCTGCCCAGTCAGCATCTGTGTAGATTTCAACATGAAGATGACCTTGTTTTTTAAATAGTATACCTTTTCCTGGAGTGCCTTTCAAGTATCTTAAAATTCTATTTACTGCTTCAAAGTGAGCAGGACCAGGAGCATGCATAAATTGACTAACCATACTAACGACAAAGGCTATGTCAGGACGTGTGTGAGATAGGTAAATAAGTCTCCCAACAAGTCTTTGATATTTTTCTTTATCCTTTACTTCTTCACATGTTGATGTTTGCAATTTCACATTTTGTTCAATAGGAGTTTCTGCTAGTCTACAACCGAGTAATCCAATTTCTTCTAGTAGATCTATTACATATTTCCTTTGATTTACTAGAATTCTACTTTTCGATCTTGCAAACTCCATTCCTAAAAAATATTTTAGGACTCCCAGATCTTTGATTTGAAACTCATTAGCTAAATTTTTCTTCAAATGGTTATTTCCAGATCATCATTGCCAGTTATTATTATGTCATCAACATACACTATCAAAATGACCATCTTGCCGTTTCTAGTATGTCTATAAAATATAGTGTGATCTGCTTGACTTTGAAGAAATCCATAGCTTGTAACTGCCTTCTCAAACCGTTCAAACCATGCTCTGGGTGACTGCTTGAGGCCATATGATGACTTATGTAATCTGTATACGTTTTTACTTCCATAATTTATTTCAAAGCCAGGTGGTAAGTCCATAAATACCTCTTCTTCGAGATCACCGTTAAGGAATGCATTTTTTACATCAAGTTGATACAAAGGCCATTCTTCATTGACAACAATAGCTAGCAATAACCTAATAGAGTTAATTTTGGCAACTGGGGCAAATGTCTCTTGATAATCGTTCCATAGGTTTGGGTGAATCCCTTAGCAACCAATCTTGCTTTGTACCTTTCAACACTCCCATCTTGCCTAGGTTTGGGAACATCAAGGTCAGAGTCATTGGTTATATTATTTTCAAGAGGAGAAGAAGTGGAAGGAAGAGTTACAGATAAAGTACCTGGATTATTAGGATCAGTTGTCGGAGTGTCAGATTGATAATGCGTCGGATTAGCCATCTTGCCTATGTTCTTTTGACTTAGCTTTCTCCTAGTATAAACTTGAAGTTCAGGTTGATTATTCTGTAGTGTTTCGCCCCCTGAGGAGGAACCTTCCATAATGGGCATCGTAACAACCTCAGAGTGTATGATATTTGGAAGAGGTGAGGCATCCCAAAAATTTCCTTCAAATGTAGATGTCTCCCCCTGAAGGGAATGAGGTTTAAAAAAGGATTGGTGTTCTACAAATGACACATCCATACTTTCAAAAAATCTCTTTGTTACAGGATCATAACATCTATAGGCCTTTTTATGGGAGGTATAGCCTAAGAATATGCATTTGGTAGCCCGAGGATCTAGTTTGGACTGTGAAGGGTTGGACACATAAACAAAGGCAATACATCCAAAAACCTTGATTGGTAGATCTGAGAAAATTCGAATTGTAGGAAAGGTGGTTCTTAGGTATTCTAGAGGAGTTTGAAAACCTAAAACCTTAGTAGGCATTCGATTTATGAGGTAAGTAGCGGTAAGAATCTCGTCACCCCATAAATACTGAGGGACATTCATAGAGAACATAATGGCCCTAGAATCCTCCAATAAATGTCTATTCTTTCGTTCTGTAATGCCATTTTGTTGAGGAGTATTTCTATAGGTTGATTGGTGATAGACTCCTTTGGTGTGTAAGAACTCAGTTAGATAGGTATTGAAATATTCAGTGCCATTGTCGGAATGTAAGATACTGATTTTGGTTTTAAATTGGGTTTCAATCATGTTATAGAAACGGATAAATACCTCCTTAACATCAGACTTGTGAGTTAAAAGATACACCCAAGTTACACGGGTGTGATCATCGATAAAGGTAACGAACCACCGTTTCCCACTTTGAGTTACTACCTTAGATGGACCCCAAACATCACTATGAATTAAATAAAAAGGTGCAGAAGCCTTATAACTTTGAGGTAAATAAGAAGTGCGATGAGTTTTTGCAAAGGCACAATGTTCGCAATGAAAGGTAGAATAATCAATTCCTTTAAAGAGTTATGGAAACAAATACTTCAAATAGAAAAAACTGGGATGTCCTAATCTATAATGCCAAAGCATCAAAGTTTCCCTAACAGACGGAGAACTAACACTACTTAAACCCTGAACCTTTTTATGACTAGTTGAAGCTTCCTCAAAATAGTAAAGGCCATCAAGCATCCTAGCACGTCCAATCGTCTTCCCCGACTCCTGTTCCTGAAAGACACAATGTGAGTTATAGAAAATAACACGACAGTTAGAATCTCTAGAAATCTTGCTAACTGAAAGCAAATTGCAAGCTAATTTGGGAACATGAAGGACGGATTGTAAGGTAAGGTGTGGAGATAACTTAATAGTTCCTTTTCCAGAAATAGAATTGAAACTACCATCTGCTATTCTAATTTGTTCATTACAATATAATGGAGAGTATGACTCGAAAAGTTTTGAAGAACTAGTCATATGGTCAGAAGCTCCGGAATCTATAATCCACGAAGTTGAAGTAAGACAGGAGAAGGCATGAGGACAATCAATTACCTGTTTGTGCCAAGGAAACACTAGGATTACCATAAGTCGTAGTGGTCTTGAGCAGCTTCAGGATTTGATCAATTTGCTCTTTATTGAATGGAGTTGATTCAGCACTATTGGCACTAGAAGCTGGTGGACGAATACTCTTTTCACCTTGTCTATTACTTTTATGATTGACAGGTTTTCCATGGATCTTCCAACATGTTTCCTAAGTATGTCTCGGTTTGTTGTAGTGATCACACCACACACGAGGCTTATTTGTCTGATCAGATGCCTTGTTTGCAATGGCTTCAACAACTAACGCAGAGCTTTCTTCTGTATCAACTGGTTTTTTACCCATCATCACATGTTGCCGACTTTCTTCCCTGCGTACTTCAGAAAACACTTCGTTGATATTAGGAAGGTTAGCTTTACCTATTATTCTGCCTCGAACTTCATCAAACTCAACATTAAGTCCAGCCAAGAATTTTTAAATTCGACCATTCTCAACAATTTTCTTATAGTGCTTTTGATCTTCAGTGGAATTCCATTCATATTTATCAAACAAATCAAGGTCCTGCCAAATTTGCTTCAGTAAGTTAAAGTACTGAGTAACGGAATTATTCCCTTGTTTTATGTCACTTAGTTTGAGATTTAGTTCAAACACTTGAGACTGATTTTCTAAGTCGCAATACATCTCTGTGACACTATCCCATAATTCCTTAGCTGTAGAGTAACACATATAATTGCTACTAATTTCTTCCACCATGGAATTTACTAGCCAGGTCATCACCATGGAGTTTTCGGCATCCCATGTAGCAAAAGATGAATCATCATTGGAAGGTGCTACCTTGTCTCCAGTAAGGTACCCAATCTTTCCTTGTCCACGAATATACATTCGAACACTTTGTGACCACTGAAGAAAATTGTCACCATTAAGTCGAATGGTTGTGATTTGGATAGTAGGGCTATGGGTTGGAATTCTAGCAACTGATATCTTGTCTTCAGACATTATTCTTCAGCAAAAAACAAGATTTTAAGGCTAGATAACTAAAAAAACAGCAGTTGAAAAACCCAATCAGTTGGCCAAAAAACTTGAAAAAATAACCCAAACTTGAGAAACAAGCAGCAGCAAGGTTTCCTGGAGCTGCGATAGGTTGAATGGACAGCAGGTGCGTGAGTTCTCCCCTGGAAAAAAAACAGTCACCAATGAACAGAAATCAGACACCGATGGACAGCAGGCGCGCGAGTTAAAAAAACGCTTAGGAATGGGTTTTTTTTTTCAACGGACAGCAGCGGAAACAACTGGGTTCTGGCAGCCGGCGAGTTCTGTCACCGGATAAGAGCGGACCGATGTTCGTCGGCGGCAGTGGAGGTAGACAGGTGCGGCGGCGGCTGAATTGACAACAGGCTGTTATAGGGTTTTGAAAAAATATTTTTATTTCTCTTTTTCTTTGTTTGGCTCTGATACCATGTACAAAATATAATGAGAGGAATATTTTTCTATATTATTCTTTGATAATAGGTGTTTCTTAAATAGAGAAACCCTTACTTTACAAATAAGGAAACAAATAATACATTAGGATAATATCCTCTACAAATCAATAATATTATAAATACAAGATACTAATCCAATAAATATGGAAACAAATAATTTGAGAATAATCATCAAATAACCAGCAAGTTTCATGTTATTTAGCAGTATTTGTAATACAGGCTCCCATTTCTTGCAATCTCTGGTTCCATTCTGCTTGTCCACAAGATATATCTTTCAT
The DNA here is from genome assembly GCA_036507275.1 of Sicyos edulis. Taxonomy (NCBI): domain Eukaryota; kingdom Viridiplantae; phylum Streptophyta; class Magnoliopsida; order Cucurbitales; family Cucurbitaceae; genus Sicyos; species Sicyos edulis. Next base: position 1,172,678 of record CM071858.1, on the reverse strand, counting down.
CTTCTCATACTTATAAATTATGATCCATGACAGGTTGTTGGTCGCCTGGGCGAAAATTACATGGAATTACCTACACAAGATTAAAATTGTGCTATTGGCTTGGTTATCTATAGGTCCTGTAATGTTGTAAAAACTGCAAACAGGTCACCGAGGTAGCCACCTCATTTTATTCAATATCTAAACACCCGATTTTATCTCGTAGATGAGCTCGTCCAATGTCGATTTTCTTACGTCAAGGTTGGTCCCTAGAATTTCTTAAGAATTCAGTGTATCACTAGTTGAAATGGAACTGGCCATATTCTTAGAAGCTGTATTACAATTACTTGGTGGCTTGTTGAAATTTATGACATTCTACTTCATATGCCACTCTGATATGTGTTATTTGTCGTATTTACCTTCCTTTTTATTATGTCAAAGGAATTTACTCTTCTAAATTTGATGTTTCCTTTCTGATGTGGCTTGTAATTCAAAGTTTCCATCTTTATGTGGCTTTTTAAATATTACTCTTTTACTAGAATCACTTTTGTTTTGATGATTTCAGATTATTCTGAGAATGATTAGCTTCTATCTCCAACAGTGATATTTTTTTTTTCTTCAAAACTATCTTCAACGAGTAATTAGACAAAAATGTTTCCTGATTAACAGGATTTCTAATAATATGAGATGGTTGAAGTTCTTCTAAGGTCATATATTGGTCTGTGTTGTGATAGAAACAGAAACGTAATCAACCATCTAATCAAGATGAAAATATAAAGATTTACGTGGTTTGCTAATATTATATTAATTATGTTTACTGACGGGGAGAGAAATGTTGCATTAAGAAGGTTGTATACAGATATGAGTAAAAGAGATTAAAATTTTGGATTTTGAAGGTGTTCTCCCTTCAAAGTTCTAGGTTTGTGTTATATTTATCTGTAGATATCTCCAGTGTTTCCGTTCCTTTGGTATTTTTTGGTGCTTGGTTTAGGGACGAGCGTGGTTATTTTGGGTACACTAGAGTGAAGTTTCGATTTTTCGGTTTAAAAAATAAATAACAATTCAACCGGTGCCTCAAACATGAGATAAGGGTTAAAGTTGAGCCATCCGTTTTTTTATTCTCCACGATTGGTAGGGGTGTTCGTCGGTCGGTCGGGGTCATTTTTTGGAGAAAACCGACCTCGATAAACGACATATCGGTTTTCTAATAATAAAAACCGAAAAAAATTTTGAATCGAGAATTCCGACCGACCGTCGGTTGGTCGGTTCGGTCGGTTAAGGCTTTTTTTAAAAAAAAATCAATAGAAAACCATGGATGTTACTCTTATAATTTAATTTTTTTAGAAAATTCTCCGACCGACAGTTAATTATTTAATTTAACCGACTCCGACCGACCTTATCAAAAAATCGACCGACCGACCTTGATTCGGTCGGTTTTGGTCGGTCGGTTCGGTTTTCGGATAAAATGTGAACACCCCTAACGATTGGGGAAGAGAAATCCTTCCGGTTCTTTCAAGAACACCAGGGAACTGTTGAATTTTGAAAACAAATGTATTTTTGGCAGAAACCAAGGATAATACCGTTATATCTGTTTTCAAAATAACAAGTCTGACACAGAAGTCAGATGGTTCTTATCGTTTAATGAACTTGTTCTTGTTTCAAAAGGAAAGAACTTGTTCTTTACCTGATCTATTTTATTTGGCATACTATAAATGAACACTTAATGGGAAAAAAAACATCTTTCTCACTTTATTTCAAACAGTATAAATCCAAAGTTACAAACATTTGTAGAAAAAAAAACAAACAAATCCTCTCTTTCTCTCTCTCACACAAACACACAATCTTTCTCAATTCACCACCCTGCAATTGACTCTAACATTGCCATTTTCAATAACCCCAACATTACCCAATTTCACCATTGAAGCAGCAAATTCCTGAAAGAACAAGTTCTGATCTTTGGCAAACAGCCCCACAATCTCTTTAGTTCTAGAATCTCCAAACAGAGACTGATCTGAACCAAACACCCCTTTTCCTTCCAACAGTCTCTTGTAATACAAATTGTCAAACTTTGAGGAAGTTGGGTCCAAAAACTGGCCTGCATTTTTGTCCAAATTTTGTTTTGGACATTTGCCTTTGAGGATTTGGGCAAACCCAGATTCCAAAGTAGGATCAGTATCATGAATTGAGCTGAAATTGGAAAGCCTAGATTGAAATGAAGAACAGTGTGAGAATCCAAGAGTGTGGGCCCCAGATAAGGCAACCATGTCTTTGACTTGTAATCCTCTGTTTCCAAAGCTTTGGATTAGTTGAGATACATTGAAAACTGGAGCTGGTAAGTTTATTGTTTCAGAAGCATTTGAAATCTTCCCATCTTTTCTTCCTTTTAGTACACTCCAATTTGGGCCCCCTGACTGCATATTTTTTTTCCATGACACAAAGAAAAATGAATTGATGTTACTAATGAAAAATGTTAGGTAAATAAGAAAACAGATTTACGTGGTTTATGAAGGTTGTGTTAGTTATATCCACTCGCAGAGAAAAGAACATGTTTTATTAGACAATAAGAATGCAAATGTTTGACAGAGATGGCGAGGGGTTGTTTGTTTACCATATTAAGGAGAATTTAGCTTAAAGAGTTATTCTCGAGTAATTAAAAATTGAGAATTGTCCTCAAAATCTCATTTGGATGTGGTTTTTGTGTAGATGAGTTAGATTTAAAACCTTGTTTGCACGTAGATTTAAAATAGATAGTTATTTTAAGTAGTAAAAAAGAAATGATTAAAAATAAGTGATTAAAAATGAGTTATTTTGATTGATTTTAAATGCATTATTAAAAATGATTTAAAATGGATGTAGCTTTTTTTAGCAGAAATTAGTAAATCATCCATCTAAATCCTCCTAAAATATGGCAAACAAACACTCCCTCAGAGTTGAGAGTTTATAATGTATCATAAAAACTTAATACATGATTTGACCCAAATTACATAAAAATCCAACACAAAAATATAAAACATAGTGAACATATTTTCAAGGTTTGGTAGTGCAACATATTTCAAGACAACTTTGCATTTCCTTGGTATAAGTTTAGTCCTTAACTCATAAGGATATATCTTTTTTTTACTTCTTTTACTTAAGTATATGGTAGGTTATTGAATTTGTGATGTTATACATGTCTCATCTGTAGACCTTAACAGAATTTTTTCTTTTTTTTTATTTGGTCTAATATAACAGTTCCTGTTTCCCTATCAAATGCTAAACCTAATTGAATAAAATTTATAGGGAATTTTGCATGTATAACAAAAAAAGGCAAAATATTTCCATCTATAGCACAAAATCTAAAATAATTTCATTTGTAGCAGAAAATCCAAATTGACTTCTATCACTTGTTGAGTTCTATTAGTGATAGAATTCAATCAATGATAGACTCATTCTATCACTCCTTAAGTTTTCTATCAGTGATAGAAATCTAAATTGAGTTCTATCACTAGGTGAGTGATAGAAATAAATATGCTATAGATGAATTATTTTAAAAATTATGCTACAAATATAATACAAAAGGTAGAATATGCTGCTGATGGTAAATTCTCAAATTTATATTAGCTCTCTTATAATGTGCTATACTAACCATATTAATGAAAATGATAGGATTTATATGGAGGCTAAAAAGTTAAAGAGTTTGTTGAGGAATGGAATATTTTTGTAGTGATTTAGGAAAGACCCAAGTAACTAATAACTTTCGGGGGTGTTTGGAATTTGGCGTTGAGAAGAGGAGAGGAAGAGGAAATCAAACTCCATGTTTATTTTTAGGATATCAATCTCTCACCAATTCCTCCCCAACCTCTCATCTAATATCACATTAAATATTTTATTTAACCTTTTAAATGTCACATCAAACATTTGTTTTTTAAATTTTCAACCATATAATATAATATAAAATATCTTTTATCTAATCTTATCAATTATCACATCAAACTTTTTCTAATTTTCAACCACATAATATAACATAAATTTTTTAATTAATATAAATATGTAATGATTACATTAAAAATATAATATAAAATATATATTTTTTAAAACATCTCATCTCCAAAACATCAATCTCCAAACAACTACTTCATATATCTAAATTACTCAAATTTCATGTTCCTCTTTCACTTTCTCTCTTCTCCTCTTTTCAACTCCAAAATCCAATCACCCCCTAGTATATCTTGTATTTTTTTTTATTTTTATATTACAATATGTTCTTGGTTGATAAAATGGTAAATTGTTTCAATTCGATTCTCAAATCAACTCTCTAATTATTTATTCATGTATCCTCAATATAAATCTTATCAGAAAACTGATAGAATCATCTAAAAAAAACATACAAATTTAAAAAGTTTATGAATCTATTAGAAACTTTTAGGAGTAGAGAAAATGAGTAACATACCAGAGTAACAACATCTCTAGCAGCAATAGCAACAATATCAGCACAAGAAACAGTATGTGGGCAAGCACTTTCAAGCTTGGCTTTGGCGTCATCTATCACATAGAACGACCCTAACGATAAGTTCGGAGGCGCATCTTTCTCCGCCTGGTTCCCCGGTGTCGAAGCTATCAACACCGATGCATCGCATCCCTATCAAATATAGAGCAACAACAACTCCCATCATCAATACGACAAACAATTCTCCACACTACTGTAACTTACTAAATAAGTCACGTCAGCAACATTTAAGAACGTTACGCGTCGTAACATCTAACGATTTTGAAGATTACCCTTATGAAACAATCATGAAAGAAGAGCCTGAGAAGGCGGGCGGGAACTTTGGGGTCGAAAACGGAAGCATTGTTGACAGTTTGGAGGATGATTTTCTCAGCATTTGGACATGTTTTTGAGTAATAATTGATATCAAGAACTCCTTCAGACAGACAAATTGCAAACATCATTAGAATCAAAACTGTTGTATTTTTTGCCATTGTCTCAAACATATATTTAAAAGCTGCTGCTTTAATTTGTATGTTCTGTTTGGTAAAGTTTTGATCTTTATATAGAGATTTCTTTAGAAAGATTTGGAAGAGGTTAATTAAGGGTTAATGAAGCAAATTAGCTGTTTGATTTGGATTGATTGGTACTGTACTTTTAAGCTACTCCATTGTGGAATAAGAGATCAGTTTTGTACTGCTCAGTTTTATCTCTTTCCAAAGTTTGGAAACTCATTAAGCAACCATGCAAAAAAAAAAAAAAACATAAAAAATAATAAAAAAATCAAAAAGTTCATGTGTTATTTTAGTCCAAGTAGATTAAAGGTTAAAAGAAATGACTTTGCCAAAAAACAAAAAGCTTCAATTCTGTCTTTTTAATTGGTTGGTCATCAAACTTGATGGTCATCGAGTTCAAGCAATTTTGAACTTGAAACTATTTAGTCTTTGTTTGATAACAATTTCGTCTTTAATTTTCTATTTTTGTTTTAACTTTCTAAAAACATGTCTTTGGATAATCAATTTTGGTTCATATTTTCAAAATTTTCAAAATGTTTTTAGAATACATATTGGGGGAGGGGGGACAAATACCGATTCCCGGACTCGAATTTGTGACGCTGATGTTGAACTAGTTTAGAATCAAATAATGAAACCATTGCGCCACTGAATTATTCAGTACATTATCGGAGTTTTGTTCCTTCCGGCTTGTGATCATCAATTTGTTAAATGTAATACAATGGAAACAAAGGAGTGTTACACCATAATTTTGAATGACTTCCAAACATGTTTTAAATGATTCAAAATCAATTCTTATGAAATGAAAGTTTCATTTAAATATATAAAATTTCATTAAGTTGATTTGGAGTGAGATTTTTGCATGTGACAACTGATTTTAACCATTTCAAAATCACTCTTAAACAGAGCTATAAAGTTGGAATAAGTTTTTGATTGAAGGGTTGATTGGTTAGGCAATAGCCATCAGAGTTTGGTTGGTGGATATGTAAAACTGAAAGTACAAACAATAATGCGTGCTGCAAAATTACAAAAAAAAAAAAAAAAATCTACCTTCACAATTTTATCAGACAAGAAACTAAGTTTTTTTTTGGGATATTTTTTTGGAAATTTATCCTTCATAGCATATTTTTTGCTCTTCATTATAATTAAAGCACATTTTAAAAAATAATTTCATCTATAACACATTTTTTAAAATAATTTCATCCATAGCACATTTTGCCCAAAATTGTTATTCTAACATCATCAGACTCTTATCAGTTCAACGGATAGGTTTTAGACTCCTATCAGTTTAATTGATAGACTTTTATCACTTCAACTAATAGACTTCTATCACTTTAACTTATTGACTTTAAATTTCTATCAGTTCACCTGATAGACTTTAATCGATTTTGAGTTGTTAAACAATGCAAATTGATAGACTTCAATCATTTGTGTGCCACAAATGAATAAGTTTGGGAATTGTGCTATACATGGAATTATTTTGTTTTTTTTAATATACATGCAAATTTCCCTTATAATAATACTTTGAAAATTTATCCTTCGTAGCATATTTTTTGCTCTTCATTACAATTGTAGTCCATTTTTTAAAACAATTTCATTCATGGTACATTTTGTCCAAAATTCCTATTTAGACTTCTATCAATTCAACTGATAGATTTTAGATTTCTATCAGTTTAATTGATAGACTTCTATCAGTCAATTAATAGGCTTCTATCAGTTCAACTGATAGACTTTAGACTTCTATCAATTCAAGTGATAGACTTCAATCGACAAACTGATAGACTTCAATCACTTTTGTGCCACAAATGAATAAGTTTGGAAATTGTGTTATACATAGAATTATTTTGTTTTTTTTAATATACATGCAAAAACCCCATATTTTTTAGCGGGTGGACTAGTTTATGTTACTTCATTATTGACACATGAATAACTAACTTTATATGCATGAATAGCGAACTTCTATGTATTTAACATGCTAGCAATTATGTATGATAATACCATATTTTAAGTTCTATAAAATCGTAGGGACTAAATTTTAATTTTTAAAATCATAAAGACTAAATTCTAACTTTTTTCAAACTATAGAAATTAAATTCCAATTTTTTTTTCAAACAATAGGGGATTAAAACCTAGTTTTTGAAAGCAGGAAAACTAAAATCTAACCGTCTTTAAATCATGTGGACCTAAATTTATATTTTACACTTATGAAAAATAATTAAAATGAAGATGAACAAGAAAAATTCAATTACGGTTTGAATTTATTTTACATAATTAGTTATATCAATCTATTTAAATTCAATAAAGAACAAAGTGTCACCGTTAATTTTTTAAATGTCTACTAAAAATCTATAAAACAAAATTTATATCCTTAATTATTTTTCGTAAGCGTAAAATATAAGTTTAGGTCAATATGATTTAAAAATAGTTAGATTTTAATTTTCATGATTTCAAAAATTAGGTTTTAATCTCGATCGTTTAAAAAAAATGGTCAAAGAAGATATTGAAGTGTTTAAGGACATGAGTTCAATCCATGATAACCACCTAACTAGATATTAATTTTAGGTCACCTTTACATCCCGAACAATCACAAATATCAAAAAATAAAATCTCAAATTATTTTAATTTTTATTTCATTTCCCTTTTCTTCATTCTATTTTATTCTATTTCTTTTTCATTTTAGTGTATTTACCCTTTGGTGGTTGTCGCCAACTACCTCTGCCAACACTATTTATTGCCATGTCATCAACTACTTTTTTTTGGATCGAAACTGTGAACGTGGAGTGAAAATGGATAAACACCAAATATGTTGTGATTGTTTGCATCGAATAGAGCAGAGTCGCAGCTAAAAGAGATTGAGAATAACAACAATAATGAAGAGGAAGAAGAAAAAGAATGACACATTGATTTTAGGTGGAAAACCCTTAAACAAATCAGGGTAAAAACTACGGACAATAATAGAAGAACTTCATTATAAAAATAGGAGTTGCACACTTTTTTTTCTTACAAAATAGCAACAAACTCTCTTATAAGGAGAAACTCTCTCCATTTTTATCTCACACCCTCACTCGTTTACATGTGGGATGTCTTGGGAGATTTTAGGATGGTTTGCCAACAAATGACATCACCAATTTATGGTCTCATGAACTTGGATTTCAAGTAAAATCCTATGGTCATAAATTGGTAATCAAGAAAATCATGTGCTCTCAATTTTGCCACAACTTCACTTTGGACAAAGTCATGTATGATCTAGATATTTCTTCAACAATCTTAGACAACGTGTGTTCTAGAATTCTCGTCACCATTCTTAAACAAATGATGTTCTAGAATTCTCTTCACCAACCTAGAACATATGTGTATGATCTAGAACCTTCTTTGGCCATCTAAAATAAAGTTGAATGATCTAGAATTTTTTAATATTATTTAAGAAAACCAAATAACCAATCGCGTCACCATCCGAGTTTATATCATTAACTGCTTAGAAACAAATTAGTCTTAACTAATGTGTGGGTAAAGTGTCACTAAAATTAAGAATAAAAGGAATAAAGGAAGGACAGAGCTTTCAAAAGTATCAAGTCTCGATTACGTGTTGAACATAAATACTTTAGTCCAAAACATTCTTGATGTTAATCCTAGAAACTAATTCACTTTTCTTGGTTGTTGAAACTTCAAATCAATTGATATTAAACTAATCAACTTCTTATTCAATAATCGTTTCAATTCTCTAAAAACTTTCAACCAATATCTCAAAGAAGCCGTTTTCATAACCCATTTCCTAATTTTTTGTTTACTTCTTTTCCTTTTTAAAAGCCTTTTGCTGATATATTACTTTTCACATTATGTATATTTATTTCTGCTTCAGTGATATTATTAGTTTAATTTTGAATTTACAAAACCATATATCTTTTTTATCTTACCATCCCTTCATAAGATACATACAAGAAAAATTAAAGGGGGATGTACTTTTATTTTGTTAAGTCTTGAATTTAAAATATGAAATGAAAATGAAAAGAATGACCGAGACTTTCATGTTACAATATCCTATAGCAAAAGGTATATGTTTTAGTTTGAAGGGAATTTGCACAATTTTTAAAATAATTTATCTATAGCATATAATTTTCTATTAATGGTAGAATGAGTCTACTAATGATAGAATTCAATCAGCGTTAGAATTGAGTTTGTATTAAAGCTATATTATTAGTTAAATTCTATTGGTGATATGGAACTTAATTTGAATTTCTTACTACAGATGAATTAGTTTTGATTTTATGCTATGAATAGAAAAATTTACTCTTTTTTATTATACATGCAAAATCTCTTGATTTGAACTTAGCTCATCGATGGAATGACTAGTTGTCATGGTTGATAGGTTCCATTTTTACTTAACTATTGTATATATACTATAAAATACTAATAAATGAATAAAAATAGAGAATTTACCATCAGCAGCATATTCTACCTCTTGTATTATATTTGTAGCATAATTTTTAAAATAATTCATCTATAACATATTTATTTCTATCACTCACCTAATGATAGTCTATCACTCACCTAGTGATAGAACTCAATTTAGATTTCTATCACTGATAAAAAACTTAAGCAGTGATAGAATGAGTCTATCATTGATTGAATTCTATCACTAATAGAACTCGACAAGTGATAGAAATCAATTTGAATTTTCTGCTACAAATGAAATTATTTTGGATTTTGTGCTATAGATGGAAATATTTTGCCATTTTTTGATATACATGCAAAATCCCCATAAAAATACAACTAAATACATGTTATGTCACATCAATGCTATGATTAAATTCTATACACAAGAATGACCAAAATGTGAATAGTGTATGTATTTTGAAAATAAAGTATGAGAAGTCAAAATCAACCTAGTTCAACTAATAAAAATTTATATACGTATTATCGAATTTGAAATTAGAAGTATAATTTGGATTCGGAATCCTCTGCCCTTGTATATATATATATATATATATTTACTCAATCAAAAAATTGCACTTTCACATTAGAAAGAAGACAAGTGGATGTGAAAGGAAACCAAATTTTGAGACCAGAAAGGATGATGCATGGAGACAACCTATTCATAAAAATGACAGAGATTTCTAGATTAGGTCACTGAGCTTTTTTAGTTTGATGTCCTTTTTTTAGATAAATTAATCCATTTATTAAGCAAAAAAAATCTATTTAATTTAACATTAAGCATTTCAATTTTATATCAAATAGATCCGTAAACTATTAGACACAAAAACAAAAGATTAGAGATTTATCCAAACATTTTGAGATTGAATTCGTAATTAAAAAAAATATAATTATATAAATTTCACTCTTACAATTTTATGAGTTGAAAGTTTTTTTTTTTTTTTTTGAGTATAGACGTAAAATTTCGAATTCATGACATTTTAATTATTCAGCATACATTAATAATGATGAGCTTTTTTCGTGGGGTTGTGCACTGGTATCGATCGTCTGGGATTTGGAAGTGTGCTACCCTCAAGGTTTTAAGTTTAACGCGGTTGTGGGGATTAATTTTTCAGGTGACCCCTAATTTTTCGATGTACTCCAATAACACAATTTAGAAAAGGGTTAGGTCGGATTTAGAGGAACAAATGTCTAAATTTTAAGGTTATCAAAATTAATACGGATGAATTATTACACATTTTAGATTGAGAGTTTGTCTTGTACTTTCACAAAACCTCGAGACCGGTAGCTATCATTAGATGATTAAGTATATGACATTATCCTATTATATATTTGAATCGTGTGTAAGACTTTTTATGAGATTTTATCAAATTATAAAAATAAAACTTTAACTCACAAAGAAATAGTGAAGAAATTTTAATTAAACTAAATATTTATAAAACATGGTCCCCCAATACACTTGTAATAAAAGACATAAAATTAATGGATTCCTTTTTTTTTTTTTTTTTGATGAACAACAAACCACGGTTTATATACATGGTTTTCTTTATAAAATTAATGGATTCCTTTTCTTTTTTAATTCTACCATAATTAAAGATGGAAGAATGCTTATAATCTATTGATAATTAGGTTTACATTGATACAACTAATGAAAGGTCAGTAGATAGGTTCAGGTGGGCTCTTTTGGACCAACCGTGAATCAAAATGCTCTCCTATGGCTAGCTTGGTTTACGGTCCACAACATCGAGTTTTTTACTGGTCTAGTCTTCAGACCAGACCGTTGGTTTAGTAAACTTAGGTGGTTTTGCAGTTTAGTTTTTTTCTTTTCCAAACCGACCTTTCTTTTCTCTTCAAATTCCACTACTTTGTTGGTTTCGGGCGAAAAACACACATGTGGCAAACTTACCTACACACTAAGCCCAACTCATATATATATGACAAATTTAGAGCCACACAAAAATTTCTTTCAAACAAAAAAAACATAAAAAAAATTCATTTGTGTGACACTAACTGTGCCACATATGTAATAAGTTGAGCATACCTGTAGGTAAGTTTTTCTCTAAAATTATTAATCAAAGTTGACAATATTTATTTATTTTTTATTTTTTGAAAGGAAAGTTGACAATATTTACTTGATCTTAGCTATGGGAGTCTGAGTATTCTCAATTTGGCAAGGCCTTAATTTGTTCTTACTAGTTAATTTATCTTCTTTTTTTTCGAGCTTCAATGAGGTGGGTGGTCATCTGCCGAGTTAGGATTATAAGGTTTTTTTTAGCTTATATTGAAGTTTGTGTTTCAAAAAAAAAAAAAGAAATAAAAAACTGAAAAATATCATTCACATGTTGCCATGTAATTTTATAAATGTGCTATTACCAAAGAAATAAATGAGGTGGTTTTTATATATATATATATAATATAAGCTGTCCGTAAATGTTGGGATAAAGCGGGGACCACAGCCCCCAGCATCGTGCTGTCAACATTTGGACACGTGTCGGTCTGGCACATGACAGCTAGCCCCCGATGTTGTGGCCCACCCCACCTGACCTAACTTTACAAAACACACGCATTTCTGTTGTGGGCCCCCACCACGCGGCACGCCTTGCCTATCTCTTAGCTTGCGTGTGGTCCCCGCCTTACACGTGCATCCCACCACCCCCCGGATGACTCACGTGACCGCCTTTTTTTTTTTGCTGACCCATAACCCCCTTTTTTTTTTTAAATAACAATTCAAAACTTGAGTAAACAAACAATTTAGGACCGTATGAAACAAGAACAACTTGGACAACTCAGATTAATTGATCTGAATTTTATGGGGTTGAATTGAGTTATAGTTTGATTTGAGTTAGGCTATCATTTCATAATTTTTGTTGTTTTGAATTGATTATCAATTTTTTGTTCATTTAACTCAATGTGGGTGAAATGGTTGAAAGTAATTAATAAGATCTCATCTTAACATATTGATAAATAAGATATATTAATGCAATAGATAATTTCAGTTCACGAGTAATCCATCTTTTATTTATTTGTTAATATGTTTATGAGGTATGAATAAAGTTGTTTATATAAGAAAAAAAATGAGATAAACACAACTTGAAAGTCCAAAACTTTGGGTTGGTACAAAAATGCTCCAAACCTAAACTCAACACGGACCATGTATACTTCTAATGACTAATACAATGCATAAAGGTTCTTGCCGAAAAGAATCCATCTCACTAAAATCAAAATTATTATCATTAAAAATTAATCAGAACGAGTAGTCATGATACAATATGTACAACCCTATTATAAACTCAATTTAACCCTTTCAAACACATATTAAGTTGAGTATTTATAAGATTATTATAACTCAACCTAACCTAACACACCTTGTAGTGGGCTAGGTTACATTGAATTGTAATAATCCAACCTAACCCACTTTTTTTTATATATATTTACAAGTGTTTCGACCAAGTTTACACACAATTTACTTGACTTTAGAACATTTAATTGAAAATAACCAAAACTATTTAATTCATTTTCTTAAAATTTTTAGTGAGATTATTTGAACATTAGATCAAGACTCTTAAATGGGCCCAGATGCCCCTAATTGTTTGAAGACCATTTTTTTAAAAGATTCTTGACAACTAAATATATATATATATATATATATATATATATATATATATATATATAAAGGACTACCACTACCACTACCACAATGTATGCTACAACAGATAGGGACCCAGAGTACATTCCCCTAGAATTACTTTTTAAGAGACAAGGATTCTATAAATGGCATATTTAGTAATTTCAACATCATCTTTAGGAAAAAGAAACAGTACATCAGTAACATAAACACACACTAAGCAGACTACCAAATTACACAAATATCAGTTAGGAAAAATGAAACAGTTTACTTTTAAACATACGAAAATCAGATCAATCTTTAACTCTGCTAAAAAAGGGAACTTACAGCACATTAGCTGACCACAAGTTTTGATGTAGTAGCTCCAAAAACCACTCATAAAACTATAAATCTTTCATGCACAAACATCACTAGAAAAATTTTATGTAACAAAACAATCACGAGTAGAGTTTCTGTCACAACTACTCGTAATCTCTCGACACAACTACTCGTAATCCTTCCGTCCTCGATGCAAACAAAATTTCGACTTCACCAAATCAACCACTACTGTTATATAAATGTTTGGTACTGTTACTACACAGTCAGTTAAAGTTGCACATAAGTTGAGATAGAGCAATGGAACAGGCTAAAAATATATAGCAGAAAGGACTTGTTTCCTACTCTTTTTACACAGCTAACAAACATGATTTATTTCAAATAATATTTGCTTCAAATGTCAATTCCAAACCTCATTTTCAAGGTTCTGAACATGGCGTTTGAGAATTAGCAGGGTTTGGCCGACCCATGAATTCCAGCTCCTTCTTCTCATAAATCTCCAATGAGAAATCTCTCAACATTTGAGCTCTACTGGTCGAAGATGCCACCGGAGCACTCGTCGTCGTCGGAATCGAACTCTGAGAAACAATGGCCGGCGAAGATCCACTTTCCAATTCACTCGTCGAACCATTCGCTATAGCTTTGGCTACAACCGGCACTACACCCCCAAATTGCAAATTAGGATTCATAGACGAGACGAAATTCGGTATCGGTCTAGCCGGAACCGCCCAGAGCTGCGGCGGTTGGCTGCTAGACGTGCCTGGAACCATAAAGAATTGCTCTGTAACGCCGCCAGCATTGGCCCAGAAAGGAACAATGCCAGCCCCGTAAGCCGCCATTGGAGCAATCGGTGTAAGCCCCGAAGAAACCGAAGCTGGATCGCGGTCATCCGATTCGCCCTTTCGTCTTCGTTTCCTTGGCGCCTCAGCAATTTCGCCATTCGGCCTCGCCGGAGATGTGGTTGGGATTTTCAGCGTCCCGCCGACGGAGACGGCAATGGCCGGAACAGTGCCGGTCCCGGTAGCTTCAATAATCGCCGGCTCGGCTTGCTCGAGTAGCCACCGGATTGTTTCGCCGTCGGATTTATGGTCGAGTTCTCTGGTTAACTGGAAGATACGGGCGGCGCAGGCCGCCGGCATCCGAACCCTCCGGCCACGGCCTTCCACCTTCGTGTGGCGGTCCTTCGACGGCCGTTTCGCCGCCGTAGACGGCGGCGGAGAAAGACTCAAAGTATGCAATACATCCAATCCGTGCTCCATAATCCCTTCCCTCTTCGGAACCGGTAAAATCTCTTCAGCCAAATCAAGATTTAAAGAATCTACCGTACTACCGGTCTGATTTTCACAGCCGCCATTAGAGCCACCATCGTTTTCATCAACGCGATTGTTTCGATTGGCTTCCTCCATGTAAACCCCCAAATCAAAATTCAAGAAAAACCCAGAAAAATTGAGATGAAATCGAAGAAACCCAACAAATAAAACGCCTGAAAATCGAGAAAATGAAACTGGAGATATAAATCAGTGAATCGTTGAAGAAGAAGAAGAAGAAGAGAATGATACGTTGACCAGAGCAGAGTGAATCTGATCTTAATTTGCACTGTGGATGATTTGATTAGAGAGAATAATTGAGAAATCAAAGCAAAAAAATTTTGGGTTAAATTATTAAAAGATGAAAAGAAAGAAAAGGAAGAAAAAAGGTAAAAGAAAGGGAAGAGAGAAACAAACCCTAGAAGAAGCAGCATCAGCAGCCAGAATCCAGCCCCACTTTATCCTTTGAAGAGGGACCCTCAAAAACCCTATTATTTATTTTATGGACTTTAATGAATGGACGGTTCAGATATTTTACCTCAATCACTACTCTCTTAGATCTTGCCACGTTTCGCTTGGGTCCCAAAGAATTTTTTGGATTTTGCTCTCCATTTTCATTTTGCCTTTTTTTTAAAAAAAAAAATCCGTGCTTCTTTAAATTAGCAAGGTTTAATGAAGATTTTTTTTTAATTCAAATAATAATTGAATAGTGAGATTTAAATTTATAAGATTTTAATCATGGACAAAGTGGGTTGGAATTTTTCTTGGGAAATTTTGCATCTATAACAAAAAAAAGTGCAAGTATTTCCATCTATGATATAAAATTAAAATTAATTTGTAGAAAATTCAAATTAAGTTCTATCATTGGTTGAATTCTATTTAATGATAGAATTCAATCAATGATAGATTCATTCTATCACTAGTTGAGTTTTCTATTAGTGATAGAAATTCAAATTTAGTTCTATGACTAGTTGAGTGATAAAAATGAATGTGTTATAAATGAATTGTTTTAAAAAATTTGCTACAAATATAATATAAGAGGTAGAATGTGCTGTTAATAGCAAATTCTTTTTTCTTTGAGTACATATTAGAGGAGGGGGACAAATACAGATTCTCGAGATCGGCTGTTGAACTAATTTACAACCAAACAATGAAATCATTGTGTCACTGACTCATTCGATTAGACAAATGTGTGGGAGATTTTTTCCTTATCCATATTGAAATTAAATCAGTAGACATATTATCACATTGAACACCTAATAACGCACTTTGGTATAGTATAGATGTGAACACTCATGCTAGTAGCGTCTATAAAACCACAACTTTTGTCTCTCAAGCTATATAAGGAGTTTTAGGATTTATTAACTCCTAAAAAATTTACATCCAACCGAGTTTTTATTAACTTCTCCTCTTTTTTACTTTTAAAAATAACTCTCATTTCTAACTATTTATTTTTAATTATTCATTTATAACTATTCAATCATATGTAACCATTCATTTTTAATCATTATTTTCAAATCAATCAAAATAACTCATTTTTAACCATTCATTTTTAATCGTTTATTTTACAACTACTAAAAATAACTACTCATTTTTAAATCTACATCCAAACAAGGTTTTGACTCTAATTTCTCTACACAAAAATTACATTCAAATAAATTTTTGACACAACTCTTAATTTTTAACAACTCAATATAACTCTTTAACTCAAATACTACTGTCAAACAAACCGCTCCTAAAGGTACTAAGGGCCGGAAACCATAGAGGGGAAAAAACTCTTACATTAGAAGACATTCTAAATCCTTATCAAATAAAGCTCGTCCTTAGTCCAACCGTAGATAATAAACCTAAGTATAAATAACATAATGAGACCTTATCATTCTTATGATCCTAAAATGCATCAATCAAGTGGGAAGAAAAGGTGGGTAAGGATTCGACTACTGGAACAAGTCTAACATGAGTATTTATTCAATGCATGACATAAATGTAGATTTTTTTTAAAGAAAGACATAAATATAGAATTTAAAAGGAAAAATAAATTATAATGTGAAAGAAAATACTTCATTCAATATCATAATTAAAACCATGTTTATAAAATAATATATGACCTAGGTCGAGAGAAATACTTTGAACATCAACAACTTAAATAAACTTCAAAAGGTTCATGCAAAAAGATAATTACTCAAATAAAAAGTGGATGTTCATGGTTCTTTCAATAGCACAACCAATCATCTTAGTACAGTTCCACAATTTAGAGAGAATTTCAGAAAGAGTAAATATAAACATACACAGTTCCACAACTTAGAGAGAATTACAGAAAGAGTGAATATAAACATACACAGTAAGTATCCTCTAAATGGAGCATGTATACAAACATGATTAGTATAAACAAGATAAACAAATCTCAATCTCAACATTTTGAGTGCATCCACAACAACCTTTGTCTCTACTTGTTTGTCCAAAGAAGACCACAACAACATAAAAAATCATACAACTCAAGTTTTATTATCCATCATTCATTAAGATATCACTTCAATCAACATGTATTCCAAAGTGATCACAATCTATACATTTATAACAAATGCATCTTGAATTATATAAACATACTAAGGTCTAAAAAACCATATTATGGGAAAGAACTCTTACCTAAGTAGATAATTCAAGTCAATCACAAATAAGAGCTCTTTCTAGTCCAATTATGAGTAAAAACTTTAAGTATAATCAACATGTGATGTGAATTTAATCGCAATTCTATTTAAATTAAGGTGAAGGCTAAAATATTACCGAACGAACTCTAAAAAATCACAATGGTGCATATAATTGACAACAATAAGGCATTTTACTATAAGCAACAACAAGTGTGATCACAGATATCAGTGAGAGTTACATCAGTGATAGATGTAGGTCTTCAAAGCTGGTTGTTGCTCACTATAAAGGGCTACACTCGCGGATTGAGGGCGAGTAGAGAGATGTTGCGGCACCATGAGGGCTACACACACAATGTGCATGCGATGTAGGTGGCGATGCACGAGGGCTGCGCGGTGTTGCATGGGTGGTAGCGTGAGGCTCGATAGTGGGTTTAGGGGCGACGTGATGCTATTGATGAAGAGCTTGGTGCAACGTTGGCTTTTTAGAGAAACCTCAAGGGCGAAGGCTTGATTTTTTCACAAATGAGCTCTCATTTTAAATGGGAAAATCACATTTTGAAGGCGAAAATCAAACGTTAGTCAAACGGAGAAGAATAATGGAAATAGGGAATTTTTCCCTATCGATGACACCATCCACGGTGCCAAGGCACAACCTTTAATTCTCATCGTTGACTTGTAGTGTATATACAAAAACTATGAGATTATTGTATAGAGCTTTATAGAATTAGAGCATTAAGCATAGTTTTAACATTAAATTAGATCGAGTATTCATTCAAATGAAGATCACAAGCTCCTTATTTTTTTTCTTTTATAGAATTAGAGCAAAGGGCTCTACTATTCATTCAATCCAACTTTACTTTCCTTCTCCATCTAGTAATATAGTAGAAAAATAAGGGAAATGAGGTTTTCATTCATATACTTTTTTAGGTACATATGAATTATTACTTTCAATCATAGGATTAAATGAAGCATAGTCTTGACAAACAAAATATTGTACCACCTGATCAAATGTTAGGTAGAATTCCATTAGGATTTTCTCCACCAAGTAACGTATAAAGGTGATAACATGTAGATATAGCATGTTACGCCTAAGAAATTTAAATCCTCTATAAGTTAATTTTTCACCAATTAAGTTCTAGAAAGGTGACCACTGGACATGGAGAAATTGTTGGTTTCTCCTTTTTTTTTTCATTATTATTATTATTATTTTATTTGCTGGAGCTTTACTGCTCTGTATATCTCAAAAATCTAAATTGAAAACTCATAGTGAGATAATGAGAATAGCTTAAATAAAAGTATAAAGAAAAAGAAACAAATCTTATCCTCATTATCAAACAGCAAAGTGACGAAATCAACGTACCTCAAACAACCATCATAGCCAAAGAACACATGGAATAAATTTTTATACTATATAACTTAATTTATTTTTTTTAAACTATACAAAAAACGAATTTTTCAAAAAGGAAAACTAAAATATTAAAAACGAGAATGGTAACTGAACAAATTTTATTAATGTTTATTTATTTCTTTAAAAAAAACAAAAATAATTATCAAACACATTCACATTTCTTATTTTAAACAACAAGAACACAAGGATTTTGAAGAAAAAAATAAGAAACAAAAAACAAAAAACTTTATCAAACGAGTCGTTAATATAAGTCGGAGATAGAGTTAACTAGAGTGAACATAAATTTGAAAGAGTGGATGTTTTTTTAATAAGAGGTCGAATCAGTTACAAATACTCTAAAGAAACTGGTGTATAATCGCCCTCATTTTTTTTTTTTTGAAAATAACCAAACTTCATTAAAATCTTAAGGAAAACACAAACCACACACGGGTATAACCCCCAAACATTGACACAAGCCCCAAACCACAGGTTGGAAGGTGGCCACCCAAAGACTTAGAGAAAAAAACCATGACCATCAACGAAAAATCTGCTCGAACCATCGTCTTCATAAGAATGGAATAGACAAATCCCAACGAAGACCATATAACCTTCATCAACACCACAATGGTTGATTTTTGAAGAACTTTGGGGGATAACCCGGGGAGCACAAGATCCCACCAAAGAGGAAAAGAGAAGGATCGATCCCGTAAAGAACCGGTCCTTGCCCTGGAACGACCACACCAGTTGATAACAAAAAAGGCCCTTATCAACAAGTTCCTCTAAGGAACGCACTAACAGAAGCCACAAACCTGTAAACCAAGAGAAAAACGGCAGCACCAACAACTACCTACCTCTAAAAATAGAAA
Source organism: Sicyos edulis (assembly GCA_036507275.1). NCBI lineage: Eukaryota > Viridiplantae > Streptophyta > Magnoliopsida > Cucurbitales > Cucurbitaceae > Sicyos > Sicyos edulis. The sequence continues at coordinate 1,153,146 of CM071858.1, read as the reverse complement.
AAACAAACAGCACCAACAAAAAGAAAAACCAATCGAAAAGGAATATAAAGAAAACTTCAACATCTATTACCCCTGCAACACCCATGAGAATCTCCCACAGAAGCAAGATCCAAATCAGAATAATAAAGGCTAGCCACCTGACCCAGCCAGCTGTCTTTGCGTGTGGGCCACGTGCTGCCAACTCGAGCCCATCAAAAGCAAGCTGCCCCACCTCAAACACTGTCAACTGACTCAACCTTGTGAAGCTCTTCTGGCTCCCACAACAGCCATTTTCACTGTCGATAGTCCTTCGTCTTCGGCCGATCTTGCCTTTTCCGATGAACTCTGCCTTCTCCGACTGATCTCGCCTTCTTAACTTTTGCCTTGCCCTTTTCGAGGAGCCCCACAAGAGTAAAGAGCAGAATGCCCTTCGCGTCTTCTTAGAACAGACTCTAACCAACCTACACTTCTTCATCTTTTGCTTTTTGAACCTTTGAACCCAACTATCCTTTCCACGGTCAAATGGCGTTCTTCCCCACCCCAACCCCTTCTTTCTTCTTTTTTCTTTTTCAACAAACTCTCTTAGCTTGTCTTCACCCTTTTCAACGACCACTTTTGCTCTCCTCCTCCTCGCCATACCAGTGACGAGCATTTGAGACCCAACCCAAACTCCAGCATGGTTTCCCATCCACCCATTAAACCCCTAAACCTAAACTCCTTCCTTCTCCCCACACAGCCCCACATGGGCTCCGAACCTCTTGCTCGCGACCGAGCCCCAAGAACGCCTTCTCTTAGAGAGAAGGACCTAGAAACGCACAAAAATGTGCCCACAAACGCTCTCCGGACGATCTCCGGGGAGACCTTCCCTGAGCCCGTTGAGAGTGCGTCTCTCTCTAGAAGTGAGAGAGAGAGACAACCTCATTTTTCCTATTAATAACCGTCCTCATTTTATGTCAGGGAAAACCCGTCATAAATATGCGAGTCATTATTTGTCCGGTTTTATTTTTTTTGGGTTTTGTTACATACAAATGTCATAAATTTTACAGAAAAAAGAAATAGAATGGCACACTTGCATTCTTTCAAGTTTCAAAAAGTTAAATTATGTCAAAATGAAATGTACCTTCCAGATTAATTTTTTCAGAGTAAATTTAATTGTATTAAATGATACAAATTCAAAAGAAATGAAACCAGTTGGTCTTAAAAGCATATGAAACTACAATTAAATAGATTAAAATTGTATTGGAATGAGAATGATAAATATTAACATTGACCACAATTGCAGTTATCAAGTCTCTTAGAACAATCAAAGTAAAATTTCCTATTAAAAAAAGATAAAATTAATCTACCACTTTCCTTTCCTTTCCTTCACTTTTTTTATATCAAATTAATCAAGAACAGATAGAATTTTATTTTTAAAAAAAGAGCATTAAAGAGTAAAAGATAATACAAATTTAGAGAGAAACAAAATTTGAAGTACTTAGATGAGAAATATTTGTATCTTAAATCCCTATGTTTTTTTTTTTGAAAACCGTGAAATTAGAGTTTTGCTCCCCTATACTCGGAACACCAAGTATCTGCCTCTAAACTGTGGCACCGAGACTCTATGTTTTAAATTGAACACTTTTACCTTTGAAATTTTAATTATGCTCACATTTTTAATCCTTAAGATAATAAAATTGTTAGTTATACATAAAATAAAAAATTTAAAATTCCTTGATGAAATGATTATTTTGGTTTTTGCGGGAATTTATTGTTTAAAAGTAAACAAAAAAAAAACTTAATTGTAATCAATTTAGAAACACAAAAACCAATTTAAAACTAGAGGCCAAAAAGTAATTTCCCAAAAATAAATAGGAAATTGTTGGAGTGGTGACTCAATTTTGAGATGCTCTTTTTTTTTCATCTCTTATGAAACCGACTATTTAAAATGGAGAAAGAAATAAACTAGCCGTTTGAAAATATCCATTTTTGTAAGCATTTGAAAATAGCCGTTGGAATGGGGATTGTGTAACTAATTGGCCTGTGATTATTGTAAACAAACCAGCTCTCGCTTTGGTTCATTTCCTTTTAGCTGGTGGATTAATGTTGTGGAGCTGGGGATTTTTCTAGCACAGGCTAAGTGTTGGAAGAAATGTTTGTGCGAGATGTTGTTCCGTGGAATATTTTTAAACCCGGGTTCGTAAAAGTGGGGCATTTAGATGCGTCTATTTCGTTGTTTTTTAGGATGGCCTCCTCAAACCCCATATGTTAGATATCTATGTCAAGAATGGATGTTTGTATGAAGTTAAGAAAGTATTTGATGAGCTCCCAACAAAGGGATATTGTGTCATGGACTATCATGATCACTGGATTGTGTCACTTGAACTGTTTTCGATGATGTGTATCTTGGGTATTATTTCTGATGGGATTATCTTAACTAGTGTGTTCTCTCTACTTGTGCTAGCCTTGGAGCTCTTGACTTTGGCACATGGGTCCATGAGTACATAGATCAAAGAGGAATCAAATGGGATATCCATATTGGAACTGCTATATGCGAATTTCGACTGTATCGAAATGGCACTACCAATCTTTAATAGTATGCCTCGCTTGGAATTCCTTGCTATGTGGTTTGGCTATGTATGAACATATGCCCAAAGCATTTCATCTTTTTGAAGCAATGATAATATCTAGTGTCAAGTCTATGCGGTAACAGTTCTAGCGATTTTGACTTCTTGTTGTCATTCGGGTTTGGTCGATGAAGAGTGCGAGTATTTAATAACATGAGTAATCAAATCTAGGGAGTGCTACTAAATGCTTGCAAAACTGCTGGAAATGTTGAGCTCTATTGAAGCATACAAGATTTCATCTTGGAACTTGATCTAGATGATAGCGGAGTCTTCGTGATGCTATCGAATATAACTTTTCTAATGAAAGATAGTCCACTGCCGCTCGATCACGGAGGACGAAATCTACAAGCTGTTAAACCTCATTTACTCTATTTTTCATGAAAGCCATTTGATGCTTCCATGGTAGGTTGCTGGTCCATTTTCAAACATGTATAACAATTTCTAACCATTTGATTCATTGCTAGTTTTTTTATTCATGAATTGAAGTTGGAGCATTCTCCCATGTACCAGGGACACTACTGGCTCGTCCTTAGATTGTTGTACCGAGATACATTAGAGGAGTGAATACACAAATTGAAAGCATGTACAAATTAATGTCACGAGGAGGTCTCTGAATTTGAGACCCCAAAAGGCAACATACCCTCAAAAGGAATCAAAATTCAAGCGTTCGCCCAACCGCGTCATTCCTCAAGGGACGATGCATTGCCAGCACAGTGAGAACTTACTTCTTTCACGTAAAAAAAAGAGAGAGCATAGACTATCTTCATTAACATAAAAATAATATATTTTTCCTAAAAAAGTCATGTATAGTTTTTCTTTTCTTTTTTTACTCATTTATAGTTTTCTAAATATACGTCATTTTGTTATTTGTTAGAAGTAAAGAACTATTTTGACATAATCTCCCAACAAGCTTTTTAGTACATCGCCTAACAAGCTTGACTACATTAAAAAATTTAGGAATTTCAACTACAATATTTAATTGGTTTCTTCTTTCTTTGTACAATATATAAATTACTTATTAAAGTTCTCATTCAATTCAAGTTGAAAAATTAGTTTGCTGACCGAGGAAGAAGAAAATGAATCACAATTCGATTAAGTTTTTGTTTAAATGAACTATTTTTATTCTGTATTATAAAAAAAAATGAACTATTTTTATTTTATATTTATTCTAACAAAAATTGAAAATGTAGCTACATTTTAAAATAAGAAAAAATAGATTAAGTTTTCGTCTAAAATCTGTTTAAATATTTATTCGAGCCGCCTAAAGTGAACATGAAGGTTTTATGATACTTTACTCAGCAATTTCTGATTATTGAATAAATGTCTGGTTGAAGTTAATAGTATTTTGTATACTAAAAAAAAAAAAAAAAAAAAAAAGAAGTTAATAGTATTTTAGATTTTTTTTTAGTTCAATTACTGACTTTAAAATAATTCATTTCTAAAAAAACCTTAAAATAATTACAAAGCATTGGTTTTTTTTTCTTTTTGATATAATTATAAAACATTGGTAATTTGGTTCAGGATGGATAAAATGTTTAAAAAATGTCTATACGGTATATAAGGTTTATACAAAATGTTTAACGAAACGAAGCCGTTGCTTCCTTTTGCTGCAACTGCCACCTTTATCTTTTTTTTATCCTTTTTAAATTCTAAATTAGGTGACATTTTTTTACTATAAAGTTCTATATCAAATTACTTGAGGTTAACCGTTTACTAACAATATTTAAATTTGTCAACAAGAACAGTTGTTTAGCTATATTAACGTAGGGTTAATAATCAAGAACTCTTATTTCAAAAAAAATAATGATAAAGAATTCTTAGATTCGAATCTTTCACTCTAAAAAGTATATATATTTAAAATTAAAATATTAAAACTCATAATTTTTTATTTATAAATCATACTCATGTTAATTATTATCTTTTAGACAATCCATCATACCAATTAAATTATATTCTTCACGATTTTTGTTAACTATTTTAATATTGTCATCCTAAATGTTATACCCTAATTAACACATACTTAACGTTATTAAATATGAAATTTGTGCTAGTTTTATAATATACATACATATATATTATGATTTTTTTTTTGGATTTCACTTTTGATATTTACTCATTGATTTTTTAATTTCCTTACTAAAAAAGTTTATAATTACTGTGACATTACTCTTTTGACATTTATGATATCTAGCATAGGAACGGATGTAGTTATTCTTTTTTCAATAAAAAGAAAAAAGATTTTAGTATTTTAATATTTATCTTTTACCTATTTTTAAAAAATGAAGTCAAATAAAAAAATTAAATAAATAAAAACTTATTTTTATTTAGTAAGAAAACATACACTATTATATGAATTGAAAAAAAAAAAAAAAGAAAAAAAAAACTCACATACCCAGCAGTAAAATTTATCAAAAGAAACAAAGTTCGAATCAACTACATGTGTACAAGAAATGCATCAACTTTTTTTTTTTTTTGAGAACAGAAAAAAAGAAAAAAAAAGAAGAGAAATTAAAGGAAAAAAGAAAAGATAAATTACAAATAAACATTCCTTAATTCTTTCCCTCAAAATATTTAAACTATATATCTTCCACCTCTATATATCCTTAACGAAAAAAAAACACACACAATTTCTGTCTGGGAAATTATTAAAAAAAAAAATCTAAACCTTTTAATTTTTGTGGTGTATTATTTATGGGAAAAAAAATTAAGCAGTTTGGATTTCCAACCCGGATTTGGGCGGGTTGGAAGAGGAGATAATTTTGATGACCAAACCGGGGAACACGTCATCCGGGTCATGGATATGCGGGTTCCGCTCCACGATAAACGGGTCACCGCACTTGTCGCTAATCGTGTGAAGCGTTTCTCCTTCTCCCACCACGTAAATCTCGTCGCACGGTCGCCACGTCAGCAAGTTGCCTTTGAGATTCCGGCCGCCGTCTTCCGCGGCGGAGGAGGAATCTCTGACGTAGCCGACGAGGATCAGGCCCAATAGGCCCAAAGCGCAGTACCATGAAACGACGTCGGTTCGAGACGGCGGTAGCCAAGTTTTGGAAATAGAAACGGCCATGGTGGAAATTGGAAGGGAAATATTTTAGTTTTTTTGGAGTGTAAAATGAAATGGAGAGGAAGATATTTATAAGTGAAATAATTTATGAAAATTGAAAGAAAAAAAAAAAGAGGATTTTTTTTATTGGGTTGAGATTAGGAGGAAAGACGTTGACATTACGACAACTTGAAGTTGTAGTTTTTGGTTTGGTTTGAATTTGTCTCAACTACAAATTTCCTCTTTCAACTCTTCCTAATTATTTCCAATAAGGAACCTAACTAACAATCTTCATTATTTTATATTAATTAGGCAAGAGTAGTTTCAAACCTCTCGATTCAATATCGATTATTTAACTTTCATTTATATAATTTAAAGAAAGTTAAAACTCATTCGAACAGTAACTTGATAATTTCATTATTTGGTGGTACTTAAATTTAATAGATATAGTATCTTAATCTCTCCGTCAACTTAGTACTAAAAAAAAGAAAGTTAAAGTTCTTCAATGATTTTTAAAACTCAGATTTTTGTTTTTATAATTCGAAAAAAATAAATTACAATTTAATTCCTATACTTTCATAAATAAAAGAATGATTTGATAAAAATTTTAAAAATAAGCATTTTCATTTGTAATGATTAGTAAATTAAATATTTGAAAGTTGATTATTCTTACATATTTATAAGTTGTAAGTTAGGTAATCGATTGACAAGAAAGTAGCATGAATCCCATATTTTACATATTCCATTTGTGAGTGATTACAAATAATAATAATTGATCAAATCATTAAAATGGAATTCTAATTTTTAAAATTAAACAATTAGATTAGGACTTCTTTATATAATATGGGACTAAATTGTAATTTTTAAAATTATAAAGGCTAAACTTTAATTTTTTATCTCGAACTAAACAAGACTATCACTTTCATGTTCGAATCGAAAGTTTATGAGAGGCGTATTAAAATATTTTTTTGTCTATATTCACTTAAACAATTTGCTGATTTGAAAAAAACAGCAGAAAATTATACACAGAAGCAACATATACATGAAAAGAAGAAATGCTTCAAGTACTAAATTATAGTGATTTTGGAACCAAATGTTACATCCATTACAGAATTGAATACAGAACCTAACCAAAGCTCAAAAACATAACTATCATTAATGTGAAACAGAAAATGAGATTCATAATTTATACATAATCGAAAGGTGATGCATTTGTTTCATTGTTTGGTAGTAATCCAGTTCAACACCACGATCATGGTTCAATTTTCTCATTTATTTAGGAGTGTATGTGGGAAGCCCACTACATAATTTTAAGGTTAAGTTACATTAATTTGGGTGTATGAATCTAATGTTTCTATCTATATTTGTTATATTGTCCCAAGGGGTTGAGACTAAGAATTTCAATGCATGTTTACAGATTAGTGGTGCCCCGAGAAGAGGAGAGTGAAGCTCCGATTTTGAAGTTTTCAAAAAAAAAATCTATATTTTTCACATTTTACAATAACTTTTGGTCTTGTATGTAAAGGGTAAGTTATCTAACTATTTAAGCACAACAAATTAATTCATGAATTATTAGGTCATAAAATTCAACGCAATATTCAATTTTACACGTGAAAATGAAGCAAAGAAGACCAATGGAAATCGGGGAAAAAAATATCTCCAAAATTATTTGGGTTCATTTTTAATTGTCTTGTTTTAGGAAATAAGTTTGTCATTTTAATAATATAAATAGATTCAAGAATTAGTTTTCTTGAAGAAAATTTTAGTTAAAGGACTCTTTTCATAAAAAAATAAATTGGCTTAGAACCTAAGGTTTCAACAATGATTTTACAAAATAAGACAAAAATGATCTAGCCCCATTGCTCACAAATATTACAAAAACACAACAATAAGTTCATGATAGCTAGTTACATATTTATCTAGAAATTAATTTTTTTTATGTATATTTTTTTTACATCTAAATATTGTAAAATTAAATATACCGTGAAAATAGTCAATATGCCAATAAAGTAGCTACGTTGCTCACAAATATTATCAAACTTTTTTTTTTTTGGAATTCAATAATATAGTGAGGATGAATCTGTAACATCTTGATCATAAGTATAAATTCATGATGTTTAACTATTATGACACATTTTTTTGTTGTGAAAAAAATTTCCCTAATTATTATATGAATAAACAAAAATATAACAGAGAAATTAAAGAAAAAAAAATAACAAAAAAAAACTTTCTACTATATGTGAAAAATTGTTACAATTATATATACAATTCCTCTTCTCAAACTCAATTACATAAACATTATCTTCAAAGTTTATACTACTTACACTTTTGCCCCCCACTCTCAAAAAGAGAATACAAAAGAACTTTAATTAGATTAATTACACAAAAACTTAAATTATTTTAAGCTAGAATACTTCGAAACCAAAATTACATACTTTTTTTAGTGCTTAAATCCCTTGTCTTACATCTTTTCGATAGGAAACAATACACTTGTCGTATTTTGCCAAAAACGCAACCTTTTTAATTTATTTACTAAAAAAAAAAGAAGCAAAAAGAGGTAGAAAGGGTAACGGAATTCGGTATTAAAATAATAAGGTATTATAAGGGATTAGGTATAAGATAATAATTTATAAGCGTGACGGATTGGGAAATTTGAGATGAATGGACACGTAGGTCCACTAGATTTTCGACACGTGGATTGATTGAAATGCCGAAAGGTTCGGATGATGTAAGAGAAGTGGTTTGTTGGCAGCAAATGCCTAAAATAGTAACATGCCAAGTGGTGCAATTATATTTTATTTAGGTGCGTTTGGTCAACGACTTAAGGAAACCCCGTCACCAAACAAACACACTTCCAATGGGAATTTAATGATTTCAATTTCTTTTTAAACATTATGATGAGTATTTGACTTTAATTTGTACCAACAAGAGTAGGAGTTAATTAAATCATATTTTAAATATATTCCATTTCGGTTGTTTGTTTTATTGGTTGTAATTAAATGCTTATTTTATTTGATGAGCATGCTAATATTATTACATCCTTTTTTTTACTTTTTTTTACCGGCTAATAGATGATTAAAATGAATCGAATGGATCGGTGACGCGATTGTTATCTAGTTTGGTATTAATCCATTTTCACTCCACAATCACAAATTCGATCCTTAAAATTAATATTTGTAATTCTCCTTCTCCCAACTTGTACTAAAAAAAAAATTAAAATGGAAGTTTTGAAAATTAGAAGCTAAAATGAATAAATGCTAATTGAATGATTTTATGATAAGATTGTTTTAGAAATCTCACATTAGATAGACACTTCCTCGTTATCAATTAAAATATCTTAATATCTAATTGGTATAAATTTCCTTTTAATTTAAATGAATATTCACTACAATACAAAAATGAATTCAATTTAAGGTTGATAAATCCAAAAGAGGCGCGCTATCTTAAGAATTACACATTAAAAATATATAAGAAACTTTCTAACATTTATATATATATATATATATATATAAATCGACTATTTTATTACTTGGAAATTGGATTTAAGTTGCAATCTCATATATACTATAAGGTAATATTTGTTTTCATATGGTTTTATGACATAGGATTGTTTTTACATCACATAATATAAGGTTTAGAATGATGCGATAGCATTAATGATTCATTTAGTTTTATTAATTGTAGAACTAATGAAAAGTCATCTTCAATGAATATATAAATAGATAATATGCATGATAGTGAGATTAAAAATATAAAATGACGTGGAACCATATAGTTCCCATTATAACAATAAAAAGAAAAGGCATTAAGATATAGCAACAAGGTTTAAAAAAAAAAAGTAATATGATAGCAATAAGGTTTGGGTTTGGCCTTCATGATTCATATATGTTAATTTACTAGTGACAACTTACATGCATGCTAATCATATAATAAAAAAAGTGAATTTGTAAATCGACATTTTAATAGTGGGCAGCTCACACGATTTCCTCAAACAATTTAAAATTATAGTCTCATCAATATCTAAAAACTTAAAAGCTACCCCCAATTGTTGTTGATAAAATTTAAAACAAACACACACATACATAAGACTTCGAAATACAATCCCTTTTCATTTTGTATAATTAAGTGCATATTTTTAATAATTTAATTAAAGTTTTATGCTTTAGAATAAGATTGCACTAGTGACTATCACAACAGTCGTTCAACGGTATTGATATAAAAGGTTATGAGTTCAAATTATTTTACTCTCAATTGTCGTAATCTCAAAAAAAATTACACTAGCCTTAATGCATGTGGGGACGAGATTCATAAATTAGGCATTACTTAAAATTTTAATTATTTATTATCTTAAACAAATTAATTATCTTTTAAGTGATTTTTATAATAAAACTCATGATCGTATAATTGAATTAGATTACAATCAAACTTACATGTCACTAATTGATCTTTCCCTCATCAAAGACCCTCTTACTGAGCAAAAATCAAGCTGAACAAGAAAAAGAAAAAGAAAAATCAAATTTGATAGGAGTTGGAGAAACTATTTCGAAATCAATTTTCTCCTTTGGTTCTCAAAATTATTAATCAATCATATAGATTAGCCTAACAATCAATAGTACATTAGAGAAGCAAGATGATATTATGGATTCACATCATAAAAATCCCCTATTTAAAAATCATTCTTCTCTAAATTTTCGTGACAAAATAAACATAATAACATATTATTTTTTGAGACTCGACTTGTAACCAATTGATTATTATGCGATACATAATATTATTGGAGTATTACTCATTTGAGCTAAAATAAAATATTATTTTTCATAAAATATGTACTTATGTGAAGGGATCATAAATTTAAATTTTCCTCAATTTCAATTATACGATTAAATTTTTTTAAAAATGTAATCAAATCAGATAGTTATCTTATGAAATTAATAAAAATTTGTGTCCACTATCTTAGAAATTAATTATCTTATGTACACTTACAAATACATATATATGAGTATATACATTAGGTATATGTATATTCAAACAACAATGTAATTTACCTTTTTTTTTCTTTGGCTAAGGAAGAGAGTGGGGTTAGCCTACATAATTTGACCAAAGCAAAATCAATCTTGTAAGATAGCAATCAAACTCTAACCCTAAAACCCCTCCACTAACTATTATGCATGGTTGAGTTTTGGAGTGTTTATTTCTTTAGCAAAAAAGGCATCAAATTCTCTAAAGCATTTTTGTAATTTATGTGTTGGAGTGGGTTTAAATGGTCCAAAACCTCAATTTGGTTTTTTTCCCTTGTCTATGTGTACTCATTGGGAGTCAATGGGAGCATCATTTTCTAACTTGGAAACAACGTGGGTGATGCTTCTTCATGTGTTTTCAATTATTAATTCCAAGTCTTTTAAACCATGTTTTGGAGGATTAAAATTATTTTTGTCCTTGTCAAAATAAGTTTCCTCTAAAATTCTACCTTTTTTTTATCGAACTTGTGACTATGGAGTAAAATGAATTAACACTAAACTAGATAACCAATCGTGCCATCAACTCATTCAATTCTTAAATTCTAATTTTAATTATATCATTTGAAGATTAATAAAATTAATATTCTAACGAGTATAATATAATAATTAGATTATATAAGTTTGAATTTACCGTATCGAAATATTGTTGGATAAAAAAAAGAGAAAATAGACGGTGCCATAGCCTAAGCATGTGCTTATGCATTTGGGCTCATGTCTTTGGGCCCCTGTATTCCTACCCCAAGCTTAGGAGAAAATCCCAAAATTTTAAGAATGAGATATTTAAATTTTTTTAATCTAAGTTTTACTATGGTATATGTTAGAATTTTCTATTTAGATGTGGTTGAATTTATATATATATATATATGCTTACATCGAACCGTTACTTTTTAACAACAAGAGAAATAGTTTAGAGAGAGAAAATAATATTCTCCTAATTTCCTCAAAATATATATATATATATATATATATATATATATATATATATAGAATTGGCTATAATAATCAAATCCATGTTTGTCCAATCATTTATTATAATTGGTTACCTAACTCTATGTATCTCGTTGTCTAAATCTATGTGCTCGTTTATCTAAACCTTACCTATATTATTTGTTGTCACAATAACCTGTTTCTCAAACATCGTTTATCATAACATTTGTTATAATTACTTGTCCCTCAAACATCGTTTATAAACCTACCGCTTATCATAACTCATCGTTTATCATAACTTTTTGTCTATCCTAACTAAATTGGTGCCCCAAACGCACCTTTAGAAAAAATAAAAAATAAAAATAAAACTCTCATCTTCTTTTGAAGTATGCCAATGAATAAAATTACTCACATCACAAATTTTATAGCTATTAATATATTATTTATATACATGTTTAACATTTTTTCATAATTTAAACAGAATAAAGGTGCACGTGGCAGGAGATTAATGGGAGAGAAGAATCCAGTGTTGACCATCAACTTTGACTTTAAACCCATTAATTTTGGCAAACAAATTAACCGCCCGTCTAACCCCACGATTATCAGCCGCAGTAAAATAATCATGACCAAACAAAACCCCTCCCGGTCGAAGGATCCGGTAAGCCCGGTTTATATCAGACCAAGCCGAGTTAAAGTCATGACCCGCATCCACCTCGATCAAGTCCCCATAAACCCCCCACTCGCACAAACTATCCAAAACCGAACCGGTCGAGAACGGCAACGGAATAACCGAATCGGACGCGTTCGTAGCAACCACGTTTTGCATAAACTGATACAGCAACGAAACGTCGCCGTTTAACATCCATAAATCCTTGAACCGGTAGAGAAAACCGGGCCAGCCACGAAAATCATCGACGCAAAGAATCTGAGTATTCAGACCGAGCCGGCGAGTCAACTCAGCCAAGTGAGTCGCCGAGGCGCCCAAAAACGAACCGACCTCGATTATAGTCCGCGGTTTAACTTGGTTCACGAGATTCTCGAAAACCGCGCCGGTCGAGCCCCAGCCCTTGATTTTTTTCGGGTGGAGAAGCGCCGCCGCGTGCGGCGGAGGGAAGTGGAGAAACGGGGACTGGCCGTTGAAGATCTTTTGGAGGATTGTTAAACGGACCTGTCGGTGAGGGAGGGGAGGGGAACAGCGGGTTGTGATTCGGAATTGGTCGATGTCGGTGATGACGTGGAAGAGTTGAGGGGGAGGAGGAGAGGGGGAAAACGACGTCGTAGAGGGGGGTGACGAAGATAGGTAACCGGCGGCGTAGGTTAGCAAGAGGACGGTGAAATAGACGGCGGGCTTCACGGCGGCGTTGCGGCGGTGGGATTGGTCGCTCATGTTTTTTAGGATTAGAGTTTAATTAAATGGTGGAAGGTGATATGTTGTTGGTGTACTAATTTTATGATCATTTTGTTAAAGGGAAAAAGTAGTCTTCATTTTTTTTTTTTGAGCAATAAGGTAGTTTTCAATTTGGCCATATATTTTAGAGATAGTGTAAGTAGGGGTGAACATGGGTTGGATTGAAAACCTCTCTAACCCAATTCAACCCTACCCATGTTCACCCCAAAATTTTGGGTTGGTCATTTTTTCAACTCAATTCAATTAAAGAGATAACTCAGCTCAATTCAACTCTTTTATTTCGGGTTGGGTTGGGTTGGGTCATCGGGTTCAATAATAAATCATAAATATAAATATCTTTTATCAAATTGGTCATACATCATATATATATATATATATAAACAAAATATAATCTTCAATCAAGGTAATGAAATGAATATAAATATACAATCATGATTCATATAGAAGATTCCAATTATAAAACATAAAACAAATAGTTAATTAAAACAATAAAAATAGATAACATAATTCGACTCTATAAAACAAATATATGATTAAAACCAACAAAGAGTTTTACATAATTTGACTATATATTTATCATGATATATAAATTATAAAGATTTGAAAAAATATTAAAGATTATGGGAAATAAAAAGTCTAACAATAATAATTAAATAAAAAAATATATACGAATATATAATTATGTTATAGTAAAAATATATATATATTTAAACTAAATAACAATTTCGGGTTGGTCGGGTTGGGTTGGGTTAATTTTAGGTCAACCCTTAACCCAACCCAACCCATGAATATTTCATGATTTTGAACCCAACCCAATCCAAAAATATATTTAACTCAACCCAACCCATCAATTTGGATTGGGTTAGTTCGGGTTGTTTGAATACCCCTATGTGTAAGATGTAATTATAAAAGCATATAAATTTTAGAATATTTACATTATTCATGGTTATTAATATGTTTTATTATGGTAGTACAAATATAGAGTTAAGAAGGTAATAATACTCATTAATAATATCAATGATTATAAGTGCATATTAAAGCATTTATGTTCGTAATTATTTTTTTAATTTAACTAGATTTCTAAGGTTTCCTATATTTTAACATTGATAGTTACCTAACACAATTATCTAGCATAATGCTGACTATAATAAGTAAACTAATTTTAAATTATAATACATTGATAAAGTGATTATTTTAATTTTCATATAAATTTATCTTTTTTTAAAAAAAATGAATATAAAAGTAAATTAAAAAAGATACCCAAAGGACAAAATTAATATTATAAATAAAAATGTTCAATTTTCAGACATATAAATCAAAATTGGAATTAGATTCTAATTTTATGGACTAAAAATGTTATTTTTTTTAATTTTATAAATATATTGTGACTAATTGAGTTATTTTGACGATTGTATTGTGATAAATGAATTGACATCACTTTTTAATTTTGCAAAAAGGACCACTAGGCCAACTGGATCATGTATATTTCATTTTCTCAATTTTGTTGGGTATGTTGCCATTAAAAAATGACCAATGATGGCCTATGTTATGTTTAAAGTAAGAAAAATAAAATGGATTTGAAGAATAAAAAATAAACTTTGCTGACAATTATTTGTTTGGTCACAAAAAAAGTGAATCTCTCATTAGGCATCTATATTTCTGCTTCATAATTTAGTTAAGTTAGATTGATTGTTACTACAACTTAAGAACAATATGAAAATGTGATATAAACCTCATAGACAAGAATTGTTGGCCTTTTGAAACTTGAAAGATCAAGTAGAAACAAAATTTTCACTCCCTTTTTTTTTTTTTGAAGAAAGTAAAAGGGAGAGAGAGGGGGAAATAAATTTCAAATTTAATTTAGGGAATTTGCGCTCTATAACAACTTTTTTACCACAGTTTACAATTATAGCACATTTTTAAAAATAATTCTTTTATAGCAAATTCTGCCATTTAAAAAAAAATTATTTACTTTTTTTATAGAAGAATTTGATAGAATCTATCATTCTCTAGTGATGGAAATCTATCAATTTTATCAGTGATTGATTCTATCGGTTCTTATTGATAGACTCTTGATAGAATCTGATGGAAGTCTATCAATTTACTTTATTTATTAGTAATTGATTCTATTACCCTTTATCGATAGAATCTATCAATATGAAATCTATCAATTTACAATTTTTACTATATGTGCAAATATTTTCATTATTGTGCTATTCAAGTAATATTTTATCCATTTTGTAATATACATGCAAAAACCCCTTTAATTTAAGGAATAATTCATATCTAATTGAGTTGAATGATTGCCTTTCGACTTAAACTCGCTTTGAATGATGTGAGATGATGAAATTTTTTAGATCAACTTAAATTCTCGAGTTGATATTAATTTATTGAATCTTATATATTAGAGCAACATAGCCTAATTCTTACATTTTAAAATTAGGTTGGATATTGGTTTTAGTATAAGTTGGGGGAGAGATGACCTACTTTTTAAAGAGGGTACAACTGCTTTACTCTCAAGTATAAATTAAGCTGGATATGATCGTCTTCTCTCTTTTTGTTTTAGAGTCTTTAAATTCAAATTTTATGATATTACATTCAAATTCAAATGGTTATATTGATAGTTTTTGCTCCCTACCAACATGTTAAAAATCTATTTTGTTAACTAAACTATTACTCTTAATTTGAATTTGGTTAAATCAAGGCAAAAATTGATCAATTAAACTCATTTTATTACACATACATTTTCTTTTACTCAACCAACTCAAAAAAAGTTATAATTAAACTCAACTCATACGATTTGAATGGAATAACGTGGCTTGGTAGAATTAATTGAAAGCTTAGGAATATAATTATAATATTTTTTGAGTTCAACTAGAAGCATAAATTCCAAAAGAAATTTTTTAATTATGTATCTAATCTAATTTATGCCACATTTTTCTTCATGATTAGTACATGATTCAAATTGAGTCATGAACATAGACCTAAACTTTTCTCAAATTTGAAGATCTCTGTTAGATTATTGACACACTTATGTTGACTGTTACGAAAATCTCCAATCACTTATGTTGACCTATATAACAGCATGTATTACCAAGGATTACAATGGGATAATTTGACTTTCATATTTGTATTCTTATTCATGGCTTGTGCTAGAGTTTCTGATGTTGGGTCAGGCTAGAAGGTTTATGTTCATGCTATTAAACTTGGGTTTGAATCCTATCTTTTTTGTTTTGTATGTGCTTTGATTCATATGTATGCGTGTTTTCGTGAGTTGGGTATTGCACATAACGTGTTCGATGGAATTGCTGAAAGAGATGTAGTTCTTTAGTGAGGTATATGACACTATTTGGTATTACAAATTTTGTATTTCAACAATATTATGTTTAGAAGGGCTTGCCTCCTTAGCCATAAGGAGGCAAGTTTTTCTCTTCTTTAATTTCGATGGACATTTCCCGGCATATGATTTCTTTCTCTCGAATGTATACCTAATTCATGAGAAAATCCTTCGAATGTTCAAGTCCTTCCCTTTTAAGATCTCCAAAGAGATTCAGATTTGCTCACTTCCTTCGTAACACTTTCATCTTTACCGATGAAAATGTTTTTGTTTCGAATCTAAAAAGATATAAAGGAAGTTTAATAGAATTGAGGTTTTAGATCTTTATAGGGAAATGCAGGCTGTAAATGTGAGGGCTGATTCTATCAACAATGAAAGTTATTTCAGAATGAAGCTTTTTGGGTGAAGGGGAAATGGCTGACTTGAACATGGTGTCGTTGTGGTTGATATCTACTTAGGAAACACTTTGATAGATATGTATGGACGCGGCGGGATGGCGGATTTGGCGGCAGAGTGTTTTATCAGATGAAGGAGAAAAATATAGTATTATGGAATGCAGTGATCATGGTGTATGCAAAAGTAGGGAATTTAGTTGCTGAAAGGTAGATTTTTAATCATATGCCTTCAAGAGATGACATCTCATGGACCTCCATGATCACAGGGTATTCTGAAGCTAAGCAACACACTGAGGCAGTGAAGTTTTTTCAAGACATGGTGTTGTCTATGGTAAAACTAGATGAAATAACTGTTGCTACTGTGCTTTCTGCTTGTGCCCATCTGGTCTCACTTGATATGGGAGAGACAGTTCAGGATTACATATGCAAGCACGACATCGAATCCGACAATTTCTGAGGGTCATTGGGGCTGAAGTGAAGCATATGGCGGCGAGGGATCTTGCGCAATCTATGCACAGAGATGAAGTTCTTTGCCACTCCCCCTGTTCATGGTTCTCTTGCAAATGAGGTAACAACTCTGTGTGCTTCTTGAGAATTGAGACTCCATGTAATTTAAGAATGGAAAAATAAACCAGGAGATTGTTGTTCTGCTCATGAATATGCTTATTTTGCATGATTGAAAAATAAAATACTTGTTCTGTTAGGAAAGAATCATAAACAACCATTGTGGGACAAAGAACATACATATTTACGTGGTTCACTAACGTCGTGTTAACTACGTCCACGGACAGAAGAGCGAAACTGTTTTATTTAGGAGATAAGAATATAAATGCTAGGTAAAGGGGGTAAGAGTTTTATGAGAGTTTATGTTGTATGCCTCTCATAAAACTCTAATACATCATTCGGCCAAATTACATAAAAGCCCAACACGAAAATAAGAACATGTTGTTTGTTGATATATCTTGAACTATGTTGCGCTATGAATATTCAGTATGGGGATCTCACTAAACCTAGAAAATATGGGTCAAATGATGTATTATGCTTTTATGAGAGTTGCAGTATATAAACTCTTTTAGAACTCTGCCCCCTTTACCTCATTTGTATTCTTTTCCTCTAAATAAAACGGTTTCTCTTCTCTGCCTGTCGATGTAGCTAGCACAACGTTAATGGACCACATAAATTTGTGTGTTCTTGGTTGTTTTCTTATTCTTGATTGTTTTTTACCGTTCTTGGATAACACATTGGTGTGAATACTTCCTTTGTCCTTGAACTTGAAATTTTATCCGTCGATGGTGTAGAAAGTTTATGTTATTATAAGATTTACATTGTCGGAAGCATCTTTATGTCATATTCTCTTCATTTTTCATTTGAGCCGGTTAAATCTGATTGAATTTTTATGATATTCCGTTGATCTAATATGTGATGTATATCACAATCTGCTTCAATGGCGACCACTTATTTTTCTTTCCAATAGGTGGTTCATTCAGCAGACCTATGTTTCAAGCTACCAGAAAATGTTAGCTAAGAGGAAGAAGCCATGTGTGAGCCCTTAAGTGTTGGTGTTCATGCTTGTCGATGCGCTAACATTGTCCCGGCTGCCCAGAACCAAATGTTTTAGTCATGGGAGCTGGACCGATTCGGCTCGTTTCAATGATGGCTGCCTGTGCATTTGGTGCACCTCGATTGTCATTGTCGACATGGATGGCTATCGATTATCTGCTGCAAAGGAACTTGGAGCTGATGTTAAAGTTTCAACTAATATGGAGGTATCAGCTTTTACTAAATCCATTGAAACACTCTTCAGTAATTTTCATTCACCTGTCCAATTTTTATGTCCACAGTGTTGGTGAAAATAGAGCAAAGCCAACCTTCACACTCGAGACGTTACCGATGTTTTCGACTCTTTCAAAGCTCCATACTTGTCTAAATGCATAGTTTTTGTTGTCTCAACGGGTGGCGCTGTGGTTGAAGATTTGCACTTTGAAGGTATGCTCTCCTCAAGGTTCCGGGCTAAAGACTCACATGTGACATTAATCCTTCGACGTCTCCGGTGCCTGGCCTAAGCACGGGTGTGGTTACTCTTGTTTTAAAAAAAAAAAGCATAATTTTTGTTGATATAATTAGATTTTCCCCAACTCATCAATTTAAACTTTTGGGTTGATTGATGATTTAATATGATCCAACGTGATATCAGAGTTGAAAGTCTTGGATTCAAACCTCTATCAAGTTGTTTCATATCCGACTAATATTGATTTTCCACTTAATGGGCATTCTTAAATTTTAAAGCCCACAAGTGATGAAAAATGTTGGTTGATATAACTAAATTTACTCTAATCCATTAGCTTAAGCTTTTGGGTTGATTGGTGATTTAACATGATTCAAACATATAGTTTTACTGTCGATTACTACGCCTTCAACCTATCTATTGCTGCAGAATGGAGGTTGAAGATGCCTTCGAAACTAGTGCTCGTGGTGGTAATGCTTTTAAGGTTATGTTCAACTTGTGAATTATCAGAACTTCTTCCATAAATTGTTCATGTGCAGAGTCATATTAATTATAATAATAATAATAATTATTATTATTATAATCATAAAGAAGTTCATAAATTGAATCTTATATTTCATTTAGAACTAAGGTTCTAAGGCACTCAGCTTCTCTTTGCTGAGCTTTTCTCTTTGTACCTATCCGTAGCATATTGATGGTTCTGTTTTTTCAGACATTTGTATATGTTAATAACAAAGTTTATATGATGATGTTTTCTATCTTTTTAGAATGATTTTCAAATTCCCTGTTTGAACTTTATTAAAGTTTGATGAATCCTATAAATGTTTTTAAAACATGAACTTTGGTCAAGAACGTCTCAAGTCTTGAGCTGGTAAGAAGTGATTGGTTATGGTCACTATGTATCTAGAAAAAATTATTCTACAAGTTTTTTTTTATATCAAAATATTGTAGCGTTACATGGTATATTCCGTGAAAACAGTTGAAGTGTAGCGTTAATTGACCCAAAGACTCACAAATATAAAAAGACATAAGAAAATAATTAAGATGTATGAATCGAGAGAGACGAAGAGCTCAATCTCAATCTAGAGAAGAATATCCAAGCTCTAAAGACAGTACAAGATAGTAATTTTCAAGTTTTTTTTTCCTTCTTAAAGTAGTTGATTAGAGCACAAATAGTTAGGTATAAGTGTTTTTTAAGGATTGGGAACCCAATTATTGTAGCCAATGAGGGTCTCATTTAATGGTTGTCTCATCATATTCTTTTTTTAATGTGTGAAGTAACAATAGCATGCTACTCCTTTATGAAATCTTTGAAATGGAATTGTTTTTTTAATAAGCCTCATCCAATAATTAAAAAAAAAAGATTATATTTAAGGAATTAATTTGAGATGGAAGTCAGGTGAAGAGATTGGCACATGAAATCTTATCATGGTGAAAAGAGAAAAGGGAAAAAAAAGAAAAGAAAAAAGAACCAACAACATTAACCTTTAATACTAATGATTAAAAAGTGATACTCTAAAAAGCATGAACCACAAGCTTTTTTATTCTTTTCCTTTTTATGTTTGGTTGGGATTGAAAAGAACTAACAAGTTTCATAGAGCAGATGACAACAAGATAAAGGATAAGTCATTAGAATCACACAAATTCAAGACAGCCTCATGGAACATTATGCTTTGATTTCAGGAACAATTTGGATATTCCTTCTTGCTTTATGATTATTGACATTTCTTTCTCTATTTCTTTAGCAATATAGAGATCAATTTAGATCATACTTTAACATTATCCTTTTTTATATCCACATATATTATCAAATTTGTACCGTGTTATATTATTTTTTAATCCAAAAATAAAATAAAATGTGGCTCAAATGGATCTATCTATGTATGTGGCCATTAAAAAATAGGTCATGTCAAGGTAGATCCTTTCTCTTAATTTAAACAGAAGCTAAGAGAGATTTCCTCAAATGAGTTGTAAGCTAAACTCCCCCAACACTTAAATTCTATACAAATTTCCCACAAAGACCAAAACTTAGATGCAAAAGCATCACTTTTTGTCTACAATCAAACCAAGAAACACCCACCATTTTTATCACTAAAACTCCTCAAATCCAGATTTCAAAATCTGATTTTCGAGAAACATGAAACAGAGAATGCACAAATTTATATAGTTTATTAATGTTGGGTTAGCTATGCCCACATATAGAGGAGAAAATATTTTATTAAAAAATAAAGTTACAAAATATTTCATAAATTGAGCTAGAGTTTTAAGAGATTATAATTAGTGGACTCTCATAAAACTTTAATATAACAGAAGTCTAAAATATATAAAAAAAATCTAGGGCAAAATATGAAATTCAATTACATATTTCAATTAGATTTCAAGAGTATAGTTCATTAGTCTTTATTAGGCAATTCACCCCTAAACACCTATTCGTTGACCAATGAATCACATGTGAATAATTATAGTGCAACATAATTCAAGATATTTTAATCACGAGAAAGTTGAACTATGTCGTTTCTCAATTCTTCCTTCTCTCTCCAAATGTATTGCTAAATTCAATGCTATCATCATAGTCCATTTGGGGCTCCAACATCATGGATGAGAAAAGTTATGGCTAACTTCTTTTTTGTTGAACCACGGATAAATCTTATCTCACAATAATTACTATTCATTTCGACCTCTTTTAACCTTTATCGTATTGTCCAAAAAATCATTATCATAAGCCTAATAATTTATCCTCACTCAAATCTCTCTCACTAACTATTATTATTTTTTGAGTAGACACTAACTATTATCCTTATCTTAAATTTAGACACAAATGATGATAATTTCTTAAATACTGAAGCTTAAATATTTATTTGCACCTCAAATATGCATAATCACACCTATTAATAATTATTACTCCTACAACTCTACCGAAGAGTAATGCAATGGTTTTCTACCGAAGAGTAATGCAATGGTTTCATTGTTTGGCTGTAAATCAATTCAACACCACCGTATCGATATTTGTCTCCCCTCCTCTAATATGTACTCAAAAAAAAAAAAAAAAAAAACTGCACATCTCTCTTCTCCTTATCCCAATTGTCATCTTAGAGAAAAAATAAATAAACAAAAAAGTAAAGAACAGATAGTTTTTAATTAAGGATTAGTCAAATATATAATGGTGTTGTCCACCATTTGTTTTGGACAAAACCAGACACATACATATAGAAAACAATAATTTAATGCATAGGTAGTTGTTTTGGTCTACCATGATTTGTGTTTCAAATTTGACATTTTGCATTTTAATAAGCTTTATGTGTACGGTGAGAGCATATAAATAATATATCTCTTTCTTTTATATATATATAAAAATAATATCTCTTTTAAAGTTTATGTATGGTTTTAGTTTTAGTGGTTGGTTTTTCTTCGATTATTTAATAAGATTTAGAATCTGTTTCGATATTCTACACTTTATCAATTGCATTATTTGTCTTTACAAGACGTGCTTGGGCTGGGTTTAAATATATTTTATTATTAAAAAAAATGAGGATACAAAGCTTGAGAATTGAACAAAATATTGAATGTTTTTAGATATATATCAACATGGAGTAAATACAAATTTTTGAATCAAAATAAGATTCGAATCAATTCATGTTTTGAAGTTCAAATATTGATAGTTTAAAATAATGTGAAAAAATCGATGAAACACCATAGTTTAATGTTTTTTTTTTCCAATAAATATGAGACTGAAAGATTTAAACTTTACACCAAATTGAGCTGAGGCAAACCATAATTAACATGAATTTTTTTACTAAAAAGTTATAGATTCAGATCCACTAATCTTCAAAGATTATTAATGTATTAAAAAAAATTGGACTTTTCCTTCAAAAAAAAAAATTGGACTTTAATATCGAACAAAAAGATTATTGATAGTGGAATAAAAGTTAATTATACAAGAGAAAGATTATGAATATATATATATATATATATGCATATATATATATATATGTATGTATATATATTTGTAACAAATCATACTACCTTAAAGTGTGAAAAAATCATTTTTGGATTATTTTATCCCTTAAGTCATACCCTAAATTACAAATATGTCATTTATTGGAATATAAAAATATTAAATGCAAATAATGTAGAAAATATTTATAATATCCTTTAGATTTTCATCTGTATATTTTTATCAAATCTCATATATTTTATGAAGATAAGAGCTTTCAATAATCAAATAAAAATATTTTCAATATCATTTAAATTTTCATATCTTTATAACCTAGAAAATAAGATATCTTTACCAAATCTCAAAAATTTTATATGAAATAATAAATTGTATTTTTCCAATTCTATAAATAGTTTTCTACATTTTGTTTATCAATAACAGTTTCTTTGCTTGGATTTACTTTTTTTTTTGTTTTTTTTTATAAAAGTTATCTTATTTTTGTTGGATTATTTACCTTAACTTTCATCTAATTTTTCTTTTGTTACAACAATTTTTGTTGAATCTTTTTTGCATAATTGTTGCTTTTAAAAAAAAGACTTGGAACTTGAAAAAAATATTTGAAGACTGAGGCTAAAGTGCATGAATTGATCAGTTTCAAAAGTTTGGTAACAATTATTTCCTACTATTACTGTATATATATAGTTTTCTATATTTTGTTTACAAACACATTTGAATTGCTTAGGGTTACCTTTCTTGGTTTCTTTTTGTTTTATAATAAAAAATTTAGTTATCTTATTTTTGTTGGATTATTTACTTTAACCTTCATCTAACATTTCTTTTGTTGCAATAATTTTTATAGAGATGTTTTGTTGCTTAATTGTTCAGACTTGGAGATGTGGAATTTTTTTTTTTGAAGAATGATAAAATTATCATTTGAGGTTAAATGTAAGTTCATAGATGTACACTAATAAATATATTTAGCTTATTTATATTTATAATTATAAGGGAATTTGCGCTGTATAGCAACTTTTTTACCACAGTTTACAATTATAGTACATTTTTAAAAATAATTCTTTTATAGCAAATTCTGCCATTTTAAAAAAAAAATTATTTACCTTTTTTATAGAAGACTTTGATAGAATCTATCATTCTCTAATGATGGAAGTCTATCAATTTTATCGGTGATTGATTCTATCGGTTCTTATTGATAGACTCTTGATAGAATCTGATGGAAGTCTATCAATTTACTTTATTTATTAGTAATTGATTATATCACCCTTTATCGAAAGAATCTATCAATATGAAGTCTATCAATTTACAATTTTTGTTATATGTGCAAATATTTTCATTATTGTGCTATTCATGTAATATTTTATCCATTTTGTCATATACATGCAAAAGCCCCTTATAATAATGATATAACTCTTATAAATTTTATAATTCAATAGTAATTGATTTATTAATAGATAAAATTGAGAAAAAACTAAAAAGTATCGATTTTAAAATAAGAGATAAAATTTAATTTCAATGCCATAACTTTTATTAAGTTTTTTTTAAATAATAACACCTATTATTTTTTAAGGTCAAAATAAAATATTAACTATTTTAAACATAAATTCAAATTTTAATAAATTTAATTAACGTGAAAAAATAGTTATAAAATTCAATATTATATTGAAATTATTATTTGATGATTAAATTTAGTGTAAAAATGTAGGAAACAATTTATAATTATAAATAAATATATATAATTTATTATTTAAAAAATTATCATGTGCAACGCGGTGCTAAAATTCTAGTACATATAAAAGCTTAAAGTTGAATAATATCCTAATATTTGTAATGTTAATATTCTTACCTAAAAACTTAAAGAAAAAAAACCAACTTCCTTAAACGACGAATATAAAGTTATATTTAATATTTTATTAATACATCTTCAATTTTTCCTCTTTTTTGTTGAAAATATAACATTGCATATATAATCATTAAGATTTACAAAGAAAAAGGCAATTGAAATCCAACTTTGAGTGGTATTGAAATTGACTTATTATTATTATTTTTTTTAGTACATATCGGAGGATAAATACCGATTCTCTAGATCGAACATATAATACTGGTATTGAACTAATTTACAACCAAATATTTTCTATCAAAATAGATGAAGTTACAATTCACAAAGTTTGATTATTTTATTTACAAAATAGTTACAAGTCGTTTTTTCTTTTGTTGAAAGGATAACTATAACAGATATGGCGATACCGAAAACAAATTTCCATATTAACTTTTTTGGATCTATTATATAAATAAACATGTTTTTGTAGAAAAATATTAATCTAAAATAAGAGTAAAAATTAGGGGTGTACAAAAAAACCGGTAACCCGACCTACTCGGACTACCCAACCTAAACCGTAAGGGTTGGGTTGGGTTAGATTTTTAGTAAACCCGGATTTTTGGGTCGGTTCGCGGGTTCACGGGTTTTGGGTTGGGTTCAACCCGGAACCCGAATATAAACATATATTTTTTAACATATCTTTTTAGTGTAAAGTCATTGATAGTCTAGTGGTTGTTAAACTTCAATCTTTCTCAAACTTTTTTTCCCTAAAAAATTTATACAATTTTTTTATCTCTTATTAGGTTAAATACAATATTTTTTAAAATTTAAAATTAATTCTTATCTTTTAAAAAAAATCTCATACTCTTTACAAAATTAGCTTAATATTTAGTCAAATTTTATACCGATATTTGACTTCCAAATATTAAAATAATTAGCGTTTTCGTCGAATTTGTAATTTCACCTTCAACTTTTAATCATTTTGAACAGATGAACCCAATCCAACCCAACCCAAAAATATAGGGTTGGGTTGGGTTGAAACTCTAATTAGGTTAGGTTGGGTTAAAAAGTTGATCGACCCAAATTTTTGGGTTGGTCCAAAAATTACCCTTAACCCTATCCAACCCAACCCATGTACACCCTAGTAAAAACAAACTTGAATAGGACAGTTTAAAAAGAAAAAAATAAAATAAAATAAAATTTGGCAGGTTGCATGGTTTCCATATCTCAGGTTTCATCTACCTCGTGCGATTTGTTTTTGTGCAAGATTTTTTTTTTTTTTGCGAGATTTAATTTCAAAGAATTAGTGAGAACAAAATTAACAAAAATAGAAACACAACGATTAATTTGTAATACACTTAAATGAAAATGAAAATAAATATGATATCTACCAGCTTAAAAGTAAAAAAATATTATTTTTCCATAAAAATGTCTAACTGACATATATTTGT
The DNA here is from genome assembly GCA_036507275.1 of Sicyos edulis. Classification (NCBI taxonomy): domain Eukaryota; kingdom Viridiplantae; phylum Streptophyta; class Magnoliopsida; order Cucurbitales; family Cucurbitaceae; genus Sicyos; species Sicyos edulis. The sequence goes on along the minus strand of CM071858.1, from coordinate 1,127,212 downwards.
ATTTTTCTAATATAATAATAAATATTTAGAGTTGTCAATAAAGGACAAAATTACATGTGAATTATTGGTCAGTTAAGCCTGTTTTAACGTATATTTGTGATTAATAAGTTATGAACTACTCGTCACTAAAAGCATAGTTTCCAATAAAATGATATATGACATACTAACCAAAAGATTAAGAGTTCAAATTTTTTCACCGTTAATTGTACTTAAATTTGAAAAAAAATCAAATTATATTTGTTGATATAGTTAAATTTATCCAACCTATCGACTTTAAGCTTATAGGTTGATTAGTACTTTACATGATTCAACATATATGATATTATAGAGAATATTAGTTGATATAATTAAATTTATTATAATTCATCAATTGTACTTAAATTACTGTCCAATATAAAAATTCATTACAAAAGAATAAAATATAAATTTAGCTCATATAATTTAAAAAAAGTTAGCCAACAAAAGCAGAGCTATAATTGATATCGTGTACAATTTAATAACTATGAAGTTAGAATTGTAAAATAATAATAATAATAATAATTATGAGATTACATATTCGAATATCTTTTTTTTTAAAGTATAAAGTAGGGGAAGAGAGACCAACAAATTCTAGAGGACACAACTACTCTCCTATAGTACGATAATTAAATACCGATTTTTGGGTTTGGATCTCCTTCTCCCTATATTATTATATATAAAAAAAAATTAAAATTTGATACCAAAAATTATAAAAGCTAGAATTTAATATTTATGATGGAATAAAAGTGAAAAATAACCTATATAGTTGGTAATCATTAATAAATTAAATATATGAAAATAAGTATCATCCATAAATGATGTTTCTTAATTAGTCAATTACTTGGATTTTCTTTGAATCAAATCAGAAGAATTAAATGATAGTTTTTGCAAACTTAAAAAAAAAAAAAATAGTAAAAGAAAAGAAATGGAAGAAATAATGGGTGGCTATAGAGTAAAATGAAGGAGAGAATCAATGCGTCCACGTGTCCAAAAGTCAATCACTACAAATTCGAAGATCATCTTCTCACCACTCCGATCTCTCTCCCCATTTCCTTCCAATTTTTCCATTTTTTTTTCCTTCCAATTTTTCCATTTTCCATAGCCAAAAATTCTTTGTGTTCTTCATCTTCTTCTTCTTCTTCTTGTTCCTCTCTCTGTTTCTGAAGAATCCCATTTCTCCGATTCATGGAACCTTTCCCGTCTAATCTCCACTCTTTATTCTAAACTCCCTTTTCACTTTCCACCTCCATCAATGGCCCTTATTCTCCTTCCCTTCTTCTTCATCTTCCTTTCCCCCCCTCTCCACGCCAGCCCTGGTGACTCTGATCCAATTTACAAGTAATTTCCTAATTCTCTCTTGATTTTCGTTTTCCCCCCTTTTTAGGCTTCTCTCGTTCATGGGGTTTTTGTTCAACATCTGTTTCTTCATTTTACTGCATGTTTGTTCAATGCTCCGTTCTGGGCTTTGGGAGCTTTGGATTTTTGTTTTTGGAACCTGGGTAGTCAACAAATTGGGACGTGCTTTGTGATTTTCTGGTGGTTGGAGCTGTTAATTCTACTGTTCTAGCGAATACCCATTTGGGATTTTTAATGTTTTGATCGGTTTATTTTTTGGGTACATTCCAAATTACCCATGTGGGTTTTTTTATACTGGCTGAATTTTTCGCCCCTTTTGCTTGAATTTTGAAAATAGTTGGTTGGGTTCATCATTTGACCACGGGTGAATCTTTGTTATTGCTAGTTTCATCATGAGAAACTGCTTTTGATTTGTGAATACTGCTTAGGAAGGCACTGGCTTAAGAGGGTAGTTGTTGGATTGAATATTGATTTGGATAAGAGTGTGAATGCAGGGATTGTGTGGGAGAAAATGTGGCTGTTCAATAAACCTGTTGTTTGTTTCATGGGTTTCTTGTCTGTTATTGGTTTGGATGAGAGTGTAAATGTTTGGGGCTTTCATTTCTAATTCTTTGTGTAGAGAGAAAATGTGGCAATTCAATAAACCTGGTGCTTGTTTTCATGGTTTTCTTGTCTATAATTTGTCAGGGATTGTGTGGTGCAGTGTGAGATATCTGGGTGTGCTGGTGACAAATGTTTTCAACATTGTAAATTCTCATCTGATGGGAAGCCTGTTGATGGTCCATGGTATCTGCAGGAACCTCTGTATCTGAGATGGAAACAATGGGATTGCCAAACTGACTGCAGGTACCACTGCATGCTAGCTAGGGAGGAAGAAAGAACCAATCTCGGTGATAAGCCTGTTAAATATCATGGCAAATGGCCGTTTAGGCGAGTCTATGGCATTCAGGTTTGCCCATTGACTTGGCTTGATATCTAGGCCCCGTTTCATAATCATTTTGTTTTTCATTCTTGAAAATGAAGCTTACATTAACTACTCCGGCTATGTTTTTATAAACCACAACAAAATTTGAAAACTAAAAAAAAAAAGTAGCTCTTAGAAAGTTTTTTTAGTTTTTGGAATTTGCTTAGGATTGAAATACTTTCTTGATGGAAGATGAAATCTTTTGAATGAAAACAAGCTTAAATTTCAAAAACTTAGAGCAAAAAATCAAATGGTTATCAAACGGGGCCTAAATGATGTTGTTACATGAAATATGTCCTTCTGCTCATCTTGAACTTCGATATTGTTATGATAGGAGCCAGTTGCAGTTGCTCTTGCTACCCTCAATCTTGCTGTGCAATTTCATGGCTGGATATCCTTTTTCATTCTTTTATACTATAAGCTTCCATTGAAGCCAAATAAGAAGACTTACTATGAATATACTGGGTTGTGGCATATCTATGGGATCCTAGCAATGAATTCTTGTTTCTGGAATGCTGTATTTCACTGTAGGTAAGCTATTATATTAGTTCTGTACAAGCTAAGAAGTCATTTTGATGTTACTACTTCAGCATATTTTAAAAGATAGTCCTGAATTTTTTACAGATGACCTATTTTCTTATAAGAAGTAAAGCTTAGTTTGTATTCTTTACTTATATTTCATTTCGATATGGCTAGTTGCATTATTAATGGCAAATTCAACATTTCTTCTGGGATCCAATTGAAAACAGTCTCTCCCAAATATAGCAAAGCATCTTAATTTTGTACTGTGCTTACCATTTTATCCTTCATCTGGTGGGTTATTGGTTTGTACTGGATGTTTGCTTTGCTGGTTATGTATCACATCCCTAGGCTCAGATGTGTTTTTGTGGCCATCTATTTTGCTTTGGCATGTTTCATTGGAATTTTTATTGTTGCTGTCTCCCCAATACCATTGGCCTATTGTATATTGTGTCATTCTTCCTTGGTCTACAAGATTATTTCAATCATATTCAAGGCTTCTTTATGCTTTTCTGGATCTCATTTGTATTGAGATGTGTTTATAAATCCCTATCGGTTATGTCTTTCACTATGTTTCCTTTTATTTGTTCGAGTTTGAGACTCTTTTCATAATCTTAATGAAAACATGTTTCTTGTTAAAAAAAGATCAACATTTCTGCCCCATCTTTCTAAAACGCAGAACAAATTTTTTGGTGCTTCACAGGCTTTATATAAGATTTTGGCAAAAGATAGCACTGTGTAAATGTTCATATGTGCATTTTATTGGAAAATTAGAGACGGTGTTACTAATCACATGGTTATCTGCCCTACCGTATGCTCTACTTCTATACATAGGAAACTATTTACATTTCTAACTTACTATCTGCATTTTCTATGGTGTTTGGAATTAAATTGTTTGTAGAGATGTGGAGTTGACTGAGAAGCTGGATTATTCTTCAGCTGTGGCATTTATTGGATTTTCCCTGATTATGGCAATCCTGCGATCCCTTAATGTGAGGGATGAGGCTGCTAAAGTTATGGTCTCTGCTCCAATTATCTCATTCGTGACAACCCACATCTTGTATCTCAACTTCTATAAACTCGATTATGGTAATGCTTCTAATCCTTAGACTATTTCTTGAGTGTAAATATAGGGCATGCTCGAAATGATTTTCTAAGTTCTTGAACAACAAATTTTTTTTTAAGCACTTGAAAAGTCATTCCAAACATGCCCATAATTAGCTTTTTCAATCGGATACATTTTTCCTATGTATCTTTCCATTAGTTGTAACTACGCTGATAATGGCAATTGTTATTATCTTTTGAATATTACATTTTCTAGTCCCTAAGGGGGGCAGCCTCGATCATAGAGGCTTGGAGTTTCCAAGATATACTCTGTTAGATGCCTCAGGTTTAAAACCCATTAGTAAGCTTAATTATAAAATCTCTTGTTGTCTTCTCGATCCAAATCGATCCAAATCTTGAGACGGGCGGAGGTGCTTCTTGGTATGTAGTGGACAAAGGTCCGTTTTCTGCACATATGACAATCCATTAAGTGAGGCTGACCGCTTAGCACAATTTGTCAGTTATTATTATTATTTTTTTTAAATAATGATGATGAGATCTGGTGGTTTTTATCTGTAGCTTCAGTTCACCTTTTCCCTATTTTACATATTTTCTCCTCATATAGACAATGCCTTTAGATCAGGTTCCTTGGTAATGTGCTCAAATAGATGAATGAATTACTGAACTCCACCTATCATTGGGATTGTAGAATAACATATTCCTTGCTATCAGAAGTATGACTTGCATAAATTGACTATCTTTCAGGTCTGAATACTAAGGTCTGCCTGGCAATGGGCATTACTCAGCTTCTTGTTTGGGCAGTTTGGGCAGTTCTTTCTCGCCATCCATCGCGATGGAAGCTGTGGGCGTTAGTCTTTGGCGGCGCTATTGCAATGCTTTTGGACGCATTTGATTTCCCTCCTTATGAAGGATACGTGGATGCTCGTGCACTCTGGCATGCTACTTCAATTCCCCTTTCATATATTTGGTGGAGTTTTGTGAGAGATGATGCTGAATTTAGAACTTCTGCTCTTCTCAAGAAACTGAAATAACAATATCTGAATGGAGGAATTTCTCAAAGCACTTTCTATTTCAATGTTAGTTCATCAACTCTCTGGTAGGTTCCCTTGTTTTTCTGGTGTTGGTTGGTGATTAGCAAGATGTTACCCTGAATGTTCTTGGTGTAATGATATTTTAATGTCAGGACCAATAAGTTTTCTTTTCTTCTGATTATGTTTTTTTTTTTTTGACTTTTTGGTCCTGAGAAACTTGTGAAAAGTCCAACAGCACCATGGCAGTTCTTCACAATGTAAACATGCAAATATTTTGCTGCTATCAGCAGTTTATGTTATTCATGTTCTAATTTTATGCAGTTTGTTTTTCCACAAGAATTCCACTTGTGGTTGCTTACTTGCTTGTGTTTATTTTTCCTAATATGTTCATGTGTGATAAATTGGCTTCATTGGATTATGATTTCCTAAATTGACCAATCATTTGTTGCTAGATTTGAAGATTTGGTTTGGAAAATTGAATACCATGGATAAGAAACCTCTTATAGGAAAAACTCCCTCTTCTCTTCTTTCAAAGAGACTTTTGCTCAATTTTAATGCTACACAATACTGATCAAGGACTTGCAGGAATTTCTTTTCTTAATAAATGAACTTTTGAAACTGAAATGATGTGGTATCTATACTTTTTTTTCCTGTTTCCTCGACCCTTTTGGGAAGGAGAGAATATGAAGTGAATACGAACAAAAATGATTATATGTATTCGTGGTGAAATGAATAGTTATAGAAAAGTGTGTTAACTTTATATTTAGAAAAGAACAATTTGGGTGCAGCCACCCCAACCATGATATTACATACTTTTTTTATTTTTTTCTTAAAAAGAAGAAGTGGGTTGAGATATGTGACATTAGAAGTGCCACATATGTTGACATCATCATTGGGGTGCCGCCACGGCTGCAATTATATTTAGAATGATTATGAAAAACAAAATAATGAATATTAGGGATAATAAAGAATGAAAAACAATAATAGAGAAAATGGAAAGAGGTTATATATATATATATATATATATATATATATATATGTTTAATGAATATTAGGGATAATAAAGAATGAAAAACAATAATAGAGAAAATGGAAAGAGGTTATATATATATATGACTGTTCGAATCAGTTTATAAGCACACTGGTTACCGGGGATTAAACTCATCCCCACTTAACTATTCATGATGGTTAATGGAAAAATGAATAATAATTATATAAAAAAATAAATGTATTTGATTCATTGAATTATTTCTTCATATATATTTTTATTCTCTTTATTCCAAACACCCAATTAATAGTAAAAAGTACAAAAATGTCACTTTTTGAAAGAAAGGCAAACCATATGAACATTGATGGATGATAGCTCTAAATGGAAGTCATTTTTTACTCTTTCTAAAATCACTTCTAGCAAAGAACTTTCTTAAAACAGACAGAGAATAACTTTTCTGAACTGGAACTTGAAACAGAAACTTTTGTTAGAAGAAATAATAGCAACAAAATTGAGAGAAAGTACTAATTGGTCCATTGAATCATTTGCCACAATCAACATCACATTCTATTCTTACAATTTCAATATCCCAAAATTCAACACTCTTTCTACTTTCTATGTACATAAATAGAATGTAATAAGAAAATTTATAATGATTAATAGCTCCATAATGACACGTCAGAATAAAAATCCATGTCATCACGAATGTGCTGAGGTGGAGGCAACATCATCCCAGCAGCCATTTCTTCCAACAATCCCGGCAGCCCAAAAGCCGCCTCATCATCTACGTAAAGCAAGTTTTCCGGCACCGCCACCGCCGTCTCCACCGTTATCGTACTTTCCACTGTTGAATCATCGACGGAAGACCCATCTGATTCAACGGATCGGAATGCCTCCGCCGCCTCCGCCGCCGCCTTTTGGATATCCCTGGCATCGGCAGAAGCCGGCAAAGGGAGCCGCCACGCAGAATCGGCAAAATTGAGACAAGCGGAGCGACCCCGAAGTGCCATCGCCGCCACATCGTGAGCCCGAGCGGCCATCTCCGCTGTCGGGAAGGTCCCGAGCCAAATCCTCGACTTTTTATTCGGCTCCCTCACTTCACTGACCCACTTGCCGGAGTTCCTCCGGCGAACTCCTCTGTAAACCGGATGCCTCGTTTCCTTGAATTTCTTCCTTCCGGCTCTCTTCTTCGGATTGCTCGCCGCCAACATAACCGCCTCGTCGGAAAAAAAGAACCGCCGGCAATTACTACTCTCACAACTCGATGATTCTTCGCATAAATTTGCAAAAAGATCCATTTTTTTTATGAAATTGATCCAAATAAGAAGGAATGAAAGATGGGTTTGATGGAAAAAGATTGAAAGTTGATGAATTTATAGTGTTTGGTGGATTGGATTGAGAATTGAAAACGAAAGCAACAAACATGATCACTCAAACACGGAGTTAACCGATAAAGAGACAGCCTGTGCTGGCAGGCCACGCATTGGCAAGTTTGGATTTTTATGTGCTTTTTCCAATTTAAAAATTATTATTTTTATTAAAAAGTTGATTTTGAAAAGAAAAAAAAAAGAAAGATATTTGGGGAATGAAATGTAATGGGTCAAGTTCAATATTTGACATGTGTCACTTTGACTTGTTCTTTGTCGATGATTCTGTTTTTCCTTTTTTTGAATAGTATATTATTGATTCTACTTGTTATTTAACTATTGGTGTTCTTATTTTAATATCAAAAAAATAATTACGTTTATTATTATCCATATATTAAATTTCTTTCGACCTTTCATATCTCGTTATCGACATTTCCACCTGTTCGATAAGAGAAATAGTTGAAATGAAAAAAAAAAAAAAACATTATGCCGTAATATAAATTATAATTAGAAATTTTAACTTAAAAAGAGGATTTCTTCACATAATAATAATAATAAAAAAAGTGTAAAATGGTTTATTCGTTAATTATATTTTGATGGGTGGGGGACAAAAAATCTGTTGAGTTTTTTTTTTTTTTTTTTGAGTACATATTGGGGAGAAGTGACAAATATTGATTCTCGAGCTCAAACCTATGACTTTATTGTTGAACTGATTTATAACCAAACAATGAAACTATTGCGTCATTAACCCATTTATTGAATTTTCTCATTATAAAATTAGGTTAAAATATTTTTTTTGGGTTTATTCTACATTTTTATACTTAAATTTCAAAATATCCAATTTTTTTGTCCAAATTTATGGTGAGGTTTTTTTTTCCTCTTTTTCTTTTTTGTGTTTGTATTTATATTTGAGAAGATTTAATGAATTTTTTTAAGATCATTTTTCTTCCTCAAATGTGTTTTATCCAAAAATTAAATGGATGTAAAAAAAGCTTTAATTTTTCTAGCTCAACATAATTAACTAGTGTATTTTTTTTTTCTTTTACAATATATCGAAGAGGGGGAATCAATCTCTTACGAGATTGTTGGTATAAAATGTCAGTTGAACTATATTTATTTTAGCCACATTTTCACACAAGTAACAAAATTGGGTTCCTATCACCACTAGATTAAGTCAAGTGTCTTCCTATATACCAACTTATTCAAATAACCAAAACACTTTTATTCAAGTAATAAGCTTTTTTCTTACAAAATGTCATCATATGTTACTTGACCAAAAGAGAAAAGCAAGCTAGAAAATTTGTTATACAACTAGAAATAACCTTTTTCAATGCATTGCTCAAAGACAAACTACATCTAATATCAATCAAGCATGAGCAAACTAATTTGTGGCGGTAGGTCAAACTTAATATCTTAGCAACTTACATATGTGATATCATAGGCGTGTATCTAGTTATATCAATCATACTCTTTAAGCAATTCGATGTAATAATATTGAGGGAAATTTAATGAAAAAATAATTACAAATATAGACAAATTTTAAAATATTTATATCTATAGTTATTAATACGTTTTAATACAATAATATAAAAAAGCATGCATAAATACTCATCAATATCAGTGACTATATTTATACGTTTTTTAAAAAAACTGATCATATTTATAATTATTTGCTAGATTTGACTAATCTTACCAATTTTTTAGGGAGTGTTTGCGCCACTAAGAATAAGGAGGAGAATAGGAATGAGGATGATTCCCCGTGTTTGGACCACCGAGAATCATTCCCCCATAATCACGTTTTTCAAAAATTAATTTTTTTTCATTCTCTCCCTAACTAATTTTTATTCTCTCTCCAACAACTTTTCATACATCACATCACTAACACAAATAATCATCTCCTCATAATTACTCTTCCTCCTCATTCTCATCCCCCTTAATCATTACCATTTCACTTGCCCCAAACACACCCAGTATCTGATTAGATTGTGCACCAAATATAAACTTAAAATGATTGATGTCTAATTAAGTGAACTAAATCCAAATCATATACCCAACAACACAACAATGATATGACTAAAAAGTGTTGATATATCTAATCAAGCAACTTACTAGAGCAACATAATGCGACGGACACCTTTATGCGTGATCATTGTATTTGAAATACTCATACACCAAACTACAACTCTAGTCATTGTCATAATATAGCCTTCGTGTAAAACATATTAATCATGATTAGAACTCTAATCTCACGGATTATAAGCATACTTAACACACATGTCTTGTCTTGTAACATCTTTCAATGTCATGTTTATAACTTTCTCCAACATTGTAATAATCTCTAATCATGTGTTAACATACATTTGATGTCAATCATTCAAATTCTCCAACAACCTAACACGCTGTCTCTATTCATCATATGTGCCTTTTTCAAGGGAATGGTTGGGGCAGGAAACAAAAAAAAAAGAGAGATTATATAGAGGATAAGAATTAGATGCGAATTATGAAAGAAAAATGATTATTTATATTTCGAGCAAGAAAATAATTAAGGAAAAAAATGTGACATGTGTCTAGAGAGAATAGTCACTAGGAGAACAAAATAGTTGAATATGAGAAGAATAAAAATTAATTGTAGAGAAAATAAAAGTTGGTCGGTAAAAAATGAATATCATGGGTGAATATTATTGCACGGAGAATATATAATTTTCAATCGCCCAAATATAGATAAAGAAGATCATTTTCTTCGTAATCATTCTCATTTTTTTGTCCTTAAACATCCCACGAAAGTATTTAAATAAAAAAAAAGAAAAAAAACTAATTAAAATAGAAATAAAGTATAAGTTATTTTGTTAAAAATGCAAATAAAAGTGCAATCCCACCTTGATTCGATAAAAGTTAAATCCAAAAAATGACAAAAAAAATCTCAATTGGTATGGGATCTTATTCGATGTAAAAAAAAAAAAAAAATTATGAAAATTTAGACTCAAAAGTAGATAGTATCAAACGTAAGCCTCTTAACATTTTATAGAGATTTGTTAAAAAAAACATTTTTTAGAGATGAAAAAAAACTAATTAGTTGAAAATAATTGAGCCAAATAATAATGAACATGTCCACGAGTTTAAAAATCACAAATTCGAATATAAAATCACAACTATCGTTATATTAAAAAATAAAAATAAATAAATAAAATGGAGAAGAAAGAGGAAGGTTCTTGGGGGGTTCGAGTGCAAAGCGACGTGGCAGACAAAGACAAAAGAACACATATCAGTGACGTGGCAGAAAACGCCAAAAGAAGACACGGTTTTTTCGACAGTTAATGGATAGAGAAACTGAATTGGGGATACTGATACCGTAACTGACTGTGACTGAGAGAGTGGGTGACAGAGAACTGAACCGGTAGTTTTATCCGCGGAAACGCGTGAACCAACCACGTGCCTGTTACGTAGCTGACACAACCGGGTCCACTCCAACCGCCCACTTGTTTCTTTTTTTTCTTCTTTTCTTTTTATATCACATAATTTTATTATAATTACCTGTTTTATAAGGTGGTCACATTTAACTTTATTTTTAAATTATCTTTTATCAATTAAAGAAATCTGTATGATTGATACTGATCTCCAACCCTAGTCATATCCAGTTTCGTATGAGTAAAAATAACTATTTTTAAAAAATATATATTTTTAAAAGTCACTTTATCTTAAATTTCATATCTGTATGCTACTTTTTCTCCAACATTATCCATACACTTTTACTTTTCTATCACAACATTGATTAAGAAAACATCTTTTTAATTTTTTTTTTTTAAATTATAATAATGGAAGGTGGGAGATTTGAATTCAAAATATGTTCGCTAGAACTTTTTTTAATTGAACCCTCGTTAAGAAACCCTAACAAACAACAAATTGAAAATCTAAATAGTTTGTTATACTTCAGATCAAAATTGATATTTCCAATTTTGAAGATGCATCCCATTAATTATATTTGTAAGGATGTCCTATTCCATGAATCCAATTTTTTGAAACTTCAAAGAAAGATTGAATGAAAAATCACTTTCATGAGGAAATTTTGTGAGTATCCAAACAACAAGTGGAGGAAGAGGGTTCACAATAGTGGTGACCACTAATTCAAAGTTTAAATATTATTCAATTGAGAGCCCATGATTTAACATTCCAACCCCTTTCTTCAACTCAAACCCCAAACTTTGTTTCTAATAGAGATAACACACTATTCGTAATCGTGATCTAGACCGAATCGAACCAAATCAAACTAAACTAAAACAAGGCTCCACATGTCTTGGGCTTTGTTTCGATATGTCTACATTTCTATCTCATTCAATGCCATATATATATATTCTTTGTTTGGATAAGATACTTATCGATCCTTTTACATAATATCAGGTTTTACCTCCGATTCATATATCTTATAAACATGTTAAAGAATTCTTACCGTATTGGATTATGACATTTTGATTTGGTTGATGAGTTGTAATTCACTCCACTATATTATGGGTCTGATCTTGAAAATTGGTATTTAGCTCTCATGTTATTTGAGAGTTGATCCCCTCTCCTAATTTGACTTGAACTCAAAAAAATATTACACAAATTCAACAATATTTAAGGAAATGAGAAATTAAAATTTGAAACTTCATTGTTACTAGGTTATAGTAGATGATGCTAGAACTCTCCAGTGCTTGGAGGTTTTGAAAATCTTAAGTAAAAATAGTTTTATTTGAAATGATGCTAATTAAGCACAACAGTAGTGTAAACTGTACTGGGGTAAATGAGAATTTGTTGGTTCTGCATTTTGTTTTCATTGACACGTCACTTACAAAATCTTGCATTTGGTTCACATGGCTTGAAGGCTGAAACCATGTTGAGTACTTGCAGTTTGGTTGGACTTATGGATTCAAATTTTGTAGAGCTTAAATGGTGGAAAATCCCATTTGCCCTCTCTGCCTTTGTGTTTTTGATAGATCTTAGAGAGAGATAGAAAGGGAAAATTACCAGAATGACCTTTTGTGATAACCAAAGTTAACAATTCAAGATATGATATAAATTTCATTTTCACTAACCCTATTATATTGGGATGTGAATGAACTATTTGGTTGGCGTGAATCAAACTCATAATCTCTTTTTGAGCACTAGATCAACATGATGGTTATATTAATATTATACCTATTTCAAAACATTAGCAAAGTATACTGAATTTAAGGTAGTGGGTAATGAAATATGTTGAGAAATGTCTTGAAAGTATTACGGTACTACGATTAGTAGTTGAGGGTTTCGCTGCCCGGTCAGCATGTGGGGTGCAGGGGCAACGCTCTCGTTTAGCAAACGCTTTTCGCATTGCAAATACCATTGCTTCGTGCATAGCAACAATGCATTCTGCATGCGTTTAGCACAACCTGCATTCGCACTCCGCAACGCTAGCACTTCCGCATTATGTTGTGCATTCCGCGTGTGCTAGTCCATCTGCATTCTGTAATATGATTTAATGAGAGTGCATATATAAACTCGAATTAAACCCTAGTCGTATTATGATAATCATTTTGTACTTTGGAATTCGTCTCTCCTTAATACAACTGAACAACTCGATTTTTTTCGATCCATCCCTCATTCATCCTCTTATTCACGAACAAGATATTGTAAGTACAATGCACATTTGCAAGCACTTCTTATCTCTGTGTGTGAAAGAAAAGTATCTCTATTGTTCTGTTACAAAGTTCTTAATAGCTGCGTTTTCAGTACCTCGCATGGTCTTTAAAGCGAAGCAAGAGTAAAAGGGTGGTGGGGAGGAACGGTGTCATTTACACGATAATATCGGACCAAGGAAACCTGCGGTTTCGAGACCTTGCAGGGAAGAGAGCAGGGGAAGGTTTCAATGGCTTTAAGACACTATCATTGAAGCAATTGAAGCAATTACATATAGTATTTACTTTCCACAGATGGTCTTCTTTTTTAACCATACTTTTTGCATTCAAATTTATATGTAAATAGATGATTTGATTGTTGTTTTTGTATCTATCCATTTTTCAATAAGAACTGAAAATTGATTCTTTCAATTTGTACAGTTGTTGAGATGATAGTATAGAGCAATCAAGCCAAAAGTTGTCGACTGTGTATGCAAACGAGGTTCAACCTACCGTTTGGCTTACCAATTATAATAATGGTTGTTTGACTTAAATTTAAGCCAATGTTTTACATTATTTATATCCCTAGCTTGAAATTAACCATTTTATCCTCTTTCCTTTAAGGTGGTCACCTTAAATATCGTTCATCATAATTTTTTGTAGATAATCTTTTATCGGGTTATAATAACATGTATATCAAACATTTTTCTCCAATTATTATCTACATATTCCTTGATACAATTGTCAGAAATAAAATTAGGTTACTGGTCCAATTGTAATAGTCTCTTTCATAACTTTTCTTCTGTATAGTTTTTTTTTAATAAAGTACAACTATAAACATCATATTTTATTTTTCACAAACAAAGTTCAATTTGCATTAATATTAGTCACTCTTCCATTTCCAATTATCAACACAAAAAACAAAACAAAACAAAACCTCAATATTTCAAATTATTCTTTTTTACACTCTCTCTCCTTTTCCAACATCTCCTAATTCCCAAGGCAAGAAAATCCTAACCCTAAATTATTTCTTACCATGAACATAAACACTTTCCTTCCAAAACCTTTTTTTGGTAAAAAGTAGCCGTTAGCTTTTTTTTTCCTTAATTCAAACAAAAAACACACACCTATTTTCACGACCAAATGTATGTATGTATATATACACACAAAAGATTTGCAGAATCTCCATCAAAATCTTCCTCTTATTTTCTTCCAAAATCTCTCAAAAAAAGAAAAAAAAATCCAAATAATTTTTTGTTTAGATTTTGTAGCATGATTTCTGGTCGTTGTGCAGCTTGTAAATATGTGAGAAGAAAATGCCGATCTGATTGCATTTTTTCCCCTTTCTTTCCTTCTAATAACCCTCAAAGATTTTCCATTGTTCATCAAATCTATGGTGCCAGCAATGTTGCTAAATTTCTTCATGTAACTTCATTTCTTTTAAACTCATTTCTTTTCTTTATTATTTATAGGGGATTTTGCATGTATAGCAAAAAAATGGAAAATATTTCTATCTATAATATAAAATCAAAATTAATTCATTTGTTGCAGAAAATTCAAATTGTTCTATCACTGCTTGAGTTCTATCAGGGATAGAATTCAATCAATGATAGAGTCATTCTATCACTGCTTGAGTTTTCTATCGGTGATAGAAATCCAAATTGAGTTCTATCACTATTTGAATGATAGAATTTAATGTGTTATAGACGAATTATTTTAAAAATTCTGTTGCAAATATAATATAAGAGGTAGAATATGCTGCTAATGATAAATTCTCTTATTTATTCATAAATTATTTATCTATTTCTTTTTTTTTTTTGTTTAATTTAATCAGCAAATTCCTGTCCATTTACGAGCTGAAGCAGCAGAAACATTATTTTATGAAGCGAAATGCAGAATTGAAGATCCAGTTTATGGAATTGTTGGGATTATTTCTCAATTACAACATCAATTACACGTGGCAGAAACCCAGTTGGCCAAAACTCGAGCTGAGATTGCTGTTCTTGCTTCTAATGTTCAAGATTCTGGAGCCCATTCAAGGCCCAAATTGTGTTGGGCTTTCTGCTCCAGCCCATTTGTTTAATTCAAGCTTTTCTAAATTTCTAAGCACCTTCTAAACATGTCTAGGAAAAAGGAGAAATTTTTTTTTCACTTTTTTGTTTTTGAGAAAGGGAAATGAATGTGTTTGTTTAACTTGCGTGGTTTGTATTTTCTCAATTTTTATAATCATTTGATATTTTTCATTATTCTTGACTTTGTATGTCTCTTTTCTTCATTTTGTTTAGATAATTCACATATTTAAACATCCATTTCTTTTCTTCCGTATAATAATAAAGGGTAATTACAAACTTTACCACATCAATGTTTTAATCTGATATTTAAGTGATGACCCTTTGTTTAGGGGCATATCCTTCTTTTTTTAGGGTAGAATTTGTAATAGTGATGCTAATTTACTTGTAAAACTTTACCCCATTCTTATAATTTGTCGTGTAATTTATTTTTTACTCTCTTGCTATTCAGGACATGATTGGCTTTTCGAGGCGGGAAACTATTCCCTCTGCAAATTGCCTTTGTAGTGATTGAGGAGCATGTTAGTTCTAATATGATGTATAGGTAAATATTGAATCTTTCACCTTAAAAGTAATAGGTATCTTAATACATTAGTCCTTTTTTTTTAAGTGGTATCTTAATCCATTAATCAATCAGGCAATAACTATGATACATTATCATTCAAAATTACCTATCTAAGTCTTTTTTTAATATATATTTTTTTATAGATTCTAAAATTTAAAACTTTGCTCTTCTAAATTTGGGGAATTATTAACCAACTCTAGACTATGACGTCGAAATAAACATTATAAGATCGAAAGTGAAATTGAAAGTTGCACGAGAAACTAATTCTCACAAACATCTCAAAGTTAGGATCTCAAAAAGAACACACCTTCGAATCTCGAATCTTCAAACACTGGATATCAAATTTTTATATGATCAATGTAGCGGTAACTAAAACTTTTACATTTTGAGAGAGGTTGAAACCGGAAAACCATGTTGGAATATGATTGAAATCTTTATCGACATTGTCGTTTGAAAATAAATTAGATTTTTGTCGGCAGTTTACTAAGAGTGGAGGTTACTTTTATCTTTTCTTTTGTCTTTTTTACCTTATAAAAGTTATCACAAGAAATGCTAATGTGGATGGGCAGATAAAGACATGGTAACAAAATGAACATATTAATGACACGTATAAAACATAAAACATAGAATGAGTTATATTCAATATGAATTTGACACCTTTCTCTATTGATCCCTTTACTTTAAGGGCCAACCAAAATGGGAACACAGCCTTTAGAATTTGGCAGAGAAAAAGTGGTGCAAAGAAATGAAAGACACACACATATAAAAAGTCAAAAAAATAAATAAAATAATAATAAATAAAAGAATTGGTAGACAAATGCTCTTGTTTAATTAAGAAGGATTGGTTCAAATGAGAAAATGATAATAGAAAGGATGAGAATTAAGAAGAAAAAAAATATGAAAGAGATTGTTTATTAAGAGAATATAATTTATGTTTGGGGCAAAGAATCATAAATAAAATAATGTTCATTTAAAAAAAATGTTTGGAGTGAGGAGAATGATCATAGAGAATTATTAATTATTCATAAACCTTCAAGTTACAATATTACTTCTACTTCAATGCCTCATATCAAACAAACTTTCTTACATTATAAATTCAAACTTATGATACTAAATAAGGATTTTTTTTTCTTTTTTTTATCACAACCGCTCATAACTCATCATACTAAATGAGAGTTTTTTGCTACAACTATCCTTGTCTCCTTGTACACCAAACACGAGTATATTTTTTTCTAAAACTTCCCTTAATCATTTCAAACCCTCCAAAACATTTTTCTCATTCCTTTTAGTAGAAGTTGGAGGAGGGGAGCACAAACTCTATATAGAAAGTACTACTACTCTCAAGTAAATGAGAGCTAAATACCGATTCTCATTCTCAGGATTGACCTCGTGATCATAGTGTTGAACTTTTTCCTCCTCTCTATCCATGAGTTCAAGAAACATATACAATAACAAATCTTGAAGAAATAGATCTTTACTATAAATTATACTCATTTTCAATACACACTCTTAACCACTAAACATAAACGTATCATATAGTTTTTTTATCTACACTTTTCTAAGAAATACTTTTATTTTTATGCTTATTTATCATATATATCTCACTACTTTTATTATTCAAAGGAAAGAAATTGAATATTATGAAATTCTTCTTTGGTTTATCTAATTTTAAATATTTCATCTACCAATTTAGGAGGTGTTTTAGGAATTGAATATTTTGAAAGTAACTTCATACTTTTTTCCTTCCTCAATTCTAATCTATATTCTAAGATTCATAATAAATTTATAATTATTGTAGAGTCCTTCTTTATTTATTTTCAATTGGAAAAAAAAAACATAAGGTGTGTTAGGGCATCTTTGTTTTGGCGTATATTTTCATAATTAACATGTTATAGTGTTTATTTGAGTCTAGCTGATCTTCGCCTTGTTTGCTTTGAACTTATTTAAAATGTCTCTTAAAATAATTCACTCACTATTTACTATTTTGGCATATTTTTTAATTCAATAACGTATGAAATTGGAGTTTCGAACATATATCTCTTAGTTAAAAGGATAATGCATCATACCACTAAAACTATGCTTCTTTTCATTTGTTATTTTATAGTTAAATCAACTCCAAATCAATATTGATGGTATAAGAAAATAATCTAGAAGAGACTTTAGTATGATACCATTTTAAATGAAATCTACTTTAAAAATAATATAATAAGATATTGATTTTTGATAAAACTCAATGCATAGTAAATTATTTATTTTTATTTTTCAAAGAAAGATCCATCTAACCGACCTTCACCCATTTTCCTATCAAAATAACCATTTTGTCAAATAGAGCTTCTTCCTCAACCCAACATTGTTGAAGTATTAATCACTTTTTATGTTTTATGACTTAATCTATATATGAATAAGCCTTTGAGACTTATGTCTTTGTTCAATTTTCAAAGATCTTATTCACATAGCTAGAGTGTGACATGATTGTGCAATACTTACTCAAATATATATGATTCTACTTTGGGAAATTTATTATTATTTAGTCTAACACATTTATATCTATTTTCTTCTTACTTTTATTAATGAATCATTCTAGTTTTAATGTTAAATTATGTAAAAGAATTAATTAATTTGTATAAATATATTACAGATAACGACACAGAGTTATTTACTTTTAGACAATCATTTAGTTTAATAGTTAATCTCGCTATATATTTAGAGATACCTACTTTCGTTTCAAATTTTAACTTTTAAGATGACAATAAATTATCATCTAAGTTTATTCGTTTCAAATTTAAAGATCTTCACAAAAAAAAACATATTTTAAAGAGTAAAAAGTGTACAAATGAAACCATCAAATGTAGACTATGGATGATATGTAGCAGATGGATTCTAGTTAGAGACTTATTTTGATGAAAGGAATCTTTCTAACTACCAAATTATATATTAAACTAAAATCAGCAATCTTTTTGTCACTTTTTCAAAAAGATCAATTTTATTTTAATATGATTGGCTTGGTATATTGAACCCCCTTTTTTCAGAATTTAATTAAGAGCATATTTCATTTTTGTTCATACCGTACCTAATTAATCCGCAATTACTCATGTTCTAAAAAAAAAAATTGCAATCATTCATTTTCTCCATTTTACCGTACCTAACTGTTACATGATTCTAATCAAACCCCAAAACAAATTTAATTTGAAACATTTTAACATAAGGTTCAATTCTAATCATCTGTCTTTCCTTTCTTTCTTTTGGTGCTTTTTGTGAATTGTGGGATTGGGAAGAATAATTTAGCATGAAGTTCACAAATCATATATATATACATTAACAATACTTTATATGGACGAATATGCGAACGTGTAAATAGTAACTTTTTAGTTATCAAATCATACATTATATCAATTATGTTTAGTTTCAAATGACATAAACTATGCTATATTTATATTCAAAGAAAAATTCATAATTTTCGTTGTGTTTTAAATAGTTTCATGTTATAACGGTTCAATCGATGAAATTTTGATGATGCGCAATATTTTTTGATAGTTCAAATTTCTTTACCTATTCAAAGATCAATGTCAAGTAAACAAAATTTTATAGTCTAAAATGTTTTAAAGGTTCGACAAATTTTGACTAATGTAATAAAATCGCATTTTATGTCGATATGACATGATCACTTTTCGCATGGTATGTCAACATAACCTAACTAAGCAACATAATTCATATGCTATAGTTTTAATTTTTAAAAAATAATGTAACTTTTGTGAAATTCCTAGACAAAAACATTAGTTTAAAGTGTATAATGTCAAAAGTCTTATTTGATTACAACATCATGAGACAAAGTCCAATGTTGTAAAATTCTTAACAAAATGCAATTTTTGTGGCTAATATTCATCTCTCGGTTTGAGACCATTACGTTTCAAAAAACATTGGTTTTGTTTCAAATATTCAAATCTCTTCTAAGTAATGCTAATTAATTATTCCATGAGTAATCATATCAAAGAATCTGTAAATATGTTTAGTCTTCACATTATTGCCTAATTAAGCAAACTTCAGATTTGCTAAACCTATTTAATTTGAGCACCCACTTTTTCGCCTTTCAATTCATTGGCCAAATTTATGTTTAATTTCAATTTCATCCAAAGATATGACAAAAAGCAAAGCATATATTGATATATCAGTAACTATAAGATTTGTGGTTCAAATTCTACCGTCCCTTATTATACAAAGAAAAGAAAATCATCCCAATAAAAATTACTCAGTTGGTATGTGCCAAATATGTAACAATCGTGAAGTCTTTGATTTGAGTCTCATAATCTCTTATTGTTGGAAAAAGATGACAACATTTGAAAATTAAATATTCGAACGTGTATATGAAATTAATTTTCAAAAAAAAAGAAAAAAGAAGTACCTACACCATCACAACACTCTACTTGTACGTAATTAGCATTTCTACATATTATGAATAAATATAAAATTTTATCTCGAAATTAATGAACAATAAAAAAGTAATTAATTTATACATTTAATAAATTGTAAAGTTTCTCTTCATTTTTTGACTCACAAACTCAAACATCAAACTACTCAATAGCCACAATAGTTTTCTTTCTCATAAACATCATTTTCACTTAATTTGTTTGATTTTTTTTTCTCTCCTAATTTCTAACTATTGTACTTCGAAAAGTGCTTTGGACTTCTTGGTGGACATAGAATAGAGGATTTCCCCTTTTTCCATTTACCTTGAAAAACACACACACAAAAAAGTTATAAAAAAAAAAAAAAAGTTTAAATGGGGTGGCTATAAAACACAAATAAATAGCAAAAAGTTGGTTTATTTCACTTGATATTTCCAACTCAAAAAAGGATATTTCTCTCCAATAATTGTTAAAATGGGAATGCAATTTTTCTTTTTATGTAAGAAAAATAATTATTTATATGTAAAAAAGAGTCAAATAAAGCAATATATGAATGGAATGCTTAAGAAATATTGATAAAGATGGATGATTTAATTAGACTTTTGTACACGTTTTTAAGACCAAACCAATGTTTTCTTTTTTTGCTTTTATTTTTTGTTTCAAAGTGGGAAATAATTTGAATACAATGAAATAAGTGTCACTTCCTCTTTATGTCAATACAAGACCAATCCACCTTATAGAAATACATTTATTTGTATATAATATACACTTTCTTTTAACCCCCCACAGCTGCAACTCCACTTACCAATTTGCTGGTCCATTCTATTCACTCTTTATGACCAAATTATAATCTTTTAGTAAATTCTACATTTTTTTTTTGAAACATTAACATCAAATTAGCTTCTTGAAGTTTTGACCTTTTCTTCCCTCTCATATTAACCTTCTATATCAAAGTTTTACCCTTTTTTCATTCAAGTCAAATAATGGGATCTTTTTCGTCTCTATTTATCTTTTCAAACATGTTGGATATGAATCTAATTTTTTCACATCCTCATTTAAGATTGTCAGCATGATGTGATGATGAAATAATAATATAATTATAATCTCATGTTTGTTCGTGTTCATATCCTTCAAAAAGACTGAAAAAACAAAATTTATTTTACTTGACCATTAATGAAAGGCTTTGAATTATGTTGCATTAGAAGTGTTTGGAGGAGACTCACTCCATAAATCTAGAAAATAGGTTAATCGTCACATTTTATATTGTCGTATTGGATTTTTTTTTTAATATATATACTACTTTAGGTTTTAAAAGTGTGTTATACACTATTATAATTCTTGCCCCATTTACTTCACATTTTTGTATTCTTCGCAAACTTTTGAATAATACTGATTCTCTTATGTTGTTTATCTTTCCTTCTTTAATTTTTTTTAAATGTTGTTTTTTGATTGTGTTTATTGGTTAGTAACTATTAGAGAATATGAGATATGCCCCCTCAAGATGGGGGCCATAATGGGAAATGCCATCTTGAAATGGATTCAAACTAGGATCAAATACCCACTTAAAGCTTATGCCCGCTTGGGTGGGGCCCACACCCGCTATTTTGAATTCAAAGCATTTTGGGTAGGATCGAACTTTGGGAGAACCATTAATCCACATGGAGCTTTGATACCATATTAAAGAATATGAGGTTCTACCTTAAAACCAATTGACAATGAGGAAAGTAACTCATATCTCTTATAAATGTGTTGAAGACTCTTCACCTTTTCAATGTGGGACAATTACCACATGGTGAGCATAGTGAATATCTCCAACAGTAACAATATATATTCACATCCTTAACAAAAAAAAGATTTTTTTAGGAGTAATTTAGAAACCCTTTTGATTGGTGATCGATACAAATGATTTAATTTGAAGATTTTGAAGGAATGGTATAGTGTTATCCGACCTGCATGAATAACTAGAAAACCATACTAACACAGACCAGTAAAAGGATTTGACCCTTTCGAGAAGGAATTGAAAAAGGAATAAATACAAAATAAATTTGATGTATGTTATATAGTTTATTATTTTCAAATCAACAGCCAAAAATTCGTTGAAATTTTGGAAGGAGTGACAATTTTGGCTTTATCAATGGAAACAAAGGTAGGGGACAGAAAAGCTCTTTTGAGTGATATGCATTAAGACAAACAAGTATTATAGTAAAACACAAAAAAAACAACAGCTGTTGTGGGTTTGGATTTTGCTGTCATAAACCAAATTAGATTGATCATATATTACAAGAGAAACCGATGCTAAAATTAATTTAGTTGGTGAATCCAATGACATACTCAATGGGCCCTTTTTGGGTTTTCCATGCATTCGCCTACTAACTACATTGTTTCGTTGCAAATACAAATAAAATAGTTTTACGTTAGTTAAGTAAGAAGAATATAGCTAAAGTGAATATCATACTAATATATAGAGGTCTCTCTTATGATTTTGAGTTCAGTATCATTCTTTTTTTCGCTTTCTAATACTATAGTCAATATAACATAGGAAATATATGATTTGCTAGAAATTTTTTTAAAATATGTTAGGTATCGTACATTGAAAAGATTTGAACTACTTCTTTCATTGTTGATTGATTTCTTAAAAAACATTGATATTTTGTTGACTAGAGTAGTATAGTTCAAGAAACTCAATCAATTATTAAAAACGACATTGGAGATCTAATTTAAATTATAAAACAATAAACTTAAAGGAAATTATATCTATTGAAATACAATCTCAAGAATAGGTGTTGGGTATACAAACAAAGAAATGTAATCTCACATTGGTTATAGATAAGAGGTAGATTAAGAGTTCATAAGGGAGGACTTCAATCTAATATTAGACTTTTTGAGTGAAACAAGAAACAAAGTCACGAGAATTACAGCTAATATGGAGGACATACAAATATTGGTGAGTCAAATGATATGTTTTTTGAGATCACGATACCATGAAGCAATCTCGAGATTGAGAAATATAGACACTCCTTAATAGTGTATAAACCTTGCAACATCATTATATTAATATTTTTATTTTTTTAAAAAAAATTGAGAAAGAGAGAGTTTACGCGTTTGGTATTGTTTTGATAAGCTATAAAAAGGACTCGACAATTCATATCTTTGCAAAAAAAAAAACCTCTCTGTATACAAATTCTTTTAGTTCTTCATTCTCTCTGTTTCTTTTGTTGTTTGTGTCCCTCTCCATCTTAACATTCAAAAAACAGAGGAAATCATGTGTGGTGTAAGTTGTTCAAAGCCCACAAAATTCATCAATCACAACACTCAAGAAGTTGCTTATGACTCAATGAAGCCAATCAACATGCATGTCACAAACCCTTTGATCCCTCAATCCCCAACATCCCTACAAAAGCACAAATTACCAACCAACACTAATTCCAAAACTACCCTTTTCTCCTTGGCCTTGCAAGAGGCCTATTCCATTTCCAAAATAGCCTTCCCCATCATCCTTACAAGCCTCCTCCTTTACTCCCGCTCCCTCATCTCCATGCTCTTCCTCGGCCGCCTCGGCGACCTCCCCCTCGCCGCCGGCTCCCTCGCCATCGCCTTCGCCAACATCACCGGCTACTCCATCCTCTCCGGCCTCGCCATCGGCATGGAGCCCATCTGCAGCCAGGCGGTTGGCGCCAAACGCTTCGCCCTCCTTGGCCTTGCGCTGCAACGAACCGTCCTTCTCCTCTCCTTAACATCAATCCCGATTTCGATTCTCTGGCTCAATGTCAAATCCATTCTCTTGCTATGCAAACAGGACGAATCCATTGCCACTCAAGCTCAAATGTTCCTCATTTACTCTCTTCCTGATCTCTTCGCTCAATCCTTAATCCACCCGCTTCGAATTTACCTCCGATCGCAATCCATAACGCTTCCTCTCACTTTCTGTGCAACTTTTTCCATCTTTCTTCACATACCCATTAATTATTTTCTTGTTTTCAATCTCAATTTGGGAATCCGTGGAGTTGCAATAGCAGGGGTTTTGACCAATTTCAATTTAGTGATTTCTCTCATTTTTTACATACTAATCTTCAAAATCCATAACAAAACGTGGGTTGGATTCTCAATTGAATCCTTCAAAGAATGGGGAAAGCTTCTCAATTTATCAATCCCAAGCTGCATTTCGGTCTGTCTCGAATGGTGGTGGTACGAAATCATGATCTTACTCTGCGGTTTGTTACTCAACCCGAAAGCAACGGTTGCATCAATGGGGATCTTGATCCAAACCACATCACTAATTTACATATTCCCGTCTTCGTTAAGCTTCAGCGTATCGACACGGGTCGGCAACGAACTAGGAGCAGAGCAACCGAGGAAGGCGAAACTAGCCGCCATTGTCGGGCTGTCCTTAAGCTTCCTATTGGGAATCACTGCTCTGTTTTTCTCTGTTTCAATAAGGAAGATTTGGGGAACAATGTTTACAGAGGATAATGTGATTAGGGAATTGACTGCGATGGTGCTGCCCGTGATCGGGCTGTGCGAGCTCGGGAACTGCCCGCAGACGACCGGGTGCGGCGTTTTGCGAGGGACAGCGAGGCCGAAGATCGGAGCCAATGTTAACTTGGGGTGTTTTTATCTGGTCGGGATGCCGGTGGCGGTGGGGCTGGCGTTTTACGGCGGCTTCGATTTCAAGGGGCTGTGGTTTGGGTTGCTGGCGGCGCAGGCGTGTTGCGCGGCGGCCATGTTGGTGGTTTTGGGGCTAACGGATTGGGAAGTTGAAGCTGTTAGAGCTAGGAAGTTGACTGGTGGTGATGAATGTGATGAACTTCTTCAAGCTGAATCACTTCTCAAAAATGAAGAAGATTGCTGCTAATTTTTTTTTTTTTTTTTTTTTTTCACATCATTGTCGATATAATTGAGTTGTCTACAAATTAATGTCACCTAGCAGATTTCAAGAGACGCATACTCTTAAAGCTCGAGTCTTCCATCCCTTCCGAGATGTTGCTATTTTTGATGATGAGTAGATGACATAATCTGTTTAATCTGTTTTTTTTTTTTTTGTGAAAAACATTATTTAACTTTTTTTGCAATGTACAAAAAGTAGAAAGACGAAGTTTATAGATAGAGTAACATTTTTTATTTTGCTGATTTTGATGGGTATAATTTGCATAGAATGATAATAGAAATATTTGATACCGCTAAGTAATTTCATTATAAGCAAAGAAAATAAAGTTCAATATTAGCTATGATCTTATTTTTGGTTCCTTCCTACTTTAGTATTGTTAGTATTAATCTTTTTTTTTTCAAATTGATAAAATGATAGACTTTTCAAAGTATTTATAAAATATGTAGACTACTTCTCTCTCTGTTATGAAATGATATTGAGATAGATCTCTACACTATCTAATATTAGTAACCACCCGTGAAAATGTTTGGAGTTGCTCAATATTTGTTAAATAGCTATTTAATTTATAATTATTTGTTTTCTCTCAATTTCTCTATAATTTTTATTTTTAAATAAAATATATAAAATCTTTAAAAAAATTAAATAATAACAACAATAATAATAATTGAAAACTTTTTTTTAAATATATCTTGATAATTTATTATATAACAAAATAATTAATTTTATATATGGAAGTATTATTTCTAAGCTTTAATTTTGAAAATTTAACATTTTATTTTATAACTATTGGATTTTTAAAAAATAAAGTTTATTTTATGTTCAGATTAACCTTTTCTATTTATCGAATGAGTCAGTGACGCAATGGTTTGAGTGTTTTGTTGTAAACCAGTTCAACACCAGCGTCACAGTTTCGAGCCCGAGAATCGGTATCTGTCCCCCTCCCCCAATATGTACTCATAAAAAGATTAACCTTTTCTATTTCGGATTATTTGTGGGTATTTAGAGCGATAGCTAATTCTAACGGCATAGGTATATATATCAATAATTAAAAAGTCATCTATTCGAATCTTCCTTCTCAATTTTTTGATTTAAAAAGAAAAAAAAAAGTCAACTAAATTTTATTTGAGTGAAAACTGGAATTTTTAAATTTGAATTAATGTGATCCGATGAGCACACAAACTGTAAGCATTTAGACAACAACAATCTCATAAATTTGATATATTGAGCTGTAAGAGCGAAATTAAAATATTAGGGTTTGAGATTGAATAATATGATTGAGTTGATAAATGTAAGAGAATATAAATTAAAAATTAGAATAATCTCTGCCAGCTACTTTGGCTGATACTATAAGATACAAAGGTATTCAAACCATATCATTTATATATAGTTTTTAGATTTGTATTTGTATAATCTTGTGTTCACAATTCGCCTCATAAATCCTATGTCATTCTATTGTGACCTCTTTGATGATTCATTTTCCTTTTTGTCTTTGGTGCTTTCAAAACCACATGGCCATTCATAGACTACAAGGATTCATAATATTCATATCATTTCACATTTCTTAAATTAAAATATGAATATCAATATGAATTATGTGATTTATATCGCTATATTGCAGGCCAAAACAAACCATAATAAACAATGATTAATTTCAATCACTTTAAATAGCCGATGAATTTGAGAATCGAACTCATGACCATGAAGTTGAAATGAATTATCATCAAATAAGATAACCGACATGTCATCAACTCTACTAATCTTCTTCTTTTTATTGAACTGGTTTACAACCAAACAATGAAACCATTACATCATTATTTATTTTGCTTTGATATAATATTTATATAAAAGTCATTATCAACTTACATAAACAGCTCTCAAACACTGATTTATAGTTTAAATAAAAACGAAAGTATATATTATATGCTAAACAAACGGTTATTCATACCACTTTTTATCATTTCAATAATATTGAATGTGATTCTCTTTAATATATGGCTATAAATAATGGTAAAGTGATATTTTCCTATAAATAATAGTAAAACTATTCAAACATATACTATTAACTATTTATTCTTGTGCTCTAAAAAAAACTATTAATGTGAATTAAAAAGGAAAAATAAACAAAACCTATGCTATTTAGGCAAATACATTAATAATATCGAACTATTTAAATTTGGTTCGAATTAATTTATGTTGTTATATCTATAATCGGGGGACGTTGATTATAAAGAAGAGAAAATAGTTGCAAGGTTTAATTTTCATTACCAACGTGCATTAATTTTGATGAATTACACAACATCGTAAATTAATTAGTCAATTAAAAAGCTTGGAGTTTAAACAATTAATTTGTGTGAAAAAGGAATATATTTTTATTAAAGACTTTCAAGAAACTCAAAAGCTTCAAATTAAAGTATTAAATGGATCAAAATCACTTAGTCATACCTCTTTATTTATATAAAATCATTATTTTTCTTTCCATTCAATATGAGTGAATAATCTGATTTTAGTAGGGTTAGAAAAAAAAATTTAGATTAATCAAAATTCTTAAGTTAGTCAATTCGACCATCCATCTAAATATATTAGAACAATCTAAATTAATCTATATATTTTTAAGTGGGTTAAGTTTTTTTATGTTTATTTTTCCCCAAAAACCCAACTAATAATTTATTTATTTTTTGAAAAAACCCAACTCATAATTTATAAATATGTAAAAAAAAAAAATTAAATGCATGTTACTAAATTTAAACTCAATTTACCTATTTTATTAGTCAATTCCTTACTCATATACTAAGAATTTATCTTATTCATTAATCTTAATATTTTCTTTCTCATTTTAGATTTAACCACCATTTTTCATTAGTTTAAAAAAAACACACACACACACTTTAAAACAAGTTTTACTGACATAACCGAATGAAGCACTAATTATCCTCTCAAAATATAACTATTCAATTATTTCAAATATATATATATATTCAATTTCCGTTCCATAATTTGTTGAATTTAATTTTTTTTAAAAAATAATAAGAAAGAAAAGGACCTCTTTATCCTCCAATATTTACCATGTCTTAACCAAATTGATGGGATTTTCCCTAGTGGATATTTTATGTATAGTAGAATAAGACAAGCCACACAATCAAATTCTTCAGCATCTTACACCTTCATCATACATATATTATATAATATCCCTACTAAAAACTATATGGTTCATTAAGAAAATTGAACATTCTTTTAGCACTTAACTTTCTATTCCAAACTTGGAGTTTAGTTTTAAAAGGTAGAAAAGAACAGAGCTAGCAAGGACATGAGAAAAGGTAGAATAATCATTCACTAGTTACTCAAAGGGAACAAATGAAAATGCAAATGCATATGTCCTAAGTTCTTAATCCAATTAAAGGATTAATTAAATGTTAGTGCTACTTAGCATATAATATATCATCTTGTGCTAGAAGCTCCCTATTTTGTCAACCCATCTACACTCTATTAGAGTAACCAGCAAGACTCTCCCTACATATAAAATAATTGCTCTTTTTTTTCTCTTTAATTATTTATATATTGTGTTAAGAATTCCCACGTTAAAAAGCAAGGAGATCTCATCACTTTTATAAAATAAAAAAAAATAAAAAATAAAAAAAAATGTAAACTATTTCATTCACACTAAATAATTAGTTTTGAGATGAAATCTCATATTATTAAATATGGTATCATAATTCGTTATATCTAAACGGATATATAGTACAATAATAATAAAACTAAAATTCGATACAAAATTGGTGGATTAAAAAAAGACACGATCTTAATAGAAAATGTTGAGAATCATATATTAAAAAACAAAAGTGTAAAAGTCATTATTTGCGAATAATCATCATATCTTATAGTATTAATATATTGTCTTTTTTTCCCTTGTATTTGCCGGGGCATCCATGGATAATTCTACATTTGCAGAATTAATTCAATCCCATTGTACCAATAAATTTCATGCCAATATACCTTATGAGTTTTCTTCATTAAATTCCCACTATATATACACTTTAGATTTGACTTTGTTTTTTTAAGGATAACTTTATTGAAATGCTTGAATGAATGAGAAAATAATATAACGATGATATTTAAACTCTAGGCACCATGTTAATGCTTCCCCCTATGTTTAGATAACATTAATCACATCATTTTAATTATGTTGTCTTTTCGAAGCCAACTTTAACGTGCAAATTTTGTCTCATTGATATTTTTTTAATCATAAGGAATACTCATTTATTTGTTGTGGAGGCTGTAGTTCAACAACATAGAGAATAATTCCTTTTTCAAAAAAAAAAAAAGAAAAAAGAAAAAACAACCTAGAGAATAATTTGAAAGGTGTTAAAAAGATTTTATTATGATTTTTTTTTTTTTTTTTTTGAGATTACAATAATTAGAGTAGAAGACTCGACCTCTAGTCTTTCAACTTACACTAATATATTGAAAAGATAAGGAAAGAAAACTTTTAGGGCACGAGTCATTTTGAACAATTTCTTAGGTAGCCTAGCCAAAGGGGGGCCCACCATGTGTTCTTCATTTTCTAAAAAAATAGGATGAAAAAGAAATTAAACAACATATATCCAATTTATTTAATTCAGAAAATAAGCTCTTAAATTTTTTGCCAGTCTATTAAAAAATAATTTATAGTTGACTTAAGTCACATCAATATCACACTATTACATTTTTTTAGAGAACATTATTACATCTTAAACGTTATTATTAATCGTATCGATTCTTTTAAGCGAAAAAAAGAAAGAAAAGAAATTCTTTCCAACTAATTAATTAGCTAATATATTGAATTTTAATCCATACATTTTACCGAAAAAAAAAAAGAAAAAGAGAAAGAACATGAGGTGACACTAAACACTTTGAAGGGCTCATATTTAAGCTCTAAATTATTCGTTTCTCCCTATTTGATTCCAACGGCTCAACAATGAAAAAATAAATCGAATTTTAGTAAATACTATTTTGGGAATAGGGAACAATTCATTCCTAATCTTATTCTCAATTTTTATTATTTAATTAATTTAGGAAAATTTAATCATTTTCGAGATGAATACTCATATTCTGATGATTTGCTCTCATATAAATAAGAGTCAAATACTAATTTTAGGAATCGAATTGAAATTCGATTGAACAATAAAATTATTCAGTAACCAACCTTTTTTATCATTTAAAAAGCTTATTCTTGATTTTTATTTTGTTAAATATACTTCCTTCTCTATATATATAAAGGTGTGGGAGTACTAAAAAAAAGAAAAAAGAAGTGTGGGAGAGAAATATGAGATATTAATATATAAGTTAAACCATATATATATATATATTCTCAAAATATATAGAGAATTTTATTCTCCATATATTTACCTGTCAAAAAAATCAATAAAATGACTTTCATATATGAAACTCATCATCTTTTAGAATTTAAAACGTCAAACTTAATTAAATGTTTTTTCTGTTCCTCAAAAAAAAATTAAATGTTTTTTCTTCTCCAATGATATTTGTCATGTCACTAATAAATTTTTTTATCAAAATGAGATGAATTTAAATAATATTAAATTTTCTAAAAAAGCAATAGTTCAACCAGATTTTAATAATTAAGAGACCATATATTCGAATTTTCCTACTCTAATTATTATAGAACTTAAAATAAAAAGTAATATTAGATTTAGAATAATTTAACGGTTACAAAAATCTAGTTCTTGAGTTTTAATGGGGGTGCATTTTTTATCAATTTAAAATTAATTTTTTTTTTATAAAAACTAGCTAAATAATTATAATGATTTTAAACAAGGAAAGGCATCTAATGTAAACATGTTTTTAAATAAGAAAATATAATATTAATGTTTATTTAGAAAATTTAACAATAAATTTAGAAAAAAAAAATTCATGAGTAATAAAAAGAAAAAAAAAATTATGAATGTCAAAAACTTTAGAAAAAATTCAAATATGACAAAAAATAATTCAATCAAGTTAAATTAATAGCCATAAAATTGGTATATTTCAATCAAGTGATATTAATGACTTCAATAAAGTTGACAGATTGAAAATAATAAATAAAATTGATTGAAAATAATGAAAGTTGAATTGTTTTACCATATATACCATATTTTTTAAAGTTAATAGAGATCTACAACAAAGTTTCTAAATTTACCTTATAAATTTTATTAAAAAAATACCCAAATTAAAATGAAACAAAATTTAAAATAAAAGAGCTAAAATATTATTTTGACATTTTTCTTCCTCGTTTCCCTTTCCTACTAATCTTTCTACATATATATTTTATTTTCAAAAGGGTCGACATGAGCCTCAGAATGTTATCTGGCCAAAATAATAATCGGTAGATGTACTTAATTATCTTAACTTGGTGGGCACAACTTTAATATATATCTTAATCTTCATAATAAAAAAATATTATTACAGACTATATAATAAATACTAAAATAAAATTTCTAAAAAAAAAAAAAGCTAAAAGAAAAAAAAGGTAAGAATATGAGAGAAATACTACAAGAAGTTAGAGAAAACCGAGACAATATAAAACTTTGGATTTGTTTTTTCCTTTCTTTCTTTATTAGTTTGTGCATGTGGACTTAAATATTTTCAATGTATAAATGAGATAAGTTTTTATCCGTTGTTACATTTAAATTATCAATAAAAAAAACAAGAGAAACAATGAAAAAGTTAAGAAAAAAAAATATACGATATGGAAGAAATGATTAATTAGACACGTGAATCGTGGAAATTAAGGATGGTGAATATATTAAAGAGGCTGTTTGAAGGACATGAACGGGCAAACAGAAAGAGATGACGTGTGAAGATAGGGCTTTTGGCTGCCCCCAAAAGGCAAAGGCCATGATAAAACTTTGTGACATTATATTGCATGCAACACTTAGCTGTCATTTTCTCATTTCGAACATATTATCTATTTACTCTACGTTGATTCCATTATTTGATGATAATTTAATTTAACACTATGAACACAAATTTAATTTTAAAAATTAGTATTTGGCTCTTATTTATATTTGAGAATAATAATACTCTTACTCTTAGAGTCATTTGTCCCTCGTATTTATGTAAGGTTACACTTTGTTCAAACATTTGATACAATATGTATAATTTTTCTTACGAATGAAAAAAATTCAATGTAATTAAATATAGGGTTGGTGTAGAGGGAACATGATTCGTATTTTTTTCCAAGCCATGCAAAATCAAAGCCTTAGTTCATTCAAATTTCAAGCTACCAAAGTCAAGCCTTCTCTCTCTAATCTCTTTCTCTCTCTACAGCTTGAAATTATGGACTTATATATAAATAATTAAGTTAAGTTAGTTGAAGATGACGTTGTCAGTGTCACGCCTAAATATTAATTTTGTCTTTTTTTATGTTGGAGATACTCACTTGTGGTGCAATTATCTCACATTGATAAGATGAGAATTCTTCAATATATTTATAAGGGATATGAGTTATTTCCCTCATTACCAATTGGTTTTGAGATGAAACTCCATATTCTCTAATATTTTAGTATAAGTTAGGGAGGGAAAAACAAACTTTTTCTAACAAATATTAATATTCTCAAATAAATGAGAGTAATAGTACCTAATATATAATTATGTTATATATATTCATGGAAGACCTTCGAATTCTACGTAATTATGTTTAATTAACTATATATACAAATATATTGAAAATTCAAGAAGGGGCTCTGGTGTATGTGAGAGAATAAATATCTAGTTAGTCACATGTTGACTTGTTTGATTAGTTGTGTCTCAATTCAACTTTATGATCACGGGCTTGATCCTGAAAATTGGTACGTATATTTGATTTTCATCATATTTGAGAGCAATGGTATCCTTTATGTCGGTTTTTTGTCTCCGTCTCAATTTTATTTTTTATTTTTCTAAAAAATTTCTTAGGTTTTTATTTTTCTTTTGAAAGGAGACTCTTTGGTTCGTTACATAACATTGAGCCCTTCTTGACAATGTAATTGGGATTTCAAAGAAAATTATAAAATTTCAAATGACGAAAAGGGCAGGAAAAATAAAGTGGAAGAAAAAAGAATATAATTTTAATGTTCTTTTGGTTAAAGATGAAAAAAGTTAATGTTTGAAGATTCTAGTATTTAAATAAAGAAACTAGGATAAGAATGATGTCAATATTTTGTTCCTTATTTGTAAAAAGAAAAAGAAAAAGAAAAAAGTTTTGTTCCCACTCTTTCATACTTACCACTGATTTAAATATATATGGTTCATGGTAATTCACTTTAACATTATGATCACGACTTTAATCTTAAAAATTGATATTTGTCTCTCATTTATTTGATTAATTACAACGATATCTTTTATATCAAATTTAGAGAATTTATCATAGCAATACATTTTATCTTTTCTATTATATTTGCACCAGAATTTTTAAAATAATTTATCTATAGCATATTTATTTCAAGTAGTAGAACTTAATTTAAATTTTTATCCCTTATAAAAAAAACTCATGTAGTGATGGAATGAATATATCGATTAAATTCTATTACTTCTAGAATTCAACCAGTAATATAATTCAATTTAAATCTTCTATTACAAATGAATTAATTTTAATTTTCTACAGTAAATATAAATATTTTTCTTTTTTCCTTTTTGTTATACAAGCAAAATTTCCTAAAATTTATAGTCCCCTTTCTTTCATTTGTATTATACAAAAATTAACCAGTTGCCCACTTTCACTTCTAGAATGTTCGAAGATCACGCGCCGAACTTGTTGATTACGACACGCAGCGGCTGGCAAAAGTCGCGGCAAGATCGCGAATGCCGCAGAAAAAAATAAATAAATAAAACTTCATTCTTTAAAATTATAAATATATAATCATTTCAATTCCACCTTCATTTTCTGTATTTTCTTCTAAATTCTATAAAAAAAAAATTCTAATCATAATAATAATAGGTGTACAAGAATATAATAAAAATAATAAATTTTGTCTTTTATAGTTCAGTTAAAATTTAACCTATGTAGTTTTAAATTTTAGAATCTTTTTTAGAGCAATTTTAAATTTTAGAATTCAATTCTTATAATTTAGAAACATATTACAATTTAAACTATATGATATTAAACATTAGAATCTAATATTCTAAAAAAAAAAACATTAGAATCTAATTTTTATGGTTTAATAAAATTTAAAAATAGTTGTTGAATTAAATATGCAAAAGTTGGTATTTAATGTGTAAATAATAATAGTGTGAGTTAAGTGATTAATTGAAAAAAAAAACTTGTATATGTACATAATAACCATTGTAAATAATAAGGACTATTTTTTTCTTTATTAAACTATATATACTAAATTTTAATTTTTAAATCCTAAGAATTAAATTTTAATTTCTTCAAACTATAGAATAAATTATAGATTTTTTGTCAAAAAATTATAATTTTAAAATCATATGAATTAAGTCTAACATTCATTCAATCATAAGACTAAATGTATAGTTCATCTTTTACAAACTTATTGTTTTGTTTCTTATTACTTTTACTTAAAATTCTTTATATTTTTATTTTGTTTTTCATTATCTTTACCATACAAAATTCTTTTCCATGTGCTCGTTTTATTTTAGCTATTTTTTAATTAGATAAATAAATTGAAATCAGGAGTGATCTCATTAGTATACTAGAATTTTAACACGGCGTTCACGTGATAATTTTTTAAATAATAAATTATATATATATATATATATATATTTATAATTATAAATTGTTTTCTACATTTTTGCATTAAATTTAAATCATCAAATAATAATTTCAATTAAAATTAAATTTTATCTTTGATTTTTAAAAATCGATGTTCTCTAGCTTTTTTTTCATTTTCTCTATTAATAGACCAATTACACTTGAATTATAAAATTTATAAGAGTTATATAATTATTATAATTATAAACATAAATAAGCTAAATATATTTATTAATATACATCTATGAACTTACCTTTAACCTCAAATGATAATTTTATCATTCTTCAAAAAATAAATTTCCAAAGAAAAGTGAGATGAAAGTTGTAAATAATCCAACAAAAATAAGATAATTAAATTTTTTATTATAAAACAAAAAAAAAACAAAAAGAAACCAAGAAAGTAACTCCAAGCAAAGAGAAAGTTTCAAATGTGTCTGTAAACAATATATAGTAATAGTAAGAAATCATTGTTACCCAACTTTTGAAACTGAAACCTCAGATGATAATCTTATCGTTCTTCAAACTTTTTTTTTCAAATCTCAAGTCTTTTAAAAAGACAATAATTATGCAAAAAAGATCGCTATAATTAGATGAAAGTGTAAATAATCCAACAAAAATAAGATAACTGATTATAAAATAAAAAACAAAAAAAAATGAAGAAAAGAAAATCCAAAAAAATAGAAAGTGTTCTCGTAAACAAAATGTAGAGAACTATTTATAGGATTGAAAATTTTAATTTATTATTTTAATTAGAATATAAAATTTTAGATAAAATCTATGAGATTTGGTAAAAATATCTTATTTTCTACGTTATAAAGATAATGAAAATTTAAATGATATTGTAAATATTTCATTTGATTGTTGAAATCTTTTATCTTCTAACTTAGTTATACTATGTGATTTCATAAAAATATTTTATCTTCTACGAATGAAAATCTAAATGATATTGTAAATATCTTTACTTTATTTGCATTTTTTTTTATTCCAATAAATGACATATTTGTAATTTAGAGTATGACTTAATAAAATCGTCTAAAAATGATTTTCTCTTAAGCCACACTTTTAGGTAGTACGATAATAATTGATTTTATGGATGTCAAAAAAAAATTATTTAACTAGTTTTATTTTACAGTTATTGGCTAGTGTAAATTAACAGATCATATTATTTAAAAATACAACAGAATAAGAAAATAATATTTTTAACTTTGATTATAATCAGTTGACTAGTCTAAAGAAATACATACAATTATTAACTTTGATTATCTCCAAAAAAAAAAAATGTTAACTTTGAAGTTAGCGAAAATAGAGTAGAATGAATCATATATAATATTATAAGCAATTGGTTATGAATTCGAGTTTTAATCATGGTTGAATTTCAAAAACAAAATATTAACTTTGAAATTAAAAGAATCTATGAGGTTTATATATTCTAAATGAATTAGTAATATTATTAAATTTCTCTTTTTTTCTTTTTCTTCTTTCAAATTCCGGATGGAAATTTACAATTCAATCTAAATTGATTTGTAAATAAATATAAAATTTTCAGTTCAATCCAAAGAGACCAGTACTTCTAATTTAAATAACCATTTTGATGACGCTTCCTAATTTTATTATTTGAAGCATAATAATTTTGTGAACAAAAAAACAAATTATATACAGTCATCTTTAAAGAATTAGATACCCATCCTTGTCATTGTGACACTGGAATTTAGTTATTGCACTATGACAAATAATTAAAAATTGACAAAGGAAATGAAAATAATAATAATAATAATAATATTTTTGGAGAAAAGATACTACCTAATTTGTTAGGCATATATCAAATATGCAGAGGTGCATTATATCACACATTCACTTTTACTTCATCTCTACTTTTAACTCTTATCATTTGTAAAATCTTCTTCTAGAATGAAGTTTAAAATCTTCTTCTAGAATAGCAAAAACAAGCCCAATTTGTAAATAAATTTTTATTAGATGATAAAAAAAAAGTGATTTAACAAATAAAGAAACTAAGCTTATTTTAAATTTTCATACTTCACGGCATGATTTCTCATTTGATGAAATGTGTAGTCAATCAATTAAAATCAAAATTATAATCTTAATAAGAATAATTATTTTGCATACTTTATACTTTATGATTTAAATTAGATATTCAACTTTTTTGAATTAAGTATGACAAAATCAATATATAATAAAAGGTGCTCAATTAAGATGGTGGAAAAGAACAAAACCATTGAAATTCATTAACATGGGTTTAGATGAAGTTTCAAACATTGTTGTTTATATTTTATCTTGAATGTTGGAAGATGACAACATTCTAGAAAAATACAAAAGCACAACTTTTTTTTGTATTTATTATTATTAACCTCAACCTCATGGCCTTAAAAAAAGAAACCATTGTCTAGACCAAACAAAAACACAATAGGTGAAGGAAAAGAGTTTGATATAGGGAGACAAAATAGTTTTCTTAAGGCCAAAGATAAACTCATCAACACAAAGAACAAAAAAGGAAGAAAAAAAAAACTATTTACTAATTTATTTAGCATTATCTTAACTCATAATCAATATTATCTTTCTTTCTCTTAATTTGAGATGCATGATATATAATGTCAAAACAAGCATTGGGTTGGATATTTTTTTCTATCATTATCCACAACAACTTTCCCAAGGACTAGTGGTTTTGTTTCTTCTTTTCATTTCATCTCAAAGTGAAAGAGAAGAAAAAGAAATAAAAACTCAGCTTGAGATAAAGTTTGTCACTAATAAAACCAAATTCAATTCAAGGATGTGAGAATTGGGTACAATGGTACCCTTTTTATTTATTTATTTTGTTTGGGAATGTTTGAGACAATTTACGATGTCATTTTAGGTAACAATGTACTATTTGAAGTTGGAGGTTAAAACTTATCATCTCTTAATCGATATAATACATGTCAACTAAAGCTAAATTCACTTCACTCATCCTTAATTATTAATATAGGTTAAATTACTAATATAGGCTGTAATTAAATTGATTAAAGAGGGAATTAATTTATGGATATTGTATAAGAAAAGGAGACATGATCCAAAATAAAGAGGCAACATAAACGGTGGATGTTTCATTTTTGAGACAAACTTGAGCTTCCATGGGCTTTGCTTCCATGTCAACTGCTTTCTTGCCCTTTTCAAATCACATACCCTTTTTCTTTTATTATTTATTATAAACTCCCTCTTCTTCTCTCAACCTCATTTTTTCTAGGCACTTTTAGCGATTAATCGAACTTCTTAGGTTTAACTACTACACCTAAAGTTGCCAACAAAAACTTAACTCTGGCTCTATTTTGTACAACTAACCATGAATTTATAGGTTCGAATCCCCCTACTTCGAATATTGTTGTATAAAAAAAAAAAAAACTACTACACCTAAAGTTTCGTGCATTTTGCACAAATAGTTTTTTTTTTTCCTTTTTTGGCCAATTAAAATATTATGAATCGTAAATGACAAATAAGAATTCGAGGGTGAGAGACAAAAAAACACATATTTGCATGTGACATTGTGTTTAATTAAGTCTATGAATAAAGAAGAGAAATTATTCTTTTTTATTTAAGAGCAAAAAAACAAAATGTTAAATAAACGAGACAAGAGTTTTAAGTGAGTTCGAGCATTTTCATAAAATTCTAATACAACTTATCATTTAAAATACTTTAAATTAAAAAAAAAAAAAAAAAATACTCACATGAAATATAAAACTTAACTGCATATTTCAATTAATTCGAAAGTATTGCCCTCTAAGTCTTTGTCGGGCATTTCATCCCTAAACCCTCGATTCACTCTAAGTAATCTTAGAGCAACATAATCCAAAGCATTACTAAATATAAAGTACAGCTTGAAAAAGTTATTTATGATCTAGAAATAAGAGATTCAAATTTGTAATTAAACTCGAGAAGGTGAATGAATTTTTGTAAATTATTTCATAACCCCATTACAATATGGTTCAATATCGCGAAAGAATAATTTAAAAAGAAACTTTTTTTTTTAAACATAAAATTAAAATGGTTCTATTTGGTCAAATACGTGAGAATTAAGTTGATAATATTTTAGTCTGATAATTAAGGAACACAATATGTGAATTTGTCAAATGGATAAGTTGATAGGGAAATTTCCACTACTTGTAATATGAAACCAAAAACACAAGTGGCTTTATCTTGATCTTCTTTCTAATTTCTTTCAAGGATCCATAAAAAAAGTGGCTTAAACGGTGGGATTTTAAAAAATAATAATAAACTAGAATAATAAAAAAAATTCTTGTATTTTAAATAAATCTTAAGTTGATTTCTATGATAGTTTAAAAAAAAAAACTATTATCCATTTTATTTTGAAATTCAATTTTGAGGTAGGAGATCAAACCTATAACCTCTTGGACTATTAAAATTATTATTTATTGACTTTTTATTTATAAATTTGAGAAATATATTTATATTATTGTTTTCCTTCTTAAAAAGTATTCTTACTATTAAATCAATTATAATTAAAATTGGCTTCAAACTTCAGTACAATAACATAGATATTTGAAAACATTGATGTTAAAATAAAATAAACCTTAAATTCGTGAACTAAAATAAAAATAGATCTTAAATTACATAGATTAAAATAGTAGTTTAATCTCAAAGAAGTTGTTATGGTCATCATTTAGATGAAATAGACTAAAAAAAATCATTTAGATCAATCAATATTGAATAATTAGGCCACTGATTGTCTCTAAACAATAATATTTTGTCATAATAAAAGTATTGTAAGGGCAAAAACTTTTATGAACAAACTTTAAGTTGTGTGAATGTCCAATTTCTTTCTTAAAAAAATTGATTGCCTTTTTACAAACAAAATTGCTTCTTAATCTCCTTCCTTAATTTTGGGTTTGAAACATCAAAATCAAAGCTCAAGTGGGAATTAAAAAAATGGGGCAATATGATTGTGTCAATTATCTCAAACTTCCTTCTAACAAAACACCAAAATCACTTTCACCCCCTTCTCTATTGGCTTTTAAGTTGTGGCCAATGTTTTAGCTTTTCAAGTGTTTTTGCCACTTTCTTTGACTTTCTAACCAACAAGTTCAAAAAGGCCAACAAATTGGCCAATTCTTTTTCTTTTGGATTCTTTTTTAATAATGGGTTCAAGTGGAGAGCTTTCAATTCTAAATTCAAGTCCATTTGCAAAAGTTTGGGCTTATGAATACTTTATACTTCTTGGCCCATTTTATGTTCAAAAGATTAGGGCTTTTTTATACCTTGGATGATGGGCCTAAGGCCTTGAGCCTAGCCCAACCCATAGTTGGGCTCATTACCTTTATAAGATCCATTTTTTCATACCCAATAGCCTAATTTGCTTTAATCTCCCTTTAAGTAATGTATTTATTCTTAATGAAACCCTTTTGAATTTCTTTGATCCTAAGCTAAGGTTCCCTCTGATTTTAACAATAAAAATATAGAGCGAAGACAGCTATATAACAGAAGTTTGATTCACCCATCAAAGGTGAATGGGGATGATTTTTTTTTTTTTTTAATTACTAGAATAGATTTTCTTGATATTGCAAAATTCAAAATATATTTACACCCAAATTCATCCATTTTTATTTTTAGTTCATCAAAATGTAGAATAAAGATTTGAACTTTATGACATTTTGGTCCAAAATATAATATCTTATCTATGTTAAATATGACATAATTGAATAATGTTTCATAATCTCTCTTTTCTTTTTTGATTTTTTTATTTATTTATAAAAGCAATAAGAGCAACACATTAAACAAAGCGTGAATTACAAAAATGGCGTTGAACATAAACACTTGCATGATCACTAAAAAACTCAATCTTCTCTCGATTGTAAAGCTCTCCCACGGCTATCGGGACTTCTTCCACCCAAATTGCTTCTTCATCCATGGGAATTGTCAATTCTGCTAGAGCATGTGCCAATTTATTCATCTTTTGACCACACCAATGGAATGACACGAAAGTAAGGCGGCTTGCAATTTTCCAAATTTCCTTCACAATTTTGCCCAATTCAGTGATGCATTTCGTTTTCTGTTGTACGAGATTCACAGTTGAAGTCGAATCTAACTCGACCTCAACATGTTGAAAGCCCATCGCCTGTGCCATCAATAAACCCTCTTGAACTACCAAAGCCTCAACCAGTTGCACGTCTGTAACTCCAAAAACAGGTTTGGCCATGGAAATCATAGCTTCACCTCTTTCGTTTCGAATCACCATGCCCACTCTACTACTTCCCATTTCCACTCGAATAACAGCATCAGTATTCATTTTGAAATTAGGATAATTATGGGGATTCCGCTCTTTCTTGTCGAAACTGTTCTGTTGTGTATACTCACGATGAGTAGAGAAAACATTTGCATTTGTCTCCCTAAACTCATTAATATAGGATTGACAGAAATTTCAATCCATAGGCAAACCATCATAATCACTCCCTCCACCCCCCACCTCCTTATTTCGATCTCGCCATACACACCAACACATGATTAGAAACTCTTCAAAATGTTTTTGTTGTGCAGAATCAAAAAGCCAATGAATCAAATCAGCAAAAGCAGTGATTCCCTTAGGACACTTAAGTTCCTGCCAAGGAGTAGTCACCTATAGCTTCTTTGCCCCTTTACACTCCCACGTAGCATGATATGTTGATTCATGTCCTTTTCCACATCTACGACAACTCTCATTCAAACCAATCCCCCTTTTATAGTTCTTAATAGTTCTTAATCTCGTATTCGTGGTTTACATTACAAAATTCAAGAATATGACTCATACTCATATTAAAGATGTATAAATAAAGACAATAACACATCTTCATTGCATTAAAAAAAAATTAATTGTAATAATAATAATAATAACAAAACATAGCCATAGATTAATTATTCCCTAAATATTAAAATTTCAACTAAATTAATATATGCTTTTACGAATGGTCGGTGGTGCCGTTGGTTATCTTCTTTGTTGTTAATTTATTTCAACTCCACA
Organism: Sicyos edulis; assembly: GCA_036507275.1. NCBI lineage: Eukaryota > Viridiplantae > Streptophyta > Magnoliopsida > Cucurbitales > Cucurbitaceae > Sicyos > Sicyos edulis. The sequence continues at coordinate 1,085,634 of CM071858.1, read as the reverse complement.
GTTATTAGTTCGAGCTCGAAAATCGAGTTGACTTTCATATTATTTGAAAACAGTTGTGTCTTTTATATAGGGTTTGTTGATTCTCGTTCCCCCAATTTGTACTAAAAATAAAAATATCCTTTTGCACATGAACATTGTGACTAATGCATTAAAATACAAAACATTATTTAGATTTTTTTTTAGATTACAAACATTATTTAGATTTTGACATATACATAAAGAAACATTCTACTTTTGAAATAAGATATACAAAACTCCCATGTGGTTTCTTTTTCCTTTTCTTTTTTTTTTTCAATCATGATGTTTGGTTAAAGGCAAATATGTACATTCATACAAAGAGAGAGAAGTAAGCATTATGAGATGGGTCAAATTTTGGGCTAGTATTAACAAGATTTGATGACCAAAATTAGTAACTTTTTGGTTGCTAAGTGTCCATTTCCATTGCAAAATCTTTTTTTTTTTTTTTTGGAGAATATCCATTGCAAAAACTTAAGCATAAGTAATAATTTCCTATATTCCATTCGAACCTGTGATTTCTAGGTCGAAATATATGTTTCTCCATTATTCTTTATATCAATTCAATAATTGAAGTTTGAACTTTTAATCATTACTTGCTTGCTTCATAGAAAGGCAATGGAAGCATCTCCACTTCACTTTTCTTCACACTCAAATCCAAACATCTTCTCTTGTCATTCCCATTATTGCTTCTCAGATGAAAAAGAAACCAAAGAAAAGCCTAATGCTTCTGAATAAGGAAAGGCTTCATAGGGATGAAAATTCATAGAATCCCAAAGTTGCAAAATAAAATATAATGATGATGATATAAAGAAAAGGCAATAATCTTTTTTAATCATATTTTTAGTGGTACTTAGTCGCACTTGGCTTCCAATCCTTGGAATGGTTAGCTAGGTTCATTATCATAATTTAATCATCTTCATCTAGAACCATTTCCTTTTTCTTTTTCAATTTGTAGCCCCCACTAAAAGCTATGTATTAAAGATCATTGTTTTCTTCTGATTAACCCCTTCTGTTTCATGTAGATTCTAGAAAGACCAAGAAAAAAAAACAATGCTTGTTTCTAAATATGACCTAATTGAGAGAAAAAGAAAAACTTTTTCTGTTAAGAAAGAGAGAAAGCAGATGAATTTTCAACCAACAAGGCTCTGTCTTAAATCTAAAAATGTGTAGGCCAAGGATTATTATAACAAAGAGCTTTATTAGAAGCTGAAATGTATAACAAGACTAAGAAGTTTATTATAGTTAAAATGATGAGTTATAGACTAATTCATCAATAACTATAATCGATAGACCAATGTTATTATAAATCTACTTAACCGACCCTTAAATGGTGACTCAAACGCTCCCAAGAAGCAAAAGAAGAAAAATAATCTGCTAGAGATGTATTCTTTATAATGTGAAAAAGGGAGATGATACAAATGGTAAGAAAAAAAGAACTCCAAAATGCCAAACAAAAATAAGGATCAGAAGAGTGATGTTCACTACTGGAGTAAATACCATTTATTTCCTAAAAAGGAGGGTGGGGGTATCTAATTTTCCATCTAAATACAGTAAAGAATGAAAGGCTCATGATATTATGATAACAAGCAAACCAGCTAAATCTGAATTCAAATCACACATCCTCACAAAATGTATAGGCTCTCAATTGAAGAATTCCCCCCAGTTGAACTGCGGTGGTGGGACGGGATGCTCGGCGTGTGCAACCGATGGGGACGAATCGAATATCTCCCATCTTGTTGTGACCACAGTACCAGAGGACGTCGTCGTTGACTTCGACGAATGCTGCGGGGAATGCTGATATAGTAGCAAATCGTCGAGGACGATGAGGTCGTGTGGCTGCTCCTCTTGAATTGTTGATAGTTTGTTGTTTGCAAAGGAAGGCCTCGTTCCTTGTCTTTGATGATTAGAATTGTTGTGTTGGAGTTGAGTTTGCTGTTGTGTATGACTAGAAGCCATGGAGTTTTTTATCTTCAACATATCAAGAGTTTCAACATATTTTTGTACTCTTTTCACCTACAAATGATTACAAAAATGGTTCAAAACTATGATGTCTATTTTATTTTATAATCGAGAATCAGACCTTCACCTCCCTTGCATATTTGGAGGCACCCTCGCCTGTCCCAAACCCAGACTCAAGAGATCAGAAGGACAATTAACCTTGTTGATAGTTTTAAACCCAAAACTTCTAAAGGAACATACTCAAGAGTCGCCAAGCGTCCCATCGGTTCAAAACTATGATGTCTATTTTTTTTTTATAATTGGGAATCAGACCTTCACCTCCCTTGTGTATCTGGAGGCACCTACGCCTGTCCCAGACCCAAGATCAGAAGACAACAAGGATGTACAATTAAGTTTGTTGATAGTTTCGATCCTAAGACTTCCAAAGGAACATATCATGGAGTCGCCATGCGTCCAGTGGGACAAACTATGATGTCTTTTCAATTGAAGAGCAGGAAAATGAATAACATGAACATAAAAGAACAAAACAAAACCTGCATTTTCCTCTGCAACTTAATATCACCATCACCCAAAACAGCATCCAATTTAAGCAATTCATTCATCAACAGATCAATCAAATTCATCACATCATTTTCTGAAACCTTCCCACCTTTACAAACCACAGATTCCAAAGCAGAAACCTACATGCATTGCCATAACATTACAAACTTTCCATTCCCCAAAAAATGACCAAACAAAAGAAAAATAAGGTTGAAACAAGACAAACATTTCTCAAAGAATCAATTCACTTTTTTACCTGTCCAGCCAGTCTATCAACTTCCAAGCTGATTTCTGATACACATTTGGAAGCTTTCTCCATTTTTGCATTTTTCCTCATCTCAACATACCTTCTTTCTTTGCTAATTGGATCTTCCATTAGAACAATCTTGGATTTGTTTTTTACTCCACAAATGTCCAGAAAGCCCTTTGAATCCCTCTCTTTTTTCTTGAAAAACAGCTTCTGGTCTTGATGGTGCAATCCTGTTCGTCCTACCAACATCTTCTTCAACTCCCCTCCAATCCAAACACCAAAAACAACACAAAATCAAACTCGGTCTCGTTTGATAACCAGAAAATTAAACCTAAAATAACCATTCTAACCTATAGTTTTCCTTACTTTAGCATCTACATTTTACACATGGTTTGAAAAAACCAAAGCAAAATTTGAGAACTAAACAAAGAAAGCATCCAAAAACTTTTTTTTTTTTGGAATTTAGTTAGTATTCAAACATTTCTAAAGTAAAGGTGAAACTATTCATAGACAATTTGTCTGAAAAATAAAAAACTTAGATTTTAAAAGCAGAAAACTAAAAACTATGGATCATTACCATTTGCTTTTTGCTTTTTTATTTTTAAAAATAAGCCTATAACAACTATTCCAACTTGTGATTTTCTTTATTTCGACATCTACATTGTTTCTAAAAACCAAATTAAAATTCAAAAACTAACAAAACTAAAATTTGTAAGAGAATATGAAAAACTTAATCAACTCGAGTTTCAATTTCAAAAACAAAAAATCAAATGATATCAAACAATGACATCAAACGGGCACTAATCCTTTCAACTTCATTTGGGATTCTAAAAATGCAGAAACAGAAAAAGGGTATTTACCAAATGTGGCTTGAGAACTGATACAAATCTCGTGGCAACTAGAGCCATAAAGAACTCTAACTCTGATCGTCGCCGGCGCCGGAGTCGATTCCTGGTCGGAATCAAGATTCCTCTTCTGAACAACCATCCCTCCTGGCCGTAATTCCCAATCCATCGGCCGGCGGTCACCGCCGGCGTCGCTACCCTTCATCGGAAACAGCCCCGTCGATTTAATCTTCATTTTCATCATCTCCGATAAAATAACCCCCAGATCTGTAAAAGAAATCGAAAGATACCCAACAGAAATCAAAAGGGTACCGACGAAAAACCCGATTTAGCATCAAAATCAAAAGCCCCAAATGACCAAAATTTCATCCAGGGCTTGTTCTTCATTCAAATGGGTGTTGTTTTTTTCGCTAATTTGAGTGAAATCTGAACAGCCCAAGATTTGTAAGGGCAGAGATGATTAGGATTGAGGTAAAGTTTTGAACTTTCCCGAGAAAATCAATGGGAAAATTAGATTGGGAAACTAGTTTTTGTTTCTGGGTGTTGAAGAAAGAAAGGGGAAAAAGGGGGAAAAATGAAAACGAGTGGCCAGCTAAGTTGGGATTTTGATTTAGTTTGATATAAATAAAAGAGATGGGGAAGAAAAAAAAGGCCGCCAAAGGGATAAAAAGGAAGAAACTTGCGTATGTATCGAGGAACTCTCTGTATGAAAACTACGTTACAATTTACATTATACTCAATATATTTAAAGGGGGTAACTTTAATATATGTTGACCAATTTGAGGATGATTTCTAGATACGTCGTTTTATCTTATAATATTTAGATGTCAAAAAAATATTTGGAAAATTAATTCATAGACAGATGATTATTATATATTGAACTTATGACCTATTATAATAGTTCGAGCCTAGAAATCGGTATTTGGCTCTCATATTATTTTAGAGTAGTTGTGCCCTTTATGTAGGGTTTGTTGTACCCCTTCCCACATTTTGTATTCTAAAAAAAAAAAAGTTACTTTATGATGGTTTATGGTGATTACTTATTGGAAATGAATGTTTTAAGTGGATATGAAAGGTTTGGTGAAGATAAACGCTTGTTTGAATGGTCATGACAGGCGTTCTCGTTTGGATAGAGTAGTTATGAATGATTGTAGTGGAAAATGGTTGTTTGAATTAAGAAGTTATGAGCAATTGTGGCCGAGAACCTTTTGTCTGGATTGAGAAATTAGAATCATATATATTTGAGACCCCTATTGTTGATGTCTGGATATAATGACTTGAATCCAATCAATTAGACAAGACTTTTTTTGTAAGTATCTTGAATGGCTAAAATAAAAGTAAATTTGTGCTTGAAAGATTTTAGGAAAGTTTTTGGAGCCTATCCATTAAAATATCAGATTGGTCCAACCCCAAGACAAATCATCCCAAACTCTTTATCCAAATATATCCTTAAAATTAATTCTCTATATATATTTTTTGAGATTTAAATGTCATAACGGATCATAATCATGTCTTCTACGAATAGTATAGGTCTGTTTAAGTTGATCCAAATGATCGGGAATTAATAAATAAGTAAATAAAAATGACTTTCATGTTTGTGTATTTGTGTTTTTGTGTCTTAAAAGCAAAGGAAAAACATCGTTCATTATAAGGGACTAGAAACCCCTTTTGTCTTAGAGGGCAATTTGGGTGCAGTCATGACTGCACCCTATCCATAATGTCAATATATGTAGCATTTTTTTTTAATAAAAAAACATTAAAATGTGTATGTGACATCATGAATGGAGTGCAGCTATGGCTGCACCCAAATTGTCTTTTTTGTCTTATTGCTCAATACTATACTTGACTTAGTTTTTCTCTTTTCTTTTTTTTAATTAAATGATATTTGAGGTAAAGATTCGAATTCTTAACTTTCTTAATTATAAACCTATACTATGTTACTGTGTTCTTGTTGACATATAATAGTTTTATGTATTGTATATTTCATTTTGCCTCACAATTTTTTTATGTTTCCTTCCCCAATACAACTTACAACTCTTATTATATTGTGTTATAGAAGGAGCAAACTCTTCTAAAAATTTCAAAAGGGCATTGAATTTTTCCTTTAGGTTCTATGCATTTTTTTTATCTTAAGAATGAGTGATTGTACTTGTTTGACCTCAACTACTCAACAGAAGAGTTACTTGACATAATTAATATTTCCCATTACTTGAATGGCAAACCTCTAACAATACCAAAGGCATCTTTGGAGTGATCTTGTTTTTTTTTTAATGAAAACTATAGGTTTGGTCCATAGAATTTCATTCCTTTGCATTAATGTGTGGAAGAATATAGTGTATCCAGATGACTTTTTAGTCACGATAATACTTTATGACTTAGATGCTAATCATGAGAAAGAATGACATATTACATTTCTAACTAGAGATTATAAAATAATAATAATAATAATAATAATGGAACAAATATTTATTTTTCTAAATATGAGTCCCAATTGTTATTTAAATAACATCTACAAACATTCTTTTCAAAGGAAAAAAAACATCTAGAAACATTATTCAAACGATATAAATCTTTTTTTTTTTTTTGAGAAATATATACCAATTTCTCTGCCGGAATTCCCATAAAATTAAATAAACAAAAACCTTTTGGTACTATTGTATTTAATACATTTTCCTTTTTCAAGACAAGTTTTGCATAAGCTAAAATTGGTTTGGGTAGAAACTTATCAAAAGTAAGTTACTAAAAATCTGATTCTTTTTTTTTCCTTCAAAAGCAATGCCAATTTGGTTCATGAATATTATTTTTGAATGCTTTGGAATCAAAACTTCAAAAGAAATCCCACACTTTCTCTTTTTCTCATCAATGATTTTCTCTCCAAATTAGGAGTAGTTTAGAAAATTCCCAAACTTACATAAAAAAAAAAAATTCTCAAATGAAATTTTTTATTTTCGAAAATTCTTATTTTCTTAACTCTACAATTCTTCATAAATGTATTTCATATTTGGTAAAACAACAAAAGATTTTTTAACCAAATTTTAAAAACAAAAATGTGAACAATTTAACAAAGAAATTTATAGACTTAATTTTTAAAGACTAAAAACAAAAGATCAAATAGTTAGATCTTAAATACTTGTTTTTGTTTAAAAAAAAATTGACAAAAAACTTAATATTTCTTAACAATATCATGAAGTGGCTCAAATAGTAAAACAAAAAATTGAGACACTTAAAACAATGATTTCAATTCATATTTTCTATGAATTTTCTCGACATTCAAATGTTGAAACAACTACAAACACCATAACTTAACTTACAAAAAAAAAAAAAAAATTTGAGATCATAATTTAGCAAATTTTGAAATATCTTCGAAATGCCTAAATAAAAATTGAAAAACGAAAAAAATGACATTTGGCAGTAAGGCCAATGGACACGTGGACGCCACGTCTACGCCTCCACCACCAACGCCAGCGTGTTTATTCCACGCGTCATATTTCAATTGGGAGAAAAGTCAGCGACAAAGGTCAAATCAGAGAGTTTATCCCATGCGGACGTTGTTCCGATGGGGACGTTGCAACCTACTCTATTTGTCGCCTCTTTTATAATAAACCCAAAAAAATCGAATTATTCCGTTTTAATTGTGCTTATTAATATGACTTGACCTTTTTATTTAATATATACTTTGGACCTTCTTTTTCATTTCTTGCAAAAAATATATTTTAATTAATTTTCAAGGTGTCGGTGGACTTGAAAGTTGAAATTATTCTCTACCGATTTAGTAAATAAAAATATTTTTTTGTTCCTTCTTAAACTTTAAATATTTAATTTTGATATTACGATTTAAAAAAAATTCTAATAAGTATTTTTAATTTTTTTTTTACAAAAACACATATATTAAATTTAGATATTTGAAAGTTTATGAACCAAACTCAAATAAATATAAAAATTCATGATTAAATTTAGACATATAAAATTTTATAAAGCAAAAAATGGAGAGAAAAAACAAGTGTCTTATGACCAAAACTCTATTTTAACCATCTTTTCTATTTGTTGTTATTGATTCATTATTAGTTTTAATTTATCTTCAACAAACTCAAATTATATTGGCTAAATTATTGTATGAATAATATTTTCTCATAATAAAATACTTTGAATCTAGTTTTCTGAAAAATCAAACTCGACTACTATTTAATTATTAAGGTCATTGATATCAATTAGATTTTGTTTCATTCAATTTTGTAAGTCAAGTTAATAACCTTATTCCTATTGTAATTAATGTGAATTTGATACCTATTTGTTATATGAATTTGAAATAAATAGTTTTTTTTTAATTATTTTAAATAAATAGTTGATGGATGGTAAAATTAAGGTGGTAATTTGATTCATAAATTTCAAGTTCCTGTGTTGACTTAATACTCCCAGTTTAATTTCTTTTCGGTATTTAAATTGTCAAAAAAGAAAAATCATGAAATAAAAAAATCAAACATTTCTTTTTCTTTTTGAATAGATAATTAATTCTCCCCGTTTTCCTATTGTTTTCACTTTCACGATCCCACATATTCTAGATGATTGACAACATTTTTAAGAGGAAATTCTTCACATAAAAAAAATATAATAAAAAAAAAACATTAGTGTAAAAAAAACATTAATTAATCAAACCAGAAATCATAATTATTTGTGCTAACATCTTTAAATTAAAAAAAATAAAAATAATAATAATAATAATAATAGAAGATTTTGAAGTGTATTGAATTTGATCATTTCCCTTTTCTTACATAGGGGTGGATGGAAAGATAATCATGTTGATATAATGCAAAACTATAAAAATATATTATTGGGAATAAGAAAAAATGAGTTTTCAAATATATATATATATATATATATATATATATATATATATATAAATTGGGAAATGTTGGTTGCTCCAATGCTCTCTCTTTCTTTATTTATTTAATAGTGGTTGAGTTTGAAAGTAAGAACAAACAATGAGTTTTCAAAAAGCAAAAAAACAAAAAAAACAATGATGCCAAGTTTTAATGGGAATCTATGTATATATATTCTACATTATTCTTTCATTTCACCCATAATAATAATAATAATAGTAATAATAAAATATCTATTCCAACTATCTTGAGACAAAATCGTTTAATAAAATAAGTAATTTTAAAATTCTGACATATTAACAATTAGGAGATTTGTAGATTGAGTCTCTTAATATTTTATTGTACTAAAAAAAATATAACTATTAAACACGAAGCCATATACTTCAAGAATTTCTATCTTCGTCAATTTGATTTTGATGGTCTAATAGAAAACTTTATATTATCCCACCCATGCTAAACCATAGTTTTTGTCTTTTAAGTTGTAATTATTTTCTAATTTTTATCTTTCAATTATGTAATTACCAATATACTTTGCTTCCTATTATTCGAGAAATTATCAAAACACTATAAAGGGATTAAAGATAAGAAGTTAAATGGAAAGGGATTAAAGATGTTTTTTTTTCAACTTTCTATTTTAATTAAAGTAAAGAAAAAGAGTTGTAATGAGTAAATGTTATATGTTGTTGATGCCAAAATTTGGTCTTCGGGATCAACGGTCAATTTGTATTCGTTGGGACGAATACCTGCAAAACAAACAATAATTAACTGGACACCGGTGTGGTGTGAGCCACATAGCCTCCGATGCCTAAGTCAGTCGAGGTCCAAAAGTGTGGAAGAGTTGTTTCTAAGTTTAGAATTGCTTACCTCATGACTAATTGGCTTACGAATATATAGGAGGCGGGTAGGTGACCACTTTTGGTAAAAAAATAAATTATAATTATAAAAATATTCTTTTTAGGTGAATATTTCTAATTTAGGAAAATATCCTTCATTGGCTGAGCCCGTTTTTAGGTCTAGCCTCTTGTAATTGAGTTGATGAGTTTCATTAGGTCTTGATCACGAATTTCACCCATAACAGTTGCTCCCACTCTTGAGTTTAGACAAAATACTTAGTCTAAATTTCAAGGGTAGGTTCATTAATCTAGGTTTTCCATAATTTGGACACTTTTGAGATTTAATAATCCTCTAAAAGTGTTTTCTATAATTTTACATTTTTTGGATTAAATGAATAATCTCCTAAAAATATTTTCTATAATGGGACACTTTTGAGATTTAATAACCTCCTAAATTTTTTTCCATAATTTTACATTTTTGTGATTAAATGAATAATTTCCTAAAAATGTTTTCTATAATTGTGGCACTTTTGTGATTTAATAATCTCCTAAAAGTGTTTTTCCATAATTTTACATTTTTGGGATTAAACGAATAATCTCCTAAAAATGTTTTCTATAATGGGACACTTTTGAGATTTAATAACCCCTAAAATGTTTTCCATGATTTTACATTTTTTGGATTAAATGAATAATCTCCTAAAAATGTTTTCTATAATTGGGACACTTTTGAGATTTAATAATCTCATAAAAGTGTTTTCCAATCTGTAGCACTGGATAACTGGTACTTAGCCTTATCCTGAATAGCTCGTACTATTTGATAGCTTGCACTTAGCCTTTTCCATTATGTAGTACTGGATAGTTAATACTTAGCCTTATCCAACTTGTACTACTGTATGCTCATGCTTAGCCTTATAAAACTTATATAGTAGATAACTTGCACTTAGCATTTTCCATTCTGTAGCACTGGATAGCTCATACTTAGCCTTATCTAACTTGTGTTATTGGATGCTTATGTTTAACCTGATTTTACTTGTAGAATTGGATAGCTCGCACTAGCCTTATCAATTATGTAGCATTGGATAGCTGATACTTAGCCTCATCCAACTCTTGCTATTTGATAGCTTGCACTTAGCCTTGTCCAACTTATATAGGAGATAGTTTGCATTTAGCCTTTTCTATTATGTAGTACTGGATAGCTCATACTTAGCCTTAACCAACTTGTACTACTGGATGCTCATGCTTAGACTTCAACTTCTCGGTATCGTGTTGAGACTGAGATTATCTTTTGGGTCTTGAAACTAGACTGCGTAGTTAGAGCTTGGGAGCCTTTAGTGTTTTATGAGCTCTAGGGCTTTAAGGCGTGTCGTTGGGTGCATGGGACTTGCTTGTGTCATAGGTGCCTTAAGGACTTTGTGGCACCCAACTTTTTCAATCTATCGCGCAACCCTATCTTTCTTTACTTGTGTACTTGAATCTGGTTTTAGAATGTTTCAAACTTTTGAACTCAATCTCCACCGTTCAAATTGATGCTCTTTTTGTTGCGAACAACATTTAGAAATTTCGGCTCGATCCAACTGTTGGTTCAGTTGAAAACTCCAAAATACCAAACCTGGGCGGAACCCCTTTTTTCTACTCTTATGCAGCTTTATTCTTGTTTTCGAATGTTGATGTAGAAAGCTCAAAACGCAATCTTCACCGTTCATAATGAAGATATTATGATGAGAACAACGAAATAAAATTTCAAGTCGATCAGACGGTTCATTAATTCAAAAACGTTGGAGTACTAAACCTGAGCGGAACTCTTTTTCTGCTCTTAAGCCCCTCTATTTTTCTTCACTTGTGTTATTGAACCTTAATGTAGAAAGCTCCAAACATAATCTCCACCGTTCATATTAAAATATTATATTTTTTTTGGAAACAACATATTAAAATTTCAAGTTGATCCGACGGTTCATTAATTCGCAAACGTCGAAATACTAAACCTGGGCGGAACCATTTTTTCTGCTCTTACGGCTGTTCTATTCTTATTTTAGAATCTTCTTGTAGAAAGCGCAATACGCAATATCCACCGTTCAGATTGAAGATATTTGTGTTGGAAATAACATATTAAAATTTCAACTTGATCCGACTGTTCATTAAATAAAAAAAGCCGGAATACTAAACCTGGGCGGAACCACTTTTTCTGCTCTAGTTTTCCCTAGTACTTTCGAATCTGACTTTAGAAAAGTCTAAACTCGATCTCCACTGTTCAGAATGAAGAGCTTTGAGTTTCAAACATCATATTAAAATTTTGACTTGATCCAACGGTTGGTTAATCAGATAACGTCGAATTACAGAACCTGCCTGAAATTTTTTATGAAAAAAAATTATAATTACCTTTCGGTCATCGAGCTTGCTGCAGCGGCTGGTGTCACTCCTTCGTGCATGTGTCGTGCCCTATATTTGGAGTTTTTTTTTTTTTGCGTTGTTATCCTCTTAGGAGCCCACTCCTCATCTGATTGAATTTTTGGCAAGCGGTTATTATGACCCATACTCATCTTCAATGGTGAAGTGCGGCGTCAAAACATTATTGTAGTTTTTTGGTAAAGCACGAACTCGTCCCCACAGACGGCGCCAACTGTTGATGCCAAAATTTGGTCTCCGGGATCAACGGTCAATTTGTATTTCGTTGGGACGAATACTTGCAAAACAAACAATAATTAACTGGACACCGGTGTGGTGTGAGCCACACAGCCTTCAATGCCTAAGTCAGTCGAGGTCCAAAAGTGTAGAGGAGTTGTTTCTAGGTTTAGAATTGCTGACCTCGTGACTAATTGGCTTACGAATATATAGGAGGCGGGTAGGTGGTCACTTTTCATAAAAAATAAATTATAATTATAGAAATATTCTTTTTAGGTGAATATTTCTAATTTAGGAAAATATCCTTCATTGGCCGAGCCCGTTTTTAGGTCTAGCCTCTTATAATTGAGTTGGTGAGTTTCATTGGGTCTTGATCATGAATTTCACTCCTAACATATGTGAAAATAGAAAAAAAAAACTTATCAAATTTAATTTGGTCAATAGAGGTTGGTCTATTTAATTTAAATTAACTTGCATTGAAAAAGCTTTAATTGGTCCCACGGATTTTCATTCACTTTTCATTCATATCTCAGTAAATTAAAATAAACTTTTTCTAGTGATAAATTCAATCACCTTTTGTAGATTCGTCTTTCAAAAAGTAATTGTTTTTTTGTAACTTTTTTTTAAAGAAATCAAGTAGTTTGTTTTTTTAATGGCAAATTGTTAGAGATAGACAACTTTTTACCTCAATAATTTTAATTATAATATTTTTTATAGTAAATGTTTATATTTTTTTACCTACTTTCAATTAAATGAACTAATTCTTTGCCTTCTTTGATTGCGGTAAATTGATTAAACAATATCAATTTACGATTTTAAGTGTAAACATTTTGATCCTTTCATATGAATTTCCTTTTTCTTTTGTTATAAACAATTTTTTTTTTTTGAAATGTTATATGTTTTAAAAGGGAGATTTTTTATAAATAACAAAAAAGGAGATTTTTAACATATAAATGAAAAAATGGATTTTTAGGATCGAACTTCTAACGATGGTGTAACTCCAATTACCACTAAACATTAAAACTGACACACCACCAACCATTTTGGGTATCTATCTCTTTTTTTTTTTGGTTCGAATTGTTCAAATTTATGATATTAAAGTTATAGTGGGTATTTTATCCAAGTAAAAAAAAGTGCATGTTTATATCTTATAAGGTAGAATCATATTTATCCTCCATAAAGCTGGTTTCTTCAAATTCCGCAACCTTCTTGTTTGGGGATTTAGACCCGTTTTAGAGCTTTCAAAACCAACAACAATGGTGGTGTTGGGTTGCCAATTTCCCTTTACAGTTCATAAAAACTTAGAGAAAAAGCTGACCAGATCTTCAAATATCATGGTAACCCAAAAGCCACCTGCAATAAGTCTCATTGTTTTGTTCATTAGGTTTGTTAGAAACAGGTGATTGTAAGTTTAGTTATTTCAACTAATTTGTGGACTTTGAAAATTTGTATGTGCCTCTCTCTCAAGTAGAAATCAATATTAATTTGGGTTGAAAAGAGTATCATGAACTGACTTACTAGTTGGGCTTGAGTAACTAAGAGATGAGAAGGTCAATCGATGATAATCACCTAATTATGAATTAACTTTCTACAAATTTTTTTGATATACAAACCTTGTAAAGTCAAGCCGTATAAATGTTGTATGATCTAAGCTGAATGTTTTGTGAGAATAGTCGAGGTGCGTATAAGTTGATTCAGACATTCATAAATATCATAAAATAAAATGCAGAGTTGTGGTTTGAGGAGTTTCAACAATGGTTTGGGAAGTAAGAGGGGATGAATTTAAACCAACATGAAGTAGTCAAGTGGTCACTACGAAGTGATGAGTTCAATCTACGATGACCACCTACCTTACCTAGGAATTAATTTTATATGAATTTTTTTGACATTTAAATGATGTAGGGTCAGGGAATATGTCTCATAACATTAGTCAAAGTGTGCACAAGTTTAGCCGAACATTCACGCATAAAAAATAAAAAAATAAAACTAATAAACTCAATGACTTAAACTTATGGATTGTGGTAAATTTACGGTTTCATTTCTCTCATTTGTGTGGTTTTGCTGATCTGTACATATAAATCAGGTGTTTGACATGGAAGAACCTCTTGAAATACCCATATTAAATGATCTCACCATGGTTTTAGGTTCAATATCTCAGGCTCTAAAACTTAATGACAGTAACTTTTTCTGGCTTAAGTCTTTTAAATTTACTATTCTATTGCTGATTTGCAGTCAAAGGAAACTGTAGTTTTTTATTTCACCGAACCTTCTAAAGTATATATGAGAACGTGAAGCAGGTAGAATTTTCACTTTTCTTCCCCATTGAGCAACCATCAAGTTTTGTATTAGATAAGAAGAGATTCCATCTCGAAATCAATTGACTATGTTTGGAATAGCATGTGGGATCTGATAAGGTTGGGCCTATGGCTCTATTTAGCTATTACTTGGAGAATAAGTTAGTATTTTGTTATAAATAGAGTGGGTTAGGTTAGGGTTTAGGCATCCAATTGTTAAATGAGTTATTGAGTGATTTATTGTAGGGCTCAAGAGATTCTCTTGAGAAGGGAGGTTCCAAGTTCCTATCAAAACTTGGTTTATCTTTATTATTTTATCTTTTGATACAATCTAGATCCTTGATCATATCAGGATCCTCTTCCTGCCCCATCAAAATAATGCATCTTTGGGTTCACCAATCTTGAATCGGATCTCAATTCCATTTTTATGGGACCGAATACTCGTTTAGATTTAATGAGTTCTGATAGCATATTAGAGAGTAAGAGGTTCCATCTCAAAAATCATTGACTATGCATGGAGTAGTCCATCTATCTTATAAATCTTATTGTGTTGGGAGGTCTCCTCACTTTTCTAACGTGGAATCCTCGACACCGCGTTCTTCTTTGTGATAGGGTCTTCATCTTTCTGCCATTGTTATGTTTTGAAATTAGGCAACTTCCCTTGGCATGAAAAGTGTGGTTTATGTTCCTAGATTGAAAGTTGACACAGTGGCTGCATTATCTAACTTCTGTGAGAAAGATAGCATGGTGAGCCTGTCCATTGGCTCTATCCTTCTCCAACAAGCTGCAATTTCAGCTTCATTATGAAATCGGCAATCAAAAATCGAACAAAGAATAAGAAAACGCAGAAGAGAAGAAAAACACAGAATTTACGTGGTTCACTAACGTTGTGTTAGCTAGTCCACGGATAGAGAGGGGACACGGTTTTATTAAGGAGAGCGAAAATAGTGACTTTTTTAGTTATTCAACTTTTCATTTGTGTATTGAAAATGTCCAATGGAAGTTTAGAGAGAGTAGTAAATGTAGCAGATGGACATTAAATACTGACTTTTTTGGTGGCAGGATTTGCCATCTTCAGATGAAGCCCAAATAGTCAACCTCTCAAACATGGGCCAGATCTACAAACAGGGAAGATATTTCAACAGAAGTACTGGTAAGCTGAATTCATGAGTAGACTCAGCCTCATTTAATTTGATATATTCATTAAGGGGTGTTTGGGCTTCTGTTTAAGGATGAATTAGGTTGAGTTATTAACTCAACCTATGTTTGGGCCACTGGTTATAATAACTGGTGGGTTAGTCCATTAGCTCTAATTCAAACTATAATAACCCTCCAAACCTGTTAGAGTAATTTGTGTTATACTAAAACTCTATGTTATATGCACTATTATAATAACATGTATCCTGATTATCATAAGCCTTGTTATAAGAACTTGCACTCCAAACCCTACCATGTTATCATAGCCTCTGCCTGTTATAATTGGTGAATTGTATGGTGTATAATAGGCCTGTATGCTTTATCTAGATGTTGAGCCCAATCTTTTTGACTTAAGTTAACCATTTTCTTGGGTATGTCCTTGATTTTTTTTTTTTTGTTCGAAACGTGAGCATATTAGATAATATGAAGTTTCGTCTCAAAACTAATCGGTAAAGAATAGAGTAGTTTATCTATTTTATAAATGTTGGGAGACGTTCTAACCTTTCTAATGTGAGACCTACAACATGCCTCTCAAGATGATATTTCTTAAGATTTACCATTCTTGGATTAGATCTCAATTTATTTTTCACCAAATACTCATTTGAGTTTTGTGAGCTCTTGTACCATATTGCATAATATCGAGTTTTATCTCAAAACCAATTGGTATTGAACGGAGTAACTCATCTGTTTTATGAATGGTAGGTGGTTTCCTCACTTTTCCAATGTGAAATCCTCGACTATCCGTTCGATTGAGGATAATGTATTTAGCTACTAACTTCTCCATAATCTTGTTGTGGCAGAAGTTAATCCAAATTCAAATCTTCACGTATTCGAGTTTCGCCCATTTTACTTCTTTGGGCCTTTTTATGAGAATCTTGAACATTATGGTACGTGTTTTCTCAAACCAGCAGCTTTATGACTGTTGGTGAAGAAGAAACACTCAACTCAAGAAACACCTTTTCAACTTCTTATCCTGCATCAGGCTTTAGGCTTAGACTAATGGGATAACCCCTTTAAGTTCATAAATGGGCTGTCAAGTTTGATTGAAGTTCTACCTATAAAGAAACACTTCTATAAACCGTGTTTTGAGCACTGGTTCGATTATTTATTTGAGGTGCATCTTATTATAACATGGAAGAAGAAATAGTTAATCTCAAACGAGAACATAAGTTATGTAAAGGTTATGTGCGACTACAGTTTGAGTTTGGGCCAACCCAAAATGTGACCTGACCCCATTACATAAACGGCCCCCAAACACGGCCAAGGAGTAAGAACAAAATTATTCTTATTTATCATAGTACCCCCTTGGCTGAATTTAGGCCTAAACAAGCACTTTCAATAGGACAAGAAAATTATCACTTCTGATGACATTTTTTTGTTGGATTTGTGTGGACTCATACTCTTTTTGAGTCCTTTTTTTTTTGGTATTCAGTTTACAGTGTAAAGCACAGCCATGTGAACTCCATTAGTAAAAGACAACAAGGAGGACCCAGAAACAAAATTTCTCAAGCTGTGTACTCAAAATGAGATATGGTAAGATTTAGACTTTCCTGTGGAAAACATAAACTAACTGAAAGAAATTGTGAAATATATATAGAATTCACAGAGCCTGTTTCATTTAAAATCAAGAAGGGAAGGAAATTACCAACAACTCTGAAGTTTCTCAAGATGTTTGGATTCTTCTAATCTTAGAGAACTCTCTTGGTTGTTCTAGTTTGAATAGCATTCATTCAGTCACCACCTCATTCACTACTTATTTCATGATCAAGTTTAAAAACTAAATTGTTACAAATAGATTAAATACAAGAACTAACTTGTTGCTTCCATAAAAAATTAGTCATGACTGGACTTAGTGGTATAGGGATAAAAAGTGATTTCTATCTTTTTTTTTTTTGAAACAAGGGTAACCACGCCCGTCCCTAAGCCAGTATCGAGAGAAATTGGAGGAGTAATGTCACATGTGAGTCTCGAACATGGGACCTTGAAGGAGGCATACCTTCAAAGTCCAAGTTTTCAACCACTGTGCCACCCGATGGGGACTAAAAGTGTTTTCTATCTTTCTTTATTTATTGTTGAATTTCAGTTCTTTCTAATGGGAAATTCTACTGAAGAATCCAAAGAGAAAAAGAAATTGCTTCATAACAACTGCATGATAGGTGCACATCAGATTTTGTCTTCATGCTGCCTTCTTCCATGATGGTTTTCTAAAGGTTGAAGGGTCCAACTAGACCAGAACTAACTGTTGTAAATTCATTTGGATTTTACCTTCCAAATCAATAGAGATCTTTGTACAGTAATTAATTCTGGGTTAAAATATCAGAATTACTTTATAGAAATTAGTTGGTTAAACAAGAAAACTGTATATGAAAAAAAAAAGTTCATAAGCTTTAATTTTTCAAAAAAGTAAAGTAAAAGTGATTATCAAACAAAGTATTAGAGACTATGAGATCGAGTCAAAGTGAGCTTATCTCAGCAGTAATTAGCATGTATCGTCAACCAAGAAGTTGCGTTTTCATCCTTAATTTTTCAGTTGTTGAACTCAAAAAACATAAAATAAAATCTATAAGTGTTTGGATGAGTAATTGCATGAGCGATTATTTTTAGTGATTAAAAATTTAAGTTATAGTACTACCTCGTTTGGATATGAATTTGTGTAGATGAGTTGCAAATAATAGCTCAATTGGATGTGAATTTTGGTAGAGGGGTTACAGAAATGAGTGGTTTTAAAATGATGATTTATTTTTGAATGGTTAAAAATGAGTAAATATTTTGAATAGCTCATTTGGAACACCTGGTGAGTAGTTTTGATATTGAAGTTACTGGAGAGACACCTTAGGCAAAGCTTGTACCTTAATATTCTCTTTTTATTCAGCAACTGTGTAACTGATTGGCCAGTTGTGGGCATCCAAGGCTGCATTTTGTATTCACATTCCTCATGTGGTTTGCCCATGTGGGTGTTGACACAAACACACAAAGTTGCTTAAAAAGAAAGCTTATAATTATTATTAAGAGATTTTTCTTTTATTGCTCGTGAATGGATAGTGATTTACCACTCCAAAATTGCTCCATTTCTGTTGCTTTTATCTAAAACCACTTTTATTGATTTTGTGTTATTTTCCACCAAACCTTACCAGCTAAGGATTTACTTCCCCATCTTGTCATGGCTTGTGGGTTTCTTTTGAGCTGCTAAAGTTTGACATATTCTGTCTACTTTATGAATCAAGTTGATAATGATATTATGCCATGAATGATTGTTATGTTATTTTATTCTATGGTAACTTTTCTATCTGACAGTTGTCTTTTTTCCCCCTTTTTTGGGAGTATTAATCAGCTTATCGAGGAACAAACCACTTGACCCTATAATATTCGAATGTCAAAAAAACTTGTAAGAAAATTAATTCATATCTAGATGGCTACCATGAATTAAACTCATAGCATTTTGGTTCTCTAAAACTCTTTTGACTATGGTTAGGATAGTAATTCCACAAAACTATCACTTAAAAAAGAGTTCTTGGATTAAGCTATGATTGGAAGAATCCAAATGTTGAATAAGGGAGAGTTACGATTGTTTTTTAGTTCAACAACAATTAGAGATAGAGGGGCTTGAATTTATGACCTTATGTCAGTTGAGATATATGCTCTTATTAACATATCTTAGGTATACTTCAAAGAAATAATCTACACTTCTTTGATGACCATTTTTGTGTGATATTCAGTCACTTTTAGTTTTTTGTTCAATGGATGATGATAATATTAAAATCTCTAATACAAAGTAAGAAATATATTAACTAGTTGAACAATACTCATCATCGAACATAAGTCAAATATCTTAAGAAACCAAAATATTATTGATTTTCATGATGATCACCTACAAAGAAATTATTTTTTTATGAATTTTCTTAACATTTATATATTGTAGGGACAAGCTGGTTATAATTTAGGGATGCATAAGCTCGCTCGAACACTTACATATATATTTGTTGGCCACTTACCTTTTAAGTGCTCCAATTTTGAAAGATACCCATGGAAATTAGATCAGGGTTTTTGTACAAATGTAGTGGCAAATAGGAAAATGGTGGGATTGTTTTGAAAAGGTACAGATAAAAGAATGAACAGAGCTTGATTGGTCATATAGAAGTACAATTCAAATTTTGAAGCCATTGGCTATCACTCAAAACATGGAAGTCTTGTCTGTTCTTGGTCAACAAGTTGTAGACTACACATCAGAAGTGGTCGAATAATTACAATGCTACTGAATAGAAGAAAAGAACAAAACACAAGCTCACACACAGCATAAGCAAAAAGAAAGAAGTTACAAAAACAAATGAAGATCATCTTGATTTGGTACTTGCAAACTTAGTCATGCGATCAGCTACAGAATTGGCATTGTTGGGTGAGCTGCGTTCGTGGGAGATACCATTGTTCGAAAAGCTCCATGCATCCCAAGATCCATGAGAATACCGCTTTTTCGACCCAAATTTCTCTAACTCGATTCTTTGTTTCGGGGCACTTTGTGACCTGACTTTGGCTTTGGATGACTCTGTATTGGCCATATAGTTTGGATGACCTGCATAGCCACTGAAATATCCCCACGCATACTCGCTTCGTGTTGGCGAGAAGGTAGCTCTCCTTGCGCCATTACCACGCCTGGATGAGGCAGAATGCACTTGAGGGCTATTTTCTGCTGTTCTTGGAGCTGCTTCATATTTCCCACCAGGGAAATATGAAGAGCTCAATGACGCTTCGCCTAAGGAAGGACTCGAAATTGGATTTGCAGCCTTTGACGAGTGCTTCGATGGGGAGTCGATTGTCGTAAAGCTCTGGTTTTTAAAATCTGGAGCCGTTCGAGAATTCTTAAAGCCGCTGATGTCGCCTTGAAACTTCAAATGAGGTTTCCATGTATCTACTTCAAGGATTTTGTCAGTTTTCTCGTCTATAGCATGAATATTTTTTAGAGGCAAATCTCGATTATTCCACACGTTTTCTTCCATCCAACGGTCCATCCAACTCGACCCAACTGCTGCTCTATTCACATCAGAGGTGTCCTTCAAGTTTGAATTTGAACCACACCTCTGCGAGGGGAAAGTTGAAAATGAATATTACTTTTTAGGTAAAATGTTCAATAATCAGAATCTGGTTGTAATATTAGAGCCTACATAACTTGAATGATCTATACATTTTAGAATATTAAGGCAAATATGAATGAAAAGTCACACCAGAGCTTAGAAAAAACTAAAAAATATATATATATCAAAGTCATTTAGTTACCAATGAACTGAAATTTTATACCTTAAGAAGTGCAAAGCTATCAAATTTATTACTATGATGAACACAGTGTTGATGCTCATTTCCATTGAGGGTTGCTTGGACCTATCGAAAAAAGAAAAATAACGATTAGCATTTTCAGATCGAAAGATAAACAAATACAAACAAGTACGTAGCAGAGGAAAAAAATTATGCATACTTTATTTTTTTAATAACCTGGAATTGGACGTTGCCCCACTCCATACTCGAGAGCACTCGTGTTTGTCCCAAGACTCGGACCCGGGATACAACAACACATTTTATAATTAAGCTCACCCGTAAGTTTCGAACTAAAGACCTCCATGCCCATGGTAGTATTCTTAGAAGACTACCGATGAGGCCACCTCTTGGAGACAGAAAAAAATATTATGCTATAGTCATTTTACCAGTTGACTATTATTTACCATTTCAATCCAAGTACTGAGAAAATGTATCTTTTCAATAAAAAATCACCACATGTCAGTCTGTCAAATTATAATACTTATACAACTGCTTACTTTATATCAAAGCATAAAGTCTGGGGGCAAACAGAACTTGCACTATTTGGTTTGCCAGATTCTTAGCTCTTTTCCATTGAGTTGTACCCACAAACAAATCATTTAATTTAATCTATTCTTTAGAATCCTAACAAGCTATGAAGTTAATGTAGTACAGCTCATTTGGAGGTTGAAGAAGTTAATGTTCCTACATTAACATTAAAGATTAAAATCTAAAACTAAAAGAAGGGATTAAAACAGCATGTCAATATTGGAAACTGTGTACCAAAAAGAGGGGAAAATGAAACATACACGAATATGGGAGATCGAGGACTTGCTGATAGAATGCGAAGAATCCGATAAGTTAGAGCGATCAGTACAAGCTCGAGTTTGCAATCTAACCAGTGTCTGCATTCGTCGTAGCATGTCGGCCAGTTGCTTTCTCACAATGTAACCTCTCACCAAAGCTTGAAGCTTTACTAATGCCTTTAGTGCCCTAAGTGCCCTCCTTGCCTACAAAGTTTCCTTCCAAAAGTTAGACAATATAATAGCCAAAAAAATCTTTTGGCAACTCTTACTAATAAAGTCCCTTGAATTACCATTACTTTATCACATAAATCTGTAAAGAGTTATGATGAGGGAAGGGGACCAAAGTGTAAAAGTATTCCAACCAATGCCAGAATGCAGCTTTAATACAACCATTTGAACTAAACAAATGCTATGATAAAGTCACTTTCATTATTATAAGCAGATCATTTTGGTTTAAATAATTATACAGTAGGTGTGGCTTCTGTTATCTCCCCATAATGTAATGAACAGTCCAACAAAATTTGTTCAACTCTAAAAAGAGAAGCATATAGCTGGCAGCAATCCATTGGATTCATTAATAGGAAAAATAAAACAAGTTGAGAGAGAAGGACCCACTAATATCTTTGATGATTATGTCAAAACAATAAGCAATAATATTAAACTTGGAAGATTCTTGCCAAAAGGAAGTGGATTTTAACGGTGCACTCCAACCTACCAATTTTAAAACTAACTCGGGTGTTTGGTACTAGTGGAAGGGAGGGGTTTGGTGTAAGGTTTTTTTTTTCACCTGGTTAGGTGGGAGAGGTAAATGATACCCCTCTACCAAACGAAGTTTTATCACTCATAAGAAACAAGGTTTTCTGCCACTTCTACTCTTAATCCTTTCTAACCTATTGTACTAAAGAAGGTTGTATCTCTTCAAAATATCTCAAAACACTTGATATCAAACAAGATTTTCTGGCACTTCCACACAAACCATTCAAAAAAAAAAACTCATACCAAATGAGGTTATCTCCTCAAAATCTCTCGAAATCCCTCATACCAAACAAGTTTTATCTCCAATAAACTCCTTCAACCTTCCTTTCACCCATACCAAACACTCTGGTGATTTGCTTCTTTTTTTTTTATAAATAGAGAAAGTTGTGCTTCCTTCCACTATATCAAGGTAACCACGTCTGTCCCTAGGCCTGGAAGATATCAAATGAAGATAAGAGAAATGTCTATAAATTAATGTCACTGGTAAGTCTCAAACCTGAAACCTTGAAAGGAACATATCTTTAAATCCCAAGTTTTCAAGCGTTGTGTCACCTCTTGAAGATTGTCACCACATGATTAAACCATAGCCACAAAAACTGGTGGCTGATGGAATTGGTGAAGGAACAGCAAGATATCAACACGTGCAACCCCATAAGAGCAGTGGATGAAGATACTATACACAATCGGACATGCGTGGACAATACGGAGTTGGATGTTCTGATATCACACATCCACTTGTGTCGGCGCATTTACCAAACCAAACCCCCCATTTTGCTTTCCATCCCTCTTAATTTTCAAGAAAAATCCTCAGGACCACTTCATGGTTTGTGCTTGATCTTAACCAGAACAAAAAAGAAAGGGGAAAGTGAAGCATCAACTAAAGGAACATGCATACACAATCCAAAGGCCCATGTGAGGTTTTGTTTTGTTTTTCCTTTTGTTTTCCTGTTTGAAATGACAAAGAGTATGGTGTCCAAAAAACCCCAACAACCCAAGCAACTCAGATTATCCAACTCAAATGGTAAAAAATGGGTTGAGTTATAATTTTATTAAGGATTTTATAACTTTTATTTAACAGGATCGGTTCTCAAGTTGGCCAATCTTTAGCTTGTTCAACTTAACTCGAACTACAAATAATATTATAAATGTATGCAAAATTAATCAAGAAGATAAGTTTTTTGTATACTGATAAAGAACATCCTTTAAGAAGATAGTTAACTTTAGTATCATGCATTTTTATCTTTTTTTTATTTTACATATTTAGAGATTATGAAGAAAAAAGAAAATTAACATGATTTAAGAACTCAATTCAATCCAACACATGGTTGGTTCAAACAAATTTTCAAACTCACCTTAATAAAAAGTAGCTTTTTGAAAGAAATGTAGAAGTAGAGCAGATTAGGTAAAGCAGCTTTCCATATGGGTCAAAAGGGAAAATGTGGGAATTCAAAATTATAGGTTTGAACACAAATGAAATCAGAAATATTATCCAAACCCATCAAGGAATCAACTTACAAAGGTCAAAAAACACAACAAATTACCAAAACCCCTCACAATTCCAGGTTAACAGGAACAACAATCACACCCAATAACAAAATGAAGAAAAAGAGTTCAACGCAAAGCTCACCAAATATCCACGAAACGCCGATTGGATTGTAACGGAGGCAGCCTCCTCCATCCAACGGCGATTGGCATTGCCACTGGTGAGGCGAACGACCTCGGCGGCGGCGTGGGCGGCGGCAAGAGCAGCCTCGGCCACGGCAGCGGTGGCGGCGGCAACGGCAATGGCGTGCTTGTTGGCATCGGGAGGAGCAAATGCATTGGGTCGAGAGTGATCGGAGCTCCGGCGGGTGTTGCTTTTGGGGTTGGGCGGCGGGGGCTTTTTTGATCGGAAAAGTCGCCGGAAAAAGCCCATGAATGGGATTTGGGGGGTTAGGGAAATGAGGGGAAGAGAGAATTGGGAAGGAAAAGCATTGGATTTGGAATGGAAAATATCAGAAACAGAACAGAACAGAGAGAAGAAGAAGAAGAAATAGAGAGCTTTAATTTTGGGGGGTAGAAATGGAATTGGCAATGGAAGTAAAAGAAGAATAGAACTCAGTTCAACGCGCTTCTTTTGACTGTGTACATCACGCGCGTACATTCCAACTTTTCATTCCTTTCTTTAAAAAAATATTTATTTTACTCTTTATTCTTTTTTTATCGGTAAAACTACAATTATAAAAAATGTTAAATATTCGATTTTTTAGCTTCGTTAATTAAAATTTGAGAATTTACGATTACCAATACATTTTATTTTTTATATTATATTTATAATAAAAATCTTTTAAATAATTGATGTATAGCACATTAATTTATATTACTCAACTAGCAATAGAATTCAAACTTTGATCATGGAGTTGAAATATATTAATATCAAACGAGATAACTAATTTCGCCACTAACTCTCGATTTTAGCCACTAAATTGGTTATTTGGTAAAATAATATTCCAAAATATTTTACTCTTTTTGTATTTGTTTTTTATTTTATTTTTTTGAAAATAAAACAGGTCGTTCAAAAATAATATGTTTTACCTACTTTTTCCACCTTGTATTTTTCACTTCAATTTATGTTGATTTGTTTGGTTTTCAAAATGTCTATTTTAACCTTCATGCATTCATCTTGGTCTAATTAGTCCCCATATTTTCTTTTTGTTGATAAATTCATATTTAAAACTAAAAAATATTTAAATTAAAGTTGTAAGGCCAAATCAGGGTAGAGTTGAAAGCCATGTTTAAACATGAGAAAGTTACGGGTGCGTTTGGGACACTGGTTTGATTATGATAGACCGGAAAATTATAATAAACGGTAGGTTATGATAAACAGTGAGTTATTATAAATAGTGTTTGAGGGGCAAGTTATTATAACATAGATTATGATAAACGATATTTGAGGAGTTGGTTATGTAACAAAAAAATAATTTATATATATAAAGTTTAGATAAACGGACACGGAGGTTTAGATAAACGAGCACGCAGGTTTAGGTAACTACCATTTATAATAAGCGGTGGGGCAAACATGGGTTGAGTTATTATAACCAACTCGACCCTTTAGGGGAGGGTGTGTTTGGGCCCCCGTTTATGTAAACGGCCGAGTTGGTTATAATAACTCAATCGATGTTTGCCCCACCGTTTATTATAAACGGTGCTTTCCTAAACCTGCGCGCCCGTTTATCTAAACTTACGTGCCCGTATATCAACACCGTTCATATATTACTTTTTGTTACATAACCAGCACCTCAAACACCGTTTAGTATAATCTCTGTTATAATAACGTGTCCCTCAAACACCATTTATAATAGTCTACCGTTTATCATAACCCACCATTTATCATAATCTTTCGTTTATAATAACCAAATCGGTGCCCCAAATGCACCCTAGAGTATTTGCTGTGGATAAAGAAAAATCTCAACTCTTGAACAGTATCTTTACCCTGTGTGTGTAAGAACATGATGCAAAAACAAAATTAAATTGATTTTAGACAAATTCAAAATGTAACAATAATTGGTTTTCCCTATTTCAAATATAACATATTTGAATGACAGTCTTGAATTGAGGTGGAAAAGAGTGTGATTCTCCTAATCTCATTTTCTTAATTGTGTAATTTGAATGACATTCTTAAAGAGGTCATGATTGTGGCTTAACCCATCTCTCTTTATCTGATTTAGTTAAATAATTATCATCATTAATGCAAGATTAGGACAGCTTCTTTCTTTCCTTTTAGTTTATTCAAATTATAATTACGTTGAGTATCCGTGTTTGTCTCAAGGCCATGACTTAACCTTACTCGTGGGTTTCGAACATGAGAGTCCAAGAGAACATATCTTAAAGACCTCAAGTCTCTACCAACGAGATTGGTCTATTGTAATAATAGAGTAGAAAAAGAAAAGGCTTCCATTTTATGACAGCTTTCTTTGCTGTTTAGTTTATTCAACTTTAATTACCGTTTTTTCCCTTATATATAGCAGGCTGGGAATCAAAGCTTCGTCTATTTATATATTCGGAGCCACCCGGCCTGTCCCGAGATTTGAACTCAAGAGACAATAAAAAATTTTATGATAAAGTTCTTTCGAGAATTTTGAATCTGAGACCCTTAAAAAAACATATCTTAGAGACCTCAAGCCTCTACCAACAAAACCGTCTCAGAGGGATTTCTTATATATAGTTGTTGCAATGTAACAAAAGAGAGAAGAAAAGGCAAAAAAAAAAAAACTTGCATTTATTCAATGAAACCAGACCTCTGAGAACATAGACTTCAGATCAAAGCACACCAAAACAAAAACAAAACAGAACCAAATGATAAAAACTCCAACTTTATTCATTTTTCTTGTAATCCCCATCATTCTTTTCCTCTAGTTAGTACCTGAAATAAACCAAAAATAAACCCTTGATTCAAACCAATCCATTTCACACACCAAAAAAAAAAAAAAAAAAACTAACCACAAGAAAGAGGTGGAAGATGGCAAAGAGAAGGCAGAGTTGAAGCAATTCTAAGAGTGCTGCAAAGGCAGTCTTGTTGCATAGCTCCAAGAGCCCCACAGCACCCTTGGCTAGGGCTAGTGGCACCAGGCACTACAAAAGGTGCACAATTATTGAGGCTAATGAGCTGAGTTGAGCAGCTTTGTGGCTGAGCCTGAGCCTGACCCATCACCACAGCCAACAGCAACAACATTATAATCTTCATTCCTTCCATAATTGCCTTCTCTTGTTTCTGGGATTTTTTAAATGTGTTTTGTTTGATGGTTTCTTTCGGATTTTGGGTGTTATTTATAGGTGTTGAAAGATTGAGGTTTGCATGAATCAACTACATATCAATTTTGAGTTCATAGGTTTTGTGTTGGGTGCCCAAAACTAAACTCATTTCAGATTGAAATGATCCTTCATTATGAGATTTTTGTTTTAGCTTTTTACTATGGTTAAATTTTGTTACCCTGGGAATAAATTTGTTTTCCCCATTTGAGTTAATTTGGTTGTGAGTTAGGATCTTAGTACTTTTTTCATGTGTATAAGTTTCATTGAGAGATACATTTGATAGTATTGGAAGATTTTTTAGGGGAATTAAGATTTTGAGTTTGTGTTTTTCATTCATTGTGTTTGAGAAGCAAGTAATGGAACTTGATTTTCGGTTCGAAAGTGGAATGTAGAAAATTTTCCCGAACCATTATAATCTTTGTCTCTTCCTTGTTCTCGATTACATGCAATTTTTTTTTTTCATCTCAATTTGATTTTGATTCGATTTTACAATGTTCAACAAACAAGATGATGATATAAAATCCATTGTTCTTTAAATGATTACACCAAAAAGGAATACAAAAATATAATGAAATGAAGTTTATTTGGCTAGAACAGCCAATTGAATGAAGATGAAAATACTCATTTTTTGTAATAAATGAAGGAAAATCATAAAGACCAAGGAGATAAAGTACATAAAAGGTAATAAAGAAGCTGAATTTTTTTTGAAAGTGAGTGAGTGGTTAAGTTGCTTTAGATCCATGTTGATCAGAAACTTCAGGAGGTGCTGTCCAGTAGTTTTTAACTGCAAATAAAAGTTTCTCCAAATGATGAGGTCCATCTTCATGATGCACAATTTGACTGCTCCAATCCAACCTATCAGTTATCGCCTTGATTTTCGACAAGACATCGACGTTTTCTCGAAAGATTACGCTTCCTTCTGGCCTCAGGATTCTGTCCATCTCAAGTAGAATATCTTCCATTTCACATCTGCACATGCAGTTTCAAGAAAACAACATTTTTACACATTTTAGAAACAATTGAAAACCAACATGTTCTTCAAGAGCTTTGTTCAAAAAGGCAATACCTTTTCTCATAGAGGCTAAAAACTGAATCTGCATGAATAAAGTCATATGTTCTTGGATATGTAGACATTGCCTCACACCTGCAAATCCATCCATTACTCAGAATTATGAACAAAAAGCATTGAATTTCAATGTGTTGGGTCGGCCTTAATACTTACCAATCTTGATATGTTCCGATCAAACCTCTATCGTATACGACTCCGAGCGTATTGACTTTGACATCGACAGGGACCACATTCATCACCCAAACTGGATCATCAACCAGAGCAGCAGCAAATCCACCCAAGAAAGCATTCATGTCTAAGAAATTGCGGTACCGCCCGGGCTGACTCAACTGATTGTTGATGGTTCTGTAATATGACAACCTTTTCTTCCATAGCTCAGAATCATGAATGAATGTTTCTTCCGTCACTCCTTTCACACTTCCTCTGCTAATCCTTTGTGGGATTGCATTTAGCCTTTCTGGCCATCTTGCTAACTTCCCTCCTGCAATTTCCTTGCTGCTTGAAACTTCTGGCAAATGTGTCAAACAAGGTTGCATTTCTGTATACCTGAGTGTTATGAAAATCGGAAACGACAATCAAGAACAAAAGACAATAAGACAAATAACACAGTTTTTTACGCGGTTCAGTAACATTGTGTTAGCTACGTCCATGGATAGAACAGAGAAACCGTTCTTTTAGGAGATAAGAATGCAAAAGATTTTGGCAAACAAGGCAAGAGTTTTAAGAGATTATATATAGTATACTCTCATAAAACTCTAATACAACATATGACCCAACTGGTCAGAGAGACCCCTAACTAAATAATCGTATCGCAACATAGTTCAGGGCATTTCAATGCTAAGAAAAACAAAATCAAACCCAAAACAAGGAAAAGGCAAAGAAAGAGAACTTTTGAACGAGAAGATGTTAAGTTCTTTTTAATTCAACGGAAAATGGGATGGGGAAGATTTGAACTCATGACCTCTTGGTTCATGAACACATACTTATATCGCCGAGCTATTGCTCTTTTTGGCGAGAAGTCGAAAAGTTTTGCAGGGCTAAGAAGAACATACCAGGCTTTATCAGGATCTTGTTGGGCATTACAAAAAGGTGGATTA
Organism: Sicyos edulis; assembly: GCA_036507275.1. Classification (NCBI taxonomy): domain Eukaryota; kingdom Viridiplantae; phylum Streptophyta; class Magnoliopsida; order Cucurbitales; family Cucurbitaceae; genus Sicyos; species Sicyos edulis. The sequence goes on along the minus strand of CM071858.1, from coordinate 1,056,400 downwards.
TTGCTGATCTTTCGGTTAGTTTTGCTTTTGCAGTTCAAGTGATTGATGGGCTTTTGCCAAATGGCAAGATCATCAACTTCCACTAGCTTAGTCCAACAGAGACTTTTGGCTACTTTTTCAATGGCAACCTGCTCTGAATTCAAATCTTCCTTTGTTCTTTCCCAACCTTTATAGTGTTTCTTCCAGTTGATTGGAGGGCCTGATAAGATCCAGTATCCGCCCGGTCGTAGAACTCGATCGACTTCGATAAGGAAGATCCCATCTACAAGATAGAAAAATGACAAAAATAAACTCAATCAACTTCAAAGGTGCAAACAGAAACTCTTCTTTATAATGAAGTAGAGATATCAGCAAACTTTGCATAGCAAGATTGAGCAAGGGAAATGTTAACTTTGTTAACTGGTTTTGGGACTTTTTCTAATGAACATGTTGTCTACTCTGAATCAAGGTTTGAATGAACTCCAAAAGGTTGAAATATCTATGGACTTTCACTTTTGTCTCCATATGTTTATATTCAATGTTTCTGCACAAAGATACTTCGGTGTGTTTGGAGTAAGGAAAATGAGAATGGTTATGGGGAATAATTCTCTTGTTCTAGTTTGAGTCATCGACATTCATTCTCCCTATAACCACTTTTAATTTTCTCCATAACCACTTTTCATGTTGTTCACACTCACTATTTCGTTCCCTTTTATCATTCTCTCTACCCCAAGTACTGACAATGATTTTCTTCATAATCATTCTTACAAACTTACACCATGAACACAAGTAACAATTCCTTCATAATCATTTACTTTCACCCTAAATAATAGATAATCATTCTTTCGTTGGTCATTCTCCCTCATATTTTCATATATCCTTATATGAAGAAAGCTCATTCTCGGTCCCTTTCATGCCCTATAATCATTCTCACTCTCCTTACCCTAAACACTCCCTAAACATATTAATCACTTAAAAAAAGTGGTATCTCTAACAATGATTATAAACCTGTCAAACACATTTGACAAAGTACACAAAAGCTGAAAATTTTCAATCCAAGACTTGTTAAAGTTGGAACCACCATGAAGTAGTCAAGTGATTAAGAGGGCATTAGAGAACTAAGAGATAATGGGTTTAATTCATGATGGTTACCTACCTAAGAATTAATTTCCTACAGGCTTCCTTGACATTCAAATGTTGTAGGGTCAGGTAGTGTGTCCCGTATAATAGTTAAGGTGCGCGTAAACTAACTCGGACATATTAAAAAAATGTGTTTAAGTTGTGAGCTAACATCCTTTAAACTACAACTCCACTTAAAATCATCAAATTTGAAAGTGATTTTAGAAATGACACAAAGCACTTGTATTTTAGGATGAACATACCTTCTTTTTTTTAAATAAGGGTAACCACGCCTGCCCCTAGGCCAGGCACCGGAAGACATCAAATGAGTAATGTCACAGGTGAGTCTCAAACCTGGAACCTTAAAGGGAGCATACCTTCAAAGCTCAAGTTTTCAACCACTGTGCACCTCCCAGGAGACAGATGGACATACCATATTGTGCCCAAGGAATGAGGCAGCGAGAGCAATGAGCCATGTCAAAGGCAGAAGAAGGATAAGGCAGCCTCTTAGATGCAAGAATGCCAATGAGTGCAGGAACTCCTCTCTCCAAAGCAAACTGAACTTGTGCTTCGTGCGTGTCCCGTGGCGCAAACGACATCGTTACGATGTCCCTCGATAGAAGATACGCACCCCAACTTCCCACCTTCATTTCACAAACAAAGTTTTTGGTATCTCTATTGATCAATTTGAATATAGCTCAACGAATGAGTGCTTATTAAACGAAACTTCAATCTCCATTGTTTGAACTCGAAATGTGTTTGTATGTATAGCTTTTCGAGTTCAACAACATATGTAATGATGAAATTTCGAAGAATACATTTTTCTTAGATCAACAATAATTTATGATAGTGGATTTGAACTTATAATCAACCTCTTAATTATGTACACAAAGTTATATCAGTAGAATTATTGATCTTGTTGGCATGTAAAATGTAAAATTATAATGGCAATAACATATACATTTTTTGAGGTTCAATTAACAAACTTTTTCAAGTCAAAAGTTCAATTCACCCACTTCAAAGTTAAACTAAAATTGTTGATGGACTATAAAGAAAGTGAAATTAACCAAAAAAAACAAACACATAGACATTTTTTAAATAATGTAAAAATGTTAAATATTTTCCATATTTGCCCGACAAATATCAGAATAATTGTTTTATTATTAATGTTATGACAGAGAGAATCATGGGATTTCCCAAACCAGTTGGGGTCAACCAAAATGGGAAGAAAATAATTAATTAATGCAAAAAATAAATTTTCCGAAAAATAAAAGGTTTTCTTTTTTAGGAAAAATCGAAATATTTTACTTTTACATTGAAAAATTTACGTTTCAAATTCCACTCGATAAATAAAATATATTTTAAATTTACGTTTCTATATGCATAATAAATTTATAATATTCTGTCCTTCCATTAAACTGGCATTCTAAGGAATTTTTGTAAAATTCTTATTAAAAATGGGAATGTCAACAAAGGAACTTTAAACAAACGTATTTAGTTTCTGTTGTTTTTTTAGAAAATTACATTTTTAATCTGAGATATAATTTAAATTTCACCTTATAAATTTCAAACAAATATGTTCATAAGTTATATACACTGTTCTATCTATCTATAAATTTCTTCGTTTTCTTCTTTTACGAGTATTCTAAAGCTAAAGAAAAGATTCTAATAAAGTTTATAAATTATTAAAGAAAACTCATAAGCAAAAATAAGTCAACTTTCAAAAAGTTAAAAATTACTATTAAAAAAAAAGACTAAAATGAGTTTTTTTTTTTTTAATTGAAGGACATATTAAACACAGAAATAGAAAGTTTAAAATTCTATTAAAATAATTTTCTTTGGAAAAATATTATTTTAGTCTATGAATTTTGAATATAATTTGAATTTTGTCTTTTATGTTTTAATAAACTTTTTTTATATATGTATAATATTTATTTGAGACTAAAGATTCTATCACATGATTTCACGATCATTAGGCATACATTGTTGCTAAAATAACAAAATGTTTGGTTAAAGTTGCCTAAAACAATTTTTCAAATGTGAATTTAATTTTTAAAATGCAATAAGTATAAAAGTAAATTTAATAAAAAAATTAAAATTAAACCTTACTAAATGCTTATAATAAAAATGTTAAATTTTGAACCATAAAATTGAAAGTGAATTTCAAACTTATAGACTAAAAAGTTAATGTTTTCATACTTTTATTTTTTAGGTTCTAAAATTTCTTGCACAGTCAATAGAATAGTAGCTTCAGCGACGTATGTAAACCTAATGATTTGGAGGTCTTAGGTTCGAGTCTCGTCCATCCATCATTGTTGTAATCTCAAAAACAAAAACTTCTTGCACATAATAAACACAAGAAAAATGAAATTAAATAAAATTAAAAGAATGCATTTAGAGAAACAAATTTGGAGAAAAAGCTTAAACGTACCCCACAGCCGGTATCAATGGCGGTTCGAACAGAGCCATCTTTAAGATCGATAAGTTTCCCAATATTATCAATATACGCATCGGCTCCGTCGGGAAACATGGTTCCGCCGCCGGGAAACAAAAACCTCTCCGTTTCCCCTTCGTATCGAATCCAATTCTGCACCGCCTTCTCCACCGTCAGCTCCTTGTGCGGCACGTTCACAAACCACGCCAGCTCCCTGCTCTCCGGCCACCGCATCGGGTTCCGGTACCCCGCCGGCGCCGGAATCCGGCACTTCAGAGCCTCCCCCGCCGCCGGACAGTGCCGCTCCCTGTAAATCAGCCGCTCCCTGCTGTAATTCAGCGACCTCTCTGTATCCTCGCATGGCGTGTACTCGACGTGCTTTGCTCTGCACGCCGGGAAGATGTCGCCGACGACGGCGACGGCGACTGTGGTGCAGGCGGCGGCGGAGGAGGGGTTTTGGCGGCGGCCGAGGAAGTAGGAGGAAATGCAGAGGATGAGGACGACGGCGATGGCGGTGAGTTTTCGCCGGCGGGGAGTGGGTTTTGGTTGCTTTGAGGCCATTTTTTGAATTGGAAGAAATTTGTGGGTTTGTTTGTTTGGGGAATTATGGGGTTTTTATATATAAGGGAATGAGTTTGGATTTTGGGGAATGGAAATTTTGGAATATTGCTCTGTTTTTTTTTTTTTTGAGGAAAATTTGGAAGGTTCAGAGACTCTGTTTTAGTGCTAATTACTAATTAGTTTTATATTACGCACTAAGTTGTTTTTTTTTTTTGGGAAATTAGGTGATATATTACTAATTTTAAAAACTAATTTCAAATTTATGCAAATTTAAAAATATTTTTATTTATGGTAAAAAAAATACTATTAATACTCGCTATATCTTTTCCAAAAAAATAAAAATAAAATATGTACTATATAAATTTTTTTTTAGTACAAAGTAGGAGAAGAGGATCAACAAACCCTACACAGAAGACACAACTAATAAAATAATTTCAATCTTGTAAAAAAAAAATACAATTTCTATATTCTATAATACAAACAGTGTATTAATAAGGTATTATTAATACTCACTATATAATATTATTTTATTATTAATACATTGTTTTGTATTATTAATACATTATATGTTATTAGTGGTTTTTTAGAAGTTATTAGTATATTAATATAGTATTATGAATTAATAATATTGTATAATTATTAAATCTATGAGTATGATTATGTTTTTTTCTTTTTGCTTAATATTGTAAACTATAATTAAAAATGATAATATTTGAATTTCCATCTTTCGAATAAAAGAGTAATGTATTAATCAAGTAAATGGAATATTAGTATTAGTTAGAAGCGTGTAAAACTATTTCCTAAAAATTAAAAAATTAGCTAAAACAGGTCACGTACTAATTATAATTGGAAACATGAGTTCTTATTTTGCCAAATGCCAAAGAGGTCATTAATAAAATCGAGGCATTTTGTCAACTGATTTTCACTTGGACAGCTATATACCAATGGTACTTTTTATGAATTCAAAAAATACTTTTTTTTTTCAGACAGAATGAATTCAAAAAATACTTCTTATTTTGGATGTATATTACAAAATAGATAAAATATTACATGAATAGCACAATAATGAAAATATTTGCATGTATAGCAAAAATTGTAAATTGATAGACTTCATATTGATAGATTCTATCGATAAATGGTGATAGAATCAAATACTAATAAATAAAGTAAATTGATAAACTTCCATCAGATTCTATCAAGAGTCTATGGATAAGAGTCGATAGAATCAATCATTGATAAAATTGATAGACTTCCATCACTAGAGAATGATAGATTCTATCAAAGTCTTCTATAAAAAAGGTAAATAATTTTATTTTAAAAAAATGGCAAAATTTGCTATAAAATAATTATTTTTAAAAATGTGCTATAATTGTAAACTGTGGTAAAAAAGTTGTTATACAGCGCAAATTCCCTATTTTTTAAACTGTCCCTATTTTATTTTAATTTTTAAAAGTTCAATTTCTTCCTTAATTTTTAAAATTCTAAAATTTACCATTTTATGGGGTGGTTGTGGCAAAGAATAAAAGGAAGAGATTTTTCTTTCCCACCAAGAATCACTTTTTCATAATTATATTTTTTTAAAATTATCATTTTATTATTTTCCTAATTATTTTTTATTCTTTTTCATAATATTGTTTTTTGTTATCTCCATAACTCTTATGGTATGTATATGTCAAGAAAATTTATAAGAAATTAATTCATAGGTAGGGTCACTATGGATTGAACATATCATCTTATGCACATCAAAATCCTTCATTAACCACTTCAACCACTCCATGATGGTTATCCCTTCAATATCCTTACCTCACCTCATTTTTATTTGTGAATAGGTCATGAGAATTTTGTTCCTCTAATATAAGTACTGTCTATGTTTATATCGGGCCAAAAACCACAAATCTCAATTTCAATTTATAACTTGAACATAATTAATGATAGAAGACTATCAATTAAAAACCAATTGAAAGTTGTGAATGAAAAACTTATTAAAGACCGAAGATTATCCGTAAAAGTTAATTGAACAATATCAATTGAAAACTAATTGAAGCGTTGACATTTTAATTATTTTAATGAGAGAATCCAATTTTTCTACTACATACATAATAATAATAATATTTTTTTTATAACCATAATTGTTCGGATAAGCTTGCATGCATCTCGATTAATGTCACGGGACGACCCTATAACATTTGATACATTATAATAATAATTATTTTAAATGCTATTAATGTTTTTTTTTTGTTGCTATAGATGTAAAATCACCTATATATAGGTACTTATGCCGCGTCGAGCCTGAGGTTCGCTGTTATCAGTTATTTCCAAGGCCCTGAATCTAAAGGAATTTAGGGTTCAACCAGAGAGGCGACAACCGTAACTCTAACGATCATCAATGGCGGATGACGATTACAATGATGCCGACATGGGGTTCTCTCTCTTTCTCCCTTATCTATTTCAATATTCTGTTCTCGAATCCTTTAATGTTACTATTATCAATTGATTTGTCAAACTCGAAACCCTAAATTTGAAACTAAGTTCGCTATTTCAAGTTAAACCTGGTGCAGTGCGGATTTTGGGATTGAATTTGTTAGGGAAATAGTTCGGTATGGTGAAATAGCGGAATTAGGTGTGTTACGAAGTTGATCAGAACCAAACTTGATTGTTTGAGCGATTCGGTACCTGTCCGATTCTCTGTAGCTATGAGCTTTGATGATGAACCTAAGAGAGTTGTGTTGGAAAGTGCATGATTTTCTGGCTGCTTAACCATCATGGAGAAGATTCCCTATCTAGGAATTAATTTCCTACAAATAAGAATTCTTTGACATCCAAATGTATGCGGTGAGTCCTTGACAATAGTCAAGGTGTGCGCAAGCTGGCCCATACAGTCACTGATATAAGAAAAAAAAAATGTTCTGGCCACTTAACAGCTCACATTGCCAATTTTGAGGGTATAGACATGGGCAATAAAGGTAGAATAGCTCGAGATGTATTGAATTAGGGTTTTTTTTATTGGTATAAACTTTTGACTTTTTTTTCCCACTCGAAAACATGGCTGGTGAAAAAATGGTTTTACTCAAAAATTTCAGTTTTTAACCTTCATAAGCAGATACTGAATTAAGTTTGTAATCCTGCGGATCCTATAACATAAGTTTTGGGATATAAAAAGATTTTTACGAATTTTGGTTTGTTACTAGATGCTTATGCGTAGCGTAGCATTTTGTTTTGGTGAACAATTTTATGTTATGGACTTATGGTGGTGGTTTTGCTTATTTGTTGGGAAATATACGTTTTCTTCATTAGTTAAAATGATCTCCGGTAAAAACCTTGTTATGTTTATAGATTACTATGTCTAAGATTTAAACATTATGGGTTGAAGGATTTTTGTAAAGCTTTTCTGCTAGTAGTTTATATTTATTAAGCTATAGGCCTTAGATTACTGAGTATATTATCTGTTCTTCAAGTTAGTCTTCTTTTCGCCTTATTCTCTGTTTTTTATGCCCCTTTTCTATTTGCATGAAGGTCTCACCCTGCTTCTAAATCAGTTCAATTTTCTGTACCAGCTATATTTTTTATAGAAAAAAAAAACTGTTAACTTGGCCACCAATATGCCGGGTTTAGGTTTTGAATCACATTTTCTCAAGTTTGTCTTCATTTGGGTTGATGAGTTGTATTAATTCCGCTAAATGTACACAAGGTGAACAGATAAATGGAGTATGTTTGTAAAAATATATGAATGAGGGCTTGAAATCTAATTCTTACTTGCTATTTGAACTGAATTAAATATATACTCCATTGTTAGCTGTAATTTGACTTTGACCACACTGCTACAATCTTGTTTTGTGAAAGACCTTTATATTTTCATCTAGGCTGATTGGAAGGTACAAATATCTTTCAGGTCTTATGCTAATAAGTGGTTTTTGCTGCAGATATGAAGATGAGCCTCCAGAACCCGAGATTGAGGTAAGTAATAATTAGTTCAATTTTATATGAAAGAATGTAGATGACTGTTCTTTCAGAAGTTAGCTAATGATAGTGGAACTGTGAATGATGTACAGGAAGGTGCTGAAGAAGAATTGGATAATATCAACAATGATGATGTTCCTGGCGATCCTGTTGAAGCTGAGGAAAAGGAAGATGGAGAACCTGTTGAACGTGTTCGTAAAACTTCAAAATTTATGACAAAGTACGAACGTGCTCGAATTTTGGGTACTCGTGCACTCCAAATCAGGTTCTCTTTTAGTCTTTTTTGACATTTGTTACATTAAATCCAAATTTTACATGCATAAATTTCATAAATGTATGATTTTTTTTTCCTCAGCATGAATGCTCCTGTGATGGTCGAGTTGGAGGGTGAGACTGATCCACTTGAGGTTAGATTTTTAAATGTTAAGCTAAAATCCTTGAAAAGCTCTATTTTGGTTATTGCATTTATTAGATGCATTTTAGTTGTCCCATTTGTTCATTGCATGGTTAGTACGCCCACTCAAGTAAAAGTTTGAATGAATCATACAAAAATGCCCCTTGGTTAAAATGAAGACTTCCTTCAATAGGGTATAAAGAATAAGTGAGAATAAGTGAAAACCAACTTCAAAGTTTGAAAGCAATTTCTGCTCGTATAGCTCAATCACATGAAGTATCGATGTGTGACTAAGATATCAGAGGTTCGAATCCTCCCATCCTCAAATGTTTTTTAACTTTAGAAAAGAAGTTTGAAGTTGATTTCCATAAAGATATTGTTTACCTTTTCAATCAACTGGTGCGCTTACCCAAAGAAATGTAGTGGATGCCATTCATGTGTTTGGCTTACAAAGAAACTAAAACCAGTCTTACAGTTCAAAGTTTGTAGGGCACAGGGGCCTACAGGGTGAAGCTTCGATTTCTGGTCATAAAAAATAAAAAGCTTCCTCTCAAATGTGGATTTATGCTTGTCCATCTTGAGTGCTTCCCATATTTTTTGGTTGGGCGTGGCATTATTCTCTGGCATCTCATATATAATCATGTACTGTCTTAGATTGCAATGAAGGAGCTTCGTGAGCGCAAGATACCCTTCACCATCCGCCGCTACCTGCCAGATGGAAGGTCTGATCCTCATCCTTCATTTTTTTTTTTTTTTACATTACTTTTCATTGACACATGAAAAAGTACAAAAGGATATATTGATGTGTAGATAACTAAAGGCAAGCAATTCTTTAGATTAATGTAACATATATATGCACAAGTTTTGGTTTTTTTTAAAATTTTTTTAGAAACGCCTAGTTTGATAATCATTTGGTTTTGAAAGTTAGAGTCTATAAATACTTACATTCACCTATAAATTTCATTGTTTTGTTATATGCCTTTTACATTGAAAACTAAAAAAAAAGAAAAAGAAAGTGTTTGAAAACTTGTTTTCCTTATAATTCTGATCAATTTGCGTAGTTATGAAGACTGGGGAGTTGATGAACTTATTGTGGAAGACTCTTGGAAAAGACAAGTTGGTGGCGCTTGATTGTTCTTTAGTTAGTTAGTTAGGTAACCGTTTCAACTGCTTTGTCATGTAATTTGCCTCTGAACGATGGCATGGTTGGCTCTCCTTTACTGCTTTGTTGCAAATCTCCTTATCTAACACTTAACTTTTATTACGATCTCTTAATTTAGTATTCGTTTGATAACTGTTTTGTTTTTAATTTTTTAATTTTAAAATTTAATCTTACAATAATTATTTTACCATATGTTTTTTCTTACTTTGATATTTATACCTTATCTATATTTCTAGAAACTAAACCAAAATTTGGAATAAAAAAAAATAGCTCATTTTTATTTTTGAATTTTGATTAACATTCACCTACTTTCTTGAGGTAAGATTTATAGGAAAGATGGATCATAATGTAGGAAGGTTGAATAAAAATAATTTTAAAAATGAAAAATAAAATGGTTATTAAATGAAATCTAAGAAGTTATGAGTTCAAAACCATTTAGAGTTAGAATTAAAAAAGAGCGCACACACTTGACTTTCTTAGTCAATAGCCTTTTCAATCTTTAATGGTGCTTTCCAACTTGCCATGAAAACAAAAGAAAACAATAAAAATCACTTTTCTTACTCAAGAATTTGTTTTAAAAAAATAAAAAGAAAGAGTTACATTCAGCTTATAGTATTATTTTCTAACAAAAAGAACGTAAGAATAGCAAGAATTCGAGAAGCTAATGAAAGCCTTGATCGTTTTGGCACGCGATCAAGTATGGTCTTAAGACTGAAAAATGAGAGGAACATTGAAGTGTGGTTTTCAAACATATTTTTGACAAATTTGCTTATTTCTGTTATTTGATCTTTTTTAAATGAAGCTTATAAATAATTTCTAACTATGATTTTCTTGATCAAGAGGAAACCTATGGTTTTATATATATATATATGAGAACCTTCACCGTACGCCACTAATACATCATGTTTTTTCAATAAGGAATGCTTTGGGAGTTTGTTGTGAATGTAATCACTCATACATATAAAAGAAATTAAGATTTTTCTTATCTTGGGACAATATCAAACTTTGTAATCGTACATGTAAATCTCTCCTCAAGGCTGCTGCCATTCACAACATCATGAGTCACATTAGTGAAGGGAAAAGATAAAGAAAAAACAAGAAGCATAATACGCATTAAACTCGAGGATAAAATAGATAACAAGAAACTACGGTAGTTGCCAAGATTGTTTTAGAGTTTCCATGTCAATTGAGGAATCAGCAAAGAGTTGATGGAGAGCATCTTAACAAGTTATGATATGATGTATAATCTAATAACGAAGAGCTTACGAGTTCAAATCTCTCACCTAAATGTTGTGGAATAAACACAGAGCATCTCCACATCCAGCACTGCCAACGGCGGGGAGCTTTCCTCAAGGCATTCAAATTAGAGGTTGAATCGAATGAAGCACAGCAAAGCAAGATTATTTAGGGAGGGAATAGAAAGGACCTAACTACATCAGATTTATCATCCTGTACACATTTCTTCGCCACAATTCGGGCAAGGGGAGCCGACAACGCGGCCAAATTATGTAAGTCAAGCCTTCCAGACAAAACCCAAATCATCATCAAGATCATTGTTAATAAACCTGTTTTCAGGGAAATCTTGACCCATATCTTCAACCAGACCCTCTGGCAGGTGAAGATCTTGCGGCAAATCTGATGCCTTTTGATTGAAGCCACTGTTACCAGCAGAGGACTCGCTATTCGAAGCAGCTTTGAAGCTATTGCTTCTACTCGGGCCAGGGGCATTGTTGCTTCCCGACATATTTCCAGATGCCAAAGATGCAACTGAGGTGTTGTTGCCCACAAAGCCCCCCATGCCTCTTCTTCCCAAACTTCTATTTGCATTGGGTCCAGTAAGGGGTTGCTGTTGTGTGCCACCGCTCTTACCGTTACTCGACATCTGCAGTAGTTGTTGGATCATTTGTTGTTGTATGGCTTGATTACCTTGGATCGACTGAGGAAGATTTTGTTGGAGCATGGAGCCAGCATTTGGTGGATGCTGTTGCTGTTGCAGCTGCTGTGGTTGCTTTTGCAAGGGTTGCTGGACGCTCGAAAAGCCACCGAAGGAGTTCTGTACTGATCCAGGCATCAAGGTTGGTGTCCCCTGGAGGGTAGGGGATGGATTATAGTTGGAATTATTGAAAGAAGATGAGGGCTCCTGTTGGTGTGGGCTAGGGTTGGAATTCATAGAGTTTTGTCTCATGAGGATATTCTGGTAGGTATTCAGTGCCAAAGCAGCTTGTGAACCACTCATACCTCCTCCTCTACCTATCATCTGATGGTTGTTAATCCCATGGCTATCAAGTTCAGGATGCATTGTCATTAGCTTATTAATCGTGTTGCGGTCCGTGGGAAGACCTTGAGCGCTCGCTAACTGCTCCATCTCCTGCATTTTTTGCATCTGGAGCTTGGCTGCCGTGGCATGTCTTGGATAGTTTTTCAAGCCCTCTGTAAAAACATTAAGTTCGAACATGTAATAATAACAAAAAACTATAAACATACCCACACTTCAGAAAATAATACTCAAACAAAAATCTAAATCAGTAATTCCAATAAACAGAAAATCTAAACTGAAATAGAATATTAGAAATAGATACGAGCAGAAGATGAGGATATAGAATGCATTACCAATAGGTCCCACTTTTTGATCTCGGCAGAAACCAATCAAATCTTTCATACTGTTCACAACCTCCGATATCTGATGATATTTAGATATTTTTATAAAATAAACATTGAAGCAAGGAAATAAAGAAAATAATTCTCCAGTAGTGCGTCCCAAAAAAATGCATGAAGTTACCTGCAAGCATCTCACGTATCTTTTAGAGAAACCCAAGTCATTCAGCAACTGCAACTCGAGACTCTTCGCAAGCTGACGACCAGCCGTCAGGACCCTAAGAAATAAATCATGTACTATGTTAGTAAACATCCAGCTGCACAATGAGTCAGTCACCAACCCTGCAACTTAATATGAATTCATAAAATGTCCAAAAAAAAGTTCCTAATAAGAGCAATCTAGCTTTAGACGGACATCAACAAAAGATTGTACAATTATCCCTAAAAGTTGTACATACATTGAATATAGACCGAACACAGTGTTAGAAGGGGAAGTGAAGAATTTGTACACCTGTATAACCTTAGGAACACACAACTCACATAGTACTATTCGTCTGCAGATCTTTTTGAGACGCACCATCAGGACCACTTTCAGCAATTGTGCTTTGGCATTTCTGAGCAACCTGTAACAGTTGATTCACCTGCAAAATAAAAAAACCTCGTCGAATTAAAAGGATTGTATATGATAGTTGAAAATCAGGAAACTGAGGAAATATCACAACGATGGTTCCATGTATTGTTTTTTAATTTTTTTTTTGAAACCTCAGTTCCATGTAATTAGTTACAGAAGAACGGGTATGCAAGAATAATATGGTTCAAAATATGAAATTAATATTTAGAAAGCAGTCTGTGAACTTTTTTTAACAGCTGCGCAGGGTCGTGCTATGGCTAAATTTAGAAAGGTTGGTTTGCAGTGCACTCATAATGTCTTCCTCAGCTAATATATTTATAGGCCCATTTGGTGCATAAGAAATCACACATGCTTTTCATTTGTGATAAAAACATAAATGAAATAGATTGCTCATACCTAGCAGAAAAGGAACGAGCAAAAATAACTTGAAAATGACAACCAGTCCACGCCATATTACTTTTACTCAAGAAGAAGTGTGATAAGTTTCAAAACCAATACCTGAGGTGCAACCAACCTACGTGGAAGAAGCTCTTCATGATGCCGTGCACAAAATTCCCAAGACAAAATCTGAAGGAGATTATATTAGGCTAGGAATAAATAGATTAGCTAAAAATGCTGGTTGGAACTAGCAATATATAAACCTTCAAGTCTTGTGAGAATATGATACGAAGCTGACCCTCACGAACAACGCGAAGTTGCTCATATACACTCTCTTGAATTGCTTTTCGATATTCTAACATCATAACTCCAGAGGGAAATCTCCTTTCTTGTGGAAGGTCCAGAAATAAAAGCTCATCAATAACTCCACTTCCAAATTTAATCTCGCTGAGCCTGGGAAGTACTTCAAACGTAGCCTCTTCAATTCAACTCATTAGCAAGAGAGCAAAAAGTTAGATCTGGAAAGAGACCAGAGTGCTAAAACCAGCATTCAAGAAGAAATAGTCTTTTGCATGAGAATAAATAAAATATGCCGACCCAAATGAATTCAACAATATCTAACAAGGTCTCCAACATTCCACCGTGTGAAAATCAAATTAAAGATTGCTTTCTTCATCCTTACCAAAGCCCCTTCCTGACTTGGAACCGCAGATATCACACTGCCACGCATCCTGAAATCAATAAATGGAAATCAGTACATACATAAGTTTCAGAACAAGTTAACAATAACACAAAAAAAACGGCAGACGGCTACAATGAATTGAAGTGAATATGTAATAGCATTACGGCAGAACAGACAACTAAAACTAATAAATCTAACTAGAATAGAGAAGCATTTAAATTTCAAGAATGAAGAACGAGATATATGCAAGACTTCAATCTTGATCAATTAGAATGAGGAAAAAGTAACCATATAACTATTGGGTGTACAGCCAAAGTGCTGCATTGGCTAAATAAGGGGAAAATCATGGGTAGGTAAGGGATACTATCTCCATTGGTGTGAGTTCTTTTGGATGGAACCAAAAGCAAAGTTATGAGGGCATTAGGCCTAAATTAGACAATATCATACCATTGTGGAGATATGTGAAGTGGCATTCTCCCTAAGAATAAAATTACAATATATGAACCTATCTTTTCATTTAGCAATTACAAATGTATAATATAAATTAAGAGCACACAATAAGGGCAACTGATAATATTTAGCAAAATATATCACACATGTATGAACTGACCATAGCTGCCTGGGGAAACACACCAAGAGCATGGTGGCCAACATTCTCATACAATGACAAGCACCATCTTTTCTTTGCACGAGGAGAGTAATACTCTGTTACAAACTTTCTCCAGTAGGCTATACTATTCTCCTATAAAAAGGTCATTAAGAGAAAAATGAAGGCAGAAGAAAGGTTAAATGAAGCCTCAAAATATAGAAAGAGATAATAATAATAATTTTAAGAGAGAACCAAGTGAAAGAAATAGATAGATAGGCAAATGCAGATTTTTAAGAATGAAAAGATAAATAGAACCAGAGAAGATAACTCACCTGAGGCCTTTGCCGTTGATGATAAAGATATTGCATCAGCCGACGAGCACAAACACCACCATCATATGGGCGCTTCATGGGTGATGCTGGCTGCATTGCCTGCTGTTGTTGCAATTGCTGCCTCAACTGTATCTGTTGTTGCTGTTGCTGAAACTGAGCTCTGTACTGAGGTAGAGACTGCAAAATCTGCTGCTGTTGCCGCATTCTTTGTTGTTGAAATAAAGCTTGCAGCTGTGAGTTATGGTTTTGTGACTGCATGGAATCCTGTCTCTGAAATAGCTGCTGCATAACTTGCTGTTGCAGCACATCTTCCTGCTTTATATCCAGTCGTGGTTTCTTCTGCAACTGAGAATAATTATTTGGATCTGGTATAAAAGATCCCTGAAGTTTTGCGCCCATGGGAAGTGATATTTGGCTTATATGTGATGTTGGTAATGATGTTGCATGAGAAGCACCTTGCTGAGCCTGTTGATGAACTTGTTGAATATTTTGGTCATGTTGAGAATTCTGCTGCACTACGCAGGACCCATCTATAACTGAGGAACCCGACACGCTAATGTTATTAGAATTGAACGACATAGGCGATGCAGGCAGACGCATGTATGACTCTGTATTGATGCTTGCACTCTTTTGCAAATGTGGCCCCCCTGAAAGAGCAGAGTTTGCATCCGTAACCAATGAACTTGCACCCATACTGGGCCCTGAATTTGCCACACTATTCAAAACTGCATTATTCATGTCTCCAGAAACAGGTCCAAAACCAGAACATCCAGTTCCTGGAATCGTATTCGATGAATTCGCAAATGATTGGCTCATGTGAGAGCTAACCATAGCTGAAGAATGTCCTTCTCCTTGGTAGAAAATCCCAGACCTTGATGAAGACTGTGCTATTCCTCCGGCCATACGAGAAGATGCCATTGAAGCAAGCAAACACCCCTTGGCGGGAGTCTACGTAGCCAGCCAGACCTCACCAAAACAAATAGTCCGAACACATTCACTAATATAGAAAAGCTGTACCCATGAGAAAGAAACCCAGAAACAGCTCACAAGTTCCACATGACAAAATTTATAAGAAGAAAATGTACATCATATCATAATTCCACTTGAAAGGTTAAGTAGAAAGCATCTAAGCCTGTTTAATCTTGAGTCAAGGGAAAATAAGTAAGATAAAGTCAATCTCTAGTAAAACCACTTGAGGCGCAGTGCTACTGGAGTTTCAACTGCAAGTCGCAAGAATCTAGGACAAAAGGAAATTTTTAAAAAAAAAGAAGAAAAAAGGTTAGTAGATGAATGCGAAAATGAGAGAAGCAAAATCCAATTTTGACAATTTTGTTTTCTGAAACTGAGAAATTGGAGCAAACCACTATACTCGAGGCAACCATGACCGTCCCTAGACCAGGCATCGAGAGCCATCAAGGAGACACGGGAGGTGAGTACGAATTAATGTCACAAGTGAATGTCGAACCTAGGACCTTTAGTAGAGCACACCATCAAAGCCCAAGCTTTTGACCACCGCGACAACCCCGACCCAGTTTTGATGATATAAAAACCAATCTCTTACAGAACCCTGAAAAATCTAGCTCGAAACCAACAAAGACAAATTCCCCATCCTACTGGAAAAAACCCTAAATTAGCTCCACGAAAAATAAACTCCCAAGATTGAAATTAAACTCAACAAAACACAATTAACTTCATTCTCCAAACTTACGCAAAGCAAATTCATCCCAATTTCTCATCGTTTGAGAATTAAAAAACAGTGATGCAACAGAAAGCAACTCAAATCAAACATGAAAACGCACCATCCATGGAGGAAACGACAAAACGAGCCAAACTCGATAAATTAATCAATTAAGCATCAAATTCCACAGCTAAAAACACATACCGAAGACGAACATTAAGAGATTTAAACTAAAAAAGCAACACAAAAACAATGAGCTTTTCAACAGTGTTTCAGAGAGCAAATCATGAAATCAAATGAAGAATAAAAAACCAAGAACACTTATAACCAAAAAAAAAATTATAACAACGAAATTAAAAGCAATTAAACCTGAAAATCTTCAAGAACAAAGAGAGTTTGAGCCTTTTGCTTTGCTTAATTCGGAAACCTGAAATTTCATACAGAAAAGGGAAAGAAAGCGAGAAGACATTGCCGCGAGGGAGTGACCGGCCGCATCGGTAAACCGGTCGTCTGTCACCGGCTACTCCCGGTTGACCTCGAAACACGTGGCGTTGCGGTGATCGAGAAACGTAGACGATGCCCGATCTGGCGGTGACGAAAACGAGGCTGGCTGCTACGTGGCGGGCTCTCATTGGTCTGTCATGGGGTCGCTTATGATGATCTTTCGTCACCGTTACTCTTTTGAAGGGAAATAATCAGGCGCATTAAAGCCTAATTGTAACCGCATTGATGTGAGGGCTGTATTGTACTTTCACATTATAGTTTGTTACGTGGCTTTCATTTATTGGTTGACAGTAGGATTTCTTAATCTAGGCGAGCGTAGATTTTCGAGGCTTTGTGGATAGAGACTTTGAGTCAAATACCACGTGTAATTCGATTTATATTAATTAGAATGTTTGCAAAAAGGTTGGTCCGGAATTAAATTATAATGTTTTAATTTTATTTTTGGAAAAATTTAAAAAAAGAAGTTTTTTTTTTAATTGGAGAAAGAAATCACAAATAAAAAGGTAGTATGTAAGGGTGGAGCTTCTTTTTTTTTTTTGTGATGAAAGATCGAACTTGTTTTTTTTTTGTTTGAGTATATATTGGGGAAGAGAGACAAATACCAATTATCGGGCTCGAACTTGTGACATTGGTGTTGAACTAGTTTACAACCAAATAATGAAATTACTATGTCATGCACTAACTTGTTCAGTACGAAGGATCGAGCTTGTGATCTTGGTGTAAACTTGATAAACATAAAATTATGTGACCAACGCGTCACTAACCTTTCGTTAAATAAAAAATTAGTTAAATCTATAAAATAATTATAAACAAGTAATTTTTATTAAATGTTGTTTATGTGTAGTAATGAATGTCATCATATCCTTTCTTATTATAATAAGTATTAAAATGTATTAATGATTATAGATACAAATATTTTCTGTTTTTAAGAAAAATTGTTTGAAATGATTTTTCATTTTATGTCAATTAAGTCAGTTAAATCGGTTAGTTAAAAGAAACTTTGACACTCAAATATTACTGTTAAAGACTTTTTAACCTCAAAATTACTAGGTGTACATTGATGTCACTTAAGTTATTACTCATACTGTCTACACTAAAACTTTTATAGACGGCAGACTAGTTATTTTGTTTGTTGGCATGAATACTTTTAACAAATAGGGAATAAATTATTTATTTATTAATGAGAAACTTATAGCACGTTTGGATTGCTCAAAGGAAATATTAGACAAATCAAAATATAAAACAACTAATATCAAAAGAGTTAAAAACAACTAATATCGAAAGAGTTGGTGGTCGGACAATTTCACTGTTTGACTAGCAAAAATCAAATTCAATGACATGGTCTCTCATCAAAATAATATATTCCCAATTGACCTCATTTAATAACATATGAAAACAAGACATGTTTTAGTCAAACCAAAAGCCTGACATTAACTTTTTTTTTTTTTAGATTATAATAATTGAAGGTGGGAAAGACTCGAACCTAAGACTCCAAGGTCATTAGGTGTACAATAATGCCGTTTGAGCTATTACTCTATTAGAGAGATAATTAGAAATAATACGAGGAAGATACGGTGAATCAACCTATTTACACATGGGACAGCACATATACTATACTCTACTTAAGCACCATACATAATATATGCTCGTTGACAAAACTAATGGCAACCTTGCTAAATTTCATTATATATACAAACATAACCAACCCTTATTGTTATGCATCCAAATTATACACATAAGTGTGATATGAGAAGTTTAAATTAAATTACCAAATTCTAATATTAAAATTAAAGTATATTTGAAAGCAATTTGGGAACATTCATGCTCAAAACACAACTAAAAAGAACAAATAAATACATTCTTAAATATGGTTGAAAATCGTTACTATAATGTGCATACTACAATAAGAGAAAAACTTGCCTCCTTAGCTAAGGAGACAAGTCCTCCTTAAAAAGGATATATGACACAATTTGGTACCACAATTTTTTTCTTTAAACAATACTATTTTTAAAATTAAAAAAAATTGTGGCACCAAATGGTGCCACATACCCTTTTTAAGAAGGGCTTGCATCCTTAGCTAAGGAGACAAGTTTTTCTTCCACAATAAAGCGACTTATCCCTATAAATTTTGGTCAGTTGCTTCAAATTATTCGAATAAATAATATAACATTAGTTTGAAAATAAATGAAAATGGGAGAAAATATCAAGAAAAGTAATTTAGGTAGATATTTTAAGGTAGGTAGGTATACAATGAGAATCACTGCCCTTTCACATTGTGTTGCTTAGAAAAAAAGCAAAAGGATTAGTCAAATGAGATTCCATCAAATGATTGCATGTTTGGTGTGGCCTTTCTTTTTCTTTTTCTTTTTTTTCATTACAACAATATTTTAAAACGGGATTCAAGTTCGAGCATACAATCCGAAACTTCATGCTTATTCAACTACACAAAATGTTATCGAGGGTCAGTGGCGCAGTTGATTATCTTGTCTGGTGTTAATCTATTTCAACTTCACGGTTACGAGTTTGAGCCTGGAAATCGGTATTTGGCTCTCATATTATTTGAGAGTAGTTGTGCCCTCTATATAGGGTTTGTTGGGTCTCCCTTCCCTACTATGTACTAAAAAAAAAAAACTACACAAAATGTTATTGGAGTTGTACTCTTTTTTATATTATAATAAAACTATCTATTATGATAAAAGAGGCATGATACCCACTATTTTACTTTTTTTTTTATTAAATTACAAATTTAGCCTCAATTATTAGAAGAAAGTTCTTAATTCTTTCTATAGTTTTAAAACATAAGAGTTTCATTTTTGTGAGCCAACTCCCTTGGCCAATCTCAATATTAAGCTTGATATTCATATATATATATATGGAGTTATCACGAGGAAGCATGTTCTTTGTTTATCATTTATATATATTTTTGCTGATTATTATTTTACTTTTATTTTTATTTTTAGGAAGTATTTTGGATGAGGAGTTAGTAATTTGAAGAATTATTTTGAATAGTTCTTAATTGTACTTTTTGTAACAGTTCGTTTGGATGTAGGTTTTTATATTGGAATTGCGGCAAAAAATTCGTCTTGATATGAATTTTTGTGGAGGAGTTAGATATAAGAGTCTGTTTTGGTTGTGAGTTTTAAATGAGAAGTTATTTTGAGTAGTTAAAAATAAATAATTATAAATAAGTAGTTAATGAATTATTTTGAATAGTTACAAATAATTAGTTTAAATGAGTGGTTAAAAATGAGTTATTTTCAATGGTTAGAAATGAATAATTTAAAAATGAATGGTTAGAAATAAGAAATTATTTTGAATAGTAAAAATAAAGAATTATTTTGAATAGTTAAATTTATTTTTTAAGAATAATTAGTAAATATTCATTTCTCTATCCTCCCAAAATTCAACAAACAAGCACCACTTAATAAACATAACAATGAACTTTGAAATATATATATATATATATATATTTTGTAATAAACGTACCTTGCAAATTTGACGAAGAGTTGTACTAAAAAAAAATAAAAAAAATTGACGAAGAGTCCAGCCATTTGTTCCCGTAGTGGGCCTAAGCCCTATACATCGCTCGCCCTTTATTGGGCCCAAAACCGTTTGACTGGGCCGAAAAAGAATAACAAAAGCCCAATATCGTAAACCCGAAACCCGACCCGATAGATCCCATATTTAGAAGTGGCCAAGTGTATATACAGTTTTATGTAGGGGTGTACAAAAAAATCAGTAACCCGAACAACCCGGACTACCCAACCCAAACCGTAAGGGTTGGGTTGGGTTAAAAAATTTTTGGGTTGGGTTGGGTTATGATTTTATAGTTTTTGTTGGGTTGGGTTGGTTCTTGGGTTTGGCTCGTTCAACCCAACCCAACCCGAATAAATAATATTATATGCATCATGTGTGTGCATGCAAGATATAATAAGAAGATAACTTTTTAGAATATTTGTAAGTCTTCTAAAAATAAAGAATTGCACTAATTAGATAGGTAATAGGTTGTAGTATAGTATCAAACATTTTTTAACCTATTTATGAGCTTATAAGTTGAATCTTTGAGAGAAAAAAAAGAGAGTATCATAACCCGAGAACCCAACCCAACCAAACCCGAAAATCAAGGGTTGGGTTGGGTTGGGTTGGGTTGCGTTTATGGATAGGGTCGGATGGGTTGGCGAATTGCCCAACCCGAAAAGTTGGGTTGGTCCAAAAAAATCATTCAATCCTACCCAACCCGGACCATGTACACCCCTAGTTTTATGCAAGTAAAACAGAATGAAACAAGTTCCAAGTTTTTTTTAGTACATACGGAAGGAGAAGGATAAATACCAATTCTCGAGATTGAACATGTGATATTGGTAAAATTTTAATATATACTTTTAAGTTGAATAATTGTACTCATGATATTTTAATAAAATTCAATAATACTTCATTTTAATCATTGAGATAACAAAATCATTAGATATATAATTTAATTTTGATTATAATAATTTTAAATTTAATATATTAATAAATTGATTATTTTACTTTTGACGATAATTTACTTTTTAAAATAAATTTAAAAAAACACGCATGGATTAAAAATGAGTATTATTGAATGTAAAAGGAGTAAAGATGTTTAATTTTGAAAGATATGAACCAAACTAAAACTATACTAACAAATATTTAATATTCTTTACATGTTAAAAATTGAAAATATTCAATTTTAAAATATAGAGAGAAAAGGTGAACATTATTAAATGTTAGGATAAAAAATATTTAATAAACTAAATTCCAAATTTATGCACTGAAAACGGTAATTTTTCGCTTAAAACAATTAATTTTCCCTTTATTTTATTTGTCAATAAAGATATTCGATTATTTTTTTCAAAAGGGATTTCTACGATTACGTTTAAATTCAAGGAAAAAATAATTGGATTATTACCATGTTTTTTGAGATTTGGTTTGTAATTTACCATTGGTAAATTTGGTTCGTAATTTACTATTTGCACAGCTGGATTTCCTTAACAAGAACTAATGGTAAGTTGTGAAATTTTGGCAACTTGGTAGGTCTCAAATGAACGTTTCAAACGCAGTTTATTCGATTTTTATATCACTTCGTCCGTTTGCGCGCATCTCAATTATTGTTATTGAACATACCCGTTTTATCCACAATATTTAGATGACAAAGAAAATTCATAAAAAAATAATTTTTAGGTAAGTAACTTTCATGAATTGAATATTTTACATCTTAGTTCTCCAGGATCCTTTTGATTATTAAACCCACTCCAATTTCTTCAACTTGACTAATCAATACATATTATGACATATATTTTTACAAGGGTTAAATTAAATATTATACCATCTATGCTTTCAATCCAAATTTGCAATAGTTAACAAGAACATAATGTTAGTGGCATCGTTTATAACTTAGAAATTAAGAAAACTTTAAGTTAGATGGAGAAAACTAGAGAATATAAGTAAGTGTGGCAAATATTTCAGTTTAAATAGATAAGTGATTGTATTATAAACCTCCCATTTGGATAAATGTGTTTGAATGGTTGTGACAAAAAAACCAGAGTTTGATTAAATGAGTTATTAGTTATGGTAGTATAAATGATAGTGTAGTTATAATTTATGGAAGTTTTATAGACGATTTTACTTAGGTTTTTAAAATTGGTCCATTCAATTCCAAATGTAGAGTAGAACCAACCCCTAAATATACCCTCACATCCTTTGTTGAAATACACCGTTATACTAGGAATATTCACCAATCAGTCAATGTTGATTCTTGGTGAAAAGTCGATCAGATTTGAATCAACACTAAAACCAACATACCAGTTTGCTTAAAATGTAATCGAAAAAGAAAAATAAAATTCGAATACCAACTTAGATTATTCTATTATGTCGTTGTCGATTGAGTTAATTTAATAAGTTTATTCAATCGATTTCAACCAATCAATTTAATTGGTTGATTCATTAGTTATAGAGATAATATTTCTAAACACATTTAAATTTAAGTTAACATGTTAGTTAAAAAGTAATTTATTGGAGGAGGGGAAACCACCATTTTTTGGAATTGAAATTGTCACCCTGATATTGAACTGGTTTACAATCAAACAATGAAACCATTGTGCTACTGACTCATTCAATTCAATCAATCAAATTATGTTTTTGGGAATATATAAACTCCATGTGTATGTATTTATATATAAATTTATTTAAACGACAAACATGGTAAGAAATGAAAATCATGCGTTTTCATTGCAATTTCCCACTGGAGAAAACAACCTCTTTTTGACGTTTTGCTAATGTCATATTGTCATGATCTCATTGGTCCATTTTAGGCAATTTCACCAGCTTATCATAGACTTGCGCGCACTTGATTTCTACCCCCATAATAGGACAGAGAACAACTAATCAGAGAAGCTTTGTGGGATCCACAACCGTCTACCCAAAAAGGTCATTTTTATTTCTTTAAAATGAAAATTTGCTATCACTTTTTGGCCGTAATATATATATGCATTAAAAAAAATGCTTGTCAATATATTATAGGTTGGTAAATATAATTTATTTTATTTGAGAAAATTCGTAAACATAACTTATAAATGAATGTATACTTCTTTAATTAAAATTATTAAAAAAAAGCTACTTTAATTAAAGGAGACCTTCTAAAAATATTTATATATAAACTTAAGCATATTAAATAATCTATTCTTACTATTATTTAAAAGGACTAAAGGGAAAATATAGAAATATATATTATTTTAAGTGGCATTCAATCTTGTAGAAGGGAAAAATAGTTTTTATCCATATATGAAAGAAAAAGAGTGGTTGGATGGAAAGAAATATATGATAAAACAAGGGAAACAATTAGAGCATAATTTATAGGTCAAATGTGAGCTTTTGGGGACCAAGCTTTTAAAAAAATTATTTTCAAGATTTTTTGAAAAAGGTATTTTCTTTTCCTTTTTTATTGTGCTATTTTGATATTAAAAGGAAATTATCAACAGTATTAAGGAACCCCATTTGACTCTTCTTACAAAATTTCTCTCTTTGTTCTTAGTAAGTCAGCTACAATAATGTTCTTCTCCTTAAAGTTTAAATTTTTTTATAATCAAAATCCCATCTTGAGTAAAGGGTTTTTCTATTTTATGAATATTTTATGTGTTTTTTTCTTCTCCACAGATCCCATCGCGAGAATTTGAAAGTTCCATTAATTTCTTGGCTCTTTTGTAAGAAAAAAAAACCCTCATTTTCTCTTTTTGCTCTCTGCCTTTCACTGTCTCACGTTTAATATTATCTAAAAAGGTTCAAACGTTTTACATTTGTACTTCACAATTTCTATTTTCTTCTGTTCATACTTATCTGATTGATGAAGATGGTCCATGTTTTCTTTTTGTTTTTGGTCTTTGGGGTTTTTAGTAATGTTGAATCATGGTGTACAGTGTGAATATGAGAATGGAGAAGAAGACAAAAGCTTGCAACTTCTTCATTGGCTTTTTGTCTTCTTCTTAGGTTTTTTCTGTTTTTCTCTTCTCTGGTTTCTTCCAATTCTGACACATATTGGGTCAAGCATGTTGAATTCTAGGCTGTGGTTTCATACTTTATCAGCCTTGTTTGGTTGATTTTCTTCTCTTTTGGGGTGTTTGGGTCTAAGAGAATGATTATGATTATGGAAGAATGAAAATAAGAATGCCAGAATGATCCAATGATTATCTGTGTTTGAAGTGAAAATAATGACTATGAGTGAAGGGAATGTTTGATCTTCGTGGGTGTTTTGACCACCCTTATTGGGATGTGAAGGAAACGGTAGTAAATTAATTCATAGGTAGGTGTTCACTCTGAATTGACATCATCGAATTTTTGTAACTTAAAACTCTTTTACCAACTAGATCAGATGGTTGGAATGGAAGTGATTATGAGGAATGAAAAAGTGTTTACAGGGAGAATGAATGGTGATTAATGATTATGGGGGTAATGATCATCGGTGGCACAAACACGGGTAAAGGGAATATTCTCCATCTCCGTGTTTTGATCCCATGCCCTAAACACCCCCTTTATTCTACTTGGTAGATACCAGGAAAAAGATAGAGATATGAACTGGAAGGAACTGGGGAGGGAAAAAAGGGGGGTTTCTTGTCCTATTCCATTTGCCTTTTGTACTGATCTGCAACTGATTTTCTGGAAGAAAAGAGTGTTCAAAAAGATAGACAGGGAGGTGAAAAATTCATGATTCATGCATGAGCGTTGACCAGGAAAAAAGCTTTTTAACTTTCTGTTTTCTATTGAGAAATGAGACATTGCTGTCTGTCTTTTGCTGAATATGTCATTGCTTTGCTATTTAGTCAAACCAAGAAACCAACTGGACGGTTACTTACTTATCTATCTCTTAGAACTCTCTCTTTTGAAGCCATTAACCCTTTTAAAAACAGACGTTGAATCCCTCAAATTGTTCTTATCTCAAGAGAAAAAGTTGTGCAATCTGTTGAATTTTGGTGGGTTTCATCAGAAGTTTAGAGTTGTGGCTAATACAATCACATTATGCCTAGTGGTGCAATTAGTGATCCAAGCTTTTTGACTTTCCCAATTCCTAGTTCTTTAGTATGAACCCTTTTGTTCCACCTCCATGTTATCATTGTTTTCTTGAGCCATTTTGTTTTGATTGTTTTGGATTCACTTTATGCTATGCTTTAGTTTTAGGAACCTTATGAGTTTGTGAATGAGCTGCTAATGTTTTTATGTTGCAGAGGAAAATGGATGGCTATGGAGAAGTGTGTCTGCTTGGAGATAGCTTTGATCCGAGTGGAGTTGTGAGGGTGAGGGAAGATGAATATGATAGCAGATCAGGCAGCGACAACATCGATGGTGCTGTATCGGGGGATGATCAAGATGGTAACAATGAACAACCACCTAAAAGGAAGAAGTATCATAGACATACTCCCCATCAGATCCAAGAGCTTGAAAAGTATACCTCTTAATTTGCTCATTTGATTGTTTTGGCTTTTGATAGCATGTGCATATTAATGATTTGGATTTTTTTTCTCTTTGCATTTGTTGTTTGGTTTAGTTTCTTCAAGGAATGCCCTCATCCGGATGATAAACAAAGGAGTGAGCTCAGTCGAAGGCTTAGTTTGGAGACGAAGCAAGTGAAGTTTTGGTTTCAAAATCGTCGAACGCAGATGAAGGTAAGTAAATAACCATGACTCATGATTATCCACATGCATATCTTTTATATTTATGCTTGTTTTGTTAAGATCCATGGCAAAGAATGTAATTAATTACTTAACCATTTTTTGAAATGCTTCAGACACAAATAGAACGCCATGAGAATGCAATTCTTAAGCAAGAAAATGATAAGCTCCGTGCTGAGAATAGTGTGATGAAGGATGCAATTTCGAACCCGACATGCAATACGTGCGGTGGCCCTTCAATTCCTGTTCATCTGTCGTTCGAAGAACATCAGCTTAGGATTGAGAATGCCAGATTAAGAGATGAACTGCACCGGTTGTATAGTGTCACCAACAAGTTCTTGGGCTGGCCAGTTGTACCCTTTGGCAATCTTGTCTCTTCACCGAGTTCTGACTCATGCTTGGAACTTTCTGTAGGAAGAAATGGAATCGGAAGTTTGAGTTCGATATCTGATCCTATTCCTACGGGGTTTAACTCGGGAGACGGTATTTTCAGTGCTGGCCCTGTAATGCCTATTATTAAACCTGAAATAGGCATGCCAGGCAATGATACACCACTTGAGAGAACAATGTGTGTGGATCTTGCTTTGGCATCTATGAATGAATTGGTTAAGATGACTCAAATGGATTGTCCCCTTTGGATCAGAAGCTGGGATGGTGGTAGCAAAGAGTCGTTAAACCTCGACGAATATTCAAGGACATTTCCTACTTCGGCATGCACGAAGCACGGTAATTGGACTACAGAAGCCACCAGAGATACTACAATGGTCATCATCAACAGCTTGGCACTCGTCGAGACGTTGATGGATGCAGTATGTATTCTCAATCCTTTTTGTCATTCTTCAGCTTCAACACTTATTATGGATTATTGTTTGTGTACTTTTTATATTTTTCTTTGTTTTTGCCTGTTTTTATATCTTCTTGATACTTAAATGTACTAGTAGTAAAAATGCTTAGATAACAGATTGTTTGTTTGGCTTTAAAATAGAACCGTTGGGCAGAAATGTTCCCTTGCTTAATTGCTAGAGCTACTACAATCGAAGTGATATCAAGTGGCATGGCAGGAACTAGAAATGGTGCACTACAATTGGTATCTTTTTGCCCCCTTTCTCTCGGCATCAACACGCTGATACTCATAGATTAACTAACAAACATCGATATATACAGATGCATGCCGAACTTCGAGTACTGTCGCCACTCGTTCCTGTGCGTACGCTCAAGTTCCTCCGCTTCTGCAAGCAGCATGCTGATGGTCTTTGGGCTGTAGTTGATGTTTCCATTGGTGAAAACTCGAACACCAACTCGTTTTTCAGTTGCAGGAGGCTCCCCTCGGGCTGTGTTGTGCAAGATATGCCTAATGGTTTCTCCAAGGTAATTTCTAAGCTTTAGGTTTCTTTATTTTCAAGTCTATTATAGGTTAAAATTGTATGCACTTGGGAACTTGGATTTTCTCCAACCCCAGCCAAACATGATTGATTTATTTATCAATATTATCAACCATAATGGATTCCTAAGGGATGCTTTTTGTTAATAGTTAAGTATTTAACCTGGGAATCTGCACCCTTTTATGAATACTTTAATGTTGGAGATGCTTCTCAATCTAATTATTTACTAGTTTTTGGATTTCAAAGAAAAAGGCTACTTGTCTATATTTTAAAAATCCTAAACTATTCAAAGTTGAGCAAAACAAGGATTTTGCAAGTTTTTTTATCACTTTGTAAGCTTCTTTTTTTGTCAATTTCAAAGGTCCATTTGTAACAACTGTTCTTTTTAGTTTTGTATTTTTTATATAGAAACTCAGCTTCTTTGTTGATGACCTATTTGTTTTTTAATCTAGCCAAAATTTAAATCCAACCTTTTCATTTTTAAATGTGGGTGAGATTCCGCCAACAAGAGCAATAGCTCAAATGGGGTAAAAGTGTATGCCCATGATCAAGAGGTCATAAATTCGAATTCCCATCCTAAGGTGTGTTTGGATAGAGGGTTTTGGTAATAAGGGGTAGTGGTTTGGTTTTAGGGGTTTTGAGTGGTTTGTTTGAATTGAGGAGTTATGAGTGGTGTGTCAGAAACCTACGTTTGGATAGAGATGTTATGAGTAGTTGAGGCAGAAAATCCTCATTTGGATTGAGGAGTTATGAGTGGTTGTAGCAAAAAATCCTAAATCGTTGTGAGATTATGAGTTGTTGAAGTAGAAGTAATATTGTACTGAACTTGGATGAGAGGTTTTTATGGAGGCTTCCCCTTCTTAGAGCTGCTCTATCCAAACGTGGGGTTGGACCTATCCCCTCACAAACCCTCACAAACCTTCTATGCAAACACCCAATAATTATTGTTGAACTAAAAAAAATGTTGATGAGGTGAGATTCCGAAAGTGTCTTTAAATAATGAAAACAAACCAAACTTAGAAAACCAAAAGAAAAAATCCTTATCAAATAGGATCTGCCGTTGATGTGTACTTATTTAATTCATTTGCTGAATGTTATAAAATCTTCATTATATCAATATTTTGTGAATATTTTATTCATTTATTGCCTGCATTCTGATCCCTCAATCAGCTTTGTTTTGTTTTCTATCCACGAGAGTGTAACCTGGATCTTGAAACATTATGGCGTGTTAGCTTTGCTTTAAAAATACTAGAGAGCCTTTCATGTATTAAAGTATTACATAAAATCTTCTGGTCAAAGGTTTTGGAATACTTCGATTTCTTAACTTATTCCATAAAGATCGTCATGATTCTTTGCTA
The DNA here is from genome assembly GCA_036507275.1 of Sicyos edulis. Classification (NCBI taxonomy): domain Eukaryota; kingdom Viridiplantae; phylum Streptophyta; class Magnoliopsida; order Cucurbitales; family Cucurbitaceae; genus Sicyos; species Sicyos edulis. Next base: position 1,027,489 of record CM071858.1, on the reverse strand, counting down.
TTCCTGAACTATTATGGGTTGGCCTAGTGGTCAAAGTCGGTCATGAGGACTAAAGAGATATGGGCTCAGTTCATGGTGACCATGTACATAAAAATTGATTTTGTCTGAGGTGCGTATAAATTAGCCCCACACTCACTTATATCAAAAAAGAGAAAATATGATTTCCTATTCATAAGAGAAATTTGCTTCCTTGGAGGTTCAAGATTCAAAACCCACCAGTGATCTTAATTGTAAAATCCCTTGTCTCCTGTGTCTGGGACTTGGGAAGGGTGCATGTGCCCTAGTTATGTAGTAGGGTGAAACTCCAATTTCCTATTATAAAAAAAATTCTCTTGTCCCAAAAGGGTGGCGCAGTGATTGAAGACTTGCGCTTAGGTATGCTCTCTTCAAGGTCCTCGGTTCGAGACTCACCTGTGACATCTTCGGTGTTTGGCCTAGGGCGGGCGTGGTTTCCCTTGTTTAAAAAAAAACAGTCTCTTACTTGCAACTTCTATATTATTGTTTCTTTTTGGATACCCTCCTTGAGTTATTTTCTCTTTTTTCTTAACGTCATCAAGGTTGTATTAGCCTATCTTCAAGCAACTTTAAGGATTTGTGTTTGTGAAGTGCACAAACTGGACTTTTCATCGAGATTTTGTATCTCTGATTGATTACTAAGCAAGAATAAGGCTCACTAGTTGTTTGAAAAAGTACACTTAAAATTTATGTAAATATGGTAATAAGCTGTTAATGAGATATTTGAAGGTAAAAGAGACCATAATTTTGCTCTGTAAGTTACAGATATTAGGTGGGTTGGTTCCTTTTATTTGCTGTCACCATGTTGATTGATGGTTTTTTATTGTTGTAGGTTACATGGGTGGAGCATACAGAATATGATGAGACTGTCATACACCAACTTTACCGCCAGATGATCAGTTCAGGCATCGGCTTCGGTTCGCAACGGTGGCTTGCTACCCTTCAAAGACAGTGTGACTGTCTAGCAGTTCTCATGTCTTCTACCACGGAAGATCCTACAGGTATCGTTTCGTGTTGTTACTCGATCCTTGCGAAATCTGTTTGCTTCCAGGTTCTTACATGTCTTTTAAAACAGGAATATCACCACATGGTAAGAGAAATATGCTAAAACTATCCCAGCGTATGGTCGATAACTTCTGTTCCGGTGTCGGTACTTCGACTTTGCACAAGTGGGATAAACTTGTTGCTGGAAATATTAGTGAAGATGTAAAAGTGATGGCTAGAAAGAACATCAATGATCCTGGCGAGCCACCTGGTATCGTGTTGAGTGCTGCAACTTCTGTTTGGATGCCAGTAACTCACCAGAGGTTGTTTGCATTCTTGCAAGACGAGTGCTTACGGAGTGAGTGGGACATTTTATCCAACGGCAGGCCAATGGTAGAGATGCTTCACATCTCGAAAGGCCAGGGACCAGATAACCGTGTTTCTCTCTTGCGTGCTAATGTGAGCAATCTCGAAATTGTGTTTGTAAAATTGTTTGATATTGTTGTCATTCATCTCCTCATCCAAGTTTCATCTTTTGCAGCCCATGAATGTTAATGAGAGCACCATGCTTATATTGCAAGAGACATGGAGTGATATATCAGGCTCACTAGTTGTTTACGCTCCAGTCGACACAGCCTCGGTGAATTTGGTGATGCGTGGAGGAGATTCTGCTTTTGTATCACTGTTACCTTCAGGATTCGTCATTCTCCCCAATAGCTCATCGAACTATGTGTGTACAAACAACGACAAAGACGGTTCGATCAAGTCTAACAATGGCTATGCTGGTGGATGCCTGCTCACAGTTACATTCCAAATTTTGGTGAATAGCATTCCAACTGCTAAACTCACAGTTGAATCAGTTGAGACAGTTAACAATCTCATTTCTTGCACCATCCAAAAGATCAAAATCGCCCTTCAAGTATCGTGACGATGCTTGCTCGATAAGCAAGCTTTTGGTGCCTCTTTGTTCTCTTTTGTCAGAAAGGTTAAGCATAGCCTCATATGCAAAGTTTATGGGAATTGTTTTAATAGAAGGAACATGGGACAGCTTAGACAGAGAATAGGTTTCTAGTCAAGAACGAACCGCGAATATGGGAATTCGTATTGGTTTTATACAAGTTTGTAATGTTGAGGGATGCCGTGTGCGTGGTTCGGGTATTGACTCGACAACTGGTGAGGCAAAGAACTCATCTGTATGTTTGTCTTGAGTTGCTTTCTTCTTGTGTTTTGAAACTGATTGTGTAGACTGTACTTGTTTTCTCCAACTCAAAAAATGGTTATAGTTTGGTCTTTTGCTTTACAAAACTATGAGCTCCCACTATTTGCAATGTACTAAATTAAAAATCAAAAAACAAAAAAAACAAAGGCCCAAATAAAGGCCCATTGGATTCAACTTACCTAAACTGAAGCCAACATCCATGGCCAACTTGTTAAATGGGACTTTCAATCTCAATTTCACCTCTCAACGAAATTCAGAATTTTATTTCATTCCAATTTTTGCAATTTTTTGGGAAATAGCTAAATTAAGTAAAGCTTAAAAAACACCTCCTCTTAAAGCATATCAAAACACCAAAGTAAGCTAACATTTTTTTTTACAATGTAGATGATCTACTCATTTTGTTGGTTCAATAAAGATGATATATATTCATTTTTCTTATGCAGGAAGCTTAGATTTTTAGGGGTAAATTATCAATGAAAAGCCAATAGAGCAGTAGCTCAAGCGGCATCAATATACACTTATTGACCTAGAAGTTTTAGGTTCGAGTTTCTCTCACCTCTCAATTGTTGTAATCTCAAAAAGAAAAAAAAATTATAAATGAAAAAAGGGTCGGAAATTAGTTTATATCATTTCAAAATCTAAAATCTTATCTTTCGATAATGTTATAAACTTGAATTTAGTCTATATGCTTCCACGAAAAAAAAAAAAGAAATATTGTTATTTGGAATTATTGATGAAATAAATATATAGAAAATTGAAACTAGATTACCACCAAACAATAAAATCATCAAACCATCATTCAAAAATTCACATATTTTACACATAAATAGTTATTTATCTACATGTATTTAATTCGCAAACGATTAAAAAAAAACATCAACTAATTTTTAAATTTATTCCAATCATGAAGACTAAATTCTAAATACTTAGACATTGTTTGATAACCATTTTATTTTTTTTATTTTTGACTTTTGAAATTTAAACCTACAACAACTATCATATTATATATTTTTTCTATGTTGATTGGTAGAAAGAAAAAAACATAACTTCCAAAAGTTCACTTTTGTTTATGAAATTTGGTTAGCGAAGTGAGATACATCCTAAGTAAACATAAATTTTAAAAACCAAATGATTATCAAACGAAATCTTAACTCAAATCATATGAACTTTATTTTAACTTTTAAAAACCACCACCCGAAGAGTTAATGGCATATTAGTTTATTTATAGGTTGAAATTCAATTCAACTTCAATAGTAGATCTTCCTGAATTACAGTGCATTGTTCCTTTGCACAAATCAAAATTTATATACATATAACTAAAAATATTACCTTTTTCCTTTTCAAAATGCAAAAAAGATTAAAATAGTCTAAACTAAAGAAAATATACTGATAAGGGAAGCTGCATTGAAACTTCCTCAAACAGTAACACACGTGCCAAACATTTGCAGCACGTGCTATCTTTTCCACATTTGGGGAAATGATTCCCTGCATTACCGATCACTCGAAGAAGAAGCTGAAAAGTCGATACCTTCACTTCATCCTAGCCGTTAATTACACATCCACCTCTCAACGGACCCGATTACGCCACGTTTTCAGACTATCAACTTTTTGTTGACAGTTCATCCGCTCCGATTTGACTTCCGATCGATCCGGCAGTTGAAGCCGCAAAGCAGTCTCCTCCTCCGCCATCTCCGCCGCTTCCGCCACCTCCCTGTATCCCCTCGCCCGCTTCACTCCGACCGCCGCCGCGTCTCCGGCGAAGATCCGCTTCACCGGAAAAAGATCGAGCGATTCATTGAACTGATTTTCAACGAAGCTCGACATCAACGAGAAGATGTTATTGCACAGAGATTTCACCTCGACTAATTGCTCCGTTAACCTAACTTTCTCTCTTCTCAGCCGCTCGTTTTCATCGATCAATTCCGCTAGATCCTTCGTCGGCGTTACATTCGACGGAATCGCCTGTTCTTCACTCACCGGAGCACCGATCGCTAATCTCCGACGCTGAATCTCGCATAGGAGTTGCTTCTTCCCCTTGCGAAAGCATTCGTTCGCGAACTCCAACCGGTCTGATACAACTTTTCTAAAACCCTAGAAAACAAAAAATCCGAAATGAAACACGATTCAGAGCGAAAAACATCATTGAAATTGAAATTGATTGAGTTACATAAGTATTAAGTTGACGGAGAAAGCTGGTGAAGTTATTGTGCTTGAAATGCTTGGGGAGGAAATCTCTAGCGAAATCCATGGCGTTCCATACGATGAAACCAGATCCATCGTGGTTCCACGAAATGACGTGGTCGATCGTCTCGTCGTCGACGAGATTATAGGTTTTCGTCAAGAACGGTGTAGGCGCAGATCTCTGAGAACCGGCGGCGGCGGAGGACGGCGGTTGGGCGGTCAGCTCCGCCATGAGAGGAGGCACAAGAATTTTCGAATTCTAGAGGGAAAAAAAAAGCTTCTGAGATGCGAATTTGATCGGAAAAAGTTGCAGAGAATTTTCGAGGAAGGGCGGTGGGGATTCAATTCTAGAAGGTTCGTGGAAGAGGAAGAAGACGAAGAAGATATTTTTTATTTTATTTTATTATTATTATTTGCTTGGAATTTGAGAAGCTTCCTTGAAAGGCTGTCACATATTATTTAATATTTATTTATTTTGATTTATCTTTTAGAAATATCTGAATGCCATTCTCCATAAATTAATATGCAATTATAATGGGAGGAAATGTTCTATAGATGTTACGGTGATGTTAAATCATCTTGACTTTCCAAAGTTATTCCAACTTTTTGAAAAAGAAATTTTGTGGAAATTTAAAAACATTAGATAAATATGGTGTTTGACATAATTTTTTTATTTTATTTTTATCTATATTTGTGGGACTAATGTCACAGTCTGATCCTACAACATTTAGATATTAAAAATGAACAATTAAAAATGATTGAATAATTATAAATGAATTGTTAAAAATGAAAAATTATTTTAAAAATAAAAAAGGAAAAGGAATTGATAAAAACTCGTTCGAAGGTAAGTTTTCAAGGAGAAATTAGTAAATCTTCCTTAAATACGTCAAACAATCAGCCTCTTAGTGCAAGACTTAGTTGATGTAGTCAAAATAATAGTGAATGAAACTTGAATCAATGTGTACTAAACCTTCTCTAATACTTGTGGCCTTACTTACATGTAGGACAAGATTTCATTAATTGCAAATACACGACTCGACTCAAATGTTGTCAAGAGTCTCAAACAATGTGGGTGCACTAGATCGATATTGATTGAATCCCATTGAAATTAGTCGGGTTACTTTGAATTGCCATATTATGCCAAATTTTCATATGGATGATTCTAAGTATTTAAGTGTGAAATGAATAAAGAACAAAGAAACTGTGAAAGAAAAGTACATACATTTCAAGCACTAGACCTTCCCATATCCGATCTCAAAAAAAAAAAAAAAAAAAAAAAAAATAGACCAACAAAATCATAAACCAAAAATAAAATCAAGAAAGAATGCACCATAAGAATAAATGTTAACCAAATATAATAAACCTAAAGAACTTGAAATCTAATGCTATGGTTACTACGCCGAAAGAAGATTTTGTAAACCAAAAAATCCTTCGATAAACATAGCGAGAGGGAGGAAAGTGCACTAAGAATTAATTTCTTACTAATTATCTTAACAACCAAAATTCGACAACTACCGCATAAATAATTGAGATGCACCCAATTCTCTCTATACATAATTTAAAAAATAAAAAATAATAATAAAGATAAAGAAAGAAAAGGACTACCAAAGAAGAACATTGAAACTTCCATCTCGAAGACTTCTCAATTACGTTCCAAAATTTCTTTGTCCATATTCAGCGAGTGAAAAGACTTGTTCCATTGACCCATAAAATATGCCCCTTTTCTGGAATATTATCTTTAGCCACTTCGTCATACACCAAGACACTTAAAATTGATGCCCAAAACCAAAATTTCCAACCAAGTGTGAAAGAAACAAATCGTTTATCTCCCCCATCTTCACTCCTAGCTATCGATACCGACTCGGTCTCGAAAAACACTAAGGTACTTTTGGAACACCGGTTTGGTTATTATAGACGGAAGGTTATGATAAACGGTGGATTATGATAAATGGTGTTTGAGCGACAAGTTATTATAACAGAGATTATGATAAACGGTGTTTGAGGGGCTGGTTATGTAACAAAAAGTAATATATGTAAGGTATAGATAAACGGGCACGCAGGCTTAGGTAACCACCGTTTATAATAAACGATGGAGCAAACATCGGTTGGATTATTATAACCAACTCGACCGTTTACATAAACGAGGGCCCAAACCCACCTATTGGTAATACAACACCTCTTTTGGATCCCTTCTGCAGTGATTAACATTAACCATCCATGACAAGATCTTACAACCAATCTATAATTCCTTTCTGGTACTTCACTCTATCAAGGACAAAATAATTGTGAAATGCATTGACTACGTCATTGATGAGGGTAAGCACTCTATACTCTTTTAGATAATCTTTATGGAATGACTTAATGATCAAAGAGAATTAATTTCCTACGAATTTTGACGTCTATGGTACGATTATGCAGTATATCTCGTGAGATTAGGAACCTTCCTGTTTTCTTCCCAAGTGACCAAACTAGACTCTCCTTACAATAGGATGAAAATTATTACATTCTGAGGTTTTCCTTTCTCCATAGGAAACCTCTAAAGCAATTTCGTTAGCAACGTCACATTCCTTTGCTTCAACTTCAAAATTTCCAAAATCAATGGCATCTTTTTCTAACGGCAAAGTCACAGTTTCCCACTCAACTTTTGGACTCATATTTTGCTCTTTTCCCAATTCCAAATGATACCCTCAATTTTCTTACTAAAATCAACACTATCCTTCTTGGAATATGAAAGATAAACATATAATAAATTGGAAGGTTAGAAAGTATTCATTGTTGAAAATTTTCCATTTCTCCAATTTTTTCAATACATCCCAAGCCCAATCTTGAGGCTATCCCAAACCACTGTAAAGAGGTTAATAACAAACACATATCATGCTCATCCATACAAAAAAAGAATTATATCATCAGAAAATTGCAAATATATTTACATGGATGTTCTCCCTTCCTACTCACAACCCCTCCAACATATCTAAATCAACAAGTGAATTCAGAAATGTCGTAAGAATAGTTGAGATGCGGATAAGGTGACATGGATGCTCAGGGATATAAAAAAGTTGACGCAAAAAGGAAGCGAGGAAGTAGATCCCCTGGCCGAAGCTATCCATATCTCACTTAAGACATTTTTTACCCAATATCTCAAAGAGAGCTCCCCAATCTAAAATCATATTTTATAAGCTTTCTACTATGACAGAAATCAATATTAGACAGAATTTTGAAGAATTAGAATCATGTGACAGGGAATGCATGAGTTCATTCGAAAAAAATACACATCTAAAATGGCAAAGATTGAAGAAGAGGCTGAGAAGTCATACATCAAATAGGTACCATAACAACAAAAATAATCTAAACTTTGATCCGTCAAATCAGCATTAGTTCATTAGAAATGATTCATGAAGTTCAAGAGTACAGTATGGATATCTTAATGACTACACCAAACATCCGTCTCCTTTTGCTCAAAATCTTACAGCAGTTCAAACTCCATAGACCAAAATTCAGGGAGAACTGAGAGACAGAGCCAAATGAGGGGGAAAAACATAACATATTTCACACTATCAAGAAACATACAACACGCCACGACGATACAGCACAATGGTGGTTGATGTATAGATACTCATTACAGAGACAATCCACCAAGCCATTAACAGAGCAACTTGTTTGACTAAAGAAGAGAAAAATATAAAACTTACCAAACTGGTACCTTCCAGAGAGTTCAAACCCATTTGAGATAACCCAACAAAAAGCATAACTAAGGCTGGTGGAGCAAAAAACTGCAAAGCAGCCACACATAGGTAGTGATTGTGTAGAAAAACCTTTGCTCTACTGAAATCTAAGTCAGGAACCTTCCCAGCATGCAGTCTTTGATACCAAGATAACAGAGCTTCATTTAGATACATTTGCAAGTTTTGCCTTACAGCGATCATTTGAAATAAACCAGACAATGCCAAACACCAGAGCCTAAGCTTGGCAAAATCTGCCTTTGAGAATCCTATATTTCCGACCAATCTATCCGCATTTTGGATTTCACTAGACATATGTTCAATTCCAGCTTCGCCAATGTTCTTGTTAATGAAAATTTCAGCTAATGGATTGACCCAAAGCAAGGTAGTAAAAGCCATAGCCACCTGACTTACATACAAAATCATCCGAGAAAACCATCCACAATAAACCATATCCAAGTTGCACCTAATTTGGTCAGTTCCAAGCCAGAACGATCGAGCAATTTTCGATGCCGGTATAAACAAAAACCCCGCAAAACAGCCCATTAAGATAGCGACAAAACATGCCCCCAAACCACCAATTTCACCAAGATCAAAATCCAACACAAAAGGGCTAAAACCAGAACAGATTAGAACTCCAAAAAGAAACCCAATAACTCCAAAAAGTAAACTCAATTGCCTATCCAACGACCTAGATGCAGATTTCTCCAAAGCAACCCTACCAAGCGATATAAACAACTTAAATCCAGCAAACACCACAAACAAAATAGGAACAAAAACCCCATTTCCCCAAACGCCAGAATTCTCAGATTCACCACCCAAGTAAATTTGTAGCAACAAACAAGAAAACCCCACAAACGAAAAAGTAAAACCATCTCTATATTCCTTGAAATAGATCCGCGTTTGCAGATGATTCTCATCTAGCTTTAACCTAAAGATCTGCGCCTTGCTTTCGTCAAACTCAACCTTATCCTTCGCCTTGGTTCTTTTCCTGATCTCAGAAACGCCATTAGAGGACAAATTCCGGTACCCCTCTGGTCCAGAACCGTCCGGTCTTCGAATCGCAGCACGGACGCCGGTGCCGGCGTTATCAGGGTGGATGTATGTGAATATCCCATGAAGGAAAAGGGTTGGGATTTTGAAGAAGATGATCAAAACAGAAAGAGAGAGTGATAGAGCAACATGAAGGATCAAATTTCTGTAGACTGTAAAGATTTGCAGCAACATACCGGGAAGAAATGGGTTTGATCCGAATCAGGGGCTAGGGCTTCGATTGATCCAGGCGATTTCGTTGGTCTTTCAAGCTTTGAGATCTCTGAGATTCGCACAGCTCTTCGGATTCGATTGGTGAACTAATTTCCGGGTTTTGGATCTCAAATTTCTCATCGCTTTTTGGAACATTGGGCTGGTTTCAGTCGCTGTGTGCGGCGGTGCTGAGACTGTGCGGTGGCAGAAACAAAAGGCCTTGAATCGGGCCGGCCCACGGCCCATATTCGTTTATTTATTTACGAAGAACACTTTTTATTATTATTACTTTAGGAAACTTCCAAACCTAATCAAAATGCAGAAAAACACTAATCAAAATTTAGAAAATAATTAGGGGCTTTTGCATGTATATTACATTAAAATATTTCATGAATAGCACAATAATGAAAATATTTGCACATAGAGCAAAAAATATAAATTGATAGATTTCCATATTGATAGATCTTATCGATAGAGGTTGATAGAATCAATTACTAATAAATAAAATAAATTCATAGACTTCCATCAGATTCTATCAATAGGACTGATAGAATCAATTATTGATAAAAGTGATAGACTTCCATCACTAGAGAATGATAGATTCTATCAAATCTTCTATAAAAAAGGTAAATAATTTTTTTTTTTAAAATGGCAGAATTTGCTATAAATGAATTATTTTTTAAAATGTGCTATAATTGTAAACTGCGGTAAAAAAAGTTGTTATACAGTGAAAATTCCCAAATAATTATAAATACCGTCATTATTTGTATTAATGAGTTTTGTTAAATAATATTAGTATGAATGAATATTTATAGTGTATTTAAAATTCAACATCAAATAGGTCAATGGCGCAACAGTTTTATTGTTTGGTTGTAAACCAGTTCAATACCGACAATCTCCAAAATTTGTAATTGTCCCTATTTGGTTAAATTATCAATTTGGTACTCAAAATCTAAAAACTTAAAAACTAGTCTTCAACTACGCTAGCTCTGCTAGTCTTTATAGTTGTAAACAATAAATTGTAAATATGAAATTTATGTATAACCATTTTATGTTTAGGTTTCTATTTTTTAAATTCAAGGCTATAATAACCACTTTACCATATATTTTTTCTTATTTTGATATCTACATTTTACTTAGAAGCTAAATTATAATTTGGAAATTAGCTTTCCAAAAACTTGTTTTTATTTTTGAAATTTAGTTAGGATTCACCTACCTTCTTAAAGACAGATAGATAAATTGTAAAAAAGATATTAAGAAAAAATAAATTTCAATTTCAAAAACTAAAAAGAAAAAAAGAAAAAAAAATCACGGGGATCTTAATTTTCTAAAAATTCACAAGTTTAATAAAATGTATGGGTTAAGTTTATGAGTGATAAAATGCTAACTTTCTTTCATTCAGCCTTAGTTAGGGGTTTGTTGTATTTCGAGCCCAAAAAAAGAAATAGTAATAAGGATTTGTTGATTCATATGAATTTTGGAATACAGAGAATTACGAATTAAAAAAGGTAAGAGATTTGAAATATATAAAACTGTCCTTCAGATAAGATTTGCCAACAAACTTTATATTCATGAATGAAAATGCCCCTTTCATTTTCCTTATCCCCACACAATCCTCATCCACTTTTATGATTTCTCTATTGAACAAAAATGCAAAGAGGAAAAAAACAACTCTAATAAAATCAAACCCACCATGCCAAATAAAATATCTTCTTTTTCTACTATATCTATATCCAATTTTTATATGGTTTATGGCTATATTTTCCTTTTATATATCAATATGAATTTGGAAAATGAATCATAGAATATATATCTTCCACATCCTCATCACCAATCATAATTCTCCTTACCCCACATGGTCCTTTATGATTCTTTTCAATGACAAAAAACATAATAATTCAATTTTTTATTAAAGAAAAATATCTTTTACTTCTATTTAATTCAAAAGTGGGTGTTAGTCTTTAAAGGGAGACGCAGTAGTTGAAGATTTGGACTTTAAAATATGTTTGATCTCAGGTTCGAGATTCATCTATGATATTGTTCATTTGATGTCTTCAGTAACTTGCCTAGGAATAGGCTTCGTTACCTTGTTTCAAAAAAAAAAAAAAAAAATCAAATGAAAGTGTTACTTTCACTAATTTTAGTTGTAATTTAAGTTATATAGAATTTATCTTTTGTAGTAGAGAATAAATTCTTGGACATCAAAATATATATATATATATATATATATATATATATATATATTTCATAAAATCTAATCTCCCTTTACACATTGTAAGTGAACTAAAAAAACATCATATTTTTTCATAGGTACTTATTGATTAGTTCAGATATAAACCATTTACTAAAAACTAGAATTGAGTTGGGTATAAAAAATTTACATTTGCACTTTTTTTCCACTCATCGCTATACATACATTATTTTTGTTTCAATCTTTTTTTTATATATAAATATAAATACGTTTTTTTTTTAAGTACAAATTATATCTAGGGTAAGAAATGAGAATATGAACTTTTAACATTTTGATAGAATTAATAATATCTAATTGATTAAACTATATATAGGCATTTATTCCCTTAGTGATATATAATATTTTTATGAGTTAGATAGTTTCTTTTTTCTCTTTCAAAAATACTATTGACATATTTATCTTTAACATGTTTTTTGTCATACTTTATTAATACGATGATATTTAACACAATTGTTTAACATAGTTGAGCTTAGCTCTTTTCATCGATTTTTTAAAACTAATATCTCTATAAATGTTATTTGTGTATATACAATTTTACATAACATTTTATCTATAAATTTAGTCACTACAAGTTCATTTAATACAAACATAATAATAATAAACTTAATACAAAATTTGACTCAAATTTAATTGGCTGTCTATACATTCTAGATTAGTGACTACCAACATTTGCATATCTAAGATCTAAACAAATATAAGAATGTACAATTAAAGTAAAAACATGCAATGAGTGATGTCTAACCTATCTTAGCTAGGTAGCCAAAAATTAATCCTTCCACACTCAATTAAGTTCACTAATTTCCAATTAAAGCCTTTTTTCACACCATCATTAATTTAGATGTAACAGACTATTGTGAAAAGACATAAAGATTAAAAGAAGAAATAAAGTGGGGAAAATGCAAAAATAATCATAATAATTTATATATTTATCAGTTAACATGTGACATGGGATGGTCTCTCTCATCTTCATCCCCAACAGCTCTATTCTCCATCTGTGGGACCACCTATCAAATCACACAAACATGTAATTATAATATTATTTTTAAGCAATTTATGTTATTTATTAAGTAAGGTTTTAATTATTGAAGGAGAAACTTTTCTTTTATTAATTTATTACTGCTGTTTAAATTAATACGTTTTTTTCTCAAAAAAATTATATAATAAATAATAGTAATAATACGTTTTGGACTTTTTTTTTTTTTTAGAATCAAAACCTTCATCGATAATAACAACAAGTACAAACAAATTTTCACAACCAAAAACAAATGCAAAAATATATGACCTTAAAATTTTTGTCGTACCTTACACGTCGGGGACCTACCTAAACTTTGAGAGCTACTAATAAAGATAACTCTAAAATGATTAATATGACCTATAAAGTTATCTTGAAATATATGGGAGTGAAAGATCTCAATATAAAAGACCAACAATTTTTTTTTAACACTATAAAATTGAATTTTGATGAACTTTGGAGGTTAAATTAACTCATAAATACTTATTGACGTACAAGCAACCACCAAAGAAAGATGAGCGAACTCCAAGACCGTACAGGAGTAGAGTCACTATGAAACATTTTTTTTAGAATCAAATGCCGATTTTCGGGCTCAAACTCATAACTGTGGAGTTGAAATGGATTAACATAAAATAATATGATCAAGTGCGACACTGACCCATTCGAACGGTTGCATGTGAATAAATATTTGGACTAAATAATTATATTATATTTGTTTTTCCAATTAGACGTTTTATCATATGTTAATTGGTTTTTATATTTCTAAAATGGAAATCGCTTCCATCCCTATATTTTTAGAAACTTTTATTAATTCAATGAAATTTAAATAAAAAATTGATTTACCACTCAAATAAACAATAATTAAAAAATCTGAAAAGCATAGCTGAAAAAACTAAATAAATACAAAATATTTGGGCACAAAACCATGCTTAATTATATTAATAATCCCTTTTCAATTAGAATTCAAGCTCCACCCGACATCGCAACAAAGAGCACAATTTTGATGAAAAATAAATAAGATTAAAATGAGATAAATTACAATATATATATATATATATATATATATTAAAAAAAAAAGAAACAAACAGAATTCATTAATGAAAAGCAAAAATTACAATGTTATATGACCTCTTTTACTAACCTGATCTTGAATTGAAGTGTGCGGTAGAGATGATATCCTCCTCGATCTCCTGCTAGATCTACCGTCGATCCTGCCACCTCCTGGATAACAGCCAAAGTTAATAATAATAAAAAAAAACTATAATAACAAAAGAGAAAAACTAGAAAAGGGAAAGGATATTAATGATCTTTTGAAAGTGGAATTTAATTATAAAAAAAAAATCGATAATTAAAGAATACTTTTAATTGTGATATTAACCACATAAATATCTTCTTAAGGAATATTCACTAGTCCCACGCTATCACTTTATTTGGTATTATTTCGCCGCCGTGTTTTGGTTGGTCCTTTTGGGTAAAAAATAAACAAACACAAAACCCAAAAATCGAAAATAAATGCCTTTCAAAGTTAACCAAAAGTCACCTTAATAAAGTAAGTTTAGTTACATTTTCCTCTAATCAATTCAACTATGATAATACATGATCAAATTTGTTGACCCATGCATCTAATTAAAAAGATCAATAACCATTCCAAAATTTGTAATTGGTTATTTATGGTATGTAGTACTTATATTCCAATAATATTTGTTAGACCCCCAAATATTAAAATTTATAGTTTATATATAGGTGATAATTTTTTTTATGTATAGAAGTCAATCTTTCAAATAATTTTTGAATCAACCCTCCAATTAAAATTTTGAGATCCATCCCTATTCTTGATGTCAAATTAAAATATATATATATATATATATATATATATATATATATATCTCGATCAAGAGATCCTTCAAAATATATAATAATAAAAATAGAAGGAAAAAAAAAAAACATCTATCCTTAGCCCTAATATTGACCCAAATAAAGCTTTTTTGTTTAATGATAGTATTATTGTAACAAACAAAGCTTAAAAGTATCTATCCAATTGAATTGATAATCTCTAGATTTAATTTAAATCAATTATTGATTTTAAAAATTGATATTTAACTCTAATTTAAAAGTTAGTGGCATTAAAACGGAAGATTTAAACTGACCGGAGATTGGATGGATTAATTTGGTGTCCTTAAGAGATGAATCTAAGGTTGAGTCGGCGGTGTCCGGAAGGAGGCGGTCCAGCCGTAGACGGCGGCGATTTTGGAGCATTGATCTGACGAAAGAAGCTTCCATAGAATTCAAGAACAGCACGTGCTTCTCCTCCGTCCAAAACGGCCCCGTTTCGCCGAATTGCACGTGCGACGCCATAGCTAGGGTTTATAAGAAAAGAAAAAAAAACACAGAGATGAATTTGAAGAAGAAGAAGAATAAAAAAAAAAAATTAAGGATTAAGAAAAATAATAGTTTTAATTAGGATGGTTTTTTTATAGAGCGCCCATAGGCTGGCGTTTCCTTTTCGCGCTGGCTTTTGTCATGTTCTCGCCGCGACTGTAGATTTACTTTTTTTTAATTCTTTTCGCTACTCGCCTTCTTTCTTTGACACCTGTTCTTTTTTTTTTTTAATAAGGCCCCCCCAATAAATTTACTCTTAATTTATAGATTTTCCAAAAAAAGAAAAAGTACTCTTTTTTGTTTTTTTGAATTCAGTAAAAAGTACTCTTAATTTATCCACCCACTTTTACTAATTACCTAACTCGTTCAAATATCTTCTCAAAAAAAAAAAAAAAAAACTCATTCAAATATTTATTTGAGATATTTAAATTCTCAAAAAATATCTTTTTTGCTTCTAAAAATGTGTACTAAATTTCTAACTTTGAAATACATGTTATTCCTCTAATATTTATTGTTCAATATATAAATTTTAAGTTGCGGTAAGATGCACAAAATATTTCAGAAGATATTTATAAATTAAGCACTTTCTATTAATTTCAAATTATGAATATTTGAGAATGTACCTCGAAATTTATAGTCACAACCAGATAAATTGTCTTTTGAAACTCAAAATTTTAGTTTTATGTAAAACAAATTTGATATGTATCTAAGTAATTTTTAAAAAAATTCAAATATATCAAACATACAATTGAAAATGAAAAGCTTATCATTTATTTGCATTTTTATAACTCAAATTTATACAACGTTTAAAAAAAAAAAGAAACCCATGAAGAAATCCATAAAAATAAATAATAATAAAAAATGCTACACTAAATTGATTCAGTTCTTCGTGTTATTTGATTTTGTGAAAAAAAATATTTACCTCTTTATTATGAAAAATGAAACAAGTAATCTTTAATTGACAACGTCACATTAAATTTTTGTTTGAATGATATTAAAAAATTGGGCACCGAATCATTGGTTATATGAGAAGGTATTTCTCTTGTGTGAATAGATTTAATAATTATATAGTTATTTGAAAATGTAGGCATGATGCCTGTATATAAGTGGTCGAATTTGAACAATATTTATTTTTATTATTATTGATTTTTTTTCTATTGTTGAGTTAAATAATAAGAAAATGTGAGCCAAATTATATAGTCATGCCTAAATTGTTGGGTATATTTATTGATTTTTTGTGGGAATGAATTGGAGAGTAATAATTGAGGACAGGTGGAAGGGATGAGAGAGCGAGTAGGGAAAGAAAAGTGTAGTCGAGGAGGTGGAGAAGGTTGGGAGGCAGTGAAAATATCTGGAAGGATTAAATACCGAAGAGAAAGATATTTTAGAAGATTAATATGGAGAAATAAAAAGATCTGAGCTCATTTTTCTGTACCATCCAGTTGGTAGATTTTGACCATTTTGCTTTTTTAAATTCTTTTTTCCTTTTCTTTTACTTTTCCGCCCTCATTTATTTGCCTCCAAAATATTCTCAAACCTTATTGTAATTGCAATTTATGTGTTTGAAATTAAAAACTTTAAAGTATGTTTATGAGATTATTTATGTTGAAAAATGCTTAAATTAAAATATTTTTTGAAGTATTTCGGTGCCACAGCTTAAAGATGGGCTTGTAATACTTTAGGGCATGGAGAACGAAACTCCAATTTTTAGGTTTTCAAAAAAAAATAAAATTGCAATTCATATAAAATTTATTTATTTATATATTTTTAATTCTATTATAATTAGAGTGACATTACGTATACATAGATACTAATGAACTATGATTCTCAAAATAAAAATACTAAAGAACTACAATTCTTATCGATAAAAAAAAACTTTAGTTATTTTTTGTTTCAATTTATAAATTTATTTTAAATTTATTTTAATTCTTTAAATATTATTTTGTTTTTTAAGTTATAGTATATCATTCATTTAAATTAAACAATAAAAAAAATTAAAACAAGTGATGAAGGTAAACATTAATGAAAACTTATAGAGAAATATGTAAAATCTTCAAACATGAAAATTAAATAGAAGAAACTTCGTAATTCAATAACAAAAGTGTAATGTTTTGAATATATAGAAATTAAATGAAACTAAATTCATAACACCAATGAAAACGTAAAAATATCAAAAAATAAAAACCAATGAAAACGTAACATTTTATGACATAGGGATAAATATAAAAACTATACTCTCATGACTTGGCAATTTTTTTTAAAACAAGGGAAGAATTTTTTTTTTTTTTGGAAGGAAGAAAATGTTTTTGTTAGTATTATCTCTATAAATTTCAAAAAATATATGTTTAATTTAATAATAATTGAGAATGGTAATATTTGAATCTATAACTTCGACTAATTTTTAAGGATTGTCTTAAAAGTTTTTGGGAAATTTACATTTTAAGTCAGACTTAATTAGGTTTGAAGTCTAATTTCAATTTGGTTAATATATTTTCAAATTGAATACTTTTATCATTTTAATGATGCACACTAAGTGTGGTTTGTTTTTTAATTTACTTTATACCATTTTTTCTATGTTTTCTTTTTCAATAATGGTTTTCATGATAAACTATAACAAATAACAAATAGATTAAATGACTAATAACGTTGTCTAAAAAAAAGACTGGCAACTTTGACATTTCTCATTCCATTTTTCTTTATTATTATTATGTTAGTTAAAAAAATTCTATGTATTTAGGATTATTTTTTTTGTTTTTAAGTTTGGAGTCTAATTTATATTAGACACATATTTTTTAAAAAATGAATAATTTTGCTCATGATATTTTAATGAAAGTCAATAATACTCAATTTTAATTATTGAGATAAATTGTTCCTAAAAAAAAATATATATTGAGATAAATTTTTTTTGAATATTTGCACTAATTTCAAATTCAAATATATTGATAAATAATTATTCTACTTTTGACCTGAATTTAATCTTTTTAAAAATAAAATAAAAATAAACTAAAAACATACCATAACTAAAAGTGAGTATTATTGAATGTCATATTCAATTTTGAAGCAAACTGAAACTAGACTCAAAATATAGAGACCAAAAGTGAGTATTATTAAAATGTCACGAATAACAACATTAATTTTTAAATATAAGGACCAAAAGTGAATCATTGAAATATAGAGATAAAATATTCATTTTTTAAATATAGGACCAAACTCAAACTAAATTGGAGACAAAAAAATGTAACATTTTTACCCAACAAAATATAGTATTTGTTTGGAGTAAAAGTTCTTTATTATTATTTTATATTTGATGCCAATGTGTATTTGAAAGAAACAAATGCGAGATATACATCATAAATTTAAGGCATACACGTAAATAATTATTCTAATTTCTTTTGGTCATCAAATTTGATCATTAAACCTATATATATATATATATATAAGATGATGGAAAAGGCAAGCTTTAAACAACTGGTTGGCAATTAAATATGAAATGTTATTAGAACTATCTTTAATGCTAAATAAAAGAGTGCTAATGGGAAACCAGTCAATAAAAATAATAAAACTTATCTTCAAACTAAAAATAAACAATTTACATCGATGGTCTAAATGTGTTGTGCCTGAGAAAACAAGAAACAAGCTATTTAAAGTTTTGAATTTGGATGGCTTTACCTGTATGCTACGTATAGCATACCTAACCAAGTAGTTAAGAACATTCCAATAGGAACTCCAAAAATTCCAGTAAAAACTCGAGGAATTAGCATTGAACTCCAACTCTTTGTCGTAGCAATCACGCAGGCTGTCGTGGGGTCACCAATGATGGCATTGGATGCTATCAGCAGAGACTTCAAGTCGAAGCGAAGCAGCTTCCCAAGACCAATGGTTATGACAAGATGGACAGAAAGCTCGACAAGAGAATACATTAAGATATATGGTGTAGTTTTAAGGGCACTCCCTATATTTTCTCGCTCCCATAAATGCAAAAAAAAAACGTGTCTCAAGACAATGAGGCGTACAAATCATTAGGAATTTTTTTTTTGAATTAAGGTAACCATGCCCGTCCCTAGGCCAGGCACCGGAGACATCGAAGGAGTAATGTGATAGGGAAGACTGGAGCATACCCTCAAAGCCCAAGTCTTCAACCACTGTGCCACCTTTTGAGGACAGATCATTAGAATTTTAAATAGTATGAATAGAATTTAAAGTACATCTTAGGGTCAGACTGTGTGTCTCGTGAATATTCTATGAATGGAAACAAAATAAAACTTCGTCAAGAACTTAAAAGTGTGAAAAGTAAAGAAGGATGAAGACAAACTTTTCATATCTCAATGAAAAGAAAGAAAAAGATACAATTAAAAAGACAAATACAAAAAAGTAATAATCCAAAATTAATGGAACTTAAAAAAAAATCAGTTCAAATACAGTAGAGATGTAAAATTGAGGTTTTGTCTCAAAACTAAATCATTGTGAATTTCAAAATTGACCTTAGTTTCTAGTGGGTTGATGAGTTTCAAAATCATGCATTTTTTCCAAATCTAACATAACATAACCATTAGCCGGGACGAGCCAGTAGTGCCCGGGTTTAGAGGAGCAAAGCTCCAAATTCCTTTAGGGTTCTTACAAACGAGCATTAGTGAACTCGGGACAAGTGTATAAACGTTACCTGCATTAGAATCATAGCCATAGCTTCACCCGAAGGAGCAAGCCAAGCAAACGGCTCGGGAAAAATGGTTACTAAGACGACGGTGACCACTGTAATGACCGGCAAGCTACTACCTTGAATCCTTAAACATTTGCTCAGGTAGAAACCAACTTTACAAATGGAAAATGAAACTGCATGAGATTTTGCAAACTGTAACGGAGAAAGCTTCTTGTTGTTGTTGTACTCAATCTTTTCATCCATCCCTACACAAAACTTTCATGAGAAGCCTAATTTTGCAAAACTTGGTAACATAGTTATGAAAATTGTTAGTTGATATAATTTAATTTACTCCAAACCATCAACTTAACCAAAAGATGTCCCTAGGTTCAAATTCATACCAGGTCGTTTCATCCTTAATTAATATTGATTTCCATTGGATGGACATTCTCAAAATTTTCAAGCTCACAAGTGAGGAGTACTTTGATTGATATACCGTAAGATCCCGTTTGATAACCATTTTGCTTTTCATTTTTTGTTTATGAAATTTAAGCCTACAACAATTACAACAACAAATTTCAGTTTACTATACATTTTTCCTTATTTGAATATCTACCTCTTACCTATATTTTAATAAACAAAATAAAAATTTGGAAACAAAAAAAAAAGTAGCTTCCAAAAACTTATTTTTGTTTTTGAAATTTGGTTAGTATTCTCCTACTTTCTTAAGAAAATATGGATACATTGTAGGAAAGATGGAACACATGGTAGGAAATTCGGATAGAAATAAGCTTAAATTTCATAAACCAAAAACAAAAAACTAAATGGTTATCAAACCGAGCCTAAACTTTTAGGTTTGGTCGATGAATTAAACATGTTTAAAAAAAACTCTAATTGATAGAATATGAACTTTTAACATTTAGTTTCAGGAGGTATTCTAGACGCTAATGCGCACAACATTGCAAAATAAACTGCACGAATTATATTTTGTGCACCAAATCCCAAAGCAAATGTCTCCGTAGATTCGTAATAAATATTAGACATATCAAGATACTTGATCCTTGGATCTGTAAAAAAAAACATCTATAAGATAGTGAACTAAAAAATAATATTTCAATGAATGAATGTGTCACTTTCCATTGAGAAAAAAAAAAAGAACATTACCTCTACCCAAACCATTACTACCCAAATACACTCCCTGCGTTGGGAAATAGCTCCTTTTTCTATTGGCTTTAACTTTCTATATGTCTCGAGCAATTGATCTCATTGATACAACTAAATGAGCCGCTACAGTTCCCATTATCGTTCCAACTATCCAAAGAAAGAGAACAAAAAAGCTCGTCAAGATGGCCCTATGTGGTGTGAGAAATGTTGACCCCGTCCCTAGGCCAGGCACCGGAGACACCGAAGGAGTAATGTCACAGATGAGTCTCGAACCAAGACCTTGAGAGGAGCATACCTTCAAAGCCTATGTCTTCTTGTGCCACCCCTTGGGGATAAAAAGAAATTATTGTTTTGAGTTCAACCATAAGTGGGGTTGGAAAGTTGAACCACCAACCTCCGAAAAAAAGAGGATATTCTATCCTTTGAAGAGATCATAGAGAAGATAGGTGTGGGGGAAGAATTTTTTTTTTAAATGAGGGTAACTACGCACGTCCCTAGGCTAGGCACCGCAGACATTGAAAGAGTAATGTTATAAGTGAGTCTCAAAGGGAACATACCTTCAAAGTCCAAGTCTTCAACCAGTGCACCACCCCTTGAAGACAGGTGTGGGGGAAGAATATTGTGGCGCACAAACTTAAGGACAATACATAGTAAACTACAATCTAAACGAAGCACAATAGAGTTTGCATTAAGAAAAGCATAAATTAATGCTAACGAAGATTAATAACATAAACTAGGATAATACTGTGACATAAGAAGATCCATTACCTGAACCTAAGAAAAGGGCCGGGAAAAGTGCCTCAGTTGGATTTAATACATGATTCAAATCTGCTCTAAATAAAAGCAAATGAACTGCTGATGGGAGCAAAAAGTCCATAACAATTGGAAAAGATGAAGCATTAGACGCAACGATCCCTAGATTATTGGCAGCAAGTCCTAGCAATGTGGCCACCAGGGCACCACTTAGTGCACGGCCGATCTTCGTTTCTTCGGACCTGCAATTAAAAGAAAGCAACTAGCTCTTATTTTAATAAAAATCATATTACTAGTGAAAGTATAATACAACTAAAAATATATACTACCTAATATTATGACAATGATAAACATACAAGGATATAAATATGAACACAATTTTATAACAAATATTATACCTCAGCTACAAATTTTCATGTTGCCCTATTCAAATATTTTTCCATTTCCACTATAAATAAAATATTTCCTATTTTGATTCAAGTTTCGTTTCATTGTATAAATGATTTAGGTTAAAAATATATATAAATAATTAATATCATTTTAATTTAGGATAAAAAATAAATAAACTTAGGATAAAAAAAATATTTGTTTAGTTAAATCAATTAGAAAATTTTAAAAAATATGATAAGGTAACACATTAAAAAAAAGAATAATAATTAAAAAAAAGAATAACTTTCCATCCACTTTTCCATCCAAGATAAATCCAATTTTGAAAAATTCAACGTGGTGGTGACTTTACAATAGTCATCACTACATGAAGACAAAAAATTAGACCCATTTTGACAATATGTTTGAAATAAAACCCATTTAAGTAGTAAGTTTTTGAAAAAGACCCATTTTTACATTTAACCTCAATAAAAACTAAAAGCATAAATGGTAGAAATTGTTGAGAATCAAGACTAAATCCTAGAGTAATCTAAAATTGGAACCATAATAGAATGAATTAGTCGTCAAATACTGCTTAAAGTGATGGTTCAATCCAGGGTGGTCTGATAGGTATCAGATACCTAACAAGTTCCCAGAAATCCACAGAACAATACCAACAATCAAATAGATAGAAATAACAACATGAAAAGATAATAAAGAAAACGATAAGCTGAATGGTGATGTTTGAGAGCCACCGGAACCTCTCCTCCAAATCCTATGACCTAGCCTCCACACAAAATAAGACCCCCCACTCTCCTTTCATTCCACTATTTATACCCTACAAGAGTCTCCCTCTTCCCTCTTCCTTTTTCCCCCTTCCCCAAGATACCCTATTAAGGAATTACTCAATTTACCCTTTCTAGAATATTGACATAACTTGGGGACCCTTACATGGTCACCAACCATGTATGTGCATGACATTAGTTGAAGTGCTCGCAACTGGCTTGGATAATCACGAATACCAAAAAAAAAAAAAATTATAATAATTGGATACTTCAAAACCTTGTACATTTATAGGGTTTGAGGACACATAGATGGAACAAAACATAAGTTATTCTGAATTGAAACAAATCATAACTCATTGTTAATGATATAGAGAAGAAGCATTCAAGAAATAGAACAACACACACCAGATACCGAGGGCTCCGGCGAAGAATAAGACGGCGAAGTTGGCCAAATGATCGTGGGGAGAAACAAGAGGGAGATGAGTTTTAACAGCCATATTTGATAGTCTAGTAGTTGTTGTGGGGAAGTTCCATAATCTCCGGCCTGATGACGATGATGATGATGATAATGATAATGATGATGGTTGAGGTACCGCCATGGCTGAAATTCTAATCCTGTTTGAAGACAAACATGGAAGCTGAACTTGAGACGCCAACTTGGAGTGAAGAATGGCCAACTGTGAAGCCATATGGAAACTGAAATTCTAATTCAATGCCATTCAGCCAATTAAGTTGAATTCAAAAGGTATTTATAAATACTAAAACTCAAAAAAAAAAAAAAAATTGTATTTTTAATCAAACTTAGAGAGTATCATCTTTCAAAAAAAAAAAAAAAAGAAAAAGATTTTTTATTTTTATTTATTTTTTAAATTGGGGGTATAAAAATTAGGAATGATATCAAGCTAATGATTTTATTTTGGTTATTGTAATGAATAAATTAATTGATTTTTTTTTTGAGTACACAGTAGGGGGAGGGGACCAACAAACCCTATACATAGGGTACAACAGAGCACTCATGACCGTGGAGTTAAAATGAATTAACACCAGACAAAATAATTAATTAGGTCACTTTAATTGAATCGAAAACAAACGAATATTTTGAAATTAAACTATTTAGTCTATAATTTAAATAGATATAGTCAAAAAATTATTATAGATATAGTCAAAGATTTAAAAAATAGCAAACGATAACTTAAATATTAATAAGTAGAAAAGTTAATAATTTGTCAAATACAAAAATACTCTCTCCGGACTATTAATTCACGGTTTTAATGAAAATCAAATAATAAAAAATGAGTAAACTGCCATAAATATCTTCTACTACGATTTTATAAACCCATAAATTTCTTCCACTACTTTCTGTAACTGCTATTTTCAGATCCTCATTTTGACTACAAATTTTTAGCATTGCTTTTGTTTCCTTTTTTTTTTTTTTCTAACGAGTTTTTAATTTAAATTTTATATGAACAAAAATAACTTAATAATACCAAATAAATACATGAGGTATTTTCTTACTTATATTTGGCAATAAGAACAAGTGTTTGTTAGTTGTATTTTTAGTGTTGGATTAGAGTATTGTAAGTGTTTGTTCCGTATGCATTGGTTTTTACATGGTATTATGTGTTGTTACTAAATATTTTGAAAATAGCATGTTGTTGTTGGTAATTTAGGTGTTGTTTTGTGTATTGTTAATGTTTGTAATTAATAGTGTTCTTAATATTTGTTATGAATATTTTGTTGTTCATTCATGTTATTATATTGTTATATGGTATTTCAAGAATCATTATGTTGTTATTGTGTATTTATAGTGTTGCTATGTGTATTGTTATTGTTTGTTTTGTACATTATAATTATTGTTCTATGGTGTTATATATGTGTTTGAGAAAATACATTAATCTTTTATACATATAAAAGAAACAAATATACAAAAATATTTCGAAAAAAAAACTTAACAAAGAAAAAAAAGAAAGAAAAGAAATCAAAGTAGGAAATAAGTATTTTTGGAAACTTTTTTAAAATTAAAATTTACTACCCGATTGGCACACAAGGGCAAAAATGGGTTTATGAATAAAATATTTTCTTTGAATAAGATTACAAAAATATGTTTGGTGATAAAAAAGATTTTGACTATAATTATTTTTCTAAAGCAGATTATGTAAGCTAATCTTTAACCCAAAAATTGAAAATAATGTCTTCTCCAAGTTAACCAAAAGTCACCTTAATAAAGTAAGTTTAGTTATATTTTCCTCAGCTAATTTATTGACTAATGCAACTAATTAAAGAGGTTAATGACCATTCCAAAATTTGCAATTGAATAAAAAATTTATGAGAAGACTTCCTTGACTACAATTCCCCAAAAACAAATTAGAATTAGTATTTTTTTTTTCTTTTGAAGAGTTGTTAGAATTAGTCATTTTTATCCTTTTTTTTTTTTTTTGAACCAGTCATTCTTATCCATCTTAATACAAAAATAATCTAAGCATGCATAAGAGGGTATAAATAAATAACAAAAACCATAAAATCAGGTAATTGAAATTAGAAAAATAAAAGAAAATCCAACAACGCTGATATTGAATCTGATCCATTCATTCAAGATTAGTGTGGCGTGATCGGACGGCCTCAGAGCTCTCTCCCAAGGCCTCACACAACCGATACACCGCCATCTCAAACAAAACAAACAAAGCCCCTTCGTACAAACTCCCCATCGGAAGCAGAGACCGAGATTTCTCCGCCACCGCCGCCGCCGCCGGTTCCTCATCGTCCGCCATGGTCTGCGCCGGAACGTAGCAAATCAGATCGGCGTACTTCACCGAGGAACCAGTCTCCGGCTGAGCCGTCAGAACCAAAACCCTAGCGCCGTTGGATCTGGCCACGGAGCAAATCGCATCGACGGTCGAGAATCCGCCGGGGCCGGCCGATGCGATGAGGAGGTCGGGGGCGGCGATCGGCGGCGCGTTCATGTCGAAGACCTGGTGGGAGGAGAGGCCGAGATGGGCGAGGCGCATACAGAGCGCTTTCAGCATTAGGCCCTCGCGGCCGACGCCGTAGAGGAAGACTCTGGCCTTCCGGGCCGCGGCGGCGGCGAGCTCGGCGACTAGGAGGTCCAGCGGCGGCGCGTGGTGGCGCGTGGGCTTGGTGAAGACGGAAGCGATTTCGGAGCAAATTTGAGAGGCGAGGGAATCCATTGAAACGGATTTTTCGAGACTTTCATTTCTCCGTTTCAACGGCTATTGTTTGAAGTAAAAGAAATCAAGGGGTTTTGGTTGTATGTGATGTGGTTTGGGTGCAACCGTTTTGGATAACCACGTGGTGTCATGCCACGTGTCATTTAATGTTTCATTGTTGCTGTATTCCTCCTTTGAGGTAGTGAGTGGTTAAGACAAATCTATCCTCATGGTGAAGATGTCATGTTTAGAGCTGCAAATTTCTTTTTTTAGTATATATTGGGGGAGGGAGACAAATACTGATTCTCAGAATCGAACATGTGATGCTGATGTTGAACTGGTTTACAATCAAACAATGAAACCATTGCGCCACTAATCCATTCGGTGTAAAATCTATTTTTTGTTTTTGAAAAACACCGATTCTTTCGACAAAGCACCAAACAACACAATCATGAGCCAATTTTAGGGAGTTCTCCCTCTTAATTTAGCATGAAACATGAAACAAATAAAGTTGATTTATGAAACATGAAACAAATATAGCACTTGTTTTGTACAACTGCTATATATATTGAGAATACAACAATTGGGTGTAGGAGAATTCGAATCCATGACCTCTTGGTTATTGGGTGTACACTAATACCCGTTGAACAATTGCTCTTGAACTGCTGATTCTCGCCTTAGAAAATTTGCATAAATCATTCTGAACCTTCCAAAGTTGATCTAGTGGTTGACATCAACTTATTTAAGAATAATATTCAAATGTTGTAAGATCAGGTAAGTCATGGAGCAAGTTGTCCCAAACAAGTTATCAAGCAAGTTGTTCGATAAGAATAGTCAGAGTTCAAACACTAACTGGCAAAAAAAACAAGAATAAACACTGTGATTGTTTGGTACTTATTGTGATTGTTTCTCTCAACCACAGGTGTTAGAAGCCCCTAATTCATAAAACATCCACACTATCTGGCTTCCTTGTTGTTTAGCTTTGCCCTACAAAAGGTAAAGGAAATATTGATTCAAAGGCTTACTGGTAGCATTAGAATTCCCTACTGCTAGAGTAGGGAATTACATGTTTTTGAACTTGTGAATGTTTTCATAGGACAATCTTGGTCGGACCATGTTTCACAGAAGAGATCTGAATTTTCTCACACGTCTTATAAAGTTGTTCCATTTCTAATTGAAACAAGTATTGTTACAGTATTGATTATTGTGATTGGATTGAAATGAACATCAGCTGACTTAACATCAATTTGTTCTCCTTTTTCCATTATTTAGAAAGAAAAAACATGCTTAAAGAGATCAATCAGCAAATTAACCATATTAAGGTCATCAACTGATTAGAACTTGAAACAAAATCAAAATCAAGTCCTGTTTGACATTATGCTTCCCAGGAGGTGAGGTGAGCAAACCTTGCCCAAAAGAGAGTTGGCTGACCAAAACTAACTTAACTAGAAAAACAGGAAAAACTAAAGAAAAACATGAAGAAAGTTTCTTTTTTATGCAGCCAACCTAAACTGTACAAGATTAAAGTCAGTATTAGTGCCTTTGGAGCTCATTGTTTCAGTTCTTTTCTTGTTGGTGCAAACCAGTTCCACGGCTTTGGAAGTTAATATTTGAAGATGCCTTCAGAGCTTGAATAACCTGCGGCTTCTGGCTAAGAACATTACCCTCATACATGTAATCCGAACCGATGCAATTCGAGGCATTTGCACTAGATCCTTGGGTTTTTGAGGAGCTAAGTTGGTGAAAGTAATCCTCAATATCTGGACTTATGTCAAGTGGGATTTCACCAGTTAGAGTTTTGATAGCAAATTCTATACAAGGGTCTGCCAATATCTCCCCAACAGGCAACTCCGAAGTGTTGAAGTTTTCGACCTTCTCGGGTTGGCTAATAGGAAGTTCTGGAAATGGCAACTTCTCATTAAGCTTGTTTTCTGGTTTTAAGTTTCTCATCTCATTTGGAGTGAAGGCAGCTGAAGGATGATCCATGTTGCTTGGCATAAGTGAAGCTTCTGAGCTTATGGATGCCTCAAAAACTCCTCCAGTAAGAGTTTTAACTGCAAATGCAATGCAAGGATCAGTTAAAAAGTCCTCCACAGGCAACTTAAGAAGAGAGCCTTGTCTTGCATCAGCCTTATCTCCACTTTCAATTTCGCTGACACGCTTTTCCGGAAAGTCCTGCTTCTTAACATGCTTTGGCAAGCCAACACAAGAGTTTTCTTTTCTACTTGAATCTGGACTTTTGTCAATTATGCTCTTTGTTTCATGCTTGACATCAGTGTTCTCAGAACATTGAGATGCTGACTTATTGGCTACTTGCTTATCAGACTCTTCACATGCACCTAGACGAGCTCGGCGACTTGTTTTCACCTCAAGCACTGGCTCAGCTTGGAGCCCTGCGAGTCGTTTTGAAGCACGACGAGGCAAGCTTACATCTTCTTTAGTTTTCCTTTGTCTCTTTCTACTCTCATTCTTTGTTGGCCCATCTTCAATAGCGCATTTGTGTTGGGTGGATTTATCAGGAGTGGACACAAGTCCAGAAAAATCAGTCTCTTCATCTGACTGCTTCAAATCTTTGGGCTCTAGTAGAGTTGAGAAATGAACTTCAGTGCCTATTTCCCCTGCAGCATTCATTAAATTCTCATTGAACTTCAATTTAACAGGCGGAAGCGCACGAAAGAATTTGTTATCTTAAGGTTTTAAACAATGTTGCACTAAAGCTGGCATGTTCAAAACTATACCATGACTGGAATTATGTTCAGAAAGGGGCATGCTTTCTCCAACAATGATAGCATTTGGAAAAATAGCTTCCTCATTTGTTATTTCGCTCGGTTCCGATGAGTTCTTACTCCATATAATCTGCCTCCTTGCTTTGCCAATCGTTTGCATCTCTTTCTTGGGAACAGCTGGGGACTAAGAGAGAAAAGGAAGGAAAAAAAATTGAGTGAAACAGCAATGACAATCAAACTTAAGTTTGAAACAGATTTCTTTCTGCATTTTGGTTTAAGATACTTAAGAACCAGGGAATGGTGCAACTAGTCAGAGAAACAAAACAATTAAGAACAAAATGAAAATTTTTAGTTTCAGAGCAAGCAAACATCCAATTTGTTTCAGAAACCTTAAAAATCTCAAGTCTAGAGCCTAATCTTCTGACGATCGAGAGAGTGACCTTGCATGCGTGTTAATAGCTGTTGTTGGAAAAAGACAGATTGACAATCAGCTAGAGAAATATTAGTGGGTTTCAACGATCATCAGTTTATCCAAAATTCAGCCATATTCAACAATGAACACAAAGGAGACAGGATGGATTGAATCACTTCAAAGTATTAGGCTCATTTTCTCATCAGCTGGTTGGAACAACCAGTGTTTTAAGAGGCGCGCCTAGGTGCAAGGCGCACCCCTAGCGCCTGCGCACGCCTTTTGGCGCCTTACGTGAGACCCCTATACTAATCATTTGAAACGCGAGATAACTGATTCAAGGCATTTCAATACCTTAAATAACTTAATTCTTCAACTCACAAAGACAACATTCTCTTAAATAGTAGTTGAATCTTATTTATGTTTTGTATAGATTCTTAGCTAAACTTCATTTCTATCAATGCAATGAAAGTTAATAGTTAAATTTAATGTATGTTTTACGTAGTATTCTTGGTTAAAACTTCCCTTATGTCTATGGAAATGTTTTTATTGTGTATACACACACATATATAAAAAAAATTGGTGTTTTTTTTTATATAGTGCGCCTTATATAAAAAAGCCCGCGCCTTTCAATGCGCCTTGCACCTCAGGCCCCAGAGGTCCATTGCACCTTGTACTTTTTGAAAAAAACTGGCAACAACTAATGAGCACTCTCGTCATAAATTTTTTTTAGTAATATAGACTTTAAGTACGTTGAGAGTACTTACAGAGATATCGTCGTGTTGAAACTCAACGTCGCTATCCTTCTGGTTCTTTGTTTTATATCCTAACCGGCCCACCTTTCCAGTTATTAAATACCGATGTACATCCCTTATTGATCGAAGTGCTTTTCCACTTACAGGATCAATGTAAAACTGCAAAATAAGTTGATTCATTCACTTCCATACTATTTAGCATGTCACTAACTTTAGGGCACTAAATACATGGATCATGAGACAAAGTTCGCGGCATCGACATGACAAATATAAACCACAAGAAAGGAAATAGATGATCAATTACTGAATCTCTTCTTATCCTGTTAGGAGTCCTTGTTTCTCTGACTTCTTTGATCCATCCAGGAGGTAACCCATTTGCTAAAGTCCTCTGAACTTCCACCTAGATTGCTTGAATAATAGAAGTTTTTAAAGAAAAATCATTGAAGTTCATGAAAGGAAAGACCATATAATTGAAAACAAAAAAAACAGAGTAGAGGGTAGATTTTTTTTTACAGACATTTTTCCCTGGTTGCTTGTCTGTTCTCCTCTCTTGAGATTCAGGATGGCAGATTCCAGCAGTTTTGAGATATCTGAACATTTCTGCCCTAGAATTAAATCTCATTTGACTTGAGGATTCAATGTAATACTGCAACATTAGAATCAGTCACAAAGATCAAACAATTGATTTATCTTGAAATGATCAAAATAGGCTACTATCAGTAATATGATCTTTAATCTGACCTACTGGTCATACTAACATTCCAATTGATAATTAAATGTTATGTGGAATTCATAGTCAACAAATACATATTTGGATACTAAAGACAAATAACTAGAGTTATTTGATCATGAAAAACTGTGTTATGTTTTTAAGTCATGAAAATGGAAGTTGCACATTTAAAAAAAAAAAAAAAAGGAAGTTGCACAAAGATAACGCAAGCTTTACAGGACTAAACAGAAAAAGGCCAGAAAATAGTTCATTCAAAATGCATACAGAACATTTCAACAGACAGGGTGACTTAGCCAAAGATTATATGACAGTATTTCTTTTTTGATAACCACGAGTATCCAGACCAAGTTACGGACACCTTGATTATTCTCAAAGCCTGAGAATATTTGGATGTCAAGACTCAAGAAAAGGGTAAGATACCCATCCGAAATTAATTATCTAATAATATCATAACATAGGAGCAAAAAGAAAGTATGTAATATACTCAGACAAGAGAGTTATAAGGAAAGCTTTAGTAATTAGTGTAACATCAAATCCCCAAGGGAGACAGCCTTGAGTTCTCGACATATGCTCATTTGGAGGTTCTAAATTTGAAATTCGAAATTATCAAGTGAATTTAATCGTAAAATTTTTTATTGTCTCCTGAGTCCGAACCTTGAGACAGGCGCACATGCCCGAGAATGTGTATGCAGTGGAGCCAAGATCCGATCCCGATTATTAAAAAAAAAATAGTGTAATATCACAAAGAACACACAAGACCACACATTTCTCCCCCCAAAAACAGCCACCTATCTCCTCCCTTTACAGCCTACACAACCAAACAAAACCCCCCAAATTTTCCCAACAGAAATCCTACTTCCTAACAACCAAACAAAAGCACATCTTCAACATTCAACAACAGCAAAAGAATCTATGCAACAAAAGCTACTTATAACAGCATTGTTGAACATAAAAGTTACAAACTCCAACCAAAGATCTATAAATTCATAAAAACATAACCAAAAAGCACAGGAAAAAGAAAAACCAATATTAATAATAAATAAATTATAAAAAAAAACCAATACCTTATCCTTTTTGCCATTCTTCCTCATTTTGACCTTCACAATCCAGCCAGGTGGTAGCCAATCCTCTGCATTCTGGTTCATCATCAAGCCGGAATCTTTAACTTTCCGGCCAAACCCACCAACCAATCTCAATAACCCTTTTCAAGATTCTGATTTTAGAGTCCAAATCTCAAAAACCCTTCACGGGGTTATAAAAAGAAATGGAGGATTCCGACAAAAATGTTGTTTGAAACCACGTGTTCTGAGGAGCAACCTGCGAGGCACATAAACGTGTCGGACCCCATTTTGGTTCTTCACATTTTGATTACGAAATTCAAAAAATAAAGGTTGAGAGATTGAAATGTAGCGCCGCTTAAAGTTTATGAGGACTTTGGTAAGTTAGGTGTGAGTGAAGCAGAGGATTGAAACCGCTGGAGGTTCTGGTAATTTCTTCTGTAACGGAGAGTGGAAAAAAAGGGTGATGTTTTTCAATAAACTTTATATTTTATTTGTAAATGTTGAAGCTTTTATATTTACTTTTGAGAATGGTGGAATATATTCTACTTTTGAAAAATGAGCGGTTTGTATTGTTTTGGGTGGTTGCAAACTTCCAAGTGGGACTTTTTAAGAAGGGAAAGAAACGGAAAGTGGTGTTTGGAGGAGTTGGACATTGATTGGTTCAACCCCACAATTCCCGTTTGGCAGAAATGGTTTCTAGAAGTGTTTATGAATCTCTCTATAAATACTTTCATTCTTCGTGATTATGTCAAATCACTTTCAAATTTTTCTAATCAAGTGAAAGGTTTGTGATACAACCACTAATTTCATGTCATGACCACTCTTAAGTGTATGTTTGGATAAAGAGAAGAATGAATCTAATGTTTGAATGTGTGGTTGTACGAAAATCATTTTTTAATATAGTTCTTTGAAAAAATTATAGGAAATTATGATTGGATAAACATGTTTGAAAGAGTGATGCATGAAAACCATGTTTATATATAGTTGTTTGTAAGAAGAGTCGTAGGGGAAAAAAATTGTTTTGAAAAGTAGTGGTAAGAAAATTTTGTTTGAACTTTTTTATTAGACTGAGGGGTTGAAGTGAAGTGTTTAAATGTAGTATTGAAAGAAGTTTTCTCAAACACTAAATAAATATTGAACTCGTGACCGTGGTGTTGAACTGAAATCATTAAGTCGCCAACACTTTCGACTGTATGTACTCTTACCTTCGCATGCTAAATTTTATTTTCTCCAAACCCCACCGAATCACTTCATTCCTCTCAAAACCCCTTCATCCAATCACCCATAATTTGTTTTTGAAAACAAGAACGGGAAATAGATTGTCCAAAGCCCTTTTTAGGAGCCCCACAGTAATATTAAAACAAAAAAGAAACCCCTTTATTCATTTTTTTTTTTCATTTTCAAAAAGAAAAAGAGTGAACTTTGAAATAGTGAGCACAAAATTCCATATTTTTGTCGAAAGAAACACAAGGCAAAACCCTCTCCAGTGGAGAAATGGGAGTAAAGAACTTGTGGGATATCTTAGAATCGTGCAAGAAAACTCTCCCACTTCATCGTCTTCAGTGAGTTCTTTCCTTCTTTTCTCTCATTTTCAACTGGGGATTTGTGTTTTTCGGTTTTCAAGTTTGAGTTTTTTTAATTTTGAAATGGGGGGTTCAGGAATAAGCGATTATGCATCGATCTCTCATGTTGGATGGTTCAGCTACAAAATGCAAGCAAATCTCATTCTTGTCTGAATCAGAAGGGTTACCTGAAAGGGCTCTTTCATCGCCTTCGAGCTCTCATTGCCTTGAATTGCAGCCTCATTTTCGTTACAGGTATGCTCCTTTTTTTCAAATCTTTTTTCTTCTTCCATTTCCATTTCCATTCTTTTTAACCTCTCTACATTACGTTGCACAAATATTATGAAAAACAAATGATGGGTTCGCTTCAAAATTGGCGTGTTTGGGGGCAAGGAGAATATGTAGGAAAATGATTATAGAATGTTTGGGGTGAACAACTCGTGAGTCCCCAAAGGGCAGTCTCGTTGTTCGAGGCAGGGGGCTTCCAAGGTATGCTCCTTGGAGGTCTCATTTTCAAGACCCACAAGTGGAGCTTAATTATAAAATTTCTTGTCTTCTGGGTTTGAGCCTTGAGACGGGTGCAGGACCCTCGAGTATATGGGAGCAAGCTCCAATTCACAATCATATAAAAAAAAAGGAAAAAAATGATTATCTATTGTGTTTGAGGTGAAGAAAATGATTAACTATTGTGTTTGGAGGATAGAGAATAATTAAAAGGGAACGAAGAAATACACGGTGAGTATAGGAGAATTGAAAGTAGTTATGAGAAGAATAAAATGTGAATATAATGACTTAGTGAGTATAGAGAGAATAGAAAATGGTTATAGGGGAACAAAAAGTGGTTACGGGAGAGAGAATATGGAGGAATGAATATTGATTAAGGGGGAATGATTCTCAGTGGTCAAAACGTTAGTAAGTGAATTATTCTTCACGTAATGATTCTCATTCAATGCCCTACATGTAGTCTAATTTTGCATTCTTTTGCTGTCTTTAGATGGTTCAATTCCTGGCATCAAACTGTCTACTTATAGACGCCGCTTGAACAATGGAAGTGAGGTGGGACATAACCCACTTTCGTTTTTTGTTCTCTCTTTTTCTTACTTGAATCTTACTCACAACAGCTGCAACAAATACAGGTTGCTCAAAATGAAGTAAATCCCCAACAAATATCCTCACTCAAAAGAAACATGGGTTCTGAGTTCTCTTTAATGATAAAAGAAGCAAAAGCCTTAGGAATGACACTTGGTGTCCCTTGTCTAGATGGGTAAGCTCTTTTGTTCAATAAAATCTTTTTTTTTTATTCGACAACAGTTTAGATAGGAGATTTGAACATATAACCTCGTACTTACTGCATTATACAAGATGCTACTATGCTCTTGTTGACTTGTTCGTTTAAATCTAACGAGTCTCCAAGTTGTTGAAGGGTAAAAGAAAAATCTACCATTGCATATGCTATTAGCCAAAGCAAATTTAAGTTTTCATTCTGTTTTAGGCTTAATGACAAAAGGGTTCTTTCATTAAATTTTCAATCAGAACTATATTTAAAATTTTCATAAGAATCTAGACTTCTTCTAAGAATGCAAACATTATTTTAATTAAGGTTTGAGTGTGTTGTGGTTTTCTGAATTTAGGCTTGAGGAAGGGGAAGCTCAATGTGCATTACTAAATTCAGAGTTATTATGTGTAAGTTGAGACTTAGTTATAATGTTTCAGTGCCCCAAATGTTTTTCTTGAACATCATTGCAATTATTAAATCATCATTTTCTGATCAGGATGGATGTTTTACTTCAGATTCAGATGTTTTTCTTTTTGGTGCTAGGACAGTATATAGGGAGATCTGCCTTGGTGAGTGTACTACAACATGCTCAGTTTCTCTAGAATTGGTCTATATTTGTAAATGGTGTACTCATTTTGCTCACATTTATTGTTAAATTAGGAGATGGTGGTCATGTAGTTTGTTATGAAATGGATGACATTGAAAGACAATTGGGATTTGGAAGGAACTCAATGGTGAATTTCTTCTTCTTCTTCTTTTTCTGCATCTACATTTCAAAGAATGTGTGATTTAAGTGGCCGGTGTGTTTGTCGAAGTTGTAAGTTGGCTCGGACACTCATGGATATAAAAAAAAGGGTCAAGTGTTTCACTTGTAAGATAGATTTTCTCTTTGTATGATGAAATTTGTTTTCATCATTCATCACCATATCATTTTGTGATTTCCAGATTACTTTGGCTCTACTTATTGGCAGTGACTACTCGCAAGGCGTTTATGGCATGGGTCGAGTAGGTTTCGTTTTTTCTTAGTTGGATTGCTTTTTATACGAACAACTCGAATGCAATGTATAACTCTGTCTTATGTTATTTCTTTACCTTTTGTAGGAATCTGCTTGTCAGATTGTTAAAGCAATAGGAGATAGTGCTATCCTTCAAAAAATTACATCTGATGGACTGTCTTTCACAAAGAAGGGCAAAAATTCCAAGAAGCAAGGTTTTTTTTTTGGGGGTTATACCTACTATAGAAACTTCATTTCTTGAATTTGGGGACTTAAACCTAGATGGAAGCAGAAAAAAAATAGCCAGGTCCTTACCAATTAAGCCATCACAATCACTTGTGGGCTTAGGAACTTTAACAGTGCAGTTTTGATAATATTCTGATATGATAGGTCAATCAAGTTTTAATATATGATGTGGGTTACTTTGGTTTGTTTGTATAGGGGATGGACAGAATATGGATAAATGTGAACAGTTTTCACAAGTGATTGATGCCTATTTGAAACCCAAATGCCACCCAGCTGATTCAGATGCTGTAACTAGGTGAGCTTGTTGAACCTTTGGAATCACATTACAAATAGTTCTGTTTGTGTTTGCAGAGGTCTTTCAACTTCAACATATGTTCGAAGTTCGTTTATTGCAAGGCTTGTAATTTTGTGTCATATTGACATTTTGAATTTAACAAGAAGATTTGAACCCGTAACCTTTTAGTTATTAGGTCATACACCATACTAGTTGAACATCACTCGTGGTTGTCGTATTGATATTTACACAATTAGTCTTCTAACTTGCCCTCATGAAATGAATGTAGATTTTGTTACATGCATATGCCTTCAACATTCCTTTTCTCTACAGGGTTCTTGTTCAGCATCGTTTTCAACGTGCTAAACTTCAGCAGATTTGTTCAGACTTTTTTGCATGGCCTCCTGAGAAAACAGGTTCCTCTTTTTTTCCCTCTTTAATGCTAATTAGATACAATTTTCTTGTCACTTTGATGGTTTAGCTTGTGAATAATCCATGTATGGTTCAGATGAGTACATTCTTTCAAAGATAGCTGAAAGAGATCTACGACGATTTGCTAATCTCCGATCCAACACATCAGAACTCGGTTTCAACATTCCACTTCAAGAGGTATTTTTACTTCCCCAACCTATAATTCTTTGATTCTTCTACTTATATCAGTTGTCAATGAAATGCGTACTGTTTGATTGTGTTTTTTTTTTCAATTACAGGTACCAGTAAGTTGTCCTGTTTCTGGAATCGTCAAGCACAGAAAAGCGCAAGGCAAAGATTGCTACGAGGTTTCTTGGAAAAATATATATGGACTTGATTCTTCTGTTGTACCAGCAGATCTCTTGCACAGGTATGGAGCCTCATTACATCGGACTTATTTATATATAGCTTGAACTGTTTGATGTCCTTACTTAGTTGGGGGGTCATTACATCGGTCTCGCTAAACAGCGAGTCGGGGTCCCAGGGGCGAGGCCCATGGTTTTTATTTTCGTATATGGGCTTTTATGTAATTGAGTCTTATCTAAAATAGTTTAATTAGAATGCTCTATATAAACTTGAATTAAACTGTATTCCCCATGATTGACATTCTGTATTTTTCGTTGTTTACTTAATAAAACGTTTTCTCCTCTGCCCGTAGACGTAGTTAACACACCGTTAGTGAACCATGAAAATTTTGTGTGTTCTTCTCTTTTTGTTTATTTTGTATTTTTTATTTGATTGTTGATTGCCGTTTTCACAACATGACTTATGTGGTTTCATTAATATTGTGTTAACTACGTTTATAGACAAGATCCCGTACTAGTATTCATACCACAGGTCCACAACATAGTTCAAAACATTCCAACAAATCTTTTACTTTAAACTAAACTGCAAAGTTTTTGTATCTCAGTTTCCTCTGTAACAAATGACAATTTGTGTGTTCTTTTTTGTATATATATCTACAGTGCCTGTCCCGAGATGATAGCTGAATTCGAAGAGCAAAGAGCTGAAGGTAAAAAACAAAATAAGCGCAAAACAAAAACAAAGAAGTCAGAGGCTGCTGTGGCAGAAATTGATGAAAGACTCCAAACTCTGTTGCTTGAAATTGAATCCGAAAGCAGGGCAGTTCATAATCTTTCCCAAGCTCCAATAGTTTCAGGAAACAGTAACTCTGCTAATGGTGTTGATGAATTGCAAGAGATTTTTCTTGATGTTGAACCAACAACCATTGTGGATAGTGCTCGTTGTGCAGAGAAGATCGAGGTCATCAATCTCTTAAGTCCTTCACCTGCGATGCGAAGTCGTAATGTTTCAAAATTTCAACAGGGAAACAGTAAAAAAATTGATGTAATTGATTTGAGTGACACAGAAACTGATCAGTCACCTGAACATGAGAGAAAGGCTAGAGAGTTGAGATTGTTCTTAGCCTCATTAAAGGGCAAATGACTTTGAAATGTCCATAAATGTATTATGTATGTAGCAAGGAAAGTTGCAACTCTACTAAAAGGAATTAGGATTCAGAACCTGGCTTCCATGGATGTATTCAACAATAACTATAATATCAATCCCGGGCTCAAATTTATGATGATGGTATTGAACTAGTTTATAACCAAACACTGAAGTCATTGCGTCATTGACGGTATTTTTAATCATTACTTTTAAATCAATCAAAATAACTAATTTTTAATTACTCATTTTTAATTAATTATTTTTTAACTATTCATTTTAAATCTAACTCCAAATAAGGTTTTGACTCTAACTCCTCATCTAAACGAATTTTTTGCTGCAACTTTCAATTTTTAACGACTCAATATAACTCCTCAATTTTTAACTACTCAATATGTTGAAGGCTTTTAATTTGTACAATGAATTTTTTTTTTTTAAATAATAATTAGAATTTATCTTTAAAAAAACACAACGAAAACCTTCAAATTCTAAGTTTAAAAGTCATTTGTAGGCAATCCAACAATGAAAATTTAAAGTACAATCGTTATAAATATTATTTATATTCGTTATAGTTCAACAATTTAGTAAATAGAAAAATAAATTCTTTTTTGTTTGACATTCATCACTTATAAATGCATGAAACTATAGAGAATGCTTGATGTTTATTTTATTTTATTAAATATTAAAAACAATAAATTTTGATTTAAAAAAAAAAACAAGAATAGTTATCAAAATCTATATTTTATTTTCTGTAACAATACAATCTTTTGTAATTTAAGAAAATAATACTTAAAATGTATAGAGATGGTAGATGGTTATACTGTAATTTGAAATAAGTATAAGTATGTTAAGTTTTTTTTGTTAAACATGTATGAAATTAAATTCATTGGTATTTTATTTTATATGTTGTTGGTTTAGGTATCTCATTAAATAAATAAACATTGTCATTATTAAAATATCATTACAAAATTGATCCACATAAATCTTACTTTATATTTTTTTTTATAAGTTTGTAATGTATTTTTATATTATTTCATATGTAATTTGACCGACTAATATGTTTAAATATCTAAAATTTATTTTTTTTAACAACCATTATGAACGGGATGAATTGGTAAAAAAAACATTTGGGTGCTTGAAGAATTAATTTCCTATAAATTTCCTTGGTTGGCTCGGACAGCACAATATATAAAAAAAAAATCTTTGAAAAATTATAATTATTATAATTTAATTGTAAATATGTATGAAGGTTAACTTATATATTTAATATATATTCAAAATATCAATACACTAACTACGTTCAATTAAAAATGGGCATGGGCATCTCACACAACAGTTTTTCTCCGTCTTTTATATATAAAATAAATTCAATTTTATTTAAAAATAATAGTTATTTCTTTAGGTAATTATTATTTATTTATTTTGTCATATATGAGAGGCAGAAAATGGTTGTGGCAGATAATGTAATTCGTTCTTTAATTTGCAATATTGTATGCATCGCAGTTATTGTATCTTCAAAACTACGATAATCAATGATAGTATGAATTGATTAATTAGTTCTTCCCTTTTATATTGATTTCTTTATGTTACGAATGTCTGCTTGTTTCTTTAGGGCTATCTTCTCGATTCAAGTTTTCCTTGCATTGGTAACTCATGACAATTTATTTGTGGCTCATGATACATTTGTTAAAGTTTTCATTGATCCAAGTTTTAGCTCATTTTTCCATAACTATTTGTTCGGGTAAATGGACTGAAGTCCTTGCTGTTCGTATTGATGGTCAATTTTGGAGGCCCCATGGTAGTTAGTGGGACGTATAGAGGAAAAAGTTGGAGTTCAAAGCTAATCTCTCGAATTATAACAACATTTTGGGAAGGCTTCATCGCTAAACATTTTAGGCGGCAGCTATCTAGAGGCTTATTGTACATAAAAAGGACAATTGTAAGGATCATTTAAAAAGTCTTCAACTGACGCCGAAAAAAAGAGAGGATACAAAGTTGAAAAAAAGAGTTTTAGAGTGATTAGGATATATGAAGTAGTTGTTTGAAGACGATTTTTTAGAGATGAGATATTGTAAAAGTATTTATTTTATATTGATTTTTTTATAAATGTAATGATTATAGATTTTGGATTGATTGATAAATATAATATATTTTATTTTTTATATTGTGTGGTTGAAAATTAGAAAAATTATGATGTGATATTTGATAAGATTAGATCAAAGATATTTTATATTATATTATATGGTTGAAAATTAAAAAAAAAAAATTGATGTGACATTTAAAAGATTAAATAAAAAATTTGATGTGATATTAGAGGGGAGGGCGAGGAGAAGTTAGAGAGAAGTTGATGTCTTGAAAATAAATATGTGGCAGAACAATTTCGTATTTCTTATTAGACAAAAGAACGGTTGCTAAAATAGAATTTTGCATATATTGTATTAGCCGGAAAATATTCTTTCTCTATAATAGTGATTGTATTAGCTGAGAAATATTTGAACTTGAAAAATTGTCGATTCTGCCGTTTACTAAGTGATGTCGTTTCTGCCGGATTTTGTCGGTGCTTACATTGTCGGTTTCAAATTCTTCCATTTTTTTCATCGTTCATTACGTTTTGTTCAGTTAAACATTACAATAATTTCAGAAGTGGATAACTAGGTTAGTTTTATAATTATTATTTTTTGTTTTCCAAATTTATGTAATGTGGTCTAAATTTAATCTCCTTACTACAAAACGATAAAATTTATTGATTTGATTGGGAATAATGTATTTTTGGTACGACTACAATTGGTCTAGGTATTTTTGTATATGCTTGGCATGTCGCTCTCTCGTTCATATCTTACGGGTGATTGGTGCATTATCGGTTGCCTTGCTGTAAGGTTATATTGCTGTTAACTGCATTTTTTTTTTTACCATAATGATTTGGGTAAGTGAACAACATTCCTTGCTGTTCGCATTGGTGGATAATGTTGGAGGCTTCATGTTAGTTTGTGGGATGAATAAAGGTTGGAGTTCAAAATTAATCCTTAGAATTCTAACAGCTTCATTTCTAAGTTTTTAGGCGGATAATCCATCTAAAATATAGCATAGAAAGGACAATGCAGTTTGAAAGGGTTTCGACGGTATTGAGGGAGAAGATAAACTGTTTTGAACTGGTTAGATATTGTTGTGAAACACAAACATAAACTAAGTGAGCTTTAACAAGACTGGACATAAATCAATGTCTTAATTATATATATATATATTTGTGACTATGCGCACAAGTTTATGCACATTGTTACGAGACATATTGCATGATCCTATAAAAGTTGGATGTCAAAAAAACTCGTAAAAAATGTATTTATATGTAGGTGATCATTAGAGATTGAACCCATTATTTCTTTGTTACTTAAGGCTCTCATTGACTACTAATTTACTCGTGACGATTAAATGGATGTCTTTAAATACTGGTCCTTCAAAAAATGAAGGATTATAAACCACATAACAAAAGAATTAGGCAAGGGCCACACTACAGATAAAAGCCAATGAACCTTTGCGTTAGAAAAGTTGATAGATGAGCTCCCTTACTAGAAAATTTTAACATTTACATTACCTTAAACTACACACCCGAGATAACATTGACCGGTCCCTCAAAATTGAAAATTGAATTATATCGAAGAAGTAGTGATGATGCAATTAAAATGTATACAAATTACTAATTAATATTACAAACTAGTCTCGATCTTAAACTTGTGAGATTGATTTGGATAATAATTTGAAATTCTGTCGGTCTTTTTGAATTCCATCCGTTAATTTACTATTCAATTGGAAAGCTTTGCTTAAGTTTATTTAACTGAATTTGATATTTTAAAATAATTTACCTCAAACACATATCGAATTATTAAAAATAATATATTCAAAGATATTTGTTTCACATTAAAAATGCAAATATTGATAGATTAAATATCTAATTTTTCGGGGTTTTTTAAGTTCAGACAGAGCTATTTTTTTTTTTTTGGATATTTGTGACTGTCCAACTTGCATCCATCTTGACTAATATCACGAAATATATCTCTAGTCCTAGATCATTTGAATGTAAAAAAAAATTATAAAAAATTTGTAAGAAATTAATTTCTAAGTAGGTGGTCACCATAAATTAAACTTATTACCTTAAGTCAGGTGCCACGAGTTAAATTTGGTTAAATTTTTATGTTAGATCAACATAAAGTTGAAGGCTAATAGAATCATTTACATGTTCAACCCTTTGTGGATGAGCAACTCAATACTTATACATGTATACATCTTTCAAATAGTAGAAAATTGCTAGTTTTAAAAAGTATATGGGGAATTGACTTCTTTTTTGAAGTATTTAAATTTATGTCTAAAGGAAAATTTGGATAGAGAGAGAAATAATAATTTCTCAAGTCAACACATCAACCATAAATTCATTTGATAAACGACTATCTATTTTTCTTAATTTTCACAAATAATATTTTGTCCGAGATTTAAAATATCCTCAATTATCTTGAAGATAACTGCCATCGTTTGACGATTTTTGAAATCTTGGACAAAATATTATTTGTGTCATTGCAAATATCAACGAATTTGCAATTTTTTTTGTAAATTATACTATCGGTCCACTTTTAGAAAAATAATTGTAAGCATGTTCAAATCTCAACTTATTTGCAACAATATTTTTTTATTCTTTTTTATTTAAATCAAACAATTGTTACTATTTTACCCTTCTTTTATTATTTTTTCCATATTCATTTTATTTCTAATTTATGTTTCTTTTCCTGCATTTTTTCACCGTTCCATTATCTTTCTTCCACCGATTTCTAAACCCATCTTCTACGATTTCAATGATTTTTAGCGATTTCTGGTGGTTTCCATTGATTTGTTCTTGGTTCTTTTGATTTCCGGCGATTTTTGGCGCTTTCCTTCGATTTCTTGTTTTTCAGGTGGATTTTCTATCCATTTGTTCTTGGTTCTTAATTCCTTATTGTCCAAAATCACAGGGTTCCAATTTCTGTTTTTCTTTCAATTTATGTTCCAATTTCGTTGGATTTCACTGTTTTCGGTGATTTTTCTTTAGATTTCTTCAATTGTGTGGTTTAGATTTCGTCAATTTTTCTCTTGTCGATTTTGTTGGATTTTTCTATTTGTCGATTTATGTTTCATCAATTTCGAGATTTTGATTTGGAAATCTCTGTTTCAAAATTAGAAAGTGATTTGGAAACCTCTGTTTCCAAAATCTGAGGTTTTCTGGCGAATTAATGTTCTCTTAATCCTCATTTTTGGTGGAGTGTTGATGATGAGTACTGGGTCTTTTACATGTATTTTATAACTTTATAATTTGTATATTGCTTATCTATTTATAATTTGTATACTGTATTATTGTTTTTCATTACTATTAATTTTGTGTTAACTATTAATACTGTATATCTATTTTGTGTTGTTACAATATTGTTCTATTAATACTGGCGAATTAATGTTCTATTAATACAATATTGTTTCACTTTGTTAGGTTGTTATAATTTGTTTGTGTTGTTAACTATTAGAATATAGACCTAATTCATGCAGGTATTTGGATTTCTTTTCTATTTATATGTTGTATTATATTAGTATTACTATGGTATTTATGTTTACATACTGTATTCATGTATATATTAATATTGTCCCCAAATAGGTGCTACCCGTTGATACTGATCAATTTCAAGTTGTTTATGCAACTCATCAACATATAGTCAATATTAGAGAAAAAAATTGCACATGTCAACAATATGATCAACTAGGCATACCATGTCCACATGCCTCTACTATTATACTCCACAACGACCTTGGCGCAAAAGGATTACGTATAACAAAGAGTTAAATGTGGACGTTATAAAAAGTTTGGTCACAATAGGAAGACATGCATAAACCTTTTTTTTTCAGTAGCATTTTTTTTCCTTATTGTATTTCATATTGGTAGGTGTATTATGCATTTGTTTACATTCTTTCAAACATGGTATTAATAGTTAATACCATGTTTATGATTGTTCTCTACTATATTTTTTTTATACTTGGATTGTAATCCAATTTTTCCAAAAAATAATGAAACTGTGTGTAAGTATTACTTTTGGTACTTATTTATAGTTTTTCATATGAGAGAATGAACAAATTTAAGAATTCTCAGATCTGCATAATCCAATTTTATGGCTCTAGTTCGTTGTAAGGACTCTCAACTTTGCAAACTATTATCTACAGCTCTAGTTTCCATTTTATTTTTATTCATGTTTATGTGT
This sequence comes from Sicyos edulis, assembly GCA_036507275.1. NCBI lineage: Eukaryota > Viridiplantae > Streptophyta > Magnoliopsida > Cucurbitales > Cucurbitaceae > Sicyos > Sicyos edulis. The sequence continues at coordinate 983,402 of CM071858.1, read as the reverse complement.
CATGAAAACCTACTATAAGACAACTTTGCAAACATGCTATAAACTTTGCAAACGGGAAACTTGGCCAACATTGTCATTGTTTTCATTCTTTCAAAAATGTTATTAATAATAAATACCATATTTATGATATTCAATTTGAAGCAAAGTCAGTTCTAAAAGTACTATGCTAAAAGGTATGAGCACTAAAATAGTGTTCCCAAATATATTCCATTATATCAAAAGGTATGAACAATTAAGTTGCAGCAAATATTTTCAAACAAGATAAGTAAGACAATTAAACCTTAAATGTCTTTAATATAAAAAAACAGAATTAAATTCTAAACTTGTGACATCAAATAAAACTTGGAGGATCAATATAATCATAAGTGTCGTTCACTTTCTCCATTGAACTTTTCTTCATTTTTTCTTCTGATGAGCCAAACTTGGATGTGTAAGGAGACCATAGGCGAATAGAAACTATTTTCTTCTTTTTTGTCCTCTTCATCATCTTTTTTACCTTCTTCGAAAATCCCTTCTACTCGCAGCTGTCAATTAAGACCTAATTTAGTACTAAAAGTTCAATAAAGATTTCAAAAATCTCATACATGATTAAACAATCAATACAAATTTAAGAAACAAATACAATATTTTAAGTTCAATACAAATTTCAGAAATATAATATAGTATTAAACAATCTATACAGATTTAAGAAACAAAAATACAATACTAAAAGTTCGATACAAGTTTCAGAAATCTCATATAGTATGTATTTTGATACAAAATTAAGAATCTAATACAATATTAACAACTCAGTACAGTAATAAGAATTCTCATATAATATTAACCAATATAATACATAATTAAAAAATTAATACAGTATGAATCAATATAGTCCATATTTTCGAAACTAAAATAATGTTTAGGTTTTCATTTGGGATCCACTCGTCGTACTATAGAATAACAAAATGTCTATGAATAAAACTGTATTCTAATATAAATACCTAATAATACTACGAAATTTTAGATGCAAAAATTGGTTGAGATAGAGATTAGAATAATGTCCTCAAACAATATAAGAAATCAGAAATTAAAACCTATAAAACACCTTAGTAATCAAAACTCAAAAATATGAAATTATAAATAGTAACCGTGATTAGTGAAATCGAATCTTCACAAACAGTATTCAAGACGATAAGTAAGGAAAAATACCTTAATACGGTTGATTTTATAGCAGAAACTCGCGCGAGGTTGAAATCCAAAGATTTGGAGAAAATACCCTTAGTACGTAGCAACAAAAGTTGAATAATGAAGGAAATCGATGGAAATAATTGCAAAATCTAACCAAGAACAGAGAAATTAATAGGATTGCAGGTATGAAGGTCTGAGGCGATTTGAAGGAAATGAGAACTATGAAGCCAAAAAGTTGCAACATAAAAAGAGAGTTGAGGAAAGGAAATGGAAAAAATAAGCGCGTGGTTTCAAAATGAAATTAGGGTTTTTTTTTCCTGGTATCATTTAAAAATATTAATATATTATATTAATTAAAATGAGAGGGCACATCCATCTTTTCAAATATTTCGAATTATTTTTTCTTTATTCAATAAATTACTTTTACTAATTATTCTTAAGATGGATAGATTTGCAATAACATTCCTGTTTTGACCTACTCGTAAACTTTTCCCTTTAAAGAAATCGCAAGAAATGGCCGAAAAAAAGAGATTGCATTCAACAATATTTGGTATGACAAAAAAATTATGTTTGAATACAAAAAATTCTAATTTTTAAGAGTATAGGAACATAATTCTAAACTAAATTCTAACTTTGACATAAGGACCACACGGTAAAGTTTTATACTTATCTACTACCTTCCTAATAAGACCATGGCCATGCTTCTAGCTTCGTTAAATTGACGGCAACTTCTTTCCATATTATCAGCAGTACATATTGCAGCTTTCAAGAACATAAAGAATTTCTCATAAGCCTCACTTCTTTCTTCTTTGGATTTTCGTTGTGCTCTCCTGGTCACTATTTCTTCCAACCAGACCCCCATTTCTGTGGCCCGAGCAATACAAGATAAAGGTACCTAAAAAACATAACAAATCATAAAATGAACAAAAGTCAATAATGCATTCAATTCAAGCCATCCATAAAATTTCAAATTACCTGTGCAAGTTGGGCAACCTTGAAACCGAAGCTACTCTCCGCAACACCAGGAACGAGCTTATACAGATAAGTAACGTCGTCTGGATCAGATTTTGGGGTCGCCAAGCTTGGATTATTGTGTGAAGAAGTAAGATAGGAAACATGGTATACCCCCACGGATCCTGGAAACTCCTTTACAATATCAGCAACTTTTGGATAGTGGGTGACAAAAAGGACCAAAGATTTCTTGTGGCGGAGGAGATTATGCAGAGTTGCGTAAGCGATGGCGACCCCGTCGTGGGTACTTGTACCTCTGCCGAGCTCGTCAATTATGATCAAGGAACGTGATGTGGAATGATGGAGAATATGTGAGGTCTCAGTCAGTTCTTCTAAGAAAGTGCTTCTACCTTGCTGAATGCTATCAGAAGCACCCATACGAGTGTATATCGCGTCCAGCACATGGAGTCTTGCGGAGGATACCGGTACAAAGGAACCAACCTGAACATTGGAGAAAAGGTATTTGGAAAGAATAAAAGAGAAAAGAAAAGGGGGGAAGAAAAGAATAGGTAATATCTGATCTGAGACTCTTGTGAATGTAAGGAAGGGAAGGGAAGCAACATGGAACGAGTTGATGTTATGCTCACGTGAGGTCACTGACCACTTTTTTTCTTTTAATAATATTCGTGAGTGTTTGGACGAGCTTACGTGCACCTCGACCAATCTCACAAAACATATCACATGACCCTACAACATTTGAATATTAAGGAAACTTGTAGGTCACTTACCATACAGTCCACCACAAAACACGCCCTCCCTTACCATCCCATCCAAACCCAACACTTACTTTCATTTTCTAGTTGATCTTTTTTTATATCCGTGAATGTCCGTGCACTTTGACTATTCTTATTAGACAAACGGCATGACCCTAAACCCGTATGGCCACCATGAATTAAACCAATAACATCTTAGACTCCCAAGGCTCTCTTTGACCACTAATTCATCGCAGGACGGTTTTTCACATATAACTTCATCAAATTTTACAGTGACGTGAAGACCAGATTTCTATCACGATCACATGACAGTCAAACTGATGTGCAATTATCAATTCTCAACTTAACCAAAAAAAAGGAACTGGAAAATGAAGGCAAGACCAGAAAGAAAACGACCCACAAAACTAAAATCACTTGGAATGCAACTATGCAATTTAAACAAACATGCTTTTCCATTTTACCTGAGCCATTAAAGCAATGAGAGCAACTTGTCGAATGTAGCAACTTTTTCCTCCCATGTTTGGTCCTGTAACAATTTGACAATGCTCTCCATCCACGTGTAAATTCGTGTTGTTCGGGACAAAATTTCCTTGTAATATACTCTCCAGAACCTGCTTCGTCATTTATTGTACATATATATATAAATCAGACTATAAAAGTTGTATCTATGTTCTCTAGATATCGAGCTACATGACAACAAAAATTCAAACTCCAACATCTACAATGATTGTTATCTGACACTTGGGGGTGGGAATTCGAACAATTGAGCTCTTGGTCTAGACTAAAGTCTAAAGTATATGCTTCAACCAATGCCTCATCTAAAAAATATGGAGAAAAAAAGACATCTAGTATCTGAGCAGGTTCATCATCATGTACAAACTCTGGCCGAACATAGTTCTAAATAAATTTTAAGTTAAAATTTAAGATACTAACTCATAATCTCATATTATGAAGATTGATACTAACTCATATTATGAATGAATAGAGAAAATTGATTAGCATAAAATTGTACCGGATGGCGTCCAGATCTGATAAGTATCTGAGCAGGTTCATCATCATGTACAAACTCTGGCCGAACATAGTTCTATATAAATTTAAGTTAAAAGGATTAACAGTTTAACATTCATATTATGAAGATTGAGGTAGTTTTTTTATAAAAAATTTTACCTTATTTCTGGAGAGAATTGCTAAAGAATACAGACAATCAATGGAAGCCAGTGCTTGAACAGAAGCTTGAAAATCTGCATAATATCTACTGAAACCACTTAGAAAACCATCCCAAGCATCACGAGATGCCACCATAAGCTCCTCATTCGCCAATGATAGCTCGTCTAATGCAGCCAGTACTTCAGGTGGGTGATACCTTATGGTTTTCTTGGTACTGTTGATCTTAATCCAATTTGAAGGTACCTTTACATCTATGGGCAACTGCACAAAAGAAAATAAGAATGGCATTAACAAAAATCATTTTAAGCATCCCTATCAGTCCCAATTATTTAGAGTAATATCTAAAATGCTAACACTATTATGTTGCATGTTAGTTTAAAATGAACAACCTCAATCAAATGCGTAGTTCCAGACACGCAAGTGAACTCCAACTTCCGCATTCCAAGCTGCTTACGGTATAAGGTGATCAGAGCATCCAACTTCTCTTTTCCAGATTGAGCCTCTTGTCGGGCTTTAGCAACCTAAGAACAGAGTACACTAAGAATACAAAACGATGATAAAGATTGAAAATGTAAGAAGTACGGACACAAAGATTTAAGAAAACGACAGTAGAAAATGGAACATTATGAGTTGATTGAGGACATACCTTTGGAAACTGGTCACTATTGATGATCATTAGGTTTGGTAGGTCCCCTTGATCTGCAGCTTCTTTGCTGATCGTTGACAAAAGTTTTGCAGCAGTATTGATTAAACCAGAGGAAGAAGCAGTAAAAATCAGCTTTCTTAGGAGCTTGGAGCCAATCATACTTTCACTCGAATTGCCGTCCTCTTTATCAATGTGAAACTGTTGAAGCTGTTTTCCCGCAAATAAAATAGCTTGAATAACTGCAAGGAACTGACATGATTGGGGAACTGTCACTGTGCTATATCGAATCAAAATCAACAGAAAATGTAAAACATATGTGCATGATCCATTAAAACATATCTTCAGATCATATAGTGCAGCAATGACAAATAGAAAACTCAGACCACCATCATCCTTTAAGGAAAATATAAGAACAGTTCCAATTTGTCAAGAACCCACCTTGTTTCAAAAATATAAGAACAAGTTTCAGCTGTGACATTACTCCTTCGATGTCTCCAGGTGCCTGGCCTAAGGACGGGCGTGATTACCCTTGTTTCAAAAAATAAATTGTCAAGAACCCACCTACCCCTCCATTGGAAGAGGGGAAAAAAGATGGGGGTATATATATATATATATTTTTTTTGATGACCCAAGAATTTAGAGCTTTGCTACTCTAAACTCGGGGCAACCATGACATGCTTGTCCCTAGGTCAGGAACCGGGAGACAACATAGAAAATGGAGGTAAAATTCAACGTCACCTAGGAAATTAATCCACACAGGCGCAAAAGATAGGCATAGATATACTGTACATTGTGTCACGATGTCATTATATTTAAATGTAAATTAGCTCTTGCATCACGCATATGAATGAAGAAAAATGAAAATCCATCTATAGTGCGAAAGGAAACACCTCCCTAATCTTAACACTAAAATGATAAAAATAAAAAAGAAAAAAGAAAAAAAAAAGTAACTCTTGTCTCTAGGTACCTCTGATGAGGCTGCAGTTCGATGAAAGATTCTTGTTATTCCACGCTGGATATCCGATGCCCTTCCCAAAGTTGTTAATACTGAAGAAAGTATATAATTCAATTCCGGTTTACTGACCATTATATTGGAATCTTCTTCATCTAACTCTATAATATTTTCAGAAACTTTTGAAGATGCCATAGATGCAGCGATCTCAGAGACAGCCTCTTGACGATCAACTATCATGTCTCTATTGCATAAAGGATGTGTTATCTGTTCCATAAATTATAAATTTTAGAAGTGGAAATACGAAAAAACCTAATAGCATGAAAGACAATACGTACCCATTGTCGAAGAAGCCTTGAACCAAATATTGTAAGAGTATGATTCATAGACTGTAATAAGGAGCCAGTTTCAGAACCATCATCATTATTCTTCAGAACCTTAAGCATAAGAAATATTTCGACAGTAAGATAAATAATCCTCTAGTCATGATTCATGAAGGGTGGATAATCACTGTAATGATATGCCATACAGAGCAGATTTCATACAATAGAGAAAAAAGAAAATTAACAAAGAATGAAACAACTTCAAAAGATCAAAATACCGACATTGATAAATTTCCATGAAAAGATGTTTCAAGTATAGAATGATTACATAGGAAATTACCTCAAGTTGTTTAAGTGTATTGCCTGAGAGGGTCATCTCCATTTTGCATGAGAATGGCCTAAAAGAAGGTCCCAAGGACACAATTCTTTCTAGTCCAAATTGCTTTAGGTGACGAATGGTCAAGGCCAATGCTTGAAGAGCTAAACTTGGCATGTTCATTATTTCCTTCAAATTCAACATAAAGTAGGTTCAGGCGAAAAAAAAGGCATTTTAATGAAATGAGAAACATCAAAGAAGAAATAGAATTAAATTAACAAATAAGAAAGTTATTACGACACACGGTCTTCAAAATTCATTTCATTGTGAAGATAAAGCAAGTTGGTATTTTAGGAAACTTTAACAAGATCCTAAATTAGCTCTACAGGTAGGAAATGCAATTCTTATAAGATATAGTGTAGGACCTACATCCTGTTTAAAGAAAAATACCTAACAAGATGTACCTTTATTGCTATGCGATCACTTTTTGGTTCAACCAACTCTGTATCAGCTAAGTTATCTTGGTCAATGTTTTCAAATAAAGATATCACTTCAGCAAGTGCACTTCCATCTTTAAAGCAATCTCGTGAAACATGCTCAACACGGACATTTGAAGCAGGTCCAGCATAACCTAGTAATAACTAGACACAAACAATCCATATCAGCAGCAACAATGATCAGTTAAAGTACAATAAGGAACATAAACCAACAACCAAAGAAAGAACAACTCTTTCCCATTTCATTCTTGACACTAACACTATTTTGAGTCCTGTTAAATCACCAATCAACCCAGAAGCATAAACTGATGGATTGAGATAAATTTAATTATCTTTACCAAACAACTATAAATATACCTTCTCTGTTGGCTTTGATATGGGATCCCCAAGAAGTAACTCAGCAGGAGACAAGCTCAAGAGCATTGCCTCAAGCCCACTTCTCATAAAGTTATCATCATATTCCCCATAAACAACATCCCCAGTTGATATCTCCATTGCAACCATCCCAATTTTAACATCAACTCCAGTTTCAATTTTACAATCCAAATTTTCAACCACACAAAACAAGTAATTACTCTCTCCCCCACATCCCTCTTCACCTCCCCCTAAATCTCGAGCTGCCTCCAATGTCGCCTTCGTATACAAAGCAGATAATCCCCTGCAAAAGGGGCCTAGCTTATTCGACCCGTGAGCCTTAATCGCTGCAGTTTCGGTTTGCTTGACAACACCCACCTTATACCCTGCACTAACCAGCCTCCTAGCGTGCACATTCAACCTAAACGTGGGTACACTAGCAGTCATAAAATTATGATCCAAATGTGCATAAATACCTAAAACACGAGCCGCAGTTTCGGCATCTTCGCCGAAAAACCTATACCTGTAACCAACCTCCACCATCAATAGAACATCAGGGTACCTTTTCTTGAGGTCCACAACTTGCAGCTCCAATGGGGTGTGTTTAGAACCGGCATTAGGGTTTTGATTAGATGAGTCTAAACGGGTTTCGAGCTTTGGGCGTTTGGAGGATTTGGGAGTAAAATTAGAGGCGATTGATGAAGAAATGAGGCGTTTGGAAGGAGAGAAAGTGACTGTTGCTGATATGTTGGCTATGGCGGTTGAAGAAGAAGATGAAGAAGATGGGGATTTGGGTTTTGGTGCAAAGAATCGTGAGATTACTTGTTGCTTCTGTTTCGCCATGAAATTGAACTTGTTGCAATTGCATACAGGTAATGAAGACCACAAGGTTAGAGTTCTTGGAATGTTTATATACTATAAACTCCATGAGACTGTTTCTTTGACATATTTAGGTAGTTTTTGAGTTAATGAGTTATATTGAATAGTTAAAAATTGAGAGTTGTGTCAACAAATTTTTGGATGTAGATTTAAAAATGGATATTTATTTTTAGTAGTTAAAAAAGAAATGATTAAAAATGAATGGTTAAAAATGAGTTATTTTGATTGATTTAATATGAATTATTAAAAATAAGTGATTAGAAATGATTGAATAGCTATAAATGAATGATTAAAAATAAAAGTTATTTTTAAAAATATAAATGAGGAAGAGTTAATAAAAACTCGTTTGGATGTTGTTTTGAGAAGGAGTTGGTAACTCCTAATATCAACTCCTACGTAAATATGTCAAACAAACACCCCCATAGCTGGTCCATTTATCCAACTATTATTGAGTGATCTAATAAACTGACATGTTCAATCTCTAATGATAAATATATTGGAATGTTTACTAAAATAATAATAATTATATATATATATATATGAGATTTTGGGTGAGAAGTTAGTTTATAGAGTTAATTTAAATAGATAAAAAAAATTGAGATTTTTGTAATAATTTTGATTGTGATTCTTTTAGAAGTTGAGCAAAAAAATTCGTTTTGATATAATTTTTTTGTAGAGGAATTAGAGACAATAATTTATTTAGACGTAGATTTGAAATGATGATTAATTTTGGATCATTAAAAATGAATGGTTACAAATGAATTATTTTGAATAGCTAAAAATGAATAATAAAAAATGAGCAATTTGAAACGAAAATTTATTTTGAATAGTCATTGAAAGAGAAGTTTTTTTGAATAATTATATTAACTTATTTTGATGTGATTTTTTTTTATAAAAAAATAATTAGTAAATGCTCGATATAAATATTTTTTAAATTTGATAACTAAATACTCTTGAGTGTTTGTTTGTTGAATTTATAGAAGATTTAAGACTAATTTCTAATAAATGAACTTTGGTTAAGATTAGAAATTTCCTATATTGTAGACATTTTAGAATTATTACGTGGGTATTTCAAAAAAAAAAAGAAAAGAATCATTTCGTGGGTTGTCTCTAATCAATTTCCGAATTATAAATTAAAGTTTTCGTAACATTACCCAACATCGAAAATTTAGACATTTGAGGGAAGTTGTGTAGAAGAGATATAGGGAAGATATACAATTACAAGGTAGTTATTTTAACAACCATTCTAATGTATGAACTTTTTTTTTTGCATATTTTAAAGGAATATTTAAATTTATGACATTTTTTAATTCTAAAATTATATATATTTTTATCGAATGGGTTGGGGGTTTGGTTATCTAGTTTTGTGTTAATTTATTTCTACTAGACATTATAAAGAATATCGGATTAATTTGATTTTTTTCTCTGTGTTTATACCATGACTTAAATATATTTGAATAGATAATATTTGTATTTCAACATTTACGTCAAAATCAATTTTTAACAAAGAACAAAAATTTGGTCCAGTTTGATTTTCAATGTTGATTTAAATGAGAACTGGATTCATTTTTCAATTTGATTTTTGATTTTTTGAAAAATACAATGTTTATGATAGTTTTGCTTCGTATTTTATATCTAAATTATTTCTAGTAAACGACTTTACTTGAAAAGAACTATTTTATAAATTGCATCGCTGTATCCTTGAGTTCTAAAATATATATTTCAGATAATATTTAAAATATAATGATTAAATACCATTAATTTTAATTAATTGAAGCCTATAAATTTTATGACTATCAATTGAAGTTTAAATTTTCCCAAAATTTTGAATCTTTGGATTTTTGTCTTGACTCATAAAAATTCACCTATATCTTAAGTTGAGTGATATTTTTTTTTTTTACCGAAATCCAATAGTTTACGTGAATTTAATAATATTAATTAAATTTATAAACATGATTGAAAAAAAAAACGACCGGCAGAAAATTCCAAAAGGAGCGTATAAGTAGGGGTGATTTTGGTTTGGTTTTTGTCAGTTTTGTACCAAACTGACAATCGAACCAATATCTTTGGTTTTTAAAAAATGGATCCGATCGAATGTCCAATAAAATATAGAATCATTGGTTTGATTTTTCAATGTTAAAAAATGGATCCGATCCTATTCAATGTCCAATTTGTTTTAATATATCAAAAACAATATTTCTCATATAAAAACAACATTCTCATAAACAATTATTAATGGAAAGAAGATTATTTTATATGAATTATTGACAATAGATATATTTCGGTTTGGATCGGTTTTTTAAAATGAAAACCGGAACCGATCCAATATTTTCGGTTTTTTCAAATTACAAACCGATATGTCCAATTTTGAGCTAAAAAACCGATCTGATCCATTGGATTGGATTGGTTCGATTCGATTTTTCGGTTTTTTGTTGCACCCCTACGTATACCCCATCCAACCCCACCCCAATGAATAATAATAATAATAATAATAAAACCGGCAGAGAAATCACCATACCCAACGTTTTTTAAAAAAGAAATAAAAATGAACGTTGAATCCACTTTTCCCTTTCCGTGTGATCTACTTCGCCGGAAATGGCTTCACAGTTCGCAATTCTTCTTCACTTGAAGTGGCCTCAAATTAAGATTCCATGCACTTCGTCTTCAACCAGAGTCTCAAGGAGCATTGCCATGGTACCTCGACCACGGCTGCAACGGTTATCGGATTCTGAATCTGCAGGTTGTGGAATCGGAAGTGTTCGATTGAGACGACATGTCGGAGTCGAATCGCATCGCAAATCGAATCTCTCGCTCGTCTCTCCGGATGACCATTGGAGCAACTTGGCTGTCTTGTTCTCGGCCGGAGCCTTCGGTATCTGGTGAGGTGAACTTTTACGATGTTTATGGTTGAATTGGATTTAGTTGCTGAGTTTGGGTTTATTTGAATGCTTCATCTAGAATTACCAACAATGAATTATAAATTGTTACCCCCATCTTTTATAACTATTTCATTTTTTGTTTTTCATTTTCTTCGTTAACTTTTTAAAAATAGGTGTTTTGAAAATAAATTTTGCTTAATTTTTTTTTTTTTTTTGAAGGAATTCTAGAAAATGAATTTTTTTTTTATTCGGTAAAAATGCTAAAAAAATTGATAAAAACACACCTTAAATAAAATTAGAACCACCAATTTTGAGGTTTATTAGATCAATAATATTCTAAAATTATTTTATTTTATTAAATATTAAAAATAGTACATTTTAATTTTATAAAAAAAAATGTTATCAAACTTATTTTTTATCTTTTAAAAAAAATACCAAAAATCAAAAAACAAAAAACAAAATGGTTATCGTGTCTGTATAATTCATTGCTTATAATGCTTTCTAAACTTTGTCTAGCTTTGAATTGTGCCGTTTGTTTTTATTTGTTTCGTACTGGCAATGTGTTTACAGTTGGATTTCTGCTCGAATTCTATAATTGCTTTTCTTGAATATTGAGAAAATACTATTGATGTTATAATGTGTAGTTCTTTGACCGATCGGCTAATTCTATCGAGATAGTAGCATAACTCAGCTTTAATGATGCCTACCAAATGAAGCTTAAGGAAGGACACTGAAATGAGTGTGTTTTTTAAAAAAATATTAGTGAGTGTCTGGACCAACTTGCGAACATGTTGATTATTCTCGAAAGAGACAGCTTGACCTCTCAACATTCGAGTTTCAAGGAAACTATAGAAAATTAATTTCTAAGTAGCTAACCACCATAGATCGATCTAACTCACAATCTTTTGATTTTCTAAGACCCTCTTGATGACTAGGCCTACCCAAATGGTTGAGAAGACGCTTAAAATTTTGGTAGCCACCTTCTTACAATTCTATAATTATACAATTTTTGGACCTCAAATTTCTGGAGAAGCAATTTGCAAGTTATTATGTACTCAGGAGGAAATTTTTTGGTGATGTTAGGATTTAGTCTTGATTCTTAAGAATGTATAGAGTATTCAAAGTTAAAGCTTGGGTGTATATAGCATATTTCAATCTCTTATGTTTGCTTTCTTTAAAATTGAAGGTCCGAGAAAACGAAGATGGGTAGTGCACTAAGTGGTCCTCTAGTGAGCATATTGCTAGGACTTGCAGCCAGTAATTTTGGGATCATTGCCTCTGATGCTTCAGTTTTAACAATTGTTATGGATTTTTTGCTACCGTTAGCATATCCTATGTTGTTGTTTAGAGCAGATTTGCGTAATGTAATAAAGCCAACTGGGACACTTCTCTTGGCCTTTCTGTTAGGTTCAGGTAATGGCCTTCAGGATCTCTTTGTGAGTTTCTTATTTCTCAAATCTTGTGACTTAGTGAGAATAATGGGATCAATTCTAAAACATGAACTATTTATAACATGACTTGTCTTCTTTTTGATCCATGAAAGTTGGGATAGTAACCATTTTACATCAGTACGACCGCCTCTCATTGAGGTTCAAATTTAGATTATGTACTAAGAGTTACAGTAGAACTATTCATGAATGCATGTTCACATAGTAGACATGAGTGTTAATGATTTGATTCCTGAAAAAGGAGAATCAAAGAATCTCAAATATGATCATCATCTGACCTTTATGTGACTATGCCACTTTAGTTACTCATGGTGATATTTGTACTTTTTGGATTAGATTGATGTCCAATAAATGACATTGGTTAATTGATTGATAATCTAATAAGTTCTCTTCAGATAGTAGATTCTTTTTCGGAGGTCTGAGGTTTAAATTCCCCCACCCCACTTCTGGTTGAACTCAAAACACTATAGGTTCCATTCGATAAACATTCTCTCACACCATATAGTGTCGTCTTGATGAGTTTTGTTGTTGTTTTCTTTCTTTGGATAGTTGGAACGACAATTGGATCTGTAGTGGCTTTTATACTTGTACCAATGCCATCATTTGGACAAGCCTTTTGGAAACTTGGTGCCTTACTAATGGGAACACATATTGGTGGAGGTAATATTCTTTATTTATGTCGTTTTCTAGTCCTATATGAGTATTTAGGACGGTTCAATTGCAAGTGATAGTTCATTGTCTTCTGATAGATGTTTTGTTCTTTGTTTTTATGGGTGCAGCTCTCAAGTTTCCAGATACATCTGATGCGTTTGGCGTTTATTCATTAGTATTTTCTGGTGGACTTGTGGCAGACAATGAAATTCGTGTAGTGTATTTTGCATTATTGTCCGCATTAACATCTAAATTACCTCCTGAAACTACAATAGTGAGTGATAGTACGGGTATGGAATTTCTCGTCTTAACCTGCACTTGCTGCTTTTTAGTTAGTTAGGACTACTGTTTTCCATAGATTGTAGAAATTTTGGGATTAGCATATGTTGTGTGTGGTCAGTTTCATAGGATAAACTAGATTTTTCATATGACTATATTTACAAGCATTGCAAAATTTTGTGTAGTGTAGATGTTTGGAAGGCTACAGAGATTGAGTACAACAACAAGCTTCCACTGCTACAGTCTGCCACATCTGTTGCGGTGTCATTTGTCATTTGTAAAGTTGGTTCCTACTTGACCAAATATATTGGGATTTATACAATGCCAACAATTACAACCCTCGTTGTTATCTTAGCAACCATTTTCCCTAAGCGGTTTGCTTATCTTGCTTCTTCGGGTGAGGCTATGGCTATGATTCTAATGCAGGTAACCTTTTGTGCATTATTTGGAGTATGACCTTTTCATCGGGAATAGCCAGTGAAACTAAACTCTAGTTGATAACTTCTGTGCATTTTTTTCTCTGTCAATCCATCCACTCTTCATGGTTTACCTTTACCCTAATTCTTTTAAATTTGGTATATCATCGCTAGTTCTACCCAACTCTATATGGAATGACTTATGTGGCACATCGTTTGTTTCATTGTGGTCTCTTTTAAGATTTCCCTCCATCCATGGAAGAGATATTCTAGTGTGACCGTTGTTTGGTTTTTTAGAATCATTCACTTTTGTTCAGATTCCACTAATTCTCCCTTCTAGCTCTTACTGTAACAAAATCATGTGTAAGAACCCCAAAGAGGGAGGGGTTTGAACCTTTAACTTCTTTATTATCGAATCATATATTCTGTCAGTTGACCTCAGTTCTTGTTTGATTGACGAAGTTTTAGTTTGCTTCTATCCACTATACTCTATCCACACATTTTAAAATTCTAATGATCTTTATAAATCATTGTTTCGAGATAGGTTTTCTTTGTTGCATTGGGAGCAAAGGGAAATATATCCATCACCAGCTGTGCACCACAGATAATCATGTTTTCTGTGGTCCAGATTTCAATTCATTTTGTCATAATCTTTGGTCTTGGAAAATGGCTACGCTTCGACCTGAAGTCGCTCTTGATAGCATCCATTGGCAATGTTGGAGGCCCCACGACAGTCTACGGTATGGCCATGACGAAGGGTTGGGGTTCAATAGTTATTCCAGGAATTCTTGCTGCAATTTTGAGAATCTATGTTGCAGCGGGCATAAGTATTGGATTGATTAGTATCTGCTCTTTAAAAAATGTAAAATAATTCATATTTGGATTATAAAATCTTTTGTTTCTTCAAAAGTATGCAAAACTATTGTTAGAGAATAACTATTTTAAATTGTTTTCTAAAAAACATTGGATGAGAACTATATACTACTTATGCAGAGCACATTTAGAGCATTTCTTGCAAAAGTTCATCTTAGATGTAAATTCTTCTCCATTTTTAGATTTTTTTTTTTTGGGCTTTCTTCTTGATCCTATTGTGGCTGACAGAACTTTCAAGCATCTCTTTATTTTGGATTGAAGCATTCAGATTTTTCTTTTTGATAGTTGCAGTTTAATTTTAGATGGTTCGAATTTTCTTTTGCCTATTATTTACTTTTTATTTTTCTTTTCTTCACTTTCTTTTTTTTTTTTTTTTTTGAAACCACTTTTCTTCACTTTCGAGAAGCTTGCCAACTGTTTTTTTCTCTTTTTTTTTAATCATATTAATGAGAAATTTGTTTCTTGTTTAAAAAAAAAAAATAATAAAATAAAAAAAAAAAAAAAATATATATATATATATATATATATATATATATATATATATATATAAATTTTGTAGGGGTTTGGATGAGGAATTGTAGAGTGAATATAAATGAGAGATTATTTTGAGAGATTATAAATAAAAGTTTATTTTGATTGATTAGAAATTTGAATTTTAGTAATAGCTTGTTTAGGTGTGGTTATTTGTATAGAAGTTGGAGTCAATAGCTCGCTTGGATAGATGGTTTTTATAGGAGCGTTGCGGACAATAACTTGTTTGGATGTGATTAAAAATGTGTGATTATTGTGAGGAGTTAGAAATGAATACTTAGACATAAATGAATAGATATGAGTGGTTGGAAATGAATGATTATTTTGAGTGATAGAAATAAGTGATTATTTTGAATGGGGGCTTCACCCAAATTCTTCTCTTTCTTCTAACTCTTTTTATGCATTTTTTTAGGAGAGAGGTGAGAAGAGGTAAGAAAATGATAAATTTATTTATTTATTATTATTTTGCCACCTTTTCCATTTTTAATTATGGTTAAGTTTTTTTTTTATTTAACTCAAAGACTATTTTTAAACCTTTTAAATAGTTTGAAGATCAAAATTAGATTTTTGAAAGTTCATGAAATAAAATGAAATAAAAAAGACAATTTAAAGACTAAAATTGGACTTTTGAAAAGACTAAAATTAAACTTTTGAAAGTTGAGTATAACACCTATAAATTTCATAAATGACTATACGGATAAAACACACAAAGCTTCTATATTCCAAATAAAAAAATCGATGAGGTTCACATAAGGAGCACAAAGAAAGGCATGTCAACCCAAGGTTTAGACCTAAAAGTCTAAACTAAACGCTGGTTCTCGTAACCCAAAAAATTCGTCTAAATCTCATCACCTCATATATTCGACAAATTCTGCAAGAAAAGACAATGAAACACGGTTGTGAGTATAAAATACAAAGTAGCTAATCGGGGAGATGAAACAAACCGTCAACCACACAAACTAAAAAGGTCGATATCAAAGAACCTGGAATGTTTCCCAAGCTGAAGAACTCAAGGACTCATGAAACTGAATTGTGATTCCATTAGGTTTAATCACTGGAGCAAGGTGACATAAGTCAAAGTACAACCCACTTAGCAACACAAAGGTGTCACCCCTTACTATTGCTATACTAGTCGAAACACACAAGCTTGACCCACCCCAAATCTCACGTAACCTTCTAATATCCAACGTAAGGCATGAATCCTAGAGCACACCATTCATGTACCAATTGAAAACTGCCAGGAAACATGATATCTCCAAACCAACAAAGTGACCTCTTACTATATTAGCGATGAATGATCTCACTAACCGAACAATTACCCTATGAAGTAAACTTACACCATCCTGAAATTGGAGAAGCCAACTCAACTCTACAACATATTAATGGAGGTGACCTCCAATATAGATAAAGAAGCAACCTTCAATGTCACGAAATCTACGAATAAACACATATCAACTAAACACTTTCAATGGTTAAACTACCTCTAGAATCTTGGTCTCAAATCTAAAACTCAAACAATAGTTTGGAACTTGTGCTTGACCTTCTCTGACCTAGCTGATCCACTACACGTCCAATAAACACAAACTGGAGTTGTTTGAATCCTTGGCCTCACACTCTCATAGCCTTACATGTCTCACATGATCAAATTCCTTACACTTAAATTCAACTCTCTTGGACCTAAACTCTACAACTTCCTTTACTTAATAATCAGGCTCATTTCACTTCAATCACAAAAACTGCCGATAGATAGGAAAATGGTCATATGTCCTTGATTTACTTCGTGTTATGTATGCTTTATGCCACACTGTAACTTTTAATGTCAATCCTACTATAGTCCTCGAGCCAAATATGAACCTGCATGACAACTTGGTAAGTCAAAGGCATAAATCTTCTTCTAAGTACAAACATCCACAATAATAAAAAAAATAGTCCCCAATTTAATAATCTAGTTTTCAATTTGATTTAGATGATTCAAAATTCATATGATATTTCAATATTACTCCCTTTTCATTCTTTAAATAATGATTAAAAAAAAATTGAGATAATAAAATAGCAAGTATTTTTATATCAATTAAAATAACTAATTACATAATTTAATATCGACAAAAATGATCATTAATTTAATTTTAAATTTTCATTTATTTATGAGAATTTATCATCAGCAGCACATTTTAGCTTTTGTATTACATTTGCAGCACAATTTCTAAAATAATTTCATCTATGTCATATTAATTTCTATCAATGATAAAACTCAACTAGTGATAGAACTCAATTTGAAATTCTATCAATAGTAGAAAATTCAAGCAGTGATAGAAGAAGTCTTTCATTTATTGAATTCTATCACTTATAGAATTCAACTAGTGATAAAATTCAATTTGAATTTTTTGCTACGAATGAATTAGTTTTGATTTTATACTATAGATGGAAATATTTTATCTTTTTTTGTTATACATGCAAAATCCCCTTTATTTATAGAATGATTATTTTAATTTTTAAGTAAATTTAATTTTAAAAAAGAAAATAAATTTTTAAACAAAAACATATCAAAGAACTTAATTAAACCCAGTCACACTTAACCCTAAACCCAGTCTCGCTTAACCCTAAACCCGCATTAAAAGAAAAAAGCGAACCAGCTGAATCCACGTTCAGTCGCCGTCCGATCAAGCTCGCCGGAAATGGCTTCACAGTTCGCAATTCTTCACTCGAAATCGCCTCAAGTTCAGCTTCCATGCTTGTCTTCAACCAGAATTTCAGCCACATTCTCGAGGAACATGGCCATGGTACCTCAACCACTGGTTCAACAGTTATCATTCTCATCATCATCATCATCCATTGAAATTTCAGGCTGCAGATTCTTCCATTTTCCCAGAAATAGTTTTGGAAATGTTCAATTGAGACGAAATGTTGCTGTTAAATCTCATCTCCCGCTTGTTTCTCCGGATGATCAGTGGGGCAACTTGGCCGTGTTATTCTCCGCAGGAGCCCTCGGTATCTGGTAAACTTTTACAATTTTATTTTTCTTGATTGGATTATTGGAAATTCCGTTAAGGAGAAATTAGTGAAAGTATATTCTGAATGTGTTTATGTGAATGCTTGTTGTTTATGATAGAGTTGTCCAGTGGTCAAGAAGGCCTCGGGGAATTAAAAGGAAATGATTTTAATCCATAATGACTAATTATCTAGAAATTAATTTTCTACCGATTTCTTTGACTTCCAAATGTTGCGGGGTAATGCAGTATGTCTTTGTGACATTAGTGAGTGTGTGCAACAACAACTTGGCCTTTTGTTTTTAGCCTAATTTTGTGCCTTTTGTTTTTGTTTCTTTTCTGTGTTTAGTTTACGATTGAATTTCTAATCCAATCTTGCACTTGCTTTTGTTGAATAATTTTTTTGGGGGGACCATATCTCAAACACCAATTGGTAACGAGGGGTTATTAGATAGTATGAGGTTCTATCTCAAAATTAATTGGCAATGAGGAGATTAGCTCACATATATTATAAATCTGTCGAAGATTCCTTGTGGGATAAAATAAGTATCTTCAACTGGGATCATTATGGATGCTATGCACTTTAATATTTACAACAACACTAGAAGGACTTTATTTGACCACTTAGTCGATCCATGATTGTTAGATTGTTGGTGTTTTTTTTTAAATAGAAACATTTCATTGATATTATGAAATATGGGAACAAGTCTCATTCCGAGAAGGGTTTACAAAATATAGTTGCCAATTAGCAATGAAGGAAGATAAATTATAGCTAGAAAGAGAGGGCATAGCCGCATAGATTTGCACCAAAAATATGTAGATGGCAGTGTTAACTCAAAAAGATGGTCCGTTATCTTAGCGACGCCTTTAAAAATATGATTGTTCCGTTCGGTCTATGTCAACCATAAGAACGACCTACAAAAGGCTAACCAAAAAAGCTTTTGATTCCCATGGAAAGGGTGTCCCACAAGGATGATTGACAGGAAAGTGTTTATATCATTTGGAAGGATCATTGACCGGCCAATGTTATACAAAGTATCACGTGTAAGTGCAACTGCACAATGGATGAACAAATGTGATTGGCATTGTCCATCGGTTTTGCACATAACACACCAGCCGGGAGATAAGTTCATATATGGCATCCATCTTTGTAGTCTATCAATAGTATTAATTGCGCCTTTACTCAACTCCCAAGTCCCAAATGAAGATCTTGACTCTTTTTTTTATAATAGTCTTTCCAAATTTCCTTAGACAAACAAGAAACGATTTGGCCACTATTTCCAAGCAAGCTTGTTACAAATGACCTTACTGAGAAATTATTTGTGGTGTCAAGTGACCAATTCCAAGAATCAAGTGAATCGTGGAAATTGAGACGATCCAAATAGGTAGAGAGGGACACCCATTGAGCGGGTTAGATCATTGATGTTGTTAATGGGCAGTCTATGACTAGTTTAGCACAAATTTTCCAATGGTGGCCTTCTAGCGGGTTAGTAGCCAAACCAGGCTGTAGGTTGTCTCGAGATTGAAATTTAGCGAAGGAAACTTGGGAACATATTTAAGATTTTTGTAGCCACATTCTTACAATATTATAAATTAGAGAACTTTTGGATGTCAAACTTCTGAGATTAGAGGAGATGCAAGTTATTATGTACACATAAAGGAAAAATTTGGCAATGACAGGATTTAGTCTTGATTCTTTAGAATGTATAGAATATTATGAATAAAATTTTGGACCTTTTATGTTAATAGTTTTTATTGTTTTCTTTAAATTGAAGGTCCGAGGAAACAAAGATTGGTAGTGCACTAAGTGGTGCTCTAGTGAGCATATTGCTAGGACTTGCCGCTAGTAATTTTGGGATCATTGCATCTGATGCTTCAGCTTTTCCAATTGTTATGGAGTTTTTGCTACCGTTAGCAGTTCCTTTGCTGCTATTTAGAGCACATTTGCGTCATGTAATAAAGTCTACTTGGACAATTCTCTTGGCATTTTTGTTAGGTTCAGGTAATGCTCCTCATGAAAACTACGGCCTCGTTGATAACCATTTGGTTTTTTGTTTTTCGTTTTTGAAATTTAAGACTACAACAACTATCTTACCATATCTTTTTTCTTACTTAGATATCTACCTCTCACTTATATTTGTAAAAACCGAATTAAAATTTGGAAACAAAAAAAGTAGCTTCCAAAAATTTGTTTTTGTTTTTAAAAGTTGGTTATTATTCACCTACTTTCTTAAGAAAAGATGAATACATTTGTAGGAAAGGTGAAACACATTGTAGAAAATTTGAGTAAGAACAGACTTAAATTTTAAAAACTAAAAACAAAAAACCAAATGATTACCAAACGGGGCTACATGATCTCATTGTGAGTTTTTGGTTCTCAAATCTTATTAATCAGTGTCATGTTGATTAGATCTTTATGAGCCATTGTGACTTAGTGGGAATGATGTAATCATTAAAGTATTATTTGAACGACTGGTTTTCTTTTTCTTGACTTTGGGAAATGCTATGTACTTTGGAACCCTCTTCTTAACTGATATATGCAAATCAGTTTGCGAGAATAACCACTATACAAAGTATGACCGCCTCCCAATAGAGTTTTTTGTTAAATTTAAATTTAGATTATCAACTAAAAATTATGGTAGAACAATTCATGAATACTAATACATGGTCACTTAGTAGATATGAGTGTTTATAATTTGAATCTCAAATATGTTCAATCTATGGTGGCCACTCATTTAAGAATTATATATGATGGGTTTCCTTGGCATCCGAATGTTGTAGGGTCAGGTGGTATGTTCTGTGAGAATAGTTGAGGTGTGCGTAAACTGACCTAAACACCCATAAATTAAAAAAAAAATCTTAATTATGTTTATCATTTGACCTTTATGTGGCCACGACACTTTTAGTTACTAATGGTGATATTTTATATTTGTGGATTAGGTTGATGTCCAACAAATTACATTGGTTGTTAATCTTATAAGTTATCTTCAAACAGTAGATTCAAACATTAGATTCTTTTTTGGAGGTTGGTGGTTCAAATTCCCGCACCCCAATTATGGTTGAACTCAAAACATTAGGTTCTTTTCAGTCAATATTCTATCACACCATGTAGGATCATGATATGATCCAGGATCTAGATTATATCAAAAGATAACAAATTACAAGATAAGCCAAGTTTTGATAGGAACAGTTTTGATAGGAACTTGGAACCTCCCTTCTCAAGAGAATCTCTTGAGCCCTACAATAAATCACTCAATATTTGGATGTCTAAACCCTAACCTAACCCACTCTATTTATAACAAAATACTAACTTATTCTCCAAGTAATGGCTAAATAGAGCCCTAGGCCCAATCGAGTCCTAGGCCCAACCTTATCAATACCCACCCCTTTAAAGCACATTGTCCTCAAGGTGGGCATACACAAAAATAGAAAAATAAAAATTGTTGGTTTTTTTTTTTTTTTTCCTGGCGGCAGCAGCGGCGATTGCTGCAGCGGCGCGTCAGTGGTGGAGGCGGCGGTGACGGAGGTGGTGGCGATGGCGGTAGCGGCAACACTGGTGGTGGTGGCGGCGGCAGTGTCGGAGGTGGCGACGGCGGCGATGTTAGAGGTGGTGGCCGCGGCAGCAGCGCCGCAGGTGGGGTTGGTGATGGCAGCGGAGGTGAGGGCAACGGCGGTGGCAGAGGCGGAGGCGGAGGCGGAGGCGGCGGCCACAATGTCGGAGGTGGTGGCAGTGATGGTGGTGATAGTGGCAGCTTCAAAACCCTAGCCGTCGTTGTTTTTTCCAATATAATTTCTTTGCTCTCTCTAAAACACTTTTTTAGGTCATTGAAACTCTCCTTTAGGTCTTCTCTAATTTCTTTTTTTAGAGAAGCTACCTCTTCTCTGAGGTCTTTTTTCAAGTTCACCATCAAACTTTGCAACTCTTCTTGAATGAAACGAAGAACTTCTTGATCCATCTCTACAACCAAGAATCGAACAGCTCTGATACCAATTGATATGATCCAGGATCTAGATTATATCAAAAGATAACAAATTACAAGATAAGCCAAGTTTTGATAGGAACTTGGAACCTCCCTTCTCAAGAGAATCTCTTGAGCCCTACAATAAATCACTCAATATTTGGATGTCTAAACCCTAACCTAACCCACTCTATTTATAACAAAATACTAACTTATTCTCCAAGTAATGGCTAAATAGAGCCCTAGGCCCAATCGAGTCCTAGGCCCAACCTTATCAGATCATCTTGACGAGCTCGGTTGTTATTCTCTTTCTTTGGATAGTTGGAACAACAATTGGAACTTCAGTGGCATATTCTTTGGTACCAATGCGAACACTTGGTCGAGATAGTTGGAAAATTGCCGCCGCACTAATGGGAATGCGTATTGGTGGAGGTTATGTTCTTTCTTCATCTCATCTTCAAGTATTTAGGCGGTTTCAATTGCAAGTGACGCATTGGGTCATTGAACTACTATTTTTTTAGTTTTCTATCTTCTGATAGATGTTTTGTTCTTTGTTTTTGGGTGCAGCCTTCAATTATGTTGGTATATCTGATTTTTTTGACATTTCATCGTCCGCATTTGCTGCTGGACTTGCTGTAGATAAAGTAATTTGTGCACTGTATTTTGCAACATTGTTCACATTAGCATCAAAAGAACTTCCTGAAACTACAAGAAGAAATGGTACGTACATGTGATTTCATTTTCTCAGCCCCAATAATTTTCTACAGATTTTCGTATATTGTAGGAATTTTTGGGATTATCTTGTGTTGTGTGGGGTCAGTTTCATAGGATAAACTAAAATTTTCAGAACTATATTACCAAGCATTGAAAAATTAAGCCTTTTATTGAAGTTCTGTGTAGGGTAGATGTTGAGAAGGATACAGAGACGGAGTACAACAACAAGCTTCTAGTATTACAGGCTGCCACTTCCCTTGCTGTGTCATTTGCCATTTGTAAAATTGGTTCCTATATGACCAAATATTTTGAGATTCCAGGTGGTAGCATCCCAGCAATTACGATCGTTATTGTTGTCGTAACAGCAATTTTTCCCAAGTCGTTTGCTTACCTTGCTCCTTCTGCTGAGGCTATAGCTATGTTTATAATGCAGGTATATTTGCTATGCAAATCCATTAACTTTTCATGCTTTACCTTTACACTAATTTCTTTAGATTTGGTATCTATACAATTCTATTTTGAATGACTTATGTTGGCACACGGTTTCATCGTGGTCTCTTTAAGATTTCCCTCCCATCTATGGTAGAGATATCTAGTGTGGCCAATGTTTGTATTAATGGAAAAATACCCATTTTAAGAGCTTAGTTTTCACATTCATACACTTTTGTCCATACTTCCTTCTACATTTATTTATTTATTCATTCATTATTAGTACTGTTTTTTTTTTGTTAAGAAACAATTGTTTTGATATGTAAAATTACAAAAAGAGGGACTAAATATCCAAAGGGAGAGATACAAAAAAGCACTCACCTATAGTATAGGATGAGAGTTACAAAAGGGCACCCCTATTTGCAATGAGGCTAGTCCCCAAGAGGTGGCACAATGGTTGAAGACTTGAGTTTTGAAAGTGTGCTCCTCCCAACGTTTTAGGTTCGAGATTCACCTGTAGATACTTCTAGTGTCTCCATTCCATCGATGTCTCTCGGTGTCTAAGGGACGGGCGTGGTTACCGTTGTTTCAAAAAAAAAAAAAAATTGAAATGAGGGTAGATAAACTATAATGAGCAAATAAAGAAATTCTCCCAAAGAATCTTCCTTTTCCTTTATGAAAGTATGACCCATGAGAGACATGGAGAGGAATTCTTGCATAGTCTGTGGCTGTGGGTAAACCCCTCTAAATGTCCATCCCACAAAATCCCACAAACCAGAAAAGAAAGGGCAGTGCAGCATAATGTGGCTAAGAGACATAGAATTGTTTTCCCTTGTACTAATCACCAAATAAAAAATTCACAATGATTTTATTGAAAACTAAGCACAAAGAGGTTCATCCCTCCTCACTCTTGAGTCCTAGACAAAAATTTTAGTCTGCTTCCAATGATAAAACTTAATGCATGTGCAATTTGTAGGTTATCCACATATTTTGAAATTTTTACTCTTACATCGTCTCGAGACAGGTTTTCTTTGTTGTAGTAGGAGCAAGGGTAAATATATGGAGTGTCGTCAACACTGCACCGAGTATCTTCGTATTTTCTCTTGTCCAGACTGCAGTCCATCTCGCCATAACCATTGGTCTCGGAAAACTTCTTCACTTCGACATGAAGTCGTTGTTGATAGCCTCCAATGCCAACATTGTAGACCCCACTACAGCCTGCGTGATGGCCGCAAATAAGGGTTGGAGTTCAATGACTATTCCGGTAATTCTTGTTGGGTTTCTAGGAAGGGCTATTGCAACGTTCCCTAGCATTGTATTAGGATTGATATTAAAATACATATGAAACTATTCAAAATTAGATCATACATTCACTTTGTTTCTCCCAAAGTGTGCAGAATTGTTGTTGGAGAATCCTTTTGTAGGCAAGGCATATTTAGAGCATCTATGTGTATTTCTTGTAAAAGTTGATCTTTGATGTAAAATCCTTTTGTAGTACATGCTCATGAACTAAAGGCATTGTTTGTTGTACATATACAAAATTGATCATCTGAATGCTACAATCATTTTGAAGATGTACCTCCTTAAAACCATCTCTAATAGAAATGTCTAATCCTATTACCAGTATGGATGATAAATATTAGATCTTATTGAATGTAGAATAAAGTAAGTTCAATCTTATTAAGAATATGATAAAGATACGAGGTTATTATTCTGAAGAAAGGATTGACATACATCAAGTCATTGACTAATTTTGAGCTTGAAAGTTATCTCAAGAAGGGTCTAAGTACCTTTTAACACTTATTTTGGTTCCTATAAATTTTGTATCCAAGAGTGATTCGTATCAATTTTGTGTGAGACGAGTTCGCTCACCTTCAAGTTTGTGTCATAGGAGTTTTATCACCTTCAAATTTGTTTAGTTTTATATTTGTAAATACTTTCTCTTTTAAAAAAATGGTAAATGTTGTCTCCAAGGTATGGCGCATGATTGAAAAATTGGATTTTGAGGATATGCTCTTCTCAAGGTCTCGAGTTCGAGACTCATGTGACATTACTCTTTTGATATTTTCGGTATTTGGCTTAGAGACGGACGTAGTTACACTTGTTTCAATAAAAAAAATTGTAAATGCTTCCTCGATATTTGTTGAGTTCAAAAGGAGAATTAGAATTAATAACCTCTTAATCACCCTTTGAATAATATATATAGTTTATACCATATAAATTTTGTTATAGACAAAAATTTAAAGGAAAAAAGAAAACCCTCAATTCCATTAAAATACATTCCGATTTTTTTTTTTTTTTTTTGACAGACAATACATTCCGAGTTAAAATAAATGTTAAGACTGTTAAAATTTTAGTCTCCTTGGAGAGTGTAACAAAGGGTAATTTTGATGCATTATCCACCAAAAAAACCTAAAATTAGTATGGTTCTGAATGTTAAATAAAAAAGAATTATAAATTAATAACCAAGGTGGAAGATTGGTTCTTACAATCTCTTAAAAATAAATACACAATTTATTTTTTTTAAATAACCGAATGGGTAGGTGACGCGATTGGTTATCTGGTTTGGTATTAATCCATTTTCACTGCACGGTCGAATTCGATCTTTAAAATCGATATTAAAAATAAATAAATAATAGGTATTATACTATAAATTGAACTCCTCATCTCCTCATTTCTTATTTGTCAAAAACTCTCTTACCTACTAAATCATTCTCGAATAACTTTCTTTTGATAAAATGAGTGGATGAGTTCGCCAACAAGAGAATAGTAGTTCAACAGTGCACCCAATGATTAGAAATTCCTTTACATAAAAGGAGGTAGAAGTAAAAAAAAGAAAAGAAAAGGGCACTCCAACTTGCTTTTATTGGTCATCGGATGTATATACATGCCATTGAGCTACTACTTTTATTAGTTTCTGATTTTACTCGTTAGATATATGATCAACAAATGGGAAAAAAAAAGAATCTACCTTCATTTAGTCTATATATTTTAAAATTTAAAATTTTTATCTTTCAATAATATACTTATATATATATTTTTTCTTTGAGTACATATGGGGATGAGAGACAAATACTAATTCTTGGAATCGAATCTGTGACGCTAGTATTGAACTGATTTACAACTACATTGTGTCATTAACCCATTCGATCAATAAAACTTATATTTAGTTAGTTACATAATATGATATTCACTAAGATGATAACTAAATTAATTTCAAAATTTAATATACGAACGAATTGATTATTTTAATTTTTAAGAGAATTGAATTTAAAATAAATAAAATAAATATAAAATTAAATTTTTTTAAAAAAATTAAAATTGACATCAGTGCAGTCCATGAACCAGTAGGCCATGGGTACAAATCCTCCCAATTGTTTTGAACTAAAAAAACTATCATTAAAAAAAAAAAAAGAATTTGTACATTAGATGGTGTAAATAATTCAATTATTAATCTAAGGTTTTATTGATAAACCTTCAAAGTCTAGGGTATAAATAAATTGAATTTTGTCCTAAAAACTAAATTCAACCCTTTATTATATTTTAGAGCTTTCAAATTATGAATTGTACTCCCTTATTGTACTATCATTTAGTTCAACTCTTGGTCAATGTACTACCACTACAAAAAATAGTTAACTTTTTTTTAGATCGTTCATTTCTAAGAGGTCTACCCAATGAATTATATTGTCTTAAACAAGTGTGAGAATATGACTTTTTAAAACTCGATCTTAAGATATGAAGTTTTAAGTTGATTTTTAATTAATTGTGAGATTTATGCAGGTAATAATTTGAATCTCTTATCACACAGATTATAAATACCTACTTTAGGGATCGAACTCATAACCGGTGGAATAAAATGGAAATGGATTAATAAGAGCAACTATAATAATTTATATTATTAAGTAGTATCACATATTTTCTTATAATATTATATTAATAATACATAATTTTTTATTAATCAGTATTCTTCAACATATTAATGACTATAAATGTAAACTTACACTTTAAATTTTGACTATATTTATAATTACTTGTCAAAAAGATTATCCAATATAATTTTTTAATTAAATATCTAAATTATTAGTTTTTTTTAATTCAATAATAATGAATAGGAGGTTGGAATCTTATAACCTTTTGACCACAAATATGTTTATGAGCTGTTTTTTATTATATTATTATTAGAGAATTTACTTTCAACCACACATTCTACCTCCTCTTGTAGCACAATTTCTAAAATAATTTATTTATAGTACATTATTTTCTATCAGTGACTAATGATAGAATGAGTGTGATAGAACTCAACTAGTGATAAAATTCTATTTGGATTTTGTACATGAATTAGTTTTGATTTTGTGTTATAATCGGAAATATTTTGCCTTTTTTTTTTTTATTATACATGCAAAATCTCTTTATTATTATTAAGAGTTATGACAACTTGGTCTTAAGAAATTATTTATGTCTTTCAGCTGCTCCTCTCTCGTCCCGGCTAAAAAAAAAACTTCTTTCTTGTTGGCTATTAACATTGGATTTGATGTAACCTCAAAAAAAAAAAAAAAAAAAAAACATTGGATTTGATTGTTAACATATGTAACTATACATCATGATTTCTCTGCTTGCATGATAAATTAAACGAACTATTAAACAATAATCTACAAAATTTCATCTACTTTCTTAGTAAATTGTTTTAGTTCAACGACAATATTTTAGGACTCGAGAGCTTTGAATTTGTAATCTTTAGGGCGAAAATAGATGTCTAACTTCACTTCGTTTTTCTTAAGCATTTATGTCTAGTATCAAATGTTTTGGATCAAAGATACCAATGATGTGTCCTTGTCAATGAATCAAGTATGTGAAAACAATTAACAAATGGTCAGAAATGAAAGAGAATGAAGGAAAAAAATTAAGATAAGGTTGATGTTTCAAAGATCAATATATAATGTTTTGACTTTGCAATTCTTTCATTATATTACAAGATCAATATTTCAAACCTTACTTATTTAGAGTAGATCAGCATGTTTCATGTTATTTCTTTATCCACATCTATGCAATATTAAGTCATTATATTATATGAAATTAGTTACAATATATTTTGGATCAAATATATCTTAGTTGTGTGATTCTTTAATAACCAATCAAGTACGTAAACACAATACATAATTTATATATTTTTTATGTAAAACAATAACATATGATATTAAATGTTAGAGAGTGAAGGAAAAATTAACATGATGCTGATAGGTTGATGTCCTAAGATATATATATTGTTTGACTTTCGAATTACTCCAATTATAGTATAAGATCGCTATTTCATAACTTGTTTAGAGTAGATAAGCATGTTTCATGTCATTTCTTTCTCTACATTTAAGGAAAGGTTTTCTCAAAATACCAATTTGCAATTTTTAAATTTTTTACAAATTGTATTTTGACATGTGTGACACTATTCGAAAGGCAAACAAAAGTGTAGTCCTACATTGGGTGTAGATCTTAGGAATAAGAAGGGAGGATGCTATCTCCATTGATACAAACCTTTTTGGATGAAACAAAAAACAAAACCATGTGGCACATTACCAAATTAGACAAATATCATACCAATGTCGAGACCTTATTGAGAGTTGTTGTCTTAATAAGTGGTATAAGAATGGTTCCCTAACTTAGTCATGTATGTAGAATCTTCGCGATGTTAATCAAATAACTTGTGAGCTTTGATGTGATATATTGACATAAATCATCAGAAATTGAGCTAGTACTGCTATGATTAGGGTGCTAATTATATAAATATGAAATATGCTCAAATGTAATAAGGATAGATAAGTGGTTGAGTTTTCATGATGTTCAAATATAATTTGAAAGGATCCATGGACCATGGTTGAGCTAAAGTGGACTCAAGTTGTAATTCGGAAAATAACTATTCAACGAGGGAGAGACTGGTACGAAGTACTAAATAAGGAGAGATCTTAGATATAAGAGGGAGGACAACCATCTCTATTAATATTAAAAATAAATAAATAAATAAAAATGAAGACACCATATCCTAAGTAAAAAAATGTCCTGTCAAGGGTTGTCATCTTAACAAACATGATTGGAGTACATCTTTAACCTTATGTGACAAACTAGTATTGAAGCCAGAACTGCTCATTATTTGGCTTTTTTTTTCTTTCAAATCTTAAAATTGAAATAAACATTTTTTTTAGAACATTTTAAAAGTATCAAACTCTTACAACAACTCATGGTAGAGCCAAGAGCCAACAAAAAGGACAATTATTTCTCTTGGTTTGACTTCAATTCTATATTATACATAAAAAATTGAGATTTTATCTTGAAGAAAAGGTTTGAGATTTGCAGTATTCTTTCGATATAAAAAGTTAGAATGTAAAATTTTGCTCGGTTCCCTCGATGATGACCCGCATCATATGCACCAGCCTTGTGAGTTCTTCAAGTTTGAGCATATAAATATAAAGCCAATGTTAAAAAATATTTCCACAAAGGTTTTGAGTTTCTTGTGGTTTAGAAGAAAAAAGATGGCAATAATGGCTCAAGCTGTGAAGATGATTTTTTTGTTAACTTTTGTGTTATGGCTTTGGCTTTGGATTATGTTACCCACTAAGCTTTATATGAATATTTGGACTCCTAAGCTCAATATGAAACTCAGCTCCACTTATTTTAGAGAACAAGGTATAACTTTTTCTTTAATTTCTCAATATTTGATTATTATTTTGAGCCTGTTTTTTCATAAACTTAATTTTCTTTCAATGTTTTTGCAGGCATAAATCTTCTGCTTTTCTCATTTCCTGTCATGTTTATGGCAGTTTTGGGCTGTTTTTATCTCCATCTGCAGAAAAAATCTTCACAAGATCCTAAACCCTTTTCTACACAAAGGTTTTTCTAATTTTTTTTTTCTTTCTTAATCTGGATTGTATAGTCAAGAAAAGTTAAAATTCAGTCATTTTAGTGTTGAGCTGGATATCAGGTTCTAAATAGTTGAGAGATAGTTTTAACATTTATAAGATAGACGAACTATTTCGGTCATATACCAATTGATTTACTATCTAATATGATAACATGGACTCTAATTTTTTAAAAAAAACAAAACTACGAACCAAAATGACTCCAAATTCTAAGTTGGAAGCTCAAAACTTATAAGGATTTTTTTTTTTAATGTGTGTTTTGGAATTGGGTTATTTTGTAGGATCCGAGGAGATTCATTTCTAAGAAGACCAGTTGCTGTAATGAATACTTTGGGGATTGTAAATACTTTGGAGGCTGTGTTTGCATTTGCATTTTGTATCCTTTTGATTTGGTCTTTTGGTAATTACTTGTACATCAGTTTTGGCAGTCTTCACATGGATAACGTTGGCGAGACTATGTAAGTTTTCATTCTTAAGGCTGAATTAAGCTCTCATTTAGGCTTTAATATTTGAAAGTTCTTCTAGCGTGATCGAAAAACCACTATTTTAGCATGTGGAAAGCGTTTCAGACTCAAATTTATTTTTCCCACCGATTATAATAACCGGTAATTGTCTCAAATTCAAGTCGTCATTTCACATAACATATGTCCCCGTTTGAGGTTAACCATTATTTCATTTTCCCTATTATAATAGTATGCATTCCAAACACTGTTTGTAATAACCCAACTGGTGTCCCAAACATACTTACCTTAAATCTTCCCATTGCATAAACTCGAACTTGTAAATCATATATATGCAAGTTTTAAGTTTTTTTTAGTAAATTAATGAAATCTTGTTTTAATTCAAGTTTGAATTTTTGTAACTTTGGTTTTGTTCAGTTGGCAATCAAGGTTTAGAAGTGTATCATTGAGAGTTGGGTATGTTGGAAATATATGTTGGGCATTTCTGTTCTTTCCAGTCACAAGAGGTTCTTCTTTATTGCCCCTAATTGGACTCACTTCAGAATCAACCATCAAATACCACATTTGGCTTGGCCACATTTCTAATTTCCTCTTTGCATGGCATACCGTTGGATTCATCATCTACTGGGCCATGACTGATCAAATGGCTTTGGTAAATTCATTTACTTTATTCTAATATTTGTTCTTTTAGGTCAACAATGGCAGGTGGAAATTCATCTAAATAGTCATGTTTTGTTCTTTTTCTGATATGAGTGTCCGGATTATACATATCTCCACGATTCTCATAGGACAAATCGTCTGATCCTACAACATTTTATTGTGAAAGAAACTCACGGAAAATAAATTTATAGATAGTCGATCACCATAAATTGAACCCATAGTCTTTTAGTTTCTCACCCACTTGGCGACTAAGTCAATTTATAATTGTTGAAAATTTTACTCTTTTGTTCTGATTGGTTAGTACTTTGATAATTTTGCAAATTTTCAATTATATACTTTGTGATAATTTAGGAGGAAAGAAAATGTGTGGTGTTCACCTCTTGACTATTCAGTTTGTCTTTTTTTCTTTTTTTTTCTGGTTGGCTTGTATCCCTTGTTTTTTTTTCAGTGCAGAGAATCAAATTCCCATTTTGATTCCTTATCTTGTTCTCTACACATTTGAAAGTGATTGGTCCATTGGGATTTTTATCAGTGATTTTCTAATTCTAAGGACTAGATATAGTAGGACAATCATCTGCTCTAATATTGGTACGGTATTATTCACTTTGGGTATAAACTTTCGTAGTTTTGTTTTTTGTTTATTCAAAAGGTCTTAAACCTAGAGATGGTTGTCCTCCCTCATATGTCCATTTCCTACCCCTTATCTAACCATTGTAGGATCGCACTTTGTTTGTATTTTCAACAAATCCTTCCTCTCTCAAACAACATATCATATACCAGTCTTCTTCATTGAATAGTCATTTTTTTCTAATTACACTTGAGCACACTCTTAGCTCAACCATAGATCCATCCTAATTACACTTGAAGTCTTGAACACATATCATAAGTATCCCTTACCAAAACACTTCTCATAAGCACTTCTCACAGTACATTAGGCTCAATTATAGATTTTCATTATGACTATGTCACTAAGGCTTACAAATTCTTCATTCCATACCATACATGCTTATGTCACCATTTGTTAAGGATGATAGATCCTCGACAAATCTCCACTTTGGTGTAATATATTGTCTACTTTGAACATATGTCTTTATGACTTTGTTTTTTTGTTTAAACCAAAAGGCTCATTCCAATGAAGATGGTTGTCTCCTCTTATGTACTGTCGTTCTGCTCTTTTTCTTCACTCATATACCCATGATCTACCATTTATCTAACGACGGACAAAAAAATTCAACTCCTAAGCTAGCTAGAACCTAGTTATTTTTCTATTGGTATTTTTGCATCTTATGCGTTCCTAACTATATACTAGCTGAATTTGCATCATTGAGCAGTTGAAAGAATGGAGTGTGGACTACGTATCAAATGTTGCAGGAGTGATTGCTATGGGATTTGCCACAATTATCTGGGTCACAAGCTTTCGTACCATTCGTCGAAAAATGTTCGAAGTCTTCTTTTACACCCACCATTTTTACATTTTGTACATCATATTTTATCTAATCCATGTGGGAGCAGCATATGTATGCTACATCCTTCCTGGAATCTTTCTCTTCGTTATCGATCGCTTCTTACGGTTCCTACAATCACAACGACATGTGAGCCTCGTTTCAGCTCGCCATCTTCCTTGTGGTGTTGTTGAGCTCAACTTCCTGAAAAGTCCAGGTTTAGTTTCTCTAAGAGCTGATCATTGAAACCTTTTTTCTCTTTTTCCAAATATTTGATTAGAATTCATTGTTTTCTTATCAGAACTCAGCTATAATCCTACTAGTTTAATGTTCATAAATGTGCCAAGTATTTCCAAGTTGCAGTGGCATCCCTTTACAGTTACTTCTAACAGCAAATTGGAGCCCGATACAGTGAGTGTCGTTATCAAAACTGCGGGAAGTTGGAGTTCGAAACTTCACCAACAACTTTCTTCCTCTGTGGGTCACCTTCAAGTTTCTGTTGAAGGTCCATATGGTCCTGCTTCTACTCACTTTTTAAGGTGATTCTCTATTGCCAAAATGGCCTTTTGAATTAGTTGAGTCTGCTTAAATTTGATTATTAGATTAGTGCCTAGGTTCCAACTCAAAATCAATTATAAATGAGTGGAGTAACTTATATATATCTTATAAATGATAGGAATTTTCTTCACATTTTCAATATGGGATCCTCGATAATAATATCCCTCTTCAAGATAGTGACTATTACAGTTCACCATTCTTAGATCAAATCTTAATTTCATTTTGTTCGATCGAATACTCGTTTGAGTTGAATGAACTCTAATAATATATTAGATTATTGTGGGGGTTCTAAACTCAAAACCAACAAAAAATGAATCGAGTAGCTTATATATTTTTTAAATGCTAGGAGTTTACTTACCTTTCCAATGCAGAATCATTGATATTGATTGATGTTTCTTTTTTTCTTTCGAAGGCATGATTCCCTGCTACTGATAAGTGGAGGAAGCGGAATAACTCCCTTCATTTCAATAATCAGAGAGGTAATGATTCTACGAAGCACGAAATCGAACTGCCATGTTCCACAAATTCGCCTTGTCTGTGCCTTCAAGAACTCCATTGATCTCACCATGCTGGATCTCTTGGTTCCAATATCTAGCAAACAAACAGAGATTTCAAATGTACCATTACAGATTGAAGCTTATATCACTAGAGAAAAAGAAGAGCCTAAAAAATATGCTGAAAATCTCATAAACACAAAATGGTTTAAGCCAAATCCCAGGGACTCACCAGTATCAGAGGCTCTTGGACCAAACAATTGGTTGCTCCTTGGAGCCATTATCTCATCTTCCTTTGTGATGTTCTTGATTCTTTTAGGCCTCATCATTCGCTTCTACATTTACCCAATCGAACGAAATGGTGACGCGGTTTACAATTACAGCTATAAAGTTCTTTGGGACATGTTCTTAGCAGTTGCTTGTATTTGCATATGTTCCAGCTTTGTCTTTTTGTGGCAAAAGAAAACAAATGCTTCAAATGGAAAACAAACTCAAGTTCTCAATGTTCAAACACCAACAACATCACCTGGTTCGTGGATCTATGGCGGCGAGAGAGAGCTCGAGAGCTTTCCGTGTCAATCGCTTGTTCAAGCAACCAACATCCATTATGGGGGCAGGCCAAATCTCAAGAGTAAGTTTTCCTCCCTTTGTATCAACTAAGAGAACATAGATATTAGCAACTAAGAACACCAATAATATATGATAATGTTTTTCAATGCAGAAATTCTGCTGGACTGCAAAGGATCAGATATTGGAGTTTTGGTAAGCGGCCCGACTGGGATGCGGCATGACGTAGCGAAAATATGTTCATCTGCGTATGCTGATAATCTAAATTTTCACTCTATGAGCTTCATCTTCTAAAAACTTGAAAGTACATTGTGTAATTTAAAGTGTGAACTTGTTTCATTACAGTAAATAACCATGTTGGAAATTATATGAAGTCAAAGTGATCCAATGTACATGAATACATTCAACCAAAAAGTTGGAGTTATATTTGTGCCAAATTGAAGTGAGAATACAAACTATAACCACACTTAGCCTAGTGGTCAAAAAGACATTAAGAAGCCAAAAAGTTTTGGGTTGAATTCATAGTGGCCACCTACATATAAATTAAATTCCTACGTGTTTCCATGACATCTAAATGTTGTAGGGTCATG
The DNA here is from genome assembly GCA_036507275.1 of Sicyos edulis. Taxonomy (NCBI): domain Eukaryota; kingdom Viridiplantae; phylum Streptophyta; class Magnoliopsida; order Cucurbitales; family Cucurbitaceae; genus Sicyos; species Sicyos edulis. The sequence continues at coordinate 948,534 of CM071858.1, read as the reverse complement.
CATATCCCATAAGAATAGTCGAGGTGCATATAAGCTAGTCTGAACACTCACAGATATATAAAAAAAGTGATAATACAAACTATAACTTTTGCAAGACCGTCTTAAAACCGAAACATCAAGCTCATGTTATAAAACATGAAACAAAGACAAAAACTAAGTGATGCTTGAACAAGACTATACATAAATCGATGTCTTAAATACCAAGGATTAAACCACCAAACAAAAAAATTAGGCAGGCAAGAAGCAAAAACATGCCAAACTTCAGAAGATAAATGTCAATGATTAACTAGCTAGATAGATGATATGATCCAGGATCTAGATTATATCAAAAGATAAAAGAATAAAGATAAACCAAGTTTTGATAGGAACTTGGAACCTCCCTTCTCAAGAGAATCTCTTGAGCCCTACAATAAATCACTCAATAACTCATTTAACAATTGGATGCCTAAACTCTAACCTAACCCACTCTATTTATAACAAAATACTAACTTATTCTCCAAGTAATGGCTAAATAGAGCCCTAGGCTCAACCTTATCAATACCCGCCCCTTTAAAGCACCTTGTCCTCAAGGTGGGCATAAACAAAAATAGATTTTTTTTTTTTTTTTTTTTTTTTTCCCGGCAGCAGCAGCGCGTCGGTGGGGTGGAGGCAGCAGTGACAGAGGTGGTGGATGGCGATGAGCGGCAACACACGGTGGTGGTGGCGGCGGCAGTGTCGGAGGTGGTGACGGTGGAGATGGCGGCGGCGATGTTAGAAGTGGTGGCGGCGATGGTGGTGGCGGAGGTGGTGACGGCGGCGGCAGCAGCAGCCCGCAGTGGGGTTGGTGATGGTGGCGGAGGTAGGGGCAACGGCGGCAGCAACGACGGTGGGGAAGGCGGAGGCGGCAACGGAGGAGGCGGTGGTGGCGGGTCAAAACCCTAGCCGTCATTGTTTTTTCCAACCTAATTTCCTCCCTAAAACATCGTTTTAGGTCATTGAAACTCTCCTTTAGGTCTTCTCTAATTTCTTTTTTTAGAGAAGCTACCTCTTCTCTGAGGTCTTTTTTCAAGTCCACCATCAAACTTTGCAACTTTTCTTGAATGAAACGAAGAACCTCTTGATCCATCTCTACAACCAAGAATCGGATCTCTACAACCAAGAATCGAACTACTCGATACCAATTGATATGATCCAGGATCTAGATTATATCAAAAGATAAAAGAATAAAGATAAACCAAGTTTTGATAGGAACTTGGAACCTCCCTTCTCAAGAGAATCTCTTGAGCCCTACAATAAATCACTCAATAACTCATTTAACAATTGGATGCCTAAACTCTAACCTAACCCACTCTATTTATAACAAAATACTAACTTATTCTCCAAGTAATGGCTAAATAGAGCCCTAGGCCCAACCTTATCAATAGAGCCTTTGCCTTAGAAGAGTTGGTAGAGGAGTCTCCCTAACCAGAAAACTTAACATGACTTTAAACTACACACTCCATTTTTAGAACATCTCTTCGAGATCGTAGAGAACCACTCTATGTGTCGGCTCTATCTTGAACCCCCTTACTGGTGAATGCATAGCATCGACTGACAGATTTATCTACTCTCCTTCCATATTTTTCTCACATTCGTGCAACTACAGACCTTTTGGAACCAATGTGTTAGGATCCCACAATTGTCCCACATTGGAAAAGTAGAGACACCAACGAGAATTTATAAGATGGGTGAACTACTCCTTTCATTGCCAATTAGTTTTGAGATGAATGTCCACACTATCTAATAAAAGGTATTTTTACTGGTGATCTACACATCATCGTCATTCATATCTTCACCGGGGTATACCGGTGAGAAACCCTTCATCACTAGTGACATCGACAAGTTAGGCTACGCCTACATACAACTCTTTATCTTTGGTGTATTAACTAGTATTTCCAGATTTATTCTAAAGTATTTGCCCCTCCCCCTTTTCTTTTCTTCCCCTTTCTCTTTCCTTATCTATCTTCTATGAAACTCTTTCATATTTTGATAAAACCCGGATCTATTGATTAACAAATCATAACGGAATACACGATAAACCAAGTGATTTGAGGTACTTAGACCTTCCCTGACTCTTGAGATCTCTCAAGCTCTAATTCTCATACAATTCTAAGATGTTTTACTGCTGACTATCCCTCTCTATTTATAATCATAATCTGTAACTAACCTTCTAATTAATTGCACAAATGTCTCTAATATATTGTTAATATTCCTAATGCCCAAACCTATTATATATCAATAAAATGGTTTTGTTAGCTATTAAAAGAAGACCTTAAAGAGAGCCAAAATCTCAGTAGGACTTCTAAAATATGGCAACTTCCTAATTACCAGTCATCAAGCATGTTCTAGGCTGTTCAAAAACAAAAAATTGAGAAACAGATTGAAACAACAAAATCATCAAACAGAAAAACTGAAGCAATTATAAGCATGCAACAAGAATCAGTTCACCTAAACCACAATAAATCCTTAACTACTTTTAGTTCTTTCTAAGCTTACTGGATTATACAAAACTCTGACAAATATAGAGGAAATTGCTATCATAGCAATCATTTTTAATATTTCAGATATTTTCTTTAGACATGTTATGGATGAAACCTCAATCTTTGATACTTGGCATAAGCTAGCTACACACTATATGACAAAGATTTTTTTTTATATAGGAAACGAAAAGTGTTAAACGAGGGTCAATCAATGAACCAATTACATAAGATAAAATGGTAAATAACAAGTCACATAGCTTTCGAGAAGTTGAACGGCCAACTTGTGCACCCGAAGAAGGGAAGGTTGTCAAACAATATCGTCTTTGACTCGGGATGTACCTATCATATGACTTCCATTAAAGAATGGTTTCTTGAATACAAGTAATGAAAAAGCGGCTCAATTTACATCGGTGCTAATAGCAGTTGTAAAGTTGTGGAAATAGGCTAAGGATGGGCAAGTGGGTGCTCTGGGTATATAAGAGCGAAGCTCTAACTCCCGGTCATAAAAAAAAAATTGATTGAAGGTGATTCTTTTTTTTGATATCATTAAATGTCTAGTGTACACCTGCACAACAAACCGTATGATACTACAATATTTGGCTATCAAGAAACCAACAAAAAGAAATTAACTAGTAAATAGGTGGTCGTTATCCTTATCGATGGACCTTATAACCTCTTAAATTCCACCTCTTTGAACAGGTTGATTGAAAGAAAGGTGGAGATTTGTTGAGAAACAAATTCATAATAATACAGAAAAACCTAAGCAGTTATAAGCATGAATCCAGAATCGATCAGTTCTCTAAGCTACTGTATTAAATAAATTTCTGTTTCTTTTTCATTTAAGCATTTTGGTTTAAATAAATAAAAGGAAGTTTGCAGAAAGTACCTGATTGTTGCTCTTGTTTCTTCTTTTCACTTTCAATTCATCCATCTTTGTCACTGCAACCAAAATTATGCATAAATAAACAGACCAAAATAAAAATTTCCAAGAAATTAAAAGAAACATACCTAGCTGATCTTTTTTTATTTATTTTGATACCTAGCTGATCATATATGCTCCATCAAGATGTTGATCATAAGTTCCAATAGTTATGACCGATGTGTACTCCTTAGAGGCAAACTGGCCATGAATTATATAAAAACAGGGGGAATGTCAATTTAGTACTTTTTAAATTTTCAAAAAACAAAAAATAATTGTATCAATTTAGACCTTTTCAAATATTAATTTAATGTACGAACTTATAATTCTTTTATTAATCAATTCAAATTGACCGATCACCCCTGCAATCAAGAGAGCTTGAATATCTGTCGACAAAAGCAGTTATTATGAGATATTAGTATACCCCCAATATCCAATAAGTCTTGGGTTCGAATCTCCTAATTTTTTTTTTTTTAAAAACCTTAATTGATTGAGGAGATAGTTTTAGGAGTTATTTTAAAGAGGTAAAAAATTGAAAGTTAGAGCCAAGTAGTTTTTTTTTATAAAGGAATTAGAGAGAATGATTGGAAATGGCTAGCTATTTTTTAGTAGTTAAAAAAGAATTATTGAAAATAAGTGGTTAAAAATGATTTATTAGAAATGAGTTGTTAAAAATGAATTATTTTAAGTAAACAGAAATGAATAATTAAAAAAGAGTAGTTAGAAATGAAGAGTTATTTTGAGTAATTAAAAAATGAATGATTAGAAATGAGAAGTTATTTTAAGTAGTTACAATAACTCGTTTGGATGTAGTTTTTTTAGGAATAATTAGTAAATATTCCTATTAAATCTCCCTCAGTAATTCAACAAACAAACATAAGTGGATGATTCAATCTATAATAAACAAACACAATAACAATTCTCATAAATCTAAACTACTATTTACCTCTTGTTCCCTAGAATAAGTGGAATTGAGTTTTATATTGATATCTTTTGGGCGTCAACACTAATGTAGGCTAACTTTTATCCATAATAATTAATTTTGGGCTCTGGCTTATATGCAATTTTTGCCTAGTGAAATCATGTTATATGTGAGGTAATAAATTTTATGAAAAATTAAAAATTGCAAATTGGCCGTTAGAGAAAAACATATTCGAATTGAATGTTGAGAAAGAAATGACATGAAACATGCTTATTTACCGTACATGAGTAAGGTTTGAAATAGTGATATATATATATATATATATATATTATAATATAATGTAATTGAAAAGTCAAACATTATATTATTGATCTCTTGGATGTCAACCTATCAATAATATGTTAGTTTTAATTCCAACATTCCCTTTCAGTTACGAGTACTATGTATATGATATAGTTAACCTAGAAAAGATATATAAATTACGTACCACGTTTACGTACTTGATTCATTGGCAATGTATCTTAATTTCATATAATATAATAACTTGGTACTAATTTCATATAATATAAGAGCTTAATTGCTTAGATATGGAGAAAGAAATAACATGAAACATGCTTATATACTCTAAATGAGGGTTTGAAATAGTGGTCTATATAATATAATGAAGTGATTGACAATTCAAAACAATATATCACACATTAATTATTGTGCATTTGTTAATTTTTCTTAATTCCACGATACTTAATTGTCAAGAAAATTCATAAATAATAATAATAATAATAATAATAATTTTTATGATAAATGACTATTTCTTGGATTGAACTGTGATTTCTTAGGTTTCTCATAATTTTATTGATCATAATACACACACACACATATATATATTTATTTAGTAATAACTCATAAATAGTTGATATATTTGATTAAAAAATTTAGTACCTACTTTCATATTTGATATTTAATTGCTTAAGAAATGCCAAATAAATGAATATAGGTACAAATTGGAGGAGGGGGCCAACAAGTCTTATCATGGTTTTGAATTAGGATACTACCAAATAATGAAACGACCACCACCAAATAATGAAACTATTAGATCACTAACATTTTCGGTTGTCAAAAATAATTTAATTGAGTAATAATTGTTGTCATGTACTACCAATTAAGAGATTGTATATGGTTGAAGTGTTTTTTTTTCCCATTGTTGTTTGAATTAAAACAAATCGTTCGAAAAGTAGTGTGTATGATATTCCCAATTGATAGATTGTTTAAAGTTGGTTTAGTTTATTTTGCAAGTGGAGAAATTATGATAAAAGAATGAAATATTTTAACAACCAAAGTACACAAGAATTTAGACATTTAATTTATCCATTTTTACATTAATTATTAATGTCAAACGAACATATGAATACATGATTTTTAATATTTAGGAGCGTAGTGTGTATGATATTCTAAAACATCAAACTCATATAAACAAACCTAAATTAAATTAACCCTTTCAATTTGAGTGAATTAACGAAAAAAAAGATAAAATGATGAATAGAAAATACGTTAGTGGAAGATGCAAATGACCAAAATCAAATTCATAATTTATCACTTCATGTCATAGGTTCGAGTTTTTTATTAAAAAAAAATTCATATTATCAATTGATTAATATAATATAGTCCATTGGTAGATCTCTTAAATAAAACTATATAATAAAAAATTAATTGAATTATTATTATTATTATTATTATTAATATTATTATTTTGGAGTGGTAGTTCATTTGACCAAGGGTTAAGCTAGGGGACAGTACAAAAAAGGTGTGTTTTTGGATATAGGGTAGGAATTAGGTCAATCTAAGGTTTTCGTTCAAGTAACTCGAAAAAAAAAAAAGCAAAAAATCATCAATAAAATTTTGGGGTTTTGGATGTATATTACAAAAGGATTAAAAGATTTTATGAATAGTACAATAATGAAAATATTTGCACACATAATAAAAAATATAAATTGATAGACTTTGATATATTCTATCGATACATACCGATAGAAATTAGAATCTATAAATAAGAACGATAGAATCAATTACTAATAAAATTGATAGATTTTCATTAAAGTCTTAGATAAAAAAAAAAAAAAAAGTAAATAGATATTTTTCAAAAAAATAAGTAGAATTTACTATAAATGAATTATTTTTAAAAAGTTTCTATGATTTTAAAGTATGGTCAAAATGTTGTTATACAATCCAAATTCTCTAAAAAATTTATGCATATTGCATAATATCATGTCTATTTTCAAATATTCATAACTCTATCACTTGGACAAAAAAAAATTATTAATCAAAATCACTCATAACTCCTCTATCCCAATAAATATTTGAAGAAAGTAAATATGATGTTGATAAATTAAGAGAATTTACCATCAGCAGAACATTCTACCTCTTGTATTATATTTGTAGCATAATTTTTAAAATAATTCATCTATAGTATATTTATTTCTATCACTCACCTAGTGATAGAACTCAATTTAAATTTCTATCACTGATAGAAAACTTAATGAGTGATAGAATGAGTCTATCATTGATTGAATTCTATCACTAATAGAACTCAACAAGTGATAGAAGTCAATTCAGATTTTCTGCTACAAATAAAATTATTTTAGATTTTGTGTTATAGATGGAAATATTTCACCTTTTTTTATTATACATGCAAAATCCCCATAAATTAATCTCCAAAAGATTAATCTAGTGTTTGACTTTGCAATTACTCAATAATTATTATAAGTTCCATATGTCAACTCTTACCTCGTTTAGTGTAGATAAGCATGTTTCATGATATTTTTCTTTCTCAACGTTCAATGATTGGGTTTTTCTCAAAAGACCAATTTGCAATTTTTTTCCTTTAATTGTATTACCCCATGTATGACATTATTTGAATAGTTCTTTAAGGCATTTTGGCAAATATATTATTGAAGCCACACCTACTGAAAATCAATAATAAGTAGCATAAAAATAAACAAATTATTTATGTTAATGCATGCCAACACAAAATTCCACATAGCTAAGTTAATGGAGAAGATCTTGAGCATATAAGAAGAGGACAATAATTATGAGAACTTTTGAATTATAACCAAAAAATAAATTTATGAAGTGTTCATTGTCACTAACCCCAAATAAATCACAAAAACTAAAATGGTTATTTTTTTCAAAGTCTAATATTAAACATAAACATTTTCATTTTAAGTTCAGAGACATGTGAAAATTATTAGATAATATGAAGTCGTACATTAAAATTAATTGGTAATAAAGAGAATAACTCATTTTTTATATATTGTTATGAGGTCTCCTCGATGACGACATGCAGCATGTGCATCAGCATTGTGAGTCCTACTTGTTTATGCATATAAATAGCAGCAAGATTCAAACATATATTTCCACAAATAGTTTGAGTTCTTGTGTGGTTTAGAAGAAAAAAGATGGCAATAATGGCTCAAGCTGTGAAGATGATTTTCTTGTTAACTTTTGTGTTATGGCTTTGGCTTTGGGTTATGATTCCCACTAAGCGTTATAAGAATCTTTGGACTCCTAAACTCAATATGGAACTCAGCTCCACTTATTTTAGAGAACAAGGTATATATACATATATGTATATATACACATATATACACATATATACATATATATTTAACTGTTTTTTTTTTTGTGAAGTTTTTTTTATAAAGAGTTTCATCTACTTTAGCTAATTTTTTTTGGCATACAAAATATTTGAATACTAATCAAAATTCCAAAAGGCAAAACAAGTTTTTTTTTTTTTAAAGATATGATTTCATTAGTTGTATGTAAGAAACATACCAAAAAAAAGACTACAAGAATGATTCCAATCTAAAGCAATAATAGCAATGTCATGATGTTTAAATAAAGTTGATGTAGCAGCCGAGTTGATAATTTCCTCCATAAGATATTGTATATATTTTTGCTTGTAATCTTCATTAAAAATATGAGCATTACGTTCAATCGACAACCACCAACACATAGGGCCGATAATGTTCTGAATAATGACCATTTTCTAGGATTTGAAGTATTTGCAGCTACTTTTTTTTTCTAAATTTTAAGTTGATTTTTAAAAAGTAATAGGTTGATCAAGTAATAGTTTTTATCAAATGAGGCTATAGTAATTGGATCTTAGTTTTCTTGAATTCCCAAATATTTGACTTTTACTATGGTGTTTTGTTTAGAAGTAACTAACTTTTTTTTTTCCAATGGTTTTTAATTTGCAGGCAGAAACCTTCTTCTCTTCTCATTCCCCATCATGTTTATGGCAGTTTTGGGTTGTTTTTATCTCCATTTGAAGAAGAAATCTTCACAAGATCCTAAACCCTATTCTACCCTAAGGTTATTCATCTTTAATTTATTTTTCTTTTTAATTAAAACATAAATTTAGTTTATATAATTTAAAGAAATTAATTAGTCAGAACTTTTTGTATGCCAAAACTATATATTAGATGAGGTAACGTTGGAAATAAAATAATAATTAATAGTAAAAGGAATAATCCATCACAAACCTTATTTGGATTCATTAATTTTAATTTCTATTTTTATTAAAACGAATACCCATTTGAGTTTAAAGAAATTGGTGACGAAAGAAATAGCTCACAGAAATTCTCGACACTATAATTTTTTTTTTTTTTTTTTTTGTAGGAGCCGAGGAGATTCATTTCTAAGACGACCAGTTATAGTAATGAATACTTTGGGGATCATAAGCACATTGGAGGTTTTGTTTTCATGTGCATTTTTTGTACTTTTGGTTTGGTCACTTGGAAATTACTTGTACGTCAGTTTTAATGGCAATCTTCACATGCATGGAGCTGGCGAGAAAATGTAAGTACTTTTCCTTTTTCAATTAACCCTTTAATTTCCATTATAATTGAGTCACACACATTACTACAACCTATATGTGAGTATACTCAAAATATATTATTTTGATTAACTACATTAAGAAGTATGAAGTATGTGTTTGCGTTAAGGATCCCCATCCAAAAAAACTAAGACCTCATAACAATATATAAGAGATAATAGATATGAATTACTTTCGTCATTATCAATTGATTGAATTATAATTTGAATTTTTTTTTTTTTTTTTTTTTGAATTAGTTTGGCTTTGGCATGCCAATTGGTTTTATTGAATTGCTTGAATATAAAAAAAATTGACAGCTTGTCACATTCAAAATTTAATTTTAGTTGGTTAAAAAAATTCTCTAATTCGATCAATTTAACTTTAACTATGTACACCTCTAATTAGGAGTTCTTATTCATGATAAACAAGGTACATATCTTTCATTAAAAAAAAAAAAAAATTGTGGGATATTTTCATAGGCTAGTTTTTAAAAGATTTAAGAGAGAATTTAAAACTTAAAAAGATTGATCATATAGTAAAAAAAAAAAAAAAAAAAAAAAAAAACTCTTAAATCATAGGCAAGTTGTTAGAATTTTTAGTCTATTAATGAAATCTTATAGCAAAGGTTTGAATTTGTAACTTTTTTTATGGTCAGTTGGCAAGCAAGGTTTAGAAGTGTATCATTGAGAGTTGGGTATCTTGGAAATATATGTTGGGCATTTCTGTTCTTTCCAGTCACAAGAGCTTCTTCATTATTGCCTCTGGTTGGACTCTCTTCTGAATCATCCATCAAATACCACATTTGGCTTGGCCACATTTCTAACTTCCTCTTTGCATGGCATACCCTTGGATTCATCATCTACTGGGCCATCACTGATCAAATGGCTGAGGTAATATTCTTCTTCTTCTTTTTTTTGTTCTTTTCGGTTAACTATGTCGAGAGTGAAAATTCGAACATCTAACTAGTCCTATCGTTGTTATAGTATAGTATAGTATAGTATAGTATAGTATAGTATATGCTGATGATTGGACTAACATAATATACTCTATGCCAACAGTTCTACGGATAAATTTTGTTTCATCTTTTCTTGTAGTGTGTATTGTAGTTTAGCAAGTGTTTTTAGTTAATGAACTTGCATTGTTGAGCAGTTGAAAGAATGGAGTGTGAACTACGTATCGAATGTCGCTGGAGTGATTGCTATGGGATTTGCCACAATTATCTGGGTGACGAGTTTTCGTCCAACGCGTCAAAAGATGTTCGAAGTCTTCTTTTACACTCACCATTTTTATATTTTGTACATCGTCTTCTATCTAATCCATGTGGGAGCAGCATATGTATGCTTCATCCTTCCTGGCATCTTTCTCTTCGTTATCGATCGCATGTTACGATTCTTACAGTCACAACGACGCGTGAGTCTCGTTTCAGCTCGCCATCTTCCTTGTGGTGTTGTTGAGCTCAATTTCTTGAAAAGTCCAGGTTTTGTTTCTCTTACATCTCTGAAACACTTGTCTTTATGTTTCTCTTTTGCCAGCTATTTGATTTGAATTAACTGTTTTTTTTTAATCAGAACTAAGCTACAATCCTACTAGTTTGATGTTCATAAATGTGCCAAGCATTTCCAAGCTGCAATGGCATCCCTTTACAGTCACTTCTAACTGCAAAATGGAGCCCGATACAGTGAGCGTCGTCATCAAGTCGTCGGGAAGTTGGAGTTCAAAACTTCACAAACAACTTTCTTCTTTTGTGGATCACCTTCGAGTTTCGGTTGAAGGTCCATATGGTCCTGCTTCTACTCACTTTTTAAGGTGATTACTCCTTAGTGCGAAAAGATTAAACTCGTATATCATGTCGTTGAGCTATGCTGACAGTTTACTCATGTTACTTTTCTTTTGAAGGCATGAATCCCTGCTGATGATAAGTGGGGGAAGCGGAATTACTCCGTTCATTTCGATAATTAGAGAGGTAATGGTTCTTCGAGGCACAAAACCGGACTGTCATGTTCCAAAAATGCGCCTCATATGTGCCTTCAAGAACTCCATGGATCTCACAATGCTGGATCTCTTGCTTCCAGTATCTAGCACACAAACAGAGATTTTAAATTTACCATTAGAGATTGAAGCTTATATCACTAGAGAAAAAGAAGAGCTCCAAACAGGCAAAAATCTCATAAGCACAATGTGGTTTAAGCCAAACCCCCAGGACACACCAGTATCAGAGGCTCTTGGACCAGACAATTGGTTGCTCCTTGGCGCCATTATCGCATCTTCCTTTGTGATGTTCTTGATTCTTTTAGGCCTCGTCACTCGCTTCTACATTTATCCAGTCGAGCGGACCGGTGAAGCGGTGTACAATTTCAGCTATAAGGTTCTTTGGGACATGTTCTTAGCACTTGCTTGTATTTGCATATCATCTTGCTTTGTCTTTGAGTGGCAAAAGAAAACAAGTGCTAATTCAAATGCCAAGCAAACTCAAATTCTCAGTGTTCAAACACCAACAACATCACCTGGCTCTTGGATCTATGGTAATGAGAGAGAGCTTGAAAGCCTTCCATGTCAGTCACTTGTTCAAGCAACCAGCATCCATTATGGGGGCAGGCCAGATCTCAACAGTAAGTTTCCCTGCCTTTTTTCTTATCAAACTAATACACCACCGTAACTAGAGTGACGTATCTAGAGGTCAAGAGGGCCTTAAGTAACTAAAAAGTGATTGGGTTCGATCGGCCATCTGCCTAGAAGTTCATATCCTATGAATTTCCTTGACATTCAAATGATAAATGTCTCGTGATAATAATTGGGGTGCACGTAAGCAAGCCTCAAACATACATGAACATATATGTTGGAAATACAAACGAGTGATAATCTCACATTGGTTAAATAAGCGGTAGATCATGAAAAAATATCTTCATTGGTATGAGGCCTTTTGGGAGATGCCAAAAAACAAACCCATGAGAGCTTAGACCCAATGAAGATAATATCATACCAATATAGAGATCCGAGTAAGTTTGTCATTTCTTAACAATTATGAAAACTGAGAACATCAATAATGTATAATAATGTTTTGCATGCAGAAATTCTATTGGACTGCAAAGGATCAGATATCGGAGTTTTGGTCAGTGGCCCGACTGGGCTGCGACACAACGTCGCAAAAATCTGTTCAACTGCTCGTGCTGATAATCTTAATTTCCACTCTATGAGCTTCGTCTTCTAAAAAGGATCAGATATTGCATAATTTAAAGTGTGATTGTGTGAACATGTATGATTACCCACCCTAAATAAACAAGTTGAAAATATGAAGTCTCTAAGTCAAGTGATCCATTTGTATATTGCCCAATTTACACTTTCGCTTATATGAGCTTCATGATCTATATAGCTTGGAAGTACATTGCATAGTTTAAAGTGATAACTTTGTATCATTATTGTAAATGGCCATGTTTGGAAATGCTATGAAGTTTCTTATTCTAAATCTATCTCATTTCCAAGAGAAGTGTTTGGTTTTGGGCAAAATATTAGAAGTAAATTGTCGCATATTGGAAAAATGGCCGTGATTGTTAGATATATAACCATCATGGAGTGGCTCAATCGATCAAAGAAGATCTTAGAGTGCATAATGTGATGGGTTCAATTCATGGTGGCCACCTACCTAGGAATTAATTTCTTACGTGTTTCCAGAATTCAAATGTTGTAGGGTCAGACAGTATGTCCCGTGATATTAGTTGAGGTGCACAAAAGTTGGTCCGAATAGTCACGGATATCAAAAAAAAAATTGTTGGATATATATGACAACTCTGAGGTGAATAGAATATAAACTAATTTAAAGTATCACTTCACATATCAGTATAATGTGGATACTCATTGAAGACGTGAACTTAAATACCATATTCAACTGAAAATACCTAAAAGCTTATAAACTCCTCATTGTTCCTCACAGCAAGCTGATGTTATGGCAAAAAGCATTCTTCTTGTTGTCTCTTGAAACATTTGCAGCAAGCTTTGGTTTTTTTTTTTTTTTTTTCTTCAAATTGAAATAAACATTTTAAAAGTATAAACTCAAAAGACGTGAAAATCCGCAATCAAAATATGAGATTAAACTATGAAGAGGAAAAGAAAAACATTTGTTTGAATAGTTTTTGTAGGCTTAAATTTGAAAATGCAAAAAATTAAAAACAAAATAATTATGAAACAGAGTCTATATGGTTATCCAACATGGCTAATCATGCATTATATTTTGGGGATTTTGCATGTATAATAGAAAATGGCAAAATATTTCCATCTATAGCACAAAATCTAAAATAATTTCATTTGTAGCAGAAAATCCAAATTGACTTCTATCACTTGTTGAGTTCTATTAGTGATAGAATTCAATCAATGATAGACTCATTCTATCACTGCTTAAGTTTTCTATCAGTGATAGAAATCTAAATTGAGTTCTATCACTAGGTGAGTGATAGACTATCACTAGGTGAGTGATAGAAATAAATATGCTATAGATGAATTATTTTAAAAATTATGATGGAAATATAATACAAGAGGTAGAATGTGCTGCTGATGGTCAATTCTCTTATATTTTTCCAACAATGCAAATAAGGGAAATAGGAAAAATGAGTAATGGATCCTAGATATACACATTAATCTTATTCTAATTAGAGCATTGATTAAATAAATATGGACCTAATTGATATGGAATGATCTTGAAATAACCAGCAATATGCACCATCCTTGTGATCATCAAGTTTGAGCATATAAATAAAGGCAATTGTCAATTATATTTCCACAAAGGTTTTGAGTTTCTTGTGGTTTAGAGAAAAAAAGATGGCAATAATGGCTGAAGTTGTGAAGATGATTTTCTTGTTGACTTTTGTGTTATGGCTTTGGCTTTGGGTTATGTTACCCACTAAGCTTTATAAAAAAATTTGGACTCCTAAGCTCAATATGGTACTCAGCTCCACTTATTTTAGAGAACAAGGTATACTTTTTTTTTAACCAAGATCAAGATATATATATATATATATATATATATATATATATATATATATATATATATATATATATATATATATATATATATATATATATATATATATATATAGTTAGATTTCAATTTCCTTTAATTTCCCAAATATTTGATTATTTTTTAGTAGTTAATTTTTTTTCAATGTTTTTGCAGGCAGAAATCTTCTGCTTTTCTCATTTCCCATTATGTTTATGGCAGTTTTGGGCTGTTTTTATCTCCATCTGCAGAAGAAATCTCCAAAGGATCCTAAACCCTTTTCTACACAAAGGTTTTTCTTTCTTTTTTCTCGATCTAGATTTACATTATCAAGAAAAAGTTAAAATTTAATCATTTGTAGCGTTGAGAATCTCTCTAAATAGTTGAGAGATACCTCTTAACATTTATAAGATAGATAAATTATTTCAATCATTATTAATTGATTCACTATCTAATATGATATTAGACTCCAATAAATAAAATAAAATTATGATTCGATCCAAAATTGATAAACAAAACGTGACACTGAAATCCTACATTTGGAAGCTCAAAACTAGGAAGGATTTTTTTTTTTTTTAATGTGGTTTTGGAATTGGGTTGTTTTGTAGGATCCGAGGAGGTTCATTTCTAAGAAGACCAGTTGCAGTAATGAATACTTTGGGGATTGTAAATACTTTGGAGGCTGTGTTTACATTTGCATTTTTTATTCTTTTGATTTGGTCATTTGGTAATTACTTATACATCAATTTTGGCAATCTTCGTATGCATAGCGTTGGCGAAACTATGTAAGTTTTCATTCTTAATATTAAACCTGAATTATGCTCTGATTTAGGCTAATTTATATATGAAAGTTCTTCAAAAAATTATTAAAAAAACACCTCATGTAGAAAGCACTTCTCTTTTGCCTATCGATTATAATAACCGGTAGGTGTCCCAAATTCAAGTCGCCATTTCACATAACATATGCTCCCAGAGATTAATCATTTCTATTACGATAGCATACATCTTAAGCATCATGGGGTGGTAAAAAAAATAATAAAAAATCAAAAGGTTATGAAATCTTTACATGAATAACATTGGCAAAAACTATACTCTTCAAACACCATTTATTATATCTATTAATATTATAATAGCATGCACTCAAAACAAAATTTATAATAACTTAACCGGTGTCTCAAACACATCATACATCTTCACATTGCATAAGCTCGAACTCATAAATCATATGCAAGTTTTAAGTCTTTAAGTCTATTAAATATGAAATCTTGTAATTACTTTATTGTTTTCAATAAAGTTCAATTTTTTTTTGGGTTAGTTGGCAGGCAAGGTTTAGAAGTGTATCATTGAGAGCTGGGCATGTTGGAAATATATGCTGGGCATTTCTGTTCTTTCCAGTCACAAGAGCATCTTCATTATTGCCTCTAGTTGGACTCTCTTCTGAATCATCCATCAAATACCACATTTGGCTTGGCCACATTTCTAATTTCCTCTTTGCATGGCATACCCTTGGATTCATCATCTACTGGGCCATCACTGATCAAATGGCTGAGGTTTTTTTTTTTTTTTTTGTTCTTTTAGGTCAACTACGTTGAGAGTGAAAATTCGAACATCTAACTAGTCCTATCGTTGTTATAGTATAGTATATGCTAACTGTCTATGTAACATACTCTATACCAGCAGTTCTACGAATAAATTTTGTTCCATCTTTTCTTGTAGTGTATCTAGTTTAACAAGTGTTTTTAATAAATGAACTTGCATTGTTGAGCAGTTGAAAGAATGGAGTGTGAAACATGTATCAAATATTGCTGGACTGATAGCTATGGGATTTGCCACAATTATTTGGGTGACGAGTTTTCGTCCGACGCGTCAAAAGATGTTCGAAGTCTTCTTTTACACTCACCATTTTTACATTCTGTACATCGTCTTCTATCTGATCCATGTGGGAGTAGCATATGTATGCTTCATCCTTCCTGGAATCTTCCTCTTTGTTATCGATCGCATGTTACGATTCTTACAGTCACAACGACGTGTGAGCCTCGTTTCAGCTCGCCATCTTCCTTGTGGTGTTGTTGAGCTAAATTTCTTGAAAAGTCCAGGTTTAGTTTCTCTTACATCACTGAAACACTTGTCTTTATTTTTCTTTTTTGCCAGCTATTTGATTTGAATTAACTGTTTTTTTTAAATCAGAACTAAGCTACAATCCTACTAGTTTGATGTTCATAAATGTGCCAAGCATTTCCAAGTTGCAATGGCATCCCTTTACCATCACTTCTAACTGCAAAATGGAGCCCGATACAGTGAGTGTCGTCATCAAGTCATTGGGAAGTTGGAGTTCTAAACTTCACAAACAACTTTCTTCTTCTGTGGATCACCTTCGAGTTTCAGTTGAAGGTCCATATGGTCCTGCTTCTACTGACTTTTTAAGGTGATCACTCTTTAGTGCCAAAATAATCTACATAAGCTCATAGTAAATCATGTCGTTGAGAGTTATGCTGACAGTTTACTCATGTTTCTTTTTTTAAGGCATGAATTCCTGCTAATGATAAGTGGGGGAAGCGGAATTACCCCATTCATTTCGATAATTAAAGAGGTAATGGTTCTTCGAAGCATGAAACCGAACTGCCATGTTCCGAGAATTCGCCTTATTTGTGCCTTCAAGAACTCCGTGGATCTCACAATGCTGGATCTCTTGCTTCCAATATCTAGCACACAAACAGAGATTTCCAATTTACGATTAACGATCGAAGCTTATATAACTAGAGAAAAAGAAGAGCTTCAAACAGATGGCAAAAATCTCATAACCACAATGTGGTTTAAGTCAAACCCTCAAGACTCACCAGTATCAGAAGCTCTTGGACCAAACAATTGGCTGCTCCTTGGCGCCATTATCTCATCTTCCTTTGTGATGTTCCTGATTCTTTTAGGCCTCGTCACTCGCTTCTACATTTACCCAATCGAGCGAACCCGCAAAGCTGTTTACAATTTCAGCTATAAGGTTCTTTGGGACATGTTCTTAGCACTTGCTTGTATTTGCATTTCTTCCAGCTTTGTCTTTCTGTGGCAAAAGAAAACAAGTGCTATTTCAAATGCCAAACAAATTCAAATTCTCAGTGTTCAAACACCAACAACATCCCCTGGCTCATGGATCTATGGCAGTGAGAGAGAACTTGAAAGCCTTCCATGTCAGTCACTTGTTCAAGCAACCAGCATCCATTATGGGAGTAGGCCAGATCTCGACAGTAAGTTTCCCTGCCTTTTTATCAAACTAATAGATCACACCCATCATGGAGTGACTAAAAAGTGATTGGGTTCGGACCACCTGCCTCTGAATTAATTTTTTATGGGTTTCCTTGACATCTAAATGTTATATTGTATGTCCCGTCACAATATTCGAGGTGTGCATAAGCAGGCCCCAGACAGTCACGTATATATCCAAAAAAAAAAATTAAAAAGCATGCACACATCCATACATACATACATATATATATAATAGCAACTAAAAATATCAATAATAGATAATAATGTTTTGCAATGCAGAAATTCTGTTGGACTGCAAAGGATCAGATATTGGAGTTTTGGTCAGTGGCCCGACTGGGCTACGACACAGCGTAGCAAAAATCTGTTCAACTGCTCGTGCAGATAATCTTAATTTCCACTCAATGAGCTTCGTCTTCTAAAAACTGAAAGTACATTGCATAATTTGAAGTGTGATTGTGTGCACATGTATGATTACTCTAAATAAACAAGTTGAAAATATGAAGTCTCTAACTCAAGTGATCCTATGTATATTGAACAATTTACATTTTCACTGTATGAGCTTCATGTTCTATGGCTTGGAAGTACATTGCATAGTTTAAAGTGTGTACCTGTATCATTACCGTAAATGGCCATGTTGGAAACGATATGAAGTTTCTAATCCAAGTGATTCAATCTACAGCAATATATTCTACCCGAAAATTCTACGAGTTACACTTGTACCGATTCAAGTGAGAATACAAAACAAAAAACTTTTGCAAGACCATCTTAAAACCAAAACAACAAGCTCAAGTTATGAGACACGAAACAGAGACAAAATTAAGTGATGCTTTCACAAGACTAATGTCAATCCATACATAAATTGATCTGTTAAATATTGCACCTTCCAAAAATGAGGTAGAACAAAAACAAGCCTAAATTCCGAAAATAAATGTCATGATAACCAACAAGCTAGAGCTTTTTCCTTAGAAGAGTTGATAGAGGCTCCCTTACCAGAGAATTCCACATGGCCTTAAAGAGAGCCCACTATGTGGCCAAAGGGCCAAATGATGACTTGGCGGCTCTTAAGCCGAGCCTTGAAATTATATCTCAGTAAGACTTCGCAAAAATGGCAACTTCCTCAGCAGCGTTACCAGTCATCAAGCATGTTTTAGGTCCTTGTGGCTGTTCAAAAGGAAAGCACCTGATCGTCGCTCCTGTTTCTTCTTTAACTTTCAATTCATCTTTATCGCTGCAAAAACGATGAAGACCATATGGAAGCAAGCACAATTATGCACAAACATACAAATAAAAAAATATATATCTACAAAGCCCAAGAAATTAAATTAAGCATACCTAGCTGACCAAGGGCCCCTAGCCCATTTCCCCTGGGAGATTGCCTCTTTAAGTTCATTATATGAACTCACATCCACAATGTTACTGCAAAAAGAAGGTTGTTAACTTGTTAATAAAATGGGTATCCGTGTCTGACATATATCGAATAAGAATACGGAAACTTCTGGACATGATCCAGACACGTCTCACACGCGAAATTCTATATCCCATTTTTCCGTGCATGAATCTGGTGAAATGGGGGGTTATGAAGCAAAGTTGTCGGGACGGGAAGAAAATGAGGGTAGGAACAATTTTGTTGAAGCTCTATACCCTAAACCCTAAACCCTAAAAAAAAAAAAAAAAAGCTCACAACTCAAAAGAATGCATTTACATTTAACCACTTAGCATGTTGCACTATAATTTGCAAGAAGCATGTTACTCGACATTCAATTGCTTCATTTTGAAAACTACAACCGTAATGTAATTGAACGTAGATTTACATACGTAAAAAAAAAACATCTCAAAATAAGAAAATAAGAAAGCACCTGTCACGAAAAGTTTTCGCTTGTTCAAGAAGAGATGATTGGATCTCATCCAACGTGTCTTTCACATAAGCTTCTAAAATAGAAGGTTCCATGGATATCCCAAAAACTTTCCCTTGCTTTCCAGGAATATCTCTCCTAGATACGACCACACTTTGACTTGCAACATCCTTAGGGCCAATCTCAATCCTCAAAGGAACGCCCTACAAATCCAAGTCTAGTTACAGACATCTGATTTCAAGAAAATAACAACAAATGCAAAGAGGAAGACAAAATCTAGGTGAAAATCATAGAGCCAGAAAGTGAATTGAAACATTTAAAAGCTATCAATAACCAACATGCATACATCCTGGAAAAAAAAAATGTCAGCCAACAAACCTACACCACAGAAAAATTTAATTTCCACAGACTAGATTCAGTTGTGAAAATAATCATAAAAAATGCATCAATCATTACATAGAGAACACGGATATCTATTGGCAGATCACCAGTTTCTGCTGAAAGTTTTAACATTGATGCTCGTGTTTTAGACATATTTTCCTAAACTTAGGGGAAGAGAACTGACAGAGATTAATCGTAATCATAAAAAATAAGCAGTTAAGCACCAACCTTCATCTCCCAGAAATTGAATTTCCATCCTGGAGTTCTCTGTTCAGATTCATCAAGTTTAACCTTTATCCCTGCAGATTGAAGACTTGCTTTTACAGAAGAAGCAGCACTCAGAACTTCTGTTTTATCACCTTCCTTCTTCCAGATGGGTACGATTACCACCTAGATAAAAGTCAGGCACATTTAAAGATCTTTGTTAAAATGAATCATATGAAACGGTGGACTCAGAAAACTGAAACCTGCCGGCATTATCAGAAATTTATTTCAACATTTCTCAGGTTTTCGAACAGATGGACACAAAACATGTATGTTATGCACCTAATCTCTAGTCACTTTTACTTCATGCTCTTTTCTCAAGGATTTTGTATAAATTTAAAGATGAAACCGAAAATAAAGTGGCAAGAGTTAAAGCAGCAACATTTGAAGTAACAAACAGAAAAACAACAACTGCGGTGAGAGAATCAAGGTCAAAAGAGAGGACTCCTCACATTTATCTCTTATTCAAAAAAGTGCATGAGACCTTTATCTTGCACAGCTCCTAAGCTATAGAATTAAAAGATAGGAATACATTATACCCTACAAAATAAAATTATAAATTCAAATTAATATTAATACCTGTATTGGAGCAAGCTTTGGTGGAAGCATTAAACCTCCATCATCTCCATGGGTCATAATAATTCCTCCAACAAAACGTGTACTAACTGCCCATGATGTCTGCCATACATGTTGCCTTTGTCCACTTTCATCGGCGAACTATTCAAGTAAATGTTTCGGTAACTCAATTCACATAGACAGTGCTAGATTATGCAACATACTGTGTCAGACATATCAAATAATATTTTTTTTGAATGTTTTAAAAGGGCGTTTATGAACCATAATAACAAACCAAACAGAATTTAGAAATCAAATTGAGGCCAAAGTACAACAGGAACCAGAATCGTGCATGTGTTACAATAGAATAAAAAAGAATATATGATTCTCAACAACCATTATAACAACTAACAAGTTCATTTATAACGTAAGAAGTTTCATTGAATTTCATTTGCCAAAATACCTGTGTTCCAAAAGCACGAGAAAAGTTCTGCCCAAGGTTGTGGCTGGTTCCTGCCTGCAGTGCTTTTCTATCCCCCATCATGGCCTCTATTGTATAGGTCTTGTCCGCACCTGCAAACGTCTCCACTTTTGATTTTCGACCTGTAATAACAGGAACTGCCGCTTGCTCATAAGCAAATTTTGTGTATATGTCAATCATCTGAATAGCCTGCAATATATCATCAAAATACTTAACTGCAACGGGTATGAAAAAAAGTTAAAATTGAAGAAAAAAATGTGTTTTAAAAAAAATGTAGCATAAAGTAGTCTTGAATGCATCAGATATACCTCTTTTTCTGCCTCTTCTGGAGTGGCATGAGCAGTATGACCCTCCTGCCACAGAAATTCAAGGGTTCTCACAAACGGTTTCGTTCGCATCTCCCATCTAGTAACATTAGCCCACTACACCAAATACACAAAAGAATAGATAATGAATACGGATAAAAAAAAAGGCGAAGACGATGGAAGAATTTTTCACATTGTGGAAAATCATCGAACCTGGTTAATCATAAGAGGAAGATCACGGTAACTATGTATCCACTGAGTAAACATATGATTCACAATGGTTTCACTAGTCGGACGAACCTGCCAAAGCCTCAAGCAACCCAAACAATCAAAACTAAACCTCAGGTCACCGTAATTGAGAACTAATACCCATTTTTAATTAAGCCAATGCTAAGTATCACATACTAATAGGTTAATGAAAAACTGGAATAAAGCCAAAAGCTTAGCTAAGTCTTACATACCACAAGCTTTTCTTCAAGTTCTTTCCCTCCTCCAACAGTTACAAGAGCCAACTCCGGACTAAACCCCTCTACATGACTAGCTTCTTTCTCAATAAACGAGTACGGTATAAACTGGAATCAAAATCAAAATCATCATCATTTTACATTTCCAACATACGATTCGTGAATAATAATCTTAAATACACCATAGCCAAACCTGAGGAAAGTACATATTCTCGTGACCAGTCTCCTTGAACTTAACATTCAAATAATCCTACAGAAAGAATCGTCATCACATCAAAAACTCAAAGGGGGTGTAATATTGCAAATGAGCTTTATATAATTGAAGAAACATTAAACCTCTATCATCCAAACGAGTTGTTGTAATCACTCAAAATAATCACGCATTTCTAATCACTCTTTTTTTTTTTTGAAACAAGGTAACCACGTCCGTCCCTAGGCCAGACACCGGAGACATCGAAGGAGTATTGTCACTGGGAAGCCTCGAACTCGGGACTCTAATCACTCTTTTTTAATCTCTCGTTTCTAACCGCTCAAACTAATCATTCATTTCTAACTACTCATTTCTAATCATTTATGTCTAATCATTCATTTTTAACCATTCGTTTCTAAACCCTCAAAATAATCACTCATTTCTAACTACAAACGAGCTATTGCAATACAACTCATCTACAAAAACTGCGACACCTCTACAACTAGCCACATTCTAAGGAGCTATTACTAAAATTCAAATTTCTAATGGCCCAAAATAACCCTTATTTGTTTTTAAACAAGGGTAACCACGTCTATCCCTAGGCCAGGCACTGGAGACATCGAATGAATAATGTAACCTGGAACCTTGAGGGGAGCATACCCTCAAACCAAAGTCATTGGTCACTGCGGTACGCCTTGGGGACAAAAATAACCCTCATTTATAATCACTATACAGTTACACAACAATCAAAATAGACACAGATTACACCTTCAAATACCTGTATAGCTTCCCAAATAGCGTATCCATAGGGACGAATAACCATGGTACCTCTGACAGGGCCATAATCCGCGAGCTCAGCATTGGCAATCACATCCAAATACCACGCATTGAAATCCTTCGACCGAGGCGTGATCGCTCCTTCCTGAGCTCGATTCTTCGCGTTTTCGACGCGGATTTCGGTCCCGGTGGACGAATTTCGCACAGAGAAACCATTTCGGTGCTGCCGCCATGAAATCCCCAGAGCTCGCCTGGAGAAGGTGAAAGGAGAAGATGGAGAAAGCAAAGAGGAAAGCGAAGGTAGTCTCAGGGAAACTACCATTTTTTTTTCTTTGAAGCTTTGATTCTGGTAGGCTGCGAAATGCAAGCCGAACGAGAGAGAGATGAGGTTTGATTAGAAAGCAAAATTCGGTGTTCCCAAATATGGTGGTTACGATTTTTCTACCGTTCGATTGATTCATGATCATCATCTTTTGTGTTTTTTGATTACTGGGCTTTCTTAATTGGCCCAATGGTTTGGGCCTGCTTCTTATTTTGCATATATAACAATTTTGTTTTTTTTTTTACAATTTTTTTGTTATATTAAAATAGGGACAAAAATTTATGGAAAATATACATTCTTAGTATCTACGAGTGTTTTTTTTAATAGCTATTGGAGGAGGGGGAAAAATACTGATTCTCGTGATCGAATCTGTGACACTAGTGTTGAACTAATTTACAACCAAACAATGAAATTATTGCGTCATTGACCCATTCGATTACGTTGAAATTGTTGCTTCTCTTTAGTTACTATGTTTCATAATCGAAATATTTTTATTTTTTATTTTTCAATAATGTTTAATTTTAGTCTATGCAATTAGAGGTGTATATTATTTTGGTTGGATTAGGAGAATTTTTTGGGCAGACCCAAAATTTTAGATTTGTCAATTTTTCAACTTGCTCGACCCTATGCATTAGACCAACCAACCCCTATATTTTGAGTAGAGTAGGGTTGGGTTAGGTTTTCAAGTTGCATTAATCTCCTCTTTTCTCTATAAAATTATTATATTCAGACCCCATAAAAATATAAACAAATAAATAAAAGATGAATAACATAAATTATTCATCTTATAAGTATATGTTATTTGTTAATATATTAAGAACCTATCTTATTATTTAATTTCTCTTATCTTCTCACTCTCTTTCACACACACACACATGTTCATTCATCTTTTATTTATTTGTTTATATTTTTATGGGGTCTGAATATAATAGTTTTATAGAGAAAAGAGGAGATTAACGCAACTTGAAAACCTATCTTATTATTTAATTTCTCTTATCTTCTCACTCTCTTTCACACACACACATAGAACACGCACGTTCTCAACCTTGAAACAAATTCAACCCAGCAAAAATTATTAAAATCATAAACTCAACACAACTCTTACCGTTTAGATTGGGTAGTCTAGGTTGCTCGAGTTGTTGAATCTTTTATACACCTCTCTATCCGAAATAACATAAAATCATTTATTATAGTACTAAAAAGTATTACTAGACTAATTTTTCTTTTCTTTTTTTTTAAGTTTCACAATCTATTTATAAGTCTACATAATTGTCCCATCACCCTTGGATGAATTTGATTCAAAACTAATACACAATTAAGAACAATTTCCTAGATTTTATTCAAATTTAGCAACATCATGGTTGATATTTTAAGTTTAGTTGAATGGATTGAGAATGTTCTACTTCACTTTGGCCTCCATGTAATATAAGATGTTTTATGCCTTAGCCTCCTCTAGGAAGATTCATTTGTGTTTCTCACAGCACATTATTGCTCTTTTCCAATAGCAAATTAACCGTATTTAATCATTGCATCATTGATCAAAGAATTCTTCCCTTTATCACAACCTACCTACTGAACTAAAAAAAATTGCAAAATATTAATAATCCACTTGAGTGTGATTGATTATATTAACATCTTGAGCACCCTAAGTAAATAAGGGTATGATATTTGAACCTACGACCTTGAGGAACTCCAATTACATAACTTATTTAGCAACGCGCAATTATAGAAGACGTCATTTTTCATATTAACGAAACTAACACTTTGGCAAGTTACTCTTCTAATCTTATATGTAACCAACCTCCCAAATGAAATGACGATTTCTAAATTTTGTGTGTTCAACATTAAGGCAAAAGTAACAGATATAAAATCTTGGATGAGGACAAAATTCAACAACAAGATATGATGATGTTGGGATGACCAAATTTCAAAAATGGTAAGGTGTTGTTATTGTACAGAACTAAGCCAAATGAAACAGAAATATAGAATCTTAGAGATGAAAACAACCTTCATCTCACAATCACAAAGATCATTTCCCATTACAATATTTCCAGATGATCTTCAAAAAAAAGAATATTAGAGATGAGGATAACAAAACAAAAGCTTCATCTCAATCAAAACACAAAACACATTTCAACTACAATCTTTCCAACAATCTTCAACTCCATATCAAAACAGAAGACATTTTACCATTCTTTCCAGATGAATAGGCTTTGAGTGGACTTATGGGGACTTTATTAATGTAAAATTGATACTATCACTGTCATTCCAGAGAGAAAATGTATCCCCTGAAGGTGATATAGGGGACTTGCACGGCGGCGATGAGTCGCGCCTTCCCCTTCCAAACAGACACAGCTTCTTTGGAGATTGATCAACAACTGCCCATTCCACCATCTCCTTGAGCTTCAATGGACTATCAAGCTGAAACCACAAAAATGTATATGGTTAGTATTTCTCCAGAAGGACTATAGAACAAACTGGGGGGAGGGTGAGAATTCGAAAACTGACCTTTCTTGCGGATATCATCAACTCTTTGGGGTGATCTAAGGCAAGAAAAAAAACAAAAAGATGTGAATAAAAGCAACAAGAAACATATGGTACCATCAAAAGTTTCTTAACTTATGATTTCAATCTATGATAGTCTATTACCTATGAATTAATGTTTACTTGATATCCAAATGTTGTGAAGT
The DNA here is from genome assembly GCA_036507275.1 of Sicyos edulis. Classification (NCBI taxonomy): domain Eukaryota; kingdom Viridiplantae; phylum Streptophyta; class Magnoliopsida; order Cucurbitales; family Cucurbitaceae; genus Sicyos; species Sicyos edulis. The sequence continues at coordinate 922,798 of CM071858.1, read as the reverse complement.
CAAGTTGTATGTGGTATGTCTCATGAGAACAATCGAGGCGGCGTAAGCTAGCCCTGACACTCATGGCTATACCAAGTCTCAAGAAAAAAAATGGGATGTTGAGTTAGATGTAATATTTGCAACCATACCAAGTCCAACTAGGCTAAGAAATTGATCTTTGTCCATAGCGCTTTGTTTTGCTTTAATGCATTCTTGATGATTGTGCAAAAATCCCTCCTCACAAATTGAATTGTGGTGGATCAATTCTTCCCTTACAGTGCCCAACTTCAAGTTCAGCTTCTTCTTTGAGACCTCCGGCACGTTTGGCTTCCCAGAGTTCGAAATATCCGAAAGTACTTTTCGAGTACCCTTCAATATGGTTTTCTTTTTCCCTGCACCAGTTTCTTCATCAATAAAACTGAGATTCTTTTTGTTCTGCCCTTTTGACGACAGGTTTAAGGCTGGCTTCCTTGAATTCGATAGATCACCGAGGGGTTTTCGCCCACTTTTTCTTAATGAATTCATGGCATTGGCCTTCCCTGCAATGGAGGGTCCTGTGATGCACAAATAACAATCAAAACAGATCAGTCAAATAGGCTTTAGAATGAACCAAGTTAGAATAAATTGATTAAGAAAACAAGATCCCAACCATTATAGTGAACGTTCTGATTCTCATCGTGGATAAGACCACCATTTTGTAGTGTCATTGCCATGTTCTTGGTACTGTAGAACTGTAAAATCTATCCTGGGAATGGTCAAATGAAACCGAGTAAGATAATTTAGCAATGAAATTAAAGCAAAAGGATTACATGCTACATGTTAACCCGTTACAATAAAAGCACGAGAACAGAGAAAACAAAGTTGAATATCCAAGTTCATTAATTTTTTTTTTAAATAAGGGTAACCACACCCGTCCCTAGGCCAGGCACCAGAGATATCGAAAGAGTAATGTCATAAATGAGTCTCGAACCTGGACCTTGAGGAGAGCATACACTCAAAGCTCAAGTCTTCAACCGATACGCCACCCCTTAGGGGACGAACATCCAAGTTGATTAGTCAGTAAACATTCAAATGCAAATGTGTATGTAAAGGTCACAAAATGAATGGTGATTTCCTAAAGCTAGTGTTTCCCCCTTTCTTCATTTTCAGTCTGATTTGTAAGGAGAACTAGAATAATTATAGGGAGGATAAGAAATAGTAGGAGAGTGTGTGGGTAAGGCAAGAGGTGATCTCTGTTAGGTTTTTGTTGGTTTTGGGTCAAATCAATAAAAAACCAGTTTTTAAGAGTTTTGTCCGAACCGATATCCAATAAAGGATAAAACCAATGCTTTAATTCTGTTTCAGTTCCATGATCAATTTTGATTGCAATGAGAATTGGATTCTTTCTTCTATTTTTAGGATTCTTCTATTTTTTTTGTCTCATTTTCAATTTGATTTTCAAAATATTTTTTTACCAACCACACATTTTCCATAAATAACTTAATATTTATTGTGTTTGTTCTTCCGTCAGACCTCAATACAAATATATTTTCGTTTCGGCTTTCTAAAATATCGAATCCAACATTATTAAAAAAAACCGATTCGATCCATTTGATCAGGTAAGAGTATTTTCAGTGGCCAAACCCAACCCTAAATCACTCCAACCATAGCCATTCTCATCCTCAGATCTCATAAACAAAAAATCAAATCACGCCACAGGAAGAGAATAGTACATACAGAACAAACCCTAATTTAACATTACGAAATTTCTCCAGTTTCTTATTTCATCATCAGTCGCGACATAGGGACAAGGAAAAGAACAATAAATTTGTAATACCGGAAAAATTCGTCCAATCTAAACCCTAAAATATCGTAAATCAACTTAAATCAATTTCTTGATGCTCATCTGTTTCACAGTTAAACTCAGAAACATACAAGACAAACCAGAGCTTGAAATTTCCATGAAAAAAACAAAATCCTGAAATTGAAGAGATTAGAGAGAGGAGAAACTCACAGATACAACAAATTCCTTGATCTTTCTCTCAACTTTCTTGAAATTCTTCTGTAAATTTTTTTGGCGATTTCTTTAGGGTTTTAGTTCGTTGCAAATTTTTGGAGTCCGTGAAGGAGATGGTGTACTTAAATACGGGCAACGCATCTCCAACGGTAACATTTCTTTTCCAGTGCTTTTACATTAATACCCTTCATTAGTTTACGTTGTAACTTAAATACCATGAACTTTTCGTTTTCTGGTAAACAAAATGACCGTTGATAGAATTTTAGGAATATAATTTATATATTTCTTGAACTGGATGGGTATTGATTTAACAAGGAAAAACATATTTGTTTCTTTTTTTCGAAATTAATTTTTCATGATAAATTAAAAAAAAAGAAGATATTTTAAATTCAATAGAAAACTAAAACATTTATAATCTCAAAACTAAATCAATTATCTAATGATTTCTAGTATCCGTATGCCTTTTTAATAATATATATATATAGACACATGGATCACGATAGAGGAGGCTAGAGGGATCATGCTTCCAAAACATTTAGAATAAGTTAGTTTTATTTTTTTGGAAATTAGATTTGAAGACTCTTCTCACGAAATAAAATAATTATAAATGTAAATAAATTTTAAAATATTTTGTATTAAATGTAAATAAATTTTAAAATATTTTGTATCCATAATTATTAATACAATGTTATAATTAATACTAATAATTATGGTCGCCAAGTTCTTTAAAAGTTATCTCATTTATAATTATTTTCACTTTTTTAACAAGTAGACCTCCCTCATATTTCAATAGTTTTTTTTTTCAAATCTAACAGCTTTCACATTCTCATAATCTCACCTCCAAAAATATTTATCTCTATTCTTTATATTAGCAAATGATTTCACTCCTATTTTAGCACTATTTGTTTGTTTTTATTTTTTTTTTTGAAAGAAAAAACTTAGAATATAAATTAAGAACTAAAATATAATCTTCACAAAAAAAAAGAAGGGATAAATACAATTGAAGAAGTCAGAGGTGGTCTTTTTTTTAAATGCAAGTTGGGGAGGGAGCACCACAAACTCTATAAAGAGGATACAGCTATTCTCGAATAATGAGAGTCAAACATTAATATTTCCTGACCCATGTAAAAAATTAAGTAGAGAAATCACAAGAGTTCTTAGTGTCATATTAATTCCTAGTTTTTTTATGAAACCTAAATTAAGTAGAAACATTACAAGAAGAGTTCTTAGTGTCATATATTTTTTTATTAAAAAAAAGTCACATATTAGTTCTTTGTTTAGTTCGTGACCCATTTAATTCATTTTATTGATTGAGTTGTTTGTGATTGGAAAGGGCAGAATCTTTTTTTTTTTTGAGAAACTGGAAAGGGCAGAATCTAATTGTGGGTTGGAGATCAAACATCAAGAATCTGTTTTCAGTTAATCAAAAACTTTGAATTCAACATCCTTATTATATTTAATTATACTAAATCTTGGAACTATGTGACAGATTTATTAGCAAAACTTTCTCCCTCACACCTTAGGAGATTGACTGTATTGATATGGTTTGATAATGATTGATAGCTTACAAAAAGAAAATGTGGGTAAAAATTCATAATATATTAAAGCTCCCTTTTGATAACATAACCAATTTTGGTTTGTTTTTAAAATATTAAAGAAATTCTAAAAAGCTAAAAAAAGTATTTTTAAAAAACAGGTGTTTGTCTTCATTAACTGTTTTTAAAAATGAAAACAAAAAAATATGGTTTAATTCGTTAACTGTTTCTTTGTTTCATTTTTAAAAATATAAAATTAAAATCAGTAATGAAACATATATACTTTTTATTAAACAAAAAAATAAAAACAAAAAACAAAACGCAAAATAGTTATAAAAAAGAATCCACAAGATAAGATAGGACAAAATCTGATTAAATGTGGTCTGTAACACAAGTTCATATATTTGAAACAGAAGTAGAAATAAAACAATTACACTAAAAAAGACAACACTTCTGTTCTACATTTATCACCAAAACTACCAAAAAACACAGCTTCCACACATTAGTTGTCCTTAAAATGATCTCTTCAAACTAGCAATACGAAACAGATAAACTACAGCTATGAGCTATCTATAAAGCGTCCATAATAATAATCCAAATCCAAACCCAAACCAAAACTCATTGAAATGTCTAAGCAGCAGGCTTCTGTTTCTTCGGTGCCCGATAGGTACCAACAACACAAGCATGATCTCGCTCGAATGGCTCTAGAGTCACTTGCTCACTTGGCTTGAATTGATCTGCCTTGAGCTTATTCACTTCACTAGCAAACACAGCCTCTGCTGGAACAGTTGAGTCGATACAGTTGGCCTGCAAAGTTCAAAAGGAAATGAGATCTTCTATTCATGCAGAATATGACATTATTCATCGATAACAAAATACCAATCATATACTCACCTTGATTGAGATAACAAAATGGCCACCGGCTTTGAGAAAATATGATGCATTAAGTGCCAAAATTCTAGCCTGCGTTTAAGGGAAGTTAAAAGAGGTCAATGAAAGAAATTGAGAATAGGAAAAATTCCACGGGGTTTCAGAAATTGGCCGGCAAGAATGCGAAAATCCGATGAAAGGTATAATTAATGAAAATATATTATTCTTTACGCATCAGAATGAGTTTCTGATGCATCATTCAGGAAACTGGACGAACAAGAATGCAAAAATGGAAACTGATAGAAGGTATAATGATAAGATATTGTTCATAGACACATCAGAAACTCGAGTTGTGCATCATTCAAGATGTCTTGAAGGGGAATCCGAGTAATTCATCACATGCTTATAGCAGAGAAGAAAAGCCTAAACCATGAAACAAATATAAGGTACATAAATGTACTAAGAAAACACACATGACATGCAGGAGGACCAAAATAGAATCTAAGTATTAGGTTAAATGATCAAAGTTTAATCAGATAAGAGAGCTTCAGCTCACAAATTCCAAACACATACCTAGTCTACATATTCAAACAATATTATATTCAATGAACTTTTTGATAACCAAAACCAAAGTTAAACCCACTACATACACACGTCCCATTAACCAACCCAAGGCCAAATCCAAAGAAACAATTAAACTCACTAAAAAAAGGCGAAGAACCTATGATACTCTTCTGTTGTTTTATTGAAACAGGATTTTCTTATTAAAAATAGTATCATGGGGTCCTCCGTTTTTTTCCAATAACATATATTATAGCGTAATACACCAAAAAAAACTGATCCAGAGAGGATACCGACCATGAACGAATGCAAGCATGTAAGCAATAGAAAGATTATTCCTATGAATTGGTGGAAATTAGTAAAGATTAGATTCACAATTATAAACAAGACTGAGAATCTCAAGTAAACCAAAGATTAAGACCTTTATATACAAAAAGAGGTGTAATTTGTAGCAAGTGTAAAAATGTAGCGGTGATAATAGTCTCTTTGACTGAAATCAAAAATTGAGATACATATGATTTGCTATAACATGCTAAGAGAAAATGGCAGACTTAATCAAAATACTAAATAAAATGGGCATCGAGCATGCACTTCATAAGATATAAATTAAAATGAGAACTTCAACGACAAGGGTATTGGTTCATTAACAAAAAAAACTACCATTGATTTACATAAAGAATCAAAACCATTTCAAAAACAAGACTTCTAAGCATCAGAAACTCGGGTTTCGCATCATTCAAGATGTCTTGAAGGGGAATCCGAGAAACTCATCATATGCCAACTAATTCAAGGATAAAAATGATATATGCATAAAAAATAGATTGTATTACTTACGATAGAAAAAAAAACAAAAGTAGCTGGAATGATCAATCCATCTTAAAAGGGTTAAAATATGAAAAACAATAGTAGGACTCTGTGAAACATAAATAAAAGAACTATGCAATTAAGAATTAACTAAGGTGATTATGTTCAGACACAAGAAATCAAATAAAATACGCAAAGGCAAACGAAGTGAACCTGATCAGGCTGAGCAACATCTGAAAAGATCACATCAACCATGCCTACCAACATCCGGTATTTGGCTGGATGCCTAGCATCTTCAATAATGGGTATAACATTGGTACGCTTTTTTGCCATGTTAACTAAATCTCTACCACTTCTATGAGAGAATTCAACAGCATACACAATACCAGTCTGCAAATCAAAGCAGCAACCATTATTAATCACTATTACCTAGTGAAAACTACTAAAGATACACTCTAACTAACAACTTACCGGGCCAACAACATCTGATACATGTGATACAGTTGTTCCTGATGCAGCACCAAGATACAGAACTCGAGCACCAGGTTTCTACAATACAAACGTAAAGAAATTAGGAAAAAATAAATGAAAAAACTACGGAGTGAAATGGATAAAAGACTACAACATCAAAATTGAAGTCAAGAGTACTTACAATCCATATATCATCAACACCACCAAGAACGGCAGCAGCCAACTTAGACCTGAACGGATTCCAAACTCTGTATTCAACTTTAGTTCCATCTTCATTCTGGAAAAATAGTAGATATAATACAATTAGCTATGACTATAGTTCACAAACACAAGACACAAAAATAATTATCACACAAGAACACAAAAAACTATAAGGACAACATTTACATGGGTTGAAGTTAAAACAGTAGACTATGCATTATTGAACATACAAATATTCCAATAAATATTAATCAAAGAAGAAACACCCAAAACTATTTGGACAATGCTGACTATAATAGTTCACCATGACAAATCAAAACCACATTATAGGCAAACATTTAATGGCACAATTACTGTTAGGCGAGAATCACCTGAACCGATATTCTCTTCTCGTTGTAGACAGATTCACCCGAGACCATGTTCTTAGTAACAAGAGCATCTTCTTTGCCCTTGGCAATGAAAATACCTTCATGTCTGTGGGGTTCAACAACAACTCTGCTCCCACCCTTCATACCACCTCCTCTTCCTCCGCCGCGACCCCGCGATCCCCGACCGCGGCTCATACCTCTGCCTCCGCCGTCTCTACCTCCGCCGCCTCTTCCTCCACCGCCAAATCTGCCTCCACCGCCGCCTCTACCTCTACCACCCCTTCCTCCATCACCCCTTCCCCTAAATCCACCACCACCTGTCCATAACCAGCTTATTCCAATTAATTCAACCATTCAAAGTGAAAAACAGCATGCTGCATATCAAAAATCATTAACGGAAACAAAGTATACTGAAGAACTGGAGTCGACAACCAAACAACCGATCAAACGATAATTTAGGGTTACAAACATCATTTTCCATTGCATTCAACGAAGCTTAATAAAAAAAAATTTAAAAAAAACGATAAAATTGATAAGATGATGGGTAGAAGTTGTGTAAGTACCTCTTGGAGGCCTCATTTTAGTTACTGAAAGAGATGGAAAGCTTGCGCCGGAGGAAAGGTTCAGGTAGGGTTTTGAAACGACGGAGCAGAGAAACGAAGTGATGGGTTGATGAAAGTAGGGTTTTTTATTTATAAAGGTTTGAGGAGGATTTGAGAGGCCAGATAAGGTGTTGGCGGCGGTACTTTAGGGTTTCTTTCTCGGAAGAGTGAAGCAAAATTTCAGTTTATTTTCAAAATTGCCACTGCCTAAAGTTTTTTTCTTTTTTTATATTTTTGTGGTCAACCGAATGGATTGATGGTGAGTTTGGTTATTTAGATTAATGATAATTCATTTCAATTTATGGTCACGAGTTCAATTTTGAAAATCGATATTTGATTTTTATTAGTTACCTATAAATACCGATTGATTATGAGAGGAGTTAGGGGTATACAAAAAGTCCAATTCAAACTACTCAATCCAGCCCAACTGTTATGTATATGTGTGAGTTTGTTTTTGTGTATATAACTAGTGAGTAAATAGTTACAAGAATGTGACTTAAAGGTAATTAACTAATCCAATAGTTAATTTTGTAAACAAACTACAATAAGACTAATATGTTGCGTAATTTTTTTTTTTTTTTAAGCAAGCCTTTGGGCTGGCTAAGATCTAAAAAATAAGTCATGAATGTATAAAAATAGCCGAAGTAAATTCAAGAATTGGATCGAAGTTTTAAACAAGCCTGCATTTTTATTTCTTATTTCTTTAAGTTGTTAATATTGCTTTACAGTTTACAATAATACATTATACATTTTTATACAACTCAGCTACTAAATTATACTATTCGAACATGTACTAATAAGATGGGTAATATATATATAATCAAATTTATACAATATCATGCATCTTTTTTGTTTTTTTTTTTATTTGTTTACATATTTATGGGTGTACAAATTGATTTTTTTTTTTTACGAAAGAACATAACACAACTCGAGAACTTGACCCAAACTCAACTCAAATGCATAGGGTTGGGTTGGATACTCTAATTCATAGGGTTGGATGGGTTTAGGATTGACCAATCCGAAAAATTGGATTGGTAAAAAAAAATCCCTTAACCATGTACACCCCCATGTCCACTCTATAGCCACCATGAACTCCTACAATGATAAAATATTTGTGATTTTTTTTTTTGAGATTATAATAATCGGGGCAGAGAAAATTCGAACCTAAGACCCTTTAGGTCATTAAGTATACACAGATGTCGCTTGAACTATTGCTCTATTGACAATATTTGCGATCTTGTTCAAATTACTCCACGCCACCTTACATATTAGAATATGGCATTGTCACAAAATTTTTACGATCTTTCCAATTAGGAGACAAACACACATGGGCAAAAACACCATAACTCAATATGTCTATCATTAATGTTACTCTTTGATTATTAGGGTTTTCTTTTTATTACAACAATCGAAGATGAAAATATTCAAAATCATGATATCTTGGTCAGTGGAAAACACTAATACAACTAAATTTATGTTCTCATTAACTTTAACTACCAGGTTAATCTATAAGGTTTCTTTACCATGAATAAGAATATACTTGTGAATATCACTAAGACATTTGTTTACACTTAAAACAATTGAATTTGTCTAGAGGAATTGTTTTTTTTTTTTTTTACGATTACAACAATTGGGAGTGGAGCAGACTCGAACATAAGACCTCTAAATCATTAGATATATATTGATGTCGTTTGAGCTACTACTCTATTGGCTTGTCTAGAGGAATTGTTGAAAACGAAATCAATTTAAAAAATCAAACAACGATAGCAATTTATTATGAAATTACACTTTAGTTTATTTTTTCGATATGTTTTTTTTAATTTTTTTAAAGATGTATTAAGTGGGTTCAAATCTTTTGTTCTAAATTATTTATAAAAAAATAAAAAAAATAAAAAAATAAAAAAAAAATCGTTTGTTCTAAAGATGGGCCTATAGGTAAAAGGCCCAATAAGATCATGGATAATGAACCGTCTGAATGGACTACGGAAGCATTTACACTTTGAATCATATAGATCCTGTCCCTAATCTGGCTTATTTGTTGGACCTCTTTCGTTTAAAAAAATAAAAATGGTAATAAATTACCTATTTTAACATAATAATCATACATATAGTTAAATTAAAAAAATATTATATCTATAATAATAAATATGGTTTCAATACTATATTTATTAATATAATATTATGTAATCGAATGGATCGGTCATGCAATTGGTTATCCGATTTAGAGTTAATCCATTATCATGTTAACTGAGGGCCCGTTTGATAATCATTTTGTTTTTCATTTTTTGTTTATAAATTTTAAGTCTACAACAACTAGTTTACTATACCTTTTTCCTTATTTAGATATCTACATCTTACCTATATTTTAATAAACAAAACTAAAATTTGTAAACAAAAAAAAAGTAACAAAAACTTGTTTATGTTTTTTAAATTTTGTTAGTATTCTCCTACTTTCTTAGGGAAAGATGGATACATTGTAGGAAAGATGGAGCACGTGCTATGAAATTTGAATAGAAATAAGCTTAAATTTTATATAAAAAAAAAATTTATCAAACGGGGCCTAAACTATTCGGACGCCCAACTGATGTTTGCCTCAACATTTATTAAACGGTAGTTACCGAAACCTGCGTGCTCATTTATCTAAACCTACGTGTCCGTTTATTTTTACATATATTACTTTTTGTTTCATAATCAATTCCTCAAACACAATTTATGATAATTCACCGCCTATAATAACTAAAACGGTGTTCCAAATGCACCAAAAAAGATTAAGTGAAGCAAAAACTTTTCTATTAAGCAAATAGCTCCCTTCTTGCATGAAACCAAATCTTCATACTTTCCAACTTTACCCGTCAACTTAATCGCTCCCCCACTTTTTGCCATCCCCACATTTACCCTTACCCAAAACAAGAAAACTCCATTTCCAAAAGGAGAATAAAGTCATTTCACAACAACCAAATCCCACGTGTCACTACAGCATTTTCGTAATTAACTCCTAAACCCATGGGCATTTCAGCACAAATCAGTAGCTGCCTATCCCCTATAAATACAAGAAGCAACGTCTTCACCAACATCAACGTCTCTCCATTTCACCGTCGAACTGCATTTGCCGGCGCCGGCGATGGCCTCTCGCTACGAAATGGAAGTGAAAATCCTCTCCGCCAGAGATCTCAAGAACATCAATTGGCGCCACGGCGGCCTGAAACCATACGCCGTCGTTTGGAACAACTCGAACGACAGATCGTCGACGAAGGTCGACAACGGCGCCGACGCGTGGCCGTACTGGGACGAAACGCTCGTCGTTCCGTTCTCGTCGCCGATCAAATACTCCACGCTGTACATCGACGTCGTCCACGCAGTCGCCGCCGGCGAAGACACCAAGCCGCTGATCGGCTCCGCCAAGCTCCACCTCTCCGACGTCGGCCTGGCGAAAGGTCTCACCGGACTCTTAAATTGAGACGCCCCTCCGGCCGGCCACAAGGAATGGTTGAAATCAAAGTAACGGTTCAAGAATTGCATTACCGATCGTCTAATTCCTTCCACGCGCCGCCGTGTGTGGTTCCACCCCCGCCGCAGCCTTATGCTGCTCCGTACCCTGCTCCGCCGCCGCCGCAGTCTTATGCTGTTCCGTACTCTGCTCCGCCGCAGCCTTATGCCGCTCCGTACTCTGCTCCCCCTCCGCTGCAGCCTTACTATCCAGCGGCTCCACCACCACCGGCGGTGGCGTATGGGTATTCGAATTACTGGCAGGCGTCGCTCGGTCAGCCGAGTTACGGGAAGCCGGCGTTTGGGGACCAGAATAAGAGTAAGTTTGGGATGGGGACCGGACTGGCGATCGGAGCGGTGGCCGGAGTCTTGGGTGGATTGGTCATCGGTGAAGGGATTGAACATTTGGAGAACAAGATCGCCGATGACGTTGCGGAGCGGGTTGAGGAAAATCTTGACGACGGGTATTTTTAAAAGGCGGGTCGGGTCGGGAGATATTTGTTTGTTGTGATTTCGGGTTTGTTTGGGGCCTAATGGGCTTTTGGGTTCTGTCTACCATAGACCACTGTTAGTTGGGCTCAACTTGGGAGGGATGCTTGTTTCGGCCCATGTATTTTAGGTCTAGAAGAAGAATTTCCAAAACTACCAAAATAAGTACTTTCCATGTTCAATAAAAACAAATAATGATATGTTTGAAAATATTGGTTTTTTTGTTAAATTACAAACTAGATCTCCATGCTCACAATAATGGATAAGATTTTGAAAACTGGTATTGGACTCATATTGTTTAGCATTTCAATACTTTCTTTGACCATTAAGTCGTTCTATGATTATGTGAGGATTTTTCAAATCATATATCCAAATTTTAACTTAAAAGTACAAAAACTTTTGTGTTTCCTTTTTGTAGTTCAACAACATTATAATGTATTAGATTCAAAGCTGTGGTATTTAGTTATAAACAAATATCAACAAGGGTTGTGCTATGTTTCATTGGTTATGGGAACTATTTTTTTCTTCCAAATTATATGAATGAACTTTTTTAACCATTTTTTATTCAATAATATTCGATATTCAAATATTCATTTTTATAACCTCTTTATTATTAAATCATAAATCAAGTTAGTAGAGTTAGTAAATTAACTATAATTTTGTTTGTTCAATATTATTTGGGGGTGAAAGTTTCAAACTTAGTAATATTTTGCTATAAAAGATTCAGTATCTAAAATATATATATATTAATAGTATTTAATATTTAATTATCAAACTTCTTCTATCTTTTATTTTTGTTGGAATGAAAGCCACTTACATTTAACAATAATAAACAATTTTTGTTTTTGACTATAATAAAAACCCAAAAGAAATAGAATCCTAATAACATTTTATAACATTTTATACACTTGATAAGTACATTAGAAAACTTGCATCCTGTTATCGAATAGGTCAGTGGCGCAATACTTTCAGTATTTGGTCTTGCATCCTCTTTCTTAATTAAAAATAAAAAGAAATTAAGCCCTTTTTTTACATAATAAATGGAGTCTTATTTTATTAATTTTGGGAATAGAAGCTATTATGGCGCGCATTGAACTGTTCAGCGAGTAGTGGGCGATGTAACAGAAAAGATTTCGAATATGGCAGCTTCTCAGCTCCCATACCCTAATCTCCTTTTCTGCTCTGCCCATAAAATTTCTTCAATCAGACCAATATCACTTCAAAGATTCAAAAGGTGAATTTCTTTCCAAGTTCTTCAAGATTCTTACATCGTTTCTTCCATTTTCGATTTTGTTTCTACACATATTAGCTACAATCTCAAGAAATCGACGATTTCAAACTTCATTTCAGTAATCTTCTTCTCGATTCGGATTCAGCCTTTGGAATTCTCAGATTTTGAGCCATTTCCGGTAAAAGTTTTCTGATTCATTCTTATGGTTTCGGATCTCGTTTCTAAACTGCGATTTGTGAAATTGACGATTTTGTTTGAGCAAATATTAGCTCGGATCTCGTGAAATTGACGATTCGAAGCTTCATTTGATTAATTTCATCTCGATTCCGATTCAGTATTTGGAATTCTCAGATTTTGCTCTCGCCGTGTTCGGTAGTTTTTTTTCTGCTTCATTCTTATGGATTCGGATCTCGTTTCTTAACTGCTATTTGTGAAATTGACGATTTTGTTTGTACAAATATTAGCTCGGATCTTGCGAAATTAACGATTTGAAGCTTCATTTGAGTTAATTTCATCTTGATTCCGATTCCGCATTTGGAATTCTCAGATTTTGCTCTCTCCATTTTCGGTAGTTTTTTTCTGCTTCATTCTTACGGATTCGGATCTCATTTCTAAACTGGGATTTGTGAAATTGACGATTCGTCATTTGAGTTAATTTCATCTCGATTCCGGTTCAGCATTTGGAATTCTCAGATTTTGCTCTCGCCATTTTCGGTAATCCTTTTCTGCTTCATTCTCATGGATTCGGATCTCTTTTCTAAATTTCGATTTGTGAATTGTCCAACAGAAATCTTGATTGAGATCCTGTCATATCTACCTGTGAAATCGCTTTTGCGATTTAGATCTGTATGCAAAGAATGGAAAAAATTAGTTCAGACACCATTGTTTGTTAATACTCATTTGGAAAAGACAATGCCAGATTCTCTGCTCGTAATCAGTTGCTCCAATACTTACCCGAAATCAAGTTTTACGCTTGTGAGTGCTGAAATATTGAAAGGATCTCTTCAATCTGAGCTCTCCATTAGGCCCAAATCAGGGTTTAAGCTATCTATCTGTGGATCATGCAATGGTTTAGTCTGCCTTTCATCTGCAAGTTTTTTAGATGTAGATCCAATTTATTTATGGAATCCATCTATTAGAAAATTTAAGAAACTTCCCAGGGGTTTGATTCCCAAACAGGATCATTTTTGGCCTCTAAATTACTTGGCCTTTGTTTTCCACCAAGCTGTTAAAGATCATTTAGTTGTGAGAATTGTAAGGCTTGAGAATTGGAGTTGCAGCTATGAAGTGGAGATTTACAGTCTCAAAGCTGACTGTTGGAAGAGAATTTCTTCTATTCCACCAATTCCTACTGCACTTGACTGCAAATTGTCGTCCAAATTTGTCTGCATCAATGGACGTGTGTATTGGATTGTGAAGCACAAAAATGGTGGAATTCCCAATTCTATTCTCTCTTTTGACATGGCCACTGAAGAGTTTCATAGGCTAATGCTGCCTGATTGTTTGGTTCACACTGACACTTCATCACTATTAAGCTTGGGAGTGGTCAACAAATCTCTTTCTGCTATCCATTGCTGGTAAGGATGCACACACAAAAATCCGCCACTCTAAGCAACTCGGACTACCCAATCCAAACCGGAAGAATTGGGTTGGATTGGATTATAATTTTCTTTGAATAAAGTTTGGTTAGGTCAAAATTTGCAAAAACAAAATTTTTGGTTTGGTTCAATCTCATTCAACCCCATAAGAATAATATTATATAGTGTATATGATTAATTAAGAAAGATTCTTAACACGTTAGTAGGGAGCATACATTAAAAAATTATTCATGTCAAGGTTCGAATTTGGTACCACCCAATTTTTCTTTCTTTCTTTATTGTTTTTGTTTACAGATTTTTGAATTATTGGTTCAACCATCTAGAAAATATAGGAATTGACAAAAAGTTGTGCTTCTAAGGCATCATATACAATTTAGTAATCAAAAGGTTGTAGGTTCGAGATTCTCCACCCCTAAATGTTCTTGAACAAAAAAAAAGAAGAAAATATATAGATTGAATTACTCTAACTAATAGGATTAGACGGGCTAGTGGATTAACATCGCCACAGTTGAGTTTCATGAAATCTCTTGCTATTTTCCATTGCAGGTTTGATGGTGGGAAGCAACTGTGTGACACTTGGGCTTTGAAAATGGACTCTTGGTTGAGATTAAACACTGTTGTTCTGCCCTTGCCGATTACAAGACAGTCGAGCCTCTTGGATTATAGACTTCTTCTCCTTATGAGACATATTGAAGGGCGGGATTGTAATCTGCCACAGTGTGACCCTGAATTGGAGCATGTTGGAATTGAACTTGGGTCTCATTGGATTTATGGAGATTCGTATGCTGGGAGTCTTCTTCTACTTTGACAAGGTACTATATTTTTTTTTAATATCGGGAATCGTAGTTTTGCTCCGTTACATACCCATGCCTGTCTTAGGGTCTGGATTCGAAAGACAACATGGAGTTTTACAATTAAGCATATAACTAGAATACCATTTTGGTACTTAGACTATGACTTAGATCCATTTTGGATCTAAACTTTCAAATGTCTATTTTAATCCTTAGATTAGGCAATTTGTCCAATTTTGGTTGGTAAAATTTTCAATGTCTAATTTTAATCCCCTACTTTGAAAAAAAAGAGTTAAAAAAATATCCCTTTGGTTGATATAATTAAATTTGTCATAGTCTATCAGGTTAGACTTTTGGATTGATTGGTGGTTTAACTTAATTCAACACCCTTCTCATCTTTCTCTCTTCTCCTCTCTCATTATTTTCTCTTTCTATCGACCCTTCTAGCATGCTTTCTCATGTTTTTTTGGGTGAATATAGGGTATATTTTACCAAAGATATATGTCAAATCAAGGATATATGTCTACTAGAGATGAGATTTTATAAGTAGAGTAATCTGTACCTAAAATCATATTAAAAAAAAAACTATTTAAACGAACTTTTATTTTTTTTAAAAAAATCAAACTAAACAAAACCCTCTACATTTTCTTCATAACACCAATCAGGAGTACAAAATTTATTGAAAATTGGACCTGTGAACATGTGAAGGACAGAAATCATGTACATGGGCCTTTTACCTATTTGACCTTTCATATTCAATTTTCTCGCAATTCACCAACAGATTAAAGGTCCAAATTCTTACCTCTCTTCCCATGTTTTTGTAGTACAACAACAATATTTGAAATTATTGAAATTGGGGAATTAAAATATGCAACCTCTTAGTCGAATATATATATATATATATATATATTAATTACTACTAAACTCAACTTATCTTTACAATTCTCAATGACATATTTTTTCAATAATAGAAGATAAGTGATTCAAACTCATATAATTTTTTGGTCATGAACATACATTTATATTGTATTGCCATTGCTTTTGTTAGTCTCTTCTATCATGTTTTTTTTAGTATACTTGTCTACCAAATTAAACTAAGGAATGTAGTGCTTTATTGTCATTAGGTAGAATTTAGTAATGGAGAGGTATTAGATTTAACTTTTAAGTGCCCGACTTTGTTGAACTAAAAAAAACTATTATTTCAAAAGGAAATTAAAAAAAGAAAAAACGACTATAAATAAGCCTAGTGAGTATAAAAATCTATAAATAATAAAGAGCTCGGAGAAAATAAGCCGTAGATAGTTACTTGCCTATACTTTAATATCACAAGAGTTATATTGAAAATTAAATATAGTGTTATTTTATAAATATTATGTCTAAGATGTTTAATCATGTATTAATTGACATATATCATAGAAAGATAAAAGTATTCTACATGAGAATCTAGAAACTCATGTTTTAAAAGTCATCCAAACGTAATCAAATGTCCTCTGTGTGGGTATCATAAGATAATCACACATTTGAAATGTCATATCTTATATTCCTATAAAATAAATATAGCAATCCAAATGCTCATTTCATGAGAATCTCGGATTACCTCAAAATAATGATCCCTAATATTATCTTGTATAGTATGATAAGCACGAAGTTATAGATTTAAATCTACCTCCAAATATTGTTAAATAATATATTTTTAATAGTCTAGTCTAAGTATTTTAAAATCTATACACTAAAAAGTTTTTTTTTTTTTTTTTTTTTTTTTAGATGATACTGAAAAGTGTTTTTAAAATCTCCACTTGTAAATTTAAATTCACTCCACTCAATATCCTTTTGCAATTTGACCTGTTTATTGGGCTAATATGGGCCCAAAATCACTCTTTCGGACAATATAGTGGCAGCTGGGCCCAATTCAGGTATAAAATTGAAAAATTCAATTATTGTAATTATGACATGTTTGTCTCAAAACTTAGGAGTTTAAAGTCAAAATCAAGCATCACCAGTTGGATATATATATATATATATATATTTCAATATTATTAAATGCTTCACATGGGCTGCTAATGTTGCCCCACCTTCCCAACTCCTCTCTCTCTCTATATATATTATGTTTGTTTTGATAACTTAATAAAAAACTTCGAAATCTCGTCTAACTTGTTACACATGTCGTTAAGAAGTTTAACTCATTTTATAATTTGAAAATTTGTTTGTGATAAGGATGACAACCCTACTTGAATCTCCATATTGATATGATATTATCTACTCCGGGCTTAGACTGACTTTGTTTTTTAAAAATAGCTGTTATTACTTATATACCCATGATTTTCCCTTCATCTAACTAATGTAGAATATTTTGTTTGCATCCCAACGGTTTAAATAGATTGTTTGTGAAGAGATGATTCAATTTTATGTGTGGAAGGAGTAACTCCAAAAATCATATAAAAACTCTATAAAGCTTTCGTAAACTCTGATAAATTTTCAATTCAAACGGTAATTTTTTGTCACAATCATTCATAATCTTTCGATCCAAATGAGAATTTTTCATCAGAACCACCTATATGCTCTTTATCCATTTGAGTGTTTCTGTTAAAACTATGCATAATTCCATCATAAACACTTAAAACTCTTGATAACCATGACTCTAATTTGAAAAGAAATAAATAAATGAAAAAAAAAACTATTCAAACACATTATAAGTAACTTATTTGAGAATGGTTCCTCAAAAAAAGAAAAAAAAAAGAATGACCTTCTTCCAAAAGCAATTTATCTTTCTACACTTGAATGACTTTGAGACTCTATTCTTAATTTCTTAAAACACACATGTTTCTTTCTTTGAAGAAATTTGTGAAGGGTGACAAAAATATAGCCCAAACAAACTCCACCTAATCAACTCCTAGTTTTTTGATAATGTCTTCAATTATATTCGCATCGACCTTCTAATTGTCCTGAATATTTTTTTTTTATTCAACAATATTTATAGATGACAATATTAAAGTATGCGATTTATAAATTACTAAGTTATATATTATAATTTTTATTTCAAATAGAAGCTAGCAGAGAGATTAAATGGACACATTTGTGAAGTATTTAAATATATGTAACAATTTTTATTGATACGACTCAAATTTTGGAGATTTCAATTGATTTTTTGGCATAAAATTTATTAAGAGATAGATTGGATTGGATAACTATATATAATTGAATATTTCCATACTAATGCATGTCCGTCCATTGAACAATATTTAATAAAATACAAAAGTGTATTGTCTACGTGGATATATTTGATAATATATAGTTTATGAGTGACCAATTAGTGGCCTTTATATATGGCAATAATGTCTGAAAATCGGATTATTAGTTTAAATTTGAATTATTTTCCAAAAAAAAAAAGTAAATTTGAATAAAGTATAAGATGTTAGAAATTTCGATTCATAAAAATGATTGAACTGAAAATTAAACTAAGGAGAAGAAGACAATTTAAAGAAAAACAAATGGATGAGTTAAAAAGAAATATTTGTATGTCCTCAAAAAATAAAATAAAATAAAATGAAGCCATAAAGCCTTATACATGCATCTATGATTTTATCTATCATATGATATTTATTGAAATTCTATCATTTATTATTATTATTATTATTATTATTTTAATCTTTATAATTTTCCACAACTTTTCAAAATAATAATAATAATTTTCCACAAGGTGTCTACTGAAATTGTATTTTATTTAAATTGGAGGTTAGTATTTAGTAATATAAAACAACAATAGTATCATGGAAATCAATTTTTTTTTACGCTTCATTAATCAACCAACTAAACCAATACAATCAATATCCATCCGTAAGTTAACAGGGGAGATTCCCCTTCTAAAAACCATCACACTCATCCACAAAAGAAGAAGAGGCTAAGAAATAAAAATAATTAAATGAGTTTTGTTTTCCCTATCTTCTACGCTATTCTAACTTATATTACTATAAGAATAACTAATTGATTTGAAGCTGAACTTTTGACATCAACAATAATATTATCGATGAACTTTTACAAATATAGCAAGTCACCCACTATAGTATCAATGACAATAAAAGCATCAAACTCCATTAGAACATAGGGAAGCCAAGGGATATTGGCTTCAGGATAAATGTGAGTTATCCTCTAATTGCAATGCCATAAAAAATCTTAGCATATATGTTTATGAAACCAATTCTTTGGCCAAATAATATTGGGGTCCCTTTCCAGTCACGAACAATCTACCTAATCCCTCCTTCTCTGGTTAGGAGATAAAGTAGCATCAATCTTCAACTTCATCACAACTACAAGAGGGAGCTTTCCACTTCTCATCAATAACACTTAGGGTGAAGGAGCCCATCTTGAGAAAGTATTCAACACATAAATAATGAAAATTAATATTTCTTTTCATCACCTCTTAGAATGCTAAAATCGTGTCTATTAAAAAAATATAAGTTGACTAGATAAATAATTGGAATTCTTATGTCTTCTAACTCATTAAAACAAATGTGTTCTTAAAAAAAATCACTAACATAAAATGAATCAATGAAAAAAATAATTATAAATTTAATTCTTATAATTGAGAGAAAATTAGAATCCAACCATATAATTTTTTAAAGTTAGTAAATCTATATACTTAAAATAAATTTAACAAATAATTATATTATTAATCATTATTGGCGAACTAAATACACAATAATTAGCTTTCTTTACGTGATAATTAACTATACATATATACAAAAAGTAATCTTTTATATTTTGCTCACGATGTGAATAAAATAGTTTATCAAATAAAAGTTAAAGTTGTTAATTTCTAAAGATATATTTCTAACTTATTTTTATTCAATCATCTAATTAACTCATATATCAACAAAATACAAAAAAAGAGAACACTTCATTAATACATAAATAGTTAATTATCACCTACATAATATTTTTCTTACATGACATATTTAATATATAAACCATTAAAAATGATAAAGGCTATACACAATTATACAATTTAAATTCTAAACTTTCTTCTCACCATAAATCAAATTTGTAATTCAACAAAAATAAAAACCATATAGTATATCACTTTTTAAATGTTATAGGTTAGCCACCACCTACTTGATAACTCAGACATGTGGGATGCTGGTTACCTTTTGCAATGTGGGCCCAAAACTACACTAAGCCACCCCCCCCCTCATAAGTGGGCCCACTTTTTTGGGGGGAAATATCCAAACAGTTCCACATTCTTAATGGGTCCCACATGAGATGACTTGGCCTAGTACAAAAAAAAAAGGCTACTTTTCTCCTCCTTTATTTTTAATCTTTTCATATAATGTTTTCCTTTCTCTTTATATTACTCTTTTTTAAAAGTCTTTTTTTTTTCATATTACTTTTCTTTTAATAATACTATTTATTCTTTAACTTGCCACACGTGTGAACCTTGGTAATGGTTGCTACTAATAATTCTCTACTTTTTTTGCAGTCATTGCCTTCCCACAATCTTGTTTTAAAAGTTATGTAATCATCTTTTTTAACTTTATTAATATATATATGTGTGTGTTTTTTCTTTTTGATAAAAGCTTTATGAATAGATCAAGTTGGGAAATAATGGGAAGTTTGTTGAATTTTAATCTATATACTTTAAAGGACTTTTAAAGATTTATTTTTTTGAGATACAATAAGGGTAGATGAGAGTTTTGAACGTGTGATCTCTTAATCATTAAATCTATACTAATGTTGAACTACTTTGACAAGAATCTTCGAGACTAACTCATACAATCAATTTGAAATCATACTTTATTAAAATTTGGTAAATAATAATATTTTTTAGGAAAATTATTATACATATGCAACTTTCTACAACGAAAATTTTAATTATAACATTTTTCTAAAATATTACACATATAAAAAAAAATTGTACATTTTTTTATATTTTAGAATGACCGTTCTTTTAATTGGTTGAACTAATTACCGTTCTTTTATTCCACATCTCATAGAGAGAAGGAATACCAGGGTTTATATATATATATAGAAGATAGGTACTTAGCATATTAAAAAATAACATACACTAATAAAATATGTAATTTAGATTCAAATATAATATCATCTATCTTTTAGGCTATGTTTGTTCTTTGGACATGAGGAGTGGTACCACTCCTCAACAACCCCTCGTTTGTATTTTGTAGTAAACAACCATTCTTCAACCCCTTTTTAACCATTCTTCAACCCCATTTTAACCACCCTTCAAACCCTCTATCAAATTTCTATTTTTTTATAAATTTTTTTTTATTAAATCTCACTTTAAATTTCATCAAATTTATCTTTTAATCTCGGCTAACATCAATATTTAAATATTTCTTTCTAAAAGTAATTTTAACTCTATCGAAAAATTCAATAGCGTATTAGCTTGATAGATTAGTTGTAATCCAATTTAATTTTACTTTCGAAAATTCGATCTTAAAATGAATTATCATAAAAAAACCTCTCTTTTTTTAATAAAACATTTGATGTAACCATATTTCTAAAATTTTGAAAAAATAATAAGAAAAAATCTACAAATGAAATATAGTAATAAATTAACAACAAATACTAAATTTTAGCTTTATTATCGTTATAATAATTAAAATTTGACATTTAAAAGTAAAAGAATCAAAATAAAATTAGAAGTACGCGTACACTAAAGGGAAATTGTGTTGCATAGTCCAATTTTACAAAATATCTAAGCAAATATGAAAATATTTGCATTCATAATAAAAAAAATGCAGTATGGTTAATATTATTGTACAATATAATTTGTGATATTAATAATACAATATTATATGTTATTAATACAATATTGTGTATTAATATAGTATTATGTATAAACAATACCGTATAATGAGTATTAATTATACCGTAAGTTTGACTATGATTGCTATTTTTTTAAAACAAGAATACCATAATATCCTAGTACTTTCTATTTCTTTATTTTCTAGAATAATGTATTTTTACAAGATTCACGTAAATATATTTTTACTATTTCTTTAATAATTCATATTTTAACAGTTTATTCAATTGTAAATTTAGCCTAAATTTTTAAAATTTATTATTGTTTGCTTCATTCTTGTTGCTCATATTTTTAGTAACAAAATATAAAATTGATTTTTTTTAAAACAAATATGATCAGTTATAAAAATGTCTTTTAAGTTCAGTTAACAACAATTGAGGTGGTACTAAAAAAAATAACAACAACAATAACAACAATTGAGGTGGATAATTAAAATTCATAAACTTTCAATTATAGACATATAATTGTTGTTATTTACTCCAACCACATTTTCAAAAAAAAAAAAAAAAAAAATTATATCAACCATTATTAACTACAATCCCCAAACAAGTAGTTCATTATTCACCGCTATTAACCTCAATCCCCAAACGAGTAGTTAACTACTATAGACTACTATTAACCACTTCTTTCCACTCTATACTAATCTCCTCCACTCTTTTCTACAAAAAAACAAACACACCCTTATTCATTAATTCAAAAATTTATGAAGTATAAATAGAATTATTTTACAGATAAATGAGAAGATTGACACACAACTTGAAAATCCAACTCAACTCAATCCAAACCGTGTGCACCCCTACCCACACATTTGATGTAAAAATAACTCAATATTCCTAATAAATGCGTAGAAAAGCCAATATATGCTTTTGCCGTAAACTATAATTAAAATGCTAAAGAAACCAGTAGGATGTAGGCACTAAAATTCAAGGTCCTTGCTGTGTTATATATTGATGTTGAAAAGTGAAACATTTTACCTCTCTACCAACAAAAATGTTTGGAGAAAATAGAAGAAAAATACCAAAAAATGATGGAAAAAAAAGGCAACAAAGGTTATAAAGTGAAATGGCAAAATAAATAAAGGTTTTCCTCTAGAATGTTAAAAAGTAAAAAGTTAAGTGTCAATCAAAAGCCATTAAAATAATATTTTAATATGTGTATTTTTAATTTTGTTATATATTGGCTTTAATTAATTTTAGTCTTTTTTTACTTAAAAAAAAAACTTAAGTTTGCATTGTGATAACATTTTGTTATTTTTTTTTTCAAAAAATTAATGGGAGGTCTTCATCTTATCCTCCCATTAAAAAGATGGAGAATTTTCAAATATCTTTACATGAAATATGAACTACTCTTTTAATTACTAATTGATTTAAAGATAAAATCATATGTTATCAAATATAATATCATAATTCATTAAATTTAAGTAGATAAACCAAAAAGAGTATTCATTCCATTTATTCGTATCCAAACTTTGGTGTCTGGTGTACCCAAAGAAATCTTAAGAGGTGTATTAAATATTTTCATATTGTTCAACATTTAAAAAAATAAGGTATCTTTTACGGGGAGACTTTGGATAACGCTGGCATTTATGGTGTTGTCCGAGTTGCGCAAGAGTCTTACCATAGGGATGCAAACATTTATTGTTAGGTGGGGGCTTGTGTAACTACTTTTATAAAAAAAAAAGTGGAATATTTATCATATTATCAATTAATTTTGAGATAGGTTATCGAATAATTTTTCATATTATCATATTATCAAAAAAGTGGAGTATTTATCATATTATCAAAAAAAAGTGGAGTATTTATCATATTATCAATTAATTTATATATTTACATCATTCAATAATTTTTTGAGATAAATATCTATCTTTACGAATAAAGTTAAGAAATACATTTACTTTATTGTAATTGATAAATTAATTTAATTTTTTTTAAGTATATAAGATTAAAATTGTACAAAATGCTTTCAAGAAAGAGTAAATTAGGGCAAAGGAAGAGGTTGAAATGTCATCATCAGAAAGCAATAGGATAATGGCTATGATAGAACCATTCGTGCAAAAGCTTAATCTCTCGGAAAAGAAAAAAGAAAAAAAGGAAAAAGAAAATTATTTATTTATTTATTCATTATTATTTTACTTATTTTCTTGACACCGAAAATCAATATTATAAAAAAAAACAAGTGGATGTGCACACGTGCACAACGCGGGCGAGGAAAAGGGCTATGATTCCGAGTAAAAGTAACAACGAAAAATAATGTTAATTAAATTCATTACACTAATGTAATGCCCATTAAAAAAGACATTTATTGAATTAAATTGCCCTTTTAATTGCTTTTATTTACGGTTCTTGCACCTCTTTTGATTCTCGTTACGTCACGTGCACTACTCGTGCCATCATCATTTTTTTTCTGTATTCTAAATTGTATTTTAATATTATAAACTCTTTTTTTATTTAAAGTTTTTTTTAATAGTTCAACTAAAATTCGGAGGAAAGATTCAAGCAAACACCTCTTAATCATTAAAATACATTTTATGGGGTGAGTTTTAATTAACAATTTTATTTAAAGTTAAACCATAAGATCTGTTTTACACCACATTAGAGAGTATTTTTGTTTTTTTTAAACAATATTAAAGATAATAACTTATATATCTTATATATTCTAAAAAAAAACTCATATATTTTGTATACATTTGAATTTCACCAATTTTAAATCAAATGTAACATTTTATTTTATTGGAGTGAACATCAGTTGGTACATAATGACTATAATACATTATTAAATAGTGTAGATATTCATATTATATCAGCTGACAATGAAAGATGAATCTACCTGATTTACAAATTTTGGTAAAATTTACTTATTTTTTTTATGTGAGATCCTCAACATGAATAAATAGACAATCAAAGTCAACAAAACAATTCACAAGTTTATATTCTCTTGGTCAAATATTGTTAAACTAAACAACAAATTAGTCAAAACCATTTTTAAATCGATATCTACAAAAATATAACTCAACGAACGTATTTTGGTGTATGGTTATGTCTAAAGTTTAGTTCGAATCTCGAAAATTCCATTTATAATGCATGAAGTATTATAATTCAAATAAGAACCCATGATTACTAACATGATTGCCATTTTTTTTATATCACATGATTACCAATTAAACTATGATTGGATCCATATTTACTTATGTGGGTGAATCAATCTATCTAAATGATAAATATATTTTAAGGAAAAAAGAAAACTTATCGCAATATATATATATTAAAAGTTATACTTCATCTAAGGGCTATTATTATTTTGTCTCGACATATTAAATTTGACGGTGGAGATCTAATGGCCCACAGAGTGACAGTCACATGGGTCACGTGCCGGGCATAGAAATCGCATAAATGAAACCACAACGAACTCACGAGTTTCTCACGCATCTCATTTTGCTGTTGGAAACAGGCATTTAAAGCCTACAATTTTGCAGTTATTTCTCTTCTGGCTCATTTTGTAATTTCTCATAAATTCGAGGGCACATTTATTTTCTAGTTTATTTTTCAATAATATTTGAAGCAATCGATAATTGAACATGTAATATTGTAGTTTCGATACATAATACTATCGGAGTTATGCTTTTGTTAACTTTTAACTTCCAATTTCGAATGTGAACTCTTTTTCTTTTAGTTCAACAATAATTGAAGTGAGATAATTTAAACTCATGACTGAAAAATTATAAATACATTATTAAATTTTGCTTTGTGTTGATTGGGAGAAGAAGAATTTGAATTTATAATTTTTAGATTAATCAAACATTGTCATTTAAACTAAATTCTTGTTAGCTAACAAATTAGTTAATAAAAAAAAAATTTGCATAAAAATTTAAGTTATTTTAGTTCATGTAAGTTCAAATGTTCAATACCAAATGAGTCGGTGATGCAATGATTTTATTGTTTAATTGTTATCTAGTTCAACACCAGCATCACGGTTTCAATCTTCAGAATTGGTACTTGTTCCCCCTCTCCCAATATGTACTAAAAAAAAAAGTTCAAATGTTCAATACTAGTTTGTTTTTGTTTTTTTTTGTTTTTTTTAAGTTTAATATAATATTGATTCTGTTCCATTTATTTTAAATTGGTTTATGTAATAACTTTATTATTATTATTTTTATATAAATATTATCTGTTAATTTTAAATTGTGTTAAAAATATGTTCTTTGTTGTATTACAATTATTATTAATAAATTTTAGTAAAAAATATCCTTAAACTTATCAAGGAATTAGTTTTAACTTGATGGAAACTACATTAATCAAGTAATTAAATATTTAAACATATATACCAGCGATAACTTGATGACATCAATGTATATGTGATGACCAAGAGATCATGGTTGGGACCCCTCCCTTTCAATAGTTATAACTAAAAAAAAAAAAAAAAAATTAAATAAATTACAAATTATACAATATTTAGATTATAGTTTTTTAGTATATATTGGAGAGAGGTACCGACAAACTATATATAACAAGTATTATTGTGAATTAAATTACAATTTATCAACCAAGCCAACATGCTACCCAACTCTTTTGATAAATTTGAAGATTAAGACGTAACATTAAAGTTATACTTCTATTGGATCAAAAGAGTATTTAACAATGATAAAATTTCAAACGAAGTCAAAATAAAAAATAGAGTAAGAAAATAAATAAGTATTTATTCGTGGGTCAACAAATAATGATGGGTGAGTGTGCTATAAATTATATCAAATAAAATCATTTTTAGACTCCACCATCAGAAATTATGGATGCATTGAAATATCCAACAAACTTAAATTTGTAAAATTATAAACACATCCTCATTCTCAAATAATTTAAATTTGGGTTTAATTTACACATAATAAAGTTCCATCAGATTTCAAGTGATTGTTTTAAGTGATATTTTTAATGAAAAGTTCTCAAATTTAGTAGTTAATTGTCCAAGGAAAAATAGAGTCTTAGATAAAAAAAAAAAAAGTAATTTCACAGAGACAATTTACCTACAATATAACTGTATTTTTAAAAGTTAGTTGAATTACCAAAAAAAAGTTCAGAGTTAAAAAAACTATAATTTGTCATACTTCTTTGAGTGGAAGTACGATGATTTAAAAATTACTTTTAAAACCCATAGTAAAAGTAACAGAATTCCCCTCAATTTAAGGAGAACAGAGAATTCGTTTAAAAAAAAAAAGAGAAGAGAGAATAAATGAAACAATTACTTTTATTTTATTGTGAGAGGAATACATATAATGGAATGGGTTAGACGATTTTATTGTTTGATTGTAAATCAGTTAAACACAAGTTTTATAGATTTGAGAATCGGTATCTATCCATCCCTCCTCTAATATGTACTAAAAAAAAGAGAAGTATATATATTGAAAAGTTTTATTTATTTATTTATTTTGTAGATAGAGACGCGATTTGATAGACAGTTCAATAACATGATCTCCAAGAATCTCATATCCTCTTTTGTAGGGTTTGTAATTCCCAACTTATACTTAAAAAAATTATCTATTTCAATTATAACATTTTTTTAGAACTATTTTATTTCTATCATATATTTTCCTACATATTTTATTTCTTCATTTATTGTTTTTTGATTGAATATTATCTATTGCACTGATTTAATATTGTTTTCTGACACCTATTTCTAAAAGGTGGCACAATTATTGAAGACTTGGGATTTGTGGATATGCACTCCTCACAATCTCGAGTTCGAGACTCACCCTGTGATTGACGAGGTTACCCTTGTTTCAGACCTATAATTTTTTTTCTAAGCGTATTTCAATTGCAACTACTATACACAACTATCGTTTAAAAAGTTTTCTTTTTTTTTTTAGTACAAATTGGGGGGTAAGGGGACCAACAAATCCTACGTAGAAGTCGTAACTGGACTCGACAAGATAACCAATTGCATCACTGATCTTCTATTCTAAAAAGTTGTTATTCATTATTATCTTTATTATTATTATTGTACATGAAAAATTCTCATAGATTTATTTATTTATTGGTTTAATGAAAATAGTAGCAATTATGGAGTTATCATGGGCATTGCCATTAATATTATAAATTAATTTTAAAGTGGGTCAATGAATTATCCTATCAAAGAGGTTCTATTTGATTGCTAAAAATTGTGGAAACCAGAGGATAAATACTGGACGAGCCACCCAAAACTCGACTTTTATTTTATTTATTTTATATTTAGGTTGTTATTATTATTTATTATATAAAATGAGAAAATTCGATCTCTCTCTTCCTTGATCTTCAGTTTTTCATTTCTTAAATCAAATCCGAAGGTCGTCGTCTCTGATTCGTTGTTTTGGCCGTCAAATCTCACCGGAGAGTGATCGATTTTCAGGCGAGTTGGCGGCGGTGGATTCGTCGGAAAACACGGCGATCTTGTTGAAAACTCTGGCGGTGGAGCTCTTTGGATTGGAAGAAATTGGAGATGGGAAGCATGAACAACAGCGTGGATACAGTTAATGCCGCCGCTACTGCGATCGTCTCCGCAGAGGCTCGAGTTCAGCCTCCGTCGCCTTCGGTAGGTTGTTTTTTCTTCATTCTGTGGTTTGATTTTGTTTTGGAGCTGAGAATAGTGCGATTTTTCGATTGAGGATGAAGTCGTTGATCTTGGCGTTTTGAGTTTAGATGCAGAAGTCTCATGTAATTTGATGATCTGATTGATTATTTCTGATTTGAGAAAACTGTGTAGGTTACGCCTTTTTAGTTTCTTGATTCTATGATTTTGATTTGGTTGCTGGTTTTTGCTTGTGTTGTTACTTTTTTCTTTAGGTTTAGATGTTGATTGCTGAATTTTCTAAAATTTGTAGCTTAGGTAGTATGGCTGCTAAAAAGTTGAGGATAAAGCAACTTGAAAAGTTACTTTTAATTTGTTTTCAAAACAGAAAGGAAGGAGATCATGAGGTTGTTCGGTAGTTAAATTACAAGTTCAATATGCTCGATTCGGTAGGTTTTTATTATTTATAATGTTGTCTGATTTTGTTTTGGAACTGAGAACAGTGCGATATTTCAATTGAGAATGAAGTCGTTGATCTTCGCGTTTTGAGTTTAGATGCGGAAGTTTCATGAGAGTTGATGATCTGATCGATTTTCTCTGATTTGAGACAACTGTGCAGATTTTGATTTGGTATTCTCTGCTTCGGTTGCTGGTTTTTGCTTGTGTTGTTACTTTTTTCTTTAGGTGAAGATGTTGAATGTTGAATTCACAAAAATTTGTAGCTTAGGTAGTATGACTGCTAAAAAGTTGAGGAGAAAGCAACTTGAAAAGTTTCTTTTAATTTGTTTTTGAGACAGAAAGGATCATCATGAGGTTGTTCGGTAGTTAATTACAAGTCCAATATGCTCGATTCTGTGCAATAACTTCCGTTAGAACATAGATTCATTCGGTGTAAGATTGTCAATATTGTGGAACTTCAATCAGTTTAGTTAGCGATCTTGTGTACTTCCCACTTGGTTTCTTGAATTTGTTGTTTTTAATAATGGATCTTGTAGCTGTTTACAGTGTATCAATGAATTCGGATCTTTTGGACTTCAGTTTTTTCTACTAAGCTTGAGTTTTGCCTGGACTGAGATTTCTTTTAATGGGGACTGACAAACATCTGTTTAAAGGGAGATTCTAAGCTTCTGAAGGTGTAGTTCTCGCACAATCATACGCTTCTTATCTTGAAGCAATTAACTGTCAAAATCTTTAGTTTTAAGCTTAAGAATGAAAAATTCTTTTCGTAGGTCTAAGATGATCTGCCCATATGAATGGCTCAAAACTGGGATGTCGTTTGGTTGGCTTTCATTTATGCATATTCTTTAAAATTTTCGAGCCTATTGATCGTTTTTAATCATGGCTTTTTGGAACCAGTTTGTTTGTTTTTTTGGTTTACACACATGAATTATTTAATCAAATTGGCCCAGAAACCTAAACGTTTGGATTTTGAGGAGCTTGATTTGAATGTTTAGCCAATGGATGAAGAGTGGTTTTTTCCACCCTCTTCATTTTAGTATTGTTCTCTATTGCCTGAAATGAGGAGGCGAGGAAGTAATGTGGTTTTTTGTTAACACATAATTATTGATGAGTACTAGCTCTTACTTGTGGTCTATAACTGCTGAAGTTCTTAGATTTCTGAACAATTGTCCTTACTAGTTTCTACTGCTCTGATGGCTTGGAAAATGATCTGTATAGCTAGAGTGAAGTCTTTGCTCTGTTTCTTGTTGATCTTTTCATTTATATTCTTTTGTTATCTGACTACAGAAACGAAGATGGGGTAGCTTCTGGAGTCTGTACTGGTGTTTCGGAAATGGCTTGCAAAAAAACAATAAGCGTATTAGTAATGCTGCACTTGTTCCAGAACCTGTAGGAGCTGTTGCCCCTGCTGTTGAACACCGAACACCTTCGATCACGATACCTTTTATTGCCCCTCCGTCTTCTCCTACATCTTTCCTCCAGTCCGAACCTCCATCAAATACTCAATCTCCGGCTGGATTACTCTCTTTAACTGCCCTTTCAGTCAATAACTACTCCCAAAATGGACCTGCATCCATTTTTGCAATAGGCCCTTATGCATATGAGACCCAGTTGGTTTCACCTCCAGTTTTTTCTGCCTTCCCCACTGAACCATCAACTGCTCCTTTTACTCCTCCTCCTGAGTCTGTGCAATTTACCACACCCTCATCTCCTGAAGTTCCCTATGCTAAATTGCTGACTTCTTCTCTGAGCCACACTAACAAAAGTTTTGGAACCAATCAGAAGTTTGCATTGTCCCATTGTGATTTTCAGCCTTATCAACCTTATCCAGGAAGCCCCAGTGGCTATCTTATATCACCTGGTTCAGTAATTTCAAACTCTGGTACATCTTCTCCTTTTCCTGATAAACACCCCATTCTTGAGTTCCGCATGGCAGAAGCTCCGAAACTCTTGGGCCTTGAGCATTTTACAACTCGCAAATGGATCTCGAGAATGGGTTCTGGATCGTTGACGCCGGATGGTAATGGTATAGGTTCTCGGTTAGGTTCAGGAACTTTGACTCCTGATGGTATTGGTATGGGTTCAAGAATGGGATCTGGATCTGTGACCCCAAATGGCGTGAGGCAAGATTCGAAATTGGGTTCTGGAACATTGACGCCTGATGGTCTACTGTTGGACAACCAAACGTCACAAAGTGGATGTCAAAATGATGCGACGAATCATAGGGTGTCATTCGAGTTAACTGGCGAAGATGTCGCACGGTGTCTTGCAAATAAGTCGATGACATCCAATAGAATCACAGCAGAATCTCCAAACCCAACAAGCACAAACTGTCAAAAGGAAAACAGAGAGTCATCAGGAGAAGCTGAAACTTGTGAGTTCTTTGACATCAAGACAAGTTCCACGGCAGCTGAAAAAACTTCAGAAGAGGACGATCGATGTTACCAGAATCAGCGAGCCGTAAATCTTGGTTCGTTCAAAGAGTTCAACTTCGAGCAAACGAAAGGAGAAATGCACAATACACCCTCCATTGGTGCAGAATGGTGGGCAAATGAAAAGGTGGCTGTGAAGGAAGCTAGTCCAGGCAACAACTGGACTTTCTTCCCAATGTTGCAATCTGGGGTCAGCTGACTTTGACATGAATTCCAACAGTAAAAAGGAAAACAAAAAAGAAGCAGAAAAGGAAGACACCAAAACCAACCTTTTGGATGTACATTTGATTGTAATCTTCCTTTGGAGATAACAGGTGGAATGATTTGGAGGAAAAGAATGTTTTTCAAAGTTGTCTTGTGATAACTAGATCTTTTTATATCAGTGAGTATACGGGTCGGGTTGTGTACACTTCGACTATTCTCATGGGATATACAGTCTGACCTTATAATTCGGATGTCAAAGAAATTTGTAGAAAATTATTTTCTAGATAGGTTATCATAGGTGCAAGAAGTAATTTATAATCACAGGTTAACTTTGAAGTGGTTTATTCTTTCTTTGTCTTGTATAATAATAAGAAATTTCATTCTTCATTAGCAATGAAACTCTTTTTTTATGGTGATTTTAGTTATTCCTTTGCAGGTAAATGTAAAAACTTTATTCTTCATCTAGTGCAAAAACTTCATATGTTCAAGGATGAAGATGATTCGAAAATGGGTATTTTTGGTTTAATATGTTGAGAAGTTTGTAGTTCCAATTCCATTTTTGCCATCTACTGTTGGTCTCTAAATTTTACTGAAAGCAAATTAGGCCTTATTTTATATATCGATTTGGTTTAAAAAAAAAAAAAAAAATTTAAGCTTACTAACTTGCTAAATAAGTATCAAACGCTATAGTCTCTCTACTTTTTTTTTTTTTTAATAAAGAATCAAACGCCATAGTTTTTTCTTCTACTTAAAAGGTAAGAATCTAGTTTTCTGTATTAGATAATTTAGTCCATTTCCTAATTTTGATACGACAATATTATAGAATTAAAGGTTCTCTAATTAATCTCCTAACCATAAAACTTTAGAATCGATTCCCAAGGCTTAGATTAGACATGGATTAATGCTCTACATTAAAGGTAACATGATATATTCAATCCTTCAACCAAAATGTTGTTTAATTAAATAAAATAAAATACTCTTTGGGACAAAAATTAAGAAGAAATTCTTCAACTCAAGAATCAAACACTCCTAAAACAATAATTCTTGAAAGTTTTTGGGAAGCAACTAAAAACATGAAATTGCAAAAATTGAAAATATGTAAAACAATATGCAAAGTTAAAACGTTGTAGATCGAACTTAATTGGACAATCGATTTAAATATGATTTTTCGTGGCGTTTATGTAGGTAACCTTTTTATTTTATTATTTATTTACTAATAATTAATAAATGATTGGTTTAGCTTCGTTTTTATTTATTTATTTATTTATTTATTATCTTTTAGTTTTGTAATGAAACCGTTGACGTGTTTTGAAAATGGAAGTTATAGCCTCTAATGACCTTCAAACCCTTACCAGGCAGCTGGAGAAAGGACTAGGAGGGCATTTGGAGGGCATTATAATAGTCTATGTTTTATTATATTTATTATAACATGTGTTTGAGATACATGTTAAAAATTTACGACTTTATTTATTTTTTAATTTTTTTTTAACACAAGAAACTTTTATTTTCTCTAACCATCCAATCATGGAGAATACAGTCCCAACCACCACAGAGGCGACATGCGGAGGAGATTCCTCGCCTAAAAGAACATCAAACTCCTGATAATCACGAAAGTCCAAAATAAAAAATTACATCAAATTTTGGAGTAGCACAAAATTTTGCTAATAAATGGGCAATTCGATTACAAACCCTACTGCAACAGGAAGAGGAAACATTCCTAAATCGAGGGATCATTTCACGAATATTAGCTACAATATTGTTGGGTCAGTAATATCTTGGAAAACTCCATTTAAGATATAAATGATCGCTCTAAAGTCTCATTCCACTACGATACTAAGAGGTAACTCAATACCACTCTCGAGAATGCGACTTGAATTGCCAAGCACTGCATCACCATTCGAGACGACGCTTTAATGCCACCTTTTGCTCCTCACAACACCACTTATGCTGCCACCCGCATTTCACGAACCATCAATGTTTGATCTTAAGCACCAAATAAATTAATGGAATTTGATCTTAAATTTAGCTAATTCTCTTTGTTGGGCTTCATGTTGCAATGTAACGCCGAATTACGGAATTTTTAAATTTGCCAAATAATAATTAAAGCTTTAAACCAATCATCTTTTTGTTCGTTTCTATCCACTTTCTAACTTGGCACTGTCTTGATATCTCTAGTCGTTGTTAGATCAATATTGAATGCTTGAAACTTTGATGAAAATTTGCTGGTTCATATCGAATTAATTATGATTGAAAATCTTACCATTC
The DNA here is from genome assembly GCA_036507275.1 of Sicyos edulis. Taxonomy (NCBI): domain Eukaryota; kingdom Viridiplantae; phylum Streptophyta; class Magnoliopsida; order Cucurbitales; family Cucurbitaceae; genus Sicyos; species Sicyos edulis. The sequence goes on along the minus strand of CM071858.1, from coordinate 889,108 downwards.
GAAAGATAAAGATACTTCACAATATTTATAAAATCGCTATGAGTTATTCAATTCATTATCATTTGATTTTCATATGGAATTCCATGATATAAGAATACATTAAGCCAAACTATGTATTTGGTTCAAACGGTTAAAATTGAGATCTGATTCAATAATTGATGAAATAAAAGAGAAGCACGATATTGAAAAGATCCTCACAACATTTATAAGATTTTTGACTATGCTACTTATTATCGATTGATTTTAAGATTGAACTTTATATTATTTAATACTATCGGTCATAAAATTTCTTCTTCTCAATTGAAATGTTTTATATGAAACAAATTTGTTATGGATTAAAGTTCAATATCTAAATTTTTATTTTCACACAAGCTCAAATATCTTTTTTTTTTTAAAAAAAAAAAAATTGTACAAAAGATCTTTTTCACCAAAAAAGTCGGTAATGTGTTAGCTTCATTATTTGATGAAAATTCAGCTCAACATGATCACGAGTTTGATCCCTAAACTATTTTTAGACTGTTTCCATCTAGACAAAACTACAAATTAAATGCTTCACTCCAAAGGTAGAAAAAGAAAACGAGTGGAAATTGTCAATAATTGATGTATAGAGGAACCTTATATTAGTACCACACAAAATTTGTTTTTTAATATGTTTATTTATAAATAATTTTCCATGGACCTAATTAATAATGCTACGTAAATAAAAGGTAGGGCTTCCCGTTTTTCTTAAAAAAAAAAAAAACTCTGGAGAAAAGAAAATAAATGAAAAAAAAAAAAAATCGTTTAAAGGCCGGAAGTATGAAAAGAGTCAATTTTGTGTCATTAAAATGGAATTTAATTTTCAAACTCTGTAGTCCTTTCAGTCCAATCTTCTTTTGGGCTGTGAGCGTCTATGATCTAACCGACCACAGCTGCATAAGTCTTCCTTCTCGAGGAAGAAAAATTAATGAATAATACTTCGCTGTGTAATGATACTCTTACACCATTCAATAATTGACAACAACCAAATATATAGATATATATATATATATATATATATATATATTTATCGAATGGGTCGGTGGTGCGATTGATTATCTGGTTTGATGTTTTTTAAGTACAAGTTGGAAGAGGTGGACCACAAACCTATAAGGAGGATAGTAAATAAGAGCAAAATGTCGATTCTCGATATCGAATTCGTGATTATGGTGTTAAACTGGATCACGACAAGACAATGAAACTATCAAGCCACTGACTCATTCGATAATTAAACAACATTTCAAACTGATATTTTTTGGTTATTATGTCATGTCTATATATTTATGCTTTTTTTGCACAAAAAAACCATGTTTAAATCTCTTGTCTCAAATATTGTTGAATAAAACAAAATATTATGAAACAGATTAAATTTTTTTTGAGAAAACTAGCTATATTTCTTGTTGAACAAAATCTAGATCTATACTCTAAATCAAAGATAGTAAATGATAGATCTAAACTAAATTGAAAAAATAGAGATGAATCACAAACAAAAGTAAAGAAGGAGAAGAAGAAAACTAACATACCGATGTAAAGTGGTTCGGACTAGTCTACTCCACTGTTCATAATGTGAGAAGATCAATCTTGATCATTCACTCATAATTGTCATTTTTCAATGGATTCCAAGAGCTCTCAAATTTGGTGGCTAGAGTTTCTCTTAAAGATGAAAGAGACCAAAATAGTATTTTATATAATAGCACAATCACACACCCTGCATGGTTGATTAACTTAACCCCCAAAACTAATTCAAGTTCGTTAAACTCAACAAATGAGTTGATACAAGATGATATGTAATGCACCAAATAATATTTCTAATGTTCTTTCCAAAATAAGATATGATATAAGTTAATTGTGGTCTAGTCCTATGATTATAAAGGATCTTTAAGAATCGAAAGTTTAAGAGTTAAATTATAATCACTATTAAAAAACTCACATACAATTGATTATAATTTTTAGTTATAACATCCTTGAAAAGTGTCATGGTTGATTTTTGTATAACACAACTTGATAATCATGGTTGAATAATTAATGAAATTTATATTTAGTCATTGATGATTATCTATCTAAAAAATATCTTCTTATAATATTTATAAAAAGAATTAAATATTATAAAGTCATAAAATTTATAACGTAAAAATAGTTGACGTGCTAATAAATTGGTCTGAAGAATATTCACCTATGTGGGAGGAAAAAAACACTATGATTTAGGTAATTTGCAAATTCTCATCCCACTTGCCCTTACCTAACAACAATTTCAGGCTCTTCACTTTCATGACAGAAAGTGTGGGCCTTTTTCATTAAAAATTTCTTTGTTATCATACCTACATAACTCAAACTTACACAATGAAATGAAATGACTGATAGATTGGAATCTTGTTTTTTGTAGGTCGAAAATTCGACGTTATTGATATTTATTGTAGTGTTAAAATTTTGAAAGATCTAGTTGTTTTTATTAGGTCGAAAGGTTGAAAGTTGAACGCAACCGTCGTTATAAAAATTACTTTGAGTTTGAGTCGATTTTATGTAAGTATTTTGTATGAACTTTCATGTTTGTATTTAATTTATCACTTAGTTGAAAATTTTCGCAGTTTGAGTCGATTTTATGTAAGTATTTTGTATGAACTTTCATGTTTGTATTTAATATATCACTTAGTTGAAAATTTTCGCACTTAATATGTTATCAACATATTTGATTTTTTGAGTTATAGTTGACACATCAACCATCATATTGAAGTTGATGACAATGATATTATTAGGCAATTTAATGTTTATGTCATTGGAATAATTATTTGATTTTTGTTTATTGTTTTACAAAATTAAATTAAATTTGTTTTTCTTTTAATTTATCATGAACTTTAATCGAGAACAATAGAACTTTATTTATCTAGTACAAATTTATAATCTAGAAGTTATAAGTTCAAAATTTCATGTCAAATTTTATTGTGAAATTTTAGAAAGAAAAAAAAACTATCCTACACTTTATAATTTTTAAGTAAACATTTGAGTTTTTTTTAAATATTTTAATTTGATAATGTTTGAAACTCGAAATCCTAAGAACGGCTTAATATATGATAAGTGATATTTGAATTACTACTCATTTTGACAATATTTATATTCTTAAATGAATTGCAATAACAAAAATATAAGTTTTCCATTTTTTGTCTTCGAAATTTTGCTTGGTTTTTAAAAAATATTGGTGAAAAAGTAGATCGAAAAGGGAACCCTATGTGAGAATATAATTTATTTTTATAATCTTAAAAAAAAAACCTAATATCAAAGCATTATCAAACAAAAATTATGCTACAAATGCTGTTAATTGAACACAAAAAAATAGTAATAAATAAATAAAATCAGGAGCTAACCAATGGCTACTTTGTACTAAAATATTGAAATTATGTAAATGCTCTTTAATTAATATTTGGTTACTATAATTGATATTTCATTTCATTGTGATTTATATATTTTTAAATATATAATTTTAATCAATGTATTTTATAATAAAACTTAAAATTGATATTTATAAAAAAAAATTAGTTATATGTTTTTTAATTATAATAATAATTATTATTGACAAAATTAATTAAAAATAAAACTCAAACTTTAATTTATGGATACATTTTATTTTAAAATGCACTAATTTATTACATTGCAAGTCTATGATCAATTTATTTTATTTAAAATAGAAGAGACTGTGGTGGGTCCCAATCTACCTACGTTTTGACACATTGTTAAAAAATTGGACCAAATTATTTGATTGACGTGGTTGATTTTCAACGTTAAATTAAGTGCTACGTGTCCACTTGTGGATTACGTGTCCGCTTATAATTGGTCAGATTTTAAAGTTACAAACAAAACTGAATCGAGTGTTGAATATCAACCCTTTGTTTCATATTCATGGGATGAAATCAAAAAACAATTTTCATACTTTATTTTAAAGTTAATTTGCCAGTCGTCATTTAGATTGGACCTTTGAAAATAATCATTAATGGTAAGCTTGATTTAACTTTTCGTGTGTATTTAATTATTTATAAGTAAACCAGTTTGTCTACTCAAAATGAATTTTTTATATATATTATGAGTTCAAGAAATAAATGATTTTAAGTGACCAGATAAACTTTTTTTATTATAAAAAAAACATTTTTTTTCAAGTGTTTAACCTAGAACCCATCTCAAATTTCTATATTAAATAAAAATATACTTACACTGCTAGTTCTGCAACTAGGGCATGTTTGACATATTTAGGTAAGATTTAGTTTAAAAATTTATTAAATAAGTGAGTAAAAATAATTTTGAAGTAAAGTGCAAAAAAGGAATTATATATATAAAAAAGAGAATGAATTTTTTTGCTAATTGTCTCAAGTGCAACTTTTTAGAGACTTACTTTAATTCGGGAGTAATCTATGCGATACTTTCACATCACCTATATTTTGAAATTCACATTTGTGATTAATTTGGACTATATTTTATTTTTTTTATTTTTTGAATTAGAAACAATAAGATGAGACTCAAATTGAGTCGCATGGATGATATTCAAAATATAGGAGATGATACGTGGATGACATTCAAAATATAGGTGATGTTAAGACATCACCTAAACCACTCTATTTTATTTATAACATTTTTAAAAAAATATTTTATCCATGACAAAATTTTAATTTTTTTTTTTGTATATTTCAATTTTGTCCGGTCATCAATTAATTGAAAACAATTTACTGAACTGATTGAAGACCATTTTTTACATTAATTATGTGTGCAATAGGTGAAATCATCTAGCACATCAAATTTTTTCATCTTTTTAATAGGTTCGTCCTTTTTGCTATAAACAAATTTTTTCAAAAAAAAAATTATTATTCATATATATTTTATTATATATATGAAAAATCTCCATGAAAAAATACAATTGAGAAAAATGGAGTATATTCCGAAAATGTGCGGTGTATTTAATAAAAATCTTTCCCACTTACCGAATCTATATATTTTTTGAAGGTAGCATAAAAATCTTGTTTGTTGTAAAAGAACATAAAAATCTATTTTGACATTTAACTACCACGCATTTATTGAGTTTTAATTGAATTTGGAAATGATTGCTTTAATATTTACATGGTTAAAATACCATTTTGGTCCCTCGACTTTGGGGTTTGTTCTATTTTGGTCCCTCGACTTTTAAATGTTCAAGTTTAGTCCCTCAACTTTGTTGTTTGTCCAATTTTGGTCCCTCGACTTTCAAATGTCCAATTTTGGTCCCTCAACTTTGCTATTTGTCCAATTTTGGTCCCTCAACTTTCAAATGTTTTTAAATTTGGTCCTTAGACTATAAAAAAAAGTTCAAAAATTGTCGTTTGGTCAAATGAATTTTTTATCACTCCTAAATTATTTTCTCTCTCTTTCATCTTTCATAATTTCTCTCTCTAGAAATTTTACCTCTCTTCCCCTCTTTTCTTTTCTTTTTTTCTTCTTTATTTTCTTTCTTTTTCTTTTTTGTTCCATGGTAGACTATGAATTTTAGAAAATAAAAAGTGACAAATCAAAGTAGGAAAATTATTATTTAGAAAAATTATCTCATGTTAAATAATTTGATGAGATGGATTGGGGAGAGAATATGAGAAAAAAAGAAGAGAAGAGGATTAGAGAGGTGGATTTAAGAGAGATGAAACTTTTAGAAGAAGAAATGATGAAAGATGGAAGAGAGAAAAAATAATTTAGGAGTGAGAAAAAAATTTATTTGACCAAAGGACCATTTTTGAAATTTTTTGATAGTCTAGAGACTAAATTTGGACATTTGAAAGTCGAGGCACCAAAATTGGACAAACAGCAAAGTCGAGGGACCAAAATTGAACAAACTACAAAGTCAAGGGACTAAAAATGAACATTTGAAAGTCTAAAGAACAAAATGGAACAAACTCCAAAGTTGAGGGACCAAAATGGTATTTTAACCTATTTAAATATAGCCATAAACAAATCAATGAAAAGGATTAAAATAATTTGCCTGACTTTTCAAAAAAAAAAAAAAAAAAGATTACGACACTTTCACAGGACAAAAAACTACTCATCCTTCAAGCTGTCCCACGAGGGCTACGACCCACCTTCCTCCTCCGCAGCTCCACCCGTCGCCACCGCCTCTCCGCCGTCGTCGCCACCGCTTCGCCGCCGTCATCGCCGCCGCAACTTGGTTCTTCAACCTTGAGTTTCGTTTTCGTATGCACTTATTCACTTAGTCTAGGCTTGGACCAAGGAGAGTGAACAAAAATGGACGATTTAAGGCCTAGTTCGATAAACATGTGATTTTTTGTTTTTAATTTTTAAAATTTAAATCTATTCTTATTTAAATTTTCTATGTGTGTTTCATATTTCTATAATGTATTTATTTTTTCTTTAAAACAATATATGAATATTAATTAAATTTCAAAAATAAATATAAACTTTTGTCTAATGTCTATCAATGAATCGATAGAAGTCTAATGATATTAAAATAGAAATTTTAGCTAAAATGATGCTAACATCGAGCATAGTTTATTTAAAAGAAAGTTCAAATAATGCATTTTTTTTTTGAAGAAAGAAAATTAAAATTTTTTTTTAGTACATATCGGGGAGAGAGACAAATATCAATTCTAAGAATCGAACATGTGACGCTAGTGTTGAACTAATTTACATTTAAACAATAAAATCATTATGTCACTGATGCAATAAAGAAAATTAGAGTTTTTTTTTTAGTACATAGTGGAGGGAGGGGGACCAACAAACCCTACATAGAGGGCACAACTGCTCTCAAATAATATAAGAGTAAAATATTCTATTGAAATGGAATAACACCAAACAAGATAACCAACTGCGCCACCGACTCTCGGTAGAAAATTAGAGTTAATTTACTCTAATAAATGTGATTTGACAGGTTATTTAATTTAATATTCAAACATTTGAGTTGGTGGAAAAAATTGATGGTTGCATATTAATTATCTTATTTGATGTTATTTCACTTCAATTTCAACTAGACACGTTTGAGTCCGAAATCAATATTTGATTATAATATTATTTGATTGTTTCTTATCCTCTTCCAATTTTTGTAGGACCTTAAAAAGGAGAGCTCCATTTCTGTGGGACCTTTGACTCATGAAAGAGAGGTCGCAATCTCTACGACGGAGGAATAAAGATCGACGGTTCCTCCGGCGAACGACGGTGGAGCCCGCGGCGGAAGGCGATGAAATTATTACGACGAGATTGAAAGGACAAATGGTAAACTGTTTAGGGTTAAATCTGTTCAATTATTACAGAACCTTATCTCAATTTGTCCATTAGTTTGAAATCAAATAACTACATGATCCCATTAGGTATTTTTAGTCAATGAAGAAATCAATGGTTAATTTGCTAATTGCTTTTCACACCGATCAAATGAAACAGTAATGTTCTATTAATTTCCCTTTTTTCCGTTGTTGATGAAAAACAAAAATAGGAGTAAATTTAATAATGGATTTGAGAATTTGATTCCCAAATTGCAGATTACTTTAACTGCTGTACATAATAGCCATGAAATTGCTGACTGATGAAACAGTTCTGTCTCTATGTGTACATATTGTTTTATTTAAAAGCTGAGAGCTCTCACCATGTGGCTATGAAAGTTTTCTTGTGTGAACTTTTTTTTCCCTTTCCTCTGAATTTCTTGTGAGAACTTTCATTTATCCACTTTTGATTAGATTCCCCTTCATTTTCGAACAGAAAGCAAGACTCTGAGATCTCTTCTTTTTTGGATCCAAGATACATACGAAATTTTTAGTAAGTTCTTTTAGCTTCAATTCTAGATTGCAAAAGTGGGTTGTTTCAAGTTTCAACTTTCTGATGATATGCTTTCCTTGGTATTGCATCAATTTTTTGAGCTCATATTTACCCCTTTTCCTCTTTTGATGTAGGACCCTTTTTAATCTTTTGCCTTTTAGACTTGAATTTGTTAACTTCCAAATCTGGGAAGTATTGTGTTGATTGGATTGGAGATTTGAAGTTCTTTGTTTAAGCCATGAGAACTTGGAGCTGCCCTTTCCTGAATCATGTGAAACTCTGCATTTGCTTTTATCTAGTTTTGTTACTGGTAGTTTGGTTCCCACCTCCGATTAGGATTCTGAATATCATGGAAATTACTAATTAGGAATTTATGTCACTACCCAAATGCAATCCAGTTGGTAATCTGGTTTAGCAGATGGTGAAAAAGCAGAGTTTGAAGCACTGTTTGATTCTATATTGTTTTCTATGTATTTGAGTGACTTTTTTTTATTAAAAAAACTGGGCAATTGGAGCTTCGCTCCACCATACTCGAGGTAACTATGCCCGTTCCTAGGCCAGATAGTGGTAGACATCGAAGAAATGGAGACACGGAAGGTGTCTAAAAATTAATGTCACAAGTGAGTCTTGAACCTCCGACGTTGAGAGGAGTGCACCTACCTTCAAAGTCCAAGCACCACGCCACCCCTTGAGGACATTTGAGTGACTTCTTATCTTAAAAGTTATAGCCATTAGATCAATATTCATTCTTAATATATTGCCTGAACTTTGTGTCAATTAACTTTACATGGTGGTGGACTTCTTATCTTCAAAGTTAAAATATAGGAGAAATGTGTAAAAGTTGGTTCGAAAAACCATTTATCTCTTAGAGTTAGCTTTTGGAAAGTTAGATGTGGTCTGTATTCAGAAATTTTTTTTTGTCGTTTCAAGCTACCAAGCAGGTTCCTTGTGCCACTTCTTTTATCCCTTTATTTTTGGATTTCATCATTTTGGTTGCTTTTTTTGTCATATGACTTTGTTAAGTGCGTAAACTATATATTTTTTCTCAGGCGAAGTTGAATCAAAATATACTCTGGTGCTGAAGATATACGGTATAATTTCCAGTCAATCAGGTTCAAGGCTGACTTGAGTTGAACCTGTTTGCAAAAATGGCTATGGATCATACTGTAAAAGTCATTCTAGGCTCAATCGCCTTTGCAACCTTCTGGTTATTAGCCGTTTTCCCTTCTATCCCATTTCTTCCAATTGGGAGAACTGCAGGATCTCTGCTAGGGGCAATGCTTATGGTTATATTTCGAGTCCTTACTCCAGAACAAGCATATTCTGCTATTGATCTTCCGATACTTGGTCTTCTGTTTGGGACAATGGTAGTTAGTGTTTATCTTGAAAGAGCTGATATGTTCAAATACTTGGGTAAGGTGCTATCGTGGAAGAGTAGAGGAGCCAAGGATTTAATTTGTCGAGTGTGTCTCATTTCCGCAATTTCAAGTGCATTTTTCACCAATGATACCTCCTGCGTTGTTTTGACTGAATTTGTATTAAAAATTGCTAGGCAACATAATCTTCCTGCTCGTCCCTTCCTTCTCGCCCTTGCGTCAAGTGCGAATATTGGATCTTCGGCAACACCTATTGGTAACCCCCAAAACTTGGTCATAGCTGTTCAGAGTGGAATTCCTTTTGGACAATTTGTGATTGGGATTCTCCCAGCAATGCTTGTTGGTGTTGTAGTAAATGCTTTACTTATTCTTTCCTTTTATTGGAAATTGTTATCCATCCATAAGGATGAAGAAGATGCATCCCCAGAAATTGTTGCAGATGAAGATGTGATTTCTCATAGGTTTTCACCAGCCAGATTGTCACACACACAAATTCCATCCCTTAACTCTCAGGAATGGGATTCTCGGTTGGATTCAATGAACGCACAGAGTTCTCCAGCCTCGAATGCAAATTCTGAAACTCGAAGAAACTCGGTAAGTTCAAAAGATAATGAAATCCGCAGGTCGCACAGTGCTATGACGGAGTCGGCAAGAATATCCGATGCATCAAAAGAGTGGGTGCCAAATTCATCTTCTCAGAAAAGGGAAGAAGGTTTTTCTCCTAAGAGCCTCGAATCAATGGATAAACAGAAAGAGCCAGTATCTTTGCAGGCCTCAGAAGAAAAGGATCAGTGGAGCACAAAATGGAGAAGGATTGCATGGAAATGTGGTGTTTATCTTGTTACCATAGGAATGCTAGTTGCTTTATTGATGGGCTTGAATATGTCATGGACTGCAGTGACTGCTGCACTAGCTCTTGTGGTTCTTGATTTCAAGGATGCTCAGCCATGCCTAGAAAAGGTTTGAACCATTATTTCTGTGTTCATCTTAAATTACGATTAGTTATGATTTGTCGATGGTTAGTTCCCAAGGGACGCGGTGGTCGAAAGCTTGGACTTTGTAAGTATGCTCTCCTCGAGGTTCCAGGTTCAAGACTCACCTATCACATTAATTTGTAGACACCTCCCGTGTCTCTGTTCCTCGAGGGACAGGTGTGTTTACTCGGGTATTGTGGAGCGAAGTTCCGATTTCCCGGTTTCTAAAACGAAATCGATTGAATTTTCGCATGGTGAACAATGACAACAAAATTTCTGTTTTTACAGGTTTCCTATTCACTTTTAGTCTTCTTTTGTGGGATGTTTGTAACTGTTGATGGATTCAACAAAACTGGACTTCCAAGTGCTTTTTGGAATTTCATGGAGCCGCATGCGCAGATTGATCGCGTTTCTGGGACTGTAGTTCTTGCTCTTGTTATACTATACCTCTCAAACTTGGCTTCAAACGTGCCTACTGGTATTAAATACTTCTCTTACCATTGTTCCTTGCTTTTCAAATTTTCAACCTTTTTTCCAGTCATAATCTCCTGTATGTTGATAGTCTTTAGAATGAAAATTCTAGTATTACAAAGAAACCATGAACCTTCTTATTTGGAGGATTTTTGGTGTTTGGTTATATGGAATGCACAATCTTCTATGTCAAGAAATATCTGATTAGTGAGGGTAATTACTGCAAAAGATGTGTATAAGTGGTGATTTTAGTGAAAATGGTTGGTATATAAGTGATTTATTAAAATTGTTTTCATATAATCAGTTTAATTTTTGATTTTACACTAAAAGTGTGATTTTCTTACCATCAAAATCGGTTTTGAATGATTAAATAAGATTGAGGTTATGAACGTGTGGACGTAATCACAAATTCATTTTCGTAGAAAAAACTACTGAGAAAGACCTCAATTCCATTTAATATTCTAAAATGGACAAATTGGGAAGTTCTTTAATAGGGTATTGTGAGAGAGTTGTTGGGGGCCTCTTTGGGGTACAAATAAGGTAAGGAAGGGTTGGGAGAGGGGAGGTATTGTGGAAGTGTTGTTGGGGGGGGGGGGCCTCTTTGGGGTATAAATAAGGTATGAAAGGGTTGAGAGAGGGGAGGTCTTATTTTGGAGGCTAAGTCATAGGACTTGGAGAAAAGGTTTCGGTGCTCTTAAATTCACCGGTTAGCTTGTCGTTATCCTTTTGTTTTTTGTCTTTTCTATTGGTGTTTATATTTTATAATAAAGTGTTGGATTATGACTGTTCTATGAAATATATTAAAGTTTCAGCCATTATTACTATTCTATTGTATTTGGTATTGTTCCGTGAATTTCTTTAAGGAGTAAGGTATTGGATACTTTACAGACTGCTGATTTTGAAATAGAACTGATAACCACATCATTTTTCTTGATTAGAGAGCATCGTGTAATCCACTAGTTCGAGAAATTTAAGTTATCTCCTTGTAGACAGTCGTTTGGTTTAATAGTTGACTTCATTACATACTCATTACTTGTCTGAAAATCTCACTACTCTGAAACTGCAATTATATCTAATGTTTTTTTCATTGTCATCTTGTTAGTTCTTTTGCTTGGAGCAAGAGTCGCTGCATCTGCTGCTGCGATATCTGCGGCCGAAGAAAAACGATCATGGCTTCTTTTAGCTTGGATCAGTACTGTAGCCGGAAATCTCTCATTATTAGGCTCAGCTGCGAATTTGATTGTGTGCGAACAGGCTCGTCGAACTCCACAGCTAAGCTACAATTTATCCTTCTGGAATCACCTTAAATTTGGTCTTCCCTCAACTCTTATTGTCACAGCCATTGGTTTAGTTCTCATAAGATGATTTTTCTTCTTGTTCTTCTTTGCTTTTGTTTATTGTTTTTTTCTATAATAAAGTTTTCTTTTTGTGGGGAAGTTTAGAATTGCAGATTTCGTTTGAAGTTGATATAGATTTTATATGTGGAATATGTTTCCTTGAAACGTCTGTACAAATTTAAATATAAAACAAACGTTAGAATTTTTTTTGAGTTCAAAGTGGATATGAACTGATATATACATTTCTTTTTTGGAAAAAAAGAGCGATGTGAATTTATGAAAATACTAGACTGTGATAAGCCTGGCTTAAAACAAGCACAAAGTGTTAAAAGGGTCGTTTTTTTTTTCTTTTTTTGAGAAAGTGTTAAAAGGGTTGTTTACTTCGTGGTAATCTAGGATTTCTATAGATATTTGGATTATCACGTTTATTTAGTAGTAATCATAAATATTTCAAGCATCTTGAGATGGCAGACATCATAGGATGTCAATTTGAGAGATGTTTGGATGCCCTCCTTTAATGCAAGTTTTTATGATTCTCATGTATAGGGCATTTAAATGACATTTTTACCTTTATTGTTTTTTTTAATTATATTTTATCAATTCATATCAACTTTTTTTCCCATATTTTGTGAGTATTTGTAGCTTAAAATAAAATAATATGTTATTTTTTAGTATATGGTTATTATACATGTATGGAAAACTAACTATACATAATTAATTTTATTTATATTTTTCAAATATAATTGTCTACTTTTTTATATTTAGCGAATTTTATTTCTTATTCTTAATTTTAGTTTTTTATTAAATAAATTTATTTTAAAATATAATATTTAAATTAATAAAAACAATATGTTATATAAATTTTAATTATATAAATTAATGTGTAAATTAAGTTAGGAGGGAATTTAAGACATTTTCATAACGGTTTTTCAGATACCCATGAAATTATTCACCGAAACAAACATGACTATTTAAAAATGTCGGACATCTATTATTTCCGGTATCTATGATGCCGAATATCCAGAATTTCGATTATCTAGATTACTCTATGTAAACTGGTAATCGGCCCCTAGAGAATATATTCTATATTTATACAGGATGCACAACTGGGCTTGGGCTTGGGTTTGGGCCTGGGCCTTCTGCTCATCCTCCAACTATCAAACCAATCAAACCCACGACCTTGGTTTGGCATTTTCATTTTGAAGTTAGAAAAAATACAAAGCTGTCTGAACTTCCAATTTCATCAAATAGAAATCTCGACATTAAATTATATGTCTTCTCTTTGTTATTTAGACATTATTTAGACATTCTAATTTACTTTCATTTATAAAAGTTATAAAATTATTCTGAGGAATTGTCAGTCATATGTTTTAGAAAAAATAGATTCTGTATTTGGATATGTTGAGTTGTGCCAGTTTTTTAAGATTTATTCAATGACTTGATGAACTTTATGCATAATTCTTGATTTTTTTTTTATTATTTAAATAATCCTTCAATTCTTTTGTGTAAAATTTATTACTTCGTTCTCAATAAAGTTTTGTAACTATAGATTTCACTTTTATTTTTAGATTTAATTGGAAACTCTTCTTAGGAATCTATAGTTTTGGAATTATAGATTTCAATTTTATTTTTAGAATATACAAATATAAATATAAATATATATATATATATATATATATATACATACATCAATAAAGCTAAAGTGGATTGGACTCAGTGATCGTGACATATATTCTCAAGATTTTTGTTGTACCACATACATATATATTAGCCCAACACTTCAATCAACCTATTTAAATAGAAAAAGAAAAAGAAAATTCAAAATTTATCAATAAAGCTGAAGTGGATTGGGCTGAGTGATAATTGACATAAATCCTCAAAATTTTCATTGTACCATATATATATATATTAGATCAACACTTCAATCAACCTATTTATAATTTAATTATGAAAATTCAAAATTTCATATCTTTATTGTCCTAAATCAACGAAGTGAAAGGTTCTTATCTAATCTAATCTAATGTACTTTGATCAAATTTAAATTGATCCTTTTGACGAAAAGAATAGATGTGAATTCAAACCAAACAAAATTTTATTTTTTCTACAATCATTAACGGACGACATTCAAACTATAACTTTTTTTAGATTACAATAATGAGAATAGGTGATTCGATTTTACAACTTCTTTATCATTGAATGTACATTGCTACTACTATTGAACTATTATTCTTATTGGCAGACTATGACTTGTTAGACAATATCAAATAGGTCAGTGGAGCAATGGTTTCATTGTTTGGTAGTAAATCAGTTCAACACCAGCATCACATGTTCGATTCCGATAATCATTATTTGTTCACCACTCCTGATATTTACTAAAAAAAAAGACTTGTTAGACAATGAATACACACTCATATTGAAATTATATAATTTGAACACTTTTTGTCCATCAAATTTTAAAATATCTAGAATGGAAATTAGGGGGGAAAAGTGGGGCCTTTTGCACGTGCGAAGGTACATATCCAACTCCCACAAGTCTTCTCAATTAAGAAATGTACATCTCCCTTGGTATATAGATTAGCCACCTTTCATCTCAACACAAACACCCTACCTTTCTTCCCTCCCATAAAATATTATCTATGTCCCCCAATTTATGCTCCCCTTTGAAAATGACCCCTCCATTTTTTACTATTTCTTCATCTAACCCTTAAACTTTTATTTTTCTTAAGAAGTTGAATAATATCTCTTTTAGTTCCAACTCTCATAAACTTTAGGCTTTAATCACTTTGGGTTAGTCTAATAGTAAAAATAATATGTAAATAGCAAAGTAGATAAAGAGAATTATTCCTTGTTATAGTAACCACTTTACCCTAAATATCTAATATCTTCTAAGTTATTTTAATAACTATATGTAGTAGGATGAGACTATTATTACATGAAATTTGAATATGAAATTTAGATTTTTTTTTTTTTTTTTTTAAGTCTAAGTTTTTTATCCACTACAATTTTCACTGCTCCACCTTTTAGTTTAATTTACTTTTGATTTTCCTAATTTTTCTAGTTTATAATTGGGAATCTCTCTCTCTCTCTATATATAGAAAGAGATGAGAAATGGCAAAATTTCTAGGAAGGAATCTAATCAATTGAGTTGAAGGATGAGTTTCTTATTTGAGGGAAGATATGGTCAATGAAAATTTATTGCTCATATCAAATTCTAGGCTACTATTTTAATTATGTTAATTTTTAAAGATATTTCATACATAAATTTTAAGTTTAATTTAATTGAAATTTATTGACTTCAAGAATTCTATCAATTTCATTTTATTGAAATTTATCGATTTTTTTTTAAGATTACAATAATTGGGGGTGGAGGGACTCGAACCCAAAACCTTTGGTCATGAGACATACAATAGTGTCGCTGGGCAACTGCTCATACTAACCTTTTTTTTGTTATAAGTACGTTGAGCAACTGCTCATGTTGACCTCTTTGTTATAAGTATGATATTTAATTGTTTTCATCCAAAATCATCATGATCACATGTATTATTTATAATTGAATACGTTAGTTTCTCAAAAAGGATAGAAATGTTAGTTAAAATTATGTAAGATGTTATTTATCTATAATTTTAAATATAAACTAGGAAAAAAAAATCACAAACTCAATAAATGTCAATTTTTATAATTAAATTTATAATTTTTGTATTGAATTAGATTACAACTAAATAATATTTGATAAGCACCAAGGTAATAAGTGATGCGTAGTATATTTGCTGTCATTGTCCCTCATTTATTATCTTCCGTAAGAGATTAGATAACTATATTGTATTATTTATTTACGTTTTTTTTGAGAAAAAAGTGTTATTTACGTGGTTAATAAAGATTAATACATTGTACTAAAAAAAAAAACATTTGAATGATAAAATAAAATATTAGTTACTTTGATTTCTTTAAAATAAATTATAGAAAAAGTAAATGCATGTACTATTATCATATGATTTTTCTAACTTTATATTAAAAGAATACAAATAAGTAAAAGGCACAAAATCATGAAGTCTACTACAGTAGGCATCATTACTTATGTACTTAATAATTAAGACCCACTAATAATTTGTTCTTTATTTTATAAAATTGAAATTGTGTACTAACAATTTACTTATTTTTGTTTCAACCCCTCAAGTAATTTTGAAAATTACAATTAAAAGAAAATTTTAAAACATGTTTTTGAAAAGGAAAAATTAGTTGATTGAGTAATTTGATATATAATTCGTGTGTATACTTCTACTTCTATTTTATCAATCTAATCATCTTTTTCGTTCTTTTATCTATAACTTTTGCATAATCTTTATCTTATTTTGTGAGTTCATTAAAAAATATAGTACAGAACGTAAGAGAAAAAAAAAAAAATCTATATCTACTTATATTTAGTCGAGTGTTTAAGTGATGGTACAAAAAGATGCTTAATCAAATTAAGAAGTATACAAAAAAAATATAATAATTTAATTAATTAATTAATTAATTACTTATTTATTTATTCTCTTTTTTTATCACTTAATTACTTATTTTTTTAAACATATATTAATTTATATTTTCATACATATAAAAGTAATGAAATGAACATAAATTTGGGGACTAAGTGAGATGGGTTGGAATTTCATTCCTTTTTGCCTCAAATTCTCTGCTCCATTACAATTAAGTCTTTTAGGTTAGCCTTCCAAACAAAATACTAAATTTTTTTGACATGTTTATATTCTCTTTGGCCATCACTAAAAAAAAAAGTCAACCCACAATATTTTTTACAACACTCAATTTATTTGAATCTTTCAATATATAAATAATTTTGACAATACTATCTGTTTCATTAGTATACATATTCCTTACTATTAGTAAAATTATTCCATTAACCATCGTGAACTTATCGACTCCCCCGAACCGTACTATAAGAATCGGTATCGAACATCCGAGTTGAAATAACTTAAAAAATAAAAATGGAATAAGTTAAATTAATGATGAGTACTTACTCTAAACTTATTTTTTTTTATAAAATTTATCGACGTCTAAATATTATAGGATCATACCATATGTCTCTACAAAAATTAATCAAGATATGTTTAAGGTAATCAAGAAATAATATTGTCAAAGACAAACACCTACAGTAGAAGCAATTAACATAAATCAAATAATAATTACAAAGTTGAAACAGAGTTAAAATATTAAAATATCATATTTTTAGTACATATCGAGGGAAGAGGAACAAATATCGATTCCAGTGTTGAAACTAATTTACAACCAAACATTGAAACTATTGCACCATTAACTCTGTTTAAATATCATTTTTAATCTATATAATTTGGAGTTTATTCTATTTTGATCCGTAAGTATGTAAATGTTGTATTTTAATTCTTAAACTTTGAAATTTAATCCATTTTAATTCATAAACTTTAAAAGTTTTTTTTTCGTCATTGTACTAAAAAATACTTAAAATTGGTTAGTATAACATACATAAAGTTTACATCGATCATAATTTGTTAAATAATATTAATAATTTTTTTGTTGGGAAAACAATAATATCAATAATTTGAAAACAAACAAAGAGAACGTGATAGCATATTTCGAAATTTATATAAAAATATCATATTATATATATATATATATATATTGTTAAAAAAACCAAAAGTATATTAAGAAAAACATTTTACAAAAGTATAATTAAAAAAACATTTTATTAAAGTTTGGTGGCAGCTCGCAGAGAGAGAAAGAAGCAATGAATGGTGAAAAATAATTTATTTTATTTTTACGCATTTCTTTAAAAATATATTAAAAAAAAAAAAATCAATTTTCGGATGACTCCATGTCGTCGCTGAGTTATATACTCTTTTCTCTTTCTCTTACACTTTTCTTACGCGATTTTCTCAATCTCACAATTTCATCATCAAAATGGATACAAAGCTTTGATGCAACGCTTCCTCTCTGATGATTTGTGATTTCACTTTGATTAGGGTTTCGATTTCGTTTCTGATTTTGTTTCCGTTTGAATTATCGCCAAAATCTACTTCACTTGGATTTGAGCGAGAATAGTGAGATTCTTACTGGAATTTGCAGTTTCCAATAAGGTAACACTTGTTCGTTTTGTTGTTCTAGTCTAATTTTAGTGAATTTCTGATTATGTGATCTTAGATTCGTTTGTCACTACTGTGCTACTTAGTTTGTATTGGATTCTTGGTAGATCTGCATAGTAGAGTCGAGTTTTGAGGATTATGGAAGTGTAGTTTGTTGTTTGATTTTCTAGGATGTGGAAAAGGAAATGAAATTTGGAAGTTTTGTTTGTGATGATGGAGGTTAATGGTTCAGTTCGTTTTGTTGATTTCAGATGGCTTAAGCGATTAGAGTTTGGATTTGAATATATTTCTGTGGTCTAATTTATCTTCTTCTTTTTTCAGCATCTTCTTAATTAAAGATTTCTTTGGAGTAGAAGGGAGCTAGAATCATTTGATTATATGCTGAGTAAGTTGACTATGTCATCGTTTTCACTTGTTCAGGGATGTAATAAATGATCTCGAACTCTCATTAGCAATTTGTTTTGCCCTTATTGCTTTCCAACTTGGACTATTTCCCTTCTTTTTATTAATTATGTTGCTGTTAATTTGTTATTATTATTCTGTTTTTTTAGTCCTTGAGGTGCGGCCTCGTTGGTACTCGAAGATCTCTAGTTCAAAACCCACGAATAAATTTAAATATAAAATTTTCTTCCAAATCCAAGCCTTGAATGGGCGTGGGTGCTCACGAGTATATAATGGGACGAATCTCTGATTCTCGATTATATATATATATAAAAAAAATTCCTCTTTTTTCCCTTTCGAGCGTGGAGGGAGTGGTGTGTGATGCAAGTCAAATTGGACAAAATTTTATTACCCTAATTGAGAAGAAGATTTGGGGATTGTGAAAAACATCTCCACTTTATCATGAGAGGAGACAATGAAAATTTGTCTGTCTTCAATTAGGAAGTAGATTTGGGGATTATTAAAGAGAGTCGAATAGTACTTGAAAAATGTCTTTAATATCCTCATAATTCAAAGGTATTTTGTGATGGAGGACCATATCAGCCACAAAATGCACTAATTATCCTTCCTTTCAAATTTGAACCTCAGATTGGAACTGTAAGATTGCAATTGGCAGTAGTAATTCATGTGTAGTAGCAGTCTCCAAAAGGTTGAGATAAATTTAACTAGTTTTTTTTTTGCTGTATGCTGAATCCATCAACTTTGTATTCTTCAGTAGCAATAGTTTCAGAGTCTGCTTGAAACATGTTTGTCAATTCTTAAGTCATGAAATCCTGAATTTCCTGCATGCGTAAGCTTGCTTTTAGGGTGTTTAAGCTATCTGGGACTATTTTACTTTATATATATAATTTATCATTGTTTTTCTTAAAAAATTGTGATAACATAACAAATAGAATGTTGTTTCTCCAACAGACACATGATCTTCATGATATCTTAGACACTCAAACTTTCACTTCATTTTCATGCAGGATTTTGCTACAAGTTCCTGATCATTAGGCTTTCTCAAATTCTAACTGTGAAGTGGTAGTTTAGGTACTCAGTCACTGCTAATCCTGGGTGCCTATGGGGTAAAAGTTACATATTTTATGAAGTGTATCATATACTTGTCGGATGCTTTGGAAGTATAACATCTGCTCAATCATCAATTTTCACGAAATATTTTCACTCTGCAGAGTGAGTTCAATTTAAAGTCAGCTTATTTGCCTCTGCCACATAATTTAGGATAAAAACCAAAATGCCTTCATGGTGGGGGAAGCCATCATCCAAAGAAGCAAAGAAGAAAACGGGAAAGGAAAGTTTCATTGATTCGTTACATCGTAAGTTTAAGAATTCACCTGAAGGTAAAATAAACAGCAGTTCTCGTAGACGTGGTAGTGACACCATATCTGAAAAGGGGAGTAAATCACCTCTATCAAGATCACCATCACCTTCCAAAGAAGTATCTAGATGTCAAAGTTTTGCTGAAAGATCACGTTCTCACCAACTTCCACTTCCAGATCTTCACCCTGTAGGTGTAGGGCGAACAGACTCAGGGATAAGTGTGACAGAAAAATCAAAATTAGAGAGAAGCACCAAGACTTCTTCATTCCTACCCCTCCCTAGACCTGCATGTATCCGAAGAAGGCCAGATCCTGCAGATTTGGATGGAGATTTGGTCACTGGTTCAGTCTCTGGTGAGTCCTCAAGTGATAGTGATGATCCCATCGATTCTCGTCAACGTAGTCCTCAGGCAACTGACTATGATATTGGGACTAGAAATGTGATAGATTCTACTGAACCTAGGTAAGCTCACATGTCTTTATTTCATCTTTATCTTTCATTCTGAAGTCATTCTTTTTATCGTCAATAGTCTTGGTTGAATGGTTAAATTAAATTAGGTTACTTGCATCATTTTATTTGGTTGTCCTTGTTCAAACAGCAGGACAGGCTTGCATCTGAAAAATTGTTTTTTTGAAAAAAATAATTATTTTTCTTGTCCCTAACATATTTAATGGATTTTTCTGAAGTGTAACTCTCAAGGACCAGTCTCCTACTGTTGTGCAAATAAATTCAAAAGAGGGCAAGAAAACGGAAACTCTTTCATTTCCTCATAAGAAACCTTCAATACCTAAACGGAGGCCTTTAAGCAGCAATGTAACGAATTTACAAGTTCCTCGTCACGGGGCCTTCTTTAGCGCTCCAGATAGTTCCATGTCTAGTCCCTCTAGAAGTCCTATGAGGGTATTTAACACTGAGCAAGTGATGAACACAGCTGCTTGGGCTGGAAAGTCTCACCCAGATGTCATTTTAGGTGGGTCTGGCCACTGTTCTAGTCCTGGTTCTGGTCACAATTCAGGGCACAACTCTATGGGAGGTGATATGGCAGGCCACTTTTTTTGGCAACAAAGTAGGGGTAGCCCTGAATATTCTCCAGTACCTAGTTCTAGAATGACTAGCCCCGGGCCAAGCTCCAGAATTCATAGTGGTGCTGTTACACCTATTCATCCAAGGGCAGGAGCAACACCGGCGGAGTCTCAAACTTGCTGGCCTGATGAGAAACAAACTCATCGTTTGCCTCTTCCTCCCATAGCAATCTCAAATGCTTCTCCATTTTCTCATTCAAATTCAGCAGTGACATCTCCTTCAGTGCCTAGGAGTCCAGGAAGGACCGAAACTCCAGCAAGCCCAGGTTCACGCTGGAAAAAGGGGAAGCTACTTGGTCGGGGAACGTTTGGGCACGTATATGTTGGTTTTAATAGGTATGTAAACAAAATAAAATTTAATTTATCAGTGCCTAACATGATTGGTTTCTGATTTATGTTTTTTTTCTTTCAATTATTTTAATCATTCAGCGAAAGTGGAGAAATGTGTGCAATGAAGGAGGTCACGTTATTTTCTGATGATGCAAAGTCTAGGGAAAGTGCTAAACAATTAATGCAGGTACAAGTTCCATCTTATGCAGATCAAATATAGTGCTTCCTTTTTACACTACGTTATTCTTTTTTTTTTTTTGGTTAAGAATTTTACTTTTCAATTTTATGGCAGGAAATTGCTTTACTGAGTCGTTTACGGCATCCCAACATCGTGCAGTATTATGGTTCAGAAACAGTAAGTATTTTGATGTTATCGTTTTCATTATAACATTATTAAGGAAGATGTTTTTGCTGTTATCTTGTAAAGAAACCCTTACCCCTTGCGTGCGTAGGCCTCCCTAATCTTTTGGATAGGGAGGTGGTGGGGTTGAAAAACATATTGAAGCAACGCATATTGATGTATGCAAGCAAATCACATTTAACACGTTCTGTTGCCATGGCATTACTCTATTTAGGAACGCACTAGGCTTTGGAACATGTAAAAATGAAAAATTTCAAGTGTAGAATACTTCTCTATTTTGGTAGACAGTTGCATTTTTCAACATGGAAACCCATTGTTCGGGGACCACCAAACTTCTCTATTTTACCTTCGTCATCGCTACTGGTGATTTGTTAAATTGAATAGGTACTTGATAGTTTCCTATGATTTATGAAGATAAGTCTTTGGAGGTTAAGTATATATATTATATAGGATTCGACTGAGACCTGATTTTCTTACAAGTTTCAGTTAACTACTGTTCTGCATACAATAGTTCTACTTGGTAATAAATCTGTTTTGGATGTCTAATTTTTATTTGAAACCACTTGTAACAGGTGGGTGATAAACTCTATATATATCTGGAATATGTATCTGGTGGCTCCATTTATAAATTACTACAAGAGTATGGACAATTTGGAGAGGTAGCAATTCGTAGCTATACTCAACAAATACTATCAGGGCTTGCATATTTGCATGCTAAAACTACAGTGCACAGGTGACTTGAACATACATGACCCCCTCAGTTTTTCTGACACGTGCAATAGTATCGCAGCTGCTGCTACATTCTTACATACCTTGTTTGCGGACTTTATAATTTTATATTGAACAACCAACTTCTGTAGGGATATTAAAGGAGCAAACATACTTGTTGACCCCAATGGTCGTGTTAAATTGGCAGACTTTGGGATGGCAAAGCATGTAAGATAGCTCACAGTTCTTTCCCTTACTACTATACATAAAATGATATGCTGTTAAAGCATTTCTAATTTTGACATCTCCCCTCATTAAATTTATGGAACTAGTTTTCTTTTCGTTTATCAATTATCAACTATCTCGTGATATGAAATTCAGAAATTGTACCCAAGAAGTAATATTTTAAATTATTATTGAAATTTAATTTATAAAGTCATTTATACTATGGCTAGCAAAAATGATGTATAGAGAATACATTGAAACAGGTTTTCCTTTATTCAATCATTACGTTAAGGAGGAGAATATATGATTGATAACCCATGATTCTGTCTATAATTAACAAATACACATTTAGCATTTCATATTTATCTGACATATTAACATTATATGCATTTGAACTTCCATTAAAATTTTTGCTATTATAAATTATTTTGCATGTGGATGGATATACTGAAAAAATTTAACCACAAAAAAAAATTTGACATCCAGTAGACATGTTTAAGAAGTAGTAAATATATGATTGTTAATCACTTAAAACAGGATGTTAGTTGGTCAACGCTCAGCACTTATTTTTTTTGGGTTTCAGATCACAGGCCAACCATGTCCACTGTCATTTAAGGGCAGCCCTTACTGGATGGCACCTGAGGTCAGATTTTGCTGCCTCTTTAAGCAAAAATCATAACTAAATGATGCATATATCTGACCCATTGCTTTCTTAGGTCATAAAAAACTCAAATGGTTGCAACCTTGCCGTTGATATTTGGAGCTTGGGATGCACTGTTCTGGAGATGGCTACTACAAAGCCACCTTGGAGCCAGTATGAAGGGGTAAGGACGTTTTTTAATATCAAAGCTATGTCTCAAATGATTGAAAATACTCTTTGTTATCAAATCTCTATTGGACCGATGAGAATGTACATTTAAATCGCAAATAATCATTCTGTAGGCTTTTGCCCTTTGGTATTATATTCTTTCCTTTAATTATTATACACGTAACCAAAAGCGCTTTATTTTTATTTTATTGGGAATTCGGAGCTGCTCTACCATAGATAGCCATTTGACTTAATAGTTGATCCCACACTACATATATGAGACACTTGCATCTATCCTAACTCCTAAGGCTTGGACGTGAAAGACAACTAGGAACGGGTGTGGTTATCCTTGTTTAAAAAAAAACTAGGAGTTTAGGAATTTTACAATTAAGTTCGCTAGTAGGTTTTGAACACGAGCCCCCAAAGGAACATATCTTATAGACTCCAAGCCTTTAACCGAAAATTTTGCTATTAGGATTGTAATTTGTATGCATGTGCCTCTAGCCATCATGGGTTGACATAATTGTCGAGAGGACCTTAAGGAATTAAAAGGTTATGGGTTAATCCAGAGTGGCTATCTTCATAGGAATTGATTCCTCGTGGATTTCTTTGACAACCAAAAGTTGTAGGGCCAGGCAGTTGTCCCGTAAGCAAAGCGAAGGTGTGTGTAAGCTGGCACAAACTCATGGCTATAAAAAAAAATTGTAGGCACTTGCCTTATTGACACATCATCGTTTATTCTTCTTAAAGTCCATGGTTTTGTGTGCGGGTGGTGTATCTTGATTGTTCCCTCGAAACTTAACTCTCCCATTTCTTACATGGTGCCCTTGTTCTTTGTTCTGACGAGGAGACATTTTATATTCTTGCTTTAAAGGTTGCTGCCATGTTTAAGATTGGTAATAGCAAAGAACTCCCAGCTATTCCAGTGCACCTCTCAAATGATGGGAAGGATTTTGTGAGACTATGTCTGCAACGAAACCCGCTTCACCGACCTACAGCTGCTCAACTTTTGGAGCATCCTTTTGTCAAATATGCTGCCCCTATAGAGAGGCCTATTTTGAGCTCTGAACCTTCTGATGCAACTCCTGGGGTTACAAACGGAGTGAAGACTTTGGTACGTATACTTTCTTACATTACTTTTTTTATTCATTACTGCACATTATGGGTTTTATTGCTATCTGCACTGTTTCATTTTACTGCAGATTCGGTTATAATAGCTTCTCCTTGATTTGCATGGTGAAAAAGATAGAAATTGTTTTAACCAAATACTAAGCTAAACTAGGCGACCTGCTATGAAAATCGTGTTGATATTTAGAAATTTGAATTGGAATCTGGAAAGATTGTAGCACCAGCTAGGAAAATCGTTTTTCGTTTCATTTGGTTCAGTAATTGTTTTTTTTTTCTTCTTTCTTGGTTCTGAGTGTCGTTTATTAATCACTTTCAGGGTATTGGCCAATCGCGGATTACTTCTGTGGACTCCGATGGTAGACTTGCAGTTCATTCTTCAAGAATCTCAAAAGCTGTTCTTCATGCCAGGTTCTTCCCCACCCACCAAAAAAAAGGAAGAAATAAGTAAATAAAGAATATTTTACTGATCATGACGAGATTTGTTTCTGATTCGTTTTCATGCAGTGAAATCAACATTCCCAGAAACATATCATGTCCCGTTTCACCAATTGGAAGCCCTCTTTTGCACTCGCGATCACCTCAACATCCCAGTGGAAGAATGTCTCCTTCACCTATATCGAGTCCCCGTACCACTTCGGGCTCGTCGACGCCTCTGACAGGATGTGGCGGTGCAATTCCGTACAACCACCTGAAACAAGCTATATACCTGCAAGAAGGTTTTGGAAGCATGCCAAAGTCATTAAATAACAGTCCATACAGCAGTGGTCTCTCTTTCCATGATTCAAATCCGGATATTTTTCGAGGGTTACAGCCTGGGACTCCCATCTTCTCTGAAATGATACCAGAAAACGATATCTTGGGAAAGCAGGTCGGGGTCGGAAGGCGTGCTTACGGTGAATTGTATGACGGACAGCAGGTCTTGGCTGATCGAGTGTCTCGACAGCTCCTGAGGGATCAAGTTAAAACAAACCCTTCTCTTGATTTAAGTCCTACCCCTAAAACAATGTCTGGCCGCATGAATGGTATCTGATTCCAAATGCATCGACTTACAAGGAGCTAGAAGCTTTCTTCGGATCGGAAAGATGTTATATAGAACAAAGGTTTGAAGGTATAGTAGATTAAGGATAATGAAGTCTTCCACCACCAAACCAGTGGAGATGATTCTTTTGACATTTTGATTCTTGAAGGGGATAAGAAGTCTCAGCTGTGTTACTGAATTAACATCCAGCTCGATTTGATCCAGCGACCACGAAAGGTATCAAGCTTGTACAGTGTTATCATCTGACCAACTAATCTGAGATGCAAAATTTTAGTTTTGTTCATGAGGAATGAGTTCTGATGATTCAAATATGAGAAAGAAGTGCCTACACATTGAGTTCCTGAACTTAGGAAAGCACTTAAAGCAGTGAAAAATGTACATTTTTTTAGATCATCATACAGAAAGACTGATCAAGTGGTAAATTACCATCTTGGAACTTTCTTCCTTTCAACAAAAAAGAAAAAAGGAAAAGAGAAACTTATGCTGTACAGTTATTGAAGGAATGAACTGGCTTAGTATCTATTATTTATCTTGTTCAGGGAATCAGGAACTTGTACAGCCACTTGCAATTAAAGTTAAAGTGATTTATTGTCATTTTATGTTAGTTTGGACCTAATTATTGAATGCAGTCCATTTTCAGTGAATTGACAGGTTAGTTTATCTCTTTTTGGTTTAGCACATACCAAAAGAATTCATTTCTTTCCTTGAGAATTCATTTTATCATCATAAATTTCTCTTACAGCTCTGTTCACGTTCTTATTAAGGACATGAAAATAGTCCTCAAAAAATTGAAAATTTGGGTTTTAACGGTATACTTCTCTCAAGGTTTTGGATTCAAGATTCACTTGCAACATTATTTTTTCGATGTTTCTCAGTGTCCGGCTTAGGGAAGGGCGTAATAACCCTTGTTTCAGAAAAAAAGAAAAAAGAAAAAAGAAAATGAATATAAAAAATGAAAACACTACTTTAGAGGGGCAATGACGCTAAAAGAAATAGCTCACCCAAAGGAGGGTTCAAAAGAACAACGCAAGAGTCTTCAGTGGAGGAAGACAGCCTCCACAACATCAAGCAAATCGTTTTTTTCTTTTTTTTGTGTTCAAGCTATTCAACTATTCTTGTAAAAAATCATGTGATCCTACAACATTCGAATGTTAAAAAAATTGATAGCTGATTATGGGTCTCTAAAATCTGATTTTGAGTAAATACATTTCAATTATCAGAGAAGATTACTTGATTGACCACGTCGCTAGTGCATCGTGACTCATGCAGGTCTCTAAATCTAAAACAGACCAATCTGCTTAGAATGCTTTAATAGGAGAGCAAGAGCTAGAGGATGGGCTGAAAGAATTCCTGTAAATTATAATGCATTTATGGAGGGATAATATTATAATGCATTTGATTGCTAGTATTTTACTTATAAAGAATATAGTAAAGTTAAATATTGAGATATGAGGAAAATATGGAGGTAAAAATTTAGATCTTACAAAAATCAGCAAAATTAAGATGGGATTGCACAAAATCATAGAAAATGAGAGGGAAGGGAAAAAGGGGCAAGCTGCACCTTTTCCATAACTAATAACAAAAATATTACAGGAAAACTAGAAAATTATACCAAAAATAAGGAATTTTCCTTTGCTAACAAATCTTCTGCAGCAACCTGACATAAGAGGACAGAATCATAAAAATTTCCCAGTGAAGGAAAAAAAAATTCAGCTTCCAAGACAGAAAACCATTGGTAAAATTGGCTCTGCAAAGAATGTAAAAATCAACTCGTGGGTTATAGATCCCATCCTCTCTCCATTATTAGGTAATAGTTCGAAGTTTGGGAATGTACTTAATCTTCGCGCCCTTTTCAAATTTTGTCCTGAACTTGATCTTTCCAGCTTCATTGGCTGAGAACTTGGGAGGGTTCTCCAAATTAATCGATATCGCATTGCCGAGAACATTGCGCCTCTCCAAGTTTGATGATTGAAATGCAGATGTTTCAGTGTCGTTTCGAATTTCAGAGCATTCAGAGGACTCGGAATCGGAAGAAAGATTTAATATGACATGCTCGGCTGTTATAGCCTCCTTCCACCCTGAATTCAACAATTAAAAGTTTGATATGGCTACCAGCTTCTTCCTCATAAAATGAAGTAAAAACAAGATTTGTGTCAAAATTTAACTTACTCTGTGCAAGGAAAGCTTTAGCAGCACGACTGGAGAACTCCATACAAACGGGTTGCGCAGGCTCTTCCTCGACCAAAGAGTTATTTCCGAAGTCCCGAGTGTCACCATCCGAGGAAGAGGATTGGGGAGAACATGTATTCAGCAGGGTCTGATCATCTAGCTTTTCAGTTATCACTTCAGCTTCAGATTCCCCATTTTCACTTTGATCTGGCATTGCACACTTGGCTCCATTACGACTAACTGGCCTCCAAAGCTTAACCATCACACGGTTCGGTGCAGTTTGAATAGAATCTGGCTTAATGAATTTATCCAAATGATTATTAGTCTTCTTAGGCATTTGATGACCATCTGGGCAATCATCTGGAGCGCCGACTGAATCTTTACCTTCTTGGTTGCAATTTCCTAGTGCCACTGGAATCGAACCAATCAAGACTTCTTGACTCTTAGTTTCCTCTGCCTGGACCGTTGTCTCTTCCTGTACCCTGGCTTGAAAACAATTTCCATCTCTTTCTGGCATAGGCTTTCGACTCCATACTTTTTTTCCATTAACAATAGGAGCAGCTCTTGATTGCACATGGTTTACATGCCTTCGCATATCTCCATTTCTATGCCCCTGATAATTCTGATCTGCACGAAAACCATTAGAAAGTCCGCGTTGTGTCTTGGGCAATGCCTGCCACTTGGCATTCGCATGCTTATGGCCATTCATTTGTACTTTCTGCTGTTCACCATTGGGATCAATAGGAAGATGTTCAGGGTAGCCACTACGAAACCCAGAACGAGACTCGGAATCTTCATCTTCATCGGTTACCGATTGTTGACATGTTTCAATAGATGACGGAAGGTGATCAGGCAATATGGCCAGAGAGTCGCTTTCGGAGTGGCATTCAGTCTGAGGGCTAGATGATTCTTCAGGTAACACATCTTCCACTGTTTCATCTACACTACTTTCCTTATCAGCCTTCTCTTCGTGTTTATGTTCCTTTGATCTTTGTTCTTTCTGTCTTAGCTTCTTCTGCCTTTTTCTTTCCAACAGCTCCGCTTGTCTACAGAGTCACACATGACCATAAGGGTGAGGAACATGTTTCAATAGCTTTTTTTAATTGTGTCGAATAGGACTCAGAAAACATGGACTCTTGAACCAAGGCCAGAAATTGGAACCTTAGACCAACTCAACCATCTTGACTTATTTACCCGAAGTTTTTGAACAGTCACAGTTAGTATTCTTAGCAGATTTGTTCATTTATTTATTTTTTGAAGGGTTCAAGTGAACCTCCTCCTCAAGGAGAGAGATGAAAGTTAGTCAGCTAAGCTAAGGACACCAAGACCCCGGTTTGTTCACAAGGAAGTACTGGTTTGGTTAGTCCAAGTTTATTTTTGAAACAAAGGTAACCGCGCCCGTCCCCAGGCCAGGTACCGGAGACTTCGAATTAGTAATGTAGCAGCTGAGTTTCGAACCCAGGATCTTGAGGGGAGCATACCTTCAAAACCCAAG
This sequence comes from Sicyos edulis, assembly GCA_036507275.1. Lineage (NCBI taxonomy): Eukaryota > Viridiplantae > Streptophyta > Magnoliopsida > Cucurbitales > Cucurbitaceae > Sicyos > Sicyos edulis. The sequence goes on along the minus strand of CM071858.1, from coordinate 859,949 downwards.
TCTTCAACCAATGTGGCACCCCTTGGGGACGTTTGGTTAGTCCAAGTTAAGAACATCAAGTCAAATAATACTGGTTCAGGTAATGTTCCTCCTCGATGACAAGGGGATAGCACAAATGTCATGAAATATGATCTAGTAACCAAGAGGTTATGGGCTCAAATTCTCCCACCCCTCAAATGTTGATTTTTTCAACACAGTAAATTATTGTTTTCTATCAAATAGTATACACACCAGTGATCTCAACACGATTATTAATGCAAAACTATTTGCCTAATCTCTGACTAACACTACCATAGTCGATTATATCCTGCTAGATCGGGTTTCTTGATAAAACATTCACAGAAAGACAGACGTGACAATGGAAATACCTCCTTTGAGCAGCTTCTTCCTCCTCTACCAGCAACTTCTGACACCTCAAAGCTTCAGCATCCTTGTCAGCAAGCCATGTTTTGACCTTAAGAAAATGTTGTCGTGTCCCACGTTAATGAGCAAAAAACCATGCAAACTCGTCGGCAAGAATGTATGATTAGGTAGTGATGTCCATATAGACAAAGAGATTTCAAATATATCTACGAAAATTGGTGTTGACAAAATATTTCTAAGTAAGAAACATAAAAAATTATTTAATTAATAATTAAGTTTTATAGAGAAAAATAAAACAACGTTCTTTTTATTAATGTATATATTAATATTAGAGAGTAATTCATAATATTCCTTTTTTGTGTGTTTCATGAGCATTTATACAAGATATCAAATATAACAACGATTCCTGATATCAACAAGGTCCTCCAATTTACAGATATATTGACATATTGAATTATCCAAAATAACATATTGCTTGCATTCCAAAACATAAACAAAGCAGGAACTATCAGCCAGACAGAACGGTACCAAAAATTAAAAGAAAATATCTTACCAATTTCTCTTCCAACAAGAAGCTCATGCAAGCAACCAAGTTTTTAGTTTCAAGACCGATTTTTACAGCTTCCCCATCAAATATATACTTCTGCATAGAGACAGCATTTCCACATAGAAACGTTTTTTCGCTTGCATTGTCAAGAATTTCGAACAGCTCTTGGGATGATAGTGAAAACTTAATCGGTCTACCTTGTACAATGTCCTGAAAAGGTTCAGATATGCAATATAAATATATATATTTTTTCACAATTATGCACTACTGATGGATAAAATAAAGGCTGGTGGCAACATGAACATACCAAAAGGACAGAACCTGCCCTCAAATAAACATGTGGTAGGGCAGAAAATCCTGGTTTTCCAATAATAGCCGTCAGATTCTTGATGACAGCCGACCCTTGTATTCCCTATATGTTTACAGAGACTAATCGTTTAGGATAACATAAGAGAGAAAATATATTACAACCGCAGGGAATTTCCTTTAAATTATATGTTCGGGTCTCATTTCAATGGTTTAAAGACTATAGAAAGGATACACACAATTTATGCAAGACGTGAAATAGAAATCTAAAGAAACTGAGGAATAACTTGCCTCTCCTATTAAAAAAAGGAATAACTTGCCTCGATTGAGATGTTCTTAAATGATACAGCCTCCTTCCTCTCTTCCCAGGATAGCTGAGTAAAACATCAATGAATAAGCCTTTTTAATAAGGGAACTCGACCATGAAGAAAAACATCAACAAACAAGTTTGTAATAAAGAATGAAACCATGTAGAAGTAAAACCAGCAGTGGATAGTGGACAAAGATTACCTTGTCCCAGAATGCTGCTAGTAGATCCCTAGTTTTGGCAGAATCCTACAAAGAGTAAAAAAACCAGTACGTTGAGCTATAGCTCTTGTGGTTGTTGGGAAGATAAAAGCAATGTACATAAAGTTAAAAAGAATATAACATCTGATCTGATAGAATAAAAGAAACACCTTATCAAGCTTTTTCAGCCTATGATGCACTCGTATATGTCTTCTATAGTTGATGACTGAGCAAAATTCCCGGGCACACTTCTCACACTTCTGCATTTGAACCTTTAACGGGGAGAGCAAGGGCCAACCTGGGAGTTCTGTCCAAAAAGTAAAATGCATTTCATAGCTTTTGAATCCTAATTAGTGTTTTAAAAAGCTCGAGGCACACCAAAAGGTGCGGACTTTTTTACATTTCCATAGACATAAATAAAGTTTTAACCAAGAATAATATATAAAGCATACATTACATTTAACTATTAAGCTTCATTTCATGGAAAGAAATGAAGTTTAACTAAGAATATATACAAAACATACATAAGATTAAACTATTAACCTTTCACTTAAGCAAATGTTGTCTTTGTGAGTTGAAGAATTAAGTAATTTAAGGTATTGAAATGTTTTGAATCATTTGTCTCGCACTTATAGGGATTTTAAAACACAAAAAATTAGGCAAAAATAGTAAAAAAACCTAAGGAAACACAAAAGCCCACAAGGAACGCACCTATTGGTGCCCAAGGCTTCACGTAAGGCGCCAAAAGGCGCGCGCCTTGCCTTTCCCAGGCGAGGCACTAGGGTTGTGTGCCTTGGGCCTAGGCGCATCTTTCAAAACACTAATCCTAATAGGTACACAATTTAACTGCAATACAAACCATATGATTTAAATAAAGAACAACAATTTATTACATGAAAATCGGCCATCTTCTAGGAGGCTTTGTTATTGAATAAGGATAGTCTTGAGTAGACAATGAAGAGTAGAGACACAGGACACGTGTATACACACATAATCTGAAAAAGATTAACTAAAAGAAGGAATTTCATTGCATATGCAAAAAACATTCTTGCTGCTTTGACTTGAAGTGCAAGTAGTAAATGGAACTCAAGATGTCCTACAGAGAAATAATCTTTTACATCCCAAAGGACACAGTAAGCTACTACAATATTTGAATGATTAGAAGCTATCAGTATCAAACAATTTCAGAGAGCCATTCACTGCAGAAATTCAATTTAATTGAATACTTGTTATACCTTGTTGATCTAGAGCATGAAGTAGCTGAATCCACTGGACTGGGCTCTCACCAGCTCTTGAAAAAGAAAGAAAAGGCTCTTTTCCAATTGCCTGTCTAATAATAGTGTCTAAAGAATCATTTCCCTCGTCCAATTTCATCACATCTGGATAGTTAGAGGTCTTGAGTTTTGCAACTGGCATCTACACACGAATTTTTAATCCAAAATTCAAGGGCAAAATCACTGCACAAAAAACAAATACATTACATGCCGAAAAGCAGTAACTAGTGACACTGACCATATAACTACATCAATTAGAGATGAATCAATGAAATAAAGTACGAGATATTAGCTGTAATCGTGTGCTAAATACAGATAAGTCAGAAAGCTTTCCAAACACTAAAAATATGCTGGCATAAGAAGAATACATAAATGGAAAAAGGGCAAGAATCCTTTCTAGATGACCAAATGACAAAGCCAAATTCACATATCGACCCCAACCTAAGAATTCATTTGAGCCGTAGGGCAACACAACAAGAACTATTTTTTAAAAATTTATTACAAATTACATCCTAGAAAGACATTAACCATATAATAACAAAACAAATAAAATTCAATAGGGTTTCCCAAAAACTCACAAAACCACTTCCGAGGTTGCGAAAAAAGGAAACCAGGAACAACAGGAAACAAAATAGGAAAGATATCATTACCTAAATCACCATCAAATTCAAATTAACTACACAAATCTCACATCATTTTAACATAACACAACCCACTTAGGCAAAGTTGCGTCCACTATTAAAAAAACCCTATAAATAGATACAACAAACAACGCTTCATCCATTTCTCTACCAAACCTCCACAAAAATGGAATTAAGACCCCATCAATCAAACACTCCACAGACAAAAACAACAAAACAATTGTCCAACAAGAAAACAACGAAACAAACATTCAAGAACTAGGGCACATGATCTGAAATCAACAAAACAAGTTACAAACAAAATCAATACACAAAAAAAGCAAATAGAATCACGAAACTGAGTGTGATCGGTTCGTACCGGTAAGGATCGATTGCAAGAAACAAAGAACGCGATAGATCGGATCGAAAATGGAGCCGATTTGAAAAGAGTTTCAGAGAAAAATGGGCTGCAAAATTCGAGAGAGGCTGATTTTTTTTTTTTTTGGGGGGGAGAGTTTCTTTCTGGAGAGGAAATCGAAAAACGAAGGTTTGTTGAAGAAAATATAAAGGCATATAAGAATGAAGCCCTGTTCTTGTTTTTCAGTCGGGCAAAAATAAATAAATAAATTAGCATGAGGGATTTCATTTATATGACGTGGAAATTACACGAGCGCACGTGCTGTAAACGTGCGTACGTTACTAAAATTGGATATTGGGCCGGCAATTTACTAGTTTTGGATCATTTATGATTGAAGCCCAATTGGTTCAAACCCATAGGGGTATTTCCATATATAGAGATAATCCCAAATTTGGTCGAGTTATTTTTTTTTTTTTTAAATTTTTACTCATAGTCTTTTAATCATGATTCATACTTATATAGGTAAATTATTACTCTCATTAGTATGTGGGATTGAGTTTCAATGGTAAGATGTTGATTGCATTTTAGACCTTAGAGATATCTATTTCTTTTAAAAAAAGTCAAATCAAAGTTTTACTTCACTATATCCGTAGTAACTATGTCAATTCATAGGATAGATACCAAGAAACATCGAAAGAATAGAGGTATGAGAGATGTCTATAAAATAATGTTAAAGTGAGTCTCAAATACAAAAATTTATTTGAGTTTTTATTTGAGTTTAGTTGAACCATTACACCGCAAAATAAAACCAGATAAAATTGTGATCAAAATGACTTTTAAGAGAAATGTTATTAAATACACAGAAATTTAAACCAAACTATTTGAATAAAAAGATCAGTTTTAAGAAGGGAAAAAAACATTTTAAAGGGTTTAAACCAGTAACCATGCCAACCACATCAGAAATCAACTTTATCCTTTTTTTAGGCATTAAATTCCAGTTAGAAAAAACACACTTTCACAGAGACCAGAGAAAAAACAAGTGAAGAGGTAAGGATTAAAACAAATTCTGGTTTCCACTTAAGATCCATCACAAGGCTTCTTCTTGTAAACCTTGACTCAGGCAAACTTCTTGTTCTCCATAATCCATCAATGATGTTTAATCTGTTAACTTGCAATAGCCAAGATGTTTGTAATCTATTTCATAAATATAAGGATATCTCAACTCTATTAAAATACGTAGCTAATACAACATTAGTCAACTCATGATTAACTAGGCCAAATCAGGGTAGCTTCAGTTTCTTAAACATAACAAGGCATTTCCAGAACAAAAGGTAGCATTCCTTTTAAAAGCTATTGGCATAATATTTTTGATATTGAACTAATAGACATTATAACAAAAGAAAAAAAGAATACAACTAGCAGTAAGTTCCATTCAGAAAAGAAGAGTTCCATAAAATTAAAACAGAAGTTTTCGTAACAACATAACTCATCTAACATAAGATTGAAAATCCCATGAATTGCACCATTCTGAAAAACAAAATTAACAATCTAAAACATGTTCTAAACCATAATGAGAATTTGAAGCTTCAAAATCAATCACCCAAGTTTCATTTTTTCTTCTCAGCACCACCACCAGCTCTGTATCACAAAGAAAATAAAAGAAACATGTTTGGTTATGAGGCAGAAATGTAACACATGAGGCACTGTCATGGAAAACATGTAAAATGAGGATAAAAACCAGATCGTAATAAGCGATATTGAAATCCTTCTAAAAGTACCTCATCTTGCGGAGAACGCTGGACATCTCCTCTCTCTTCTTCTTAGCTCTCTTGTGAGTTCCCAACTTTCTCTTGGCAACTTTGAGTGCTCTCTTGTCCTTTCCAACTTTGAGAAGCTCAGTGATTCTCTTCTCATATGGCGCAAAGCCAGCAACTTCCCTGATCAAACTCCTCACAAAGAGGACTCTCTTGCTACTTTTCTACAGTAGCAATAAATTCAAGTAAGAATTAATCACTAAGGTTAATTGCATTTATCTAACAAAACTTAGAAGTAAAGAGATGTTCAAGAACAAAACAAGCTTAAATTTGTATGATACTTAAGAGTAGTGTGATCATATGTATATGCTTAAGAGCCTCACAAAGAGAACTCTTTTGCTAGTTTTCAACATTAACAATCTCTAACTGGGTACAAGCAAACCATTACATTCAATCAATGTTTTAAAAGGCTTAAGGCAGCCTCGAGGCGTTTTCTCATGGAGAGGCGAGGTGTAAGACTCAAGGCGGTATGAGGCGCAAGCCTCATTTTAAAGAAAAAAATATATATAAATCATAAAAATCAAGGTCTAAAAAACTTAATATGGAGGGAAGAAACAAGGGAAAACATAACACAAAAATAACTAACAAATAATAATAAAGAAAGAAAGAATAGAAAGCAGAAATAATTTTAAAAAAGGAAAAAATGTGAAAGTTCATGATAATGATACCCAAACTAATAGTAAGAAAGAAAAAACAAATAAGATAGATTGAAAGAGAGATCTTAAACATGTGGACAAGAAAAAATTAGGGGATAATAATCTATTTAGAAGAAAATAGAAAGAAAAAAACATTCAAACAAATACAACCTCCCGTAAAGAAAGTTCAACTTTAAAAATAAATCCCACCTTTTTTTTTAAGACAAAATCCCACCTTGTTGTGTTGCTGTAGAAGAGAACATGTTTTTCTTTTTCTTTTTTCTTGTGATTGTGAAAAGAAAGGAAAGTTCAACTTGAAAACTTCAAAAAATGAAACCCTTGCATTGTTGTAGAAGAGAGACACCTGTTTTTCTTTTTTCTTTTCTAATCGGTGGGTGTCAATTAAATTAAAGTCAACAAAAGAGATTACTTTTTCATCATTATTTGGACCCACAGTAAGTAATATATTTAAAACTAATGTAAAGAATTTGAGGGCTTGTTGAACAAATAGTAAACACAAGGCGTAAGCCTTTCCGCCTTGAGGCGTACGCCTCTGTCAAAAAAGGCGTAAGCCTCATTTTGGATCATCAAGGCGTAAGCCTTGAGGCATTTCATTACAGCCTCGCCTCAACCGCTTTTAGAAACATGGCATTCAATAACAACTACTAGAAGGTAATAATAGATAGAAAGTCTTTGAAGGAAGCTTAACACAATTTTCATCCTCCTATGTTTTTTTGTGATAACCAGAAGTCGGAGCATTGATCATCTATATTCAGGGGCACTTGAACCCGTCTCAAGGCCAAGGCCTAGAATACAACAAGGAATTTTATAATTAAGCACAACTCATGGGTCTAATACCTGTGACCTTCACAAGTTTAACCCCTAGGGGGCATTCACCCTCCTATGTTTAATGGTCTAATTGAGCACAATAAGACATTAATCATTGCAGTCAATAATTAATTAAATGACCCCTGCCAAGTTAAATTTTCTACAAGGCAGGCAAACACTAGTTCCATCCCCACTATAATCCCAAATCCCATAACAAATGCAGATAACTAACCCAATAAAATTTGAAGATATTATCCTTTGAATAAAGTATATAACTACAAATACACTCTAAATTAACGAAAAAATATAAGTAACTCACTCCTTTACGGTCTGAGGGGCGAGGGGCCAACTCTTTCTTTGTAACAATGTGCCCTTTGTTGAGCCCCACGAAGAGACCAGTGTTCGGCTGCTTCGGAGCCATTGCCTGCTAAAAAAATCAGATACGTTTATACTACAAAAATGAATAAAATCTCGAACCAAGGTTCATCAACAATTACAGAAAATTCATCAAACTTTTCAATCGAAAATAAAGAATTTCTATAAAACATTACAGCATTTTGGCAGTTGCTTCAACAAAACCTATCATATTCTCAGCCAGAAAACGAATTTAAGAAATTTTCGATTACAGAAACGTTAATTAAAAAATTAACAATCATGAACGAACCCACTACCGTAAATCAAAAACTAGGTCAAATAACCGATCTGAGAAATAATCTGTTCAATTACAGAAAAAGAGAGAGATGGAAGAAAGGTTTCGTACCTTCTGGTATGGACAAGAACAAAGCGTTGGAAGACGAACAAGACGGAGGAATTAGGGTTTCGTAGCTTTGTTTTATAGGGAGATATTGACAAGTGTGTTTCTAAACTATCTTTTGGGCTTTTTTTCAAAGGCCCATAAATAGTTTGTAAATTTTATTGGGCTTTCTTCCGTAACTTAATTGGGCTTTATCTGGTAAAATGTAGCAAATAGCGATTTGAGCCCAGAATGGAGTATTTTTTTGGGCTCAATTTGAAGAAGACATATTTGTAAATTTTCAGATTTATAGATGTATTGTAAATTTTCAATTAGAGTCTTAGAAAAGAATTTTGTTCGTAAAAAATTGATGACAATTAATGTTTCTTAGGTTTCAGGTATCGAATAGTATCCAAGTATGCATGTTTGCTTGATAAGATGTAGGAGCGTACAAAAAGTCGACAATTCGAGCAACCCGAACTACCTAACCTAAATCGGAAAGGCTAAATTGGATTATAATTTTCTATGAATTGATTTATAATTTTCTTTGAATTGAGTCAATTCTCAAGTTAGCCTTTTTTTTCTTTTTTTTTCTCATTCAAATTAACTCAACCCAAATTAAAATTAAAATGAGATATAATTTTATAGTAACAATAATTTTTTAATATGTTAAGATGGCCGAGTTGGTCTAAGGCAGGTATTGGTCCGAAAGGGCATGAGTTCAATCCCATTTTTTACAATATCTTTTTTGTCTCTAGAAATTATACATTTTTTTAGATTAAATCAATTGGAGGTGAAAAATTCGAATTCATGATCTCATGCTTATTGAATTCACACGTTGGCCATAAGGATGATACTTTTTATAATAATCCTCACATAAAGGCCCTTCGATAACAACTTGATGAGCACCAGAACCACCCCCTGCATAAAATGAATATAATACTTTTATGCTTAGATGCAAAAACATGAAAAAACCAATGTTATAAACCAAAAGGCACATTTAAGCAAATACACACCATTTGTGATGTGCTACCAAGCCGAAACATTATTAAATTATAAGTCCATATTCTAAAAATTTTAAGCTTAATAAATCACTATATACATGTAGTGGGTGACTTAATGGTCAAACAAGTTTTGAAGAATCACGATGTATGAATATATTCTATGATGACCATTTATTAATAAATTTTATCGTCAAATATTATAGAATCAGTTAGTATAAAACACTTATTACAACAACTCTTAGAACTAAAAGTGTCACAGCTGCTTTGCTAATCTCACACTAACATGAAGTGCAATTCACCCAAAGCACCTGTATAACAACAGCCAACAATATAGTCTATAGTATGTAAAAGTTAAGGCCTCTCTAAGTTTGAAATCTTTAAAGTATATATTGCTTCATGGGTCTCAGGTTTGAAACTCACAAATTAACTTACTTGTAAAATTTTTTGTTGTCTTCAAGTTAGGGCATTGGGAGGGGAAAGGCAGGTACTAGTGCCCTTGCCAACTTAAACATAGCTAAATGTGTTCATATATATTTTCTCCCAATAGATCAAAAGTTCAAATTTCTCGCAACTCCTAAAATATTAGTTTAGTCCATGTAGTTAGAAAAAAAAAATTAGAGTTTAGTCTACATGGTCCCAAAAACTTGAGTTTAGTCTCTATAATTTCAAGAAATATAGAATTTAGTCCATTTGATTTGATAAAACCTAAAAAGTAATTCTTGCCATTTTTAATCGTTAGCAAATTAAGTACTTGAAAATTAGTTATTCATGTGTTAATGATGAAATTATGAGTTGAGTGATTGATGTAACAAAATAACCATATCATTTATACATGAATAATGAATTTCTATGTATTCATACAATAAAAACTATATTTTAGGAGATCAAACTCTAACTTTTTTTCAAACCATGGAGACTAAATTCCAACTTTTTTAACCATAGTGACCAAATTTTAACTTTTTTCAAACCAGACTACATTCTAATTTTCTTCGAATAATAGGGACTAAACTCTTGTTTTTGAAATCATGAGAAATAAACTCTAACTTTCTTCAAACTCTAGGAACTAAACTTATATTATACCCAAAATAATAATAATAATAATAATAATAAAAGGAAAGAAGCCAAGTGACAATCTATTTTCTTTACCCACAGATGAATATCTTCCCTGGGTTGGAGATATAAACAGAATTTTTGTAACATGTTGATGTAAGGGGGGATTGTGGGATTTAAACTACTTCTACTTGGCGTACTTTATCATTGTGGTTCGGCAAGGGACCTTCCCATAACTCCAAAAAATCCTTCCTTATCCAAGAGATGGCAATAACAGGTCCTAATGTAGATGGCACCTGTAGAATACCATTACAAATACAAGAGAAAGAAACATATAAGTAACACCCCTAAAAGAAGCTAACCCAAATGAAAAATGTTGGTCATAACATATTCAACAACAATTTTCTTTGACATCCAAATGTTGTAGGGTTAGACAGTATGTCTCGTGATAATAGTCGAGGTACGCACAAACTAGAAAAAAAACAGATTCAACAAGAGTGAGGATGTAAAGTGATCCAGGGATCTCTAACTCTTTCTTTTCCCAATAGACAAAAGGTAACTAGAAAAAATTATGGTTGTGATGTATGGTGATTTAGAGAGTGATTGTAACTAAGTACAAGAAAAATTATTCAGGGTGCCTGCCTTTTAATAATTGTAGGACATGGATAAAAAATCTCTATGCCTTAATAACTACTAGATAAAAAGATGAAATGATTTTGCATTTTCTCTCTCCCATATACAAAGGTGCAAAACTTCCCATCAAAATATGGTGACTTCCTTGAATAATTTCTCATTAACTAACTTGGAATTCTTTGACTCATTTAGCTTTCGTTTTGGAGCCAAAGGTTTCAACTTTTTTGTAATTATAGCCTCAGTGTTTTATTTACACAGTGGCAGTGCATTTTGTAATTGTTCTTTTGATCTTTTGTAAAAAGGCTTTTTGCAAGTGTTATTTTGATAATTTGTAACTTTTTCATGCATCAATGTTTCTTATAAAAAAAATTAACTAACTTGGACGTAAAGATTCAGGACTCTCTCTCTTGTCTCTTGTTCCAAAAAGAAGGGAAAAAAAAAAAGAAAACTAGGAAACGTATCAGCCATAATAGTATTATTGAGTTATGCTCAATTTAGACCCTAATGTATCACAGGAGGGAGAAATTTTTTACCAGAATAATAACTAAAGAATTCAAAATACAAAAAGGTTCCAGGGCTCTCTCTCTCAATATAAAAATGCCACTTATCTGGCTAATTCGTAATTTACGAAATGTGAAGGACAAAGGGAAGCAGAATTATTTTTCCAGGAATCTAAACTCCTATAAGAAAATTAAACATACATACATATACGATGTAGAAAAGATGAAACGGCTTACCAGGTACAACAGAGCAGGTTGAGGTGAGTGAGTCAAGACGCCAGCTGCTAGCGCAGTCACCAGCCCGATGGCATATCCAGGTAAAGCATACCAAATGTACTTGTGGCCGCCCCTTGTGTGGATATCTAAGAGACTGACTGTATCCCTACTTTTCCGATAGTCAAAACAGAGAACTAGAGCTAGAAACATGGCAGGAACTGCCTACAATATGAAGCAAACACCTTAGATAAACAGTGAAATTCATCTAGACAGAGAATAGAAAGGACACGAAGCAATTACATAACAAAATGGTATGAAATTCACAAGAAAACCTTCTACAACATCGTATAAACTACAAAGTTGCAGAAACAATGTTTTCTCTCCCTTCTCTCCTCTCCCCCTCGCTACCCATAGTCATCGATGATCATGACCTCTAGCGATTTCGCACACCTCCAATGGCTTTGCACGCAGCACCGAGCACACACCACCATAGAGTGAAAACAGTACAACACTGGATTTGACCAGAATTTTTTTTTTGGAAAGAACAAAAATCACCGAGTCCACCAAGAATCAAGCCTTATTCATCTCAGCTCATAGATTGCTTCACTGAACTGCAACATGCTCCTCTCAACCAGAGGAACTTCAAGGAAAGCATCAGTGAAGACAAGACCATTTGGGTCAAAAAGACAGCCAATCAGGAAGGTATTCTTGCCGAGGTTGCAAAGCTGGACAGTAATGGGATCTTAAAATGCAATTGGTGTGCCATTTGTAAGGAGGCTATTGAAGATAAGAATCACATTTTCCGGGACTGTAGCATTGCATCTTCAAGTTGGGCATGGATGTTATCCTCTTTTGGCTGGAGCACTCCCTTACCATGCAAATCAAGTGACTTAATTAATTATCTTTGGTGTGGCCATCCATCGAGCTCAGTTTCTTGGCTGCTCTCTTTTGGAAAATTTGGGCTAAGCGCAATGAAACTATTTTCAAGGATAAGGAGTCCCCTCGATACTCACTCATTGACTCTATCACTCACCTTGCTATATTTTGGTGCAAGAGCTTTCATCCTTTTTGTAACTATAGTCTTGGTTTTTTGATTGCTAATTGGCATTGTTTTATAAACTGCCCTACTATGTAACCTTGCCTTTTATCAATGAATATATTGTTTCTTATAAAAAAAAAAAAGGATCTTAAATGCTAGTGTCAGTCAGTGAGAACAGAAAAGGTTGGAAAGCTTTCTTCACTCTCCCCACCAACTATAATGCATGATGTTGAGCAGCCGGGTTTTCCAACTTTGGTTAACAATTGTAATTGTATTTTAACGGGCAGATTGCTATTCATGATGTCTTTCTAATGAAATATGAACAAACAATTAAAAACAGAAGAAACAGAAAATTGACAACTGTTTCTGGAAGAAGTTATATGAAGAAAGATAGCATACCATATCACCAAGACCAAGCATCATGAAATCAGTGGCACTTTTTCCTGGAATGACTCCACCAAGTAAGTTCCTAGGAAAGACTATCTTGACAGGCAACTCCAGCTTCTTAGTTATCAATTGCAGACCAGGAAGACTCAGACTATTAGCAACAGTGTGAACAGGATTCGACGCTTGTTGAGTTGCCACAGATACCATTACATTTGCTCCAAAGAATCTCTCAGAGAAAAAGACCCAGAATATATCATACACAAAGAGACAAATGAGAAGCAATGCACATACTTTAACATTAGGGAGACGTACATGGCTGACAAATGCAACACATATCGAAATTCCTAACAAATTGTTCAATATCCAATGCCCAGTAACAAGCCAAGCTGCAACTAAACCAAAACAAGCCAACAACAACAGCCCTTGAATTCGGGTAAATGACATGGAACAACACCGTGATACATAAGGATCGGCCAATCCAAACTTGAACTTTAAATAGGCCATGTAAGGAGATAAACAGAAGAAGAGGGATGAAACAGAAGCAACTGCTGTGAATGCAGTAAGAAGTTGAGACACGGAAGAAAACAGGTAGAACATCAAAAGCAAACTGCAAGAACTCATGACCGGGATCATTAGCGCTTGCGATCTGTCTAAGGTAATGGATGCTTCTGAAAAGTCATGGTTTCTCTCCATTTCCTTCCCATAATTTAAGGCCCGCAAAGCAGATCCAAATGTAACAGCCACTGCAGTCACAATGAGAGTGACAGGTGCGGGTTCCAGCAAATATAAAAGTTTCCACAATGGCTCCATAATGAACTAATTACGCTTCTTCAACTTCTTTGTCTATTTTAAAACTACTAAAATTGTAAGAAAAGCAACCAAAGTTGCATTCTTTCTCTGATGTAAGCTTGACCAGAGAAATTCATGCAACCTGCAAGACCAGAAGCAGCCGTTAATAAACTGAAGAAAACACACAGAAGATAACACTAAAAGAGTTATCTATTCTTAACAAACATGAAAAGAAAATAAGGGCACTTCCGGCTGCGTGCACAAATGATTGATACCAGAGGATGCGTGGCGTGGTCAAACTATAAACTGAACCAGGTCGTTAAGTAGGACCTTAGGATTAATAATTGTACATCAAAATGATCATTTGAGAGTGAATAGTGGATGATAGTAGATAAAATGTGGATAGTTGAATTTTCGTAAGAAAGTAGATTAAATTTCTGCATACATCATAACAAGAAATTAATTTCAACTCAAAATTCTGTTGAAACTTGACTCAAATATGAATAACCAGAAATCAGAGCTTCGCCCCACTATACCCGGGGGTGCTCTTACCTGTCCCTGACCCGAAAGGCAACAAGATATTTAAAAATTAAGCTAACTCATAGATTTTAGACACAAGCCTCTACCAACAAGGCCGCCCCTTTGGGGACAAATATGAAGAACTAATTAAATGTTGGATTTCAATAATTCACTCTTTAAAGTAACCATTATGGAGTGATCTAGTGGTTAACAAGGTCTTGAAAAACTAAGAGGTGATGGATTCAATCCATGCTAGCCACCTACCTAGGAATTAATTTACTAGGGGTTTCATTGACATCCAAATATTGTAGGGTCAGACAGGATGTCCCGTGACAATAATCGAGATGCGCACGACTTGGCCCATACAGTCACATATATCAAAAGACAAATTAATTCACTCTTTAAAGCCACAGATGAAAAGTATTTGCATACAATTTGCATTCAATAAATAAAAGTTACGAAAATTCACCCATTGAAGATGTAGAAGAAAAACTCAAAATGAGCAATAGAAAATTCAACCAAACGAATAAAAACACGTTCAAAAGGACAGCTCCAAACAATCACAGCAGTCGGTTTCCAACCAGCTTACAACTAAATCACTAGAAAGACAACAAAACGAGATCAATATTGGGCGAATTAGCCCAAGAACCAAAAAAATCAGAATCACATCATCCTATGGTTATATCAACTACCAACCGGCGTAAGGATTCAAACAGTAAATTCTCGAAACAATTCCTCGGTTTCATCAGTATCTTGATCCACAGATTAACTTAACAATTGAAACACCATTCAATCGACAACATTTATCCACAGATCAACAAAAAAACCAATCAAATCCGACGCGTATTGTAGCAGAACCAGAACGATCGCGCACAGAAATTCATATACGTACAGAATAAGCGATCAAAATTCTGGAAAGACAAGATGATTGCAAAATTAGGGTTCCTGAAAATCAGTCTAACCTTGGGGTTTGAAGATCTTCGAACACAAAGGACCCTACCTCTTAGCCATTCTGATCAGACAAAACCATTTGCTCCAACAATGGAGCTGAATCGTAAACAAATATTATTTCGTTACATTATTCTCCGCCCTTCAATTCTTTTCAAGTTAAGATGACGTTTTTAGATTTTAAGGACATTTTCTATTTTTTCAATAATAAAATAATATTATGTTCACTAAAATTATGATTATATTAATTTTAATTAGAAAAATTATCCTCACAGTCCATTTTACCTCGTATTATATTTGAAACACAATTTCTAAAATAATTTATCTATACCACATAAGTTTTTATCGATGATAAAATTCAATTATAATGAATTTACTATTAATTGAATGATATCAATAATAGAATTTAACTAATGATAAAATTCAATTTGCAGGTTTCTTGTTAGTAATGAATTAGTTTTGATTTTGTGTTATAGATGAAAATATTTTACCATGCAAAATTTCATTTTAATTTTGAATGTATTAATGAAGTAATTATTTTAATTTTTAAAAGAAAATAAGACAGAGTAAACTAACCAACAAAAAAAAACTCCAAAACATACCAACTTAGAAAGTCAGATCCAAATGGCTAACTTCAAGTATAAATTTAAACTTTTTGAAAGCATATAACTCTTATTAGTTCAATTATAGGTTAAACCATGTCAAAATTGGCAAAAATTTTTACCTACTTATTTTTTTTCTTGCTTTTTTTCAGTATCACACGATTAAAGGGGAGAGAATTCATAATTTCATAGTCAATGAATATGATCAATGGGTATAAATTAATGTTGTTGGACTAGTGCTTTTGTTGGTGGTCCACTAATTATTTATAATCTCCATTTCTTTACACTATAAAAATAAATGTTTGGATGTTCTAAAAAAAACTTTGCTTGAATCTATAAATTTCATGTTTTCAGGACTCGATTATTTTTTCCTGTAAGTTCTATGTAAAACTAATACAGTTCATACAAAAAAAAAACTATCAAAATATATAATAAAAGGTTATACAAAAAAAAATACCATCAAAATATATAATAAAAGGTTTTAAACATTTATGAAAGTAATATTTGCTCGATAAAGTGATTATCCAAATGAGTTTAAATTGATAAATTAAAAAACCCTCCAAATATATATCAAAAGATTTTTTTCTACAACAAATCTACCATAAGTAGAATTTTATTTTTATATAACAATAGTAGAGAAAGAAGATTCGAATCTATAACTTTATGATAATTAGGTTGCTTTAATAAGTAGAATTACTTTTGAATAAATTGCAACAAAGAAGTTATAAGATATAAAATCAAATCTTATATAATATATTAGGTAATACATGAATCGAGGTTGAGTAGCAAACCAAAAAAAAAATAAAAGCTTTCTTAAAAACTTAAAATTTTGGATAAAAACATAATGCGGTTGAGTCCAACAAAAATCTTATCATGTTTATTCAATCAAGTTACATTGCTCAAAAAAAATAAAAATAAAAATAAAGTTCCTAATTTATTAATTAAATGAACATTACAAGAGTATTATATGAGCTTTCAGTCACTAGAAGAAAAAAAATACAATC
Source organism: Sicyos edulis (assembly GCA_036507275.1). Classification (NCBI taxonomy): domain Eukaryota; kingdom Viridiplantae; phylum Streptophyta; class Magnoliopsida; order Cucurbitales; family Cucurbitaceae; genus Sicyos; species Sicyos edulis. The sequence goes on along the minus strand of CM071858.1, from coordinate 843,273 downwards.
GTATTTTTCTTTTGGAAGCAAATAATATAATTTTTCCTTTGAATTCATAGAAAACTCCGAATGTACAATCGTCAGGGGATTCTGTCTTGTAATTCAAACAAAATTTGGGGTGGATAATTTCAAATATGCAACTTCTTAATTATATTCTTTTGGCAGAGAATCTGTCAATGATGTTATATAATAATATTTTTTTAATAACAATATATGAAATTCCAATATCCTAATGGAAAAAGAAACAGCACTGCTAACCACTATTTTGTTCTGAATGCGTCTTCCATATTCACTCTTCAAACAGCAACTGATCCAAATCCTTCAGTTAGAAGTCATGGAAAAGCATCAAGGCATCATCGAGCTTCAGCAACGACGACCACAGGAGAATCCCGACCTTCCTCCAATGACTGTGTTGTTTCTCGAGCGCCCCACTAAGTTTGGCTCGAGGAATACTCCTAACCTGTAAAGAGTTGCCACAGCAAGAAGTCAGTATTTGATCATGTTCACACACCATGAGTATCGTCGGTGCCTATCGTGACCAACTTGTGCACACTTCAACTAATTTCATGAGACAGCCACTTGACCCACTTCAACTAAAATTGGTTATCAAACCTGTTTTTAAAAAAGTAGAAACAAAAACAAAAAACCAAAAATGAAATAATTATCAAACGGGGCCTTCATTTTTGGTTTTCTATTTATGTTATATCCGACACCAGATTGTCAAAAACCGAAACCGGCCAAATATTTGGTTTTGCTTATTTTTAAACCAAAAATTGCCAGAACATTCGGGTTTCGACTTGAACTGATATCGGTTTCGGTCGGTGTTTGTGAATTAGGTGGTTTTTTGGTTTTGACTAGCACTCCTAGTGTGCATAATCTGCCCATACACTCATGGATATTAAAAAAAATTGATCAAAAGCATAGTTCATATCTCTGTTAAAGAAGCTACAATAACCTAATTTCCTTACAATTGCATATTAGGAAGTGAGTTTAATGCTGTGCACACAAACCTCTTTGTTCTGTTCCACCTCGTAAGCCAGTCGTAGATGCAAGTTCAATGAAGCATGATACATCTCATCCAGAACATGTTCCCACACATTAAATCTGTCTACTCTCCACAGCAAGCATAAGGAATATCTAGGTACTGTTATAGTTACTTTCTGCAACAAACATAAATTTTGTGTTACTATGATGTCCAAAATGCCCCCAAAAAGATTGACGAAGCAAATCGTTCAAGCGGTAAAAGACATGGCGTGCCAACGTAGGTACAAGATGGTACTTATCAGATATGGTGTGTGTGACACAGACTTATGAGTAATTAACACGTAAATGTCAAACAAATAATAATAAATGAAAAAAAGGACGAGGTCGGGCAAAAAATGAAATGAATTCCATTTGTACGCGCATATAACAGGTCTAGTAAAGCAAATTCAAATCGAAGATGTGGACATAGTTTCTACTTAAACTGCAACCAATGCTGAGACAGAGTGAGAAGAAAATGTCATGTTACCTGATCAAACAATATTTATCCTTCTAATGTTTTTCTAGTTATCTCCCTGTCTGATTAACACACTATTATGTTAACTATACATACTTTAAATGTTTTTTTTCTTCTACTTATGTCCATGTCTGATTACACAATACACACTATTATCTTGAGCATTAAACTAACATTGTGAAAATCAATGCATACAATGCCATGATGCCATCAGACTCAAACAATGAAACAAGCAATCTAGTATGGATCCTTGCTTCTTCCATGGTCCATGATCCCACTCTGTATTTTTCAACTCTATTCACTATCAATGAATAATGTCATGTACGTAAATATATGAATTTGGATACAAAAACACATGCATCAGAGCAAAAACTTTTACCTCCATGTGCAGGTACTCGTCCTTCCACATCTTATATAAAATTTTAGGGGCCTCATTCTTATCGACAAATGCACTGTCAGAAATCTATAGAAGAAGACAGAATATCTCTAAATTAAATCTATAAAAAAATACAACTAGCCCATTCAATAATACATTTTTATACTGGTGATTGGCCGGACTAGTTTGCACACAATTCCAGAATACTAAGAATAAGAAATAGCAACTCCATGTAACTATCCTTCGCTAACTTAAGGAAATTTTTCATAGATAGCAAATCTAGCATCTCTATTTTAATTATAGTAGTTTTTTAAAAATATTTGATACATAACAAAATATGAAATATTTAACTTGATTGAAACCTATCCGTTTCAAATTTAACTTGATTGAAGCCTATCAATTTTACTTGATTGAAGTCTATCAATTTTGTGGCTATCATATCAATTTAACGTGATTGAATCAATTATTGCTATATTTATTATTATTTTTTTAATTTTGACGTTTGTATAGTTTTTTTTCCTTTTTTTGTTAGTCGTCAAAAATCCCCTTGAAAGAACAAGACAACTAATGGTAAGGTCGACCCATTAGGTTTAAAAAAAAGTCCAACCATTGGGTTTCAAAAAAAAGGTCAACCCATTATACAATTAGCCTTTTACTTCTTAATCATTGCTAGATGAATTTTCAAATCTAACTGCATAATTATATGTAAATATTTATTAAATAATATATATTTCTAGATATAATAACAGGTATATTTCTAAATGCATACAATTTTTTAGGTAGTGCAACCAACCGACCGAAAACTCCTTACCTTTTCTGTCTCAACCAAACCACCAGTTTTTGATAGGAATCTGAACATTCTGTAAGCATCTCTTCCATATCTTTTTAAAACAACAGATTCAACCTGCATTCATGAGAATTTAAGTTAGTTCATTATAAATATTCCATCTCTGAAAGTGCAAGGAAAAAGAGAAGAATCGTGCTTGCTAGCAAAACAGTTCAGAATAAAGACTTCAACCAACTGATTCCACAAGCAAGAAGACGTTATTTATAAAATTTGGGAACAAAGACATGTCATTTCTCAAATTTCAGAGAACAAACGTATATTTTTCACTAAATAAATGAGGGAGGGAAAAAACCTCATCAATTTGAGCTTGTTCAATGATCTTCTGTAAATCTGTGGAAGCAATAGTTTTTAGAAGAAGCGTTAAGTAAATCGGAGAAAAGTGTGAAAAGTAAACACATGGAAAACATAGCTTAACAGTGAGTGAACATACTAATTTTATAATCTTCCGTCCCTGAACAACCCAATGCCGAGAGAGAAGCTTCAACCCTATCTAAGGTCATACTACGTCCTACTTCAGTCTTCGTTGCCTCCTCATATATGCTATCCACGGATAAAGGAACTGCAAACAATTAAATTTCTAGAACGGATGTAAAAGTGGACGTAATTGATATATCATTTTCTTATATTTCTTAAATCCTATTGTTGAGATATGCCTTGAACTATGTGATACCCCACGAGTACTTAGTCGGGGTCCCTTGAACCTAGATAAAATATGTATTTGAGTTTATGTTTACATAATTGGGCTTTTGTGTATTTGGGTCATATTTTGTAATAGGATTTTTATGAGAGTGCACAATATAAACTCTATTAAAATCTTAGCTCTACTTGATTGACATTCTATAATCTTGTATCTCTGAATTTTTTTTGAAAGAAGGTAACCACGCCCGTCCTTAGGTCAGGCACCGGCGACATCGAAGGAGTTCTATCACAGGGAAGACTCGAAGTCGGGACCCTTTTTCTTGTATCTCTGAATTAATAAACAGTTCTCGCCTCGGTCCGTGGATGTGACTAACACACATCATTAGTGAACCACATAAATCTTTATGTTCTTGTCTCACACTTTCCTTGCGGTTTTTCTTTGATTGCTGTTCTAATTTCTTAACACTTGTTCACGATTTAGTCTACAAAATGTATCATGAACCAAGCATCCGGATATCACCTCCATCAAAAAGTAACAAGAAAAGAAGTCAAGATAATAGAATAAAAGCCAAGTAATTATTGCTCAGCATGTGATATTGCGTTAAACAGGTGGCAGAAGGGAGAACATAATTAAAGAGCACAAAGATATGTACACGCTGGTTAATGATACTGATACAGTGCCCCATAAATCCTCCTTTTCCCCCTAACCAGCTACTGGCAGGCTTTTCGAAGGTCATTATTTTCCGTAAATTACAAGAGAAAAAAAAAATCATATATGAATCCATTTTTTGAATAAGAAAAAATCATGTATGAATCCTAAAAGCCATCTTGAAAAAACAGCTTTCTGCTTTTAAATTTAAATTGGAGAAGAAGGTTCATAACACCTTCATAGAGAGTTGTCTTCAAAGAGCGCCTAAGGCCCTAAGCATTTTCTTAATTTCTAGTCACAACAAAAAAGATTTTATCTTCAAACGATCAATGAGCATCATCAAGATCACATACTTGCAGAACTAAGCTCGTGGAATCTACACAAGCATTAGATTGTACCTGTTATGTCTGTTTTCACACTTTTTTCAGAACTTCGAGTAGCCTCCAAAATGGCACTCAAAACAGTTACCACTCCGTCATCAAACTGAGATTTGACATGTTCAATGCAAGCCTAGAGCCATAGAAAAATATTGATGCAATTACTGTTTAAAAAGTGTAAAGTTAAACTGTTGAAAAAGAGGACTTAAGTGAGGATCAAAACGATGAGACACAAGAGTGTAAAAGTTGTTATTCTATTAATAAAAAGTCAAACTATAAATGAAGTCAAAATGACATCGTTTAGCACTTCATCAAATAATTTCGTTCTGGGTGCATTTTAAATGGGGCTTCCTTTTCTTCTTTTGGCATCGTTGGCGGTGGCTCTACGACTCCAACGAGGATCTGACTGAACTCCAGCAACATTTTCTAGCTGTTGTGCTTAACTTAATCAAGCGGTTTCAATGTCGTTAACTTTTCCTTGTCCTCCTCTTTCATTTACGACTAGTGTTAGACGCAAACCACCTCTCTTTCAAGCCCATGTATCAAGAGTTGAAGAGTTCTCCGACAAAATCTTGGTTTAGCAATTTGAGGTTTCTTCAACAACTTCTTTTCTTAGTTAAGTAGAAATGATTGAACATCACTCTAGAATGCAGATCCAGTAAGTTATTGAGTTTAAGATAGCTCATTTTCATTTGGTGGATTTCCTTCTTGACTAAACAAGTTCTTATAAGTTTCCTTTCATTTTCCCTGTTTTAGAACGCCTAGAAGATTAGTTGATGCTTGCTCATCGTTCCTAGAAAGCTAGCAAGTTTTCTCAGCTCTTGTTGTGTGTTGTGGTTCGATCGGTTGGTATGTACTAGACCAACTAGATCAGTTGGATCAGTTTGGTCTTGATTCAGGGTTACATTTGGTTTTGCATTTCGGACTCCACTTCGGGTAAGCATCTAAGGATTCATTCCTTTAATGTACACGTTCGCTTATTAATTGAATATAGTCAAAGCTCTAGTTTACTGTAGTTATGTTATGTCGATTAGCAAAGGTAAAGGTATGTTTATAAATCATGTTTTATATCTTGTTATTTGCACTTATCATTGCTTGATTTGGGTTATGTTAAGTAGTTGCTCTTTCTTTTTTTTTTGAATTAAGGTAACCACGCCCGTCCCTAGGCCAGGCACCGGAGACATCAAAGGACCTATGCTTCCGATAAGTTATGCTTCGTAGTTGTGTTGGATGATTGTGAATAATAGTAGTTGAATAGAGAGAAAAAATGTTCTCCCCTTCTAGTAATTAAAGAAATTTGAGCTCTCACAAGTTTTAACTAAAATAATAGTACCTTTAGTTCGTTATCTTAATTTTTGGTTCTTGTTTCTTCCGCTTGCTTGAATTTAAAAGAATTAACGTTTGCATGTCTTAGATAACATCCTTAGGAAATGCAAGGTCGTAATAATACTTACCTTATGTCTAAGACATCTCATAAACTCATCAAAGTTTGCACGCAAAATAATAATAGCATCTGCATCTCCAGACTCTTGTACCATCATCTCCAGATCACCATGCTTGCGCTGCAGAAAAATTGTAAGTACTAAACATGTTTCAACTTGGTAATTTGATATAACATTTACATACATACCTTCTGTCCGGAAACTGGTGAATTATGTTCACCCTTTTCAGGGTCAGTGTTGGTTTCATCTATTGAAAATCTTATAACTTCCACTGGACGTGCTGATTCTACAACGCGCTGTTCTAAGGTTACTGGTACTTTAAACACCTGTTATGTATCCATTTAATGACTCAGATAATATTTAGCGCCAATATGCATGACAAGTTTCACAGACATGTAGATACCTTGGCAGCCTTAGCACCTCTTTTTCTTGGAGGCGCCTGTTCTTCGACTTCGGGTGAAAGAGTTGGTTCGGGGGCTGGACAGCGTTCAATAAAACGGGCAGTCAAAAGTTTACGTACAACATCTGGAATTGAATGGTTACCTGAAAATACAGAAACAATGCCTCAGAAACCAAACCTTTGTATAAGTAGAAATATTATAAGAAAACACGAGTCACAAACATATTCTCAGTGCATGAGCCGCCTTCTAAATTATGTTATTTCTTCATTGATGTGCTTGTTCAGTAGGATCACAAAACATATTGGTTTTAGGACTAAGCACCAATTTTACTCTTCTAAACAAGATGAGGTAGAAAAGAAGAAAATAAAATAAAAAACAAGCTTTTTCTTATGAAACAAATATAATTTTAATTGATAAATATTAAATGAAACCCCAATCAAGTCAAGACGTGATAAAGGTTATCCAATTATCTAGAATTATAGAAATATGGTAGTAAAAAAAAACTTGACTTTCTTCGTCCTTAAATAATTTCAAAAGGAAGTCAGTTTCTTGACTGAATAATAAAATTCAAAAGTAGGTTTGACATGAATGATATAGAATATGTGATCTCCAATCTTAAAATTTCCCTGTTCTGATTGATAAAGTTCCATTTTAAAATTGAAATCAGTACACAATTTTTTGGGACTGGAAAAAGAAGCATATTGAATAATACTGCAGATAGAAGCAAATAACAACACAGAAATAAAAATACCAGGTATCGAACTTGCCTTCATGTTTAAAAGAATCTGCTCTTTCAATTATTTGTTCCATTGAAAGCCTACCATTCTGCAGCAAACCCTCAAGAAGTTTTTCACACTATAAAATCAGAAACACAAGTTAAGAATCTAAATTCACTCCAAGTAGAAAATTTCTCAATAAGCCAGTTTTGCCAATGTGAGTAAATGAACTGACAGCTTCATCTTTCTCAAGCTTTTCCAATGCAATCGCCATGAATTTGGAAAACCTCATACGATGAAGTATGTAACTGAACAACGCCAAATATTGTGTGTCAGACTTGGGTGCGGCTCCAAACTCACCTACACAAGCAATCACAATGACATTGATAAGAAGCTCAATCTGCATTTATGGATGTGTTGATATAATTAAATTTGCCCCAATCCATAAGCTTAGACTTTTGGATTGATTGGTAGTTTAACATAATTCAATATGGTATCAGAGCAGGAGGTCATGAGTTCGAATCCCTGCCAAGTCGTTTCCTCCCCAATTAAAAGTAAATTCCACTTATAGGGAATTTCTCAAATTTCAAAGCCCACGAGTGAGGGGGAGTGTTGGTTGATATAATTAAATTTGCCCAAATCCATAAGCTTAGGCTTTTGGATTGATTGGTGGTTTAACATTATTCAACAGGATGATACAACTACCTTTTTGTTTGGGAAATCGAAGTTTTGCTCCACTTTACTTTGGGTAATCACACTCATCCCTAGGCATCGGGAGACATCGAAGGAATGGAGACACGAGAGGTGCCTACAAATTAATGTCACAAGTGAGTCTCGAACTTGGGACTTGGAGGGGAACACACCTTCAAAACTCAAGTCTTTGACCACTGCGCCATCCCTTGGGGACGATATAACTACCTTCTTAAAATCAATGTTTTAAGATAGGTAGCCTTGCCGCTTTTCCAATTGAAGAGGCAACGAATAAGCTTCAATTTATTAAAAACATTATACGATCCTAAATTTGAGTAACCATTAAATCCTAAATTTGAGTAAAAACGTTATATAAAAAAATTAAATAAAAAATTTCTAAAAAAGATATTTCAGTCTCACTATTTTACTTTTTATTGTATATTCGTGAGTGTCTGGGTCTGGTTACACGCACCTTAACTAATCTCATGTGACAACGTTTAACCCTACTACATTTGAATGCAAATGTCACTAGTACAATATTAAATCCTAAGTAGGTGGTCTTCATGGCTTGAACCCATTCCTTTTAAACCCTTTACTATTTTCCTACCCTTTCTTGACCACTAGATCAACTCAGGGTGATTATCTTTAACACACTATTATTGCATAATGTCATTGGCAAGATTAACTAATTCTATAAAAAAATTCCTTCATTATTTTTAAAGCCTAGATAGTATAGTAATAATTCAAATGGTAAAACACTCCTCTCAACCCTAGAGCACACGTTCTCTCTTCTACCCAATGTTTTAAAAGGCGTGAGGAGCACAAAGACGCAAAAAAAGCGCGGGCTTTATTTTCAAGGAGCAACATGTATAAAAATATTAAAAATATACATTTGCTACAAAAGTTATAAATATGAATATAGATAGTATAATTTAGAGTAGAAAAAATAAATAATTAAACCTTAACTCTTAAATATACCACTAATAAAGATAAAATAATAAAAAAAAAAGTTTAACAATAAAAAAAATCAACTAGCTTCCAAATAAGTATAGAATTATTAAATAATTTGAAAGATAAAAACATTAAAATATATATACTTAATGTTAACTACACGCTAGACTTTGAACAATATTAAAAAAAAGGAAAAGAAAGTGATAATGAAAAAGAGTATAATTTGAAATTCAAAAACATTAAGAAAAAGCATAATAAATCAAAAGATCAATATTTATATTAGTTAACTTATTGTTGCAAAATTTCAACTTCCACGAAATCATCATTAATTTTCTTTCTCAAAAAAGAAATTATTACTTTTATTTTTCTTCTCTCTTTTTACTTCTTCAAGACACTAACTCTTCCTCTATCTTATTCACAAAATTTTGAAATGTTTTTTTTGTTTTCTTTTCCATTTTACTTCCCTCATTTCATTTCTTGTCTTCTTTTCAAGTCTTCTTCTCCGGCTAAAATGTCTTCTCCATCAAACTGGTATATTGAAAATTAAAAAATATTAATAATAACAAAGCCCTTAAGGTGCGCGCCTTATTGCACATGTTACACCTTGCTAAGGCAAAGCCCCAAGGCTGTGCCTAAGGCGCATGTTACACCTTGCTCAGGCAAAGCACCAACATTGAGCCTGGAGCCTTTTTAGTATAAGGCACACCTTTTGGAGCTTTTTAAAACACTGCTTCTACCCTCTTCCTCTGGCGTCACACCTCCCAAGCACCAAAGGGGGTGACCAACCTTCACCTTCACAGCAAGTCTCCACCAACGACACTCATCCATGTCGTGAGTTTTCTTCATCCGTGTCAATCTTATTGTATCTATCTCCTTTGTCTTCATCAATGGAGATGTTGTGATTCCACAGGCGCATCTTGTCGTTGATGTTTCTTCGACAATCCTTCTCGTTTTTGTTACTCTTCTATACATTAATTTTTACCTACCAATACCACCAACGCGAATGTTCTATGATGTGATCTTTGACGGTGCCATCTATCTACACCATCTTCTGTTTACCCTCCACCGAAACCTTTATAAGCCCAACCAAAGTTAGCCATCATCTATATTTAAGCTCTAAAGTTTTCCTTCGAAGAAACTCAAACAACTCCTCGATGAGATCTTCTTACCTCCTTCAGACACCCTAGGTTATCCAGCTCCATCTCTAGTAGCATTTCCAACGATAGGGATTTGGATACTCGTTGTTGAATGCAACATGCACACAGGGTTATCTTCCTTGTTTTGTTGGCGTTATAGGCTAAACCTCAATTTTTCCTCACCAACCATACAATCGGTTACTTCAACATATGATTATGACGACAGCAGAAACGTGTTTCTTCTTCTAATGCTACCTACCATCTTCTTGACTTTATAGGGTAGTCCATATGGATTTCTCCGAGTCCTTGACAAGCAAGCTTCGCTAACACCCACCTGTTATTTATTCTCTCTGTTGGGAGTTCTCGATGTTATTTTAGTGTATATGCTTGTTTTTTGGGTTATGTCTCCTTTGTAATTGTTATCCATCTGTCATTGTTATCATCTATTATCTCTACATTTTTGTTTGTTTTGATCAATTTCTATGCAAAACTGTTAATGATCAATTGAAGTGTTTTAGTATCCCATACAAATAATAATAATAATAATTAAGACTGTTATAACTAAAACCTTAATTTATTTTTTTTTAAAACCGGGAAATCGGAGCTTCGCTGCCCTATACCTGGGGCACCACTGGCCCGTCCCGGAACTGAGCCAAACTAATATTATTCTTGTAATGCATTTTTTGTAAAGGAATAAACCTCTTATGGTCTAAAAAAAGATGCAAGTCTCTAAGCTAGCGAGTCTCAAGATATCAGCCTCACCAATCCTCTAAGAACATGGCTTAATTTAACTTCCATAAACTGAGCATAAATAAATTCTTCCAAACGACACTAAATAATCCCAGCTATGTCAACTCAATCGAACTCAATTCTAACATCCCGGCTTAATTTAAGATAAAAATGGCTTCTCTTTTAGCCCATAATTAACCAAACAATAGCCTTACCAACAAAAAACACCATAGAACCACAACTTTCAACAAGAATAAAAACACATTCTACCTTCTGTCACTGCAGTGAAGGCTTGGACGCAATTATGTTGGATGAGAATAAGAAGGCAGTTGTTGACCTGTGAGGAGCTAAGCTCCGTAAATCGAACAAGAAGCCTCAACGTCAAAGGGCCCCTTCGGAGCAGGGTTTCACACACTTTCTGCCAATACACAAACAATGTGATGATTTGAGCAGCAATTGAAGAAGATGATAGAATTGTGGTGGAGGCTATAATCCAAACACACCAAATACAACCTCAACATTACCTATATATGTAATAAACTATAACATCTAAACCCTAGTGAGCCCAATGAGCCTATCCACAATATCACCAATTTATACTATACTCTAACAAACAATGCCAATGAACAACAACAATCAGATAAACAACAAACATATAATTTCACACGAACTAAGATTTGAGCAAAGATTCAAAAGGAGAATCCATACCGCGACGAGATTGCCGAAGTGCTCAGTGATAATGTAGACGGCATATTTGATGCCGTACTGTGTCATCACCATGATTGCCTTCTCAAAGATTTCTGTTCTTCAACAATATCAAGAAACTATAATTGACATCCACAAACTAGAATGTCGGAAAGCACTGATTCAGCAGAAACTCGAAACGAAAGAGATTTTCGCTTCGAGACCGGTCGGAGAAGCGTGCGGGTTAGAAAATCCGGCGCCGGTGAGTAAAAGACGAACAAAGATTGTTGCGTAGAAGGTTGGTAACAATGGCGGGAGACAACTGGTTTGAGAAGGGAGTTGCTAAAGGAAGACGGCGATTGGGGCACAAAGGAAACTCGGCGTATTTTCGTAGGCTAAATTAGGGGAAATTGTTCTATTTTATAAGGAATGACTCAAAAATATTACTAAACTCAAAAATAAAAAATATTCGTGCATAAATAAAATATTTAATATATATATATAATTTGGTTTGTTTATATTAATTTTAGCATTTTTTTTATAAATATTTCATTCCTAACCTAATTTTCGTCTCCTTTTGTATAGTTGAATTTGTCTTTATCTATTGATTAATAATTATATGTTGCAATGATAAAAGATTATATATGACATTAATTAAAAAATATATTGATTAAAAAATATTTATGGTACTAGTGAATGGAGCAGTGGTACAATAGTTTTATTGTTTGTTTGTAAATCAATTTAACACCAGATTACAAGTTCAATCCCAATCGGTATTAGTTCCCTCCTTCTGTATGTACTAAAAAATAAAGCCTTCTTCAATATCTCTTATTTGATAGAAGGTTTTATTAATTTAACATGTTCATGTTGACGTAATTTAATTTTTATTTAATTAATAAATATGTGCTACTTAAATTATAACTATAGTCCCTAAATTTTAAGCTTTAATATTTTTGTGGTTCATGAACAAATGTTCGTAGTAAAAAAAAATAGAAGGGAAGAAATTAAAAAAAAAAAAGTGACTAAGGGAATTTTCTATCTATTTTATTACATTAGTATTTAAAAAATAAATACAGATATTACATTAGTTTTTGGCTGGATAAACTTACATCTATTATTATTTTTTTGAGGCACTAAACTTTTTTTTTTGAGATTACAACAATTGGGGGTGGGGAAGACTCGAACCTAAGACCTTAAGATCATTAGGTGTACAACAATGTCACTTGAGCTACTACTCTATTGGCTTGAGGCACTAAACTTACATCTATTCAAATCATGTTTTTACAGATTTTATTTTATTATTGTTCCGCCACCAACCAAAAAATTCTGTAGGTGAGAATTGTATTTTATAGGCTTGGTTTTTTAAAAACAAAAAACTATGATTATTAAATGCGTGTTAATTATTTATTTATTTATTTAGGTCGTGCTTGATAATCATTTTTTAATATATTTTTTCTTATTTGAATATCTACATTTTATCTATATTTTAATAAACAAAACCAAAATTTGTAAACAAAAAAAATAGTTTCCAAAAACTTTTTATGTTTTTGAAATTTGGTTAGTATTTTCCTACTTTCTTAAAGAAAGATGGATACATTGGAGGAAATATTGTGCACATGATAGGAATATGAATAGAAATATGGTTAAATTTCATAAATAAAAAACAAAAAACAAATTGGTTATCCAACGGGGTCTTAGTAATTTCAATTTTTTGTTCAACTCGTAATTTCTTTGTTGTTTTAGTACAAGTTGACTCAAAACTAGAAAATCAATCGCGTTACCGATCTATTTTGTGTAATTTTTTTGTTTTACTTCTTTGTTTTTTTTTTTGAAGTAATTACTTCTTCGCAATTAGAATAACCGTCAATAATAATAGTTGATGAATTATTATTTGGAAACATTTGAGAAATTTCTATAATTCTATTAATAATAGTTGGTGAGTTTCTAGTTAATTCATCAACTATTATTATAATTTCTATTATTATTCTAGTTTTTCTTTTGAAATCCCTTTATATATGGTTGCATTCTAAAAATAAATAATGAAGAAATTTGAAACTAGAAATTGTTATTTGGAGAAGTTTCTCAAATATTTTCAAATAATAATTTTTAATTTCAAATTTCTTCATTATTTATTTTAGTGTGCAATAATAATAAAGAGATTTCAAAAATATATATATAAAGGAGAAATATATATCAGTTAGGGTTGAACAATATTGATTTTAGCATATAAATTTACTATTTATAAATTGAAGAAATTATATCCAAATTTGCACAAATTAAGTTTCTTTGTTAATCGTAACACATACCTTCACATTTAATTTTGTTTGTGTCAAATATAAAATCATTTCAGTGAATTTTTTTGCAAAACAATGAGACACTTCTTAATTGATTTTTAAGTAAACCTAAGATTGAAATTTGGTATTTACTTTTAAAGAATGGTATTTAAAATTAAATTTTCAAACGAAATTGAACTGAACACATGCATAATCTTAAAAATTAAAACTACACAAAAATCTCAATATTTTCTATCAAATGTGCATCAAATGAAAGTTATTGAGTAAAACTTCAATACGTTTAGAATATTTAATTTATGATTTTTAAAAATTACTAATTTTCAATTGCCAAATGAGGAATATATGAAAACTATGAAATTCAGCAGCCATGATTTATGTAAAAGTTTGGTGTGGTGGGGACGTATTGGGGCCATCAATATTTAAAGGAAATTAATTAATTAAGTAGGCGATTTATATGTATCGAGAAAAGTAAAGAAAAATATTTGCCGCCATTAATGGCAGTGTTATTGACCTTTGACCAATTCTTGGTGATTGTTTGACATATTTAGGTTGGACTTAATTCTTTCAAAATTTCATCTAAATGAGTTTTTATTAATTCTTCATCATTTTTGTTTTTAAAAATAACTCACATTCTTAAATATTCATTTTTAATCATTCATTTATAACTACTCAATCATTTATAATAACTTATTTTTAATCATTCTTTCAAATCAATCAAAATAACTCATTTTTAACCATTTATTTTTAATCATTTTTTTAACTACTAAAAATAACTACTCATTTTGAAATCAAAATTCGTTTTGACTCTACCTTCTCTTCACAAAAACTACATCTGAACAAGTTTTTGACACAATTCCCAATTTTTAACTATCCAATATAATTCATTCACTCAAATATTATCTAAATATGTCAAACAAACAGCCCCTTAGGGTTTTTCGCATCCACTGCCATATCCAATTCTTTGAATTTTTGGTTGAGCCCTAGAAAATAGTAAGTAAGAGTTTTTTTTTCTTTTTGAAACCTCACAAGTTAGAGTTAAATGGTTGATCTTGACTCTCATTTAATAACCTGTATTCATATTACATTAAACTAAGTTCTTGCTAGCTTGGGAAACATATTTGAAGTTTGTTGAAAGGGTAGAGCTACACTAACATTATATATAATTTAGTAATGAGATTATAAATTCGAATCCACATCATTTATAAAACGCATACTTAAACTTTGATAAATAATAGCAATAAAATCTCTACTCCCTAATATATGTACGTAGACATAATTTTTTCACTTTACGGATCTTTCTATGAAATACTATTTTAAATTAAATCCTCAAATCTAGAATATGATTGACCAATTAATTGAATTTGTACGCTTATTTTTGGCTTCCACCACAATTTTTTTAGAATATGGTTGAATAATTTAAAGGACTTCTAGCGGGACTAAGCCAAATAAAGGAAAAAATGGCAAAAGTATTCAAATTTAGAAAAAACTTTCAAAACTAATTGCCGTATTTTTAGTAGAAATTTTAGGGGAAAGACACATATATCATTCCTTCTTCCTTAAATCAACATTTTAAAAACTCTCTAAATCGTGGTTATTTTCTATTTCTCTCTAATTTTTGTTTTTTTCTCTTTTCAACTTTTCACCTAAAAAATCTCTGTCGGATTTTATAGAGTTGTTTTTTCCTTTCTATTTGTGAAGTTTGATACAAGGTTTTTGTTTTTTTTAGGAGTTAGTTTTGATTTTTCCTAAATACTTAAAAACTATGTATTAATAAATAAATACGAGTTTCAAATAGATAAGGATTTAGAGCTCCTAGCGAGACTAAGCCAAATAAAAGAAAAAATTGCAAAAGTATTCAAATTTAGAAAAAAAATTCAAAATTAATTGCCGTGTTTTTAGTAGAAACTTTCTTTTATATGAAAAAGACGCAAATATCCTTCCTTCTTCCTTAAATCAACCTTTTAAAAACTCTCTAAATCGTGGTTATTTTCTATTTCTCTCTAATTTTTATTTTTTTCTGTTTTCAACTTTTCACCTAAAAAATCTCTCAAAATCGTCGGATTTTATAGAGTTGTTTTTTCCTTCCCATTTGTGAAGTTTGATACAAGGTTTTTGTTTTTTTTAAGGAGTTGTTTTGATTTTTCCTAAATACTTAAAAACTTTAATTATGTATTAATAAATAAATACAAGTTTTAAATAAATAAAGATTTATGGATCGAGATTGTTTCTATGGTATTTATCTTGTTATGATATTGAACTGCAACTGTTTTTTAGGGAAATATTGAACTGCTACTTATTTCAAAAAATAAATAAATAAATGAAGGAAAATTCTAAAATATTTGCATGCATAATAACTAATATATTTTAATACTGTATTATAAATAATAATTAGTACAAAAGTATATGACAATACTCACTAATTTCAATGATACTTTTGCTAAAAAAAAATTAGAGTGACCGTATTTTTAGAAAAAAAGATGAACGAACAAGTAGTCATATGATAGAGGATGTCGTTAAAATTTAAAACGTGTATTTATTTATCAATACAAAATGCGAATTTATGGATATTGATTTTGTGGTATTGATCATGTTATGTATAAGTAGTGTAAATTTTTTAAGAAAATTGTATTGTTTATCGCAACTTAATTACAATGTAAGTAAATTCTAAAATATTTGTATTCATAATCATTAATATATTTTAATAATTTATTATAAATACTCATTAATACCTGTATTATTAAGTAAAGTATGTAATAAATAACTTCTTTTGCTAATTATTTTTAGAGTGACCGTATTTTAGAAAAAAATGAACCGACAATTAATCTTATAATTATTACGTTATAGGAGATGTTAAAATTTAAAACCTGTATTTATTTATTAATACAAAAGTTTTAATATATATAAATAAAGATTTATATATATTGTTTTTGTAGTATCGATCATGTAATGTATAAGTACAAGATTTTTTTGAAAAATTATAATGGATGACCTATTCTAACATAATAATTATAAATGTAATCAAATTTGAAAATATTTGAATCAATAGTTATAAATACAGTTCAATACATACTCATTAACACAATATTATTTATTATTAATATAATATTTTGTATTATTAATACATTATTATATGTTATTAAGACAGTATTGTGTATTATTATTGCTATGTATTATTAATACTATATTATTGTTAGTACCGTATTATTATTAATACCTATGATTACGATTGCTAATTTTCTTTTTTAAAATTGACCATATTTATATATTTTTTAATTTGAATAAAATAGAAATTAAATGTCTTTCTTCACAATTCAATAATTATCATAGGTTTGATTTTAAAAAAAATAAAAATACAATAATCAATAATCATCCTAGTTTTGGAATACTTGAAAAAATTGAAATCCACCCAAGGGCAAATAAGAAAAAAAAAACTAAAAGATGATTTGAAAGGGAAGATAAAAAAATAAAATAAAGGTAAGAGAGTTTTAAAAAATTGCTCCTAGAGATAACACTATTTACCTTACTTTAGACGGGTAAGAAAAAAGAAAAGAAAAAGAAACGTGTAAAAGAGGGTATAATAAGCATTACAGAAAATATTATTAATTAAATTTAAAACAAAAAATAGATTTACAAATATTTTAAGATAATGATTAGATACGTAATTATTTTTCTTAAAAGTGGTTATCCAATACAATTTCCCTAATTTAAATTCATAACTCTTAAAGATTAAATCCTCAAATTTAGAATATGATTGACCAATTAATTGAGTTTGTACGCTTATTTTTGGCTTCCACCGCAACGTTTTTAGAATATGGTTGAATTATTTAAATTCGTAACTCTTAATCATATAAACATTATTTCATATCGACACGTCCATTTAAAAACGTGTCCCATGGCCATTTATAACAAAGTCTTCCTAATATAATTACTTTCAAAAAAAAAAAAAAAAAAAAAGTCTTCAAATAAAAAAATTGCGTATATTCGACGGTCATAGAAGTCAAAGTTTTCATTTTTTTTTTTGTTTTGAGAAACTCAAAGTCTTCAAATTAAATACACTAAACTTGGAGAGGAGAATTCAATCAAATCAAAGTAGTTCGTTTTGACTTGAAGATCATATTTATTTTCTTTTTTGGAAAATTAAATTCCTTCCAATCTAGAGAATTCCATCTCCTAAATAAAGTTCAAACTTTTTATTATTATTATTTTTAAAGTT
The DNA here is from genome assembly GCA_036507275.1 of Sicyos edulis. NCBI lineage: Eukaryota > Viridiplantae > Streptophyta > Magnoliopsida > Cucurbitales > Cucurbitaceae > Sicyos > Sicyos edulis. Next base: position 825,640 of record CM071858.1, on the reverse strand, counting down.
AAATTACACAAACATTAAAGTTTGAAATTATATTTGAACTTTCAAAAATACAAATTTAATCATTATATTTAAACAAATTTAGAAATTCACCAATCTATTAAACATAAAATTGAAATGCAAAAAAAAAAAGAAATTTATATCTATTAGATTAATTTTATTTCTAATTTGTTAGGAGACTATTAGATTAAAAAAAAAAGCAAAAGTAAGTACATAGACTAATTAGATCTAAAATGTCAAGTTCAAAGACTTAAATACACTTCTAAAAATGTAAAGACCAAATAAATACAAACTCAAAATTCATGGACTAACTTATAATTTAACATGGTGTAAGTTAAAAAAATAAAAATAAAATTCAATGAGTAAAAAAAAAAAAGCAAAATTTCCAAATATACAGTCTCCATTGCAAACATCTATAAAACCCAACTGAAAGAAGCCCCAAAGGACTCAAAATTAGCAGAGCATTTGGCTCTCACAAGAACTCCATAGCTAAGCTTGAAAGCTTCTTCCATTGAAGCTCTTTTCAAGCTTTGCTAAAATGGATTCTAGATTTTGCTTCTTAAACTTTGCAATTCTGGTTCTTTTCATGGCTCTCTCCCTCCATACAACATTAGGTACAATTTTCTTTACAACTTCAAGCTTTATACACATGTTTCTAGCTATGCATACAATTTAATTTGGTAACCATTTGAATTGTAGTTTTATGAAAAAACATGTTTTTTTTTACCAATTTCTCTAATACACTTTTTTTCACCATATTAATTTAAAATTCCTAGCCTTAAAAGAAAAAGAGTTTATGGAAACTATATTTCTTTTAAATTTGTTTCTCAAACATAGTTTGACTTTTGAAAACCTATTCCTAAGTACATAACAAAAGTAAAAGTTATATTTATAAGTTTAATTTTTCAAAAATTATTAATATCTAAAAACTAAATAGTTATACATGAAACTTAAGATGACGAGTTCAATTCATGGTGACAACATCTACCTATAAATTAATTTTTTACGAATTTTCTTGACAACTAAATGTTATATAGTCAGATTATTCCATGATATTAGTTAAGGTGTGCCCAAATTGACCAAAACATTCAAAGATATATATATATATATATATATATATATATATATATATATATATATATATATATATATATATATATATATAAAAAAAAGTTATCAAACATAGACTTCTATATATTTTGACTGTTTTTTCACAAAAAATCTCCCATTTTCATGTACTTTCTATTCCTCACATTTTCTCATAACCCAAACACTCACAAATCAAATGGACTTTTATGCAGGGGAATCAACAACAACAATAAACTGTGAGGCATTGGACAAAACCAATTGCGCATTTGCAGTGTCGTGGTCGGGAAAAAGGTGCTTGCTCGAAAAGACAGTGAAACGATGCGGAAAAGAAGCGTTCACATGTCGCACGTCGAAGATCGAAGCTGACCATTTACGGAACATTGTTGAATCAGAGCAGTGTGTCGAATGTTGTGGCCTCGACAGAAACACCCTTGGAATCTCCTCCGATTCTCTTCTCGAAACTCACTTTACTCGCAAGCTTTGTTCCTCTCAATGTTACGACCATTGCGCCAATGTCGTCGACCTCTTCTTCAACCTTGCTGCGGGTGAAGGTGACTCTAAATATGAACTCAAACTCTTTATTTTCTTCTAAAATTTGAAATGTTTCTATACAGTTTTAATATTTTGATATTGTGCCTAACTACTATTTAAGTATATTCATATATATGCACTTTAAATGTGTTCAACTAATTTAGACATATATTGAACTCTAAAAATCATCTTAGGTTACATTATAATTATTATTGATGAGAGAAAAGTTTTAAGTCATGAGAATGACCCATGTAACTCAATAATATGTGGCTTAAATTGGACTACATGAAAGTTTTTGTCATACCTTGATATAGCCTAAACTTTTCTCTTTATGGTAATAATTTTTTATTGATTTTTTTTTTGAAGATTGCATATTGAAAAAGATGAGAATGGTCCTCTAACATTTGGTTTTAAAATGGAACCACAAGTTTCTCTATAATGATATCATAGCCTATAGAACTCGAATATGTCTAGTAAAAAAAATAAAAGATTTGATTTAAGGATGATGAACCTAAAGATATCATTTTAAAGAGATACGTTAAAGATTATGTTGGGAATCACACATATCAAAAAAAAAAAAATGAAAACACACCTCAGAGACAAATTATTTCATTTCATTTTGAAATTGAACCCCAATACTATCTAGTAAGGAATAAGATACACCTCAAAAGCAAGTATTTAAACTTTATGCTTAAAATCAATCTCAAACATTCTCATACTTGCGATTTTAGTTGACCTCCTATCTAAAAATTAATTTTCTACCATTTCTTTGACAACAAAATATTATAGAGTAAGGCAGTTTTGACATAGTTGAGGTGCCTATAAGTTGGCCCTAACACTAACCGTTATTTTAACGTCATATATTTATTTGGTAGGTGTGTTTCTTCCAAAACTTTGTGAAGCCCAAGGAGGAAATGTGAGAAGAGAAATGTTCGAGATCAAAAGCTCGGGAATTGTCGCACCGGGACCGATTCAACCATTGTATCTATCGATTACCCCTATAGTCGCACCAGAGCCCGTTCAACCAACCTCTCTGTCAGTTGCTCCAAAAGTTTCTCCGATAATGTTAGGTGCTCCAATTGTCACTCCGATCAATCCTGGTGCTCCGATCGTCATTCCGATAGAGTCAAATCCTCCCGAAATTGCTCCCATTCCAAATAAAGCTTGATCATTTTTACTTCTAACATGGAGAAGAAAAAAATGACAAGTAATGCTTGAATATGTTATATAGTTTTTATATAGAAATAAAAAAATTCTATATTTTAGTTTGAGTGTGTGTGATGTATGGAAAGCTAAAGAGTTTTTGTGTGTATGACTCTTGGTCTATCCATATACTGTAATAATGAGACATATAAAATACAAATTTAAGATATTGATAGTAAGAAACTTTTATTTAGTCTATTTGAGCAAGTATATATTCATGAGTTTAGTTTTCATTTATTTAGACAAATATTGGATAGAATGTTGATTGTAAAAACGCTAATTTAGACTAAAAATCAGTTAAGTGAACTCATTGACACGGTGGCTAACGCTTTTTTTTAGCAAGCGTATTTACAGTACCATGGATTGAACTCATCACTTTAGATACTTCAAAATTCTCTTTGAGACCACTAGGCAACCATGATAGTTAATACACATGATGTTCAACCTCAAGAATCAGTATTTGACTCTCATTTATTTGTGATTTTAAAAATAGGGACTAAAGTGCTGCTCTAATAAAAAAAAAAAACAAGTAGGAATTAAAAATGTATTTTTCCAAAAAAAACACTACATTATAGGCCCAAATGTATATTTAGCCAAACTAAAAATATAAAACAAAGATGTCAACTAATGACTTCAATAATAACTATATTACAAAATATGCCATAACATTTTCTTTCTAAATTTATCTAATTTAGATTGAGTGGAAACTTTTGTTAAATTTAAGAAAGCAAAGACTTTTTTGGGCAAGGGATTGATGAAGGAAAAATAGTGGCATAAGTAAAAAAAAAAAAAAAAAAAAATTGTTGTGTTTCATGAAAGGTGGCATGGTAAATGTGGAGAGCTATTTTTATTTTTAGTTATTTAGTTTTTGATATTGGAAGAAATAATATTAGCCATTGAAAACAATTCTCAGTTTTGTCCCTCAAATGTTTCCTATTTATTCTCATCTCTCCCACAAAATAAGGATCTCTCCCTCTACCTTTTCATCTCTAATTTCTTTCATTCTTCTCCATTCTCCCTACAGCCATCTCTCTTCACTTCTCTAATCACATTGATTGACAAAATGGTATGTTCATGTCGATCTCCCTTTAACATCTTTCGTGGTGATATCGTTTTTCATTTTTTATCGTCGTTATTTGTCAATATGTTATGTTGTTGTTTTTGTTTGTCAATTCTCTCATGTTCATGATCATGACAACCAAATTTGAAAAACTAGTGAAGAAATGAATTGATGTTTGTTATGTCATGGATCTCGTGAATTAGGCGAATGCAGCATCTGGAATGGCAGTGAGTGATGAATGCAAGCTCAAATTTTTGGAATTAAAAACGAAGAGAAACTATCGTTTCATTATATTTAAGATTGAGAATCAGGAAGTCGTAGTGGAGAAACTTGGAGGTCCTCAAGAAACGTATGATAATTTTACTGCCGCTATTCCTCGTAATGAGTGTCGCTATGCTGTTTTCGACTTTGATTTCACTACTGACGAGAACTGCCAGAAAAGCAAGATTTTCTTTATAGCATGGTAACATAATCTCTTCTTCTCTAATATACATACCCTAGTCTACCCAAATTGAGATTGCATTCCATCTAACAATTTTATGTTTCTCTACACATTTTATATTTATCATTCAGCATGTAGTTAAATCTAACAAATTCATTTCAATCTAAGCCTCTTTTAAATCTTGCTAGTAAGAAAAAAAAATCTTATTAGGATAAGTTGGGAAACTCTTTGATTGATTCATGTCACTTTTTGATACATAAACCAACCAAACACTATAAAAAGACATTCATGATATTGATTGCATACCAAACAAATGTTATCCAAACACCAATGTCTTCTTTATTGGCTCTTGGTGTTGTAAGGAGAGAGCATTTCAACATATTTTGGTAAAATTTAAACATCTCTATCAAAATTTGTTACATAAACTAAACCTTAAACTTCAAGAACACATGAACTAAGCAAGCTTGTCTCTTTGTCCCAAATCTCTGCCTTTCTTTGTTTTGAAGGTCACCCGACACATCGATAGTGCGAAATAAGATGGTGTACGCAAGCTCGAAGGACAGATTCAAGAGAGAATTGGATGGAATTCAGGTGGAACTGCAAGCCACGGATCCCAGCGAAATGAGCTTCGACATAATCAAAGCTCGAGCTTTTTAAGCTCACTTTTCATCACTTTTCTCCCCCTGCTCGTTTTTCTCCAATCTTCATTTTTGATATCGCATAATGTTGTGATACTCTTTCACATTCATATTCATGTCTATTTCTTTTTTTTTCTTTTTTTTTATGTTTTGATCCTTTTCAGTCTTGTTTTTGCTTCATGGGGGTTGAATGATTTCTAAAGCTGTATTGATGATCTATTGTAATTCTACATAAAGATTCCTTCTTTCACATACTCTTTCATAATTTTAAGCAAAATAAAAGGAAAGACATGACGAGTTGGATGATTTTGTAAATGGTTGTTGAGGATTCCACATTAAAAAAAAAAAAGAATCCCACAACATTTTTATAAGATAGATGTATTACTGCACTCATTGTCAATTAGTTTTGAGATAGAAGCTCATGTTATCCAATATAGTATTAGAGCTTAAATTCAAACGGATATTCGAACTAATAAAAATGAAATTTAGATTCGATCTAAGATTGATGAATCTAAATAGGTACCATCTTAAAAAATATGTCGAAGACCCCACATTAATGACTGCACTCATTACAATAAAATCCCAGACAAATATAATAATGGTAAGGAAAATCATTGACTTGAAGAAGAAATCATGTAAGAGAAGAACACCCAGATGAGCTTTTGTATGGTATGATCATATAATTGATTAAGCTTTCTCTATAGAAATTCATATTGAAGTAGATACAAAAATAAAATGGCATATGTTTCAAATGTAATGAATACCTATTTTTAAGAAGGGAGAACAGAAAGGGATTCTTTTGTCTATGACTGCTTACTTTGGGTATCCCAAAAATTTGTCTCCCATTTTTCTACTTGTTTAATTGCATTCTCTTTTTTACTACGAACAACAAAAAGTGATGCGGGATCATACGGAGGCGGCATCGTGCACGGGCTCGAATCTGCAGGGCTCTTCACCAATGACTCTGTCATGAATTTTCGAGTGAGCCCTTCAGCTGGACAGGCCATGGCCTCGGAACAAAGCTCGATCGCATTGGGTGGTATTGTTGGTTTGAATCTTAGGAGTTTAGAGTATTCAGTTAGAAGATGAAACATGTAGTCATACACATAGTCCATCTTCAGCTCCTCTTGGATGAAACTGCTTGCTGCCTTGCCAATGGCCTGTGCCTAAGAAACCATGAAAAATATATAATCTCAGGCACGAAACTCGAACGTAAGGAGAATTTAAGTTGATTAAGTATCCATGTAAACCGAGAGAAACCACCATGGGTAGCCTAGTAGTTAAAAGTGTCTTAAGAAACCAAAAGGTTGTGCGTTCAATCCATAAATAATGGCCACCTACCTAGGAATTAGTTTCCTACGGATTTCCTTGACATTCAAATGTTGTATGTCACGTGAGAGTAGTCGAGGTGCATGTAAGTTGGTCAAGACACTCACGGAAAACAAAAAAAAAGTACACCCGGTAACCAGTTCAGCCTATTGTGGAATTACCTTTTGCCTATGGCTATTACCCCAATCAACTGCAAATTTTATAGACTTGCACTTGTCGTCGTTCTTTACGGGCCAATAGTGATGCACTGGCATCAAACCTCTCGTGAAGAAGTCGTAGTAATGAGGCTTTACGAGTAATGTAACGGAATCGCAAGCGAGGATGTACTTTTCACTAACAGACCAAGCTGATCCTTCTATATAGATCTTATACCTGCAAATGAGTGTAATGTAAACAAGATGAGCAGAGTTGAACAAGATATTAGCTACCATTGGAATGAACAAGAAAAGGTTCAAATTGTACTTATGAAGACATTGGTTTGCTAGATCTGATTGCTTGTATCCTTGCTGGGATTCTTCCATCCAATTCTGAAAATTGTTTTTCAAAGCATTAGAAGAATTGATCTATGCAATATTTTTCACAGTTTACTAGCACCATCTGCTCGCTATCGAGTTATGTTTCTTCGGATATTTGATGCTCATCATGATATACTTTTGTATGCATATGTGAACGAAATGTAAACCGATACCTGAGCAAATACACGAGCATTCCAATCTTGTTGGTCAGAGACATTGCATTTAAGTAGATCTTTTCGAGTTTCGGCAACCTCGGGATTTCCCTTCCAATAAGCGTAAGGCTCTCTACTCTTCCATGGGATCCTTTTGTTCCCTTCTTTTAGATCCTTCAACAATGGCTCCCATGGCTTTATGTTGATCTCTGGCCTACAAAAATACACTAATATATTCAATTCATCACAAGACTAAATACTTCAAGGATATGGCATTGTACTTCTAAAGAATTCAACTTTCATGTTACCATTAGAGTCAAAAGTTTTTGCCCTGTAAGATAATTTGAAAACTAAACTTATAAACTATATGAACCTCTTAGGTTTTTTATGTACTTTGTAGATATGTTCTCAAAATTTAAGCCTAAGTTTTGAAAACTAAACCAATCAGTATTTAGAACTTTTTTTTTTGTCAGTTGAATTATGCTGATGTTGAACACTTATTAGAATATTAGACATGCATAAGTCCAACCATTATTAAACATGTGTAACAAACACAATCAAATAGACAAAAATAGTATTATAAGACATTTATTTATGTTTAAAAAAATGAGAGCTATGTATATAAAAAAAAAAACGATAAAAAAATGCCCACATGTCCATGTCCATGTCATGTACATTCGTGTCATGTCGTAGTATATGTGCCTCATGTGTCCTAAGATAGTGTTTGGACATTAAATAGTGTGTTAGGTTGGGTTATAACAACTAATTGATTAGTTCATGAACTCTTATTCCAACCTTATAATAAGGTATTTTACAATAAAACTCTTGTGTTATTATAATTACCTAAAACACAAATTATCATAACCCTAACTTCAAACACATGTTATTATAATCTTCCGTGATATAATAACCTAAACTCTTGAAATGAATTTAAAATCAATCAAATGAAGAAATATTAAAAATCAAGTAAAATGATTAGAGCTTACCATCCCCAAAAGGACCAATCGGGAAAAACAATATCCAACGTGGCATCATCTCCACAATAGCGAAACAAAGGAGGTGGGGTCGGCCCATCAGGCCCACTAAACCTTTTAGCCAAAACCACAGGCCAGTCAACGCAGTCAAACATGAGCTCCAAATCAGGCACTCTCCCTGGGTACCTCCGTAGCAACTGTAGGATCCCCCACACCGTAAAACTATCTCTCGACTGAAACGATTTCGTGTAGCTCTCCACGTAAGCTCTTCCGTTCACCACCGCCAGCCGGAAGTTCGCCGTCCGCCGCCCCTCCTCCACCGCCGCCCTCGTTATCCCAGTCCGGGCCCACCGCCGCAGGTCCTCGTGGATCCAACGGAAGTAGTCTGGACACGTGGGCGGCTCTGGACGGTTCGGATCTTGCTCCGCTATCCGATTAGTCGGGTAGTTGGCAGGGCAGGCTCCTCCTGTGACGTTATTGAAGGTCGTGCAATCTAGTGGGAATTCGACTTGTCGTTTCTCCTCTGGCTTTTTGGGTGTTTTGGAAGTGTTGTGGGGGTAGAAATGGGATTCCGCCACCGTCTGAAAATAAATAAAATGGTAAATTATACATATGTCTATCAAGGGCTCTTTGTTCGACCTATTTAAGTAGTTTTTGAATTAAAGAATTATATTAGGTAATTAAAAATTAAGAATTGTGTCAAAAATTCGTTTGGATGTAATTTTTGTATAGAAGATTAGACTTAAAATCTTACTCAGATGTATATTTAAAAATGAATAGTTATTTTTAGTAATTAAAAAAGAAATGATTAGAAATTAATAGTTAAAAATGAGTTATTTTAATTAATTTGAAATGAATGATGAAAAATAAATTGTTAGAAATGATTGAGTAGTTATAAATAAATGGTTAGAAATAAGAGTTATTTTTAAAAGAATAAATGAAAAGGAATTAATAAAAATTCGTTTGAATGTAAGTTTTAAGGAGGAGTTGATAACTCCTAATGTCAACTCCTACCTAAATATGTCAAACAAACAGCCCCAAAAATCTAGAATTTATTTATATAATTTGGAAAAAAGTTCAAATTTAATATCTAATATTTGATTTCAAAAACAAAAATTTAGTTTTTATCATTCGATAAAAACACAAAAGTAATTATTATTAATGATTTAATAAATTAAGAATTGCATGTGATTATGAATATATAAAAATCATTGACTTTTTTCTTCGATAAATCATTTAAGTTGTGTACTGAAAATATCATTTAACTGCCAATCGAGTAGTAGCTCAAGCGGTATCAGTGTACATCTAACGACCTAGAGGTCTTAGATTTGAGTCTCTCCCACCCCCTAATTGTTGTAATCTCAAAAAAAAAAAAATCATTTAAGTTATATTATTTGATACATGTATAACCTTTTTTTTTTGTAACTTTCACATTTTAATTGGCCAACTATTAAATTTTAGATTTCATTAAACTATAAAAAATAAATTTTAATTTTTCAATGTGGGATAATTGCACCACAAGGTGAGTATATCAAACATGCAACATGCCAATGTGAGATAATTGCACCACAAGGTGAGTATCTTCAACATGCAACATGCTCCCTCAAGATGGCGACAATATGAGATTCCACCTTAAAACAAATTAGTAATGAAGGAAGTAATTCATATATCTTATAAATGTGTTGAAGACTCCTCACTTTTTCAACGTGGGATAATTGCACCACTAGGTGAGTGTCTCTAATATGCCCCTTCAAGATATCAAGCATATTGGAAAATGACATATTGATTACCGCTTTGGATTACTTTTTGCTAGGGTCGGATCCTTTGGGATCAAATACCCATTTGGGTGAGATCCACACCTGTTTTAGAATTTAAAGCATTTTGAGTTGGATCAAAATTTAGGAACCATTAACCCACATGAAACTCTGATACCATATTAGAAAATATGAGGTTTCATTTCAAAATCAATTGACAATAAAGAGAGTAACTCATATTTCTTATAAATATGTTGTACACTCTTCACCTTTTCAATGAGAAATAATTGCACCTCCAACAATCTAATTTTTTTTAAAATTTTAAAATTATATGTATTAAATTATAATTATCCTACAATCTTAAGTTTTTTTTTTAAAAAAAATTAATCGAATCCTAAGTTTATTCTAAATAAAATTAATGGGTTCATTTTTTAAATTTATTGCCGACAAATTTAAACGAAGACCCCTCATTTTTCGGAATCTATACAAAAGAAAAACAACTTCGTAATACTAATTTCTAGAAGAAATTAAATTTAAAAAAAACATACACACAAAATTGAACTTCAACGGCGTGGGGACTGGGATTGCGTAGTCTGAAAATAAATAAAATCCAACGAATTTTCATTTAATTCGCGGCCGACATATTTAACGAAATCCCTCAATTCTCGGAATATAGAAAAACAGAAAAACAATTTCGAGATAGTAATTTATAGAATAAATATTAAAAACAACACAAAAATTCAACGGCCCGGCGATTTGTATTATATAAAATATTTATTAAACTATTATTTTCATTGTTACGTGTTGAGATTTGTTTCCTCTTATTATAAATTTCAAAAAATAAGTTTTAGTATACTAGGTATTTTCAAAAGATAAAAAGAAAATTTAAGATTTTTTTTTTTTTTGAAAACTATTATAATTATGAATCAGAGGTTAGAAATTCAAAGATTCATCAATAACAACATAATTTAAGTATCATAATATATAGCATAATCAAAACTTACAAGTTCAAATGTATCCTTTTTAACATAACATTATTTGAAAGAAGAACTGAAAGCTATAATTATACAAGATTTGACTGAAATGATCTATTATCGAAAATCCATAAATTTTTACATAAAATTAAAATTAAAGACGTGGCAAAACAAAAATAAGGGAAGGGACACGCGTCGAAAAAGTAGACACACACTTTTGTTTCCAGGAAAATATACGAGTTAGAACCGACAGTTCGAAAATTTCAGAGAAACAACACCAGAAAAACGACACATCGTTTTTGTTACTTCAATTTTTTTTTTAAAGTAAATTTGAATTTCAAACACAAATTTAGATTTTATTTAAGATTCAAGATTGAAGCCTATTTATTTATTTATTGAAAGAAAGAAACTTACAGAGGAATCGAGGAGGCGCGTGGAGAGGAACGCGCCGCTGAGGAGGAAGAGAGAGAAGACGGCGAGGAGAGAGAATGTGCCCGGAGACTTGAGAAATGGCTTCAAATAGGCGTAATTCGACTCCAAGCTGCCGTTCCTCATTTTTTTCCGGCGTTCATACCCACCGGCGCCGCCGTGTGGGGAGGAGGGAAGAGTTGAAAATGGGCGGAGGAGAGGTGGTCCGGCGAGTTGGAAATGGTAGATGGGATTTTGGTCGAAGAAATGAGGAATGAAGTTGTGAAGGGGAGAGTTGGAAAATTGGAGGTTTTTTAATGAATCGTGAAATTTATTATTATTATTATTATTTTTAAAAAGAATTGTGAAATTTATTTAAAGATAATAAATAACCCTTTTGTTTTGGGTAGTTAAATTACAGGGTTAGACTCAATATGTGATTGATTGACGTGACTTTTTTAAGCAATATTTAAGTTTTTTTTTCAAATTCTTTAGGTAATCTTGTGCCCATGATTTAGCTACACATGCACTTCAAGTATAAATTTAGTTGTATGGGATTTAAATCCGCTTTCTATCGGTCGCAAATTCTATATAAAATGTATTATTACTTTTAAATAAAAAAGAGATAAATATTAATTTTTATGATCGAATTTGTGATTTTAAATTTTTCGTTGATAGAGATATTTTTCTTTGTAGCTTAATGGGCATCCATATTTTTTAATATAAAATTATTTTCTTTAAAAAATGATTATTTAGATTTTCCTTGCAAAAAAATATTGTTTAACACAAAAATGATTTACCAACAATATTAGTTCAATAATATTTGTGTATCTTGGTTGTAATTCTATTACAACTAACAATTCAAAATTTATTTACTTTGTCTATAACTCATCATATATTTTACCTTTTGCTTGTGTTAAAATAAAAATATTATTGAAGTAAAATTGATCAATATTCCTTTAAAATTTATCATAAATAATAAAATTTTAAATACATAAATTAAAATGGTACGAAGCAAATCTAAAATACAAAGATGATAATAATGTAGCGCCAATTCCAAAACGGGTGGAAAAGTCTGGATTTCGAGACACGCCCAAACACCATTTCCACATGTCTCTCCCATTTTCCCATTTATTTGTTTATTTTCTTTTGATATTTATTTGAAATTGAAGACAATGTTGACGTTTGCGATTAGTTTATAATATATGTTGAATTATAAAGATTTATCGTTTTAATGGGAGAACGTTGACTTGTAGTTTAGCATTTGGAACTTAATTTGTATGAATAATAATCGTTATGATTTGTGCATTTTACAAAAAAACGAGTGATAATGTGAGGGATAGTTCAAATCGTTTATAAATATGTTAAAAATTATTAGAGAATATGAGGTTCCACCTCAAAATTAATTGGTAAATGAGGGGAGTAACTCATATCCCTTATAAATATGTTGAAGAATCCTCATTTTATCAATGTGGGATAATTGCACCACAAGTGGGTATCTCCAACATGCCTCCTCAAGATGGCGGCCATATATTGGAAAATGCCATCTTGAATTGGATCCGAATTTGTGGCCGAAATACCCGCTTTGGCTTACTCTTTGCCTGCTTGAGTGGGGTCCACACCCGCTTTTTTGAATTCAAAACATTTTTGGATCGGATCGGAATTTGGAAGGACCAATAACCTACATGGGCTCTGATACCATATTAGAGAATATGAGATTTCACCTTAAAGCCAATTAGTATAGATCCAAAAACTCATATTTTCAATGTGAACAAATAAATATTTTAATATATCTTCTTGAGATGGTGTTTGGAAGATAATCTTGATTGAAATTTATAGATCAAAATACCCACTTAGATATCTAAAATATTATTTTATGAGGCACATGTCTGGGCTACTCCGACCCACTTGAGGTTCGAGTCCGTCTTGCCCCTTACCCATCTCAGGTCGTTTCTGGTTCGTCTGGACCCTCTCAAATTCGGGTCGTTGGTCTAGTCTAGGCGCTGCTCAATTAGTTACCTTATAGCACACCCTATAGTACATGAAAGGTTAGGTGAAATTTAAAGGTCAAATTATCTACTTAGGTGAAGGCTTGTAAAAGTTGTGTAATATTAAATTTTGTTGTGGCAAAAATTAACACCATTTATTTAGAGAGAGAGAGAAAGAGTTGAGAGTGTGCTGCATTATAATATAGTTGATTTCGTAAAATTAATAAACAATTAATTGAGAGAGTCGAAAGATATTTGTAATATTAATGGATGGCTTTGTAAATTAATAAACTAGTTAGTTGAGAACAATTGAGCAAACAAGAGCCATATTACAAAGATATCAATGTATCTATCCACATTTTCAAATGTCCATAGGTTTGACATCAACATAAAAAGTGAATTTACATTTCCATTGATTTTTTTAAAAAATGTCTATAGATAAAAACCATTTCCAAAAAACAAAACAAAAAAAAAGTATCAATAAAACATTAAAAAATAGTAACATAGTGTAATTAATTATAACTAATGTGATTAAGAAGCATTTTAATAACTCAAGTGTAAAACTTTCATTTATTATTTTTTTAGATTTCTCTAAAAATATTCATTGTCATCATCAACATTTAATTGATACTTTCCTCACATTTCTATAAAATTGAGAACTCAAGATTTTTAACCTTAGTTTTAAAACATATAACATAGAGAAGAAATTGGAAATTCGTCCAGTTAAAAGGGTATATATATATATATATATAAATTGGGAAATTGGAGCTTAACTGGAGACATCTCCGCTCGTTTCGGACTCGAAAGACATAAAAAAAATTTACAATCAAACTCACTCGTAAAATTCGAAATTGAGACCTTCAAAGAAGCATGCCTTAAAAGTTTCCAACCTCAACCGATGAGGCTAAACCTTCACCAGAGTTGAAAGTGTGCAATATTGTAGATAACTCTCTCATTCTAGGCTTTGAGAAGCTCCATCATTTTCTCATCAATGCTAAGGCATTTCCCTTTTCATCTTCGTCTCCAAATTCTTTACCTTCTCCTCCTCTCTTCTTTGGTTTATGTTTCTTTGATTTTGAGCAGAAAATTTTACTGAAGGTTCTAAAAATGGCTGACTACAAACCAAAGAAGAAAGCCATAGAAGAAGCTGCAGACATATTTGGTCCCCAGAGTCTTTTTCCTTTTCCTTTTGGTCCTTTTTCTAATTCTATTAGGTTTGGGAACTTTAATGTGTTTTTTATAAACATGGGTTGATTTCATTGCAGCTGATCTGAAGATACTAACAGTAAAAAGATCAAAGAATGTTGATGCAATGGTAAAGAAGATGAAGAAAGTTGGGAAAGTGGAATATTGCTTAATTGGTCCATCTAAAGAAGAGAAGGATAAAAACACAGAACAGAACAAAGATGATCAAACATGAATCCTATCAAACAAGACCAAACTAGACAATAAAAAGTAACTGGGAATTCTTTGTTTGATAACCGGGGAATCGGAGCTTCACCGCACTATATGTACTCGGGAGCATCCACACCCGTCCCAAGACCCAAATCTACTAGAGGAGACAACAAGAAATTTTACAATTAAACTCACTCTCGAGTTTTGAGCTGAGACCTTCAAGAAAGTATACCTTCGAGACGAGGCTGCCCTAGGGGACGGAAACATTTTATTCACAAGAATTAAATACATTAATCACTTCTAAGCAGTAACCTTGATTCTGATCTTATTAGAAGCACAGTGGATTATGCTACCTTATTTTTCGTTCCATTATTTGCAACTTCTCACATTTCACAGGATCCATTAAAAATGAAGCAGGCAGCAACATTAAAAATGACAATGGTTCTTCTGTTCACAACCATATTACAAAGCTGTATAAACTCCATTGTCTAACAGTCTCAATGAATAAATACAAAAAGGGCAATAAGAACTACCATTTTGAAGTGAATGAGAATCATTGAATTCAAGAAAGCAGAGCACATGGAGATGCTATTTTATAATAATTGCACCTACCAAGTCTCTATTTCTTTGATTTTCTCCGGGGCCTAGCCTAGGGATAAGTATGGTTACCCTGGATATAGTGAAGCGAAGCTTTTGGTTTCCAAAAAAATAAAAATAAAAATAAAAGGACAAAGCTATATCACAACAGAAAAACTATGCCACTGATCTTTGAACTAGGTGCCAACATTGAAATTCCTAAAGCTATTCTTCTTGGTTTCAATTCAACACACAAACTAATAACAATCTCCAACATTTCCATTTTTTCCAGAAGTTCTACTTGTAAGAGAACCAACTTGAAACATTCCAAGGCTAAAATGATATGGGAGAAAGATCTTGAGAAGCAGAAGAGAATGAAGAAAGCAAAAGACTTGAGACTTAAGTTTCATTATGGAATAACAGTTGTTGCTACATCTTTGTATCATATGATTATTACTTTATATCAGGAAAACAATGGACAAAATTGGCTCTTGAATTTCTCATTTGGTAAGTAACTAATAATCTCCAATTCAAAAGATTCACCCTACTGATTTAGCATCTCCTATATCCCTTGAATTTTGTCGCTAAATGGGCATATTGCCCCTTCTCAACCATTTGTGATATAACTTTGTGAGCCTCAGAAAGCTTTCCAGCATTTCGCAAATAACTTACTAGGGTACTATATACAAGAAAATTTGGTTTGCAACCTCGGGATTCCATTTCGGTAAGCATAGAGTAAGCCTCCTTGAATTTTTCCGCCATACAGAAACCACGAATGATGGAGTTGTATGTAAATACATTAGGGAGTTGGCCCTTTACTACCATTTCGTCGAAAAGTTCTCGAGCTTTCTCATGCTCCCCAGCCACAGTGTAGCCAGTGATCATCACAGTGTAACAAACAACATCAGGAGTGCAGCCATTGTTTGCCAGTTCATCAAAAAAATATCTGCCAGCATCCAAATTTCCAGCCCGACTAAGTCCATCGATAAGCGTCGTGAAGTGAAGAACACTCGGACCGAAACCCACTTCCCTCATGTGGTTCAAAAGATTTAGAGCTGCAAGAGGCCTGTCTCCTTTGCCAAGAACAAAAAGAAGAATGTTATAAGTATGGTAATCAGGAGAGAACCCATTCCTGGCCATTTCATCAAGAAATCTGTGAAACTGATCCACTCTCCCCAATTTGCACTTTGCATACAATAGCACATTATATGTAAGCAGGTCTGGGCTATGACCATCATCCAACATTTGCTGATACACCCATTCAATCAACTTATACTGTTTTATAACAAGAAGTGCATGAAGAATAGCATTATAAGTGTGCTTATACGGCCTATAATTGAATGTTTTCGATTTGATAAACCTTTCGACAACTTTCCTAGCCAAGCCTGCTTCGCCACAAGTACATATCAATATTGTAAATGTCCTTGCAGTAACATCATATTCTTTCTCAGTCATCTCATCAACTAGTCTCCACATAGCCTTAAACTCCTCACATTCAGCAAAGATTTTCATGATCATATGATACGAACTCGTCGTGTGTTTGTAATTCTCGAATTTACCAGACCACACGAAGAACTTGTACCCCAATTTCGCACATTGGGTTTTGTTTAGAACATTTATACTTCTCAAAATCCCCATCAAAACTTCCCTAACAAGAGCCCCTGATACCCTGAGCTTCAGTTCATCCAAAGCTAACAATGTATCAAATCCAGGACCATCCTGTTTGAGAACCTCAAGAACTTTTTCGGCATCGGTTTTCGAATCCTCTAAAAAAGCCCTTTTCGCCGAAGAATAATCAAATCTACGACTATCAAACTCACAAGAATCTGAATTTTCATCCAACCCCTTATGAGATTCCTTAACAAAATCAAATCCATCATCACTACAAAAACTCCGATTCCCAATTGTTCGACGCACAAGAAAAGAAACTGAAAACAATCTACAGACTACACGCGAACTCAGAAGCGAAAAAGTGTTCATGATTGATACCCATTTAACATGGGCAAGTGGAAAATCGCCTGAGCGTTAGGGTTTCCCAAATTGGGAAACGCCGATTTAACATGAACACGCCGAAACTTGCAATAGGTTAGAAATCTAGCAGAAATTTCTCATTGGAAAGATAATTTGGGTCTTGAATTTCAATGTAGCAAAAGAAAATTTGGAGTTCGAATTAGACTTATCTGGGATTTCGCGATTTTGATGAGATCTTCGACATTGAAGCTTCAAAAACGAGCTGTAGTTCAGGTGAAGACTCTGGCTAGGGCAACGAGAACTGAAGAAGAAACCGCTTCTTCACCATTTTAAAAAAGAAATGAAAAAGAAAAAGGCCTGTGGATTGTCGTCCCACTTTGTCTTCACTCTCTACCGTTCGACATGTCGATTGATTAAAAAAATATATTTGAAAGTTTTTTTCTTTTTAAATTTTTTTTTTGACGACTTATATTATATGTGTTTTGGTATTCCAACACCATAGCTCCAACCAAGTGACATGATAAAATTTGAAAAATTAATGTTGCCTGACCTTATGCTTTATTTCTTTTACCAACTCTATCCAAATATAGGAGGATTTTTAATGTATAAAAAATATAGTAGAAGAAACTCGATTCATACCTTCATTCAGTACAATGCATAGTTTTCAATCAATTAATACATATATATTCTTCAAACCGTCTACAGGTAATGCAACAGATAATTTTCAATCAAAAATTGTAAAGGCAAAATAAAAATACATGAGTTAGATGAAATATTTAAAAAAATGTGTTATAATTAAAAATACATTCAAAAAGTTACACCAGATCAAATTACACAATACTAAATTATAGATTAAATTTTAGAAAATATTTTACAATATTCTAATATTAATTTTAAAATTTATATTTTTATCATTCCTAGATTAACTAAGGACAGGTATATCATTTGGTAATTAGTTGGTTATGAGTTGGAATTCAAATATTTTTTTAATTTTTTTAAAAAATAATAATCAGCATTATTGAAGTCCCGTTTGATAACCATTTTATTTTTTGGTTTTTTGTTTATGAAATTTTAGCTTACAACAACTACCTTACTATACATTTTTTGTTATTTGGATATCCACACCTTATCTATATTTTAATAAACAAAATCAAAATTTGTAAACAAAAAAAAGTAGCTTCCAAAAACTTGTTTGTGTTTTTGAAATTTGGTTAGTATTCTCCTACTTTCTTAAGGAAAGATAGATACATTGTAGGAAAGATAGATACATTGTAGAAAAGATGGAGCACATGGTAGAAAATTTGAATTGAAATAGACTTAACTTTCATAAACAAAAAACAAACACGACCTGAACTATTCAATTCCAGATTACATTTTACTCCAAAATAAACTAGACTCGATAGAAAAGGAAAGGTGTTCTAGACCGAGTTGCCTCCATCCTCATTTGAATATGGAAATTTTCTATTTTGTTTGAGATGGAATTTCAAGTGTCTATATTTATGCAAATCAAATATTTAGTTAAATTATAATTTTTAGAGACCCGTTTGATAATCTTATTTTTATTCAAATTTTCTAAGATATATATTTCACTTTTTGTAAGATATATTTTACTTTTCTTACACTATATTCATATTTTCCGAAAGAAAGTGTGAATTTCACACTAACTAAAATTTTAAAAACAAAATTAAGCTTTTGTAGGCTTGTTTTTATGTTTCTAAATTGTAGTTTACTTTTTAAAAATGTAATTAAGAGATAGATATTCAAATAAAAAAAATAGTATGGTAATTGCAATAGACTTAAATTTTAAAAACAAAAAATAAAAAATAAAATAGTTATCAAATAAATTGTGAGTATTATACCTAATTACTTTGGATTGTGTGAGTGTTTTTTTGTAGCTAATCTTTATTGTTAATATCATTGACAAATTTTCATTATTAATTTATATCACCATTTGATTAGTGTGGTAAAAAAGCATAAATATCTAACAAGTTATGAGTTTATTTGATGATGATTCTTTAGTTTAGAATTAATTTTTTACAAATTTTTATTGATAACTAAATATTGCAGTGTTAAATTAGTTGTTTTATAAAAATAGTCTAAGTGCCAGTAAATTCACCCAAATATTCACAAAGTATAAACAACAACCATAATTAATCTATACCATTTATTTATTCCATGAATCATACTAAAAATGAATGAAGTATTCAAATGCAAATATTATGAAATTTTCTTTTAATTTGGTCATTTTACAAGAATAAGACAATTGAAAAGGAGACAGTTGTCAAAGGCCCTTGTTGGTTTGATGGTTTGGCATTGACAATTACAGAGAGCATCTTGTGGTTGCAAAACAAAGTTTTTCAAATTGTCCAAGTTTTCAAATTGGGACTTTATGTTTGGTGAAATACTCTAAGATAAAAGTTAATTAGACTGTATAAACATATGTAAATCAGTTAAAAATATATATATTAATGACCAAATACCAAAAAGCTCAATTAATATTGTTGAACTTAGAAAAGGATGGGGATGAAAGTTTAGTCTCATGCAAGCTTGTAGTGTAGGATAAAGTTTCAACTTTATAAAAGATGACAAATTTAGTATAAACTATTGTAGTTTCTTTTAGATTAATAAATGTATGGATGAAAATTCAAAACTCTAGTCTATGTTAGAATTGACGATAGATATACAAAAACATATATATTATCCTCAACAAAAATAATAATTTAATTGGCATGTATAATTTAGTATAAAAAAGAGTTATGATTTTGAATTCTCAATCAATTTAAAAAAATATATTATAGTTCAACCTAAATTAGAGTGTGTATATTTATTTTAGAAAAAGAGTCATAAGCAACTACCCTTCTACAACTCATTATTTATATTTGGCGTTAAATATACCTTTAACTATTCATCAAATTTATCATTCACATCAATCTCTCCCAAACAAATAATTACGTACCCTAATGACTATTAATACACATCGCTAAACGAAGAGTTAATTAAATCACCATTACCTTTTCTACTTCAGAGCATATATGAATAAGGGGAAATTTGGGATAAGAAACATGAGGTAAAATTTACTCACGCTTGTTTAGAATAAATTTCTTTGTCCAACCTCACATTTCAACTTCCCACTCCAATATCTCTTCCAAAACAACTTTATTTAGACAAGTTTTTACATAATTATTTTTCAAAACATCCTACAAACAACCTTATTCAAACATAATTTTTCTATGATTCATTTTCACACTTACTTTTCCAAAACCAAACATGCCCCTGATCTTTTTTATCAAATCCAAACACACCCCTAAAATATATTTATATTAGATAAAGATTTCTTAAACTAGAAGCTTTGTGTTGTTTTAAAAAATTGTAAAGATATATTTTTTGAAAGCTTGTCTTTGGATAATTACAAGAGTTGCTTTCACATCATTTAGTAATGTCAAGTGGCAACTCATAATAAGCCATATATTTTTATGTTATTTTATTTTATTTTTTTCAAATTTCTTTCTTTTTCAAATACCAACTCCTCACACTTTCCCTTTTTCTTCTTCCAACTATAATATCTCAACTACCTTTCTCTTTCCTCTCCCTAATTTATTTTTTTCCCTCCCAATTTTCTCACTTACTTTAAAAAATGGCCGCCGATGAGCCCAAGAAGCCGGAATCTGAATCTGCGGCCGAGCCTCCTCCGCCGCCTACGGCGGAGCCTGTGGCGGAGCCGACCAAAGACGTGGCGGAGGAGAAGTCAATTATCCCATTAATCGCACCGGAGGAGAAGCCGGCCGATGACTCCAAAGCTTTGGCTATCGTTGAAAGTAATTTACAGATAATAAAGCTCTTAACTTTTTCTATAACTTTTTTTTGGTTAAAATATGATTTTCATAGCTAGAATTTGAGCTTCTTTCATGAATTTTAATCACTGAAGTTTTAAGTTTGTGCATTTTGATCTTTGATCTTTCAAATTTATTCTAGTTCAAATATTCCATTTTAGTATTTAAACTTCACAACAAAAAAAAAATTCAATCATTATTGAATTTTTTTTGTTATTTTTTCTTGGAAAATTTATACCTTTCTCTAAAAACTTTTAGAATATATTTCCTTTTTAGTCTATTATTAACTTATTGAAACAATTTTCATTAATATTAGCTTCAAAATTATGATAGCCTTTTAAAATTGAAATTAAACATTTGAAAATTTAAGGATAAAGAATATATTTGAAAATTGAAGGATTGAAATTAAACGTTTAAACTTTATGAGATCAAAATAGAATAAAGCTCAAAAGTGGAGGATCAATTTTTTTTTATCTTTTTATAGCTTCTTTACATGTTTGGTTGGTGGGAAAAGGAAAGGAAAAAAGGGATTGAATTTTGGAATTCCTCTTGCTTTGTCTTTTATAGAAAGAAAAGATAAAGGAAAAATTCATTTTTTCTTTGGATTTAAGAATTTAAAAGGTAGAAATTTTTTGTGGGTTTGAGTTAGAATTTCATGTTTGGCTCTTTTTTTTTTTTTTTTTGTAGAAGGAAAAGAGAAGGGGGAAATTCACTTTGTTTTTGGATTTGTGAAATGAAAATTCAGATTTTTTTTTTGTGGCTCTGATTTAAAATTTCATGTTTGGCTCTGTTTTGTTCTTTATTGATTCAAGCAAAGGAGAAAGAGAAAGAGAATGGAGGCTCAATTAATAGAGGTAATTAAATGATGATATGATCATATGAAGTGATTAATGTCAATAATTTAATTTTCTAATGAATAATTGCATGAAGTTTTGTTTTTTTTTTTTTTAATTCTTAATAGATGCTGAACTTGCAAGAGTGGCAACAGAGAAGAGATTGTCCCTCATTAAAGCTTGGGAAGAGAGTGAAAAATCAAAGGCAGAGAATAGGTACACATCAAATTTTTTTATTAAAAAAAAATCCATATAGCTGTTTAAGGAGAAAATTAAAAAAAAAATCTAAAACCCAAATAACAGAACCAACTGGAAAGTTCAAGATTGGCTTTTTGCAATATAATTAATGTCGAATTTAACTCACGGACTTTATTTAAGTAATACGTAATTCGATCACGGGTTAATTTGTTCCAGACTTTATGGTAAAATACTTTAATAAAAAAGCACAGGCTACTGGCTACCTGAGCCAAATTAGTTCATAAATATTGAGGGTCAGTTCTGCAGTTAGTTATTTTGTTTGGTGTTAATCTATTTCAATTTCATGGTCACGAGTTCGAGCCAAGAAATCGATATTTGACTCTCATATTATTTGAGAGTAGATGTGCCCTCTATGTAGGATTTGTTGACCCCTCTTCCCCCACTATGTACTAAAAAAAAATAGTTCATAAATTTGTAATATTGGGATGGATTATTCTAATAAAACAAACCATAATATGTTTTCAAAAAAACAAAAACAAGCCATAACACCATAAGTGACTCAATTGGTCAAAAAATGTTTAAGGTGATGAATTCAATCCAAATTACGATGAACTCAAACGAAGTCTTGGTTTGTTGGACTTATGATGTTTAAGGTTTTAAAAGTGGTATACCATATAAACTCTTTTAAAATTCGGTCTCTTGAATAAAAAGGTTTATTAAATTAATATGAGATTTTATTTCATAATTAATTTTAAATGAGAGGAGTGATCTCACGTGTCTAAGTGTTGTGAGGTCTAATAATGAGCTTAAGTACCATAGGATGTAAGCAAGAAACGACATCGACCTATTACTTTTATACTACGTTAGATTAGTATGAGGTTTATCCAAAACCAATCAACAATAGGATGAGTGACTCATTTTTTTTTATAAAGGTTGTGTGATTCTTTACCTGTTCAATATGAGATCCTCAATACTATTGTTCTTTTTCTTTTTTGAAAACCGGGAAATCGGAGTTCATTCCGCTATATCTTAGGCATTACTGACCCATCTTTAGACTATGACATCGGGATACTTCGAAAGATATTCTAGTTTAAACATTTTTCAGTAGTCTTGAACTAGAGATTTCTTAAGAAAGCATGTCTCGAGAGATCTCAGTACTATTTCTCACATAAACTGTTTGTAGATATAATTATCAGAACGTTAGTAAAATATGTAAATCTATCCATTTTACTTCATGTTGATTGTCGTTTACGATTTCTACCGCAACACTAAAGTTTCTCAACAAAATTTCTTCTAATCCCCTTTTTGGAAATCTCCTTTCATGGGCAGAGCTCACAAAAAGCTATCAGCAATTGGGACATGGGAGAACAGCAAGAAAGCTGCGGTCGAGGCCGAGCTGAAACAGATCGAGGTAAGCAATCCGAACGTCGAATCTATTTGAACGACGACAAAATTTTCGAACACATACATACAAATACATGATTGTATTTGAGAGCAGGAAAAATTGGAGAAGAAGAAAGCAGAATATATTGAGAAAATGAAGAACAAAATAGCATTGATTCACAAAGCAGCAGAAGAAAAGAAAGCAGAAATAGAAGCAAAATATGGAGAAGAGAAGCTTAAGGCAGAGGAAATTGCAGCAAAATACAAAGCAACTGGAACTGCTCCAAAGAAGATTCTTGGTTGTTTCTAAAGCAATTTCATTCTCTTTTGATGTTAAAATGTTTGTTTATTTGTTGATAATTATGATGGGACTTGCTTTGTTTGTTTTTTATATTGTATGTTTAATTATATGTTGTAATTTCTTAATTTAGAATTAACATTATATAAATTATGACGATATACCTTTTTTTTCAAACTCATTTTGGAAGTTATGTGAAGAGGTATATTCATTTTTTAGTTCAATAACATAAACCAATAAGTTGAATAGGAGGAATCTATTTGGTCTATTTGTTACTAAATATGTATAAAATATAAGTAGAAATATTGTGTGACACATCATACATGAATTTATGCTTTGAATTATGTGCATTGAATTCGGTATCTAGATTAAAAATGAACCAAACTAGAGTATTTTTTATATGTGGAAAATTTGAGTCCTTTATTTATAAACAATTATTTTACTTAATAGTTGGTTCTAGATACTTGTGTTCACCTTAATCCCAAACTTAGTAACTAAGAATTTGTTTGAATCTCTCATTTCAATTATCGCTGAATTAAAAGTAATAATAATAAAAAAAACCAAAATCTAGACATAATAATTTTTTTCACTTGTAAATTTGGAATTTGAGACTTTTAAAAAACTCACCTTAAAGTAAGAACAATAGTAGAAGAGACTTAGAGGATCATGATGCTCACAAAATTTTAAAATTTGTTATTATTTGTATACAAAAATGAACTCTTCCATATTTTAATATTATTTATATTATGCATATATAATGACAGGTCTCCCAAAATTTGAAATTTTTGTTTCTTTTATATGTACAGAAGCAAAATCTTTAAATCCCACCTCTACCAATGAGACCATCTTTAAGGTCTAACAAACTATGATACTAAAACCAAATAGAGTATTTAGGAATATACCCTTTTGACATAAAGTCTTTTGCCTTCTATTTGTTCATTTAATTATTGGGTTTCTTGAGCTTATACCCAATTTTGGAACAACTTGATATCCAAGTGTTCTCTAACTTTTCTTATCTTCCCCAACACTATAAAATGACAAACTTCACAAACCCCATTTCCATTATCCCATAAAAAGAGAAGTGAAATTATATAGAGATTTATTAAGGAGATCACCATGGTGAAGCTAACAATGGTTGGAAGGGTTAGGGATGGGCTGCCACTTGCACAAGGCATTAGGTATGTAAATGAAGAGAATGATGATGTTTTGGGCTACAAACAACAAGCTGAATTCATACTCAAAGAGATCTCTAAAGGAGCTTTGTCACCTCCAAAAATGGCTATTCAAATGCATCATCATTGTTTCATGTACACCAACTTTCTCTTTTCCCTTCAAATCAATTGGTTTTTTGCATTCATTTTTTCTAATTTATTTCTTATAACCATAAGGTTCATGCATGATCTAGCAAATTGTGTGTAAGTTGAATTTCTAGAATAGCCATTCTCAAGGGATATTTTGAGTTAGTCCTCAAGCTAATCACTATAAAAAAAATAAAAAATAAAAAATAAAAAAAGTTAAGATTTTCCTCATGAGGTTATTCTGAAACACCACTTTCGTTAGAAGAAACTAATCATGCATCGATATATAGAACATATGGTTTAATTAACTTTAATTTGAAGCTTATGTTGAGCACAATCGACGTAGATTAGAAAATATCTAACTTATGCTGACCTTAAAGAGAGACATATATAACTCAGATCTAACCAAACCCATTTTTTATCAAAGGAATAACCAAAAAGTTTTTAGGAAGAGGCAAAATCTTACAAATTTAGCTAATTCTTCATATACATAAAGCTTTATGGTCTTTATGTTTTTCTTATTTAATAATATTCATCTTACAACAATGAATTGAGGGAGGAGAATTGTCACCCTCCTTTTTTGGATCTATCCTACCATCAATATTTGAGGTTGAGTTTTCGAACGTACAATTTCTAAATCAAGAATACATGTCAATTATTGTTGGATTGAACTGACTTTAATAATTAAATTAATCTTAAGCTATGCAAACTTAAATTTTTGTGTCATTTTGTACCATTAAAATATTAAAATATACAAACTTAAGCTAAGGTTATTGAGCTAAATAACCCTTTCAATTAAAGTTGATATATATTTTTTTGTTGCATTAATTAGTTATTTGGTGGAGAATGGTGTGTGCTTTATCACATTGTGTGATTCTTCATACCCAAGAAAGCTGGCTCTTCATTACTTGCAAGATCTACAAAAGGAATTTTCAAAGTTTGATGATGCCCTAACAAACAAGCTCATCAAACCCTATAGTTTTCTCATATTTGGTAAACCTTTCTCAACCCTCTTCATGCATTTTTAGCTTCTTTCCAAATGTGTAGAACAAGAAGAAGAAAAGGTTCATTTTTTTCTACCTTCTATAAATCTAGTTTTTCTTTATCTTTTTAAAGAAAAAAAAATTTAATGATGCCTTGCCCAACCTAGTGAAAAGAAAAGAATATCAATTTTGTAATAACTTGAAAGAAAAATTGTTATATATTTTGTTTTATTATTCCCATTTTCCCCCTAACTTTACTTCCTCCAAAAGAAATGTACTTTAGTTTTTTTTTTTTTAGAAAAGAAATGTACTTTAGTTAGCTTAAAGTAATCTCTATTATGTCAACAAGAACCGAGCTTTAATTGACATGCACGATGTGTGATTTAATAAAAGTTGAATTTTTAAAAAAATCTATTATAGTTATTTTTTTTTACATTTTAATTTATTGTTATTTGATTGAAATATTTTTTGTATGTAGATGGTATTATTAGCAATATACGGAAGCAATACATTGATACAAGAACACAAGCCAATTTATACAAGCTTAATGCTACTTGTCGTCAAGTTGATCTAAACATGGAAACTTGTTCGCTTTCTGAGATTGTAGAGAGAAAGAGAAAAATGGGTAATTATTTCTTTTAGATTAAAAAAATTTGACCCCTTATTTAATATTAATTGAAGGTGCAAACTTTACCAGTTAGAAATATGATTATGTTGCTCCTAGTTTTTGTTCATATAGGAATAATATCATAATAAAAAAGAACGTATTTTAGAGCCTAAATTTCAAACTCTTATAAACAAAGTCACAATGTATATATATATATATAGAAATTAATTTGAAATTAGCTCATTGCATCACATTGAATTCATAATAGATTTGTTCTTGAACACTCTGCCGGCCATTGGAGAAAACTTCCAGAAAAAAAAAAAAAAAATCTACTGATGGTTCATAAATATATACCCATAAAACAATATTAAATTTGTATCATGGACGATTTTCAAATTAAGGTTTGGTTTGTTTGTTTCTTTTTTGGGTAGAAACTGAGATTGTTGCCCAATTTTTTGAAATTAATATATTTTTTTTTAAAAAAAAGAAGTGATTAGGATATATATTAAAGCTATTTTTCATGAATAATAAAAAATAATCAATTAACTCATGACCTTGAAGAAAATAATTAAAAAATAAAATTGATGACTTAAATTAAATTAATTGAAAATAATAAAAACTAAATATTTTTAAAATTTTGTTATAATTAATATAGGAATGTCAAATTTGTTATCTACGACCAAGTATATAGAGAGGGATATGACCGAGGGTTAGAGGGACAGTTGGTTATCTTGTGTGTTAATTCATTTCAACTCCACGGTTAATATGATAGTTGTTGTAAATTTAAAAAATCAAAAATTAAAAATAAAATGATTATCAAATGAATTCTCACCTTATTGTTTACAAATTTCAGATAGGTTGGAAAGATCAATTTCTAATACAAATTCTCAAGCTATCATCTCTTCCTTATGGGGATCTCTCTTCCTCAAGGTAATTTAAGAATTCGAAGATAATTGATTTATTTTCTTTAATTTTCTTGGCAACCACAAAGGATAATTAGCCTTCAATATTTTTGTTTTATCAATTAATTAATGTTTTTTTTTTTTTTTTTTTTTTTTTTTATGTTGTCAGGAAATTGCTCTGAAATGGACGCCAGTGGTTGTAACTTTTGCTGTAGTGCTTGTGATTTTATGGGCTTCGTTTCTTCTCTTCGACATCTCATTATCTCATCATAATGAATTTGTAATTCTATATAACAACAGAAAATTGTTTTATTAAATTTGTTTCCTTCTCTCACTTGATTTTAATTACTAATTCGTGGCTCATAACATTGAAAATCTTATTAAGCCGTCCGTTGGGAATTTGAACATCCTATTTTCTTTTTTATCTTTTATTAATAATATGTATTTTAAAAAGTTGGGTATATAGGAAAATATAGGCTGTAGAGTTATATGAATTTATGTGTTCAAATCTTTTTTCCTTAAATATTATTGAATAAAAAAAATATAGAATATATAGGCAAAAGAGCAAAGTTTATTTGACATCATGTACAACTCTTATAAATTCAAAACCCTCTATCCTCAAATGTTTTTAATTAAAAAAAAATTCTAACAAAAAAAAAATCAAAGAAATTGCATGAATGGCCGAATTTTGAAGAAAAATATAATTTATACCAAAAATAATGTGCGAGTCCCTATAAAATTACCAAATATCCACGCATACAATTAAGTGAATTGATTCTCTTAAATTTATTGAGCCGATTAAAAGCAATCGATTTAGCTTAGTCAAAGAAGTTAAGTTCAACTCATTGAAATGAAGACAATTCTGGAATGTAAAAAAAATGACAAAACTTACAATACATGAATTTTTTTTTTTTTTTTTTTAAAAACTATAATTAAAATTGAGGTTAAATTCTCTATATCAATTTCCCTTAAAAAAGTATATGTCAATAAGATAAGATAATTTTCTTATTTGTAATTTAAATGTCTACATTATCCAATAATATATTTTATTGAGTACATAGTGGGAGAAGGGGGACCAACAAACCCTACATAGAGCACAACTACTCTAAAATAATATGACCTATATAAATTCATATTAAAAAGTATGTTTGGTAGATAAAATTGAATATTTTTTTTCATACAATAATATTGGGGAAGATAGATTTAAATTTATAACTTCATGGTTACATACAAGATGTCGATAAAGCTCTACTCTTATTGACGATAAAATTGGCTAATAAGCTATAGATACAATCCACTTTATATATATATAATTTATTGATTCTAGTTTATTACCCAAATAAAATTATTGCAAAAGGCCAAAAGATATATCATACTAACTCACCTATATATTCAATTATGCTTATTAAAATTTTCACTATGTAAAATAAAAATAATAGAAGAAGAAAAAGGTTTATCACCAACTTTCTTCTTCATTGCTTCACAATTCGACCATTTCGCCCTAAACTTCTCTCCCATTTTTCCACTTGTTTGATAGAATTTTCTCTGTTTCTAAGTAACAGTTGCAGAGATTGGGGATCATAGGGTGTCGGCAACGCGCAGGGACCGGAAACTGCAGTGCTCGTCACCATGGACCCGATCATGGACTTTCTGATCGTGCCTTGTGTGGCGGAAACCATGGATTCGGACGAGAGCTCGGTCGCATTCGGGGGCACGATCGGTTTGTAAGTTAAGAGCTTGGAGTATTGGTTGAGAAGATGAAACATGTAGTCGTATATGTACTCCATTTTCAGCTCCTCTTCTATGAACTGGCTTGCTGCATCTCCAATAGCCATTGCCTACAAAATCCATAATTATAAATAAATAAAAACAAATCATCCCTAGTTGAATGTTTGTATATATACATTTTTGTTCAACAAACATATACATAGTTTATGAAAAGTAGCAAAACTTCATCGACATTATTTATTATCAAGATAGTTCATATGTCATAAATATATGTATACCATCAAAGTGGACATGATTTGGACTCAAAATTTATTGATTATTGAGCTCAATAATCAATAAATTTTGAGTCCAAATTATGTCCACTTTGATGGTATACATATATTTATGACATATGAACTATCTTGATTTTATTGGCGAGGAAAAGTCAAACTATTGTCTTCTTTATTAAAAATATATATCTTAATTAAGTTGAACTATGATACATCGACAATCTTATCAATTGGACGTTTGAAATAATCCTTATAATCATATATATACACATACAATAATACTTTAGCCTTGTTTGATAACCATTTGATTTTTTGTTTTTATTTTTGAACTTTAAGCATATTCTTACTCAAATTTCGTATAATTTATTCCATCGTTCTTACAATGTATCCATCATTTCTTGAGAAAGTAGGTGAATACTAACAAATTTTTGCAAGTCTACTTTTTTTTCTTTAAATTTTGGTTAGATTTCTACAAATATTGGTGATAGATAGATATCCAAATAAGAAAAAACACACGATAACATGGTTGTTTTAGACTTAATTTTTTTTTAAAAAAAACAAAATAAAAAATCAAACGATTATAAAAAAAAATACCTTAATATTTGTTTATGCATCATATTATGTAAAAAAAATCAGCTGTTATTAATCTCAATATAATAGATTGTTTAACTAATATGCATAACATATATATAGATTTTGAATTATCTTTTAAGTTTACATTTTTAGTGACAAAATTTGCAAGTAATTTAAACACTAAAGCGAAATGTACCTTTTGGTGGTGAGTGTTACCCCAATCAACAGCAAACTTGATAGAAGAACACTTGCGATTACGGCTGATTGGCCAATAATGTTTCATTGGAATCAAACTTCTTGAGAAGAAATCATAATAATGAGGCCTCACAATTAGGCTGACTGAATCACATGCTAGAATGTATTTTTCACTCACTGACCATGCCTTTCCTTCAATATATATTTTATATCTGCATCATATCATATCATTTCATAATAACAATGATAACAATATAATCTCAAATATCAACAAAATTAGAGTTGTAACATTGTTTACCTATATACACATTGGTTCGCCAAATTTGAGTCTTTGAACCCGGCTTTCGATTCGTTATCCCAATCCTACACGAAAAACATCCATAGATCTTCAACATTAGTATATGTATGAATTAGCAAAGTCATATGGGTTGGCCTGGTGATCAAAAGGCGTTGTAAACCTAGTCTAGACATTCATAGATATCAATTTATACCTGCCTATATAAACGAGCATTCCAATCGTGTTTGTCGGTAACATTGCACTTTAGAAGGTCTTTTCTTTGGTAAGCCACATTTGGATTTCCTTTCCAATAAGCATATGGTTCCCTCTTTATCCACTTCATTCTCTTGTTACTCTCTTTTATATCCTTCAATATGGCTTCCCATGGCTTTATCTTCAGCTCTGGCCTACCAGCAAATTAATAACAGATTAGTAAATGGACGTACTATAATCTCAACTAAAAAATTCCAAGTTTGAATCTCTTACTTACATATAATAAAAATTCGTAAATTAAATAATTTATTTTCATTTTTAATGTTAAGATTTTATCATCCAATATATATAAATTTCACTTTTTTTTCTAAATACCTAAATGAGTATCCCAACTAATAAATCCACATTTATATTATTCTTTTAAAGTACTACTACAAACGAAAACATTATTGTTCTAATCACTTATGGTTATCTATCTAGAAAATAATTTTTAAATTTTTTTTTTTTTACATTGATGTCTCTTGAGCTACTGCTTTATTGACATTTTTAAATTTCTTCTAACAACTCTAATATTGTAATGTAAGGTATTGTGAAAATACTTGGGAAATACGTAAATGATCAAACTTAGATCAAATCAATTAGAATTTGTTGGCTAAACCATCACTAACAAATAATCAAAGAATAACGTTGATATTTCCAATTTCTGTCAGCCAAACCATTACTAATAATAAAATGAATTCAATTCTTCGTGTAATCCATGGATAAATAATTTTAACTGATTAACTTGATAATCAAATATGTAGACATTTTTTTTATTCGTCAATAAAAAAAATTTATAGTAAATTTTATAATATGTCCCTAAAACTCTTCCGTTGATCACATATGGTAGAGTCTCTAGACTCTCACAAATATTTAAATAATAATAAAAAAAATATTATCTTGTAAATGGTTTTGATTTAATAAAATTAAGAGAATATACATAAATGAAAATTAAGAGGTTCGTAAAGTCTCACCAGCCCCAGAAGGACCAATCAGGAAACACAATGTCCCACGTGGCATCATCTCCGCTGTACCGAAACAAAGGAGGTGGGACCCGCTTCTGGGGCCCACCATATTCCGTTTGATAGATCACTGGCCGGTCATCACAGTTGAACATCAGATCAAGATCGGGCAATTTCCCTGGGTACCTACGCAACAACTGTACAACTCCCCACAGCGTAAAGTTATCTCTGCTTTGATATGCTTTTCCGTAGGTTTCCACGTGGACCTTTCCGTTCACTATCACCAGCCTGAAATGGGCCTTCTTTTGGGCCTCTTCCAACATGGACTTTGTGATTCCTGTTTCGGCCCAGGGTCGCAGGTCCTCGTGGATCCAACGGAAATAGTCTGGACACGTGGATGGAACTGGACGATCCAGATCTTGTTTCTTTTGTCGTTGTGGTTGTTGATGGAGAGCGTCGGACTTCGATCTCTAGGTGCACGTTTTATTGAACATTTGTTTTAATTTAATTCATTGAAATAATCATTCTTTTAGTCCCTAATTATTTTCTGTACAATAAAACAAATAAAATGTATTTCTTGATTATTAATTTAATTTAAATGGGGACTCCATCTTTTGAATGACAATTTTTATATGTATATATATGCACTGATTATTCAATTGATTGACAACCTGACATCTAAGTAAACAAAAATTCAAAAAAAAATGCTAGACTGTTATTTCACATTTCAAGGTCTTTTTTTTTTAAAAGTACGTTTCAAAGGTTTGACTATTAATAAAATTAAAAACCATTATAGATCTAGTAGTTAGAGAGAGCTTTAAAATATTAAAGGTAATGAATTCAATTTACAAAGTTAATAGAGTAGTAGTTCAAGTGGTACCAATGTACATCTAATGATTCTGAGGTCTTAGGTTTGAGTCTCCCTCACTCCTTAATTGTTTAATCTAAAAAAAAAAATTAATTTTGTACAAGTTTCATTAGTTCGTATTTTTCCCCCTCTTCTAATATGTACTAAGTTTTTTGTTTTAATTCAACGATAAGGTGGAGAATTGAACTTATGACTTTTTAGTTCATAAAAAACCATTAATATTGTTAAGTTATATATATTTTTTCTTTTTAAAATTACAATAATTGGGATTGGAGATTTTATTACTTTGTTGGCTTAAATTTTGCTTTTGTTAGTGAAATTACATGTTAATTGTTATTGAGTTTAGCTTACTTTAGCACATTTATTATGTTAGTTGAAATGTGCCTATTCATTATGTATATCTTGACTTTAGTCCATTTGAATTCTAAAACGTAGAGCTATCCAATATGTGCCTTTTAATTGATATCTAGGTGTTCCATTTTTAATTATGTGAACCAAGTCTAAAGCTTAAAACTTCTTAACACACACACACAAAAAAAAGAAAATATATTTCAGTTCATAAATTTTAGGTAAATTTTCTTTGTACATACATTCAAAATAAAAATTTCCAATTTCCAATTCAAACATTTCAATAATATTAAATTTCAGTCTTTAAAATGACAAAAAATATAATGAAAATAATGACTATACTAGCTTTAATATTTAATAAATCAACTATGTTATTATTTTGATTTTGACATAAACTTTATTTTTAAAGTAAAATAAGTAAAAGAGAAATTTACAAGACACCAACACGAACATATTTGAAATGTGTTAAAAAAAAACATATTTGAAATGAAAGAAGCAAAAATGTTTTATTTTAAAATATAGAAACCAAAGAAAAATTTCACCGAGACTAAAATTGTGAAAAAGGGGGAAAAATTAGAGAAATAATTAAGTTGCAAGGCTTAAAATTATGTTTTTTTTCAAAAAAAAAAAAAAAAAAGTTACCAAGGAGTTGAGGAATCGGCCGGAAGAAAAAAAGCCGGCGAGGACGACGGCGGCGGCGATGAAAATAACAAATGATAATCGAGCCACCGACTTCGAGAAAGGCCGCAGTTTCTGAAACTTCCGGCGAGAATAATCGTCCCCTTTCATTTCTGAAAAAAAATTGCAATTTTTAATTAACTAATTATTTTTCAGAGCTAATTTCTAAGAACCGAATCGAGAGATTTAAGTTGAAATGGAAAAATGAAGAGATTAATAGTGCAATTTATTAATTTGGTCAATGAAACCTTTTAATTATTTTACGTGTATAGAAAATTCAAAATAGGTATTCTGTTACGTCGAAGAAAATGACACAATAATTAATATTTTATTGCGGTTATTCTACATTATCTTTTTTAAATTTCAAATGGCTGATTCTATCAACGAGATTTAAGTTGAAAAATAAAAGTATTGATAACCTTAATTTTCTGGAAACAATTAAGAATTCCATCAACCTACCCAATTGGACAAGGTTTGGTTTGGGAAGGTTATTTATTTTTATTTTTATTATAAATTCATCAACGTTTGTGGTGGAAAATTAGAACATGTATCGTCTTAGCTACCACACTATAACTATATTTTGAGTAATCATTACATTATATTATAACTTATTTAAATTGAGTTGAATTGGCATAATAAATTTTTAATTGATTGGTTGGTTTAATGTGTTAACTTAAAATTAGTTTAGATAAACCCACTTATAATTTGAGAAGAGATACAATGAGCATGGAGAGAAGTGCACAAGCAATGACATAATGATTTTCGATATTATTCAAATGAGAAGATAGTGAGTTGGTGAGTCAAGAAGAACATTGGCACTGAGTATCAACTGTTTCTCGGCTATTACATGAGCGGTACTCGATTTGAGGTGAGATAGATCTAAGGGGGTTGAGGAAATCTTCAATATACTTGGATAGAGTTAAGTTAAAACGAACAGAAGCAAACATCTTTCGGAATGGTAAGACAACAATTACATATACAAGTGTGTCAAAAGAAATGGTAGAATTCATTGAACATGAGTTTGTAAGAGAATACAACCTCAATAAAACTGAAATTTCAAAAATTATAGACGCTTCTAGAAGAGTCGAGGCTCTTCTAACCTTTATGATGTTCATTATAACTTAAGACAAATTTGAAAAGCTAATAGGCACGAAGACAAAAATAACACAAAGGAAGCGAATATTAGAGAATATGGGGTTTCACCTCAAAACCAATTGATAATGAGGGGAGTAACTCATATCTCTTTTATATTGATGTTGGACTCTCCACTTTTCCAATGTGGGACAATTGAGATCTCAACATGCCCCCTCAAGATGGTGCCTCTTTTGGGCTCACCATTCTTGAATGGGATCTCAATTTCATTCTTATTGGACCGATACCCGTTTGAGCTTTTATGGGCTGATACCATATTAGAGAATATGAGGTTCCACCTCAAAACCATTTGATAATGAGGGGAGTAACTCATATCTCTTTTATATTGATGTTGGACTCCCCACTTTTCTAATATGGAACAATTGAGATCTCAATAGCGAACACACAAAGAGAATTGTAATCAGTGACATAATGACACATATACCATTCAGAACAACAAAAAAAGACGATTAAATACAAAGACAAAAAATAGAAATGGGTCCCGCTGAACTCATTTCAAACAATAGGCTTATTACTCATATACATGGCACAGACGGTCACAATCTTTTATAAACTTTCACATTCTTAAGCATAAATTTGTAATCATTCCTTACTCTTCCATCCTCCATCATTTCTGATAATTCTGTTGTGGATAAAATATAATCTAAAAAACAGGCATTATCATTAGCAATAAAGTCTTGAAAGTTAAATACTCACATATCGATATAACAAAAGAATCATATCATTTATGTATGAATAATGATGTTCCATATATTTAATACGTCAACGATTACGTAATATAAATTTTACATTTTAGATTTAATAAAATTATAGATTAAATTCTAAATTTTAAAACGATAAGAACTAAATTTTAATATTTTGCACTCAAACTTTAACTCTTTTGAAACCAAACCGACTAAATTTATAATTTACGGAATGGTTTTTTAAAAATCTTCCATCATAAAAAAGGAAAAAAAGTGATTAATTCTCTATTTTTAAAATAAAAATGAGTTACAGCTTTAATTCGAACCGGAAATCAAACAGCAAATGGTAGAGAGTTTAAATGGATGGTTTTAAACAAAGAAAGTGAGCGATTAGAGGAAGAGATTTCGATTTTCGTGGCGAAAATATTTGGAAATCATAGTGTGAAGTGCAGAGATGAGGGTTCTTGGAGATTTCATCTGAATCCAATTCGTTTCTCCAACTCAGAGACATACTTTCAGGCAAGTTTCAGGTTGTAGATTTAGGGTTAGGTTGATTTTGTATCGAATTCTGAGAGAAGAAGGCGAACTAGGTTTGCAGTTTAGGGTTTTTGGTTTGCGTTTTTCTTGAACAATGACCGACGTGATTCTGCATATATACGACGTTACGAATAGCGGATCAGATAAAACCAATAATACGATTGTTAATATCAACAAGATCTTCAAGGATGGAATCGGTTTCGGCGGTATTTTCCATAGCGCTGTTCAGGTTTCTCTCGACCTATTTACATGTTTATGTAGAGTTAGTATTGATGTTTTCAATTATCGTATATTGTTATTGGTTTGGTAGATTTATCTTTTGGTAATCCGTTCGTTTTTCAGTTTAAGATGAACAATTGGTATCTTAATTGGTTTGCAAGTGTGAGTACAGGTTGATATTGGATTAATGATCCAGTAGTTTCTTTTATTATGCGTTGCTCTGATTTACGTTGATATTGGCTTTAGTAGAGGTAGAGATTTGATACCTACTATGGATGTATTGCGTTACAGTTAAGAAGTTTGAGAAAGTTTGATTGTGCTATTTTACTCTGACTGGTCGTTAAACTTGATCGAATTTGTTCACTCTAGATTCTGAGATATCGTTACGTTATCTATCTATACCTTAAGACAAGGGATTGTTTCAGTTAGATCTTGTCGTAAAATAGTAATGGATAATCCTAATTCATAGGATCTACTCTGACATTCTGCTAGCCTCTTCAAAAAAAAAAAAAAAATCTGTATGCCGATGTTTACATCAACAACATTTGATATTTGTCAGGATATTTTGTTATTTTATAAGTTTAATATCAACAGTTTATGGTGAGTTGGTCATGTAAGAGCTTAACTACATTTTACAGTTTCTCTCAAATAAATTACTAGGTGAATAAATCTTTCACGGTTTCACCATTCTTCTGATCCCCATTTGCATTGTCCTACCTGTAATCCCCTACATAGATTTGAGGTCTATTATGGTTGATGGGGGTGTTGGACTAATTGTGCTATGCACTACAGGTTTATGGAGAGGATGAATGGTCCTTTGGGTTTTGCGAGCAAGGAACTGGAGTTTTCAGTTGCCCTTCTGGACAGAATCCTATGTACAGATATCGTGAAAGTATTAACCTTGGTAGAACAAACTGTTCGATTTTCAAGGTGAATCAGATTTTAAGGGAACTTAGTAGGGAGTGGCCTGGATGCTCTTATGACTTGCTTTCAAGAAACTGTAACCACTTTTGTGATCGGTTCTGTGAGATTCTCAACGTATCGAAGCTTCCAGGTGATGTTATCTGAGTTCATACTATAAGTATACGCTACAACTTTTATGATCTATGATAGTAAGCTTTTTGTTCTGAGACGATTTTAGTGTTCATTGGAGGCATTAACTAGATTTACTACGTCTGATGTTTTTTGGATATAACCTATGAAACTTAATTTTAACCTATTGCATTTCTAAATTTAAAGTTGCATCACTTATGTCTGATGTTTTTTGGATACAACCAATGCAACTTATTTTCATATCAACATGTTAACCTTCTCTCATTTTCCACTCAGTATATATTTGAATCATCGTGGTTTTAATATAATGTTTCTGTTTGTTTTTCTGTTTCTAAAATTTAAAATTACATCACTTATGATGAGGAGTGGCTTATATTGCTCTTAAAAGCTCATTAAGCATGTCAATAATAAGTACACTATTGATCCTTAAGAGATATTGAGGCACATGCTGTTTGCCTAGCCTGTGGTTCAACTCTGCAGCAAGGCAAACAGAACATATTGATGCCACATTAAAGAAAAAACAGGCTACTATTTTACATCTTCCGAGGGTCATGGATCATTACTCATTTGGGGCGTATTTGAAGCATACATCTTTTCAAACATTTTTTTCATTTTCTAGCTATTTTAGTTCTTTCTTTCTGTCTCATCAATTTTTAGTTTCCTTCTACTAAATTAACTGTTATCTCTTCTCTGTCTTTGGTCAGTTATGTATTCTATTACGGTGAATGGTAGATAAGAGGCCAAATTTTTGCATCTAGAGGTCTTTAGGCAAGGCGGGGATGTTTTGAGTAGGATGATTTCTAAAAGCATTGAAAATAGAGCTATTGAAGGTTTCTATATCGGGAAGAATTTACCTTTTCACACCTTCAGTTCGTGGGCGACATACCCTTTTGTTTTGTAAGTAGAAAAATCTTAACAAGTTGGTGAATTGAGTGGGATGCAAGGTGGGTAACTTCCTTTCAACTTAGGTCTTCCATCAGGGCATTCGGTGATGTCTTCTTCTTTTTGGGAGCCCGTGGTGGGTAAGGTGTGCAAGAGGCTTTCCTTTTGGAAGAGATTTTGTTTTTCCGAAGGGATCAACTCTCATTAGTTGGTGTTGAGTGTCATTCCAAAATTATTTAGAATGCTTGTTTCAGTTAGTATGAGTGTAGAAAAGTTCACGAAAGATTTCCTTTGGGAGGGGAAATATGAGGGGAAAAAAGCTCATTTGGTTAATTGGGAGGTCTTTAAGAGTTAAGCCATGGGGTTTAGGGGTGGCCCGTAAGCTCAGAAGGATATTACCTCAACAGGGTGATGAGAAAGGTCCCTTTCTTTGTGGTCCATTTTGTATCTTATGCCCAAGAGCGACGTAGGATTGGGCCATCTTCTTCGTTGTTGCAAGATGACTTAAGAGGCGTGGAGTTAGCTTTTCGAGGATTTTGGTCTTGTGCTAGCAAGACTGCGAGGATGCAGAAAGATGATTAGGGAGTTTCTAGTTTCTCCTTTTAGGAGTTATTGTGTAAAGCGCAGGGTTGTGCACTATTTTGTGCTGCCTCTCTTGGGTGAGAGAAAATGTAATTTTTAGAGGGTGGGAAGATCTATGGTATTCTATGTTTTTTGGGCCTCAGTTCTAAGTATTTTTGTAATTTCCCTTTATGTGTGATTGAAGGCCGTATTTGTAGATGATCCCCTTGTTAGGGCTGTTTTTTTGTATGCTCTTTGTTTTTATCTTTCATTCCTTTTTCAATGAAAGTTTTCATGATTTGGTTTGGTTGGTCACTAGAAATACTTTGTTGAAGGGTGGGAAAACATTGAGAGGTTTCAACTTTAAAGGATGTAGTAGTCGTATAATTAAAAATAAGGTAAACTATAAATTTGGTTTCTATGGTTCGATGAAAATTAGAATTTAGTCCCCATGATATGATTTCAAAAATGTGAAAGTTAGTTATTCACATGTTAATAATGACGATGTGAGTTAAGTGATT
The DNA here is from genome assembly GCA_036507275.1 of Sicyos edulis. Lineage (NCBI taxonomy): Eukaryota > Viridiplantae > Streptophyta > Magnoliopsida > Cucurbitales > Cucurbitaceae > Sicyos > Sicyos edulis. The sequence continues at coordinate 786,554 of CM071858.1, read as the reverse complement.
TATTAAACAAAAAAAATAACATTTTTTACATGTACATTGTCAACTTAAATTTAGTCTCTATGGTTCGATAAAAACAAAAAACAATAGGGATCAAATTCTAACTTTCATTAAGGAACTAAATGTAAAATTTACCCTTAAAAATATTTGAAGCTTTGGACGTAGATTGGTAGAAACCATGTAAAGACTTTTATTATTATTATTATTTTTATCAGTTTTAACGAGTGGATGTTAATTGTTTTTGGGAGAAGGCTGATGATGTTTATCATGCTGTAGGTTGGGTTAATCGGTTTGCCCATGCTGGTGATGCTGCATTGGAAGTGGCTGGAAACACGGCAGTTCGTGTAAGATTTTCACTTAAACATTAATCGCAATACACTTTGTTAAGATTTGTGTCATTTTGGGTTTTTCAAGTTTCTCCGAGACTCATCTCAGTGGCGCGGTGATCGAAGACTTAGATTTTGAAAGTGTGCTTCCTTTAAGGTCTTTGGTTCGGAACTTACCTATAATATTAATTTGTAGACACCTCTCATCTCTCCATTCTTTCGATGTTTCCTGGTGTCCACCTTGGGGAAGAGTGTGATTATTCCGAATACAGTGAAGTGAAAGTTCCAATTTCTGAGTTTCCAAAAAAAAAAAAAGTTCCTACCAGACTCATTTACCACCAAGACAATTTATTATGTTTTCCAGAGAAGAAAAGAAGTTATTTTTTGTCATTAAACAAGCTTTGTTGGGTTTTATGGTGTTATTGCAGTTTAGACAAGCGAAGACGGAGATCGTATCGGCCAGCAAAGTCGCATACCGTTTTCTTCTAGGGGCCACGAACAGCGTAATTTCGTCCCCGGAGTCCACGAGTAATTCAAATAGAGGTACTTCTTCTAGATTTCAAGCAGCATGGTTCAAGAATCTTATAACTAGTGGTGCCAAACCATCGAGTAGTTCAGAAATAGGGAACCAAGTTGAAGGTTCACAGCAGCAGCAACGAAGAGCAAATGAAGAGACGCCAATATTGCTCAATTCCCGATCACAGCAATGAGATATTATGTTAAAGCCTTTTTCTGTGGAATATTGTTAGGGATAAGTGGAAATCGAGGTGATGAACTTAGGTTTATTTGTTTGATAAATTTTCCATTTTTGTTACTGAGAAATATAATACTGATCTGTGTGAAGTATGAACAAACCCCATTTCTTGATGTATCAATCTGATTTGTTTCAACCGTGGTGATACGTCAAAGAGTCCAATCAATTAACTTTTATTAGATAAATTTAGGTATATAGTGTTTTGGTCTTTTTGAGCCTTGTTCTAGTTTTGAACTTTTAGTTTCTAAATTTTTTGATGTATAATTTTATTCATTTTTATTTATATTTAATAAATTTATCATCTTTCTGTATTAATTTTAAAAATATGTTCACATATTTTAATATTATTGAATTAATTTTAATTAATATTAACTTCAAATTTACCATGGAGACTACATTTTAAAGTTTTTTTTAAAGAGTAAGAAATAAAATTCCGCATTAGTGTATAGCCATGACATTTTCTATAAAACAGATTCATATATATAAAAAACAGTTTCACATGGAATACAATTTAACAAGCCACAGAACAAATTATATCAGTGAACGGGCACGTCAAGAATGCATTCGAACTGCAGCTGAATTTTCGAGCTTAGAACTCTGTACAAAAATAACTTGGAACTCCCACAAAAACACGACAAATCTCCCAGGTAACAATGGTAGGATTCAGGTAGGCGAATTGATTAAGAGAACGTGCAAAGTAATTTAAATACCCCTTTGCATTCTGTTAAAGATGTCGATTTCTTCGTCCTCATGAACCGTAATCTGAAGTGATGAGACAGCCTGTGCTGCTATAATACCAGCAGAAATCTCACTTACAGTACCATCAACTTGCTCGAAACATAACGCATGATGATTCTTAGCATAAGGTCCAGTATTCCAGTAGTCGTTCCCAAAACCGTGCCACATTGATCCGAACCTATCAATATTAGAGGTCCAACCAGTACCTTCGAGGGAACACCTTTCAAACTCCTGCACCGGAATGCCAGGTCTTGCAACACTCATTACGTGATCAAACTGTCCCGGGCACTCCCAGGAGTTCAGGCCATCATTTTCCAGAAGAATCTTGTACGAGTCGTCCGAGTCTTCACCAATGAGAACATGCAGAGCAACAGCCTCAGCAATAGCAGCACCTTCTTCATCTAGCCTTTGCTGTTCTTCTTTCTTCATTTGTTTCTTCTTTTCGAGTTCAGATATAATAGCTGCCGAAGTAGCGAGGGCTTTTTCTAGCCGTCTCTTTTTCTTCTCGACTTGTTTCTGACGTTCCAAGTCATCCTTCACCTGCTTCTTTTTTGCTTTCTTCACCACAGATTGTCCTTTATTACCCACACTAGCCACAAAACTAGACATATCGAACTAAACTTTTCGATCTTTTTCAGTTGTAAGTAGTATATATAACTTCGTAATTTTTGTTTCTATCTTTTCATCATGATGCTATAAATTCTATAGTGGATTTCTTTTATATATAAAAATCTACTATAAATTTACTATCCTAAAAACTACACCCACTCAGGTCTATAGGAATACCTCATTTTCCTGACAATGCAATCCCAGAAAGAGACAACAGGTGACAACAAAAGAGCATATTTGTAAGAAGTCATAGAGCCTCGTCCGACTTTTCCACAACCTTTCCACTTCCCCATTTTGTGGATATCAAATGAACCAAAAGTGTAAAATTCCAACAGATGCAACAAATACAAAGCCGTCTAAACTCGAGCAATTCACATGAGCCCCTTTCTAATGGCTGTGGATTGAAGAGAATAAACTAGTCAATAATCTTCCAAGACCCTAGAAATTGAAAGAAAAAAAAAATTATTAATAAAAACTTCTTATCCATTAGCTCAACACACGGCTCCATTTACTAAATAAAAACAAATATATATTCAAGGAAAAGATGAGGAATGTTGATTCCATTTACTTAATAAAAACTTCTTATCCATTTACTCAATAAATAGGGATGAATGTTCAATGACACTAAAGCATACACAAGAATAAATTATAGAAATGTATAGCCATTGGTCTTATGAGTCTCAAATCTTAAGTTCGTTGTCACAAACTTGCACCAATTTTCTCTTTTTTTCAAATGCTCTCCTCTCTTCATTGCTAGTCTTTTCAAAACAAGGGTAATCACGCCCATCCATAGGCCAGGCACAAGAGACATCGAAGGAGTAATGTCACAAGTGAGTCTCGAACCCAGGACTTTGAGGTAAGCATACCTTCAAGTCCAAGTCTTCAACCACTGCGCCACCCCTTGGAAACTTCATTCCTATAGTTATACCACTCTCCTTTCAAATTGGAGAGGTCTTTTATAATTCCTCCCTTCAAGTTACCTTTCCTTTTAATTTCACACAAATTGTTTATTATATACAACAAAAAAGTCTACAAACTAAGCATTATACATGATGGTAATGGGTCGCACACAGTGAGTGTGAGTAGTGTGACCTTGACCAAACATAGAAACGTGAATTCTAAACTTCTAATAGAAACGTGAATTCTAAACTTCTTAAACTACTTCCATAATCATCAATACCAGATCGAGACATACATTAAGCAAAATGTTCAGATAAAAATAAACTCAGAAAATTCAGTCAAACCGTACAAGAAAAGGGAAAATCTCTCAAAAAAAAAACAAAAGGAAAAGAAATTGGTGGCTCAATTGCATCTCTCTTCACCGCTCAACTAAATCATGGTCCAGTGTACTCAGATCACAAAGTTTTAAACAATCAATCACAAAACAGCATAAACATCACACCAAAATGTTCAAACCCTAAATTAGATAAACACGAGTGGCAAGTAATGATATACCGGCTCATTGAGAATGCGCAGAAAGAAAATTAGGGTTTAGATCCAGTAGAATTTGATCCAGAAACATAGCGATGAAATTAACGAAATCAGAAAACGGAAAACAAGAAACGAATTCAGGAATCGAGCATGTGCGAAGAAAAAATCACAACAAATTTCAATTTGAGAATAAAAAAACTCAGCAAAAAATACAGAATCTAAACCTTTCAGAATGGTAGAAAATCGAAAGAGGCTCCCATTTCCATCACACAGATCTGCGAAGTGAAAATCCCCCCAAGAAATTTAGGGTTTCAGATTTTGGATGGTTTCGGATTCAGAAACGGAGAGGAAACGGAGAAATGTCGGAGATGGTAAAATAGAAAAACTGCCTTGTTGAGGGAGTAAAGATAATTCCTCACGGACGAATCAAAAGTTGCCACGTGGTTTAGGGTAGCTGGCTTCGATGTAAAATTACCGGGCGGCTCGGCTCTCATCGGCTGGCCCACTTCTCTAAACTTGCTTTTGTTTTGCTTGCATTTCTCTATCACCCCATGAATAATAATAATAATTGGGCAAAATTTATGTTTGGTTTAAGTATTGTTTAATAAATTGTTTAACAAATCCACATTTCCATTATATAATAGAAAATTTGATTGAACGTAAAAAAGACAATAAAAGACCACTGTTGTAAATATAGTATAAATAATAAGCATTATAAGATAATTTAAAATAAGGAATAATACCTTAAGGTTTTGTTTCAATTTAATTCCTATGTTTTAAAATTGAACATTTTTTTACCCGTTTGATAACCATTTTATTTTTTATTTTTTGTTTATGAAATTTAAGTCTATTTCTATTCAAATTTCCTAGATGTGCTTCATCTTTCCTACGATGTATCCATCTTTCCTTAAGAAAGTATGAGAATACTAACCAAGTTTTTGGAAGCTACTTTTTTTTGTCACAAATTTTGGTTTTGTTTATTAAAATATAGGTAAGATGTAGCTATCCAAATAAGGAAAAATGTATAGTAAGGTAGTTGTTGTAGGCCTAAATTTCATAAACAAAAAATGAAAAACAAAATGGTTATCAAATAGGGTCTTTACTTTTGATATTTCAATAATGTTCATTTTTAGTCATTGAGATAAGAATGGTTAGTTACATTTAGTAATGTTGACTAAAATAATGATTATACCAAATATAAATTTCAATATATTGATGGCGTGATTATTTTAGCTTTCATCTAAATCTAATTCTTGAAAGAAAATAAATATAAAGTAAACTAAAATAACAAACAAGAACTAAAACTATTGATATTTTTCCACTTGGGAATTAAAAATATAATTAATTTTGAAATAAATTTTGAAACTTGTGAACCAAACCAAAACAATATCTTCAACTTGGGAATTAAAAATGTAGTTAAGTTGCAATTAAACTTTTCATTTTATAATTTTTCCACAAATATATTATCAACATTGATATTGACAACGTTCCATTGATATTTCAAACCTTGGTCATATGAAGGTCTAGGAAGAAATATCGAAACATGAGAATAGATCCAATATGAATAGGATATGACCTTTTTATTCGTTTTATCCTTTTATATGCTTTCATTCATTGTTCGCTAGCAAATGTAGTATTTGCTTTAAAGGCACCATAATACATGGGATAATATCTTTAAATGCAAGAGTGTGAGCAATAATTCAATGACATAATTATGTACATAATTAAAAGATCGTGAATTTGAATCTCTTTACTTTTATTTTTAATTGTAGTTGAATTAAAAAATAAAAAGATGGCGTGTTGTTACTTACTATTCCTACCATTTTAGTCAAGCACATAACATCTCAATCAATTAAATTATACTAAACTTGACATATCATAACATAATTCATTGCAATTACCTATAATGATCTTATATATTTCCATTCCCATTAAATACCTTCATTTCAATCTTCACTCCACTATACTCAAGGACATTCGTGCCTATCCTATGGTCTGGACATAGTAGACAACAAAAAAATTTATGATTAAACTTATTCGGGGACTCGAATCTGAAACCTCTAAATCAACATTCTTGAAAGTTGAAAGTCTCAAGCCACAACCAACGAGGTTGCCCTTTAGATTATTGAAACATTTTTATCCTCTACCAAAATTAAGAATTATTGCAGCTAAACTTTGTAAGACTGACCTTGATTGTTCTCAGAGGCTACTATTTGTGAAATTTATAGCTGGCTTGATTCTTGTTGGAAACTTGCCCTATAGATAGTAGCTCAAGGTCTACCCTACAATCTGCATTGAAAAGCACAATTATATATGTACATGTCCCAGCATTCAGTTTACTCATAATTCTTGTCGAGTACTTACCTGACCATGTTATGAAAAGAGATTTAGCTTTTATCTAGCTTTGTTTCCACTCCTTCCAAGAGAACGCACCGTTGAAAAGAGTTCATATTTTGATATATATACTAGAACTTTGACATGTGATTTGCACCAGAAATTTTTTTTTTTGGCATGTGAGATTATATTTTTATTTATTAAAATACTTATAAATAATATATATATATATATATAATATAAATATAAATTTTAAATGAGTAAGTAAAATATTTATTATCTACTTTATTTAAAAATCTCATACAACGTAGTTGAAGATAAAGTGAAATAAAAAAAATATACATATCATAATTTTTTAAAATTATGAAATAAATTAAACTTCTTTAAGAAATAAGTTTTCGTCATGCTAAAATCTTACTTTGTACACAATATTTGTTTTTCATTAATTTATTATTTTAGTTAATCTAGAAGCTTTCTTTTCAAAAAAAAAAAAAACTTTGAAACCATCACCTCCCTAAAATCTTAAAAATCATATTTTTGCTTTCTTATTTCATTTTATATTTTATAAATAATAAAAAATAAAGAAAATATTGAAAAAAAAATTTAAAAAAAACTCATAAAATTTATTATCTACCTCTTCTACGAATTTTAATGAAACATAAGTTTTTTAAATATTAATTTAAAACATAATATTATATGAAATCTATTGTTCTCTACAATAATAATGGTGTATAGATTTATATTTAAATTTAAAAAAATATATAATTAGTAAAATTGATAAAATTTAAGTAGTTTCGTATGTCAAAATATGAGTAGTATTTCAATGAAGTCACGTATCACAGAATAAGCAACAAATTACATGTTAAGTCATATTTATTATAATAACAAATAATAATAATAATAATAATATGAAAAAAATAATAATTAGAAAAAATTACCTTTCATTAATGGAAGAATGTGATAAACACTTCTTCAAAATTTTAAATACTCCATAAATTTAGAAGAAAATTATAAATTATAATTGAAACATAAAATAAGTAGAATTACACAAAGAAAACATAATAAAAATAAAAATAAATGAAGAAGAAGAAAATGTTATGTACATTGTTCTTTACCTTCGACGACAACCGCTCCCACGAACCCAACTTAGTGCACTAATGCTAAGACTTCCAACCCGAACAAAATCTGTACATCTGTGCAGCGTCAAAAGAATTATTAGTAATTTGAATTTTGAAGAACAATAAATTTGTGGTATTTATAGAAAAAGTTGGAACCCAAAATCTTCTTTAAATTTGAAAAATAAAACTCAATATATAAAGAGAGCTTGAGGACAAATTAGAGGGAAAAATAATATCCAATATATTTTTTGGATATATTGATTCATGAAATTACAATATAGATAATATATTATTAAAGAATAATGTTGCACTATAAATCGCTCGATCATCTTTTAATGAAATTACAATATAGTATAATTAGATTGTAGTATCTCAACTATTTTTATAGGACAACTATCTATATATTTGGTTGCCAAGATAATTCGTAGTATATTAAATCTTAGGTAGATGGTTATTATGATTAGAAACCTTTGAACCTCTCAATTAATGATATTGTAATGTGATAGGATCTAGAAGAAGGGCATAGTAGTAAATAGTTAGAGTTTGTTAGGAATTTCAGTTGTGAATGAGAAAGGTATGGAATATTTAGGGTAATAACTTAAGGCTTGAGTGATCTGCTCTAATTACTTGGCTGTAGTTTTCATTATCTTCTCATATCAATAAATCTTGAATCTTTGTCATAATGGTGAGTTAATTTTCACCAAGGTTTCGGGTCCTGGCCTAAGGACAGGCATGGTTACCCTTTTTTCAAAAAAAAAACCAAGCTTTCGGGTGAATGCAATCATACCTCTATGTCCTAATATCCAATCACTAATGCCTAAGATTCTATACGTTGTCTTGTGATTACAGCTCTGAGGATGGAATTGGAATTGGAATCTTACAACTCACTCAGAGACTCAAAGCAAGTATCTTGTCATGTGATCAATTAAGGAACGGGGCCGTGGTTGCAAATGAGAATAAACAATGAAAAAAGATAGGGATTCCATACTAGGAGATAAAGTAGAATAACGAAGTTGGAATCGGAGCATTAATATAATAAGATAATGATAGCACTTAGCAAAACTTGGGTTCGTTTAGGGGCAAAGATTGAGTTGTTATAAACAATGAATGATACTAAAGGGAGATTATTATAGTAGGGTGTTAGGATCCCACTTCGAAAAGAGTGGAGACCTCATAGTAATATATAAGAAAGATGGACTACTTCTCTAATCATCAATTAATTTTGAGATAGATGTTCACATTATCTAATAAGGAAAAAGTTTTTCTTAAAAAAAAAATAAGGAAAAAGTTATAATAACGAACCAATATTATTAAAATATAATATTTTATTCTAATATGGATTATTATAAAAGGCTCAAGGATTATAAACTTTTTTTTCTCCAAATGTCAATAAAACTTAGCGTAGATGGTTTATCAGGTTGTAGGAGTGGAATTCTTTGTGACATTACTCATTCGATGTCTCCCGGTGCCTGGCCTAAGGACGGACATGGTTATCCTTGTTTCAAAAAGAAAAACTTATATACCTTGGTTATTAACCATTCTGTTTTTTTAGTTAAAACTTGAATAATAGTGTTCCATGTGGTATCATAGCTCTGATTCCAAATGAGATAATATGTGATTTCATCTCAAAACTAATTGATAGCAAGGGGAGTAACCCATATACCATTTAAAAATATTGAATGTTTCTCATCTTTCCAACGTGGAACAATATGAGCATCTCCAACAAAAAGTACCCAATAATCAACCATATAATATGATAAGAGAATATACCAACCACTCCCACCTAAATCCAAATATCTGCTGGCCTTGAGCCCTGAGTCTTAATCAGACTATTTTTCAAGTTTTTAACAGCATCAAAGGTATTTACCAACCTTACCACTCATCCATCTAAAATTTGAAACTACTTTTAGTTTTAGTAGTTACAGAACAATCTGTGATTTTGATAAGAAATCTTACTAGAGATTCTTCTACAGCTTTCATTTCTATCTAGAAATCTCGATAAAAGTAAGACTACACCTACAAGATACTAGAAGTATTCAAAAAAAAAAAAACCAACGACCAAAACAACCCGGAATACTCAACTCAAATGGTAAGAATTGGATTAGGTTATAATTTTTTGGGGGTTGAATTAAGTTATAATTTATAATTTGCTTGGGGTTGGGTTAGTTCTCAAGTTGACCAATTTTTTGTTCAATACAACCAAACCCAATCTGAACTAAGAGGAAAATTATATATATGTATAAGGTCAATTAACCAGATAGGTTCTTAGCATATTGATAAAGAGAGTGCACGTGCACAAACAAGATAGACGGCCTATCATTCAATTTTTTTAGATTTATAGAAAATGTGTTAGGTCTTAGCTAGAAAAGAAAGATAAACACAGTCAGATAATTCGAGTTGGACGGATTAACAAATTAACAAATTCAGGTTTGGTCCAAAAAAATCTCCTAACCTAAATCATCTTACCATGTACACCCCTAACACATAGAGTAATTGAAGAAAAACTGAAAACTTCAAGCACGAGAAACAAGTGGTTGAGAAATTTTGGGAGTAGCATTTTATGTTCTTCGACATCTCCCCTCAAACTTGAAAAAAGAATCAACAAAGCCAAGTTTGCCTCCAAGAAGCCTGATCTAAACAAGAAATTGGATGAACATCCAATCTACAGGAGAATTTGATGACAAAATAATACGAAAACCAATTTCAACGGATTAACTGACAGCAGAGTACATCAGATTTCAGGAGAGAAAGAAGAAGATTACAACAGAATCAAAGTTTTAACCAAAGGTCATTTGACTGAATTCCAATACACATTCGAGATTCAAAATAAAAAATCAAATATCTGACTCAGAATACGCAATTCAAAGTGTATATCATGCTAGGGCTCGTTAAAGATCAACTCAAAAACAAAATTGAATCACATAGATGATAACAACGGTTAGAACTTACCACACAGATTTTAGAACTCTTTACTGAGCCGATCACTGCCAGACGGAGCCATCCAAACCTCGCAAGTTTCCAAATCGAGCGGCGCTCGTTCGTTCATGTTCGAAATTGAAACTAAGAATCCATCGTGATTATTTCAGATCCGAAATAAACCGGTTTAGGTACCGGAATCCAGAAAACGATGAAAGGGAGAACTAATTTTCCTGGAAGAAATCGCCGGAAAACATGGCGGACGAGTTGGCGCCGTCACCGGCGATTTCAGAGCAAAGAACTTTCAGAAATGGGAATATGGATCGGGGAATGGATTCACAAAAATTTTCTTCAAGGCCCAATTAGCCCATTATGATTTTTCATGGGCCGAGGGGTTTTTAGGACCATTTTTTAAGGTTATCATGGTAAATTTTCGTGAGTTCTTATTTTAGGGTTTTATTGATAGTTTTTAATCTTGATGAGCTAAAAATGAATTAAATTATAAATTTAGTCTATAAAAATTGAGGCTACATTTTCCAGGACTCACCATTTTTAAATATCTGTATAAAAGAACTTTTTTTAAAGAATTTACAAATTTATTATACACTTCGTTCTCTTTTTATATTGGGTTTCCATTAGCAACAGATTTGTGAATTTTCTTATAACGGAAGAATCGGAATTTCACCCCTACAGGCACCTATATTCATCCGAGGCTCAAACTCAAATAATTAAAAAAATATTATAGTTTTTTTTTTTTAGTATTTAAAGTAGCTTATAGACTGCTCGACTATTTTTACTAGACATATTATGTGATTCTACAACATTTGAATGTCAAAGAAGTATGATAGAAATTAATTTACAAATAGATTGCCACCATAAATTGAATCCACGACTTTTTGGTTTTTTATTGTTCTTTTGACTACTAAGCTTACTATCGTTTATAATATATACTCAAATATGCTTCAAAAAATTACAATTGATCGATCAATTAACGAGCCCCATAAAAATTTAATTTACGTAATCAAGAAGGTTAGAACTTCATTCAGACGTACATGTACCGACATTTAAAAAAAAAAAACCATTTTTTGTATCTTCTCAAAGTGTTATCATCCATTGAAAAAAAGACTATTTTTTTCGCATGATCCTACCACAAATCAGTTGTTAAGAAAATGTGTGGTAAAAGAAAAGTTGTTAAGAAATTCGTATAAAATTAACTCATAAAAAATGTGGTTAATATAAATTAAACTCATAACTTCATCGTATTTACTTCCAATTCCTCAAACCAATCTTGATCCTTAGTAAATGCAAAAATGTTCCAAGCAAAACAAACTTAAATGAAATTATTGGATTACGCACAATTTTAAATCGTTCGGATAGGTGTTTGAGAGAAAAAGTTACCAAAGTAATTTGAATTAATTAATCTATATTCAATGGTTAGTTTTATAATCCAATTTGATCTAACTGTTAGTAAAAAAAAAAAAAAATAATCCATTACAGAGAATACTTTTTCCAAACTTAAACAGGTAGGGGAGAAAGAAACAAAAAGGAAAGGCAAAAAAGAAAGAAATAGAGCAATAAGAATTTGACGAATTTGGAGCATTGTTCTCAATGGAGGAAGAGGATAATATAAAGTATTCATAAAGAATTTGAAAGTGTTGTGCATGATTGAACCCTTCCATCCCTGAGGTTAGGGCTTTTTTTTTTTTAGTATAAGTTGGGGGAGAAGAATTACAAGTACCAATTCCAAGAATCAAACTCTTAACTGTGGAGTGGAAATGAAATAACACCAAACCAAATAACCAATCGTATCACTAATCCATTCGGTTCGAGCTTACGACTTTAACTCTAAAGAAATTGGTAAAATAATTAATTTTAAAGGAGAGCTTTACATTTTATGTTGTGGTACTAGCTATTAGATGTCACAAAAATTTATCTACATTATGATATTTTTATAAAAAATAAATTTTTGTTGTATTCGATGATCTCACATCATCAAAATGTAGAACTCTCCTATACATGAATGTGCACGAGAATTTTATTCTTTCCATGAGACTAGAATGGGCTGAGCAAGAGCCTAAGAAATTGACACGTCAAACCCAATAACCCCTCTTGGTTGGGAGACAACAAAACTTTATAAACGCTGATAATGTAACCAAAAGAAAGAGCACTTGATGGAGTTGACTTATCTTATCCCTAGCAAGTGGGTTTGGTTGGGGACTTTCATTAAACAGGTGGAGGAAATTATAGAGTAGTTTTTTTGTTTTTAAAGCTTTAAGGGATGTTTAGTGAGTGATTTTGATAACTATGTTGTGATAGATTATGATTCTTGATGGATTATCATTGTTGATGTTGAAGTTTGGTTTGTGAATTTAATTATTGGGAGCGTTGTGCTTGGAAAATGAAAATAAATTTGGCATCGGTGTGGTGTGAGTCATGTGACCTTTAATGATTAAGTTAGGTTATGACAAAGAAAGGTTCAGAGAGTATATTAATTCAGAATTCAAAAACTTGCCTACCCTTCTTTCGTTTGGCCATTTTATGGAGGTGAAATATAATTATATTCACTCTTCCTTCTCCACGTGCAGTTGAACGATGGGTGGTCATGCGACTCTCGCTCGTGAAGAACGTGGGAGGTGGCCACATACCAAGGGTGTATGGATCAATGTCATTTGAAGGCTGAGTCATGGAGGGTCGGGCCAACGGACTCGTCAATGCGATTTCCCGACCCGTTCAACTTGCCCTAACCCATATGGGGCTCGTTTTTCGCAAGTCTAGTCCTTTATCGCGGTTGGACCGCTTCCTTACCAGGCCTAAGTCGCCTCACCTAACCTTCAGGCTCTCACTATGTTGACAAGCATGGTTGGGTTTTTACAAGGATTTTCCCTCACCACAATCATCATCTCCATTCGGAATGCAAGTATACATACATGAAATTAACATTATTTGTGTTAAGAATGCAAGTAATAATAAAAAAAGGGCTTGGTTTATCACTATTTATACGGGAGATGTAGGAAATTATAATTAAGTATAAAGGAAGTGAGGTTGGATCAATAATATTTTACGATAATGGTTATTAGTCCGTATAATTTAAGAAAGAGGATTCATCACTACCTTTACATTTTAAGGAGACATTTTAGAGATCAACACCTTATCTCATAGACTGCTTCCTTATCAAATATAGAATTCTTATGGGCATGTTTGTTTTTTGGACATTAGGAATGGTTCCACTCCTTAAAAACTCTTCATTTGTTTGTTATAATAGACAATTATCGTTAATCACTCTCCAACCCTTTTATCAAACACCTGGCATGATATTTGTCTGGGTGGGTTCTTGTCCAACCTTACAAATAAAGACAAAGACCAAATTAAATAGAAAAAGAAACTTTTTTTTTAATCTTTTGCATGCGATTTAGCCTAATCAGAATCCCAATAGAATATTCGGTTTTAACCAAGAAACGTAGATATTGATTGACACAAAAACTGATAAATTAATCAAATGGAAAAAGCTTTTACACCGACCTTATTATGAAATTCCAGTGGACCCATTTTTGCACTAAAACTTCTTGGTTTTGAATCGAGAGAAATCTTGACACTGAGCCAATACAAACCAAAAGAGAAGTTTCATAGGTCATCCATTGCGATGTGAAGTGTGAACATCTATATTGAGATAAAGAGTTTAGAATATAGTTTGGTTTTTCATTTAAGCATTTTTGAGAGAGTATTTCGTTTTAAATTCTTTTGATAAAAAGATAATTTGAATTCATCTTTTCTTTTAAAAAAAATATATTAGAAGTATAAACCCAATACCCGATTCAATTTTATGGGCTCTGTTATCATATTAGAAAATATGGAGTTCCATTTCAAAATCAATTGGTAATGAGAGAAATAACTCTTATCTCTTTTATATTAATGTTGGACTCCCTAATTTTTCAACGTGGGACAATTGAGATCTTAACGCATGCGAGTCTAAGGTAAAAGCGAATCCATTCTACCAAATTTCCTTTCTCATTCTTCTACCATTTTGCCTCGTACAGTAAAAAATAAATGATAATACAAAACTGTAATCTAATTAACATTTCGCTTTTCAATATCAGAAAAAGAAAAGTTACTGCTCAGGGGTTTCAATTTCTTTTTCACAGAATGTTAATTACTGACTGGCTAATCAAGAACCGTTGATTGATTTTGTGGCCGTTGATTTTGTTCTTCTGTTGATTTCTTTCTCCAATTCTTCTAGGCCTCCCACTTCCTCTAATTCCTGCACCACAAAATTTTGGGAGAGCCGTTTATAAAAATTAAAATTAAAATTAAAAAGATAAACATAAATTTTAAAATTAAGATAAATAAATAGAAACATTTCACCCTAAACAAACCTTTGGTCCCAAAAACAGCCCGTAGGGCACGCCGTTAAACTTCTCCGAATGGTGAAGCTAAAACCAAAAACAAATAAAAATCATAAGATTCAAAATCAATATTTAAATGGGAAATAGCATTTTAAATTTTAATTTTTTACTTATATACCAATAACTTTTCTATATGGATAAGGACATGTTCGTGGGTAATTTTAAAATGATTAAAATGAACTAGAAACAATTTTTTAATTAAACAAACTAGAAAAATATTTAATGACTCAAATTCAGTTTTATTGTATGAAATTCACGATTGTAAGTTTAAAATCAATTATTTAGAATATTAAATGTGTTTCAGAATAATTTTAACCATTTTAAAATCACTTTTGACACATAAATAAGACACGTTTTTAGTTTTAGAAGTATGTTAAAATTTTCCCAAACACCCTATAAATATTGTTATGCTAACAAATCCTTGGCTACTTCCTATTGATTGAGTTATTACTCGAAGATTTTTTTTAATTATGACTAAGCTAAGCTCAATATTAATGATGTATTAGTAGTGGAATAACTTAAAAGTATGTCTCAAAAAAAAAAAAAAACTTTTGTAACTAAATTTTATTGTTCAATAAAAAAAATTTATATACAATTTTATAATTTGAAGAAAACAATGCTATTTTAAAATAGGATTTTTTTAAAAAAAACAATTTTAAAATATAACAAACTGGATGTTTTTTTTTCTTTTTTAAATATTAATATATTAAAAAAAAATTACCTGGTGAGCAACAGCGACCTTTCGAAAATAAGGCACGTCGGCAATGGGGCCCACAGGGAACCTTTTGTGAACGAGACCATCATGGACGAACATGTAAGCCATCCCAAAAACCGTAATTCCAAGGCCCTGCCACAACCCGCCACGTGTCAAAACTTTTATCAATAAACTTTAAAATGAGGAGGAGTTAATAAAAACTCGTTTGAATGTAAGTTTTCGAAGAAGAGTTGATAACTTCCACTTCTAACTCCTACCTAAATATGTCAAACAAACACCCCCTAAGTGTTTGTTTGACATATTTTGGTAAAATCTAACTTAAGGAGCTATATTTTTTTTTTTGAAAATCGAGAAAGGGCACTACTAACTCGTCCTCAGACTGTGCTACTAAGATATTTTGAAGGGTATTCTAGTTTATACACTTTCCAGTAAGTTCAAAATAGTAATCTCTAAAAAAAAACATGTATGGAAGTTTTTAACTTCAACAACTAGATTGTTCCTTTGAGACAACTTAAAAAGTTATATTGTAAAGTCAAAATCTTATTTAGATGTAAATTTAAAATGAGTAGTTATTTTTAGTAGTTAAAAAAGAAACGATTAAAATTGAATTATTTTGATTAATTTTAAAAAAATTAATTAAAAATGAATGGTTAGAAATAATTGAACAATTATAAATGAATGTTAGAAATGAGAATTATTTTTAAAAATAAAAATGAGAAAAAGGTAAATAAAAAACTTGTTTGAATATAGATTTTCGATCACGAGTCGATAAATTATAAAACTAAATGCTACCTAAATATGGCAAACAAACAGCACCTACACTTTCTAGGGCTATTTTCGTCATTTACCACTATCAGTAGTGCTAATCCCCAGTGATTAAATAACTAATGAACTGGTGATGGAATATGAACAAAGCTGAGATTCTTAAAGATTAGGAGAGAGATTTACAGCGCCGAAGCAGAGACCAGGAACGAGGCCTTTATGGAAGAAGCCGTAAGAGAGAAGAGCTATGGCGGGCACGGCGTTGGTAATGGCGAAAACATCGTTCAGCTCGAACGGTCCTTCTCTTGGTTTATGATGAGACTGCAACATAACAATCAAGTTCAACAAAGTCCAGAATTTCCTTAATTCAGTGTTGTTTTCTTTTCTTTGCTAAGAAAGAAAGATCTGTTGATTGAATTTTCTTAGCAGCCAAACAAAAACGGTAATAGAATTGTACATTTAACTAAGGGGATTGGTTTTTACAAATCCAAGCTTATAATGGTTCTTTTTTCCAAAATAACTGCTCGTTTCTAATTCTTAGCTGATAGAATAAGATTTATTCCCACCCATCAACTTAAGCTTTTTGGTTGATGGGTAATTTAACATAATGGACATTCCTCAAAATTATAAGTCCACAACTGAGGGAGAGTGTTAATTGAAAATTAACGCTCACCTATCGGCTTAAGCTTTTAGGTTGATTGATGACTTAACACAATTCAATACTAATTATTCAAAATGGTTTGTCATTTCAATTCACTCATTTCTGCAACATACACATCCAAACTAGACATGCTACAACTCCTCTACAAAGATACACATATAAACGAACTATTGTCTTCAACTCTTCTACAAAAATAAATTGAACATCCAAAGGAACCATTACTATAACTCCAATTTCTAATCACTGAGAGTCAACTTAATCGCTCAAAATAACTATTCATCCAACTACTCATCCAAATACTCCTTAGAATGTTGTTTGTTTGCTATGAAATTAAGATTCATTGTAAGAAGTTACTGTTCATTGTGGATTATTGCTATGAAATTAAGATTCATTGCTCAAGATTCATCGTGGATTAAACACAGAAATGCAAAGTTGTACAGCTAAGAAGGATTCGAAACCTAACCTCGTGCATATGCCACAAGGAAGCGTGCCAGAGAGCTTTATGCGCCCATCTCGCCCAAAACTCCATCCCTACCTGAATATTCAGAAATTGATAGCCAAAATCAACCTAAAACGAATCAAATTCTTCTAAAAAAATACATCAATGAAATGAAATCGAAAACTTACAGCAGCGCCAACGGAAAGAGCAAATGTACCAAACATTTCAGAGAAAGGAATCTCTCCGCCCTAAACACCGCCAAATCAAGCAATCGCAAATTCAACAATCAGTCAGAAAATTAACCAAAAAACAAAAGCAGTTCAAGATTCTATATATAGAGAGAGATCAGGACCTCCATTTGCCAGTAGAATCGGTAATAAACCGCCATGACAGCCATGGAAGTGATTCCAAAGCTAGACAGAACCGCAGCAACAAGATAAGTGAACCGCTCCGATTTCTTCCTCGCCAGTTTCTCTGCAACACGAGGCGATGAGATCTGAGGAACTACAACAATCGGAGCCGCCTCTTCATCGGCCGGATTCTCCACTTCGCCGGAACTTTTCTTGTCCTCGACGAGCACGCAGACGGTGAGAATCGTTTTTCTCCGCGTTTTCCGTTGGATTCTACTGTTTTGGAAGACTGAAAGTGGAAATAGAATCGGAGTTCGAGGTTTGGAGGAAGTGAGGAAGAGGTGGAGTGGTTTGGGTGATAAGGCGGCGGAAATGCCGGCCGCCATGGGAGAAGAAGAGGAAGCTCGCCGGAGAATGTGCCGGCGGCGAGAAGGCTGAGAAAAATGGGGGTTGAAAGAACAGAGACCACAAGTATTTTTGTACGGTGGAGTAAAATGACCTGAGGCTGGAAAAATTGGGAAGCTTGTTGGAATTTTGGCTGCCCTTCATTCCTTTATATACAAAATTGCCTTTTTTTTTTCATTGCCGTTTTTTTTTTCTCTTTCTTTTTTAAATTTTAAATTTTTGTTTTCTTAATTTTAAAAACGTCCATGGACCGTTTGTTTGACATATTTAGGTTGGAGTTATTTTTAGATTTTATAAATTTTTGGTTGAAAATCTACATTCAAACGAATTTTTATTAACTTCTCATCATTTTTTACTTTTAAAAATAACTCTCATTTTTAATCATTCATTTTTAATTATTCAATCATTTATAACTAATTATTTTTAATTATTCCTTTCAAATCAATCAAAATAACTCATTTTTAACCATTCAATTTTAATTATTTCTATTTTAATTACTAAAAATAATTATTCATTTTTAAATTTACATTCAAATAAGATTTTGACTCTCTAACTCTACAAAAAAAACTACATTCAAACAAATTTTTGACACAACTCCCAATTTTTAACTCTTCAATATAATTCCTTAAGTCAAAAACTACCTAAATATGTCAAACAAATACCCCCTAATTTTTTAATTAAGAAGTGGTTGAGTGTTCATTTTCTTTTTCATATTTTAGTTTAATATTTCTAGAACCTTTTATTTCGTTTGTTTTTTTTTTAGTACATATCGGGGGAGGGGGGACAAGTACCGATTCTCAGGTTCGAACCTGTGACGCTGGTGTTGAACTGGTGTTCAAACCTTTTATTTCGTCTGTCTTTATAGTTTATAGTAATAAACTCACTGTTAATTGAGCTTATGGTGTTTCTTCATTTAATTTTTGTGTTTTACTTAAGCTGTGACTATACAGTCCTTGTATTACCTATTTTGGCAAATAGCAATCATGCATTAGCCGTTTTGCTTCTTTCTCCAAACTAACAGTTTCTCTTTGTTATATTAAAATAAATATTTTTAATTGTGACATTTTAATATTTTAGTTTCTTAGACAAAAGAAATTGTGGGTCACATGACCTTGTTAGGATATAAACAAAGTTGTTCGACATGAATTATATAAGAGAAAAACATGTCATGTCCATTGGTATGAGGCATTTTAGACGAAACAAAAATTAAAGTCATGAGAATAAGTATCTTATCAATGTAGAATATTGAATTAAGTTGTCATTCTTATCGATGGTCATAATAACTATACTGTTAACTTATTCTTTTATTTAAATGTTATGAATAAAAGAGTTTGATTTTCGAATATTTAGACCAAATGAAAATTATAAGAGACAAGAAATATTTTAAAAACCAATGCGTGGCACAATAGTCTCATTGTTTGGTTGTAAATCAGTTCAATACCAACGTCACAGGTTCAAACTCAAGAAACAGTATTTATCCCCCTCTATCAATATGTACTCAAATATATATATATAACCCGAACACTAACCCATGTGTTAAAAAAAGTGCTAAAAACTCTTAATCGATTAACCAAACACAGTTCATATATGTGAGAAATAATAATCACAAAACACAGTGATTAAACGGAGGAAAGCTATTCTGGATACGATACACTCGTAACCAAACAGACCCAATTAGTTTCGTTTCCTTTACTTTCCTCAGCGATTGGCAGCTTCATCTTCCTCCTTCCACATCTCCACCCAATTCTTCTCCACTTGCTCCCATCCAAACAGGCTACCTTCTTCCTCCGGATCCAAACACGCCGACAAAGCCCCATAAGCAATCCCCAACGCCGAAGCGCCAAACGTCACAAAAATCGTCAAAAACGGCACCCAAATCGGCACTTCCCAAACGCCGTTCTCTTTAATCGCCTCCAAAATCTTCAGCAATGTAACGCCCAATGCTAACGGAGCTCCCACGAACGTCAAGATCCTCGTTATGATCCTCTTCGCTACGGCCTCTGGAATTTCGTCGTCGTCGTCGCCGCCGTTGGTTTGGCCGGAGAGCTTTTTCGCGGCGGCGGATTCTGTGTCTTTCGCCGGAGAATTACCGGGGAAGCCTTTGGCGTTTGGTTGGATTTGGGCTCGGGATGTTTTTGTGGGAATTTTGAGATTGTTTGGGGTTTTCGAGGCGTTGATTTGGTTTGTTTGATTCTTCCATGGCGGTGGTTTTGAGCGGTGGAGAGGTTGGTGAAAGGAACACACCAGAGCTTTCATGGCGGCTTTGATTTTGGTTTTGGTTCTGTTTGTTTTGTTTTATCGCCGGAAATCTTATCCGAAGAACCTTTTTTGTGAGGTGGACGGTGGTGTTTCAGTTTTCATTTTTCATCATCCTAAAAATATATTTTTCATATTATTTAGATTTTTTTATAATATCAATGGGATTGAATTTTATCACTGATAAAGAATTATGCTCTGTATTGATTAATTTTTATCACTAATAAAAAATTATGTATTATAGATGAATTATTTTAAAAATTATGGTATAAATATAATAGAAGTAGGGGTGTTCACATTTTATCCAAAAACCGAATCGACCGACCAAAACCGACCGAATCAAGGTCGGTCGGTCGGAAAATTTTCTAAAAAAATTAAATTATAAGAGTAACATCCATGGTTTTTCAATGAAAAATATTTGTTTTTTTTTTAAAAAAAAACCCCTTAACCGATCGACCCGACCGACCGTCAGTCGGAATTCTCGATTCAAAAAAAATTTCGGTTTTTATTATTAGAAAACTGATATGTCGTTTATCGATGTCGGTTTTCTCCAAAAAACAACCTCGACCGAACACCCCTAGGCAGTAAATTCTCAAAAATATATTTTTCATATTAAATAATTACAATTTATTTAGATTTTTTATAATATATTTATTATTATTATTATCGTAAGATTTATCGATGTTTTTGCTCTTTTTTAACAAAAGAATTTGTAGTGGGCCATAAATTAGGTGCACCTGCATGTCATCAAAATACTGTAGGTTCATACTCAGAATTTTTAATATATAATTTTACTTTTAAAATGTCCTTTTTATTACTTGAGATAAACTTCTCATTAATTTGAGGCTAAATTTTATATAGGTATATTCATGAACATTTATTAAAAATACTTCTATTCTTTGGAAATTGCTATAGATATATCTTAGAATATTGGAATTTCTTTTTTATAATTTATGTTTTAATTTCTAGACTATAGCATCGAGATATATCATTTATTAGAAGTAAGAAGAGAGTCACTTGAGAAATTAATCCTCAAACTTCGACGCTCAACTATTGTGTGCTTCACATAGGGGAACAAGAATATGTCTTCAATTTTTTTTTTTTTTAAGTGATTAAAAATTGCAAGTAATATTGCAATTTTGAAAGTATTTTTTAAATATTTCATACAAGTAAACGAGTTCTTTTTGCGTATATACATTGTATTAAATAAGGGAAAATAGGCTCTATGATCCATCTGGCTGCCTCAGCTTCTCATACGATTTCCTTGAAACCTAAAAGGCAAAAGAAAATACAATTCACAAGATTATGATTCACCAATATTATAAGAAAATTTAGAAGCTAAATATATATTTTATTTCCTAATATTTGGATTATTTTTTCAATACAAGTTCCTAGTCCATGAAGTTTCAATTCAATCAATTTTATATTTCAACATTTTCAATTTAGCTCTCATTATCATTAAATGTTAAAATTGAATGATAATAAATTTGTATAGAATTTGCCAACACGAGCAATAGCTCAAGTGATATTAGTGTACATCTTGTGATGTTGAGGTCATAGGTTCAAATCCCCCCACCTCTAATGAGAAAGAAACATTAGTCAATTAGTAACCATGAGATTACATGTTATGATCCTCCTTCCCCTCAATATTGTTGTATAAAAAAAACCTCTTTTGAGTTTGGAGTTTCAAAGCCTCGTGCCTCTTTTTTTTTTTTTTTTTCATTTTGTAATCAAGAATCAGAGCTTTGCTCCAGTATATGCTCAAAAGTCTATGTCCACCCCAAGGCTCAAACTCATAAGACAACTAGGGATTTTACCATTAAACTTATTCGTGAGTTTCGAACTTGGAACCTCCAAAAAAGAGAGTGCCTCCCATTTTTTTTTTTTTGGTTTGGAAATAAGGATAACCATGCCCGTCTCTAGGCCAGGCACCAGAGACATTGAAGGAGTAATGTCACAAGTGAATCTCGAACCTAGGACCTTTAGGGGAGCATACCCTCAAAGCCCTAGTCTTCAACCACTGCACCACCCGTCGGGGACAGAGTGCCTCCCATTTGTTGTACTAAAAAAATACCAATACCTTATGGGATGGAGATGAGGCAGAAAGAGGAGGAACAGGGGATGGAGTTGGAGAAGAGTGCAAGTAATTGGTAGGGGAAGAGGACAAAGCTGGTGGTGTAAATGGTGACTGAATCTGTGGAGGAATTGGAGAATGATTGTATGAATAAGAAAGTGGGGAAGCTACTGGTGACATCCATCTCATATGGGGTGATCCTGATGTTGATCTCCTTACTCTCATATTCACTTTCAAGCTGTATTTTTTCATACACCAAACAAAAATATGTGAGATTTGTAGTGTTCTGTACTGTAATGTGATTTCTAAACTGAGAAATGAAAATAATTTAGAAGTTACTTGTTATGGACAGCAACATATTCATCTGTCTCATCCAGTATCTCTTCCTTCACAAATGCCAACAACACAGACAGAGAGAAGATTCAGATATTGTAACTGACTGATGCATATAAGCCTTCAACAACTACAGTTCCTTGTTTTATAATCTAAGGGCTCGTTTCATAACCTTGTTTTTTTTAAAAAAAAAAATCGGGAAATCGGAGCTTCGCTCTCCTATACCCAGGGCACCACTGGCCCCTAGACTGTGGCACAGAGATACTTCGAAGAGTATTCTAGTTTAAGCGCTTTCCAACGGTCTCGAACCAGGGATCTCTCAAGGAAGCATGCCTTGAAGTCCTCTGCCTCAACCACTGGACTGTCCCTTGGGGACCGTTTCATAACCATTAGTCCATTATAATTTTGGTTTTCCATTAAAGAAATTATGGAGGTTTGTTTGGGGCAATGAGAATATTAAGGCAAAAAATTTCCTTATCGACAATCATTCCTCTCATAATTATAATCTATTTCCTCCATAATTACTATTCATTCCCCCATAAGCACTATTTATTCTTCTCACAATCATATTTCATTCTCCCCATATTAACAAACTTTTTATTCTTCTCACAACCGTGTATCATTCTCCCCATATTAACTATTTTGCTCCCCTATAATCATTCACTATACAACAAAGGTAATGATTCTCCCATAATCATTCTTTGCACCCAAACACAGATAATGATTCTCCATAATCATTCCCTACATCCTAAACACATGTAACGATCTCCCATAACCATTTCATTCACCGTGAACATACTTAATCATTCTTTCATGTGTTCTCATTCTTATTCCCCCATAATCATTTTCATTCTCATTCTTCTTGCCCTAAACGTTCCCTATGTTTACTTCCTTCAATTTCTATAATATGATTTTCAACTGTACTTTTATGGGTTCGGGGCATATTGTTCAGAATATGTATAATTTTGATTTAGCACGAAATTGAGTCATTTGTGTTGAATCGAACATCTTTTGTTGGTCAACATGCAGCAACATATAAGAATTGACCATATCATGAAATCTCATAGTGTATCCATCCACAACAAAAAAAAACCAAACCTGTAAAAGTTCTTCCATGACATCCTCCAGTGTTATGATACCAACAACATCTTCATCAAAATCTGGCATTGACTTTACATTGGTATCACTACCAACATTAGAATAAATACTCCTTATCTGCAGCTTAACATGTCCCAACTCTGTCTCAGTTCTCGGTGCCATGGTTTCGAGTTCTGATTTGTTAAAATCCACAGTTGTCGAATCTACGAATATATGAGATCAATATCTCTTTTTGATGATTATGGTAACAATAATATCTAAGCCAAAGACAAAACCTGCAGGCTCTTTGAGATCCTTGTGGTTCTTAATGACAACAGCCATATGACTGTGTCCTTGTTGGAACAGGTTCAATATATCATACAGAGGTAAGTTCTCATGGACCCTGCATCAAAATTGAAATATTTTCTTGATTTATGGAGTTATTATATTGCATCCACTAATGACATTATGAAATTGTAACTTAAATTCTTTAGAAATTTTGAAGATAAAAGTCTAGACATCCAACATTTTTACCTGGGAACCTTTCTGATGGTGAGATTTCTGATGGGAGTCTCATCCTGTGGATGAAATTTGATCAGATTTTTAACCTGCAGCGAAATGAAGATGTTTATCTAACTGTGAATCTTATTATGACCGTACAATACGTATATTAAAATTACAGATAAACAAGAAAGTATACATATATAACATTGTCCTCAAAGTAAGAGGTGGTACATCTACTTTTAGTAGTAGTTTTTACAAACTATCAACAAGAAATGCTTAGAACAGTATAAAGACAAATATAAAATAGAATGGTGCACGGTCCCAAAGGGATGGCCTCCGTGGTAGAGGATTAAGGCCTACAAAAGCATACTCTCTTGAAGGTCTCATGCTCAAAATCTACAAGTGAACTTAATTGTATAATTCTCTTGTTGTTTTCCAAATCCGAGTATATCAGAGACCTTACAATTTAATGCTTAGAACGTACCAAAATAATGCCAATGATATTCGTTGGATGTCCCGAGTATATTGGAACTCGACTATGTCCTTTTCTTAAAATAAGCTCCATGGTTTTCCTTAAAATAAGAAGAAAAAATGTCAGTCAAACAAGTTCAAAATTAGATTCATTAAATTTAACAAACCATTAATTAAGGGTAGATGCATACTCATCAAGTATGGAATTTATATCAAGTGAAAACAATTTTGATAAAGGGGTCATAGCATCTTTGGCAGTTTTGAGTGTCATATCCAGAGCTCCAGTGATTATGGTTGTTTCTTCTTGAGTCAGTTCTCCACCTTTGCCTGCCTGAGAGAGAAATTAAGATATGGATTTGTTTCCTCAAACAAATTAAATTTTAGCTCATACATTTGAAAACATTACAGGGCCTTTAGTTTCTTTTTTCTTAAATTACAAATTTCGTAGTTTAAAGAAAGTTAGAATTTAGTCCTATTTACAACTTAGAAGGACTTTATCAAACCATACCAATAAGAACAAAATTCTAACTTTTAGAAATTAGAGACTAAATTTATAATTTCAACTTCTTTTTCCAAAAAAATAAATAATTACTATCTTGAACCAACCTTGTTTCCATGCATATCCACAAATGTTTTGAGTTCTGCCCTTCTTAAAAGTGCAGAGTGCCTGTTGCCCAGAAGCCAATCCAATATCTGTCATTCACAATTAGAAAGCTCATTTTCTTTTTGAGTAAAATGCAAGCAACAAAATTTTGCAACTTTATATCTTATTATTTTCCTTTCAGTTCATTGTATTCATAACAATCTCAATTTTTTTTCCACTCACAACCATTCATTATTCTGTTAATGGAATAAACTTCAATAGAACTTAGAAGTAGTGCCACAATCAACTAAATCCACATGAAAGCTGTGAAGACATGGTGTATGCAAAAACTTAGGTTCATGTTGGAATCTTATGATACATTCACCTATAAATGTTTCCAAGTACTTAACATTTTTCTAGGCCTTAAGTTTGTTATAGATACTTCTGGTGCTAATTTTAACAAAAATTAATTACTTTTACTTCCAAACTTAGTTTTTTTTTTCAAGGAAAGCTTCCAAACTTAGTTGAAGTTATAGATCTTGTTGTTGCTATTCATATTTATATTGGGTGATCAGATGATTTTTTAAAATGTTCTATGGGTATTTATAAAAGATGTTAGAAATATCGGTTACTCCTCAATATCCATGTTGACCTCTTCGATTAATGGATGTATCGAAAAATATTTTAATCCTTGTGCACAACATGATATTACCTTACTGATGGGGTAAGACAAAGGGAAGAGGACTAAGAGAAGCACCCGAACAAAGACGGACAACTTCGCACCGACACTCAATCCGTACCTTGAACAAATAGCTTGAGGAATGATCTGTGGAGAAAAGAAGCAGACCCCATAGGTAATATGCAATTATTCTATCAAATACCATATATTATGAAGAAAGAAGTTTACTAGTTTCAGAGAATTTACCTCTCCAAAAGTAAGTATGAGAGTGACTGATATCACAATAGCACCCCAAGCTGGGAGAAGTGCATCAATGAAGATAGGCAAGGCCTTAGAATGGTAAGAAAAGAAAAAACTACAGTAAAAATCTTTTGAAGAAGTTATACAAATTTAACTTTTTAAAAAAATGTTAGGTCAATATAGGATATTGAAACAGTACCTCCATTGCCATAGCATTGCTTATGAGAAGTGTACAAAGAAGTAAATGTTGGTTCTTTACTATGGGCAGAATCTTAGCTACAAAGTACAAAAAATGTGAAATGTGGATTACAAGGAATGCAGTTGGAAGTGCAAAAGTCTTTCTACCAACAATATGGTTGAATAAAATGAAGTGCAAACTGGCCATCAAAATCTAAGGTAGTTTGATAACAATTTCGACCCCGTGTGATAACCATTTGGTTTTTTGTTTTTGAGATTTAAGCTTATTTTTACTCAAATTTCAAATTTCCTATCATGTGTTCCATCTTTCCTTAAGAAAGTATGTGAATGGTAACCAAATTTCAAAAACCAAAACAAGCTTTTGGAAGCTACTTTTTTTTGTTTCCAAATTTTGGTTTGGTTTTTAAAACCATAGATGAGATGTAGATATCCAAGTAAGAAAAAACATACGGTGAAGTAATTGTTGTAAGCTTAAATTTCAAAAACCAAAAACTAAAAACAAAGGCTCCGTTTGATAACCATTTGATTTTTTGTTTTTGGTTTTTGAAATTTTAGCTTATTTTGATACGTTTTGGGTTATAAAAATAGGAATAATATAGGGGTATTTAGACAATTACTTGGGAAGAAAGTTAGAGGAATATGAATATAAATAGAGGTAGTGGGAAGGGAGAAAGATATCAAGAATATTGTAACCATTTTGGTATTGGGCATGAGAGAGTGTTCTCAAGATGGGAGGTTCAAGTTCCTATCAAATACTTGGTTAGTTTGTAGTCTTTTATCTTTTATATTTCAATATATTATTCGGGTTTTAACTTTTAGCACGGTTCGGATCATATTTTTACTCATATCTCCTACAATGCGCTCCATCTTTCTTACTATGTATCTTAACTTTTCTTAAGAAAGTATGTGAATCCTAACCAAATTTCAAAAACAAAAACAAACTTTTGGAAGCTACTTTTTCTTGTTTCCAAATTTTGGTTTGGTTTCTACAAATATAGATAAGATGTAGATATCCATGTAGAATAAAACATATGCTATGGTAGTTGTTGTAGGCTTAAATTTCAAAAACCAAAAATTAAAAACAAAATGATTATCAAGTGGGGCCTAAATGGTTATCAAACATGGCTTTCTTTGTTCTGTTTTTGAAAATCATGTTTGTTTTCTCACATTTGGATTCCTATCCAAATTTCAAATTCTAAGACTTATTTTAAAAGTTATTTTTTAGTTTTATAAACGTGACTAGAATTTCGAAAATACTGGCAGGAGGTAAATAATAAAACAAATAAGCTTACAAGTAACAGTATTATATGAAAGTGTTTTTCTTTTGGAAATTGGAGATCAAAACTTCGCTTCAACTATGGGTAACCACACCCGTCCCTAGGTCATACACCAAGAAACATTGAAGGAATGGAAACACGAGAGGAGTCTACAAATTAATGTCAAAGGTGAGTCTCGAGCGTGAGACCTTGAGGAGAGCACACCTTCAAAACCCAAGCTTTCGACCACCGTGCCACCCCTTAGGAATATGAAAGTCAAAACTTAAAAAAACCAAATGGTTATCAAATGGATATAAAAATTTTAATTTTATGTTTATTTGAAATTTTGCCATATGTTTGTTTCTCCAACAAGTGCGTGTAAGTTATGAAGTCGTCGATGCAAACACGGAATGAATTGCTTAACCAGAGAGAGGGATAAGGGAGCTAGCAAGTACTCCAAGCTTACCTGCATTTTTTTGATCGTCTGGCCGGCCAGACTTGGCAAGGACCTCGAGATCAACCAAGCTGAGCGACATAAGTCCAAGCGTAAGACCCGACATAAGACCAGCAAAGGCAACCAAACCTACACATATCAAAAGATACATCCAAAACCTTGGCTCACAACATGGAACATCACTTGCAGCCATCTCTTTATTTGTTAATGCAAAGCTATATGAAGTTCAAACTTTTGCTTAAACAAAAATTATTTGAGGTAAACATGAAAGAATTGCGGCTACTTATAGAACTTGCTAAAAACACAATGAAGTAATCAAATAGAGCAGAGAAAAATTCCAAACACCAAAATGACAAAAGAAGAGAATCTATGACATGCAAGAACAAACTGCCCCCAAGAGACTTGGCCCTTTGAAATTATAAAGAATTTGAGTAGAGACAATACCATAGCACCAAATGACCTAATAAAAAAGTAGAAAGTGGAAGCTTAATTATGGAAAGTGATGTGGTTACACTCAGGCTTTCAGCTGATATGCTTGTCAATAATTCAATTGAAAATGCAATAAAATTTATGTTGTGGGATTCACTTTATGTACTTGTTTCTTAATAGTTAGTGTGTTAGTTATCTTCTGTTTCATCCAATAAAATAATATAATAGGTGGTTGAAATTGTTGTGCTGCTAAATTTTCCCACATCGGGGAATTTCATAAATTTCCACCTCCCACTTTGCTATATATACATATTGCATTTCACTTTGAGAAATGCACAGCAAGAATTAAGAATTCTATCATTCTTATTTTTAAATTTCTTTTATATTAATTTCTAATTGAATTTAGAAATTAATTTTGGTGAGTTCAAATATTTGGGTGTATTGGGATTTTAGTGAGTGTTTGAGTGTACTCTTTTGTAATCCCGTTTGGAACTCTAATGGAATATTCTTGCCGTCTTCGTCCGTGGATGTAGGCTTCGTCCGAACCACGTAAGATCTTTGTGTTATTGTTGCTTTTCTTTATTTACTCCACTTATTTATTTTAGCTATTGCCATAATTTAAATCTAGTTTATTTCCGCTGCATCGATATTAAGTGGTATATGTGAAGATCGAGTAATTTTATCAACAAGTGGTATCAGAGCTTGGTTGGTTTGTTTGAGCTTGAATTGTTATTATTGTTTCGTTTGGTTGTGATAATTTTGATATGACAACTGTGAAACATCATATACCGCTTTTGGATCGCAATACTAGATTTTCATTATGGCAAGCTAAAATGCGGGCAGTTCTTGTCCAAATGGATTTAGAAGAAGCTTTATTGAGGATTTCTAAAATGCCAGCTTCTTGGACTCAAGAAGAAAAGAAAAGCAAAGATCGTAAGGCTCTTAGTTTAATACATCTGCATTTGTGTAATGAAATTTTGCAAGATGTTTAGAAAGAAATAAGTGCTGCTGGTTTATGGTTAAGGTTAGAACAGATTTGCATGACAAAAACTTTAACTACAAAATTGCATTTGAAGCAGCATTTATTTTCTTATCATATGGATGAAGGATCATCCTTGAATGACCATTTAGTTGGTTTTAAAAAAATTGTCTCTGATTTAGAATCTATGGAGATTAGTTATGATGATGAAGATTTGGCCTTGATTTTGTTGTGTTCTCTACCTCCCTCGTATGCAAGTTTTAGAGATACGATTTTATATAGTCGTGATACTCTCACTTTAAATGAAGTTTATGATAGTTTGTTTAATAAAGAAAAAATTAAACATATCACTGGTAGAGGTGAGAGTTCTGCCGAGGGGTTAATAGTTCGGGGGGCAACACACGAGAAGAAAAATGATGGCGATCAGAGAAATCGGTCAAAATCTAAAAATAAAACTTGCAATTATTGCAAGAAGAAAGGTCATGTTATTTCTGAATGCTACAACTTACAGTATAAGAATCAGAGAACCTCTGCATTTCAAAAGGGTAAGCAACCTGAAAGCTCCAGTCAGGCTGGTATTGTTGAAGATGCTGATAGTGATGGTGATCTCCTAGTTGCTTCTGATGACAAGATAAAATTTGATGATTGGATTCTTGATTCGGGATGTTCATTTCATATGTGTCCCAATAGGGACTGGTTTTCAACATATGAATCAACCTCAAAAGGCACCGTATTGATGGGAAATAATACTTCTTCTAAGATATTTGGTATTGGAACAATCAGAATCAAGATGTTTGATGGTGTTGTCAGAACACTTTCTGATATGAGACACATTCCTGATTTGAAGAGAAATTTAATCTCTTTAAGTACTCTTACGACACGAGTGCGAGTTCACTCAAAGGTGGAGCTTTGAAAGTCAGAAAAGGCGGTTTGTGATTTTGATAGGATGAGAAAACTTCATCAATTTTTATGCAATACAAGGTTCTCTCATGTATGGGTGATGTAGCGCTTTCTACACCTTCATTATCTAATATGATGACTAAATCTCTTCCACCAAGCAAATACAAGCATTGCTTAAGTTTGGTGGGTGTTTGCAATTTCTAAATTACTTAAAGTTGGCGAAAACGACTAAAGTTATTCATTTGGCGTTTGGATCATTTAGCATCAAGGTGGAGATTTGTTGTGCTGCTAAATTTTCCCACATCGGGAATTTCATAAATTTCCACCTCCCACTTTGCTATATATACATATTGCATTTCACTTTGAGAAATGCATAGCAAGAATTAAGAATTCTATAATTCTTATTTTTAAATTCCTTTTATATTAATTTCTAATTGCATTTAGAAATTAATTTTGGTGAGTTCAAATATTTGAGTGTATTGGGATTTTGGTGAGTGCTTGAGTGTGCTCTTTTGTAATCCCGTTTGGAACTCTAGTGGAATAATCTTGCCGTCTTTGCCCATGGATGTAGGCTTCGTCCGAACCACGTAAGATCTTTGTGTTATTGTTGCTTTTCTTTATTTACTCCATTTATTTATTTTAGCTATTGTCATAATTTAAATCTAGTATATTTCCGTTGCATCGATATTAAGTAGTATATGTGAAGATCGAATAATTTTATCAACAGAAATGAGGATATCATTTTTATATGAAAGGTTCTGCATAAAAATTTCTCCTCCGTACAACATTCATTGGAAGAAATAGTGTTTATAAACTTAATTTTTAACAGAGAAAAAGGTCAAAAGGTTATTTAATGGGCTTAAGATGAACGATTCTCATAGAACTAATTTTTTTTTTTTTTTTTTGAAACAAGGGTAATCACCCATCCCTAAACCAGACACCGGGAGACATCAAAGGAATGGAGACACGGGAGGTGTCTACAAATTAATGTCACAGTCGGTTGAGTTTCGAACCTGGAACCTTGAGGGGGATTCCCATAAAACTAATTTCAGTAAGATTTTCCATATTTTCATCCAATTTGATGATAAATACAGACCTCCCACAGCAGAGTTGAGGGAGAACGTAGAAAGCAAGTACTGAAAAGTTAATTCATGGTAAGTTTCCATTCTGAAAAGGACGAAGCTAAAACCTTATTACAATGCAGCATTTGTTATCTCCTGATCGATTTATAGAACACTTCGATGATTCTGATCTGCTGAGAAGATCTTCCAATATGATCTCCTTGAAATCTGTTCAACAATATGTTAAATTTAAGGAATTTAGGACATGTTTTTTTTTTAGAAACAACGGTAATCACGCCTGTCCCTAGGGTAGGTATCGTAGACATCGAATGAGTAATATTACAGGTGAGTCTCGAACCTGAGATATTGAAGGGAGCATACCTTCAAAGCTCAAGTCTTCAACTGCTGTGCCACCCCTTGGGACGAATTTAGGACATATTTGGAATGACTTTCTTATAGCTCAAAGCCTTCTTAATGATTTTCAAGCATTTGAAAAGTCATTCCAAACAGATCATTATGATTCCAAAAACACATTTTTAATTGATTGGCCCAGATAGTTTTCTTATTAGATCGTTTTCTCAACACATTATTTGCCTTCTTTTTCATCAAAATCAAATAAAATTGCATCAATCCCTGGGCCTTTATTATTATTTTTTTACTTACTATTCTTCATTTTTTAGGCTGACTATTCTGTGTTGGGAGATTCCTTCTAGTATTGGTGTAGTTTTCCATTGATAACTGAAAGTAAAAGAAAAAGATTCTGATGATGATCTTCTTGAAGCCTGTAGTTCAATTTTTGTTTTGTAGAAGAGAAGAAAAATAAACTATATGAATCAAATGCTTCATAAACAAAAACAATAATTTAAGAGGGATTCAATGCTCACATGCCATGGAGATAAATATGATCTGTTTCACCAACTATAGCTTCCTGGATAACAGACAAAATTCATCAAAATACCAATTTGGATACTAATTACTACCTATAAAAGTTTGCCAAATAATACCCTATGAAGCATGGACACGGACACGAGAAACGGATACTGACATGACAGAACATGAGGATACACCATTTTTTTAAAAATTAGGACACAAATATAGTTAGGATACATTAGTTTTTTTTTTAAAGTAAACATGTAAATTTAGTATAAAATACTAAATGTACTCTACTAAAAAACATATAATGGAAAGTTAATTAGAATGGAACGTCGGTTAGGCATGCTACTGTGGGAAATGGCAGCAAACGAGTATTTTAGAAGATGAACACGAAATTTTTCATGAAGAAGACAAAAAGATGGCTGGTTTTTTTTTTTTTTTTGCGAGAAATGAGAGAATGGTTGTTTTGTTTTCCTTTACTTTTTTATTATTTAGTTAATTATAACATTATGTTTTTTTTTTATTTCCGAGCATTTTAACATTTGGGATAAAAGATCACACACATTTACGAGATGTGTCCAAGCTGTGTTCGATGATTAAAAATAATAATAATAATAATAAATAAGGATGGTCTGAGTAGTGTCCGATAGAGATTCATTCCCTATTTTGAAGTGTTCGTGCTCGATAGATAATAAATTAGGAAGTGATCTTCAATAATGTAAATAATTTCCGTACAAACACGAAAGATTACTTACATTTCTCCATAGTATGATGCCGATTACTTCCTCTTCCATAATCCATACAAAGGATTCAAGTGTGAAGCAGCAATTCCCGTTGACGGAACGGGAATTGGGTTCCGTTGTGTATGAGATGGAAATTCTAACCCTGTGTAAATGTAAATCGGCCATTCAATTTGTTCATTTTTTTTCATTGCAAATAGAGAATAACGGATCGGAATCTTCTGAGATACTGCTTTTTGAAACGGGTTTTACCCGAGTTGGTTTGTGTTTAATTGGAACTATAACTTTTAAAATTGTGTTTTATTTATTTTTTTAAGAGAAATTGTATTAGATAAATTACAAATATAAACCATTTTTAAAATACTTGTATTCGTTGTTATTAATACATTTTAATATAATATTAGTATTGATATCGATGATCATGGTTACAAATTTTTTTTTTAAGTTATCATATTTGTATTATTTTCTAAATTTGACTAATTTTATAGTTTGCCTTTCCATTATTGTTCAAAGTTTCAAAAATAAAAGTTATAACTACAAATGTCTTAATTTCTTATATTCTTTAAATAAAAAAGGACTAAAATGAGAGTTTTAAAATTAAGGTTGACATTGGATTCTTTATATAATTTTCTTGCTTTATCACTTACTTTTCTACAAACATTTTTATAAACTAAACCACAATTTGAAATCCAAAAAGAAGTGTCTATCAAAATATTCATAAAATAAGTTGTCTACTAGTTCGTTCAATTATCTTTCCAAATCATATTAACTCCATCATAAGGGATAGAAATGTAAATTAAATATAGACATATTCAAAGTTTTCGTTTTTAAAGTTAGGATATAAATTCACCAAAACAAAACGAGCTGAGTGAGAGGAAGGGAGGCAAAGTTCCATTTTTTGAAGCAAAGTTACCCACGCCCGTCCCTAGGCCAGGTACCGGAGACATCAAAGAAACAATGTCACAAGTGAGTTTCGAACCCAGGACTTTGAAAAAGGCATACCTTCAAAGCCTAAGTTTCAACCACTACGCCAACCCTTGGGGGCAGAGGTGAAGTTCCATGGCAGGCTTACCATTCCACAGTTTGCATTAGTAAATTATGATTGAAAGATTAGTTAACATTTCTCATCTAATATATTATTATATAATATGGAGTTTCCCCTAAAAACTAATTAGTAATACCAAGAGTAACCAACTTCTCACCTTTTAATGTAGAACAAAGGTTACAAGGTACCTCCAGCATGCCCCCTTCAAGATGGTATCACAAATTATGAGGACTAAAATATTCATTTTGACCAACTCATTCGGGTCGAAATCAAATACTCGATTGGATAAGGTTCAAATTACTTACTTGATTCAAATTGAAGTTGGAGGGAAAAATAATCCACATGGAGCTCGGATATTATATTAGATAAAATAGAGTTTCACCTCAAAACCAATTGATAGTAAGGGGAGTAACGCATATCTCTTGTATAGATATTAGAGACTTCTCACCTTTCCAACGAAGACAAACTTCACGAGACAAGTATCTATTTCATGATGGCTAGTTAATACACTAGAAGAAAAATATCATTACTACTTTATCACTCAAACAAGCAAGCGCTTGAAGTCAAATTAAATGGCAGCGTAAAACAGCAGCAAAAGAGAGCTTTTAAGGGAGGCCAATTGACAATAATTGAAGAATGATTGCTCATTTGCAATCACCAGATCCATAATATAATGAATTAACAATTTAAAATCAAATTTACCTATTTCCGTTCGGCGCAAAAACATTAAAGATTGGACCTGAGAAAACCCAACTCACACCCATAATTAGAGATTGTAATATGGGGAGCGAAGGCTTACAAGGTTTTAACACTCATTTTGGTGAGTTTGTTTCATTTTTTGAGGTTTTGAATGAATTCTCGGAAATAGCAAGTCGTTCAATTGTTTTTCTGCACTGAATTCTGAGGTTGCCTGCACACATAAATTAAACAATTATATTAAAGACAGATAAGAATACTACTTTTCCCCTATATTTTGAGATGTACCCTCGGGCTGTTTGTTTGACATAATTAGGTAGGATTTAACTTAAGGAGTTAGATTGAGAAATTATGTTGAGTAGTTAAAAATTGAGTTGTAGTGAAAAAATTTGTTTAGCTGTAGTTTTTGTGTAGACGAATTAAAGTCAAAACCTTGTTTGGATGTAGATTTAAAATGAGTAATTATTTTTAGTAGTTAAAAAAGAAATGATTAAAATTGAGTTATTTTGATTGATTTGAAAGGAATGATTGAAAATGAGTGGTTAGAAATGATTCAGTAATTATAAATGAATGATTAAAAATGAATTGTTAGAAATAAGAGTTATTTTTAAAAGTAAAAATGAGGAATTGGTAAAAACTCGTTTGGATATAGGTTTTCGATGAGTTAATAAATCTTAAAACTAAATCCTACATAAATATGCCAAACAAACAGCCCCTCAATTAGCTTCTTATTTGTAAATTTCATAAATATGTTTACATTGAATCTTCTTTGCATTAAAATTATTATTATTAGGAATTTTTCATGAATAATAAAAAAGGAAAAGAAATTATGGATATCAAAATTTTTTAAAAAATATCTAATATAATTCAGTCAATTAAATTTGGCTTCAATCAACTTAAATGGATGGTTTCAAGTAAAACTAATAAAAATGGATTGAAAGTTCAAGTAAGCTTAAAAGGTTATTATAATTAGAATAATGATGCCAAAATTTGTTTTCTGCAACTTTTTTTTTAATATTATTAAACTAATTTTTTTTAATAAAACTGAATTTCAAATTTATCATAGGAAATTTTTTTAAAATTGGACTTTTGAAAATATCAAAAACAAAACGAAACGAACTTTAAGTTTTAAATTCAAACATTGTATATATTTCAAGACTTCCCTCCTAAGCACGGCAGAGCCAAAAGAGGGCAAGTTTTTCTAAGATTAAATAAAATATGTTTCAAACTTATATCACCAATAAGTTTTCTAAGATTAAACAAAATATGTTTCAAACTTGTATCACCAATAATTTAAGAGAAAAAAATGTTAAAAGCTTTTGTATTTGCAGATGCATGGCTGCCAATAGCTTCTAAAGAAATCCTAATTCCTACCTACTAGTTAACGACCAAGACTAAACAGGAGAAGAGCAAGAAGAGGGGAAAACAGTAGTCTAAGAAACGAACGAATAGTCAACTTACTCGTGTATCGAATGAAAACCGCAATGTTTGGACCTGAGTTCCGGAACAAACCCTCACGTCAAATCCAAGTGAATCTATACCATTCATTACTGCCTCCTGCAAGTATTCAATGAAGACCAATGGCCTAAATCATCAACCTATTATTGAAACTAGAATGGAAAATGAAGAAACTACAAGAGCTAGAGAAGGATTGGACCTTAGGGAAACTTTATCGTTATAAATTTTGAAATCGAAAATTCATCCGAAAACAACTCGAAATTGAGAACTTCTGTGAATTCTATTATAGCCAATGTTCAAATGAAGGAACGAACCAAAAGTAGTTTTATCTCTATAATACAGCAACATCGCAGGGTACTTGCCTTCTGTATGACACTATTTATATATATATAGAAAACAAAAATATTTTTATTGATTGCCAGAAGTGAGGGAAGTAGCCTTTATAAGCTTTTTTTTTATAAGAAACAAATAGTTTCGTTGATAAATGAAAAGTTACAAAAGGTCAGATCATGTTAATTACAAAAAGCTATGCCAATTAGACAAAAGTGTAGAAAAACTATAAGTAGTCTTTATAAGCTGCTACTAATTTGGTAGCTTTTTAAGATGATCCCAGCTTTGAAAAAAAAAAGAAAAAAAACTATATGAAACAACCATAAAATTAAGAAGTGTATGAAACAAATGAAACAGTAAGCACGCAATGGTTAGTTAAAATGCAAACGGTAGTCATAGAATAAAATACAAAAGAAGATTTAAATAAAACCAAGGTAAAATATAAGTTTAGTCCTCATAGTTTAAAAAATTAGAGTTTAGTCCTCATGATTTGAAAAATTAGAATTTAGTTCTTATAATTTTATAAAACCTAAAATATAGTCTTTATCGTACGTAATAGTAGGCAAATTAAATACATGGAAGCTCATTATTCATGCATAAATGATATGAACTCATAATTTCATCATTGAGACATGAATAACTAACTTTCAAGTACTTAATTTGCTATTGATTAGAAAAGACAATAACTATTTTTTAGGTTTTATCAAACCACAGGGACTAAATTCTAGTTTTTAAAATCATAGACTAAATTCTATATTTCTTCAAACCATAGGGACTAAACTCTAGTTTTTAAAACCATGATGATTAAACTCTAACTTTCTTCCAACTATAGGGACTAAACTTATATTTTACCCTAAAAACAATGAACAGAATGGTATTTTGAGACGTGTCATTTGGGAAAATGCAAAGTAATAATCCAGAGACTAAAACAAATATATTAATACAAATTTGCATAGTTTCTGATTTTAGGTAAGTTTATACATTACCTCAACCTGAATGCCCTTGCATCTCCAACAGAGAGATTTGAGCGCTTGAGTGGTTTTCTCTCCTCCTGCTCTCAAACGGGATAGAACTTTTTCTGCTGAATGCGCAATTGCATCAGGTTGAGCTTTCATTAGGTCTTCTATTTCAACATTGCTCTGAGAAGGTAAAGGAATGAATATTTGTCAGTACTCAGTAGCATCCAAAAACAGGTCCAAATAGACATATTAATATGGCAATATCATGATATGAAGGTAAAGTGGCTTGTATGTTTATATTTTCCATTGGCTATTGGCTATATATCCGCGAGCGTGCGCTCGATTATTCTCACGGGACAAACCACATGACTCTACAATATTTGATAAATTTATAGGAAATTAAATTCTAGGTAGGTGGACAACATGAACATCAAAACTTCTTGACCACTAGGTCAATCTATGCTGATACAGTCACGAGCAATGTATCTTATTTTAATTCTGATGCTGCAAGCAATACACCCCCACCATGAAAGAAAGAGATATGTCGTTAATTTCATAAACAGAAATTAAAACCATTAGTTTTTGAAAAAGTAAATCTACATGGCTGGAAATAGAAAGTCTAGACACGTATTACAGAAGGAAAAGCAAAAGGCGATTTCAAGCACGAGAAAGTTAAAAGATCGTAACAAGTTATGAACACTCAGATTAGGCCACTGAAGAGTGAGAGAAGAATTCAATCTCACAACAAGTGAATAAGGCAAGGTGTGTGATGTTGTTTCGAAAACATGCTTCAATGAGAAAAGGAAACCAATGAAAAACTGCAAAATGAAAACAGAGATCAGAGATAAAACATACTGGATGCGAATGTCCTGTAAATAGCTGAACTTTTATCATCTCCAACCGGTAAAATGAAGTCTCGCTTGTTGGAATATTATTATCCAATCCACCATCCTTGGATGAGCTAGATTCATGATTCTCAAGGCTCTCTTCAAGTTTCTGAGCCTCGTTTATGTCGCTATCACTAGAGTGACGGCTGGATAGATGTCTCTGGATAACAGTATGCTCTTCACTGAATGCAGGTCTTAAGACACCTTGAACCAATAAAGTTGCTGGGGGAAGCTCCATACAATCGATCGGATCATCTGATGCAGCCTAAAAAGAATACAAGAATTGAAAAGTTGATAACATGTAATTATAAAGTCTATGGATATCATATCAGCATAAACATAGTTGGACCAAAAATCGTTAGTTAATGTCTCACCCAATGTTTTTAAAAGCTCATGGCACAATAGCTCTAGGACTTAAGCACAAGGCATAAAAAAACGCATATTTATTTTGTGGCCTATTATATATATGAACATTCATAAAGATGAGATATAGCATAGTTAGAATAGAAATATAACAAAATAAACTCTCTAGATTAGTAAGTGTTATTATTATTATTATTATTATTATTATTATTATTTTATATTGTGCCTGTCTAGGTCAACTTGTGCGCACTTCGACTAATGACACGAGATATACCATCTGACCCTACAACATTTGAATGTCAAGAAAATTCGTAGGAAATTAATTCCTAGGTAGTTGGCTATCATGGATTTAACTTATCACGTCTGAGCTCCCCAAGGCTTCCTGACCACTAGGCCA
The DNA here is from genome assembly GCA_036507275.1 of Sicyos edulis. Lineage (NCBI taxonomy): Eukaryota > Viridiplantae > Streptophyta > Magnoliopsida > Cucurbitales > Cucurbitaceae > Sicyos > Sicyos edulis. The sequence continues at coordinate 747,357 of CM071858.1, read as the reverse complement.
CTTCATGATGGTTAATAAATATAATTTTTTTAGTTAATAAAAACAATAACAAAAAACTGACCGCAAGGGCCAATAAGAGCAATGCCTCAATGACATCAATATAGACCCAACGACCAATAGGTCATGGGTTCAAATCCTCATCCCCAAATTGTTGTAATCTAAAAAAAAAAAAAAAAAAAAAACGGACCAGAAGGATTTTTGCTTCAGAAATAGTCAAACTTTTTTATTTTACAATTAATTATAGGATGGTGCACACTTTTTATCTGAGGTGCTCAAGGCACAGAACAACACGTTTGACCTGTGCTTTGAGCCTGAGCGAGTACCTCTGAGAGCTTGTTGGCAAATTGCATTGGATGTGAAGAACGCATTGTGTCCAGTTTTGCCCAATCTCCTATTGACTCGTCTGAGTCATTTGGATCATCTTCATCATCTACGACAGAAACCCAGTCCTGCAGAATGGAAAAACCTTCAAGTCCAAACTAAAGAAGCAGAATCCAACAATAATACTTTTTCTTTAAATTAGAGAGACCGCATCAAATTCATCATCGGCATCATCCTCGTCCTCGTCCTCGTCATCTTCATCTTCATCATCCCCATCATCTCCTCCATCGTTAGTAGCCCCATCATCAATCTCTTCAAATCCAAATTCAACTTCTGATGGACCAAACAATTCGATCTCATTGATCATTTCCATGGTATCGAGGCCAATAAGTACTTGCTGCATCATTAACGCCATCAATGCAAACCGTATTAAGAAAAGAGGTTGGTTTTAGGTAATCAGATGCATCACAAACAATTTTTTGTTTGTGGAAATCATCCCAAAATAAATTAATTCAACTGGCATTATCCTTCCAGAGTTCATTATGAAATGCAAGTATATCTGCTTATAAAGAATCTCATTAGACGCTAAATAGATAGGATAATGAAAACGCATGATGTAAATTTTTTTATGTAAATTCACCAGCGATGCTATCAAAATGAACGTTATTTGCAGTATCTATGAGAGCAAGAATTTAAGAAACAAAGATCAGATGCGTTTTAAAAGAAATGCGTCAAAGAAAAAGATAACTGGAATTATATCCTTTCTTCTATTCTTTTTATTTCCGATAGCACGTCCTAAATGAAAAATATAATCTTTTTTCCAAAATTATAGTGACAAGAAATGCATCAAGTATCCTAAATACGTATATATGCAGAGTTTACTTTTTAATTGGCATACTCATTCAAATTTGGTTGATTTCAACGGTTGAAACCTCCACCAGGAGAACAAGCATTATGAACAAACAAAATCTCGTAATTATAACTATGCTATGTATATCCTTTGAATTGACAATCTTACCATCACCACCATCACGAAGGAACCTTCACATGCCATGTAAGAGTTTGGAGTTATTAAAAACGAACAGTTAAACACATCTTTAATGCGTAAGCTAAAATCCTTACTACAAAGTTATTTTCTGAAGATAGGTTTTGCATAGTCTCTTCAGTATTCTTCACTTGAAAATAAATATCTGCAATAGAGTAACATAATACAATCAATTAAATAATAAGGAAAGCAGTTAAGGCCTAAATGAGATTAACTGAGGATGATGTACTCTAAAAAACTGGACATACTTCCATGTTCGTCAGTTACATAAGGTAGTTCTGGCCAGATAATGTTTTCCTGAACTTCATCGTTAATCAAACCCGCAAACATTAATGTTGCTTTGCTATTTACCTGAACATGGCATGCTATTGAAAATATTAATTATCAAAACTTGTCATAAATATGAAACTGTATCATATGTAGAATTACAAAAATAGCCATGCCTAAATTAGTTCATAAAATCTTTATATATACATCACACTCATGCACGATGTGGATTAGTGTTTGACTTCCATTTTGGCCCTCGAAAACATGATGGAAAAAGATATATGATTCAAACAATTGTCCTTCCACCGTAAATATTGGGTACAAATAGCATAATTGCAAACAACTTGCCTGCTAGTGATGCAGGACACATGTTTTTTTTTTAAACAAAGGTAACCACGCCTGTCCCTAGGCCAGGCATAGGGAGACATTGAAGAAGTAATGTCACAGGTGAGTGTCGAACTTGAGATCTTGAAGGGAGCATATCTTTAAAGTCCAAGTTTTCAACCATTGTGCCATCCCTTGGGGACGGAAGACACATGTAAAAACATCACAAGATAAATATGAAGAATATTAGTGTACCTCAATGATTGTTCTTGTAGTTTCTGCAGCAGTCGGTCGAACATCCTCAGAATTCTCTGCTATTGATTTCACGAGCTCCTCGGATGGATGATACTGTAGACTCCTATTTTGTTTAATTGGGTCTGATGCAGAGCCCAAATGCTCTGCTGATGCATGAATTCCGTTCTTTCTGAGACTGTTCCTTCCCAATAGTGACTTACTATTGAGTCTTTGGCATCTTTTCCTGAAATTTAGATATCAGTATTCGGAGTTCTAATAATTATTTCCTCATGTCTGAAATTGAGGTGCTCGTCCAGTTGTTTCCATTGTATTGAACATAAAGAAATATGATCAAATTTGATGTTCATCAACAGAAAAGAAACCCTTTAGTTAAGGTTCTGCAGAATATATACAGACAGCATGCAAAGAGCACAACTGTAATCGAGTAACCATCACCATCAGATACAAAAACTTTTCAAAAGATCTAAACAACGCTATAATATTAATTCTTGTGATGTTTGACAGTTGCGATTCCGAGTAATTGCAAGACAATGTCTTATAATAATTTCTTAAGATTTTTTTTTGAAACAAGGGTAACCACGCTCGCCCCTAGGCCAAGCAGCCAGAGACATCAAAAGAATGGAAACACGAAAGATGTCTACAAATTAATGTCACAAGTGAGTATCAAATCTGGGATCTTGAGGAGAGTACACCTTCAACATCTTATAATAATTTCTTAAGATTAAAAATGCTTTATCTGAATTATGAGTTACTTCTCAATTGTTTTAGGCAAGGATCTGAATTATAATGACAAATATTTGCTATTAATAAATTTGCGATCATTTCAGGCCTCTTCAATATTCATTGATTACAACTTCCAGTCATCTGAAATAATTCAACGGTGCATTTCGCGAAGACAATCATTTTCTTTTTATCCGTGACTGTCCGTGCCAGCTTTCGTGCACCTCGACTAATGTCATGGGACATAATGTCTGAACCTACAATATTTAGATGCCAAGGAAATCCGTACGAAATTAATTCCTAGGTATGTGGTCACCATGGATTAATAAAACCCATCACCTTATGCATCCCAAGGCCTCTTTAACCAGTAGAGTTACTCCATGACGGTTTCATGAAGAGAATCGTTGAGCAAATTAATAAAAGGAGAAAGAGAAAGGAGCAAACTCAAGTACCAATGTACGTCGGAAGCGCAAGAATGGAAAAGCCGGCAACTGCTAGCATGGCCTATACAAGTTACATCCACTGAAGTCCAAGCTGACCGATGATCTGTAGATGCAAACAACCAAAAACAAAGCAGAAAATTAGTCTCAGCTAGGCAGCCAAGAAAATGCCAGAAAATCTTCAAAAATAAAGCCTGTGGAATCTTAACCTCCATTGCTTAGAATACAAATCCAGTAAGCAACCATAACAATTGTTTTCATATTTCACATAATTGAAAAAAACAATGAAGAAAACTAGTCTCAGGCTCTAAGTTCGACAGAAAATGCGAGGAAAACACCAAAAACAAAGACAGTGAAATTCGAACTCCATTGTTTTCTATAGAAATCAAGCTAAACAATAAGAACAATCGTTTCCTCTTCCTAATTCATTTAATTTGAAAAAAAAACGGAGAAGAGGAATACTCTCAGCTTAGCAGCCAAGAAAAAATCAGCAAAAAACGCCAAAAAAATAGAAAAGCTATGGAGTCTTAACCTCCATTACTTCCAACAGAAAGCAAATCAAGCAATCACAACAATCATTTCCTCCTTCTCATTCGTACAATTCGAGCAGAATCGTGAAACAGAAAAAGTTCAGTTCATCATCTGAAGTAAGAAAATGCGGCGGAGAAGAAGAGAGAGAGAATTACACGACACGGCGGAGGAGTGGCAGAAGTTTGCGCCGGCGGGGAATCGAACGGCGAGAGCAGTTTCGATCATTCTCTTTTGTTGGTGTATCGTTATCGAAGGAATTTTTCGACGAGAAATTATGTGTAAGGAGAGGATGAGGTACCTCTGTTTCTTGGCTTCACGTGGGAAAATATCCCCTGCGCCAATGAATATGCCATTCGTACGAGTGGACCAATCGTTTTTGGCACATGGGCCAAGCCCATTTGTAGCAATTTATTGGGCTCTAACGTTATATGCGGCCCAATAGCTTTATTCTTTCTTTAACCATGCGGATTTTGAATAAAAAATGACATATATAAATTTAATACGGTAATTGACATATATTTTGGATTTAGGGCATGTTCGAATCTTCTTTGTAGTTGTACTGAAACAATGGTAGAACTCCGTTTAGAAAAGTTAACTTTAAATATTTTTAATTTTATTCAATTTAAGATGGCGATCGAATTTATGATCATTCATCGTATAAGGGGAAATGTTATCAATTTCATACCTTTATTATTTTAGTTTATGTAAATATTGTTTTCATACACTTGGGTATATAAATGACTAATTACCATTTTTTAAGTTTAAATACAAATATATCATTATTAATCGAAGTTGAGTTTATGATTACGAATTCAAATTCTTATCCTATAATTTTTTTTTTACATATATTTAGATTTACCTATTTAAAATTATAAATCTTATAAAAACGTACTACTGCCATCAAATAAATGAGTCAAATAACGATTATAATATGATAAATGATTTTTTTTAAGAAATAATATTATTATAAATGTAAAAATACTTTATAACATTTATAAATAATGATAATTATAATAATAACAATAAAGTTTGTCTAAAAAAAGATAATAATAATTATAATAATAATAAGAGAATAAAACATAACATATTTTGTAATGAACAGATCAATCACATAATAGTTTGAATGTTTAGCTATAAACCAGTTCAATATCAACATCATAGGTTCGATCCTGATAATTTATATTTTATTTATTTAGGGTGCGTTTGGAACACCGATTTAGTTATGATAAATTGTGGGTTATGATAAACGATAAGACACGTAGGTTTAGATAAACGGGCACGCACGTTTATAACCACTGTTTATAATAAACAATAATGCAAACTTCGGTTGGGTTATTATAACCAATCCGGCCGTTTACATAAACAGACCAAAACACACCCTTATGATTTGCTTTTACTAAAAAACGTTTTTTTTTTTTTAATTTTATTTATTTATGATTAAAGTACAAAATATCGAGAAAACAAGGAAAGGGAGAAAAAATGGCGCAGTCTGTAGCGCCAGCATCGGTCACAAGCCTCTCATCCTCCTCGGCTTTCAACCGGTAAAACTCTCCCTTTCTCGTTTTCTCTATCAATCTTTGGGTTTTTCAGAAATTTACAGAAAAAGAAAACCCAGAAAATTGTTATCAGCTACGAATTACGCCATTAAAAGTGCGATTCCATTGAAACCAAGTACTGTTTTTCTTGCCTTGAATAATGATATCTGTTTCATCTGGGATTTTGAAGTTGGAGCTGTGGATTTCGATTTATCGAATGATATTAATGTTTGTTTTCCTTTTCTGGTTCAGGACGCTTACTTTGATTTGCTCTTTTCCAGCCATATCTAAAAGGATAGAATCTGTTCAGTTTTCATGGAGTTCAAGCAGTTCAGTGGTAAGCCTTGTGTCAACTGGTTTGCTTCTAGTGAGAATGAAATCTAGTCCGAGTTTGTTTATTAGTAAATTGGATATCTTTTTTTTTTTAATGTCTGTGAATATCGGGACGAGTCTATGCGCACTTTGACTATTCTCACGTAAAAATCGCTTGCTCTTACTGCATTTTATCGTCAAAGAAACTTGTAGTAAATTAGGCCCTTTTGATATTGTTTTTTGTTTTTGGGTTTTGATTTTTGAAATTAACCATATGTTTTTTTTACTTGAATATCTGCGTCTTATCTATATTTTTAAAAACCAATCTAAAATTTGAAAACAAAAAAGTAGCTTCCAAAAAAAGCTTCTTTCGATTTTTGAAATTTGATTAGTATTGACCTACTTTCTTAAGGAAAGATGGAACACATTATAGAAAATTTGAATAAAACTAAGCTTAAATTTCAAAAATCAAAAACAAAAAATAAATGGTTATCAAATGGGGGTTTAGATATTTGGATTATGGAGTATGAGCTTAGGAAAATCCTGGCTTTTCTTTCCCTTTTTACTCGAGGATTTCGATTTATTTGCAGGTATGCGCTGCAAAAGGTCCACGGCCGAGATATCCTCGGGTCTGGAAAACCAGAAAGAGAATTGGAACCATCTCCAAGGCAGCAAAGCTTGTTGATTGCGTAAGCTTTCTTGCTCTTGTTTCACACAAATTCCATATTCAAGGCTGCGAAGTTTTGTTGTTATTTAGTTGGAGGGTAAATTTGGGATGCATTTTTAGACTTTTGGAAGAAGCATTTTAAGTTTTTTTTATGATTTAGGATGTTATAACGATCATGGTTGGGCGTAATGGTCTAGGACAACCAAATATTATAGGTCAAGCGATTGTCCCATGAAAATAGTTAAGGTGTGCATAACTGGTTGAACTTTTAGATATTAGGAAAATGATGTTACTTTCTTTTGAAAGCATAACCAGACATCATGCAATTTCTGAATAGTGCTTTTAATTGACCAAAAGCAATTTTCACCATTTCAAAAGCCAATACCAAACTCACCCTCAATGTATTTTAATCTCTTTTTGTTTCTTCGGATCAACTGATATGGTGCTACTTCTGAACTCGAAGTCATTTGCAGGGTTGGGCTTTAATTTGTTATCCTTTATAGTCCCCAATGGGTGGTGCAGTGATTGAAGACTTGGGCTCTGAGGATATGCTCCCCTCAAAGTTTTAAGTTCGAGACTCATCTGTGACATTACTCCTTCGATGTTTTCGGTGTCTGGCCTAGTGACGGGCGTGTTTACCCTTGTTTCAAACAAAAAATTGTTATCCTTTTATAAGCTTTTATTTTTCATTCTAGGTCAAGGGACTGTCTAACGTCAAAGAGGAAGTCTATGGGGCTCTTGATTCCTTCATTGCATGGGAACTAGAGTTTCCTCTAATTATTGTAAAGAAGGCCCTGAAAACCTTAGAGATTCAAAGAGAATGGAAGAGGATAATTCAGGTACTTTTCCTTTGTAGACTTAAATGTTTCTTTCATGTCCTTTTTGGCTCTGCCCTTTTGACCTGAGGATGTTTCCAATCAAACGAGTTAAGCGAATTTGGTCGTGTATTGTTGTAGTTAACGAAATGGATGTTAAGTAAAGGCCAAGGAAGAACAATGGGAAGCTATTTCACGTTATTAAATGCTTTAGCTGAAGATGGAAGACTTGATGAAGCAGAAGAGCTTTGGAACAAATTGTTTTCTCAGTATCTGGAGAGCATGCCTCGCATATTCTTTCATAAAATGATATCCATCTACTATGACCGGAGCATGCACGACAAGTTATTTGAGGTATTCTGTTTGCTCTCGTATTGCTCTCTACGCATTCCTTCACACTTGGTTTGTTCTTGGGGATCCAAGAGGTTATAAGTTCAATCCATAGTGGACGCCTACCTTAAGAATTTATTTCTTACAAGTTTAATTGACAATTAAGTGTTGTAGGGTTAGACAATTTTTCCCGTGAGAATAGTCAAAGTCCGTATAAGCGCCATAGACTCTGAATATCAAAAACAAAAGGCAAAATTATAAGAAAAAATGTTGATAGTTATGAAACTTATGATATAAGGTGCATGGTATATTTTGAACAACAAATCTCTAAGCATTGTTTCATACTCCCGATAGAAAAAAGGGTTTAAAGTACGAAGGCTTAAGAATGGTTTATAGTATATTTTTAGCCACAAAGCATTAAACAATTCTTCCCTCTCCCATTGTAAAGAAACAAGGTTAAAACTTACATGTCACAATGAGCTATATCATTTGTTTTTTAGTTGAACTGTGTCCAATTCCTAAGATACTGAAATTTACTATGATTGTCCATAGATATTTGCTGATATGGAGGAACTTGGAGTTCAACCAAATATGGCAATTGTCACTATGGTTGGAAATGTCTTCCAAGAATTGGGTATGTTAGATAAACATGAAAAACTGAAGAAGAAATACCCTCCACCAAAATGGGAGTATCGTTACATCAAAGGAAAGCGCGTAAGAATACGAGCGAAGTATCCGCACGAAAACAGTAATTTCAACTATGGTTCAAGTGAGCTCGACAAAACGGAGCAGAGTGCAACAGAACCATTGGAGGAAGCTGAAATAACTTACGAAGATTTGAGTTCTCAAGATGAAGAAATGAGTGAAGACTCGGATGAAATTTTGGAAGATGAAAGTATGTTGAAGGAATCCAGTTTTGAGCACGATTTCATGGGGGTTGGGCAGTTGTAAATATACATATTATGTATTTTCCCATTTGAAGTTCCTCAAAAGTCTCTCCTTCAATTTATAGCATTGTGATCATGGAGTGAATTTTCTTTATTTTCAGCTTTCAATATTACAATATTCGACTGACATATGGCATCACCTTGCTTATGATAACCAGGATGAATGCTGGAGAAGGAGCAGCTTTTAGTTTAAATTTCCATCCATAAATTTGTGATCTGTACGAAAATAATTTTCTACTAGTTTTCATTCAAATGTTGTAGTCGAGATACCGAGACACATGTAAGCTAGATCAAACATTTACAAATATATATAAATCATGATATATCTCATATACTTTGTAAGATGACAAAAATGATTTGAACTCATGAAATCATATATTCACGATTTAAAAGTTGTTCAACCAATAAAATCATATATTCTTTAATTTACGAACGGTTTAATTAGTTAAAATCCTGCTCAAAATTAAAGGATCAAAATGTTTGAATTCTTATCTCATTTAGCTTTAAAAAAATTTCATCATAACCTAACGAGCGTAAAATTTTAATAATATAATATACAACCTAATAACCAAAAGATCAGGTTCGACTCACCAAATCTCCCAAATGTGATTGAACACAAAACAATCATAAACACAATGCTCTACTTTGTTGGAAAAAAGGGCTCTTATCAAGCCGTAAAAGCCAGGTAATAAACCCTAAATTTTGGAGAATTAGACCTCTATTAAAAGTGATATTGGTGAAGTCATGAACTATTGCTTTAAAAAGTGGTAATAATATGGTCTTATGCTCAACACATTCTGTTATAAAGTCTATCTCATTGCCGTAAAACCTCTAAATTGGTATATAGAGAAAAACAAAAAGGTTCTAATGCACTATCACTGTGGGCAGGAGGGTTTTTGTCTCACTAAAAAAACAGAATAGTTTTTCATTCATCATCAGAGCCAGAGCCTTCTGAGCTCGAACTCTGCTGCTTATGCGCTTTTCCATTGGCAACACCCTTCTTTTTCGCATCTTGTTCGTCGGCTTCGTCTTCGCTGTACTCGCTCTCGTAATCATCATATTCTTCTTCATCGTTCTCCTCTTCCTCTTCAATTCCATCCTCCATACTCGGTCCTTCTTCCGCCATAAATCCACCACGGGTACCCGCACGGGTCCGTTTCAAGATCTTTAGTTTCAGGTTCGTCTTGTTGTCGCAACCGATCCAAGAATCACACAGGCAGTAGCAAGTCAAGTTGTAGCTCCCCTCAGGTGGGGCTTGGAACTTGCCTAGAACAAGTCTAGAACCTGCTTTTACCTTCTCTACAGCTTCCCTAACTGCAGCACTGGTTTCCTTCACACTTGCTCCAGATCCCTCCATTTGTTCCTCAATTCCCTTGGAAGCTGCAGTTATGGCTGTAGCCTCATCCATGAAACTGACCTTCTGGTAAAACCAAACATTGTTTGAATTTGGATCTGCAAGCAGGAACCAGAAGTTTTCTTCTTTGTGAAATGGGTAGTAGGGGGCATGTGGGAGAGCACCCACCAGCCCGTTACGGCGTTCGAGTGTCACCCAAGCCTGAATTGTGACAGTATCACCCTCTTGGATACCCTCTTCGCCTTCTGTTTCACATGAGATAGTAACCGTAACGGAAGGCATCATTTCCAGCACCATTTCAACATCTTGTACTTTAGCAGATGAGAAACCGCCCACCTGAGTAAGCAGCTCAGCACGCTCTTCTTGAGCCAGTTTCTGAAGATCCTCAAATGCCCTCACTTTCTGTATCAAAGTATTAAAAGAAAGCGTATTAAAAAGCGGGAAACTATGGAAGGAATTGAAGTTGAACAAAATGCAACTTAGAATAGTCATTAGTTCATCAACCCCCTTAGTATAAAAAAAATGAAGAGTTCCAAACTACAGAATCATATTGTGTCGACCTACCTTGCGGGCTATCTTCTTGACAACAGCCTCGCTAAAATGCGGCAACTGTAGAAATGGTGCAATACCTTCAGAGGATCCACCAGTGGCCTTTCTTGTACTAAGAGGAACAGCCTGCATTTAACATATGATAAGGATCAAGATAAATTAATGGTGGCAAAAGCTTGTGAGAAATATATTTGATAGGCAAGAATCGTAAGATGGGAGGGTTTAAAAATATAAGGATCTAGACGTGCCTTGAATAGATAATAACCAAGTGACTTCCGAATGCGTATTTGAGAAGTTTTAAATGACAATATTATGCAAATTAAATTACCTGAATGATACATTGTGAGAGCTCAATGACCCCAGTTGCAGGACGTAGCCATCCTTGTCCTTGGACATTCCGTGGAATCAGGGCCATCTACACACAAGAAAACGATCAAGCATATTAGTGATGGGATTCATATTAGGGGCATAATACTAAATAATTAGGGAGTTCGTTAGGGTTTTTGGTTATAAATAGTGGGTGGATGAGTGAGGAAGGTAGTCAATATTTTGCTAAATGGTTTAGCCATTTAGGGCTTGAAAGTGGTTCTCGGGGTGGTCCAAGTTCCTCTAAAACTTGATTTATCTTGTATTAGATTTCTTTAATTTCGTAATACAATCCAGGTTCTATCAATTAGACTACGAGCTCTAAATCTACCTAAGAACAAAAATGGCAAAGGAATACATGCCAGCTTTGTTGAACTGGAACAAAACCACATGTAATAGAGTCAAGCAGTTGTGAAGGTAACTCATAGTAAATTAAATTGCACTTTATGATTCACAAGACCCTTATTTTACCACTAAGTTAAGCCATAATGGTTTCCAGACAGTTAATTGAACAAACATATTATTTTTTGTTTTTATTTCAGAGGGAGGGGGAGAAGGGGGAAAAACAAACTCAAATCACAACCGACTCACTTTTTTCTCTTTAGGTGAGAAATTTCCAAAATTACTTTGGTCACTGGCATGAAACAAAGAACTCCAAGACATTTGCTACTCAAAACCTAAATAATTCATATCTAAGGCGCACTGTAACCTCTAGGTTGTCAACGATCTTTTAACAATATTTTAAACCCATTACAATAAAGACTGAGCACATTATTCCTGGAAATGAATCACAAAATTTCCTTGCATAAATTTTCATCAAAATCTGAGAGTACTGATGAATGGTCAACATACGTGATATCATGATAAGCACAAGACTGAACACTCAATGCGGCAAGGAAAAAAATCAAAAGATATTCAGATACAGTTAACTTTGAACAAGAAATCTTTATCTCACCTTCATTAGTTCTTCAAGAAGGCGAGGAGCAAGTTCCAGCACATGTTTAAAGTCATCGTGCAAAGGTGGAGGCAAGTTGGAAAATTCACGAGTTAATTGAGCTTGGATCAACAATTGTGTCTGAATAGAAAACGGCAAAGATGTAGATCATAAGTGTATGCACATATCAAAATGTCAGAAAGGAATAACAATTTTAAGTCACCAAAAAAAAAAGTTGATGTGAGCAGAAATTACTTTAACAAGGGCTGGATGTTGCTTCCAAAACTTCGCCTGCTCTTGTTTAATGTTCTTAAGGTCAAGATTCAACTCACTCCTAACTAATCCAAATATCTTCTGAAGAGGATCATTGTCAGTCCTACGAACTGGCATTTCCACATACTCAGCTGACTTTATGAACACATCCATAACTTTGCTGTGTATAGCCAAATTTATCAATAATGTTTAGAAAAAGAAAAATAGAGAATTTACTTCATGAATGAATGCTGGTGACTTCTCTTTTCTTTTTTAATATGGTAATACACAAATGTCTTATTTTATACTAAAATGAGAAATGTGTAACCAAAAAATCTTGATAGCAAATAAGAATGCTCATAGGTATCTTTTACCTGGATATTAGGCTCTCTCTAAAATTACTTAAATTAAATTAGTCTTTGTTATGCTAAAAAATGAAGGAAACCAATACTTTTTTACTAAAGATACCTTGGTGCTAAAGAAGGCTTCATGAAGTAATAATACGTGGAAAGTGTCTGACGCATAACATAGTTTCCGGTGTATTTCGATGACCTTGAAAGATATATAACGGCTATTACCAAGGGCAAGATAATGCAAACTCCAACAATCCACAGTAAAAGAATTCCACCAGATGCCCCATCTATTTGTAGTAAGAATTGAGGGAGTGCAATTCCCATTTGAAATCCCTGCATCAAAATATGAACAAGTTTAAACTCTAAGGGTCATTGTCAAAATCTGAACACCATACAAGATAGTTATTCTCGCTTCCTGTGTTAGAAAAAGTTAAATAACCTGCTTTCCATCTGGATGGCCATATTTTTCATAATTCTCACGAGATATCGGATCTGTCAAAGCTTGATAAGCCTTAGATATGAACTCCACGAAATACTTATGAGCCTCTGAGTAAGAAAGAGGAAGGAAAATATTAGCTGAGCCCTGAGGTTTGCAGAGGTTAGAAAATATATGGGGCACTAAACTCTTGAAATACCCAACCTGGATCTGGATTTTTATCTGGATGGTATACAATAGAAAGTCTCCTGTAAGCCTTCTTTATGTCTGCTTCAGAGGCCCCACTTTCCAATCCCAGAATACTAAATGGCTCAAAGACTTGAATCTGTGTGGTCATCATAAAATTATATAAAATTAGGTAGAATATAGAACATATTTTTAGCAAGCGGAAAACAACATTTAGGACGAATATAGTTTTTTCACTCATTAAAGATTGAACATAATTTACCTCCCGGTTCATATTTTTTATGTAATAGACCAACACAAACATGAAAACCCAAAGAAGTACTAGCGTCAAGTTGCTATACGTTGAGAAATTTGCTATCTGCAAAAAAGTAATGAAAAAACATTTGAAAATTTTGGCACGTACTATTTGATAAGATTTCAGATTTTTCTTCAATGAAACCTACCCGCTTAAATATTGACTTGCGGTACTTCCCTGAACGAGAGCATTCAGAACACTGGCAATGTATAATCTTTGGCTTCTTCGAAGCGGCATTGCAAAGCTTAAGAATTGTATAAGGCACTAAAGGCAGTGCCATTATTGTCAAAATAAAAATTGGGAACAATGCACTATTCTCCTCTGAATTAGCCATTGAAACCCTCTTTCAGCAGTGCCTTCCGTCAACTTTCTACTGTCTGCAGAAATTACTGTGTTAATAACGAGGTAATGAAAAGATAATATAGCAAGACAAAAACGAACTTTTACATTCACTTCAAAACCCGTATGAATTTCAGAAACAAAGAAAAGGAGGAATCTTTAAGTAACAAAGACTAACTATTTTTTGGATAAGAAACAATTTCATTAACATATGAAATTAAGTAGTACAAGGTTAAGACGGGATTACAAAAGAGCTCTCCAACTGTTAATAAGACTAATAAAGCTATAAAAGTAACAAAGAGTAACTAGGTTGACCACATCATGAATTATTTTCTGATAGCGTGCAACATTAGAAAACAACAGCGCTGGATGATAAACATAGATCAATCTCCAAAGGTCAAACGACAAGCTGTAAACAAACCTTTTTGTATATATACATGAGTGTTTGAACCAACTTACACACATCTCGATTCTAGATAGGGGCTATCCTAGATTGAACTTATAGTCGAGATGCACGTAAGCTAGTCTGGATACTCGCGAATAAAAAAAAAATTGAATTTATAACATGCAACTTTAGAAAGAGTAACTAGGTTGATCCAAATAACAAAGAATAACTATGTTGACCACGTCTAACATGCAACTTTAAAATAAAAATAGCGCTGAATGATAAACATATATCAATCTACAAAGGTCAAAAGGCAATCTGTAAACAAGCTTTTTTTTTACTCGGAAATTAGAGCTTCACTACACTGTAGCTGGGTAACCACGTCCGTCCCTAGACCAGGCACCGACATACATCGAAAGAATAGAAACATGGAAAGTGTCAACAAATTAATGTCGCAAGTCTCAAATCTAGGACCTTGGAGGGAGCACACCGTCAAATTCCAAACCTTTGACCATCCCGCTACCCTTTGAGGACAAACAAGCTTTTTTGTCCAGCGCCCAAGCAAGCTTGCACACATATCGATACTAAGGAGATGAGTATCATGAATTCAAGTTATAAACTGTGAACACTTCATCATTTAAAAGCCATTATTTGACTAATAGGTCAATTTCATATCCATGATAGTCGCTACCCGTAAACAATCCACTAACAACTGCCCGAACTGTTCATTATCGCCTTAAACCCCAGTATCCTATCCACAAAATACTAAAGTGGGCTTTAACCGCCATTAATTGATAGAGAGGGAGAAATAGGGCACGAAATCTATAGACATTGAAGTCTAAACGGTTTGAGCTACACAAATCGATACACTCAAATACGAACATAGCTTCGATCCATACAAATTAACCAATCTCATAAAATCGGCATCAATCTCATAAAAAATCAGCGGCGTCAAAACGAACAATTAACCAAATTCATTCAATCACAAGCATGAAATTATCTGAAAACGGTGAAAATTGGAAAAATTCAGAAGATCTCGACTACAAATTCATAAATTATCTGGATTGAGGTATGGAATTGCAATGAAACAGAGAGAAATCGACCTGAATAATGGGAAATCGAGTCGGCGATCTGCTAAGCAAGAGCTAGTTCCGTTTGGTGGCTCGACTACACCGAGACGCTTATTTAGAGAGAATTATAATGAAATTTATTTATTTATTTATTTCGAGCCTGAGATCCAAAACGAAAAAAATAATAATATTAAAAATTAAAATAGTGTTTTTATTTTTCAACTTTGGACTTGAAAGATCGACGGCTGTTGTTGGGGAATTGATATAAATTATTACAATAATGCTCACTAGCATGGGGTGTTTAATCAAAATTGAAAAAAAGTCGAATGAGTCAGTGGCGCAATGATTTTATTGTTTAGTTGTAAACCAGTTCAACACTAACGTCATGAGTTCGATCCTTGAAATCGGTAATTGTATTTCCCTCCCCCAACTTGTACTAAAAAAAAAAAAAAGGATAATTATGTTAAGAAAAATATGTGAAAAAAACGGATGATGCAAATTTGATACGGATCCGCAATGGGAAGAGCGGTCTATTAAAAGTGCCAAGCGATGATGTTTTCTAATTTGTTGTATTTTAAAGCAAACATATTTTTTTTAGTCCTAAATTTAATTTACATGTGTTTTTTAAAATGGTTTAATTTATATGTTTAAATATCATATACTTTTATTTTAATATTATAATAATGTTCGATTTCAATTTTTTGTTATTATAAATTAATTTTTAAAAATAAATTTAGGTCAAAGATTAAAATAATACATTCATCAATTTTTTTGAAATTTAAATTTAGACTAATCATAATTTTAGTCAACTTTCTATGATATAACTAACGATTCTATGCCAATAAAAATAGTTGCTCATAATATTAGCGTACATCCAATTAAGAAATCTTAGGTTCGGACCATCACCTCAATTATTGTAACCTAAAAAAAATTAATAATTTTATAAACTAATTCAATCCATTGATAACTTCAAATAAGAGAATTTTAATAAAGTGAAATTGATAGTTTTAATCAAGTTAAACAAATTAAAAATACTGAAATGATTGGTACATAATAATTTAAAGTTCGATCATAAAAATTGATATATTTAACTTTTATTTATTTAAAAACAATAGTACCTTCTATATAGGATTTATGGTCTCGTTTCCAAAACTAGAGGATAAAAATGTATTTCCCCCTATTTTAAATTAATTTACTTTTAATATCTTCATCTTTACGTTCATCTAAAGAGGTTTCTTGACTAATTGATTCGGTCACCAAGTTTCCAAAAGCTTTTTTAAGTTTAGAGTCTAAGTCATGTTGAAGGTGGGCTTTTAAAGGCCCGTTAACAGCGAATCTTCAGAGAATGGGCCTTTAGCCCAATAATAGTATTCGTTCTATATCATGGGCTTTTCATGGCTTCAAGGCCCAATAAGAATCATCCTCTTCCAATCTCAACGGCGAGAGAAAAAGCCCCCTTACATTCTCTTCTCCCCAACCGACTGGACCGTCACGACTGAGAGAGAAAGTGACAAAGAAGTTTTCCGGCGATGTTTCTCCGACGGATCGGACGGCCATTACTGGCCAAGGTGAAGCAGACGACGGGGATCGTCGGCCTGGATGTCGTCCCCAACGCCCGAGAGGTCTTGATCGGCCTTTACGACAAAACCCTAAAGGAGATCCTGGCCGTTCCTGAAGACGAAGGGTATCGGAAAGCGGTTGAGAGCTTCACGCGCCACCGCTTGAAGGTCTGCCAAGAGGAAGAGGACTGGGAACAAATCGAGAAGCGGCTTGGCTGTGGTCAGGTAGAGGAGCTCATCGAGGAGGCTCAAGATGAGCTCAAGCTCATTGCTAAAATGATCGGTATGTGTTTAATTTGTAGTAATCAACGTTCAATCTTTACATATTTGTTAAAATTTCAATGTATTTTCTATTTCCATTTCATTTCATTTTCCTTTCGGTTTTGGGGGGGAATGTATGAACTGGCGATGGAAGTTATCTGGATTTTCGAGTTATTTGATATTATATCATTGAATTGTGTGGTAATGATGAAAATCTAACTTTTCTTACTCAAAATTAGAAGGAAAATTCGTGATCTTGAATATTAATGAGACTTTGTAGGGTAGATAATGGAGATTTTCAACTTCCCATGTACTGAGCGTGGAAGAATGGCATTTGCATCTTGTTGCACTGAAACTTCTGGGTTTGCATTTTGTCCGCCATCACAATCTGGTGCAATTTTGTTTTTTTTTTTTCATGGAAGAGCAATTTGATTGTGAATAACTTTTGTGTGGTTGCCTCCTTGGTAGAGTTTTCAAGATATATTATGTTGGTTCAGACTCGAAATCTGCTAGTGAGGTTAATATAAGATACCTTGTTGTCTTCCAGATCCGGCTTATGTAATGTAGGTATGCAATGGGTCAACTATTACGCCAAATGACTGTTTAGAGTTGGGCGGCTCCAATTTTTGGATTGTAGAAATTTTTTTAAATGAAATAAAATGGAGTGAAACCGATTGAGATACAAATAAAGTTACTCTATATTGTTAGATGAGGGAAAGATGTATATAAATGATGATAATCATCAAACAAAGCGAGAAGGGTTATGTCCATAGTAAACAATAATACAACAATGTGGAGATTCAGGTTGGATTGTTATCTTTATCAGCACTTAAAAAAGGTGTATTACAAAGAGGAAGTTCAATTGACAATTAAAGATAAGCCATATAAATTTTTGACATCTACACCAATACAGATAGGGTGTATAGTAGGAGTAGTTTAGTAATTAGTTAAGAGTTAGTGAGAAATGTATAAAATATTTTGGATATTTTGATTTGTAGGTTTTGAGTGAGCTCAAGAATGAGAGGATCCAACTTCCATGTGATGTACCTAATACCTATGAAAACTTAATTTGATGTTATGATATTAATCTATCAAATACGAAGCCAAAAGAGAATTAATTTCACAATCTATTTGTAGTTTTGTTAGTGATGAGTTTCTAAAATGTGCAGAGTGGGATCCGTGGGGCGTTCCTGATGACTACGAATGCGAAGTGATAGAGAATGATGCTCCAGTACCCAAGCATGTTCCTCTGCACAGACCAGGCCCTCTCCCTGAAGAGTTTTACAAAACGCTGGAGGCCATTACTGCTGATTCTGCACAAAAAGTAGACAAAGCCGAGAAACCATCTCCGGTGACAGAGTGATCCTTTTTTCCATTTGGAGGGTTCGTGTTTCAGAATCGAAAGCCGTTTTTTTTTTGTTTTTGGCCTTGATGTTATCTAATTATGTTTGTTCTTCAATAGAGTGCCTGTATACAGGAATGATTGTTCACATAGCTTTGTACTTCAATAATCTTGGAATTACATAAGTTTTCCTTTTCATTGTCTTGTTAAAATTTTACTCAGCCCAGTCATTGATGGGTTTTGAGAATGACCAATTTTAATCTTGTATTTCATCCAGATGTCAGCTCTTTATTTTCCCTGTCGGGTGGTAAATGATTATATAACTAAGTTTTCTACTATGATTCATCTTTCTATCTGCTGCTGGCAAAATTTTAAATATATTAAGATATTTTACACAAAATTGTTATAGATTTATTACACTTTTTTCAATCATTGGATTTTTTTTTCTTTTTTGAAATTACAATAATTAGGAATGGTAGATTCGAACTCATGACCTCATGAATTATTAGATCATGGTTAGAGATTTATTATACTTTTTAAAGTTATACAAAATGAAAAGGTTGCCTTAGTAACCTTTAAGAATTTAAACTTGTAAATTCTATCTCTACCATTTTTTTTGTTAACAATTTTGTACATCATATTTTTAAAAATCAATCCATATTTTAAAAATTAAAATATGTAGTTAAACTTATTTTTATTTTTAGATTACATGGAAAAATAGAGAGAAAATATATTCATTTTTAAAAATAAAAAATTGAAAAAATCAAATGCTGCCCTGATTTTCAGAATCATAATCAATTAAGATGGATTGTAGACAATCAATAAATATGGCAGCAGGCTCATCAAGATCATGAGTAGTGCTTACAAGAACAGCTTCCATTTTTGAACACATGGAGTCTGCTCCCATCTCTCACAACTATTTCTCTCTCTACAACCTTTGTTGCAAGCAACATAAAATCATGACATTCTCTACAAATGCTAATGTTCTTCATTATCCTTACAGCACCTTTTGTTGGCATATTAACTAGACCAAATGCAAGAGCTAATTTTTCACTATGATGAGAATATTTTTCATCATGATCATGATACATAAACCCCTTACTTTTAAACTCAGCTTTCAGAAACTCTAACTTTTCTTGGATTTCTTTGATCTGAGGGTGTGATTTATCTCCTGTGATGAAGAGATGGATCTTATTGCTTAATTCTATCCAGCTCTGGCTAGGACTCTTCCGCACTCCACGGTCTAGCATTACCTTACGAGTGTTAGCGCTTAAATCGGGTCGGTTGAATTCGTCGTACAAGTTTGCCAGCAGCAGATACAAAGATGAATCATAAGGGTCAAGTTGAAGTCCTCTTCTTGCCACATCTTCTCCTAGCAGCATGTTCCTATGCGATTTGCAGGCGCTCAACAATGTCTTGTAGATCTTGGCATCTGCCTCAAACGGCATTGAGTCGACCATTTCCATTGCCTTCTCTAGCTGTCCGGCGCGGCCAAGGAGATCGATGATGCAAGCATAATGATCCAATATTGGTTCTATATTATGTGTTTCTTTCATAGTTTGGAAATGATGCATACCAAAATCAACCAAGCCACCTTGACCGCAAGCTGAAAGAATTGAAAGGATTGTGATAGAATCAGGCTTTAGACCAGCTAATCTCATATTATCGTAGGCAGAGAGTGCGGATGAGATATGCCCGTTGAGTGCTAATACAGATATCATTCCGTTCCAAGACACAATGTCGGGTTCGGTTATTTCTTCGAAAGCTTTACAGGCATCCTTCAAGCATCCAACCTTGCCATACAAGTCGATCAAACTATTTTTCACTGAACGAGTGTTGTGTAAGCCATGTTTCAAAGAATAGCAGTGAAGTTGTTTCCCTGTTTCAACTGTGCCTTGGCCAGTTGATGCAGATACCAAGGTTGGCAAGCTAATTTCATCCATCTCAACATTGTCAGCGCGCATGGAATCTATAGTTTTTAATGCCATTTCGTATTCACCCATTTGATTCATTCTCGTGGCTAAGCTAGTATACGTGATGGCATCTCGATGCTTCATCATGCTAATCACTCGCCGAGCATCATCCACCTTCTCTGATCGAGCATAAGCATCCAGAAGAGCGTTCCCAACAACGATATCGTGGTGTGCCGTTGTTTTTAGTATATATCCATGTAATGTCGGTGTTCGGTTTTGTGAGGCCCCAAGGATGGTAGAAAGAGTGAAGGAATTTGGCTGCACTCCTGCTGCTTGCATATCTAGAAAATATCTGTAACAATCTTCTTCACAACCATGCTCAGCAAGACCAGATATTAAAGAAGTCCAACAAATAACACTAGGGAAAGTTATCGCCCTAAACACTTTCGAGGCGTCATCTAATAAGTCAGAGCATTTCGTGTACATATTAATTAGAGCACTCCCAGCACAAACCTCAGACTCCAAACCAGCCAAGATTACCTGCAAGTGTATTTGTTTACCTAATTCAAGTGATGGTATCAATGAACAGACACATAAAGCACTTGAATATGTGAAACTGTTGGGTACAATTCCAGACATCCTCATCTCTTGAAATGCAGCAATAGCTTCCTTGACCTTCAAATTTTGAATGAAACAGGAAATAATAGAGGTCCACAAAAACACATCTTTCTCAGGAGTTTGATTCGCCACCTTCATAGCACCTTCTAACTCTCGGCATCTCGAGTACATATCGACAAGCGCCGTCTTTAAAGCTACGTTCAGATTGACTCCCAATGTTATCACATGACTATGGAGTAACTTCCCATATTTCAAACCAATAAAATCGGTTGCAGCTAAAAGTTTAGTAAAAGTGAACTCATTAGGAGAGACCCCCGACTCCTTCATCATAGTGATATATAATCGCAGAGCCCCATCCCATTTCTGGGCTTTCACTAATGAAGAAATCATCGTCGTCCAAGTAACGGTATCGGCATCGTCCATGTTTCTAAAAACTTCATAAGCTTCCTTACTACGATCACACTTTGAATACAAATCAATCAATGTGCAACCCAGAACTGGCTTTGACACAAAGCCACCCTTTATGGCATAGCCATGAACGCACCTTCCAAGCTCCAGTTCTCCAGTTTCGGAGCACGATCGGATCAAAGTCGAAAGCGTGAAGTCATTCGGACGAAAACCCAATGTTACCATCGTATCAAACAACTCAAAAGCCTCAATGTAGTTTCTGTTCCTAACATAAGCAGCCTGCATTGCAGTCCAGGACACCACATCTCTCTCAGGCATTTCATCGAACAGGTTACGCGCTTGTTCCAGCCCAATGCGTTTGGCATATAACGTTAGCAAATTATTTGTCAGATATAAATCACCAAAAAGGTGGAGCTTGATAATGGGGCTATGAACACAGATTCCATGTTTAAAGGATTTGGAATTGCAGATTGAAATGAGCTTAGAGCAGCTTTCTTCCAGACGGTAGAGTTCATTTCTGTTGAGAAACTTGGGGACTGTTCTACATAGCATTTTTTTTTTTTTTATGTAAAAAAAATAGAGAAGGCTGATTTGCGAAAGGACCTGCAAGCGACAAAATACTCTACTGCAAATAAAAATAAATATATGAACAGTGGCAAGTTGCCAACAAAATTTGTTCCTCGATCATGGATGTTTGGATTCCTTTTTTTTTTTTTTTTTTAATTGAGACTTGATTCTATTATGGATTTTAAACTTACAAAATGTCACATTTTATAACTCGGAAATTAGAGTTTCACTCCCTTATATTTTGGAGTAGACGTGGTAGGAGGATTTACTAACTCTCTTATAAATTACATTCAAACGAGTTTTTGTAATTATTTAAAATAATTTCTTATTTATCCTCATTTCTAATAACTTATTTTTAATCGTTCATGTATAAATACTCAAAATAACTCTTCAATAACAACCACTCATTTATAATTAATCAAAATAAATCATTTTTAATCTCTTTTTCTAATCATTCTTTTTTTAACTATTCATTAAAAATTTATATCCAAATAAGTAATTGTCTCTAACTCCCTTACAAAAAAATCCACATCGAAATGAGTTTTTGACTACGAATCCTAATTTTTAACTACTCAAAATAACTCCTCACCAAATACCTCCCAAAGACTTTTATTAGTTGATATAACTAAATTTGTCCCAACTCTTCGACTTAAGTTTTTGAATTGATTTGTACATTGACATAATTTAATATGATATAAAAGTAGGAGATTGTGAGTTATAATGTTTGCAAGTTATTTTCCCAAAATAAAATCGAACTCCAATTAACAATTTTCAAGATCAAACATGCTATGAAATTGTATTACGGTAGATATTTAAAACTATAACAAAATCTTTTTTTTTAATAGGACCAAAATGTTATCTAAAGTTCCAACCTTAAACAAATACTTTATTTGTTTTCCAAAAAAAAAAAATATATATATTTTGAGAAAATCCAATTTGTTTAAATTTGAAACCTTTATTTTGTGTCGGCAATTTTCCCTGAAAACGCTTTTATACCATTTTATCGCGACTTGAAGTCAATCAAATTCTTTCACAAATCCCCGATCTCGAACCTTCGAGTTCTTCTTTCATGGCGTCCGATCACGAAGCTAGGGCTAAGGAGGCGTTTATCGATGATCACTTCGAGCTTTCCGTCGAGCTCTACTCTCAAGCCATCGATCTTTGCCCCAAAAGAGCCGACCTCTATGTTGACCGCGCTCAAGCCAACATCAAACTCGGCCATTACACTGGTATTTTCCTCTCGGATTTCAGTTTTCTTTTCCTGTTTCTTGCTACGAATTGGTTCGTTGAAATGATCTTGCGAAGACTCGAATTGAAATTAGGAGTGTCTTTGATTGGTTATGCGCTTAGTTTAGTTGTGATTTGTGCTAATCACTTTACTCGACCGCCAATTTCTTGCTTTTTTAAGAAGTAATAGTTAAAAGCATAGTGGATTTGAGATTTTTTAGGGAGATCGGTTGGTGTACTGTTTAAATATGAAGTTACCCAATCATGGATTGGCCCATTGGCCAGATAAGAGACTTGAGAATCATGAGATTCTGACTGAGTTCAATCAATGGTTGAGTAATCGTCTCCAAGCGGTAGCGTGGTGGTCGAAGGCTTGGGCTTTGAAGGTGTGCTCCCCTTCAACACTCACCTGTGACGTTAATTTGTAGACACTCACCTGTGATCGAAGGCTTGGGCTTTGAAGGACGGGCATGGTTAACTCGGGTATAGTGGAGCGAAGCTCTGATTTCCCGGTTTCCAAAAAAAGAAATCAATGGTGGGGTAACCACTACCTAGGAATGTTTTTTTTAATATCCGTGACTGTCTAGGCTACCTTTCCCGTATCTCGATTAATGTCACGAGACATAGTGTGTTACCCTACAACATTTGGATGTCAAAGAAATTCATAGAAAATTAATTACTAGGTAGGTGACCATCATGCATTAAGTTCATCATCTCTTATTTTTCCAAGACCCTCTTGACCACTTGTTCACTCCCCAAATGTAGTAGTTAGTTGTCCGATGAGAATAGTCGAGTTGTGTGTAATCTAGACCGAACACTCATAGATACACACAAAAAAATGATGATTCGCCGCACTTTTGTTTTTTTCTCTTGAGCTCAACCATATTTGGTGTAGAAGATTCGAACTTATGACCTCTTGGTCATTGATCAATTTTTCATGTTGGTTGAGCTATCCTTATTAAGCATTGCTTTTGAGACTATAGGAATTAATGAAGACGAATGTTCCTATACTTAATTTGAGTGTAGTTGATAATTATCTAGAGTTGTTTATGATTCGGGCTTATTTACGCAGAGGCTGTTGCTGATGCTAACAAAGCAATCGAACTCGATCCTTCAAATTCAAAAGCATACTTGCGTAAAGGGTAAGCCTTATTCTTACTCGTGTAGCTTCTAGTGTTCTATTTAAATCTTTAGGGTCAACATTATTATGTTTGTAAGAGTTGCAACATTGCTTGACATTCATATGAACTTCTGAATTGTGGTGGATTCTTTAAATCATGAATCAGGTTCTCTACTCATTATTGATATAACTTTTGTATTGCTCTTCTGTCTGTCTTTGTTTCAGCACCGCCTGTCTTAAGCTTGAGGAATATCAAACGGCGAAGGTTGCTTTGGAGGCAGGTTCTGCTTTGGCCTCAGGAGAGCCAAGATTCACGAGTTTAATTAAAGAATGTGAAAAACTCATTGCTGGTATGTGCTGCTTAATAATTTACCAGTTTTAACTTTGTGGATAACTATCTATGATGATGATAGATTTTTTTTTCTTTTTTGTCTAAACACAGTTATTTTGTTTATAGTTAGTTGACATCAATGACTATTATTTGGAAAGAGCATTTACATTTTTTCCCAATTCATTGATGCCCACATCTTCATAACAGAGGAAATGGGCGATATTCCACAGGAATCCGTTGAAGAAACTGTTTTACCAACAAGTAATGTCGTACCTGTGAGTGATCAATTGCAGCAGGCGACGATTGAAGTCAAACCGAAATTCAGGTTTCTACTCTGTCAGTTTGATAGGGTTTACGATTGGGATATATCAGTAATTAGATTGATAGTTTGTCTGATAATTGGTTATAAATTGAGGGTGTAGGCAGTGAGGAAAATATCAAATATTTATGCCATTTTGGTTTTGGGTCTTGGGTGATCTCAAGAATTGGTGGGTCCAAGTAACCTTAAGACTTGGTTTGTTTGTATTTTCATTATTGTTTGTCGTTCAATACAATTTGGTTCTATCATGGTCTCTGTTTCAAAAAGCGTCTGAGGCTTACGCCTCGTTGAGGCGGCAAGAAAAAGCCTCAAGGCTAACGCCTTGAGAGTAGAGAATGGGGCTTGCACGTCTTTGGAGAGAGGCTTACGCCTCAAGGCTAAAGCCTCAGAGACGAAAGGCGTACGCCTTTTGTTTAAATTGATTTTTAACCTCTTGTTTGCTAATTTTTAAATTTAAAGTTAACAAATAATTATTAATTATCCTTTTGTTGGCCTAGAAGACAAAATGTAATCATTGTAAGCCATCATTGAACTTTTTATAGAAAACTACTACCTATTTTATTTTCTTAATTATTTATTACTAATAAGTGTGTTATTATTATGATAAGGTTGGGCCTAGGGCTCTATTTAGCCATTACTTGGAGAATAAGTTAGTATTTTGTTATAAATAGAGTGGGTTAGGTTAGGGTTTAGGCATCCAAATTATTGAGTTATTGAGTGATTTATTGTACGGCTCAAGAGATTCTCTTGAGAGGGGAAGCTTCAAGACCTATCAAAACTTGACTTATCTTTATTCTTTTACTTTTGATATAATCTAGATCCTGGATCATATCATATTATTCTATATTTTCCAAAGAAAAAAATATATATGTAGTTGTAACTTTGTATCTTCTCATTTTTCCTTTAATAGTAAGGGCTAGAAATGCTATGAAAAAAAATGAAGGGGTATTGACATTAGATGATGGAGAATTGGTGGATACATAGAGTGACAACAAGTCAACATCAATAGATAATTTTTAGATTAATGTTAACAAAATTTTAGTAGACTATTGAGATTTTTTTTATAAAGTTTAATTTTTTTAGTTGTTGTCTACTTTTAAGAAGTATTACAAAGTTATGAATATAAAAGGTTTTAATTTTTATGATTTTAATATATTTTTTATCTTTAAAATGATGCTTACGCCTCAAATCGCCTTGAGACTTACGCCTCGCCTCACCAGGAGAGAACGCCTCAAGGCTGCCTTAAGCCTTTCAAAACATTGTCACGTTGTTGTAGTTGTAGGAGTTAATTTTTCCTCTCTCTAATTTTTTTGCACTCCTTTTCTTTTTGGTCTGCCTCCCTGCTTAAATTGTATAAATTCTTTTGATACTTCAATAATTAAGTATTTCATTATAAGGATGCATCATAAAGTTGATGCTAACCATAGTTTCTGCCAAATGTTCTTGCAGGCATGAATTTTATCAGAAGCCAGAAGAAGTGGTTGTGACCATATTTGCGAAGGGAATACCAGCTGAAAATGTTGCTGTCGAATTTGGAGAACAAATTGTACTACACATGAATTTTAATTTTTTTAATATGTTTCAAGATTACGAATACTTGTTTAGATTTTATTGAAATTTTAGTGACTTGTTTTCAGTTAAGTGTTACCATCAACCTTCCTGGTGAAGATGCATATTGTTTCCAGACTCGTTTATTTGGCAAGGTATTACTTAATTTTTTTTTAATTCTTACTCTTATTTTCTTTCTTCCTGTTGCAATGGATCTGCTTTCCTTTGTTTTGTTTCCGGCAATGGCAACATCGAAATTATGCTTAATTATGTCTCTGATTGTTATTTCTGTGTTTGGTGTTTGGCTGTCAAAAACAGATAATACGCGAGAAGTGCAAATTTCTTGTTTTGTCAACAAAAATTGAAATTCGTCTTGCAAAGGCCGAGCAAATACATTGGACGACTCTTGAATTCAGCAAAGAGAATAAAATTACCCAGATCGTTAGTGTCTCTGGTACGTGAATCCGTTCTATCTACCCTCTTCATTTAACTGCTCCAAAGGTCTACACAGTATCATAAGCTGATCATGATCTATTCTCTTCATTCAATGCTCGAGATGCTCGGATTTAACATCCAAAATTGTGAGCAAAAATTTGTGATTTCTGTCACTGCAAATTGGCTATTAAATGGGTTGTAGACTGTGTTTGCAGGGTCATTATGCATAAAGTGTGCAATCTTGGTTACATTATTTATGTTGCAGTAGAACTATCGGGCCGTTGGTTTCACTATTGTGGAATGATAGAACTATCAGCATACCCCCACCCCAAATATTTTTTTTGATTCATGAGTGTTCAGGCTAACTTACGCGCACCTCAACTATTTTCATGAGTCATGATACAAACTATCTGGATCCCGTCAAGAAAATTTGTAGAAAATTAATTCGTAGGTAGGTGGCCCTATTGATTAAACCCATAATCTTTTGAAATAAATTTTGGGTAATCAAAAGAAAAAAAAAACTATTAGGCATTAGCATATTATTAATTACCAGGTCAATTGGTTTCTATGGTAAACGGGTCAGGACTTCATGAAAAATATAAGTAGAAAAATATTGATCTTGTTTGGTGTCTCATGTTTTATGTTGCTGAGCTTGATCAAAATTTGTGATTTTTGTAGCTAGTGGATCCCAAAGGCCTTCTTACCCATCCTCTAAGCCAAAAAGAGATTGGGATAAGATTGAAGCTGAAGTGAAAAAAGAGGTCTGCTTGAAATAATGGTCTCTTTTTTTTATTATATTATTTAGGGAGTGACCTTACTACTATTTGCTATTCTAATTTAGGAGAAAGACGAAAAACTAGATGGGGATGCAGCTTTGAATAAGTTTTTTCGAGACATATACAAGGATGCTGATGAGGATACAAGAAGGGCCATGCAAAAATCATTTGTAAGGTTTCTTGAAGTACTTTTACATGCTTAATCTTCCTCTAAGTCTGTACTTATGTCGGGCATTGTAGTTTTCGAGAATTCTCCGTTCAATGCGTTTATTTCTCGCGAAGGTAGAATCCCGTGTTTATAAAAGCTCAAAGCACAACAGCATATTGGGCTTTGGCGCCAGGTGCAAAAAATTGTGAGGCGTGCTATATGTAAGAATAGATAGCATAACATAGTCAAGAGTGAGAATACTAAAAAAAATTGTTTGAGGGTTAGTAGATGCTATTTTTTAATTAATAAAGAACAAAAAACCTTAAACACAAGGATTTATGCGTCAAAGGTTAGTTAAACTTATTTTTGCACACTTATAACACGTCTTCTTACATGAGTCTCGTCTATTTGAGATGACGTGTTAGAGGGCCTTGAGCTTAGGTGCGCGTCTAAGTGAGCCTTTTAAAAAATGCGTAGAATCGAATGATTGGTCGGTCTTCGTCTGTACTTAAGTTGGGTACTATAGTTTTCAGGAATTAATCGTTCAATTGGTTTATTTCTCGTGTTTAAGGTGGAATCGAACGGCACGGTCCTCTCCACGAACTGGAAAGAGGTGGGATCGAAAAAGGTCGAAGGTAGCCCCCCGGATGGTATGGAGTTGAAGAAATGGGAGATCTGATCAGAGCTTATCACTTTGGTTTGATACTCTTGAACTTTATAGTAATTGCAGTTTTGATGGAAATTTTCATTTTGGCGCCTGTTTGTTGTAGCCGAGTCACCAGTCTTGTCTACAATTTCTGTAAAACTAGACTTTGTGCTTATTCTTCTGTTTGGATCTCTGGCTATACTCAGAAATTTGTGGATGTCAAAATTTTCTTCCATCTAATTAAATGTAGATCTTTGTTATTTCAAATAGGCCTCAAATCTCTTTGTAGTTTCAAATTAATAGTAGTTTTCATTGAGGAGAGGACTGAACTTAGCATTATTGAAGTATTCGAAGGGGGTCAAATTCTACATACAAGGGCACTACTGCTTTCAAATAATATGAGAGTTAAATACAAATTTTCAAGATTCAACCTGCGATCATGGTGTTAAAATGAATTACCACTAAACAATGAAATTGCTAACCCTTTTGGTAAGTATTCTTTTTTCAACCAAAGTGGAGTTCTATTTTCGTGATGTTTTATGACTTGATAATTAAGAGGTCACGGTTTGACTTCTTGTCCTCACAATTATTGTTAAATTAAAAAATATTTAATTTTTTAGTACAAACAATGATATTGAGGTTGGAGAATTTCAATACATGTTGGGTTCAATCTGTTTTGACAGTTTTGAACCTTATTTAGTAAAGCTTATGCATGACTTAGAAGAGTTTCTCCACTATATCTGAGCGATTATTAATGCAAATTTCTCAAAGTCCAACATTAAAATTCAAGTTAAATAACCGTGTTTGGCTATCATGAATTTGTATGAAAGTAATATTTAGGGTGTGATTTTAGTAGGTAAATAATTTAATTTATGTGTTTTTGTAACAATTGAGTCTTTCATCAATTTATTTCATGTGCTTCTAAGTTTTTAATTTTCTGATGAAAATATTAGTAATTAATCTGGCTGCCATGCTTTCTTGATATGATTTCTATTGAGAATCAATTGGGCAAAGGGCGTTTTTTCAAAAAAAAATAAAAAATAAAAATAAAAATCCCTACTCTTATTTCAACAAGAAAAAAATGGTCATTGTAATTAAATTATAATTTTAAAAAGGAAAAAAAAAAGACCATTGTTGCGAGGAAGCAACTTTAGTGGGCCGTACTGTGTGTGTGCCCAAACTTGATAAGCCGTCCGAATCATGATGGGCTGGCCCATAAAGAATGCAACTTAAATGCACATCTTAAGCAACACTCCAAGCTTTTTATGACCAATTAATTCTTGTTGTAATAGTGACAAAATTTCATCAATTCTAAATGTTATGGCAAATAAAAAATGACAAAAAAACATAGATCAATATACATATTTTCTGTGCACCCTCTCTTAAATCCTAAATAAAATAGATTCAAACACGAAGTTACATTCTATCCCTTAAAACCAAAAAAGTTAGTGTCGTGTTAGTGTAGTTGAATGATTATAATCTAATTTAACTCTAAAAAATTGATATTTGACTTTCATATTATTTGAGACCAACATTAGCTTTTACCTAGGATATATACTTACAATCACATGTCATAGTTCGGATCTTAATCGTGGTTAAACTCTAAAAAGAAAAGAAAAATTATATTATCAATAATTTGGAGAATAATTTTGTTAGACTGAAATAAGATAAATATAGGTATATCAGTTAACAAAGAAGACAAAAAAACCAAAGAAAAAAGTTCACGTGCCAAAGCAACACATATCCAACCCGTGAGTGAATATTTTGGTACTGATTCAATCAGAAAGGTTTCTCCATACGACAAAGCAATATTTATTATTTTTATTTTCTAAATCTGAAAATCGAAATAGATAAAACACCCGTGACACATTATCTCAAGGATTTAAATGTCTTTGTCTCATTTGTTCCTTTTTCTCCCCTAAAACATAGTATATACTTTGAGATGATAATTTTTGTATATAAATAAGCTAGGTTACCTTTATAAACTGAACTCAATAATCGATTCCATGACCTCTTAATTCATAAATTTAAATCGAACTAAATTGAAACATTTTTCTTTTTAAGTTTACATATTTTTAAATCACTAAATTTAGTTATTACACAAACAATATTTTAAAAATAGAATTAGTCTTATAGCATTGGGTTGCGGTAATATTCTAAAAAAAGTGTGATCTGAAATACATTTTCCTCCATAATCTTTATAAATGATTCATATGATATGTTGCATAACTAACTAAAGATTAATATTAAGATTTACTTAAAGCATAAGACATAAATTTTAATATTTGATAGTGCATGAACTAAGATAGATTAAAACCATTTCTCAAAAAAAAAAAAAAAAAGATTAAAACCAAACGTGATGGAGAAATATTTGAACTTCAAACTTTTTGAATCAAAATACAAACTTAATGTGAGTAGAACTATACTTTAATATCTTAATCTAAAACATTTAAAATTTTAATATTATTTATGCTCCATTATTAATTTATTACTCCAAACCATTTAATCGAAATTTAAAAATTGAAAATTTTCAAATCTAAGAAAATCGAAAAATTGGGCCAAGCCAAATTTTATAACATTTTTATAGTTGAGAAATAAATATAGAGGAAATTCAAATGCATTATGTTTTTTTTATTATGAATATAGATTTTTTTTCGTTAAAATATTGCTCTCCTTGGTTATAGCTTTAGTCTATTAAACATTTCATTAAGGACAATTTGAGCTCCTATCTTATTAGAATAAATTTGATACTTCATTAAAAAAAATGAAGGTAGCAAATTTGAAATGTTTTGTTGTTTTACAATGAAAATTAAAATCCTATGATAAGAAAATGATGTTGAAAGTTTGCATGTGGGGTCTTTTTAGACATTTTGGCCCATTTGCCCAAATGATTGAAGCCTCTCCTTGACATCTTAGTCCTAACTCACCCATTACATCTCTCCAATGTTATTTTCAAAGTTTTATTCTTTGTAAAAGCCAAACCAATAATCAATTGACAAAAGGAAAACAAACAATTAATTTGTCTTGGACTTATTTTTATTTAATTTTATATTCTTGAGTGATGAGTGTGGTATGAGTGTGGTTGAAGATCTTAAAGATTCTATCTAATATAACAAATTTCTCTCGATTCAAATGGGTATTCTATTCAATAAAATTAAAATTGAAATCTTATATAAAATTGATTAACTCAAGGAAAACCATCTTATGAAAAATGTTTAGAATCTTACATTATCCTACATTATAATTCAAGGATATTTGCACAAAATAAATTATTAAATAGATGTTTACCATAGATTTAACTTTTATCTTTTGACTGTTATTTATTTTATTCTTAAAAGACTAATGAGTTATTTAAAGAATAATAATCTTGCATCCATCAACGGTACATTTATTCTTCCGATGTATTCTAATGCTATAGTGTAGGAACTAGGAATTTGCCAGTAACACTCTTAAATTCAAAAGAACAAAATTGTTGGGAATAGTAATCAATCAATACAACAAGTCCAAAAGAAATACAATAGCAATGTTTTGCTTTACTATGATCGAATCATTATTAAAGACATACTTTTACAATGTGACCGTTGTTAGGAGGCAACTATATTCTGACGAACCTTATTTAATAACTCTTTTTTTTAACAAACCTTATTCAATAACTTGTCTCTTGTCTCATAAACTTCTCTTTTATATATATATATATTTATGGTTCGTAATTACCATAAATTAAAGTCATTACATATTACTTTTCCATCATTCTATGATAATTAAATTTTAAGATAATAAAATTATTAATTATGTAACAGATGCTTATAGATTAATTTTACATTTTAGTATATATTAATGATGTAGTTTTTGCAATTTGGACATGAAAAAATAAGTAAAAAAAATGAAATTAAAAAAATATTCAAAAGTAAAATTGAACATTATTAAAATATTAGAAGTGAGTACGATATTGATTTTGAAATATAAGGAAGGATGATATGGAAATTCACCAAAATCCCAAGTAATTTTTTTATTATAAAAACCAAGGTACTAAACAAAGTATTTTCACCACAAATAAAAAAATCCAAAGAGTGCAAATAATGAAGAGAAATAGTTTTTTTTTTTTCCAAATATACCCTTTGTACAACCACCTCCATCATCTTACTACAAAATCATTTCTTAGATCTAGAAACCCTTCTAATCAAAACAACCAAACAAAGAACACGATAGAACACAAAAAACCCAACCAAAGCATAAACATTCCTCCACCGTTGACTCTCATCCAGCCCTCTCTTAACCAACACATCCGCGCCCGTAACCAAACACTCCCTCTCCCGCTCCTCGAACCAAACAAAGCATCTAGAAACCAAACACGAGTACTCGTTGATAAGCAACGCATCAAGCGCGTACTTGTACATAGACATGAAGTGCATGAAGAGCCAGAACGTAGGCAAAGAAGCCGAGGAAATGAAGTAGCCGCTGAAAAGGAAGAACGCGGCGAGGAGAGCGGTGACGAGGGAGGTGCCGGCAATGAAGTTGGGGGCGAGGGAGCCGAGGAAGAGAACGAAGGAGTTGGCCATGAGGACGATGAGCCAGATGACGAGGACGAAGAAGGAGAAGGCTTGCCAAGTGGCGCAAAGGCCGACGAGGAAGTAGACGGAGACAGAGAAGATGATAGCGATGGCGAGGAGGTACGGGAGGAAGACGAGGGTGTTGGCGATAATGTACGAGGATAGACGGTAGACGCCGGAGGAGGTTTCGCGGAGGAGGATCGGGCGTTCGTTTAAGAAGATCGGTAGGGTTTCGGTTGTGGTCGAGAGGAGGAATGTTAGTGTAAATGCGAATAAACCGAATCTTTTCTCTATGCCTTCCTTGTCCAAGCCGATGTTTATGTATATTGTACCTGTTAAGGAAAAACAATGCAATATTAGTACATTTTGATAGGAGTGAAAGAAAAAATAAAAAATAGATGAAATTTAACCAAACGAAATTAATACAATGGATTGCTTCGATTTTTTAAAATAATATTGGATCATTCAATTTGATATTTTAGAATGCCAAAAAATTTGGTTCGGTATGGTTTGTGATGGAATAATCAATATAAAATCAAACTCAATTAAGTGTATAAATACTAAAAAAAAACTAAAATATATTAGTATTAGAATTTGATAGAAGAATTAATTTAGATGTCAAATATGACTATTAATATTATATTATTCATAAAAAATGTTGTTTTTTGGCTGGTAAAAAATAAAATCTAAAAAATTTGAAATAAAAATTAAATGAATTCTTATTAAATCAAAGTAAAAAATCAAACCGAACCAAATGAAAATTGAACCAACCAATTTTTTTTAATGGACATTGGTTTGGACTCTGGTGTTTAAAAACCCGATGATATCTATTCAAACTCATCACTCCAGCTTTTTATAGCGAACTGAAATCACTCATACATTTTGATAGCGGTTGGATTTTATTATTTTTATATAAAAATTTAGCTTATAATTACTACTTACCCCTACAAATTTATCAATTTGTATCATTTTTGTTGTCTACTTTTCTGTAAGTGAAAAATAAATAAATAAATCATATTTTGAAAACTAACAACAAAAATGTTTCGTTTTTAAACTTTGTTATATGAAATAGCAAAATGGAAAGATATACCATAATTTTGAAAAGTTGGATGATAGTTTTCTTCTTCTTTCTAATAACCAATGAAGTATTTGGTACCTAGACCAAAAGACATAAAAAAAAGTTTACCTGAAAATAACTTTGAGGCAAGATTTTGCTTTTAAATGGAAATGGGTAGTTGGAAAAAAAAAAAAAAAAAAAACCTTGTCTTTCGTTAAAAATGGCTAGAAGTTTATTAGCACTTGTAAAAAAGCAAGTTTATTAGCATAAATTCAACGAAAAAAACGGGTTTAGAAATAGTTTGAATTTAACCTTCTCAATTGATAATAATTTGAAAAGAAAAAGGTTAAATTTAATCTACGATTTTAAAAACTAAGATCAAAATATAGAAAATTGTTGTAAAAAGTATATAAAAAATATTATGTATGGATTGTACTCTATATATCTATGTGTATATTATGATGTAATATATATATATATTTTTTCAATCCATCACCTAACTAATACATATGTACAAACCAAACTTTTGGTTTAGTGTTAATTCATTTTTAGTATATAACAAAGTCTTATATATATAATTATTAGGAACAAATAATAAATATTTTTTAAATTTGATAAAAAAAACTATACGGACTAAATTCCAACTTTTTATGATTAGATTTTGAAATTATAGAAACTAAATTAGTTAGACTGGTTATAAATAAATTTGAAATTGATATAAATTTATAATTAAGAGAGAGTGATGAAATTACCTAAAACAAGTCCAACGATTAGCGCCTCCAAGGTGTTGGTGAAAAGCAGCTGCCTGGTTCTGTAAATAATAATCCAAAATCTCCAATGAAGAGTCAAAATCTCATGCAATCTCGAACTTCTATACTTGATCTCATCATCTTCAACATTACTAACAGTAACGCACTCATCAAAGTTAGAATCAGCCATAACAGGCTGAAGCTGGTTCACAATCTCCATCGCAAACTCCAAAGGATTAAGCTGAGGCGGAATTACAAACTCATTTGCAACCAAATAATTCTTGAGCGTTAAAAGCGTCCCATGGTGGATCGCACACCCTTTACTCACCAACAATATCGCATCGATCTCCGATAGAATCCGAAAGCTCGGCTGGTGGATCGAGATCACCACGGTCCGGTTGCGCGCGACCGCGATGGATTTTAGGGTTGATACCACGTTGAAGGCCGATGCGCTGTCGAGGCTCGAGGTCGGCTCGTCCAGGAGGAGGATGGAAGGGTCGTGGAGGAGCGTCAGGCCGATGGACACCCGCCGCCGTTCGCCTCCCGAGAGGTGGCGCGTGGTGGCGACGTGGGAGAGCCGGAGGTCCGCGAGGAGGGTGGTGACGGCGGCGGATACGATGGCGGAGGTGGGGTTGGGGAGGAGGAGGCGGGCCGCGAAGGCGAAGGTTTCGGCGACCGTGAGGAGAGGGAGGGAGCTGTCGTGTTGCGGGACGTAGGCGGAGAGTTTGCGGAATGTGGAAGGGTTGAGAGGGGCGGAGTTGAGGAGGACGCTGCCGTGGGTTGGCGCGGTTCGAGCGGCCAGGATGTCGAGGAGAGTGGACTTCCCGGCCCCGCTCGGGCCGACGATGGCGAGGATTTGAGAGGGGTGGGCTGTGAATGTGATGTTTTTGAGAATGTAGGTGGGTGAGGTGCTGGTGGTGCAGGATTTGAACCAGTTGTATGGTGAAGTGACGGCGGTGGCGGCGGTGGTGTTTTTGGCGTACGAGATTGATGATGCTGTTAGTGTGTAGTTTCTCGTCGGCGGCGGCAACGACGGCGATTGGCTTTCTTCCATGGGAGAGAAATTTTGTGAGGATTGGGGGAGAGAGAAGGGTTAGATAGAGATTTAGAGAAGTTATATTGCACTGTATGAACCCATTTGATTGATAAGAATTTTATTTTTTCAATTGAGGTTGAAATCCAAATTTATAATTTCTTAATTTTTGGATTCAACCTATAGGATTAAAGTTATATTTATTTTTTACTAGTTTCTGATAATTTTATTATTCAGTTGTAATTAAGTTTAATACTATATAGTTACATATTTAATTCTAAAAATTGATATTTGACTTTCATTTATTTGAGAGTAATAATACATTTTTATAAGATTTGTTGTTTTCTTCTCCAAATTAAGCTACTAGTCTTGTTGGTCAATACTATCAAACTTAAACATTAAAAAAAAAGTATATTCGGTAGAATTAAGCTTGCCTCCATCAATTATAGTTGTCTCCTAAATACAAATATGAATTGAAATTTTTCATTTCATATATTGTTCGCTTTTTATAAGAAAAAGGAGAAATTAAGAGAAAATCGAACATTGATGCATTTCAATTGTGATCTCACTATAGAATTTAGAGTTTGAATCTTTTATCTCATATATTTTTTAACAAATAATTTAAATGATTAAAAATACATATACTATCAAAATCATTAATGAGTCAATTGGATTTCTATTTTATTTGGATTTATATTTATAAATTAGAATGTGAGTTTTTTAGTTCAAAAACATTAAAAAGTGGGAATCCTAGTTATGGATATATCTTTTAAATTAGTTGGGTTATATGATTGATAATAAAATGTGTTAAATTTTCTGGTGCATACACACTTGCTACTAAAACAATAATTTGATCTTCTATAAAAAAAAAATTGTTGAGAGTCGAGAAGAAAATTTTATTGACAGATTTTAATACTTTATATAATTAAGAATTTCTATTAGAGAAAAATTAATTAGAAAAAATCGAAGGCCATTGATAATCACCAAAACTAGGGTCTATTTCTTTAACATATGGATTTTATTTTGTCGAGAGGCTGAATTTCATTTTCGAACAAGTTGACAGCGAATTGACATTACCCCAGAAAAGTGAACAAAACTTGTGGCTCTCAAATATTGCATGGCTTTTTTTTTTTTTTTTTTCCTTTTATTATTATTTTTCTTATTTTTAATTAAGTCAAAAGTCAGACTCGGCACTTGGCCAATGCATGGTCGGGACAAGATTTTATGTTTATCGTAAAATATAAAATTTCTTATTGAAATATAAAAAATAACTAAACATTTAAAATGAATTACAAGTATCAAATATTGGAATATTGCTATATGATGATCGTGTAATTATGTTATAGTTAATTTGCTCTCTAGTGAAAGCAGTGGGGTTTGAAAAATGTTGGAACCATACCCTTAATTTAATAATAATAAATATCAAAATCTAACGTGACAAAAAGACTTTAATATAGCTAATACAAGAATAATTTAATCAATTTATAGGTAAGAAATTAAAAGTTCAAATCTTCATATATATTCGAAATTAAAAAAGAAAAATATAAAAATAATATTGATTAAATTAAATTTTAAGATGGCAGTGATAATTTAATACATATTTTAAGAGCTATGGAGCATATTCTTATGAGTTTATATAACAGTTGTTAGAGCCATGCACATTTGCTTTAGAATGTTACTGCCACGTGTACAGTCCATGTTCTCTTGAATTTTACATTACATGGATCTGATGGTAAGAGAAAAAAAGAAAAAAAAAAGTAGATTCATTAAAATTTAGACTTATTCCCCACATATGCACTTAAACTTAGCAGATTATTATGGTGTGATTATTTTTTAACTCTTAAAATTATCATTTGCCTGTTCAATTTTGAAGGAAAAAAAAAAACAAAACCCCAAACGACATCAATATACACTTAATGACCATTAAAAGAGCGAACTAATGATTCTCGATCATTAAAATAAAAAAATATATATGAATTAAATGAACAAACTTTTAATTTCCGTTCATTAAAAAAAAGTATTATAAATTAAAATTGAAGTATCTATTTTGTTTTAATTCAAAAAAATCAAATATATAATAACCAAAAATATAAACTTTTAACTGGAATTTAACTTAACATTGTGGTGAATATTATGGATAAACTAATATTAGGCAACATAAGCTCATTTTATAAGTTAATGTTACCAAAATAGACAGTAAGGATTTGGTCACAAATCCAACCTAAACCCTTGGCCAAGATGACCAAGTTGACGTTATGTCCAACCGATTCACTCTCTAATGCTTGCCTTACTAAAGTGATATATCACATAACACGTATCGTATCCCTCTATCAAGATGGATCTCCAAATACTTCAAAATCAACTCTTAATATAGTAGCAAAAATTAAAAAAAGCAATGGCATATGTCTTAAATTCTATCTATATCAAATCTAAATAGACTATTCACCTTACATTACACCTCCCCAATCGCATCACCTTGAGTCGACAAGCTCATCGAGCTTCTCGTTGAGGTCATGCGAGCAATCGGCATGACACTCTAATGACCTATGTGAACTTTTTCGTCCTATCCATAATTTAATTATAGTAAAATTTGATTACCCACTTAAAATAAAAATACAAAAATAGAATTAAAAGTTGGAAAGATATTGGTACTTGCATGAGCCCCACATAACCAAAGTTCACGAGCTCACTGTAACATCACAGATTATCATTCCTCTCTCTTAGCTTTGGAATAAGCGAAAAGAGGGTTTTCATTTTCATTTTAATTTTCATTTTCATTTTCATTTTCATTATATATATTTATTTATATTATTTATATTATATGGTCAGCCCGTGACACCTAACTCCATATAAAAATAGTGGCAGTCATTATTTTGTTCTCTGTAATTTAAAACGCACTTTCAAATTTCCAACACAAAGACAAGAAACTCTCTTCTAGCTACTGTGTGGTGAATTTGTCATGGCCACAAAAATATATTAATTTTTTTTATATATATAATTTGCAGCAAATTCAGTTCTTTTTCTATCCTACGTGAAAATGATGTCTCTCCAACCAATCCTACGTGGCACGTGCTATTCATACCAAACAAATCACGATTTAATACTATTTCTCTTATTTGATTGGGATTTGCTTTATTTTTTTATAAATAATAAATTTAGTCGTATCATTTTAAAAAGAGTTAAAATTAAGTCTTTTCAAAGAAAAAAAAATCAAAAAGTTAAAATTAATTTGTGTGATTTTATTAAATTATAATTTAGTTCATATGATTATAAAATTAAGATTTATTTGACAATGTTAAAAAATTATTCATATTTTCTGTAATTGATCGAGAATTAAGTACATAGAGAAAACTATTTATATGTTATTGATATGATTTTTTTTATTGAATAACTTAACTCACATTGTGATATTATTGACACATAAATAACTAATTTCTATACATTTAATTTGTCAACGATAATAAATAGCAAATACTTTTGTTTTTTGTGCCAATAAGAACACAACTTAAAATATTGAAAAAAAATAGTCTCTAAATTTGAGGTCTAGATTCAATTTGATCTCATATTTCAAAATTTCACTTTTATTTATGGATTTTTTTGACATCCAAATGTTATAAGGTTAATATCCTATGACATTAATCGAGGTATGCACAAACTGACCTGAATAGTCATGGATATAAAAAAAAATATATATTTATTTTAATTTTCAGATGAATTTAATTAAAAAAAAATAAGTATAAAAGTAAACTAAAAAAAAACAACTAAAATTGGCAAAAATAAAAAAATTTAATTTTAAAATATGGAGATCAAATTAAAATTAGATTTCAAATATGTAGGGACTAAAAAAGTCATTTTTCGTGAAATGTTATATTTATTTTGCAGGATACCTTCAAGATGTATTAATTTTCCTCCTTTAAAAAAAGGTATTAATTTTCCTCTAGCGTGTGGAAGCAGGTGTGCGTGGTACAAAATTGGGTCGAGGAGTGGGTGGTATGGTTATGGGCCGAAAAAGGCCCAATTAAACAAACCTCGCCCACTAAAAGCCCAATTTAATTAACCTCACTCTTTTTTTTCTAGTACTTCGGGGAGGGGGACAAATACCGATTCTCAGGATCGAACCTGTGACGCTAGTGTTGAACTGGTTTACAACCAAAAAATGAAACCATTACATCACTAACCCATTCGATAATTAACCTCACTCTCAACTTGTTGAAAATGTTGCAAATCTATTCCCTAAGCCAAACTCCAATAACAAAAATATCGGTGTTTGTCTTCTTTCTTCAATTCATAAGTTTAATATGACACGGAAAGAACAACCAAAACAATAGCTCCACAGTATAAATGTGTATTCATAAATTAATAGTTAATGAGTTTGAATCTTCATCTCTAATTCTTAATTGATTGAAATGAGTGAAAGAGTTTTACGTTCAAGCGAAAAATGACTTAATTGGTTGAAATATAGGTGTTGTCATTAAAGTAAATATAACTCAATAATAATTGATATATTATTAACTAAAAGATAATATTTCGAATCCGACATCTTCAAATGTTAGTCGAACTAAAAAAGCAAATATAGATGACTATATTTTAAATTTTCCTTGTCCATAAACTTTTTTAAAGTAATGTATTTATTTGCAACAATTTAATCCTACTAATAAAATTTCCACCAAAATTTAGTGTGGTTTTTTATCTTCTAACATCTTAGGTTAGTTTTCTAACCATATTGAATTCTAATTAGTTTATTGGTCGATTATCTTTATAAGAAATTTTATTAATTTAACAACAATAAATTATCTGATTAAATAGTTACTACTAAAAATTGTTACAAAATGGAAGTATAAATGTATATAAAAATAATAAAAAAATAAAATAAAGTTAAGATGAGGTTTAAAAGTTTCCTTAAAAACTGTAAGTTAATTTTCCGAATATGAAAACAAAAAAAATTGTGAAATGTGTTGGAGTGGACAATCCCATTTCACAAAATAATTAAGCAAATTTAAAAATATCCACAATAAAAAAATATAGTATTATTAATATTCATTATATAAAATTATTTTTTTATTAATACAATATTTTTTATTATTAATACATTATTATATATATTATTATCACAATACTATATGTTATCAGTATAATCTTGTGTATTTATATAGGATTATTATTAATAGTATCGTATAATTATTAATTATACTTTGTAATTATAAATACGTATGATTATGATTGTTATTTTTTTTTCTTTTTGTAAATATTTTTCCAATTTGGCCATTCATAAAAAACCCCAACAAAATTTCTTCAACAACTCTTTTTAGTTCAATAACACAAGGGGGTAGAGACTCAAGCTTTCAACCTCAAATTTGAATCCATGGTATATATATCTTAATCAATTGACTTACATTAAAACATAAACACAATTGTTTAATCAAATTATATTGGTTAGAGATCCAATGATCAAGAGCTATACTAATTAATTTCATTATAAACTATAATGGTGAAGTAGAGGAATAACCTATCCAACTTTTTTATCCAAAAGCCAATTAAAATAAATAGAATAAAGATGGCTTTTAATTGGGCATTGATCATTTTGGCCAAAGACAAAGAAGGATATTATGAAAGGGGACAAAGAAAATCCAAATCACTTGGAGAAAAACATGATGTTTGGTTCTCTCTAATTTGTCCTAAATTTTCTCTAGGGATGATATTCATTGTATTGTATGTATCCATGTCTTGAAATTAAACTTCCCAATATTAAATCAATTCATTTTCTCTCTATTCTTATATTAATTATAAATACAAAAGATCTTTCCCTCATTGGTACAGTTAACCATATTTGAAGGCCACATGTGTTCTTTCAAGCACCATTGTTCTTTTTTTTTTTTTTTTGTAACTCATTCCAAGAAGAGAGAGAAAGAAAGTTTGTTGATGGATTTTGGAAATAAATATATGTGCTTACTTTAATAAGTCATGGTTCGATAATTATTCAATTTTTGAAATTTAAGTTTATGTTTATTCATATTTTCTACAACGTGTTTTATCTTTTTTACAATATATCTAACTTTTCTACATGAATCCTAATCAAATTTCAAAAATAAAAATAAGATTTTGGAAGTTACTTCTTTTTGTTTCTAAATTTTAATTTGATTTATACGAATATAGATAAAAAGTAGTTATCCATGTAGAAGAAAACATATCGATTGTAAGCTTAAATCTTAAAACAAAAAATTAAAAATAAAATAATTATCAAATAGGACTTAAAATTTCAAGTACGCTAGGTTTTTCTTTTTTTTGAGTTATAATATATTTG
This sequence comes from Sicyos edulis, assembly GCA_036507275.1. Classification (NCBI taxonomy): domain Eukaryota; kingdom Viridiplantae; phylum Streptophyta; class Magnoliopsida; order Cucurbitales; family Cucurbitaceae; genus Sicyos; species Sicyos edulis. The sequence continues at coordinate 705,421 of CM071858.1, read as the reverse complement.
ATTGAAAAACCTATCGTCAACTTCCAGATGATAACATATTTTTATTTTAGTTTGGATAGTGGATACTAAAACTTTAAAATAGAGATAGTAAAACTTTTTGATTTTTTTTTATGGTAAAACTTTTTGAATTACAAGTAAGATTATGTGGTCTTCTCACATCATTTAATAATTATGGCCTGCTTCTCTTTTTTTTTTAAAAAAAAACAAAAAATAATTTTTTATTCAATCTTTTTTTTCAATAATTCCCTTACAAAAACTATGGGTACAAAGCTTTTTAAAAAGTTAAAAAAATATATATGTATTTTAAGAAAATTCGTTTACTTTTGAGCATGAAAAAATAAGGGGAAGTTAGTTTCAAGAGTTATAAGTTAACTTTTAACATGCACTCTCCAAAAAAGAAAAGTTGCAAAATACATTTAATTCAATTTCTTTCAAATTCATACTAATTAAGCCAAAGAAAGAATTGGAAAGGGTTCAATTAAAAGACATAAAGCATTTATATGCTTTTCACTTTGAATTAATTAGCTAAGCCTTTTGTTCAATGAAAGCAGATAAAAATGATGCTTTGGTGTCCCAAACTAAAGCAAAATTCTCAATACATATTTTCAAAGTGAAAAAAGCTTCTTTTTCTTGTTGAATTTATCTCATAGGGTTTCAACTTTGGTAAAGTCTCTTTTTTTTCCAACATTCACTCTTTTTTTTTATTAAAAAAAAAAACTTTCATAAATTACAGTCTTGCTTGATTTAAATCAAAAGATCTTTTTCCAATAAAAAAAATTGTCAAATAAGGGAATATTTTGTCGCATACTATTTTACATTTGAATTTAATTATGTCTAAAATTAAAATAGAGTAGCAACTAGCTTGTATCCACAAATCTTTATTTTTTGTTCTTTTGATAATTTGTGGTGTTAATCAAAGTTGGTCAAAGGTCTGTGAAAGTTTCAAAACTTTACTTTGAAAGAAGAGGAAACTAGATGAAGGGTGCTAGAGGAATAGAATAGGTGTCATTTTTCAAAAAAAAAAAATCCAATAAATTAGGCCCCGTTTGATAACCATTTTGTTTTTCGTTTTTTGTTTATAAAATTTAAGCATACAACAACTACTTTATTATACTTTTTTTCTTATTTGGATATCTACATCTTACCTATATTTTAATAAACAAAATCAAAATTTGTAAACAAAAAAAAGTAGCTTCCAAAAACTTGTTTATTTTTTTGAAATTTGGTTAGTATTCTCCTACTTTCTTAAGGAAAGATTGATATATTATAGGAAAGATTGAGCACATGATAGAAAATTGGAATAGAAATAGGCTTAAATTTGATAAACAAAAAACAAAAAACAAAATGGTTATGAAACGGGGCCTTAGTAAATTAGAAATTTTGTATTGGAAAGAAAGTTATCCTCTCTTTTTTTCTTATTAGTGAAGGACTTGCCAATTTGCACATACTTCAAATATTGTTATCGAAAATATCGTCTAACACTACTACATTTGAATGTCAAAAAAATTTGTAAGAAATTAATTCATAAGTAAGTATTCATCATGATTAAACATTTCACTTCTCAATTTTTTAAGACTAGTCATTATATCACTTCATAATAGTTAAAAATTAAAATTTAATCACTATAATTTTACAAATTAAAATTAAAAATTTGGAACATATAATTGTAAGAATTAGAATTTTATTTTTACAATTTTGATAAAACACATTAAAAAAAGTAGTAGAAGTAACAATCAATTTATAAATGATGTGATCTGATTTTTAAATTTTTTTTATATCAATTAATTACTAAACTCACATTGTAGCACATGAATACTAATTTTTCCATTGTTTAATTGAATAACAGTAACGGTCCCCAAGGGTGACACAGTGGTTGAAGACTTGGGCTTTGAGGGTATGTTCCCCTCAAGGTCCAAAGTTCGAGTCTTCCTTGTGACATTATTCCTTCGATGTCTCCGGTACCTGGCTTAGGGACGAGCGTGGCTACCTTAATTAAAAAAAAAAAACAAAATAGAATAACAGTAACTAACAAAACCACTATATTTTTAAGTACTTCATTGAAGCTATTTTTTTAGTTTTCTTAAATAAATATAAAACTTCATTCTAATTTGACGTCACCAACGGATTTTGGAAAAACCTGACGTCATTAACTATTACAAATGTACAGAAAAGTCCAAAACCACATAACAATTAATAATTTAATGCCATAAATCATTCGATTTTTCCTTTTTTTACCAATTAGTTTCTTTTTTTTCTTTTTAGTTAAACAAATTGATTTTTGTTTTAGATGTATTTTTCCAAATGTTTTTCTTATTATATTCTATATACTGCAATTTCTAAGGCAGTAACTTGGGAAAAAAAATTGTAAGACTATTTAGTAAAGAGTTTTTTTTAAAAATTTTATTATTTTAATCCTGAAAATGATATTTATTAATTATTTTTTGAGACAATCATGAAAATTATATTTGTTCATATTGAACTATAAGATCTTTTTTATATTATATATATATTTTTATTGAAGTTATATAATGTTTTGAACGTAACATTGTACATGGGTAAGTATTTTTGTGATTCAAATAATAAATTGCAGAGAAAAGAAAAAAGAAAAAAAAATGAAATGGTTCATCTTCATCAAATACAAATACAATCATCATTTAAAATAAACTATTATTTACTAAATACATCTCCGAGCGAGTCACCCACTATGACTCACTGAGTCACTGTTTATCATTTCTAAGAAAAGAAAAACAAAAAAACGAAAACTGTGCCTCTGCCTAATTCAGTTTGCTTTTCATCTTTTTTACAGCAAAACCAAAAAAACTTTCACACACAAATCAACTCTTTCTTCATTGTTGTTCTTCTTTGCCTTCTGATAAAACTTCTTTTCCCGCCTTTAGTTTATCCTCACCACAAGTTCCATCAACATCATCTGAAATTTTTTGATTCAATTGATTGTTAGATGCTAATAATTTCCAAAACAAATCATAATGTGCTAAGATTTGTTAGATTTATCATTAAATTTTCAGTGACGGACGATTCAAATAAAAAATCGTTTTGAGTTTTTTTGGTTTTGGATCATGATTCTTACCTCTGGAAACGCTGAACGATCTCTTGCAATGCAAAATCGCGCTCTCAATCCCGTCGTCTTGCTGCAGAAGCGAATCGTCTCTTCGATTCGTCGGCGATACGGCCATTCCAGTCGCTGAAGACGACGATTTACTCTTACCTAACCGCCTGCAAACGACTCGGATTCCGATCGCGATGTTGTTTTGCTTCTCATCGATCGATGTAGCCGGAGAAGAAACCGGCGACGATCTGTGATTAGGTTTTCTCGAAACCTTCACATACAGAGGCTTGATCAATTTCAGATACTTCCGCATTCCTTCTCCGCAGAATCTCTTCGATCGACTCTCAGATCCGTCGATATTGCTACCGTTTCTGCAACTCTGCACTCTGTTCAGCCTGAACGTGAATCGTTTGCTTGTACTCTGTAACTTGAGAGAAGGCGACGAATCTGTTTCCTCCGATTTCAATTTCGCCATTAATTTCGGCTTCTTAAACAAGGAAATCGAGAGTCTAGGCGCCGATTTGAGAATCGGAGACTCCGGCTTCGAACCGAGTTCGATCGGAAGAATTTTTCGCTTCGAAATGAGATCGTATTGAGAGAAGCAGAGTTCGTTTTCGCCGGAGCGAGTGAGATTCTTCTCGTCGGGAGATTTTGCGGCGTCTGAAGGAGGCGAGATGAAATCCAAATCGAAGAACGAATCGTCGTCGCGATCGTCTCCATGGAAGTGAGAGCGAATGAAAGGATAAGCAGTTTCGACAATGGAGGAGAAATGAGTGTAGAGATTATGGAGCTTGACGAAGTCGAGAGCTTCCATGGCGGATGATTGATTGGGAGAAATATGAATTTGAGAAAAAAATAGGGGTTTGGAGGGTTTTATATAGCGGCAGCGTTGGAGGAGAGGCGTTGGCGAACACGTGCCTGACCCTGAAAATAACACAACACAATAACCATTTTTTCCTCTTCCCAATAAATTTACTTTCTTCTATCTAATTTTATTATTTCAAAATAGTTGCCAATTTGATTTTTTTCCCCTTTTTTCCATTTATATCGTTTTATTTTCTCATATTTTAAAAGTACAATTTTAGTTTGAAACGAGAAGTTTATCTTTATTCCATTTTTGTTCATCAATTTTTAAAAATTTAATTTTAGTTAAGATATATTTTTAAAAAAAATTAAAATTATTTCATATAATAAATTTGAAGTTTATTTTAATGAAAATAGGTTTTATAATATTAATAATCTTAATGCCATCAAAGACAAAATAAGATCATATTTTTAAATTTATAAAAGAAGATGTTAAATTTCAAAGAAATAAATAAACAAAAAAAAAATTGTAAAAATCAATTTTAAGTATTTTTTTAAAGTTCAAGAATCAAAACAATTTCAAAATTTAAGAACTATAAAAATAAAACAAATATTAAAATTCAAGGATAAAAATGATAATTTACTCTTGATTTTAAAAAAAATGTATAATCATTTTTTTAATGTATAGTTTTTGCAAATGCATAGCTAACCATTTTATATACTATACTAATTTCAATCAAATCAATAATTGTTAGGTATAGGTTCGAAACTTATGCTTAAATAAACTATTAGTACACATACTAAGATTCAAAATGCAATTATAATTTATGAAACTTGATTGAATTTTTTGTTATATTTAAAGTTAAAATATCATATTTATTAATGTAATTTAAGATTTATTCTATTTTAGTTTGTATGCAGTGATGAAAATGGTATATATATATGTATATATATATATATATATTGAAATATTACAACTTTTTATTTGTACGACCACAATATTTAAAAGTTTGAGATTTAAACTTACAATTTCTTTGTTGAAAATGTATACTTATTTATTTATAGATTAAATATAAGATTTTGTTTATACTATCTTAGACTTTCAAATTCAACATGTCATTATTGAACTAAATTAAACCATATAATTTTTAATGAAATTTATATATAAAAAAAATATTTATACGTGACGTCAAACTATAAAACATGAAAAATTTTCTTTTCTTTTCTTGTGGAGAAAAAATAATAAAATAAATAAATAAATAACCCTAGCTTGAAGTGTCCTTGCTTTTGAGTTGTGAGAGAGAGTGCTTTTAATTGTATACATTTCTGCCCTTCTGACTTATCAGCAGTTAATATTGAATTTTGATTCCCCAAAATACCCCTCTCTTTGACTCGACAGAACGTTCTTCTTTTTATTTTTATCATCTTTTTATTTTTTTTTATATATATTAATATATTACAAAACATATCTCAACAGACAATATAAGGTGTCTCCCAGTCATAGACCATAATATTCTTTTAGGGGAAATGGTATAATTAGTTCACGAGGTTTATACTTTTGTTTCCATTTAGATAAATAATTTCAAAAGGACACTTTAATCTTTAGTATTTAAAAAAGTGTTATAGGACCTGCTGGTCAAAATTTCCTGAGAATTTGATATAATGAATTCCATTTAAATATATCACCGAATATATATATAGTCTATTTGGTAGTAGAGATGCACTAAAAAAAGTTTAAGATGTTATCATTTTTATGAACATTTACGAGGTTCGAAATTGTTTATACGCATCGCAGTTATTATCATGAAACATATTCTCTAAGTTTACTATATTTAAAGGTTAACGAAATCCATAAAAAATTAATTTTTAAATAAGTGATCAACTAAGATCGAACCATTTATGTTTTATTTCTCATCCTCTCAACCACTATACTACATTTTTATTTTTGTAAATGGTAAAAATGAATCTTAAATTTAATTAATTTGTTAAATTATGTAATGATTCAATCATAAAGTGTTAATAATCTTTTTATTCTCTGTTTTAGAGAATTTAAAAGGCTGAACATGAATTGAAATGACAAGAACAATATTGATGAGACATGATGTGAGTATCTCCTAGACATGGACAAAGTTCCATCACCCAAAATCAATATATTATGTTGATATTGAATAAAAAAAAATCTTTTGATGAACTTTTATGTAGCAAAATTTTATAAATTTTGAAAAATATATATGATAAATTAAAAATAGTGAAGTTTATAGATTATCTTTACAAATTTAGAAGTACACAAGTGTACAAACTTCAATGTGTAAAAATTATCACAAGGATAACTCAACTAATTCAATGTATAATTTATGACCAATAAATCATAAATGAGGTTTATACACTTATGTACTTCTAAACTTCAATGTATAACATATTCAATGAAATTTTTATGACCAATAAATTATAAATTCATATTTTTCTACTTTAATTTTGGTTTGAATGAAAATGATACCCATTGAACCTAAAGAAAATTATTATTTACACAAAGCCCAAAGTTAATAAAAGTATTTTATAAAAGAAAATTAAAGTTTTAAAAAAGCACAAACCTTGGACAAGATTGGGTTAGGTTAGCATAATTTTTAGCACCCACCCAAGTTTTGGATAGGTCCATTCTCCAATCCATCTAACACAATACATTAGAGTAACTCAGTCCTATATTTTTTGGCTTGGTCAGATTGTGTTTATCTTCTTTTTCTTCTATAAAACAACTTGATTCATACCTCATAAGTATATAAAAAAAATGAATAAAAGATAAATGATATTATATTTGAATCTAAATTTTCTACTTTATTAGTGTATGTTATTTATCAATTCTTAAGTTGGGGTTGAGTTAGATTGAACAATAAAAAATTGATCAACCCATGAAATAATTTAAAAATCATAACTCAACTCAATTCAAATAGAATTATAACTCAATTCAACTCTTACAATTTGAATTAAGTAGTCTCGAATGTTTGGATTATCGATATTTATTTTTCTATGTACACAAGTTGTAGGTAGTCTATACATAGATTCAATGTTATTCAAATATATATATATATAATCAAAGATTAAAAAGTATTAAAAAAAAACTGGGTTTGTTATCAGAAAAAGAAATCAGAGATATGAATTTGACTTGACTATCATATAGACAAGGAAAATGCAAAAAAGCCAGACTGGCAAAGCTTGGGTGGTCAGACTGCAAAGATAGAGTTAGACTATGTCTTTTTTGCAATATTCTATTTTTCTTCATTTGCAAAAATAGCCCTTCACGCGCTCTCCTCTCACGGAAGCTAGATGATTGAACACCAAACCAACGACATGTCGAACCAGCTATAAGACTTTTTTCTTTCTCTTTTTTTTTTTTAATAATTATGACTAATGTTTATCTATTTATTTATTTTTAAATAAAGCCAGGAGCTCTATTATCAAAGATTAATAAGTAATATGCTTATATTGAAAGGGTTGGTAACCCCGTGATTTCATTTTTTGGTGATAGTCTAGTTCACGAGTTCAATTCTAAAAATTAGTATTTATCTATTTTTAATATAAATTATTGTAGGCGTACTTTTAGTTCGGATTTTATAGCTTTTGTACGTGAAACTTTGATTAATGATTGTAACATAAAAACATTAAATGGTGTGAGCATCAATATCAAAATTGATAATATCCCACATATTTTATACATGGCTAAATTCTCTTGACCATAAGTGGATCAAAATGACTATTTTTTTTTTTTTTTTTTTTAACATATGATAAACTCAAAATTCAGTTAAAAAAAAAAGGACTCCGGACGACATTATTCAAATTAAAAGCGTTATATTTTTCTCTCTTTAAAACTTACCTCATTAATGCAAAAGTAGAACAAAGTTTTATTTGTGAGAAAGCCTTTTATTTATTTTTTCAACAAAAAGAGTGCATGAAAGTATAATATTCAAAGGAAGTGAAAAAAAAAAGAAAGAGAGAAAGAGCTCTACATGTGGGCATAGTATTTGAGGGTGGTGAAAAAGAGGGAGAAAAAGAAAAAAGAAAAAGAAAAAGAGCATTTAAAGGAAAGGGAAAGAGGGCAAAGGGAAAAAAAAGAAAGAAAAAGAAAAAGTTGGACCTATACATATGTTGTTGATAGGGTTAAAGAGATGTCTTTGAAGACAAATGTGTTGAGAGCTGGTAAAGAGAAACTTCCAAAAAGATGAGAGAGAAAGGGAAAAGAAATTGAAATGAATATGAAAAAAGCCTATAAAAGAATTTGTAGACTTTGTGGTAATTATGAATGGTTAATGAGCATGAAATAAGGGCTAGTAAGAGTAATTCATTTTTATTTGTTAGCATTTTTATATATATATATTTATTTCCTCTTATTTTAATTATCTAACTATGATTCGGTCATAATTTGGTTTCGATTTCGATAATCAATATTTAAACTCTCATTTATTCAAGAATAATAGTACCATTTTTGTAGAGTTTGATCATCTAATTAAATTGTTCAATTTAACAATATTTAAAGACAAAAAATTTAAATTCATAAACCAAACATTATACTAATAAAATTTAATTTTATTCAAAATACTTGTCCATGCAAATATTTTTTATTAGATAAATGAACAAAAGACTTGTCTTTATCATGATTATATTCAATAATTTATTTAAAAGTAAGGGCAAGAGTAAAATTACAAAAATTAAAATAAAGTATTCAATATTTTTTTTCTTGATATTTTGTTAGTATTAAGTTTTTTTTAGTTTTAACTTGAAAAAGGACTACAAACTTTATAAAAGAAAGATACTACTACTCTAAAATAAAATTGAATTGAATTACAATCAATCAACTAAACTAGCACAACATCAAACTAAAATCAATCCTTTTAGTGTATTAGGTTTTGTTTGTTTTTATTGATATCAACATATGTATTTGAGAAAGATGGCATTTTGCTTTTAAGGACTAAAGGGGTCTGATAAAGTGAGAAATAAATGGGGAAGAGGGCAAACTTTGTATTTGACCATAGCTCTCTTTTGTTCCTTTTGTAGTTGTGTGGAATCCAAGTTTTTATTTTCTTCAAAAGGTTTGACCTTTGAACATTTGTGGACCTTCAGCCCTATCCCTTTTGTCTAATAATTTTATTTCTTCCCCCAATTAAAAAGTATTTATTGTAAATTATTCTATCAAAACTTATTAAGGCACAATTTCTTTCATTCAAACATATATTTTAATACAAACAACAATAATAATAACTCAATTAGCATTAATCTGTTAAATATAAATGGACAACCCATGAGCTAGTATCCTTGACACTTTCCATTGCTGTGTAAAACATATTGTCTATACAAAAAAATATGAGAAAAAATATATCATATAAATTAATTGGATGATGTCATTTTTCTATTGGGCCTGGCCGAGAAGTTCCGGTATCATTTCTCTAGGATGATGTCATTTTTCTATTGGGCCTGTCAGCTTGCCAAAACTTGGCAATGTTCCAACTCTATCTACCTATGATTTTTTTTTTCCATATTATTTTTTCAAAATGTAGTTTTTCCAAATTATGGCATTCAACTTTTGAAATGTTTCATTTTAAACACTTCAACTTGAATTTCTTTTTCTTCAAAAAATGTCCATATTTTTCTTTATAAAGGGAAAATTTATAAATATAAAACATTGCTTGCCACCTAAGTCAAATAAATTTCAAACTAAACGGGAGAATTTTGTGAGATTTTCAACCTAACTAGATCAACATATCAATTGATATAATATATATATATATATATATATATATATATATATATATTCATGATTAATAGATAATTTGTTTGCATCTGGTTCTGTATTTCCGTTTCTCTAATTTATTTCGATGTCACAATTTATGGATGAGTTAGTGGTGCATGCCATGAATACGTAGGAATAAAGTTCAGACTCACCATCATTAAAAAAAAATCTCCCATTTTCTATTGTTCAATATCTTGTACAACCTACCGAATGAGTTAGTGGTGTAATGGTTTCAGTGTTTGGTTATAAACCAGTTCAACACCAGCGTCACAGGTTCGAATTCCTCTTCCACCAATATATATAATAATTAATAATACTTACATATGAATTAATTTCTTAATAATAAAATATTATAGAATCAAGTTAATTCGTCTCCATAAAATCGTCCCTATATGTGTAAGGTGACTCTAGCCTCTAACACTAACCAATATAAAAAAGTGGAGTACTCATTTATCTTTGTCACATTTTAATTTTGTATTAATAAATCAACTTATAAGAATTAAATAAAAGACTATATATTTTCGATGTCATAAATAAAAGAATATAAAAAAAAAAGTAATTGAAGTTTATTATAATTAGTGGATAACACTTATTTAGTCATCGAATTTTATTTATAATTTTAATTTGGTCATCAAATTTATTACCAATTTTTAGGATGGAACCTACTAAAATGATGATTCAATTAAAAGGCACACTAAAACTAAAAGTAAGAAGTAAAAATATTCTTGAATCAAATTAAAACTACATCTCACAGTTTAAGATTTTAATTTGATAATTTCCCCTTTTTCTTTAAAAAAAAGAAAGAAAAATAATATGGTTGGTTTTGTTGCGTTACTTGTAACTATAAATAGACCATGTTACATTTCCCTCTACTTGCATTTCGCATTTCTCCTCTCCTACTTGTTCCCCAAGTCTCTGCTTCGGAGACGGTTTTTTTTTGTTCTCTCATTTCCATTTTTTTTTTGTTCTTCATTTTTGCCGCAAAAATCCATGGCCGAGCCGGATTCCATCATCGACAAGATCGCCGACAAGATCTCCGATCACATTTCATCGTCTTCGTCCGACTCCGATGACGACCGATCTTCCAAAGTCCAAGCTGTTAAATCAAAAGTTTTCAGGCTCTTCGGTAGAGATAAGCCCGTCCACTCGTTCTTGGGCGGTGGAAAGCGTAATTTCTGATCTCTATATATCTATCTCTCGTCTTTGATCGGTTAATGTTGAAATTGTTTTTGAAGAATCGATGAATTTATAAGTTTTGGATCATGCTTTGGCATTCTTAACGATTCAATGAATCTCTATGTTTCTACATTGTTATTATTGATATGATCTTGTTTGAGTTCGTGAAATTTTTCGTTCGATTGGATGAATGCCCAATGTTACAATGGATAGCGTATTTTTCTCTTGTTTTTTCCATTGAGTAATATGTGTGAAAACCTTAGGTTATTTAGCGCTTATAATTTTATATTTTGTGGTTTCAGTTAGATCTTGATTCAGGAAATGACTCGGTTTCTCCAATTGGCTGAGTAAAATATTGCTAACACTCAGTTTCTCTAAGTTTTATAGCTTTATTTATTAACAGGGTAACCGCTGTGTTTATATTTAAAAAAAAAAGACTTATTGTGTTTACATTTGAGACTTTAAGAATATTGTAGTTGACGTGATAAACGGCCGCCGAGGGAGAAGGGCTTAGTTATTTCAAGCATATCTATTGAAACTGAAAGCCCGCGTGTATTAAAAGGTTTTATTTCAAAATCAATTAGTGATGAGATGAGTAATCTATCTATCTTGTAAATGTTAGGAGGTTTTCTCGCTTTTTTAATGTGGAGTCCTCAACGTGCCCCCTTCAAGATGGCGTTGCTTAGAGCTAATCAATCTTGGATCTGATTTCAAATTCATTTTTATTTGATCGAATATCCATTTTGGTTTAAAGTGTTTTGATACTATATTAGATAATGAGAAGGTCAGAGAATATTGAGAGGTAGAGGAAGAAGCCATGGTTGGCAAAATGGAGAATTGAGAGAAAAGTTTTCATTATAGGAAAGGGTAGAAGCTACATCTTGTGCCACACCCATTATAACATAACTGTATATAGCGGAACACAAACATCAACCGCCTGTTCTAACCTAAGGAGCCCAATGGATCTTAGGTAATATTATTGACTAAAGATGACTAACATAACAATAATTGTATACTAATCTAATATTAGTATGCTAATACTCTAACTGATAACATGAGATTCTATTTCAAAATTAATTGGTGATAGCCATAAGAGGAGCAGGTCACCTGTTTTATAAATGAAAACTTTTGGGTCAGACAGTATATCCGTGGCATTAATCGAGTTGTATGCAAGCTAACCCAAACAATCACGAATATAAAGGAAAAAACATTGCAGAAGTATGCCTTTATACAGTTCTACCCCTCACCAGTACTTTTCTTGCAAGTTATAATTACTTCCTGTTGCAGCTGCTGATGTTGTTCTTTGGAGGAACAAGAAGATCTCTGCAGGAGTTCTCGGGGGTGCCACCGCCTTGTGGGTTCTGTTCGAGCTGCTTGAGTACCAATTAATCACTCTCGTGTGCCATATATTAATTGTTTTAATGGCTATAATTTTCTCGTGGTCTTATGCGAATACGTTTATCAACAAGTAAGGACTTCGACTTACAAAATCGAATGCAATATAATATAGTCTGTTGGTTTTGTTTTTATGTGTTTTGTTTTTCTTCTTTTATAATTATATTTTTTGTGTTGTGAATGTAGGACCCCGCCTAAAATCCCAGATGTTAGACTCCGGGAAGATTACTTGCTTCAAGTTGTTTCTGCAATGAGAGTCGAAATCAACAATGCAATCTCCACTTTACGTGATATTGCTTGTGGGAGAGATTTGAAGAAGTTTCTCAGTGTATGTTCACTGCTACTATCTAGTATCTCAGGAGTAAATATGTTTTAGAGGGGAGAGGGTCAAAAGAAACATTTGAAGTAAGAGTGATTTTGGTTCGATTTTTGTTAGTTTTGTGCCAAACTGACTATCGACCGATATTCTCAAATTTTTCAACAATTGGGTCCGAACCAATGTCCAATAAAGGATAAAACCATTAGGTCGATTTTTATTTAGTTTGGTTTTCAATTTTGATCCCAATGAGAATTTGATTAGTTATTCACTATTTCGTCTCATTTCTAAACTTGTAATTCTTTCAAATCTTAATACCGATATATTTTGACTTTCCTTTAGAATTTATATGTTTGGTTCGATTTTTATGTTGGTTCTTCCATAAAAAACTAAATCGAACCAACATATATTTCAGATTTTTAAAATATTAAACTGAATGATCCAATATTGTTATAAAAAATTGAAGTGATCGATTGAATTGGTTCGGTTTTGTCGGGTTTTCCTTTCGCCCCTAGTTTCTAGGCTCGGTCATATATTGGAAATAACATTTTTTTTATTGTTACTGCAACTTTATGTCTTCATCATTTTGCTATTTATTACTCTGGTAATGTTAGTGAAGATCTCTGATGCCATTAACAGGCTTTTATTGGCTTATGGGTTCTATCAGTAGTAGGCAGTTGGTTCAACTTTCTGACTTTGGTATACATATGTAAGAAACTCTACTCTCTCAACTATTAGGCTGAGAAATCATGCCCAAATCACCAAACATTTTGCATTTATAACTGAAATTACATGCTGACATGTCCTTATATTGCTCTGCTATTGGTTCATGAAAATCAGGCTTTGTATTGGCACACACTGTACCAGTCCTCTATGAGAAGTATGATGACCAGATTGACCCAATTGCTGAGAAGGCCTTGATAGAGTTCAAAAAGCAATATGCTGTATTTGATGCCAAAGTTCTGAGTAAAATCCCCATGGTGCCCCTTCAAGAGAAGAAGAGGAATTAGATTATGAGGCATTTGTGTCTGGTTAGGCCTTACCTTCATATCTCCCTCTTTATTAGCAGTCTTGTTTTCTTTTTCTGGCAAGGCTGCACTATGTTGTTACTTTTCCTATGTTTCTCAAATACTTTCAATCTTAGAACTTACAAGCCTTTTTGCAGCTGCATGGTTGCTCTGCAATCAGTAAGTTTTGGGTAGATTGATAAATTATTCACCAATATAATATATATCTTTGTTTTACCTTGTCACTTTGCTTTCTCAATTTTTTTTTTTTTTTTTTTTTTTTTGAGTTCAACAATATTTAAGAGTGGGGTTCGAACTTCTAATCTCTTGTTGTGATACATGCGACAATTAGTTATATGTATATTTTTCATTATGCTTCTTACTGTTTTATTTGAAGTTTTTAAATAATGTCTGGGTTTATATAGTTTGTTCTTGCATTTATGCTACGTAGAAAAAAGAAATATAGAAATTCAAATATAGATTTTTTTTATTAATTTTTAAATTTAAACTTATTTTTGCTCAAATTTCCTACCATATGTTCTACATTTTCTACAATTTATCCATATTTTCTTAAAAAGTATGTGAATGAAAAACCAAATAGTTTGGAAGTTACTTTTTTTATTGAGAATTTACCATCAGCAGCATATTCTACCTCTTGTATTATATTTGTAACATAATTTTTAAAATAATTCATCTATAGCATATTTATTTCTATCACTCACCTAATGATAGTCTATCACTCACCTAGTGATAGAACTCAATTTAGATTTCTATCACTGATAGAAAACTTAAGTAGTGATAGAATGAGTCTATCATTGATTGAATTCTATCACTAATAGAACTCGACAAGTGATAGAAATCAATTTGAATTTTCTGCTACAAATGAAATTATTTTGGATTTTGTGCTATAGATAGAAATATTTTGCCATTTTTTGATATATATGCAAAATCCCCTTTTTTATTTCCAAATTTTGGTTTGGTTTCTACAAATATAGATGAGATCTAGATATCCAAATAAGAAAAAATATATAGTAAAATAGTTATTACAAGCTTAAATTTCAAAAACAAAAAATAAAAAACCAAATAATTATCAAATAAGGTCTTAGTTATCAAGTCGTACATCATATCAGTTAATAACATTCATAAAAAAAAGTAAAGAATTGTATGGATGCGAGAATTTTAGAAAAAAATTAAATATAGTAAAAAATTATTCAAATATAGCAAAAATTGAAAAAAAAAACATTCTACTTGATATTATATAGCCAAAGGTAGTATGTCAAGTATTATTGATGATTGATTTCTATAGGATAACTTGAGCCACTAGCTAAGTCGATTTAATTTAGAAGTTCAACTTCTTCCATCTTAAATATCGTTGAACTAATCAATTTTTTTTGGTACACTTATTTTTCTTGATAATAAAATTGAGAAAAGTAGGAGAAATTTAAGTGGCTAATCAACTTAATATTGATAGGTCAGTTAACCCAAACTATTAAATGAACGGCCTACATTATTGAAGGGTCATAATCTCGGTTATTTTACTAAGAGGTTTATTACAAATTATGTAACACAACTAAAAGGACAAAAAAGTTCTGGAATAATTTCAATTTGTCTTCGAGTGCGAAAAATTGGCAATTTAATTTTTAAATTACCAGACTGCAGTTTTGTTTTGTTTTTTTTTTTCTTTTCAATTTGCCCTTGAAAAGTAGGTTGAAATGGTAGCAGTTTTACTGGTTAAATAAAGGTAACTACACCTATTCCTAGACCAAGCACCGAGAGACATCGAATGAATAATGTCATAGGTGAGTTTCAAACTTGAAATTTTGAAGAGAGCATACCTTTAAAGTCAAGTCTTTAACCACTGTGTCATTCTTTAGGGACCAGTTTTTCTTGTTATTTGTTTCTATTTTTTAAATTTATTTTCTAAATATATATATTTTAAATTTATTCAATGGAAAGTTACAAAACCTCAGTTACAAGTTTTTCGTAGAATAAAAGATTATAAATTTGAATTTTTTTCGGAACGAAAGCAAAACTGAACCAAACTTTTTTTTAAATTTATAAAAAATGAACCTCATTAATGTACAATTAAAAGAATCCTTAAGCTTGGTTTCAGGAAAAAAAAAATCCTTAAGCCTCAACGACCTGTCGATATGGCCTTTTAAACCGAGTAACGACGCCCGCACCGGCGTATACAACAAGAATAACTGAAGTACTGATTAAATGATTAAATGAATAGCTTGTTCAGTTCCCAATTGTATTCATAAACCACAACATTCAAATTCAATCTTCAGATGAGCACGAATGGTTTTTTTTCCCGAGTTTAACAAGAATTAGGTGGTTGGAAGATTCGAACTTATGACTCTTTTTATTTTAATAAGATAATCTTTTGATCATAAGCATGCCCTCTATACTAGTTAAGCTAACTATACGAATATTTTAGGACAAAGAATCCGTAGTCACAATATAGAGTATACCTTACTGTTTTTTTTGTTGAGAATAAACACTATTCTAATATGGATCAATTATTCCCCTCTTGTGTTCCTAATAAAAAACAGCAAGCATAAAGTATGTGGTAGAAATATCAAGCACAACACAATGATTTTAACGTGGAAAAACCTCCTCAAGGCGAGGAGTAAAAAACCACGGATCGAAGATCGAATCTTCACTATAATTGATAATGGGCTACAACAAGTTCTCTCTAGTTACAACTAGAGGTATACAACACATAACAGCTCAAGATAAACTAATCTTGGCAACAAACAACACAAATCAAGAGAGATAAATAGAAAGATCTCACAAAAATGTGGAACTGAATCGCCACTGGAATTTGGCTGTATAAACCTCCAAACCCGATCTCCACCATTCAGATTGAAGACCCTCGTGTCAAGAACACGCTGTCCAAATTTCATCTCGATCCAACGGTGCAATCGCTCGGAAACGCCAAAATACCGAAGCTGGGCAGAAACCTCTTTTTCTCTCTATTTACTTTCTCTCTCTAAGTTGTTTCTCTCTCTGGCTGCTGATTTCCAGCTCTCATTTTGTTGTGTGTTCTTTCTACCAAAGTGACAAAATGCACTTTAAAACACTTAACCCTAATGGGTCTTATTTGATGGGCCTTCACAATTGAATAAAAACCCAACATTTTTCTTTTTTTTGAATTTCAACAATATTGAAGATTGAGGGACTCGAACGTGTAACATTTTTTGCTACTAGGTTAGTAGGTCGTAAATGATATCAGTAGAGATATGTTCTTGTTGGTAGTATAGATTACTATTTGTTTCCGAATCTTACTTATTTATTAACTGGTTAACTCGTTAACTATTCAAGATTTTCGATTTTTTTCCTTTATATTATATTCTTTTCTTCTGCCTGTTTTGCACATGAAATTATTTGCATATAAAATCCGTTTTCAGCTTTTTTTCGACCTTCATTTATCACGTGTACCTCTAAATTGGTGTCTAGATGAAGTGTTTCATTTGAATATATGTTTTGTAGTTTTTATCTTAGAAGGAAATATCAATTATAAGGGAAACTCTATTCCTTTTGAATATCATTTCTTGTCTTTTAGACTATACTGTTCCTTTTGATTCATTCTGGAGGAACTAAGCTATTCCTATAATATCTCTCTGCTCAATAATTCAATTCTTGAATTGATGTCCTATGTTTGGTTGAGTTATCCTTAGTTCCATTTTTGTAGGCTTTTATGGGAAAACTTTATTCGAGCATTTTATTGGTGCGTTTGGCAAGAATAGCTTCCCGTAACTATGGTCAACGTGGTTGTTACTTGGAGTTAACGTTCTTCTATTTTTCATAACTATATCTTTTCATATATCAGTGAAAGTTTATGTTTCCTATATAAAAACATAACTATAGCTTTTCTGCTCTTCTAATCTAATTGGAGAGGATTATGTAATCATTCTATTATTTGTAATATTAAATTTACTCCAACCTATCCGGTTAAACTTCGGGTCGATTGATGATTTAACATAATTCAACACATTCTTAGAAGCTTTTTGTTAGGAGTTTGGTTGTTCACCATGTACTTTGGGCCTAGTTATTGTGACCTTCTTTAGGAGATGCACAATCAATTGAAACATACGAAGTTACTTTACCGAATTCATTAGAAAAGTTGTCTCGTGCTTTTAGATATTCTTTTTTGATGTTTTAAAAGCTTAAGGCGTACTAAAACACAATAACCTATTCTGATGCATAGGTGCAAAAAACATGGCTTTGTTTTTATGAGGCACACTATATATAAGAATATTCATAAAAGAAAAGATAACATAGTTGGAGTTGAAGTTAAAAAAAAAACTCTAAGGGGTTGGTGAATGTTATTTTTTTACTTAATAAAAAACAAAGAAAATCCTATAAACACAAGGATTTTTGTGTTCAAAGTTAGTAACTTATTTTCATAGCACTAATCACACGTTGACGTGTGCCTTTTCGTTTGAGGCACCTAAGGCGTAAGGTAAGACGCTAGACCTACGCCTTGAGCCTTTACCTAACTCACTTATGTCAGTTTTGTAGGACTAATTTTGAACTACTTATTGTTACAAAAGTTTTTAATTTTTTATTTTTAAAAAGAACTGTTGGGACCAGTTTCCGAGGATTGGAAAACTCAAAATTCTATCCTTCATTAGTTTACTCTGCACAATGACTCAAGTAGTTATTTAATTTGCATTCAAAGATTTTAACATGGCTCTTTTCACAAAATTGCCATCCTGAAATTCCTAGCTTCTTTACATCAACACAGTGAACTTTTATGATGTAAGAACACATCCAATGTTGCTATCACACGACATTCAAGGTTCGATTAATTTATCGACACCCGAAAAGTTCATCAACATCATAGGTGCAGTAGTGCAATGAACACTCCTTGATATTGAAACAAAAAAAAGGCATGTGATATATGGTCATTGTCCTCAGACTTTGAGTAGGATTTTTTGGAAATTCCTCAGACATAAGGCATGTAGACTGGCTTTAGCACAGACAAGTTTGTCCTAACTTTCCTAAAAGTCATTCACAACAAGTCTTCTTAGCGAGTTTATTTCGACAGTGATCTGTTCGGGGCATACGTTCAGCGTACCGTAACATCGATGCTGTGGCACTCGAATTGATGTAGAATTCAATAATTTGATATGACATGTCGGAAAAAACCCGAGCTTGTTTTGTGCTGAGTTTTGTGTACAGAAAGATCTTGAATTGGATTGAAATTTTCTTTTCTTGGGGGAGAATTTGCATTAATACAGAAAGGTGTACAATGCAATGCCAATAGGATAGACTTTAACCTTTAGTTATCATTGTCTCATAAATCCTCCATAGCTTAAGGATATTATCAAAGGAACCCCACAACTTAACTGGCAAAAATATGTATATTTATGACTTTGCTAGTCTGTCTTGTTAGCAACTAGTGACTGAAAGATGACTCGCAACGACAGGTCGCATGTGGGAAGTTTTGATCCCAACCGAAAAATGCTGATGCAGAAACGACGATACAAGGACAAAGCTCGTAAAAGGCCACCCATCGCTGTGCTTCCTTTGTGGAAAAGCAGAAAATCCAACAAGGCTGGCAAAAACTTGTAGAAAGAGACAGAGAGGTAATTTTATCATAATTTGTCATTTGTCCTAGCATATTTTGTCCTTGTCTCCTCTTTCTTGCTTGCAGACATGTGACAAACTTCTCATTCTTAGCCAATACTTTTTAGTCCACTAGCTAAAATCCTAACACAGTTTAAGAAAAAAAAGCAGGATTGACTCTGTTTAAATACCAAATTGTTTGTCATGGCTCTTGTATTCTTTGAAGGATCTTTCGAGAAACACCGGGATGTGGGAACCACTTTCACGTCGACTCGTTTTTCCTTCTTTTTTCTCATAAAACTAGGAATTTACTATCCAAGATTTAAAAGGTTATGGTTCAATCCATGATGATCATCTACTTAGAAACTAATTTCATTCGGATTTCTTTAACATCCAAATATTGTAGGGTCAAGTGGTTTATCATGTGAGAATGGCCAAGGTGTGCATAAACTAACCCAGATACTCAACAGATATAAAAAAGAAAACTAGGAATTTACCATGGTTGCTCACTTTTTTGCTTACAAGTACTTGAGATCTTTTCTGCATGAATTTGTAGGCACTTGTAAAAGTTTCCAAATACAAAAAGTAATTATGGGGCTCTTACAAAGTGATAAGGACTAGGCAAATCTTGTTGGTATTAAAAAAAAAAACAGATAAAGTTTTTAATAAAAGACACTGTTTGAAGATGTGGCTGAAATGGTTGCCCATCCTTAAAGAGTTTTCAGTCTTTTTGGGTTTGGCAGCAATTGAAATGATGAAGTTTCAAGTATTCAAATGACCTGCCAAAAGCCTTAAATATTGAAGAGTTGAAGAATAACTGTTTATGATATCAAGATCACCAAAAATGAAAGCTACAATTTGCAGTAGACACATTAGCATAAATGGAGCCCATGTTCATCATTATGCCCAGAAAAGAAGTTGAAAGTTTGGTTTGAGGATGCTTCAAATGGCCTTTGATGTGAATAGAATTCATGCACCAAAGTTCATCAAATAGTTCCATTGAATCTTTTAGCTTTGTGCAAGAGAAAAGTTAAAGAGTTAAACCCCTTTTTTGAATTGTTTGTCTGCCACCTAAAAGCTAAATTCAAGTGCTAAAGTATGCATAAAGTCGCTTGAAGCTACGATCGAGTTCCCTCGATCCAAGTTCCTTTCTATGTCTAAAGTTTTTCGGTGGGTTTGGACCTTCATTTAAGAGTAGGTTAGGTTGGATTTTAATAACTCAAATGGTTGAAGCTACGATTGAGTTCCCTCGATCAAAGTTCCTTTCTATTTCTTAAGTTATAGGTGTGTTTGGACCTTCATTTAAAAGAGGGTTGGGTTGGATTATAATAACCTACCCCATGTTTGGGCTATCAATTATAATAACCGGTGGATTAGCTCATAGCCTCTCCTCCCAACTATAATAATCATCTAGTCTTGTTATAGTAACTTGCATAATAAACACGTGCTATCATAACTTCTGTTATAATAACCAACACTCCAAATCAAAGTTATTTTAACCTTTCATGTTATAATAACTCAATTGTTACTTCAAATCCTATCTGAAATCCTCTCTTTGTGGTTCATATAGGATTTGAACCAAATATTGTATAACTAAAAAGATGGGGGCTTGGTTCTTTTAACATTAGATGATAGGTATTGTTTAAAATTTCCACACCTGAAGAGAGAAAATAAGAACATTTCTTTCATTGTAAAATTTCAACTGTGGTTTGCAAGATGAAGTTGCTACATCTTTAAAGAAAGCTTATCACATTCGTTTGTTATTAGTAGTGAAAAATTCGAACTTTTGACTTTTTGGTTGAGATTATACGGTAGATTGACTCAAAATGGTTGTCATTAAACTTATAATATTTACCATCCAATACTCCTAGATGGGACTATGTGAGATGGTTATCAACATCTTCAATGTAGAATCATGGTGATGTGAAGAAACAAAACCCAACAATTATTGTCAATCAAGAACATGTAATGAAAAAGCAAGTTGGAGTGCTTTCATGTGCAAATGAAAAGAAGACAACATGCTATGGATTCCTTGCTTAACAAAAGCAACTTAGGGGACCCCATCATAATTTCCTAATGACGTCATTGAATAGCTACCAAGTCTTTTAGATATGGTTTTTTTTTCGATAACCGGGAATCATAGCTTTGCTCCCACTACATATACCTGGAGCACATGTGCCCATCCCAAGACCCGAACCCAAGAGACAATCAGGAATTTTACAATTAAACTCACTCTTAAGTTTCGAATCTGAGGCTCAAGAGAGCATACTCTCGAGATTCCAAGCTTCTACCAACAAGGCTGCCACTCACGAGATTCCTATCTAAGTTCACTTTCAAGAAATGGAAAAATGCAAACTAGAAGACATTCTTATGTTACTATCATATCAGTTTGAATGCAATATATTTATTAAAAATATGAACCAAGAGTCTCTTGATTGTTCAACTTATCTACAGAACTCCAAGTAAAGAACAAAAATTCTATTAATCTTCATCAACATCACATGGAATTTGGGTATATTTACTGTAAGGAGCCTGCTCGGTTATGTGCCGTACCGAAACAAGTGTTCGATTTTTAAAGGGATTTTTATTGCATAATGGTCAAGGACAAACAAAAATTATGTTGACCTTTTCCTGTTCCTCTGAAAAGTCTTGAAAATTTCAAGGCTATTCTCTGCAGTCTATACAAGAAAAAGTAGAAGAAAGGAACAAAGAGCTCTTCTTTAACAGTTTGTCTTGAATTGCTCTTTTGTTTTATCAACCTCTGATTTCACTTCTTTCTCCCGATTTCTCATCCGAAACTACTCGTCTCGTCTTCCTGTAGATAGTAAAGGTTAGCAGAAGCATTAGAACCTTAATGAATGATAGAAAATACTAAACCAAAATGATAATGACAATGACCAAATTGTAACATACTTCACATACCTATAGATTTCTTGCAATGGAGGACTGCCTCATAGATCGAGCTCTCGGAATCACAGGATCGTCGCCAATCATCGGCCGAGTAAGCTACACTTATTCGTGGCGATGCTTCGCACGTATACTCCCAATTCTTCATAGACTTGGATCTTCTACCAACATTTTCTGGTTTTGAACTTGATGCTCTATGACCTCGTATTCTTTGGTACAATGGCTTGAAAAAACTCAAGTACTTTTGCAGCACTTTCTTTGATAGTTTTCGACACTTTCTCATCGACGAACAATCCGAAGAATTGGCCGGATGGACATCTTTTTCTGTATGGGAAGATTTTGGAAACTTAGGACCGCAATCTTCATCCTCATATTTCTGAACTTTCACTGGATCGATGAAAAAAGGCACAAGGCAACCATTGGAGATAAGCTGATCAGCGTGAACGAAAGCGAGAGAAGGCGGCGAGACAGGGAAGTCGAATTTGAAATCATGGGAGTTCCTACAAAATCTCTTGGAGGGTGGCATTCTCGGGTCCATCTCGATGAAGGAGGAAGCTTCATCGGAAGCATCGAGCGAGGTCCGAAAGGAGTTGTTGCCTGAGCTTTCTAGAGATGGCTTTATATTCACTAACCAACTGTATGAAAAGCTGTCAATGGAAAGAGGCTGGGATGTTTCCATTTTTGCAGCTTTATCTCAATGTATTGTGCAGAACACAAGTTCAAAGATTACTAATATATACACTAAGGGAAATAGCTAGTGAAAACTCTCTTCTTTAAGGAACATATCCAAATTGGCTTGATGGTTTCATATATATGTGGAAACCTCAATGCTCTCCTATCTAATTCTAGTGTTTGTGATTGAGCAGAAAACAGTGGATTTAATAATTCAAAAAGAGAAAAACGTGGAAAGGAACAGAAACTTGAGTCCCTACATGCAAATATAATGTAGTGTTTGCATCAGTACATTCAACCCCACATCTCTTTTAATCATTTCCCCTCCCTATATGCTTCATGAAGAAGACAGATTCTCTTTCCAAAAAGATATTCACTTTATTCATCACAAGTTTGAACCGTAGATGCGAGACATCAACCGGTCGTTTCAAACTCGTTAGGACTCAACGACATTACGACAGACGTACAAAAAGACATCAGATTCCAACTCTTATTCAATGCATCAAAAGAAAAAAGAAATACGATTTTCTTTTGATATCTGTGAGTGTCTAGACTAGCTTATGCACACTTCAATCAACTATTATCACCGGACATATTGTCTGATCTTACAACATTTAGATGTTAAGAAAATATATAGGAAATCAATGCCTAGGTTGGTGACCTCCATGAATTAAACCCATCATCTCTTAATTCTTCACAATCATTTCTACCACTAGGCCACATCAACAGGCCGATTCAAACTCATTAGGACTCCGAGTCATTACGACAGACGTACAAAGAGACGTCACATTCCAACTCTTATTTCAATGCATGAAAAGAAAAAAAGGAAAACAAATTTTTTTTTATCTATATATACATGAGTATTCATGTCAGCTTGCATGCACTTCAACTATTTTCATAAGATATACCACTTGATTCTATAACATTTATGTGCCAATGAAACTCGTACGAATTCGTTCCTAGTAAGTCACCATTATAGATTGAACCCATCACTTCTTAGTTTTCTACAACTATTTTAACCACCAGGCCATATCAATAGGTCGATTCAAACTTGTTAGAACTCTACGACATTACGACAAGACGTACAAAAAGGCGTCAAATTCCAACTCTTATTCAAAGCATGAAAAGAAGAAAGAAAACAAGATTTGTATCAATGATTCCCAATTCTCATACGTAGACAACTTTTCTTCCATGAATTTGTATGAATAATGGGATTGATATTATCATTGAATTGGTGGTGAATAATTGAAGTAAGCAAAATATCAAACAGTTGAGGAATAGTAAAACTTTTTCATCCACCAAACAGTTTTGAGTGGTGGTGAATTTGAAACTTCCACCGTTTAACTGTCAGAGAGAGTTGTGTCTTTTTTTTCTTTTTTTTTTTTCTTTTTTAATTCAAATTTGAAGGGGCATTGTAAATTTATTGTCGGCCAAAGACAGGGACAGAGGCCGAGGTTTTTGGGACAACACCCAAAAAAGGAGAGCCACTTGAAACAAATTGGTCCCCTTTTTAAGACAATAATGATTGCTAGAGAATCCAAACATTCATTGCCATATTTTGATTCCTAAACAGAATGTTGCGTTAAAGTCTGGTTATACGATAATTTTACGAAGAACATAAACAGAAAAAATCCACAAAAAGGAAAATCCACAAAAAGGAAAGTACACCATAAGAACCAAGTTCTTTTTTTCTTTTTTTTATCTTCGTGAGTATCTTTGCAACTTACGCGTGTTTTGATTATTCTTACTAAACTTTTTCTTTATGATGATTGGGAGTCGAAGCTTTAGTCTCCTAATACTCGGGGCATCACTGGCCCATCGCTAGGATGCAACATCGAGATACATCAGAAGAGTTGAGACATTATTGGGGTGTTTACATATTAATGTCACAAACAGGTCAAGAACTTTGGATCTCCAAGAAAAATATACACTTAAAGTCAAGCCTTTTACCAACTGTGCCACCTCTCGAGAACACTGTTCTCACAAAACATAGTGTTCGACGTTATAATGTTGAATGTTAAGGAAACTTATCGAAAATTAATTATTATTACTTCTCTAAGGTTTTTTCGACCACTCAACCAACTCATAATGGTTAGAAAAGAGAATTTAGGGCAATCATGGCGGCCATTTAAGCTATGAAAGATGAAAATGAAGAAGAAATTGAATCCAAAAGCTATAATTTTTTTGTCAAGGACAAATCAAACATTGTCTGCAGCCAACTCAACATGCTTAATTAACTAAAAGAAATTATTGGAAGAGAATTTTATAGGCCTAATGAGTTTGTCCATCTAGGAGGAAGTGAGGTCTACTAAAGTACTTGCAAGTGTGTAGGAGACACCTTAGGCTCAATTTCTTGAAAGATTTTGATTATTTTATAGGGTTGTTCTTTTTAATTAGACTTTCGCCACATGTCTCTGTATTCTTTTTTAATAGTATTTTTTCTTTTAATTCAACAGGTAAGAGATTCATGCCCATGACTTATTAATTAGTCATGACGACTTTAAACTTTTCCCCTCCTTTTGTTTTAATATGTTGAAAATCCAAACAAATGAATGTAGGTAGCCCTACTACATTAGTTAGACAAGGGATAAAACATGGGCTTACAAGGGAGTAAAAATATCTCATCGGTATGGAATATTTTGAGTGAAATAAAAAAGCAAATTCACAACTTATTCCTTAAACAAACAATATCAAATCAATTTCGAGATTGTCATTCTTTAGCATAATATATATATATATATATATATATATATTAATAAATTAGGTTATATTTATGTTGACAATGTTATGAAATTGTGGATATCCATAAACTTATATACCTATGAGTTACCAAACTCACATAATGTTATCGAGTTATATCACATCTTATAAACTAGTGCATTAAGTATTTTGTAACATGCCTCATTGCAAAATCTTATAAATAGGACTATATGACGCATTTGAATAACTAAATCAAGAATTGAGAGATTTCAATTTTCTCTCTACATACTTTATTTTTATTGTGTTCTTGATTATTTTATAACACATACTTTATTCTTATTGTGTTCTTGATTATTTTATAACACGTAAACAACATGAATTTCTACCATTTCCTTTATTTAAGTAACAACTCACAATTAAGATCACTTGAAATATATTGATATTTTTTTGACATGTTAGTTCAAGTTTTAGGCTCAAGAAAGAATATAAAATATATTATATTATATTTATTAAGATGAACATGAGGATCTCAAATAATTTTTTTTATATATAAAAAAAATAGGTATAGTCTTGATTATATTTATATAAAAAAAGGTCACTCAATTTATATGTTAAGGAAACCCATAGGAAATTAACTTTTAGATAGGCGACTACCATGAATTAAACTTTTCACTTCATATTTCGTAAAGACCCTCTTGACTATTAGATTACTCTCCATAAAGTAACGAGGAATAAGAAAGTTGTAAGCTTAATTTATAATAATCATCTACCTAAGAATTAATTTGTTACATTCACAAATAAATGTTGTAGGATAAGACACTTTACCTAAGAATAATCAAAGAGCTAAAATAATAAGGTATAGTATTGAATAAATAACTTGATATAAATACGAAATAGAATTTGATATATATAGTGAGATCCACACAATGTTAATATATTTTTTGGGGGGAAAAAAAATCCTAAACTAAAATTAAAGGTAGAATAGACTCTTGACCTACCCTTAACTGAAAGTAGTGTGTAATTATTTTTATAATTTATGTTCCCCCTTAAGAAAAAGGTTTATAATTGATGGGAATTATATGTGTACTCTTGTTCTTTTCTCTCTATAGAATTTGATTTGCGGGAAAAACACTCAATTTTTTTTGCAAGTCTATCAAATTTGTCACTGACCTTTCTTTTCATCAAATTAAAAATATAAATTTAGAGTGATAAATTAAAATATTGATGAGTGACTAGCGCAATAATTTCAAACATGTAAATCAGTTTAACACCAAATTCTCCTTTATTTCCATTACAAATCTCAAATTTTGCTAACTTAATGAAGATCCAAAATTAAGTAACCAAAAGTCAACGGAAAAGATTTTCTGACACTTTTGTTCGTTAGCTTGTCCTCGTATTTTTTTGGTTGATAAAATACCAAATTTCTATGATAATTTATACTTAGTACAGAGATATAAAATCAAAATGTTTAAAATTACATAGCAAAAAGTGAATTGACACAGACGGAAAAAATATATTATAAAGACAAATAATGTAGTATAACATTTTTCTTAAACATATATAAAAAAGAAATGATTAAATGTTCAAGCTATTATATCAATATCATAGAGATTAATGCATCTGTGCATATGTCGAATTAGGTTTAGTTTAGCCAACAAGATTAATTGCTTCGTGGCATTAGTATATACTTAGTGATCAAATGGTCATAAGTTTGAATCTCTCACCTCTAATTGTTGTAACCTAAAAAAAAAAAAGTTTAGTTTAGTAATAATTCACACGTAATCTGTAGGTTTGATTTCAACAATAAAGACCGAATGAGTGAATGACACAATGATTTTAAACTAATTCAACACCATTATTACAAGTTCGATTATGAGAATCGGTATTTGTCTACTCTCCCCCAATATATATTAAAAAAAAAATCAACAATATAGAGAATTATTTTACTTAAAAAAAACAATATTCAGCCGTGTATCAATGAATTTACCATCATAACATTTATTATTTTTATAACATCTCTGCAAAATCCATATCGAAACGAGATATTACTACAACTTCAATTGTTAAACACTCAAAATAAGTCTTCATGCTAATTATTCAAATTCATGC
Organism: Sicyos edulis; assembly: GCA_036507275.1. Lineage (NCBI taxonomy): Eukaryota > Viridiplantae > Streptophyta > Magnoliopsida > Cucurbitales > Cucurbitaceae > Sicyos > Sicyos edulis. Next base: position 677,912 of record CM071858.1, on the reverse strand, counting down.
AACTACTCATTTAAACACCCAAATAGTTGTCAACTGAGGCTTAATTAAACTTTCTCGATTCAAATGACATAGCGTTGTACATCTCTAATAGTATATTGATGCCAACCATTCACTTAACCATGGTCTTAACTTTGTATCAACCGTAGTTTATACTATCACAATAATAATAAATACCAAACCTAACGAGAAGAAAAAAAAAAAGATAAAACCAATAAATAATACATACGTGTAGACTATAACATATCCGTCTTGTACTGTCCAAACTTATTTAAGTCAACGACAACATAAAGCCGCTCTTCCAATAGTGTTTAGTACAATAGACCCCCATAAGTTGACTTTTAACATCCCCATTTCAATCATATTTAATTCCCAAACGTCAAAATTTTCTAATTTAATTTTGTAATTCCAAGTGTCATAGGTAGTGTAAAAAAAAACTCACAACTCATATAATTGGGATTATTCTAATGACACTAGTATTCTTGACATTAATATAGTATTAAACTGAATTTTCACAAAACAATAAAATCATTAGAACATTAATTCTTTTGGTTGTAGAGACTATGTGCTGATAAGATACGTATATATATTGCATTAGACTAATATCATACCATCGATAAATTAGAGAGAAAGACTACAAACCCTTCATAAAATGTATTACTACACTCTAATAAGATGAGAATTAAATATCAATTTTTAAGATCAAACTCATAACTCTAAAATTGAATTAGATTACAACTAATGAATCAATCCTAACACGTCACTAACGTTCGACATCTATACCTTAGCCTAACCCAAATACCATTGCACACCCAAATTCAAATGTGTGAAAAAGGGAATTAAAAAAGTAAACCAATAATTGAAATTAACAAAACGTGTCAAAAAGCCATTGTGTTTTCAGTCCCTCTCAAAAAATTAGCTGATAAAATTTACACCTTGATCCTCTCAGCTTCAAACACGTATCATCAAAAGATTTCATTTTTGTATTCTCTCAGCCGCCCATTTTTTGGGTAATATTTTTCAAAGTGTAGCTTACCAACTTCTGAACACTTATTACACACCATTTATCATTATCTATCTCTCATGAGAAAGACACATTTGGAAGGTAAATTTAAAGGCCAGTGGCTTAAGAATAATGGATCCAATTTTTGGTGCTTCTAAATGGCTGCTAATTCTTTGTCTTCTAATGGGTTGTGGGTTTTGCTTTGTTTGGCTTTTGCATGGCTGATCAAGGCTTGCATGGCGAGCCAAATTGGTATCGGAGCAAGGTTGCTAGCGGGTGATTCGAGTAAGGCTTGGGTTTCTGATAATGGAACTTTTGCATTCGGGTTTAGTCCAGCTGGCGGTGGCGCTAACGATCGGTTTTTGCTAGCCATATGGTTCGCGGAGCTTCCCGGGGACCGGACCTTGGTTTGGTCAACTAACAGGTTAGCTTTTTTGCTAAGATATAGTTGCTGCATGTTCTTGTTTTATTTTTTTCTTGATATAATTTGTAATGGAGTTTTCTTTGTTTTTTTTAACCTTATGTTTGAACTTTTTTTTATGCACTTCCTTACATTTGTGCATAATTTAAATAGCAAAGAAGATTAGAGCATTATGTTCAAAGAAACAAAGCTCGATAATATCTTATATGAATAGTAATCAAGAGATTATATGTTTAAATCTCTCTTTCCAGTACTGAATGAGCTGGTTATTTGTTTGGTATTAATCCATTTTAATTTTACACTCGCAAGTTTGAATTCAAAAATCGGTATTTACCTCTTATATTATTCTTTCTCCAACTTTAGTGACTAAGAAATTATCTACGTAAGGATCAAATATTTGTTCCAACTTGCAACTTTGATAAATCATAGCAGTTGTTTTTTTTTTCGGAAAGAAGTTCAATTATTATTATTTCATTGAAAGAAAAGAAATCCCCATTATTTCTAAAAATAGGTTATCTTTTTTGCAGTAACATACAAAAAAGAAAAGAAAAGAAAAAAGGACATCTTTGAAAATTCGTAAATAAAATATATTATAACTTAATTATTGTACAATATTATTTTCAGAAGAGATAGCTTATTTTGTAACTTGAAATTCATGCGAAGAACAGAGCTCGATCCATAAAAATTTCATAAAAAATTTCAAATAAATTATTTTTCATTGCGAAAAACATGAAAATAATCGTATACAAAAGAAGAATTTTGATGAAAAGTTAAATCCTCAAAAAAAGAAAAAAGAAAAAATCAAGTTTCCAGTTTAGCTTAATTTTAATCTCAAATTCTGAATCATTTATTTGTAGAAACTCACCGGTCACCAAAAATGCGATCGTGAAGCTGGACACCACCGGAAACCTCGTCCTCATCGACGGCGGCGCCACCGTCTGGTCTTCCAATATCACCGGCGCCGGAGCAGAGTTCGCCGTCATGTCAGAATCCGGCAACTTCATCCTCTTCAACGCTCAACGAACCCCAATTTGGCAAAGCTTTTCCCACCCATCTGATACCCTTCTCCCAAATCAACCTCTCTCAGTTTCGTTAGAGCTCACAACCTCAAAATCCCCCTCCCATGGCGGATATTACGCCCTAAAAATGCTCCAACAACGCACCACTCTCAAACTCGCCTTGACCTTCAATCTGCCCGAAAATTACGAGGGTCTGCCCGAATCTTACGCTAATTACTCGTATTGGTCTGCCCCTGCAATTTCCAATGTAACAGGGGAAGTCATTGCTGTTCTTGACGAAGGCGGCAGCTTCGGTGTTGTCTATGGCGATTCGTCTAATGGTGCTGTGTATGTTTACAAGAACGATAACGACAATGGCGGGTTGTCGGCGTCGACGAATCAGTCGATTCGGAATGTACGCACGCAAGTTGTTCGACGAATGTCCTTAGAGAGTAATGGGAATTTGAGGCTGTATAGATGGGATGATGATGTTAATGGATCTCGCCAATGGGTGCCCGAATGGGCGGCCGTGTCGAATCCTTGTGATATTGCTGGAATTTGTGGGAATGGAATTTGTTATTTGGATAAGAGTAAGACTAATGCTACTTGTTCTTGCTTGCCGGGGACGTTTAAGGACGGCGGCGGTAGCCAGTGTTTTCAGAATTCATCAGCTGTGGGGAAATGTAATGGTCAACATCATCAATCTCCGGCGACCCAGTTCAGGATTTCTCCTGTTCAGCAAACGAATTACTATTACTCTGAGTTTTCTGTAATTGCTAATTATAGCGATATCAATAGTGTTGGTAAATGTGGTGATGCTTGTTTGACTGATTGTGAGTGTGTTGCTTCTGTTTATGGGCTTGATGATGAGAAGCCTTATTGTTGGGTGTTGAGAAGCTTGGATTTCGGTGGGTTCGAGGATGCCGGTTCGACTCTCTTTGTGAAGGTTAGGTCTAATGGCTCAATACCAAATGCCAATGGGCCTGGAAATGAAGGAGATTCTTCAAGAAGTGGTAAAGAAAAGGCTACTATTATTCCTATTGTTTTGAGTATGGCTTTTCTGATTGGGTTGCTGTGTTTGTTGTTGTATTACAATGTTCATAGAAGAAGGGCTTTGAAGAGAGCCATGGAGAGTTCTCTGATCTTGTCTGGAGCTCCGATGAGCTTCACACACCGCGATTTGCAGATACGTACGAACAATTTCTCTGAGGTGCTTGGATCAGGTAGCCTTTTTTACAATGTTTTTAAGGTCTGTTTCATTGTTTTGGAGTGCTTCAAAAGTGGTTCTGAAATCTTCTAGGTAAAGTTTTTGGAAAGATAGTATTTTTGGGGTATGAAAAAAGTGCTTTTGGTGTGATCCCAAATGTGGGTTTAAGGAGAATAGCAGATGTTGAAGATTTTGATGCATGTTGTAAGTCTGTGTTTCTTGTTTTCATGGGAAATTCTGATGTTTTGATTCCATTTTTAGGGGGATTTGGAAGTGTATATAAAGGGAGCTTAGGAGATGGGACTCTGATTGCTGTGAAGAAACTTGACAGAGTTTTCCCTCATGGAGAGAAGGAGTTTATAACTGAAGTTAACACTATTGGATCTATGCATCACATGAACTTAGTTCGGCTCTGCGGATACTGCTCAGAAGGATCGCATAGGTGAATTTTCCTACATGATGATGATTCATAAAAGTTGTTTCAATGATTGTTTTATAAAAGTTGTTTTCCCGACGACAAATCTTTCTAAAACACATGAACTTGTTCTTATGTTCGACGATCTCGGAAGGAGTTTTGAAAACAGATTTAAAAGGATTTTTTTTTGGTGGCTGTGGTTAATAAGTTGAGTTGCTTTCTCTTGTTTTCTTTGAAGCTTGTTTCAAAGACATATACTAAAGATCTTTGATAAAAACAATGTCCAAATTGCCTAAAGCATTTCATATAAAGTACACTGTATTTTGCAGGCTTCTGGTGTATGAATTCATGAAAAATGGGTCATTGGACAAATGGATATTTCCATCTCATCATAACCAAGACAGAATTTTAGATTGGTCGACACGGTTTCACATAGCTATTGGCACGGCGCAAGGGATTGCTTATTTTCATGAACAATGCAGAAACAGGATCATCCACTGTGATATCAAGCCAGAAAACATTCTGCTGGATGAAAACTTTTGCCCCAAAGTTTCCGACTTTGGTCTGGCCAAGCTGATGGGAAGAGAGCACTCACATGTCGTAACGATGGTGAGAGGGACAAGAGGGTATTTGGCTCCGGAGTGGGTTAGTAATCGCCCCATCACTGTTAAAGCTGATGTTTATAGCTATGGAATGTTTCTCTTGGAGATTGTTGGTGGCAGGAGGAACCTTGATATGTCTTATGATGCTGAAGACTTCTTCTATCCTGGTTGGGCTTACACGGTAAGCTTTTAAATCTTGCCTTCACTTGAAACCATAAATTTTAGTTGTTTTCCATTTGATCTCCTATGGGGGTGTTTGGGGCAAGGGGATTAAACCGGAGATGTGGAATATTTCTTTTACCCATGTTTGGACTACCGACAATCATTCCTTCCATAATCACTATTCATCTCCATAATCACTACTCATTCCTCCATAATCTCATTCTCCCATAACCACTTTTCATTCTTCCCATAACCAATATTCGTTCTCGTTACCTTTATTGTTTTGTTTCTCCTGTAATCATTCTCTGCACTCTAAACATAGATAATGGTTCTCCATTTTTTACACCACAAACACAAGTAAGCACCATTCCCTTCAACCTAAGTATCTCTTACTTCCTTCCTTTTCGTTTTAAATATTCATTTAAATAGCGTAAAAGGTTAGCTATTTACTTAATAATTTTTAAAAATCTAGCTATATACTACTATACCCTATTTTTTACCATTTCATAGATAGTTATTTTTGACCGGTCGATTCCAATTTAAAAAGCCCATAATCGCTACAATAAAGCCCATTGATATTCCACTTTGCGAGGCCCACATTGGTTGGCCCAATCCTAATGTCAAAATCCAGTGGATTACGTTTCAAGGACTGATCGGCTAAAGCCCAATTGTAAGTACATTAGGCCTATTATTTTGGCCCATGTTGAAAGAAGAAACCCAGAAATTTATTTAATTTCATTATTTTAATAAAAATAATAATAAAAAAAAGAATTCATCGACCCAGCTCACTTTCTCTTTCGTCTTTCGTATGAATATCTTAAATCTATGGCATTTTGATTTGCTTAGCTTCGATTTTCCTCAATTTTTCAGTAATTTATGGAGGTACGGTTCCTGGAACTGATGATTTTTCATACATTTTCATCTCTATTTAGCTTCTTTCTTTCAGTAATCTTGTCCACGTTTTGCTAATTTTGTCTTCATTGATACTTTGCATCATTTGTTGCAATCAAACTAATTTTCTGGAATTAGAAGAGTGTTTCTCATCCTCCCTTGTATTCCCTCCATATTCTCATTCTCTCATAATCATATCATTCTCCTTGCCCCCAAATGCTTCCAGTGTGTTTTTGAAGTATGAGTTCTTATTTATTTGATTAAGTTTTTCAAAGTGTTCTTGCCGCTACCAAATGTTGACGGTTTTCTTATGTACCATGTTTTGAAAGAAAAGAGGTGAACTTTGAGGATAAGGGTAGATGCATGAGAAGTCAGTGGTTCGAATCTCTCATCCTAGGAAAAAAAAAATCAAATGCAACCACAAAGACTAGTAAAGTAATTTAACCAATATGTGGCGTTTCAAGTCATCGTAATGTAATCGAGCAGTGGCTTTCTAGTAAGGTCATGATACTAGACAGTATGTTGAGGATTGAAGCTTATAGAATCACCCAATTCCTTTTCACGAAGTTATATCGTTTTGTTGTGTGCAGGAGATGAAGAATGGGACACATTTCAAAGTTGCAGATAGGCGACTAGAGGGCGCAGTGGAGGGCGAAGAGCTGATGAGAGCATTGAAAGTTGCATTTTGGTGCATTCAAGATGAAGTTGTCACGAGGCCGACGATGGGCGACATTGTGAAGATGTTGGAAGGATCAAGCGATGTCGATGTGCCACCGATGCCACAGACAGTGGTGGAACTGATTGAGGAAGGATTGGATCAGGTTTATAGAGCCATGAGAAGAGACATGAATCAGTCAAGTTCTTTCACCATTAATACCCATCCTTCATCATCTTTGGCTACTTGCAGCCATTCCACAGTCTCTCCTAGGTAGTTAAAATGTAACATACCACAAATTTTTTTTATTTAGAACATTAAAAGTAGGATTTTGCTTTTGTAATTGTTTTCTAAAGCCAATGATGAGTTTTTTTTTTCATCATAATCTTGGCCCATTGGTACTTTGTTCGAAGGAGGAGTTAGTTTGTGACAACTGTTTTATATTGGTTGAATGAAGGCAAGATCATGAGTTATTTCAACTATATACGGCCCATTGTTTGACAATTGTTTAAGCCCAATGGGTTAGGTTTCATGGCCCAAGACGTAAGCCCAGTAGTTATGATCTGATTCCCAATGCGTTAAAGCCCAGTGAGTATTTCCATTAGGCCCATAAGGGTTGCCCCATATTTATGTCGAAGCCCAGTTTATTACGTTTCAAGGTCCAAGATGGTTAAAGCCCAGTAGTTGTTTCAACCATTTCATAAATTCCCATAGACAGAGACAATTAGGGTATATATGTGTACATTTCCGATTTCCTTACCCTTTGAGATGGAAATGCAACATAATCGAGAGATAAGAATAAAACTAAAAAAAAAATCAACATACTTTCGAGTCTTCTTTTTTGCAACACAGTTCTAAGAAAACCCACAAAAAAAAGATAAATATAAGACTTATATAATTTATTTAAAAAAGAAACAAAAAAGTAGTTTGTCCATTTGTAGCCTTGAGTACGAGGGATGTATAAAAAGGCACAACGAAAAAATAGGAAACGAATAAATTCTCCATCGATAGTGAAAAGTCGACGAACTTAAAATAAATCATATTTTTTTAAAATCTCTAAATTTATGTAATGGAAGATTGAAAACAATAAGAGAGGAATACAATCAACTACGATGACAAGATGAACATAGGTCTCAATGGTGTAAAAGAAAAGAAACCAGAAAAGGAAACTTTAATTGGAATTTGTTTTCAGATCAGTCACCTTGTTCCTTTATCTTGGCAAACTCCTTGCGCCCACGAGTCAACCGCCTAGATCTCTATGGATGAAATCGATGAATTTCACAAAAATCTTCACAGACTGCTCCTACTTTCAAGATGCAGTGACGATGAAGATTCTTTTTTAAAGAACTAAAAACTATTAATATAATATCGTACATTTTAAATTTTCTCCTTAAAATCTGGTTGATGTGCAAATAGTTTAAAATTTACATAGTTTGTATTTTTGAAATTTAGATTTAATAATTAATTAACTAATTAAAAATTTAATAAATTAAGGATATTCATGGAAAACAAAGTATCTCTTACTTCCTTCCTTTTCGTTTTAGATATTCATTTAAACGGCGTAAAAGGTTAGCTATTTACTTAATAATTTTTAAAAATCTAGCTATATATTACTATACCCTATTTTTTACCATTTCATAGATAGTTATTTTTGACCGGTCGATTCCAATTTAAAAAGCCCATAATCGCTACAATAAAGCCCATTGATATTCCACTTTACGAGGCCCACATTGATTGGCCCAATCCTAATGTCAAAATCCAGTGGATTACGTTTCAAGGACTGAGCGGCTAAAGCCTAATTGTAAGTACATTAGGCCTATTATTTTGGCCCATGTTGAAAGAAGAAACCCAGAAATTTATTTAATTTCATAATTTTAATAAAAATAATAATAAAAAAAAGAATTCATCGACCCAGCTCACTTTCTCTTTCGTCTTTCGTATGAATATCTTAAATCTATGGCATTTTGATTTGCTTTGCTTCGATTTTCCTCAATTTTTCAGTAATTTATGGAGGTACGGTTCCTGGAACTGATGATTTTTCATACATTTTCATCTCTATTTAGCTTCTTTCTTTCAGTAATCTTGTCCACGTTTTGCTAATTTTGTCTTCATTGATACTTTGCATCAGTTGTTGCAATCAAACTAATTTTCTGGAATTAGAAGAGTGTTTCTCATAGCGGTTGATAGGAAAAATGATGAAGTTTGACTTTGTTTGATTTTGTCTCTGCTTAATCATTTCTAGCTCATTTTTTCCCCAAATATGGGTCATATATTGTATTATATAACATATATTGTTGAAAAACCAAATGTCCTAGGCTGCAAGATTGAATCAGTGACTGGGAAAATATGTGTTTACATTTTGCTTCTTGATCAGTTAGCCAATGTTGATTTCTGGCTGAACTTCTTTTACATACCATGATGCTCATTTTATTCTATGAACTTACTTACTTTGCTTAACTATCTATGTGCAGTAATATTTGTGGGCAAATCAGGCTTAAGTGTATTAGTGATTAGTGTAGCTTAAGGGTCCTGAATATTGAAATTCTGGACCATAATGGAGAATATGCAGTATGCTGAGGAGCTTGTGAGGGAGTTCCTTGTCTTTAGGGGGTTTACAAGTACTCTTCAAGGTTATGAGAATGAGCTGAGCACAGATATTGGAAAAGGGTTCCAAGTGGACAAGATTTTAGATTTAATCTTTTCAATATATATACCCAAGTTTCAGGCAGAAAAGTTGGTGGGGCTACTGAGTTTTTTCAAGCAGTGCCTTGCTTCTTCATCGGATAATACACTTCTTTCTACCGTATCGAAATTGGAGGTTTCAATCCTTCGGTATTATATGGTATATGGCATACAATCAGGAAGGACAGATAAAGTTCTGGAGTTTCTTAAAGTAAATGGCAATGATCTACTGCAGAGGGCTAAAGACTGGGCTCCATGGTTTGGTTGGTAGACTAGAAAATTTATGTGATTGAGTTCTTTATAAACTAACTTCTATATTTAGCATTTGAGTTGGGGAACATTTTGCAGCCATGCCATACCTAAAGAATCCGAAGTTTGATCCCAACTTTTGCGTTTATTTTACAAAGGAGTGGTATGAAGCACTACATGTTTCTGTTAGGAATTTTTTCAGTGAAGTCTTCAATGGTACTCATATCCTGCACATAATTGCTGTAATGTTCAAGTCTTCAAATATCAAGGATTATGGTCTTGATATTGAAGCTTTACTTACTGCTTGGTATATTTTGTAGATGTCAGATTTAATTTAATCTCATTGAAAGCATGCCTTTTAGGGTGGACCCATCTTATATTCCAATCGTATGTGTGGGCCATTACCTCTCTCTTCTGTAACTAAGGCTAGGACTACAGAAGCATTGTTCTTGGCATTTCAAATGTAAATATGTTCTTGCAATTCTTTCTGCTGAAGTATAATTTTTGGATAAACTTAGGTTGATTCTATGGTTCTGTTGAATTATGTTAAACCACCAATCAATCCAAAAGCCTAAGCTGATGGATTGGGGGTAAATTTAATTATATCAACCAGTGTTTTAAAAGGCGCGCCTAGGCGCGCCTAGGCTCAAGTCCCACCTTTTGCGCCTTAATTGTCCCAGGCCAGGCGCGTATAATAAGGCGCGCGCCTTATGGCGCCTTACGTGAAGCCCTGAGCGCCAAAAGGCGCGCGCCTCGTGGGCTTTTAATTTTCCTTTGCGCTTTTTGTATTTCGTATCCGTACTAGGTCATTCGAAGCGCGTGAAGGTTGATAGTTGAATATTATGTATGTTTTTATATATTATTCTTGGTTAAAACTTCATTTATGTCCATGCAAAGTGTTTTTATTGTGTATACACACATATATATAAATTTTGTGTGTTTTTTTATATAGTGCGCCTTAAGTAAAAAAGCCCTCGCCTTTTGGTGCGCCTTGCGCCTCAGGCTCCAGAGGGCCATTGCGCCTTAGTGCGCCTTGCGCTTTTTAAAACACTGATATCAACCAACACTCCCCTCATTTGTGGGCTTTGATATTTGAGAAATGCCCTACAAGTGGAATTTAATTTTAATTGGAGAGGAAACGACTTGGCAGGGATTCGAACTCATGATCTCTTGCTCTGATACCATGTTGAATTATGTTAAACCACCAATCAATCCAAAGCCTAAGCTAATGGATTGGGGGTAAATTTAATTATATCAACCAACAGGTTCATACAGTCGATAAATAAAACAATGGGAGAGTTCTTTAAAAATAAGTAGCGGATTGAATAATAAAAGTGTTATTTAGCAAACTATTTCTCCAAATATTTGTTTCTGTTCTTTGTAGTTTTCACTTGTTTTCTCCCTTCAAATGTAGGTTCTTCGTGCATAGCAAAAATATATTTGATATTACGGCCATTAGGTCAGCTTTCAAAGGCCTCTAACAAATTAGTAAAATTAGATTCATGCTGCAACTTGTATTTGAAAATTTTTTTTCTTAACAAAACCACGCCTCCCTGCCCTACTAAAGCTCAGTTCAGAGAAGAATGCAGTTAATCATCTGAAAAGAGATATCAAGCAGCTCAACTTAAAATTAGCACAACTTCAGGCTTTATTAGAGGAAAAAGAGGCTCATCTGTGCCACTTGAGAAGGTATGGCTAATTCTTCTATTTAAAATGATAGAATATGTTCAATTTTTGAAAGATTTGCAACCTTTCACTATAACTAGTACTTAACCTCTCATTGATGCCAGCCTAGTGAACAGTTCCTCTAGTCTGGTGAACGAAGAGAATGTTCCTTCATCAAATGATGCTCAGGAGATTTGTCCCTCTCCAACTACACAAGTTGGGGAAACTCAAATGGCTCGAGAAGGGGTCTTAGTTGGCTCTGATAGGCATAATGCTTCAAATGAAGATTCAAGTTCTTTATTAACTCTTTGTACGGGAGATGGTGAAGTTGGTGATCCAAGTCATAGATGTGAAGATGGTCGTGAAATGGGTCTGTAGGCGTATTTTGAAGTACTTTATCTCTTCTATTATTAAGGTCTTTTTTCCAATTTGATAAAGTACTAGTACCAAAAAATGAGGCCGGCTGCACATCATATTATGGAAGGAAAGATTCAATCAATCTTGTTTCAAGATATCTAAACTCATAAATAATGAAAATTTTAATTTCTCCACATGTTTTCAATATTTTATGACGTTTATTTTAAAAATAGTTAAGCGTAAGAATAAGAATGTGTTGATTTTCTCTGTAACCCAATTTTGTTTAGGAATACCCTAGACTTGCATTAACTTCCCAAAATTAGGGAAGGGGGCAAGGATTTGAATCCACCTGTGGTTAGGGATGGGGTGGCGTGATCAATTTTTCATTTTAGGGCCAGTGAAATATATATATATATATATGTGTGTGTGTGTGTTTTGAAACATGAAAACTTACGTATATCAAAGAAGAAATCATGCACTTCTATATTTGGTTTTGTTCCCTTCATTTTCTGTATCATATAGAAAAACAGCCCTGTTACTGTCAAGTCTATAAGTTAGTGTAGATTGGCCCTCTTCGTAATATTTTAATACGGCCCTGAGTGACTAAAGTATATAGTCATACTGGAATTGAGAAAGAGATATGTACGTACTATTTGTGTAATAAGTGAGTCGGACCCAGAGCATATTTGTTAGTTATGGGTTCAAATTAGTATGATGTTTATAGTGGAGGTACTTTTTGAGTCACTTTGTGCCTTTGTGGTTAGTTCTCTGAGTGAGGCTTGGGAGAGGCAGGGAGCTCTCTTATCTCCCGTAGCTGTGCTTTCGAAACATAAATAAAATTGGTCTCTATCAATTCTAGCAACCTTTTCCCCTTCTTTTCTTCTTTTCCTAAAGAGGTATGACATTTTTATGCATAATGTGCCAGTGAATAGTGGAGAAGTCCACGTACAAGAAGAATTTCCTGAAGTGAAAGTAGAATTTCAGGTAAATACCTCTATTAAAGTTCCATGCATTTGGAAGTTTAGTCTCAAACTTATACCTTTACAGTTCGGTTTATTATTATTATTATTATTTTTTATTTATATTTTTTTTTTGTAGTTAGATATGTACATTATACATATACTTCTTTAGCTCTCCTGGCAATCGAGTTTTGTAATTTTCGTATCACTTTGGTAAATAGGAGGCATTTTTGGGCCACACGAGTCCAATCAGTCGTTGCCGTTTTTCTGCCTCTGGAAACAATGTAGCGAGTGCTTCTTTGGATGGCACAGTCAGGTATAATACTCAAGGTATTTGAGAAGAAAAGTTGAAGGGAGATGTTGTGGCAATAAATTGATAATTAAGTAATCTTGTTTTGTTCCTTCAACTGAGAGCATCTCTTAGAAATTTAAATGAAGTCTAGATGGCTCTTTGTTTCTTATTCACGGCTTTCACCGCCCTCTTCTCTGCTCTTGGTTTTCTAATTCATTATCTTTTTATTCAATACACGTAAAATAGGATATGGACATATGACTCGTCCACTCCAGCTTCTAGAAATGCAACAATTTACTGTGGAGCAGAGATTATGTCACTTGATTGGGAGTGTAAATCTGATCGCCTAGTAAGTTGATGGAGGCTTACTTACCTAGTGAAACTCATATGTTTCCTATATTAAAAATTGCGCTTATAATTTCACGAGTTCAATTAACAGGATGCTTTTTTACTTTTCTTTTGGCAAAAGCTTCTAATAGGCACTGCTGATGCGGGCATTAAAGCATGGAATGTTGATGCAAAGAGAGTTGTGTGTGATCTCAGCACAACTGATATGTTCCCTAGGTTCTTTCATTGACACTCTATAACTTATTTTTCTCCCTATCCACTCATATTTTATTCTGTGGCAGCGTGTTGGATATCAAGTGCAGTCCAGTTGAATCCATTTTCGTCTCTGCAGCAGCATCTAGAGGGTATTAATTTTCTCGTAGTATCATATCATAACCTTTCTAAACTAAAATTGGTTTCAATATTTGACATTGATGATGTCTTTCGGGTTGTATATCTATGCAAGGTTGTTTAAATTGTTTTCAGACCGTTGTTTCCCATCTTATACTTCATTTAAAAATTATTCGGGCATTTCTGTTTGACCCTTTCAAATGAGTCTATAAGGAAAAAAGTGCAAGAGACACTTAGGAATCTGTTATCTTTGTAGGCATGGTTCTACTTCTAGTTATGTGGATAGTTTGGGGTTTGCTTCACTAACAGTATGGAACATGAGAACATGGAAGTCAATGGTATGGAAATGCTTGCTGTTGGAACTTTAGTTTGCTTTAGCTTCCAGTGTATATGGTGCCTTGACTATCTTTTGGTTTCTATGAAGACAGTGCTTCCTCTTGGTAAGGATCCACCAGCAATCACTTCAATGTGCTTCAATCATAACGGGAAGATTTTAGCAGCAGCTGCTACTGATGGAATGATTCACATGTTTGGTATCCTTCCAATATATTTTAAGTGCTTAAATTTCTTGTAAGACTTGAAGTCCAATGTAAGTCATGATGGTACATTCATTTTTAAAAAATTCAAATTCTCATCAATAGTATTATTAGTTTTACATCTTGGAGTTAATAAATGTGCTTAGATGTAAGGTGGGGCAATTTCTAAGTTAAAAGACACCCCCACCTCCCATGGAAACCTAGCATCAGCAGAAGACTTGCACTCATTGCATGCAGCTCTAGATTCAGACTCGAAACCTCGAACAAATTCACATCGGAAAGTGTGGAAATTTACTAGTTTCTGCTTCTTTTTGACTGGCTTAGACAAGTAGGGAAGTCACGGCATCCTGGATCTGACCCATAAATGAGTGCAGAGAATCTTAGTGTTTGTGCAAGTTTGACAATCTCCCGAGGGGTGATCTGCATTAACTAATTTGAACACAATTCCAGACCTTAACTAGGTAAAAGACATGTCTGCTTGTCTACAAATTACAGGGTGGCCTGCTCATGATTCTGCTATAAACTCGATCCTTTTTGGGCCAGATGAAACTAGCATTTTTACCTTAGGGTCAGATGGGAAGGCAAGTTTTATCAATTCATTTTTTTTTATTGAAGATCTGTTGATGCATTGATATACTTTCTTTTGATTTTAACTCCTAGTGGATTGTAAGATATGTATTACTGTTGTCAGATATTTGAATGGAGCTTGCACAATCAAGGTCAAGTTCTGTGGTCAAGAAATAATAGCAGGTACTTGCATTGGTTAGAAATGAAATAATTATCGGTTATAATTTAGTACTCTGTATCGATGATGGTTTTTGGGGATAGCTCATCTTGATCTCCCTTTTTGTATATAGATTCTTACATGAATATATTATCAGTTTTCTGTCCCAAAACATGAAGAAAAAAATATTGTTCACCTTTTGTTTGTACTACTATTAAATTTTCTTTTACATCTATAGGAATACTATTTATTCTAAATACTTTGTATTGGTGATAAAGATTTCTCTACCGAAGCCCTTAACTCTTGACGTTACAAAAGGTCTTTCGTTTGGCACTAACAATTAGAAAAGGGAATATCCAAGTGGACATCACAAAATGAAAAAAAAAAAAAAACAATCACATGAACTTTCTATATTCTTCTGGCTCTCCATAGTTGAAGTAGAGGATTGTAACTTATGATCTTTATTACTTGGGGAACTGGTTTTTCAGATAGATGAACTAATTATTGATTAAGAAAATGTCGATGTCAATGTAATATGATTATCTGTTTTCCCACATTTGCTTTATTCTTTTGATACACGGCTTTGTTGCTTTCTCTCTCTCTCACACACACACACACATTTACAGTTTTTTACGACATTGTAACGTTTCGGTTGATGATCATTGCACACTTTTGCTGTGAAAAAAGGTCAATTTATGTTTATACCACGTATTTGGTTAGGAACCAATATATTATTTTTATCATCCTCAAACAAAATCTTGCTATACATGTAAATGTATGTTGAATTTTATGGAGAACTAAAAATTACTGTTTGATATGATTGAATTTACTCCAACTCGTGAGCTATGGGTGGTTTAACCTAATTCAACTACTATCCCTTTTTATGCTGTCTTCCCTGACAATATCCTAAGCTAAACTATGATCGATTTTTTTATGTGCAATTATAATTTATCCCGCGCTTTGGCTCGGGTTATCTTGATAGTATGTTTTGAGTCTTTTTAAACAGGTTTTGTGATCCCGAGAGCTCTCTATCTTTGAGACATGAAATGGCTTTGGATGCAAATGGAAAGAGGCTTTTGGCAACATCAAGTTCAGTGAGAGCTCCCATGTACCAGGTTCATTACTTCCTCCATTGGTTTTGTCGCATCCAATAGCCCATTGTAAACACATACCCATGATGATACTTTTTGAGTTCGGGTGAGAGATTTAAACCGATGACCTCTTTATCATAAATATATATTTTATACCAGTTGAGCTTATGTTCTTATTGGCACATAACTATACTAACCATAATCATGACATTGGCACTCACAAATATAAACTATAATAAAATGATGTTACTGATTAGGATTACTGTTAAAGAGTTTTCAAATACAAGATTAACCGAGAAACATCATGGATTGACCTAATGGTTAAGAGGGTCTTGAAGAACTAAGAGGTGGTGGGTTCAATCCAATGACCACTTATAAATGAATTTTCTACAAATTTTCTTGGTGTTCAAATATTGTAGGGTTAAACGGTATATCTCATAAGAATAGTTGAGGTGAACTGATGGTATATCTCATAAGAATAGTTGAGGTGTATGTATGCTCACTTGGACAAAAAACTTAACTGATGGCTCATACAAAGCTGATTTCTGTGGGCTCCGCATTATAGAGATCGGTTTGTTCTTGAAATTGAATTCCTTCCTTTGTGTTTGCTTAGGTGGGTGGCCGTGTGGGTGGATTGAAAACTCTTCCGCACACCGCAGCGATAACGACGGTTGACTGGCATCCAACTATGCCAGTGTTCTTGACTGGATCTGCTGATCACTCGGTTCGAGTTACGTCTATCTTTTGAAAGCTTGTGTGTTTCTGGTCAATGCTTGATTGTTTGATTGTTTGCTTTGTGAGCGATTCTCATGCAACTGTTGTATGATCCAATCTTAAACAAGCTCAATGCCGTTTCCTTGTATTTAATTTCATTGATTCATTTTGTAGGGGTGGGAAGTTCGTAGTGGTGTATTGTTTTTATTTGTTTTGTATCTTTTTAGTTTAATATTTTTTTCAAGAAATATTTCGTTTGTGTTTTTTTAACCAAATGATGTGATTCTGTTTGGCATTGTCAAGTAGATTTATTGGTTTAGGTTGGACTTGAACATGTATAAACAATATAATTAATTTCAGTAGGTAACTAACTTTAACTTATGACAACTTGCTCTTATTGCTTGGAAAGATTAGAGATATATAGATAATTTCGTTAATTTCAAGTGTAGATGCATAGTTTTGCTCGTATAAGCTATGCTATCACTCCCCATAAGTATCATTCTTCTTTCCAAAAAAAGAAAACTATTTATTTTATTTTAAATATTTATTTACCTAGACTAGATTTATTCAATATCAATAAAAATGGTGAGTTCTTGTGATGCTGATAGATCTTTTAAATATTTAGTTACACATCTTTTTTTCTTTTAATTTTGCACCTAAATTCTTGGGACATAGATTGTTTCAACATTTGTTTTTAGATAAACTACATTGATTATATGTAAATATAAAAAATAGAGTCAAATAGTATATCTTCGTTCTTTTGTTTGTGACAATTAGTATATGTAAATTAAATGAACATTTTTTTAGTTCAACAATTGAGTTTCGAGACAACAAGAGCAGAGTTTGAATGACATCTTGTATAATCAGGTAACCATAAGGTTACAGCTTTGAATCGTCATTCCCCGAATATTATTATATACGAACAAAAACAATTGAATTTGAACCCATCAAATTAAGCTAACTAACACCTTTACATGGCATATTTGAAGGCCAATATATAATAATGCAAGTTTACGGTTTTTAAATTATTATCGACCGTCATTCTACTATTTGAATTTATATTTCTATTTAAAATAAGAATCAGTTCATTATTAATATTATTATTATTATTATTAAAAAGTCTAGTTTTGTCTCCGTGAGCACCTCACTTGGTCAAACACTTTAATGTCTCGGATTTCAAAATCGCTTACAATATTAATTTGTAGATACTTTCGACCGTCACACGAAGCTAAAAAAAACTATCTACGTTCGAATAATAAACAGTGAGGGTACCAAAAATATGTTAAAATTAAAAAGAAAAAAAGGGGGGGGGGGAAATTCCAAGAGATTTTCTAGTAGGCCCAAATGAGACTTCTATATTGGGCCTTGAAAAAGGGTACAAGCTAGGCCCAATGGGTCCTAGTGAAGCCCATTAATCATATTTTTCCAATAACAGGCGAGTAAACCACACGCGCTAACCTATTATATTTGCAAATTATTAATTTGCATTATAGAACAAAAACGGCGCTTTGAACAAAGCTCAAAACCGCGCATACGAGCTTCCCTCATTTCTTCGATACAACCAAAGCTCTCTCTAAAAAACTCCCACATTGTAAACGCCGCCGGAAAAAAATTCTGGCGAAAACTTACACGTTCGATTCATCGGAACCATTTCTCCGTTAAATCTCTTCCTCCGTAGCTTTCTGGTTCGATTTCTCTCTCTGTTTTCTGCTTCTGTTCCTGTACGATGTCTCAGGTGGTGGCTACAGGATCGATTCACAGCGCATTCTTGTGCCCTAGCTCGGGATCTGTGCTGGAACGCGTGGATGTCGCTCGATCTTTTGGCGTTGGATCCAAAGTGTTGGCGCATCATGAGAAGAAGAAGAAGAAGAGTTGGAATTTTGGTTGTAAGAGGAGTTTAATCACTTCCAAGAGAGCTGCTCAAGTTGCTCAAGCTGAGGTTGTTCCGGTATCGCCGGAGGATGTTCAGAAGGTTTGAGATCTCTTCTGGCTTGTTAATTTTGTTTTTTTGTTGAAAAATGCTTTTATTTGCTTGTCATGTTAAGATTTGAGGGAAATTCGAGAGCTGGAGTCATGGAATTTGAATACTGAATGGATTGGGATTAATGAAATGTGGTGTTGATTGAAAGATACTTGGCATTCTGGAAGTAAAATGGTGTATAGTTGAGTTATATGGATCCGTAATTTGTTATAGTTTCTGCATTTGGATGTCTAGAGTTTTTGTATGGATGGAAATTTAGTATGAATGGTTTGTTTCTGAGAAAGTAAAGTATCAATAAATGGGTTTTCTTTGATCTCTGAGTTACTGGAAGTGTAGCATCAATACGTATGGGCATACACGCTCTTAAATTTACTTTTTTGTATGCATATAAGCATTTGCTCGAGACGTCTGTTGTAGTTCTCTTATTTTGTTTAAGTTATGAACGTAGATATTGCATATCCTTCATTGGCTGCAAATTTGTGTTGATATGATTCTGAATCTTGCTTATCAGGCAGATGAGCAATTTGAACATTTACGAGCAGTTCAACAACTCGGTGATACACCTGTTAGAGTGTGGTCCAAACCAACAGTTAGACGTAAGACAAAAATCGTGTGTACCATTGGACCTTCAACTAACACAAAGGAAATGATCTGGAAACTGGCTGAGGCTGGAATGAATGTTGCCCGATTGAATATGTCTCATGGAGACCATGCATCTCATCAGAAAGTTATAGATTTAGTCAGAGAATACAATGCCCAATCAAAAGACAACTGCATTGCAATCATGCTCGACACCAAGGCAAGTTATTTTCCTATTGTTCAACACCTTGAATTCGATTCTGGTAACAAACATTTCTTACAGAGGCCTATTCTTTGTGGGCTTTTTTTTAAAAAAATTCCAATTTTTATTTTGTATGTCTTTTGTCTTTATGTTCTTTCATTCTTTTATCAAAGAAAGCTTGGTTTTTTTATCCAAAAAAAAAAAAAAAATTCAAGGTTTCATGAAAGTTCTAAAACCAAGTCCATTGTTTCGACTCTACAATGGGTTTTTGCAGTCGCAGAGTTTTCTGTAAAGTTTCGACAGGGTTTGTGTACTTTTCCTTGCATCCACGAAAATTTTACATTTTATATATAAAAAAATATTTTGCCTCAATTTTTACATTTTCTAAACAAAAAAAAAAAAACAATTGTTATTTACTTTTGTCTCTTTAAAGGTCTTTTTTTTTTTCTTCTTTTTCTTTTACTCAATAGTGGTAAACGGTGGTTTTGCTAACCATTTATGTCTTCTAGAATATTTTTAATTGTTCTAGCTAAGTTGTAGCTATTAAATGACTAAGGTCTTAGGGTCCTGAGGTTAGGACCCTGAGGTTAGAATATTTTTAATGACTAAGGTCTATTTTATTTTATCAGGGTCCTGAGGTTAGGAGTAGTGACCTACCACAGCCAATTCTGTTAGAAAGTGGACAGGAATTCACTTTTACCATACGAAGAGGTGTTAGCACTGCAGATTCTGTCAGTGTGAACTATGATGATTTTGTTAATGATGTAGAAGTTGGGGACATGCTTCTTGTTGATGGTATGCTGTTTTTTTTCCCCCTGTGTTTATATTATTTTGCCGCTAATTTGAAGCTTTATTTAGATTGAATACTGGGTTATATTCCATGTGGTGAAAACTGAAAAGTCTTGGCATTTTAGCATAGGAGTATATTGTTACTTGAGAATGGAAGTCTAGTGTGCATAAGTTAACGTTTTTTATATTATTAGAAATTTATATAAGGAAAACAAAGAACTTTTCTGTCATCATGTCATGCTTTCCTGTGACATTGGCTCTTTAAATCTATTATAGGTGGAATGATGTCATTTATGGTGACCTCTAAGACAGAGGATTCAGTCAAGTGTGAAGTTGTTGATGGAGGAGAGCTCAAGTCCAGGCGACATTTGAATGTTCGAGGGAAGAGTGCAACTCTGCCTTCCATTACTGGTTGGACTTTGAAATAATATATCCTGCAGATTTCACTTTTTATTGAAGTTTCATTTTGAATAGTAATGGATTGATAGGGCTTCCATTCCCTTTTCCTTTGGCCTGTGACCAGTCAGTATGTTACTGCTTATGTTTCTTGCAGAGAAGGACTGGGATGACATAAAATTTGGAGTTGACAACAAAGTTGATTTTTATGCTGTCTCGTTTGTCAAAGATGCAGAAGTAGTTCATGAGTTGAAAAGATATCTTAAAAGTAAATAGCTGCAGATCTTTCTGTTGTGCTTGTAAAGTTGATCTGGATTCTGCTAGTTAAACTTCAGATTTATTAACTTTTCTTATTCTGCAGGTTGTGATGCTGATATTCATGTCATTGTAAAAATAGAAAGTGCAGACTCTATACCAAATTTACATTCAATTATTACTGCTTCTGATGGGGTAACTATTTGATTTTTCATAGTATCGGAATAGATATTCCCATGCTGATGTTGAACTCTGTTCAAGCATTTTTTATTTCGTTGATAGTCTGCGGCTTGGTTGCTGATTTAAGGGGAAATTCATTTTTTCTCATTTAGGCAATGGTTGCAAGAGGTGATCTTGGTGCAGAACTCCCTATTGAAGAGGTTCCACTTCTGCAGGTAGTTAGTTTTCCCAATTAAAGAGAAATAGCTGAGGTTTATTTTCCAGTTGTGTTTTTTTCCAACTTAGAGAAGAGATGTTTGGTGTTTTATTTGTCTTACTTTCTAAATGAACTTGTTCGATATGAAGGAGGAGATAATCAACTTGTGTCGAGGCATGGGCAAGGCTGTCATTGTGGCAACTAACATGCTTGAGAGTATGATTGTTCATCCAACACCAACCAGAGCAGAAGTATCAGACATTGCTATTGCAGTTAGAGAGGGGGCTGACGCAGTCATGCTTTCTGGAGAAACTGCTCATGGAAAGTGAGTTATATCTTTAGTTCCTTATTATGCTATTTGTTAACCTCTGGTTGTTGGCTCAGACATTTGGGGACAGCATATTGTTTTGGCAATGTTAGGGATTTTTTGTCTAGATTATGTTGTTTCTTTAAACCTTGTGATGGTTTTCAAGACCTCAGCGCTCTATGATGGTTACAGAATAATATGTTTCTGTAAAACGATAATCCATATTGGTTAATTGCTTTTTAAAAGCTAGAATGTATGATTTTGTGCAGATAATTGAATGTATTGCGTACAGTTTATAAAATAAAAAAGGAATAAATTAAGTTTGAGAAAATAAACACACTTCAGCTGGCTTCTTTTGTTGTATTGGTGATAGACATGGTGAATAAAATAAATAAATTACATTTCTTCATTTGATTAGCCGATTATTTCTTTCCTTTAAAAAAAAATCACTCGATTATGTCAATTTCCAGATTCCCATTGAAAGCTGTGAAAGTGATGCATACAGTTGCGTTACGGACTGAAGCAACCATAGAAGGTGGTCGAATGCCATTGAATCTCAGTCAAAGATTTAAGGTGATTTAAAAATTAATAAATTCTTGGTACTTCAACAAGGCCATGATTTGTTGCTCCTCCCTCACTGCTGTTTTATCTTTTTTTTTTTTTTTTGAGGAACTCCCTCACTCCTGTTTATATCTGTTAGTTCATTTTTTTTATCTTGATATTGACTTGGTTACTTTTCTTCTATGTAGAACCATATGAGTGAGATGTTTGCTTATCATGCAACAATGATGTCCAACACTCTTGGAACCTCAATAGTTGTCTTCACTAGAACTGGTTTCATGGCTATCCTCTTAAGCCATTATCGACCATCTGGGACAACATTTGCCTTTACCAATGAGTGAGTAGCCTGTGTTTTCGTTTTGGTGAAAGAGTTCAATGTTACATGAAAGTCAATCATACATTAAAGTACGAGCATTAGGGCTCTTGTGGGTTTGATTGAGTAAAACGTTTGAAAAATCAATATTAATCGAAGGATCAGTATCGTGATGAAAAGTGCTTCTTTCCTATATACAATCAAATTGAGTTATGCATGAATGAAATACACAATTTAGGCCCCGTTTGACAACCATTTAGGCCCCGTTAGATAACCATTTGGTTTTTTGTTTATTGTTTATGAAATTTAAGCCTATTTCTACTCAAATTTCCTACCACGTGCTCCATCTTTCTTACAATGTATCCATCTTTCCTGAAAGAAAGTAGACGAATACTAACCAAATTTTAAAAACAAAAACAAGTTTTTGTAAGTTACTTTTTTTTGTTTCCAAATTTTGGTTTTGTTTCTTATAATATAGGTAAGATGTAGATATCCAAATAAGAAAAAAGTAATGGTAAGGTAGTTGTTGTAGGTTTAAATTTAAAAAAAAAAAAAAAACAAAATGGTTATCAAACTGGCCTTAGTTTTTTTGTTTTTGGTTTTTTAAGTTTAACCTATTTTTACTCAAACTTCTATAATGTGTTCTTCCTTTCCTACAATATTTCCAGTAGGTAGATGCTAACCAACTTTCAAAAACAAAAACAACTTTTTGGAAGCTACTTTTTTTTTGTTTCCAAATTTTAGTTTGGTTTCTAAAAATATAGGTAAGATGTAGGTATCCAAGTAACAAAAAACATATGATAAGGTAATTGTTGTAGGCTTAAATTTCAAAAAAAAAAACAACAAATAAAATGATTATCAAACGGGGCCTTAATTACGTGTTTTGGTTTTAGCCATGATAGTTTCCTTAAACACTCTACCTTGACATGTGCAGTAAAAGGATACAACAGAGGTTGGCTTTATATCAGGGAGTGTGCCCTATATACATGCAGTTCTCTGAGGATGCTGAGCAGACCTTTACTGATGCCTTATCTCTGCTGCAGGTATAGTAACTGTTTATCTGTTTTATTTCTCCTTTTTCTTCTTTTCTCCCGGAACTTTTTAATGACTTCTCAATATAGAATGGGTCAATAAGCACCGTACGAGTTAACGAATAAGCGTCATGGTGAGCCTAGGACTTACCTTACGAGTTACTTTGGCAGCCTAATGTAGTAAGGTTAGTCATTATAAGTTGGCTTACCAATCAAAAAGGTCTTGAGAAGAACTAAGAGATAATGGGTTCAAATTATGGTCACCATCTACCTAAGAATTTAAATTCCTACTGGTTTCCTTGGCAATGAGGATTAGGAAGTTGTCCCATGACAATAGTTGAGGTGTGTGTAAGTTCACTCAAACACTCATGATTAAAAAAAATCTAATATAGTAGGTTAGGCATGGTACCAGAACAGGAGGCCTTGAGTTTAAACCCAAGTCGATTCATCCTCAATCAATATCCAAGCCCATAGTGGGAGGAGTGTTGGTTGATATAAAATAATTCACCTCAACCTATTGGCTTTAGCGTTAGAGTTGATTGGTGATTTACCATGATTCAACCTACCTTGACAATCAAATGTAATTTAGTGAGACGTAGTGACAACAGTTGAGGTTTGTGTAAGTTTTCTCCGACACTCGCATTATTTTACAAAAAAAACTAATGTAATAGGTTAGGCGTTCCATGAGAATAATAACATTTTGTGGATATGAAAAAGAAAATGGCTTCTCAATGTAATCTCTCTTTTAACTCATTGAGCCTGTGGTGTACAGGGGCAAGGAATGATGAAGGAAGGAGAAGAGGTAGCACTCGTCCAGAGTGGCCGACAACCGATATGGCGGTTCCCATCTACACACAATATTCAAGTCCGACAAGTGTAGAGTGGAGGCCAAGAAATGCGAGAAACGCTACTCGATTACTCTGCTTGTGCCTTCATTAGTTTTGCTTTCCTCCCCCTCAACCTCAGTATGTGAACCTCGACATTTCCTTGTTCATTTTTATCTACGAGTATTAGAGCTTGTTTTTCTTGTTTTTAGTAGGTAGCTAGTTCTCATAAAATTTTTGGTTTATGTAGCTCCTAATCTTTTACCAATAATCTTCACGTAGCGTGTAGTAACTGATGTAGTAGTTGAAGTGCCACAGCTTCGTTATTTTCTTTCAGTTCAATTCTGGGCTTATGATATTTTCTGATTTGTTTGTGCTGCTACAAAATCTACTTGATTTTTTTCTTTTTCTTTTTTTAATTTTCTCTGAAAGAGAATTTGGTTTATTCGTTGGGTTTGGTTATTCCTCGACTGACCAGACGTTATTAGTCGTTATGATGGCAGTTCATTAGTTAAAGCTTTAGAACAATTTTATTATAGAGATAACGAATATAGATTGTTAACAAGTTAAAACTAGGATTTTAAGAGAGTTTATATAGTTCAGTTTCAATCTCCAAGGGGTGACATAGTGGTCGAAGACTTTGGCTTTGAAGGTATGCTTCCTTCAAGGTCCTAAGTTCGAAACTCACTTTATAACAAAATATGCTCAATTACATAAAAGCCCAAATACAGAAATAAAACCTAATTACATAATTCGTCTAGGTTTTGGGGGCATTGCCCTCACCATGGACCTTGCCCTCACCATGGACCTTGCCCATGAGATTCCTGCTCGCTGACTGGGCAGCGAAAGACATCAAATAGTTTGATACATATCTCAACCAAGGTATATACCCTCTCTCTTGTGATGGTCAATCTTATTTTATTTTTAATGGAAAATTTTCTTGTAATCACCTTTGGATGCATGTAGTTTCACTCCATTCATATTTTAAAACCATATGTTTTTCTCCAAGTATGAGAATTTAGCACACGTAATGCTTTATTGTTTTCTCTAGACTCTTGATTCTTACTCCAGTATTGCTAAGTTCATATTAGCATGGATGATTAGAGTAGAACTGAACCCATGCTTGGTTGAAAATGGTTTTTTAGTTTCGAATAAAAAAAAAAAATTCAAATTGTTTAATGATATATAATTTCCAGCTACATTACAATAGTCTCATTGAATAAATCTCTTTCGACCTTTTTCTCATATGTTAAATGATATACAATTTTAAGCCACTTTGCAATAGTCTCATTAAATAAATGGTCAACCAATTAAGCGATAAGAAAAATAAGCAACAATAGATATATTACACCACCTCGGTCTGAGGATTGTTATTCCATTAAGACAGATTTAACTTACATAATATTAACTTCAAACAAGAGACGTATTTATAATACAAGTGACATATTTAACTTATTTATTAGACAGTCATATTTCCATTCAAACCCACAAACAACCTCCTCTTTCCAAACACTTTATTTATTTATAAATTATTATTATAACTGATATGTATATATTAAACGCTTCTAATAATGTCTTTACTATATCCCGTTTGTTTGTCCCAATATCTAGACCACAACATCACTCCTCCATACCTCGAAGACCTCTTAATCTTTGGAAGAATTTGTGAAGTCAGCACACCAGGTGGAATATACCCGCTTCCAGCAGCTCCTCGAGCGGCCGGTAAGCCAAGGAAGATCTTTCCCGAGCCTGGCACCGACGATGTCCAATGGTTCCATGAAGATATGAGCTTGTTGATGTTGCCAGGTGCATATTGGCATGGACCATTATTGTAGAACTGAACCCAAACGTAGTCGAAAAGTCCCGTGTTCAAAGTCTTGCCGAGAAATCTATCTGGGAATGGACATTGAGGAGCAGCTGATAAGTAAACTCTTTTGCTTGGCTTGTTGAAACCCTTCAGGTACTTTGCGAGTAACTGCCAGTTCGCGGTGGATCCGAGCTCGATATCGAAATCTACTCCGTCCAACACTGCGCTGCCCAATGGGCGTGCGGATGATCGACCACCGAGGTAGTTGTTGTAGAGATACATCGCAAAGCGTTTGGCATCTGCAGGGGAAGCCAGAGAGTAGCTTCCGATGCCTCCTCCAATGGACAGGAGGACCTTGATGCCTTTGCTTTGGCAGAACTTTATGTTTCGGCTGGCCACTGTGCAGCCGCCATTCACAGGGTTGCAATGGCCCGAGAGGTTGATCGATGGGCTTCGACCGCTCCCGAACTTGTTGAGAAAAGCAAGCATAACATATTTGTATCTTCCTGTGGCACATGCATCTCTTAGGGTTCCTTCACTAGCACTTTGGCCCCAATAGATTGCAATGCCACCTCCATAGGAGCTTGAGACATGAGCCAGGACAAGAAGAGACAATATTGGAACAAGGGTTTGCAAACTTGTAGCCATTTTTCTTTGCTTTTTTCTTTTTGGTTTGAAGTTTCAAAATAGCCTGATGCTATTTATAGGGTTTAGTAAGCATTAGTGCTTGAAAAATTCTACCATGAAATGATAAAGAAAAATAAAAAAGATGTGTTTAAACTATGTTTTGATATCATTAATCTAATGTTTGCTTAATTTTAAAGCCTTTGACAAGGACAGAAGATTCATTAGTTTATATAATTATTTAGGGTTAATGATAAGAACATAAACTTAAATAATATGAGTTTGAATTTGTAAGCAAGCTGTTGACCTCATAAATTTAGGGGTAATGCAAGGGGCAGGCCTTGAAGGATACATACAGTGTACTTTGATTAATTATTTTTCTTTGACAAAATATCAAAGAAAGCTTCTATTTTGTCACTCTCTCATTTGGTATTGAATTTAATAATTAAATGGATCAATTATTTTTTATGTTGCCTATTATTATTTTAAACTAAATAAGATATATACACGATTTTTTGTACAATAATTGTAGAATGCTAATCCATATCTTATCTCATACTCAATTTGACATTGTTATCTATGATATGGTCTATTTGTCTAAAAGACACTATTATTATTAATTTTTTTGAAACAAAGGTAACCACGCCTGTCTCTAGGCCAAGCATTGAGAGACATTGGATGAGTAATATTATAGGTAAGTCTCGAATCTGAAACTTTGAATGGAGCATACTTTCAAACCCCAAGTCTTCAATAATTGTGCCACCCTTTGAGGACAAGACACTATTATTTGGACTTGTTCTTAAAAGGGAGATAGTTAAGAAGCTAGTTTGATACTTCAAACTCTAAAAATTAATATTATAACTATTTATGAGTTGATCTTGTGATCACGAGTATCTTCAGAATAAAAATAAATAAAATTTATAGTAATTATATTTGTCTTAAAATTGATTTTTACCAATTTTTTTTAATATTTAAATGTTGTAACATGAGTTTTTTTTTTTTGAGAAACAATGTTGTAACATGAGTTAATAACTATTAGAAAAGAAAAAAAAATTGCTAAAGTTTGTTTAAATAGATATATATATATCGTTGGATTTTAACAAAATATTATAAGTGAATTTGTATCCATCGAAAAAGATGCAAGACAATGGAGTGAAGCACTATAAAAAGAGCATTTTTTGTTTCAAAATATCCCAATTAGAAGTATTTTAATGTACTAACTCTAGTTAAATTCTTTTTGTATTTTCACGTGTTTTAGAGAGAGTATTTTTGTAATTTTAATTTTTCCTTTTAATTTCTCATTTTTCGGTTTATTCCAATTTTTGAAGTATCTGACTTTAACCTTTAAATAATATATAATTTAATATCTAATCTATAATTTATGAAAATCTATAAAATTTAAAGATATTTGAAGTATGAATTAGATTTTTTAAAAACATATATTAAAGATATTTGAAGGAAATATGCAAATAAATGAGAAAATTCACAAAATATACACATCGAAACGATGATGTCCATCACTTTCCCAATTCAATCTCTGTGTAACAAAGTTTTCCCATCTCATCCCAAAATTTCATCAATTAGACACTCAATTTCCACTAAACAACCAAAATTACGCAAACCCATTTCTGAATCCTCAAGAAAAATCTTCCGTATCGTCTCTTCCAAATCACCATCGTCATCATCATCGGAGTGGCTGAAGAAGCTTCCAGAAAAGAATGCGCCATTGTACTCTCACAGCTTGCCCTGCGTCGAGGCCTGGTTGAATGACTTAGGGTTTTATCAGAGTAAATCGGATCGAGCCTTGTGGCTGATTCAGAAGCCTGATTGGCACGCCCAGCTTTCCCTTGATGTTGCTGATCTCTATATAAGGTTCCCTTTTTGTGATTTTGTGTTTTTTCAATTGGGGTTTGTTTGTTTGTTGTTTTGTTGGATTTTGTGATTAGGGTTTTTGTTTTCCAATGTGAAATCTGATTTTGGGGGTGGATCTGTATTGCTTTTTGGTGATGGAAATAAGTTTAGGTTATGGATTTTGTTGGGATTTTCTTTTTTTCTCTGTGATTTTTGTTTTCGTTGTTTGGCTTTAAGATGTCAATGGAGTTGAATTCTGGCACGGCATTTGATTCTGGAGTTGTGTTCAGTTAAGCATGGTCCGTGTTTTAAAAAGCTCAAGGCGCACTAAGGCGCATCAGCCCTCTGGAGCTTGAGGTGCAAGGCGCGGGCTTTTTACTAAAGGCGCGGGCTTTTTACTAAAGGCGCATACATGTATACATACACAAAACATATATGTTAATCTCTTTCAATATAGAGTTTTTTACATAGTCATCCCATGGGTTGATGATTAGGTTTTAATTGTTTTTTTTAAAATAAAACTTTGAAGTAATTGTTGATTGAATTTGAAATGGTAAAAAAAAATATAAAAAAATGAGTAAAACAAAAAAGTTCCAAAGACGCCCGAGGGCTTTATGAAAAGGCGCGGGCCTGGATAGGCGAGGCGCCAACATTGAGCCTGGGGCATTTTTGAGCCTGAGGCGTGCCTTTTCGAGCTTTTAAAACATTGAGCATGGTTTTAACCTTTAAAAAGCTCAAGTGGCATCAAGGTACAATAAGGCACAAAAAGAGTGGAGTTTTTTTTGTGCGATAACATAAGAATATTCGCAAAGAAGATGATAAATTTAGGGTGTGAAAAAAAAAGTAAATTTTAGTAAATGTTACTTTTTAAAATAGTAAACAAAAAATGACCCCTAAATGTAAAGTTTTTTTTGTTTTGTCGATGACTCTTGAATTTGGAGCGATACTGTTGGTCTGTCTTAGGTTGGAGAAATGACAATACGAGAAATGTTTACAAATTAATGTCACAGTTGAATCTCAAACATGAAACTCTGAGGAAAACATACTTTCAAAACTCAAGCCTTCGACTATTGTGTCACCTCTTGAAAACTTAAATGTTAAGTTTTCTTGTAGGTTTAGTAAAATTGTTGTTTTATAATGAACCAAGAAGGCTCGAGGAGTAAGTTCAATAATGCCTTAAGGCATCATAGGAAGGCGTGTGACTAGATGTTTAGGCACCAAAATGAGTATAGTTTAGCTGACATAAAGATTTGCACTAATTATTTAAAAGTTAGAGGCTTGATTTTCCCTCTAATTTAGACTCTTAGGCGCACGTCTGAGTGACCCTTTTAAGTGCACGTCTGAGTGACCTTTTTAAAACACTGGATATAAGCATGTATATAGTAGTAAAATGTCTTGTATTGCATCAAAATGTTTGAAACAGGGGTGAAACTTCCCTGATTTTTCAGTAGTGAGAGTAGGAGAAAGGTTAGCTGGTGGTGTGTTTCAATCATGGGTTTTTAGTTTGATAATTTCTTCTTTTTCATGAAAAGAAAAACAGGAATGGAAAATGTCATTTATGTTATTGGTTTTGTGGTGAAGTTCAATAACTGGTTTTGAATTTGATAGTTATAAAATGCACATGTTTTGTTTTGTAGATATCTAAAGAGTGGACCAGGTAATCTTGAGAAAGACGTGGAGAGGAGATTTGGCTATGCACTAAGTAGAGAAGATATTGAGAATGCTGTACTTGGAGGACCTTGAACACTATTTAACATTACTTAATGTATTGCAATCATTCTTTTTAGTCAATTAATATAACATTATTTATTTATCTATTTTCTTCCCATTCCACATTTGGTAGCAATGAAATCCACTTTTTGTTAACTAGTTTCTATCTCTTACAACAATTTTTTTTTTTACATTTGTGAGTGCGTTCGGACCACCTATGTGCAACCGACTACTTTCATGGAACATACAGCATGATTCTAAACTTGTAGGAAACTATTTCTTAAATAAGTGATCATCATGTCATAATTGAATTTATAACTTCTTGGATCTTTAAAACCTTGTCAATCATGATTATTTCTACCTTTCACAAACTTATAAACCCAAAACTAAGAATATTTACAGGTCAAACCATAAGTTAAGTAGAATGTCTTTCTCCAAGTTTTAGTCACATGGAATGTTTTACATCTAAGTTCTGTCTGCTTGAATTGGTATTCAGAATCATCAATATTGCTTGTTGGATGAGATCTGAAATTTGGGGGTGGGTTGGAGTTTCATTGCTGTACTGATTTGATAATCAGAGCAATGAAGTTGAACATTTATTTTTCTCACCACAATTTTTACTGGTACAAATGAACATTAATGAAGTTGGAAAGATACTTTACAAACTCACCAATCCTTAATGTGCAAGAAAATGGGCTGAAATACATCTATCCCCAACAAAATGTGGTTACTACAGTTTAAACCAGCTTCTCTGATGGAGAAATGGCCATTTCTGAGTGAAGCAGGCTGCACCAGAACAAATAACTTCAATACCCTTTAATCTTCGAGGTCTTGGATTCTTGTCAGAAAGCAAAGAAGCTGATATAGGCTGTTTTGATTATTTTTGCTTTCTTGTTGTTAAGCAAAGTTATCATAGGCTAATACACTTCTGGATTTAAAATCATTCTGGTGAGTGAGACCAGTATTCCTTCAAGCTGCCCGAATAGAGAGCCTTCTCTCTGGATCAATGTGGTCGGCTCATCGTATTCGGCGATTCTCCCTGAAAATTTTATTTAAACATTCCATAAGAAAACTAGGGTTGATTCATATCTAACTTTGCTTCTCTAGTGTAAAAGTTGATATATGTATGAACAAAGGGCATTGTGGGTTTGAATAGTGTTTGAAAAGTTGTTTTTGACTGAGTTGTTTCAAATAATGTTCAAGAACATTCAGGCTAATGAATAATAGAAATGATTATCAGAACTTACCATCACTTATAGCCAGCACCATTGTGCAATCCATAACAGTTGGTATTCTGTGAGCAACAGTAATCACAGTACAGTCTGCAAATTCGGATCGAATAGTCTTCTGCAGGATCATATCCGTGGCATTGTCGATCGATGCAGTTGCTTCGTCAAGCACCAATACTCGACTTCTCCTCAGCAGCGCACGGCCTAAACAGAAAAGTTGTCGTTGTCCCATGCTCCAGTTTGAACCATCTTCCAGAACTGGTTTTTACAAAATATTAGCCATTGACAAAGTAGGAGAAAAAATCTAACATAATCCTGGATAGAAAAACATTACCTAAGGAATCCAATCCTGCTTCTTTCTCTTCAACAGCTTCTCTAAGTTGACACTTTCCGAGTACCTGCTTAATCGAGATGTCGAAACTTTAAGTAAAATATCATGCAGAATGAACCTCTAAGAAGGAAAAACAATTATATGAAGAAAAGAACAAAGCATCACCTCCCATATTTCATCATCATTATGCTGAACTAAGGGATCCAAATTGTATCTAACAGTCCCTTTAAAAAGAGTTGGATCTTGAGGTATAATTCCAAAACGTGACCGCAGGTCATGAAGTCCAATCGAGCAGATGTCAATACCATCGACTAAAATCTTTCCTCCCGCTGGCTCAACCAAGCGGAAAATGGCACTTAAAAGAGTAGACTTCCCACTGCCAGTCCGCCCAACAATACCAATCTTATGTCCTCCTTCAAATGTGCAGCTTATACCATGAAGAACAAGAGGTGTATTGGGTCTGTATCGTATCTGTGAAACGAAACAATACCATCATGGTTAGTTTACCGATCCTCCTTGAGGTTTTAGGTTTTGATTAGCATATACTTACCTTCAAGTCGATTATCTCCACTTTTCCGACATAAGGCCAGTTTGTCGGAGGTCGTTTATCTTTGATGATTTCAGGAGCTTCGCTTGGTAAGTGCATGTATTGGTTTAATCTTTCTACAGAAATGATGTGATTGGCTGCAGTACATTGATTCTGAATGAAGAAGACAAGGGACACATTTAAAGACAGCCCATAAGAGATTGCCATACCAATGAAACCTGCAATAAAGCATAAACTTAAGTAATTTGACAGGTAAGAATGTTAAGGCTTGGTATTTAGATCAATAAAAATGTTAAATCCACACCAGGGCTGAAGTTTCCAGTTGGTAGCAACACTATGCAAAATGCAGCAGAGGCAAGGACTACTGCACTGAGCATTTCTAACCGCTGTATCAGCCATTCGTTAGCTGAAAAGTTGTGAAAAAAAGGAATAGCATTTCCATCTACATATTCAAGATTTTTCTTAAAGAATCGTTCTTCCTCTTCAAAAGCTCTAATTGTCATTGCTCCAGCTATGGATTCGGACAAGTGATTTGCTACCATCGACTTTGTCGTCCCGTTAAGACGCATGAGTTCTTTACCAGAAGCAAAATAGTATCTCTGTTCAAAGACAACTTTTTTCTCGTGAGGTTCTTTAAAGGACAAGCCAGTCGTGTTCCTATACTCCTTTAAGTTTAAACTTCATTCAAGTATTTGTATACATCCCAAGCTACCTCATAAAATATACTTGAAACTTCGGTTACGTTCTAGCACCCTATCACAATCAGTATTATCGATTCTTTTTTTTTTTTTTAATTTTTGGTAGACGTGAGTACCTATCCGTCTTACGCGTATCTCGACTATTCTTACATGACATACTACCTGACCCTACAATATTTGGATGTCAAGGAAATTTGTAGGAAATTAATTTCTAAATAGATGTCTATTATGGAATGAACCCATCAACTCTTAGTTCCCTAAGACCGACCTTGACTGCTAAGTCAATCCATGATGATTATGATAAGGTTTGGCCTAGGGCTAGGTTGGGCCTAGGGCTCTATTTAGCCATTACTTAGAGAATAAGTTAGTATTTTGTTATAAATAGAGTGGGTTAGGTTAGGGTTTAGGCATCCAGATTATTGAATGAGTTATTGAGTGGTTTATTGTAGGGCTCAAGAGAATCTCTTGAGAGGGGAGGCTCCAAGACCTATCAAATCTTGGTTTATCTTTTATTCTTTTATCTTTTGATATAATCTAGATCCTCGATCATATCATATTAGTTCATTTCTTTTAAAATACATAAGTTTTTCCACAATAACAATTGCATATTGAGGAAAACATTACCTGCAAGCAAATTGCCAAGAAAACCATCGGTATGGAGATGAAAAGGACTTGCCATGTGATTACAGCTAAAACTCCTAGAGTAGCATAGGTATTGGCGGTCGCACCAACAACAAATATTAAACTGAATGGGACATCAAGATCCACAATACTAAGATCCATTGAGACCTATAAAAAATAAACAAATATAGGAGAACTCAATTTCGTTCCAATGTCAACAGCTTTGTTTTGCAGTTCGAGATGTTTACCCGACTAAGTATCCTTCCAAGAGGCGTGGAGTCATAGAAAGACATCGGTGCGCGAAAAAGAGATGTTAGTAGCTGAGAAAATATTGATTTTGATGATTCTAGACCTAAAAGAGCTGTCAAAATTGATCTAGAAACCAAGAAAACTGTTGAAGTAACCCCAAGCAACAAGTATACTATGATCAAGCGGGAGTTGCTGACATTCGGATTGTCAACATTCGATGCCATCCAAGAGTTTTGTGTTATTCCACACACCACAAATGCTAATTGGGAAAGAACATCCAAGGAGTAGATGAACCCTTTGTTCTGATTCAGATACTGAATATAAGGCTTGAATCCCGAGTCTCCGACCTCGCGCTCCTCCTGCTTAATTAACTGATCGACTTCAGATGGTACAGGCTGTTTCTCAGCATAAGATTTCTTAATCTCTTTACTTGATGTTATCAAACTCTTGTTAGCAGATAGACCTGCAAGCCTTTCAGTACCAGCAGTCTCTTTGTGTGCATTGACAAGGTCCTGAAATTCTTTGCTATGTGCCAACAACTGATGATAAGAAGCTGCTTCTAGAATTTCGCCGTCCGACATAAGCTGCCAGTGGCAATCACAAATTTGGATGTTACAAAGAGCATTCAAAGAGTTGAATCTTGTTTGAAAACAGAGAATAAGGTGCAAAGAAACTAAAGAGGGAACAAAAATGAATATAAGTAGGGGCTTCTTCAGGAACTGTTTTCTTGGAACATCAATTTTGTAAAAATGTACTTGGATAACGTTTTTTAAAAAAAAATTTCTTGTTTTAATTGGGTATCTTCACAAGCACAAGTCACACAACCGAACCGAACATGGAACATGTTTTCGAGAATGGTGAAATGGAGACTTGGTCCATATAGGAAAAGTTAGTTTCAAACAAATACTACCAGCTACATGAGTTCTTCAATGATACAAAGTGGAATATAAAGGGAAAAAAGCTCAATATTTTAAAAGGTGCTTTGTACTAACCAGGACAGAATCAAAATCAGGTAGGAAATCAACTTGATGAGTAACAAGAAGAACCGTTTTTCCCGAAAGCGATTCCATAACATAATCCTGCCATAGAGCCAATTAGTTTCCACTCAGTCTGTGCAATCAGAGAAAAAGGAAAAAAAGATATTAAGAATGTTGGAAACTTGTAAACTACATTGAACAAACTTGTGGCAGTATGTGCATCCACAGCACTAAACGGATCGTCCAAAAGATATATATCGGCGTTTTGATACAGTGCACGTGCGAGTTGAATCCTCTGCTTTTGCCCACCACTGAGGTTCACTCCTCTTTCCCCAATCTCAGTTAGATCACCATGAGGAAGCAACTCAAGGTCCTTCACCAATGAACACTTCTCAAGTGTTTCCTGATATCTCAAATTGTCCATTTCAGAGCCAAATAAAATGTTGTCTCTTATGGACCCTGTTTGGATCCATGCTACTTGAGATACATAAGCAATCCTTCCATAAACTTGAATCTGTGAAATAAATATAGAGCGCCATATGAAGCATGTTGAGCTAAACCAAGTAAATCTACATGGGAGAAGATTGTAAGAATAAAGTAGGTTGATATAATTAAATTTATACTTACCTATCATCTTAAGCTTTTGGGTTTATGAGCGATTTAACACAATTAAACATGGTATCAAAGCAACTAATAAGAGCAGAGCTCCACTGGTATCATGTACAACCTTGTAACCAACATGTTATAGGTTCAAGTCCCCCGACCTCAAATATTATTGAACTAAAAAAAACATGGTATCGTAGCAAGTCCTGAGTTCAAATCTCTATCCAAGTTCACAAGAGAGGAGGAATGTTGGTTGATATAATGAAATTTATCCCAACACAACAACTTAAAGTTGATTGATGATTTACCACAATTCAATGATA
This sequence comes from Sicyos edulis, assembly GCA_036507275.1. Taxonomy (NCBI): domain Eukaryota; kingdom Viridiplantae; phylum Streptophyta; class Magnoliopsida; order Cucurbitales; family Cucurbitaceae; genus Sicyos; species Sicyos edulis. The sequence continues at coordinate 642,430 of CM071858.1, read as the reverse complement.
TATCATAATGAATTTAGATCTATTATATAGTAATGAAACAAATAGGTGAAGTATGGTGATATAACTTACATCTCCCTCGACATTAAGAATTTCACCAAGAATAGCTGACAGCAGAGTTGATTTTCCTGAGCCAACTTCTCCACATATTGCAACCTTTGAACCTTGGCTGACTTCAAGACATATATTACGAAGAGTAGACTTCGTCGAGTTCTCTTGCCACGAGAAATATGCTGAACTGATCTGAATGGAGCAGTTATCATTTGTGTTCGCACGCTTTCTACAAACACTTGAACTTTGCAGCTCGGGTGCCTCCAAAAAGTTAACTATACGCATAAATGAAACCCGAGCTTGAATGATTGCTGCAATGACATCAGATATCGATCGAACGGGCTCTTGAACAAGGCGCATCGTAGACACGAAAGTGAAAACATTATTGGCGTGTAGCGGAATTTTCAAAAAGCTGCATGCCCCAAAGGTTGCAACAGAGACAATAACAGGAGATGACCAAAAGAGAATGCTATCATACCCTTTTTGATATTGCACGGCTGCCAACCACTTGTGTTCTTCCTTTCTTAACTTCTCAATTACTTTCCTGAAATGAGTTTCCCAAGCATATAACTTCAAAACCTTCATGTTTACGAGAGCCTCGGTAAACATCTTTAGTCTCTCGTCTTGTGCTGCCATCAATTTACTCTGAAACTTATATTGTAGCTTGGCAATTGGAGCATTGCCAACTACACATAGAATTATCACCAAAAAAGAGGCAATGGTTGCTATTCCAACTGCTCTATAGAGAATCAGAAGTGCAATACATAGCTGAAGACTTGTAGTCCAAGTTTGGTGGAACCAATATGAAAATTCTCCAATCCGATATGCATCAACAGTAACGTAGTTCATGATTTCACCACTCGAGTGCATCAGCTTAGCTTCATTGGACAATCGCAATTGCTTCTTGTAAATGGCTGCTGAGAGCAAAGACCTGATTTTAAGACCAACAAGCCTGCTTCTGAAGTACCATTGCCTTTGCGATATGGATTCGATGCTTTTCGAAAAGAAAAGTGAAATGGAAAGCACAAGACCTTCGTATTTGAAACTTTGATGTCCCTGAGCAACTAAAATGAAGGCATTAAGAAGCAGAGGACCAGCTGAGGTAAAGAGTATCCTTAACAAAGCGAAAAATCCAGACACAAATATATCCCTCGAATGGCATGAAAGGATGACTTTGAAGACTGATGGTTGGGAATTTGGCTCTTTTTTCCTCTGCTCATTCATTCTGTTTACGAATCGGAAATAACAAATTTCTGCTCGATCTCCCTCGCACATCATCGGTATATCTTCGTTGTTGAGAGTCTTCTTCTTCCCCATTTTCATTAAAGGATTCATCCACCAAAATGAGATTTTACTGACCAATCCAGCTGTGGCTAATGGAGTAATAGGATCTAGCTTATCACTTTCTTTGGCCTCACCATTTAGTGGAGTGTAAAGTCCATTCCCATTGATACTCTCCTCACTCTCTTCGAGGCTAAAACAACCGAAAGAGCAAAGCAGTAACAGAACCGATCCGGGAACAGATAGAACATCTAAAACCATCTTTCTCGATGCTATTCCGCTTGCAAAAGCATCGAAAACTGATATAACACATATAACACCTGCAAACACGAATGCAGCAATGGACAACAGGTGAAACAAGACTCTTGGAAGCCGTTTACTTCGGAAGCTGACGATGGAGCTCACCAACAACCATGTGAAACCATGGAAGGAAGGTGATAACCACAACTCCAAAGGCAAAGCAGTGTGATCTTTCCTAAACTTCTCCACCAGAGTCCAAATGCCTAAGCCAAGGTACACCAATCCAACACAGCCATTGAATATACCAGACAAAATCTGCAAAGCCGAGCGGCTTCCAACCTGATTCGATTCGTGAATTGACTTCCCCACAACATTGGATACAAGCAAGATCAAAATTACAAAATCAAAACAGATGATTAAGGCTTGACCAACGCAAGGAGAAGAATGAGAAAGAAAGCCATAGTCAAAACCACAAGGTTTCTCATTACCACTGGAACAGTCATAACCTCCACAAAACACACCCCACATGTCCTCCATTCTCCTTCTTTCTTTGATCTCTGAATAATGTCAAATGAAACAATAACTAATAAGATTACCTTCACACGATAATGCAGAATAACTATATATATATATGGGTCAGCTTACGCATACCTCGACTATTTTCACAAGACATACATTTCATCCTACAACATTTAAGTGTCAAGAAAACAATTCATACTTAGGTAGCCAACATGGTAATGCAATATATATATATATATATTTTTTTTATTATTATTTTTTTTTGTGAGTGTCCGGATTATGCACAGCTCAACTATATTTATAGACAATTTGATCCTATAATTTTTTGTTGTCAAGAAAATTCATAGAACATTAACCCCTACTTAGGTGGCAAGCATGGTAATGTACATTAACTTCTTTTATATATATATATATATATATCTGTGACTTTTTTATCATTTGTATCAACTTACACACAACTTGACTATTTTTACATTCAGCCTAACCCCACAACAAAGAAAACATATATGAAATTAATTTCCAGTAACTCATTTGTTAATTGTTGCTGGTCATCACTAGTTAAGCCTAACAAGAAAAACTAGCAAGTAAATGAGGAAGAAAAAGTTCATTTGGGCTTCCACATGCAAGTATAGTGTTTTTTCACATAACAACATCAGCCACAGAAAAGAAGAACAAACCTTAACTTAGCTTTCAAAGTTTAGCCTCTTCAAAACCCTCTTCCATACAAACAAACCAAAATGAAAACACCCTTTAGAAACATCTCAAAAACCAGAGCCAAAAATCCAAGTGGGTTATAAAAGAAGATGATCAATAATGAAGAAACAGAGCAAAAGAATCAAAAGGGTGCAAGAAAAATCACAAAAAAATGCTAGGAAATTGCATCTTTTGAGAATTATTTTAGACTTTTTTACAGATTTTTTGTTGAGTTTTTTTTTTTTTTTCCTTTTTCTATATTTTTTAATTGAAAAAGTAGTGACACGATCCGATCATTTATTATTGTTATCCTTCCAACTAGATCTATAGTTTAACTAAAATATAAGAAATTTAAGGCCGTGTTTGATAACCATTTTATTTTTCGTTTTTTGTTTATGAAATTTAAGCTTACGACAATTACCTTACTACACATTTTTCTTTTTTTGGATATCTACATCTTACCTATATTTTAATAAACAAAACCAAAATTTGGAAACAAAAAAAAAAGTAACTTCCAAAACCTTATTTTTGTTTTTTAAATTTGGTTAGTATTCACCTACTTTCTTAAGGAAATATGGATACATTGTAGGATTGATGGTGCACATGGTAGGATATTTGAGTAAAAATAAGCTTAAATTTCATAAACCAAAAACAAAAAATCAAATGATTATCAAAAGGGACCTAAATAAGAGAGTTTTTTACAACATAGAAAAAAGTTTCTAATTGTTCACAATTTGACATGACATACTAGATAAAAATCCCAAAGCATCCATATATACTTTTCTCTATGTCTCATCATGATTTAGTTAATAATATTAACCATAGAAATGATGTGACATAGAATCCAAAGTTTTTTTTTTTTATTATTATTAATATAAATATGTTTTATATAAAAGCTTATGATAACATTTTAAAAGTGGAGTACTATGGTTGAAAATGACGATTTAAGGAATTTTAATATTAGGGATTCATAAACTTTTAAAAGTGATATGTTTATTATAAGTTTTATCAACTTATAATAAACATATCATTTTGGTTTATATAAATATATAATATACTATTTTCCTTCCTCTAAAATAATTGAGATTTGTGCTAAGAATTTTCACGACCTTTTACATATTTTATGTCGTTTTCAGTTATGCTTTAATCTATTGGCTAAGTTTTTTTTATATATATAACATAGAAAAAGAGGGATTCGAACTTCTAACCTATTGACTAAGATTTGACATATAAAAATATATATTTTATTTCAAATTCCTTTTATTATTTTATTATGAGATTTAAAGTAATTGACCAAATAAAACAAGGGTAGGTAATGAATGTCTATAAATTTTGGAATATTTCAGGCTAGCTAACACAATGGACAAATTATATTATATCGAATCGAGATGCTTTATATTTTAAAATGATCCTAAATTATAAACGTTAAAGCAATTCCTAACAAATAGTTTTATCAAGTTATTCTCATGTGTTGCATGGGTTATACAGAAATAGTTTTGTTTTTATAATATATTTTGAAATACTTATCTTTGACTATATCTTAAAGAGCTCGTGAAACCTTACTTAAAAAAATTCGTCGAAGAAGTTAGTGTGTTTTAATTACTAAAATTATACTACACACTATAAAACAAAGAATACAACTTAAAATTGCCCTACTAGGAGGAAAGCACCTCTAGAGGTGTCAGAAAAGTTACCACATGGATAACTGGTTTGTGGCAGCCAAGCGTTCATAGCGACGTTGCTTTTTAATCCTTCGATGTCCGCTCTTTCTATCATTGTGAAGCAGAATTCACCAAGTGTTGGATTGTTCACCCACCAATAGGGAACGTGAGCTGGGTTTAGACCGTCGTGAGACAGGTTAGTTTTACCCACTGATGACAATGTCGCAATAGTAATTTAACCTAGTACGAGAGGAACCGTTGATTCGCACAATTGGTCATCGCACTTGGTTGAAAAGCCAGTGGCGCGAAGCTACCGTGCGCTGGATTATGACTTAACGTCTCTAAGTCAGAATCTGGGCTAGAAGCGACGCACGCACCCATCGTTCGATTGCCGACCAGTAATAGGGGCATTTTGGCCCCCAAAGTCACATGTCGTTGGCTAAGCCCTCGTGACGGATGAGTCGAGGGGGCCGCCTTGTAATGTAATTCACCGAGCGACGGGTAGAATCCTTTGCAGACGACTTAAATATGCGACAGGGTATTGTAAGTGGCAGAGTGGCCTTGCTGCCACGATCCACTGAGATTCAGCCCTTCATCGCTCTGATTCGTCCCTCTCCACACAAAAACCTCATTTCTTTCTTACAAGTGTCATAGAAGTTATTAGATAAACACATGGTTTCACACGTTAAGTGTTGGTGATCACAATGCTTCTACGTTCGGATAACTTGACTTAAGGTTTGGTGTTAGAGAAGCAAAAAATTGTCAACTTTAGTGTTGGTTTTTACATGTTGTTCAATGTAGAATCGACGGTAGTGTGATCCGTCAAGCCCATAACCTAGGTGCTCACAAGTAACCCAAGGCTCAACGCCCTTGCCAGGCCATGCCCATGTGCGTGCTTGTGAGGCTAGGCCACGCCTATGCCAGGCCATGCCCATTCACGCTCGAGGCTCACCCACGCCCATGCCCATGCGCGCGCGGCCAGGCCCATGCCCCCGCACATCCATGCCCATTCTCAGGCACATCGACGACCATGCCCCCGCACATCCACGCCCATGCCCTCGCACATCCATGCCCATTCCCCGGCACATCCACGACCATGCCCCCGCAAGGCCACGCCCATGTGCTTTCATGCCCACACGAAGACACCCACCTTCGACGTGTCATGCACCCGACACTCATCGAATGTCTAAGTACATGTAAAGTGCTTGAAATTGATTGACATTTGTTTTGGAGCCTAGGTAACATAAACGAAACATGCTCACAAAGTTTTGGGATTTTTTGACAAGTTTAAATATTTTTTAGATTTTTAGATTTTTAAATATTAAAAAATTAATTAAAAAAAATTGTTTTGTTAAAAAATTATGAAACTTGTTTTTTAGACTCATTTTAATGTCCCAATGATTAATCAATCAAGTTCATGGGTCAAAAAGATATAAAACTTGAGATTTTTTAGCGTATGTCTCCTTGCCATTTTCATATGCAAGCCTGTAAGACAAAAAATGGTCCAAAATGTATTATATAGGGGGGCGACCAGTTTGCATGGGCTGGGCGTGGGCGTCTCCCTATGCCACCCCGCCCACTCTCCAAGCATGATGCCCACCCAATGAGCATATGCTTGAAGAGTGGGCGTGGTGGTCGAAGGTCCGTGGAGGGCGGGAGGTGCAACGACGAAACATGCATGGTGGGGTGGGGCCAGTGCCTTTGGCTTGCGGCGTGAGCCTTGTTGTGTGCGGGATGTTTTCGTGTTGCTTGCTTGCCATGGGCGTCCATTCTGAGGCATGCATCAGGGATCCAAGGGAGCTCTAGCCTCTAACTACCATCGGTGGGGGGCATTCTTGGGCATCAGACTTGGCTAAGGACCTTAGGGGTGGTGGGATCGGCAATGGTGACGTGCTGCAAGGTGGGGCATTTTGTTGGGGGGCTGAGGCGCACGAGAGCGTAGCTCCTCGATAAGACAACCGTCGAGTGATGCGATTCTAATTGTTGATGTCACCGTCTCTTGGGATTGGAATCGGATGGATGGACGCCCACGCCATCAATCAGGTGGGGAGCAAGAGATGGATGTTGAGTCGGATCTAGAGAGGTGGGTTTGCTTAGACGATGCTTGCATGGGCTGTTTGGACGCTCGCTTGTCGATGCTGGAAGACGGTCTAGCTTGCTTAGTCCGGGCGTGCTTGCATTTCGCGAGCAACGAGACATCCTACAATTGCTGCCCAATTGAGAGAATGGCTTGCTTGAGAAGGGAAGCCACTCGGTCGGGTGGGGAGAGAAAGTTGGATGTTGAGTTGAGCTAGATAGGTGAGCTTTCTTAGACGATGCTTGTACATGGTTGTTTGGACGCTCGCTTGTCGATGCTGAAAAATGGCCAACCTAAAAATTAACTTAACACAACTTTTTTTTGGCCTAATAAAAAAAAAAGAAAAAAATTCAATCCAACTCATACAACGTAGATGAATATTATTAGAGTTGCAATTTGTTTAGGTGATTTTATTTTCATTAGTACCAAAAAAGAAATACTTGTAAAAAATTTAAGATATAAATAATTTAATCACATTTTAAAATTCCCGTTAGCAGCGTCGTGGAGTCGTCGTGAAGCTACATGGTGCATCGCCGGTTCGCGTGGGTTGTTCTTCGTCGTGCAGGTCAGTTTTCGAGCACCTTAGCCATGGGGTTCATTGGTCGTCGTGGAGTTTCATTTGTGCCAAAGGATTCACAGTTGGAGGTCATCGTCGCAAGTTGTTCAGCTTCGAAGTGAGTTTGTCGCTTTCTTCTACACGAGGGAGTTGCAACCACGCCAGCTAGGTCACTTGTTGACCGCCACATCAGTGAGTCAGCGCCATGTGAGCAGTTAGCTAGAGTCCAGTCAACATCTTTGTCAGCGCCAAGTCATCATGCCACCTCAGCGGTTGACTGCTAGTCAGTTGCACAGTCAACTCCTTTTGACCAACCTTGACCAGGTAAAGAGGTGTTTGGATGAGGTTTAATATGTGTTTAGTTTGGGGTTTAGTGGATGCATGACTTGGCATAAACTGTTTGGTCAAACGTTTAGTGGTTGTTTGGTTTAAGAATAAAGGTTGTTTGCTTAGGGGTATAAACTTATTTAAGTTGTGGTCTAAGCCTATTTGGTTGCATGGTTTATGCTATTCAAGTTAAGGATGGGGAATGTTTGTTTGTTGGTTTAAAGGCAATTCGGTATGAGTTTAAGCTTATTCAAGTTATGGATAGAGGTGTTTGTCGGCAGGTTTATGAGCATTTAAAATGTGAATTAAGGTTTGTTTGGCTAGAGTTTTAAAATTATTCAAGTTGTGGTTTAAGCTTGTGCGGTTGTGGGTTTAGTGGTTGTTTGGCTTGGGTTAAATGGTGAGTTTTAACCCTTTGACTTTTCTATTGACCAGATTTGAACTGAACCATTTGCTGTTTTCGAGCCAAGTTTGTGAGGCACGTGTAGCCACCGAGTGTCTCTAGGACACGTCTTTTGAGGTTCTTCACTATTTGTTAAATTTGATATTCTGGATCTAATTTTGATGGCCCGAGGTGCTAGTTTTGATCAATTTTTTTGTTTCAGGGCTCGGAGTTGTGATTGGCTAATCGGGCTACCAAGAGGTTCGTGGAGCATTGTTCGGGGATTCGACCAAGGTAAAGGACCCTTTACACCCTTCTCGAGGCATGTGGTTAATACATGTATTGGATTATTGGTATTGATTTACTGTTCATGATTGTAGCACTACAAGAAAAGTTGTTTTTGCCGACGGAGGCTATGCCGACGGAAGAAAATTGCGTCGCCATAGATAGTCTATGCCGACGAAAGAGAAATCCGTTGGCATTGAGTGCATTTGTGCCGAAGGAAGAATAAAATCCGTCGGCATAGAGTAAAAAAATATCCACCCTTCTTTATTCGCTAATTAAAAAATCCCTAGGTAAAAAAAACCCTCATCCCCTTCCCTGCTTCTAGTCGACGCCCCTCACCTCTCACCTCTTTCCGTCTTCGTCGAGGACCAACAGCCGGGATTTTGCAGCGTTCTTCCTCATTTTGCACGAGTTAGTTTCGATTTCTCCATTCCTCTCTCAGATTCTTCTTCGATTTCTGGTTTGGTTGATGCACGAGGTGAATATTCTTATCTTTGACGGTATTTCTCCATCCCTTTTTCATACTTATCTAAAGGTGAATATTCATTCTTATCTTTTGATTTCGGGTCTGGTTTGGTTGTTTTTGCCCTGCTGTTTTTAAATGGAAGGTTAGGTTTTGGGGTGTATAATTGTTGTTTGGTTTGATTTAAAGCGGAAGGTTAGGTTCTCGATTGCTCGGTTTGATTTAAAGCGGAAGGTTATGAAATTCATAGACAAAAAGAAAGAATATAAAATAGACTAAAAATACGAAACCCTAACATAAATGGCACCATCATCGACAAGAGGGCAGAGGAACATAAATTCAGAGCTACCATTTGAAATTCTTCAATTGATTTTCTCATTATTGAATTTCATAAATTTGTGGGAAGGAGAAATCGCAATGTTCAATTGATTTTCTCATTATTAAATTTGAAGTTTTGTCACTTTGGGGGAAGGAGAAATCGCAAAAATGTCTCCAGGAATGAGGAAGTCTAAACATATAATCAATCCAATAATTAACTAATACTTATCTTGGAAGAGACCAATCTTCAAGTCCTAAAAGTTGTTTTTTCAAAAAAATAAAAAACCTTAAAAGTTGTAGAAACACTTCTATTATTTTTATTTTATTTTTTAATTGTCTCAAGGAATTTAATAATCTATTCTTTTTAAACCCTGTTAGGGTGGTTTCATGCATTCTAACATTTTTATTTTATTGTTGCAAGATTATAATTAAGACAAGACTTGAATGTATGCAAATAAAAGGAAGATTGTGAATTATGCGTCCTTAATCATAAGCTAAGTAGATCTATATTTAAAGTAGTTAAAAAAAGTCTATATTTAAAGTTAAGTCTATAAATATTATCTCTTATCTATTTATTTAGCTTCTCTTGCCATGATCCCTTTCAAATTTTATGGGAAGAATCTGCAAATAAAGATATAGTTTGTTGAAAACAAATCTGAACCAGAACTTACAACTTTTAAACTTTTAAAAATATTTACCGGAAAAAATCAAGGGGGCCCAAGAGAAATTGTTTTGAAAAACAATTTTATGCTTTTAAACTTTTTTTTCCCTTCAAAACTACAATCCAGTGACTTCTAAAGTTCATGTCATCATACACTTAGAATCACTATTTTTTAGCTTCAAAACTGAAATATGTGAAGATGTGTTAGGGTGGCGCACAGATGGGATCCGAGGCATGTGCTATTTGGCACGTGAAAAACGAAGAAAAAGAAAATCGTCTAGCTCGACTTCAAGGACTACAAGTGGAGTATCAACGGGGGACCATGAGTTGAAGGAGAAGGTAGTAGTGCTCACGGTGCACAACGAAGCGCTTCAAAATCAAGTGACCCAGCTGACCCAAGTGCAATCTCATATGCAAGCACAACTAGCGGAGGTGTTGAAGAAGCTCAACGATGTCAGTAGTTCGTCTAAATAGCTAGGTACTTTTCTAATACTTACAATTTTATACAAATATAAGCTGAATTTGATTGTATTGTGGCTATCCTGCAGCAAAGATAGCCACAATTGTTCATATATAAATGTTTTCATAGGCTTACAATTTTTGGGTAAATTTAAAATACGTCGTTATGCTGCCAAAATTTTTATAGAGTTTTTTAGATTAAGGTAGAACTTACAAGTTATAGTTGTAGGTTCACTTATAAAAGTTTAAGATTCTAATCATATGTTTTGTTTACTATTTCAGGTATTTTGTTGCTAGAATAAAGACGAGAATGCAATTATGTTACTGGGGTTACATTTTGGATGTATGAACTTATTTTGGAAACTTTAGCATTGTTAAATTTGTAAACATTATTGAATTTGGATATTTTTCTTTATGTTATATGGACACTTTATCATTGTTAAATTTGTTCAATATATGAATTTACTTTGGATATTGAATTAACTGTTTATGGGTTCATTTGGAAATTTATTCCGAATGTTGACATTATTCTAAAAAAAAAATTATGGAGATCTTTGCCAACGGAGGGCTCCGCTCATATAGGTGTCTAATCCGACGGACATCACCTCGTAGCAATAGATATCCTCTTCCGAAGGAATGACCCTCCGTCGTTGTAGGCTATCTATGCCGACGGAATTTATCTCCGTCGTCGTAGTGGCGATGGCACGATTTACGGAAGACCATTCGTCGGAAGAGGATATCTATTGTGACGGAAACCTTAGTTCCGTCGGCATAAGCTACGCCGACGGACCTGTGCCGACGGCGCTGGCGACGGAAGACTTTCCGTCGCTATAGGTTATGGCGACGGAAATACAGCTCTATTGCGACGAAAATTTCCGTCGGCAAAGATTGTTTTTCTTGTAGCATGATTTATGTGATTGTATGCATGTATTGATTGTATTGAGAGAATGCAAAATGTCTATTGCCATTGATGATTTATCCTATGCATATTGTTTGATTTTGCATGTTGGATCACATGTTCCCCTGTTGTGGACTTGTTTGTGTTTGACATGTCTTGATGCCTCGATTAGGCCTGATCAAGTCATTGGATGGAGAGAGGTACTAGTAGACCAGTGTGGACGATGATGTTTCGAGCTTACACTGTAACTTGGGACGACACCCTTGAGTTAGGACTTCTGTAAATGGTCGGCCGACCAGGCTCACAACCCTAACAACAGTCTACTAGTAGCCTAGGGAACCCTCCAGGTATGTGGTATGGGCTGCGATGCACTTGGTGAGTTGTATCAGATCCACATCTCACCACGAGGAAGGAACCTGTTACAGAACAGGTAGCTCTGCTCGCCAGATCCCTCGGCTTGGAGTTAGTTCCCAGATTGCCCCAGAGTCAGAGGACTCCTGCGGACTGTTGGTCTTTAGGTCTCGATCTCTAGACCGCTCTGCGTGGTGCAGGTTAAGGACGAGTTTCCTGATTTTTCACCCAGGAGCTTGGGTTCTGATAACCCTTCGATTGTGCTATTGATCATGCTTGTTTGTTGATTCTTGCGATTAGGTGCATGTCTGTACCCCGAGTTGGGGGATCCTTACTGAGTTGCAAAACTCACTCTTTCCACTGTGGAATACCACAGTACTACGAGATTGTATCGAGATGGGTGATCGGACGAGCTGGAGATGACCATGAGACCCACGACATTATTCTATTTATAGTTTTTTAAATTTCTTCTTTCTGCATGAACTATTTATGGGCATGATAAATGGAACATGTTTTATCGAGCTTTTTTTTTTGACTTGTGGGTACCCTATGACTGTTTTAATGGATTTATACTTTTTATAAACTTGCTCTTCTGAGTTGTTTTAAAGAAGTTTTGTTTTAAATTTACATACTCGAGATGTCGAGTACTATTTTCATGCATTTAGAGTTAAGGACTTAGGTTTAGACCCTAGTTTGGATCGGACCCTTACAGTTGGTATCAGAGCTCAGAGTCATAGATTCTGTAGACTAGCTTACATCGTAGGCTATTAGTTTGGTCCTCATGGTCTTCAGCTGTCGACCTTCATCAGGAATTTTGGTAGTGGAATAAGGATCTTTGTTGTACAAAGCATGTTTTAGTTATGATCATCACTGTTGTTTATCATATGTTATTGCATGTTATCATACTTGTGTGTTGGCTTGGAGTTTTCAGAGGGGGTTGAGATTTCCTTAAGCTTGTTATAGACTATTGAAATACCTAGTAGAGTTAATAGGAGTTCCGTTAAAGGTTCAAGAGCAGTTGAGTGAGAGCTTTTCAGCTCAGGAGGAGCACCTGTTTTGAGGTGCAGTCTTCTAGAGGTCAGCATGAGCTGGAGCAGTAGAGGCACTCAATCTTGTTGCCAACTGAAAGCTGATTAGTGACTGTTTTGCAAATTAAAGAGCAGTACATGGAGCTCTGCAGTGTGCGCAGTATGTTGATCAGGTCTTTATACTAGTTGCAGATGCTTAAGTTGGGAGCAGTGATAAAGATCCCAGAATTTCAATCATGGATTTTTAGTTTGATAATCTGTTCTTTTTCATGAAAAGAAAAACAGGAATGGAAAATGTCATTTTTGTTATTGGTTTTGTGGTGAAGTTCAATAACTGGTTTTGAATTTGATAGTTATAAAATGCACATGTTTTGTTTTGTAGATATCTAAAGAGTGGACCAGGGAATCTTGAGAAAGACGTGGAGAGGAGATTTGGCTATGCACTAAGTAGAGAAGATATTGAGAATGCTGTACTTGGAGGACCTTGAACACTATTTAACATTACTTAATGTATTGCAATCATTCTTTTTAGTCAATTAGTATAACATTATTTATTTATCTATTTTCTTCCCATTCCACATTTGGCAGCAATGAAATCCACTTTTTGTTAACTAGTTTCTATCTCTTACCACAAATTTTTTTTTTACATTTTTTTATATTTGTGAGTGTGTTTAGACCGGTTTATGTGCAACTGGACTATTTTCATGGAACATGCTGCTTGATTCTAAACTTGTAGGAAACTATTTCTTAAATAAGTAAACATCATGTCATAATTGAACTTATAACTTCTTGTTGGATCTTTAAAACCTTCTCTGACCAGGTCAATCATGATTATTTCTACCTTTCACAAACTTATAAACCCAAAACTAAGAATATTTACAGGTCAAACCATAAATTAAGTAGAATGTCTTTCTCCAAGTTTTAGTCACATGGAATGTTTTACATCTAAGTTCTGTCTGCTTGAATTGGTATTCAGAATCATCAATATTGCTTGTTGGATGAGATCTGAAATTTGGGGGTGGGTTGGAGTTTCATTGCTGTACTGATTTGATAATCAGAGCAATGAAGTTGAACATTTATTTTTCTCACCACAATTTTTACTGGTACAAATGAACATTAATGAAGTTGGAAAGATACTTTACAAACTCACCAATCCTTAATGTGCAAGAAAATGGGCTGAAATACATCTATCCCCAACAAAATGTGGTTACTACAGTTTAAACCAGCTTCTCTGATGGAGAAATGGCCATTTCTGAGTGAAGCAGGCTGCACCAGAACAAATAACTTCAATACCCTTTAATCTTCGAGGTCTTGGATTCTTGTCAGAAAGCAAAGAAGCTGATATAGGCTGTTTTGATTATTTTTGCTTTCTTGTTGTTAAGCAAAGTTATCATAGGCTAATACACTTCTGGATTTAAAATCATTCTGGTGAGTGAGACCAGTATTCCTTCACAAGCTGCCCGAATAGAGAGCCTTCTCTCTGGATCAATGTGGTCGGCTCATCGTATTCGGCGATTCTCCCTGAAAATTTTATTTAAACATTCCATAAGAAAACTAGGGTTGATTCATATCTAACTTTGCTTCTCTAGTGTAAAAGTTGATATATGTATGAACAAAGGGCATTGTGGGTTTGAATAGTGTTTGAAAAGTTGTTTTTGACTGAGTTGTTTCAAATAATGTTCAAGAACATTCAGGCTAATGAATAATAGAAATGATTATCAGAACTTACCATCACTTATAGCCAGCACCATTGTGCAATCCATAACAGTTGGTATTCTGTGAGCAACAGTAATCACAGTACAGTCTGCAAATTCGGATCGAATAGTCTTCTGCAGGATCATATCCGTGGCATTGTCGATCGATGCAGTTGCTTCGTCAAGCACCAATACTCGACTTCTCCTCAGCAGCGCACGGCCTAAACAGAAAAGTTGTCGTTGTCCCATGCTCCAGTTTGAACCATCTTCCAGAACTGGTTTTTACAAAATATTAGCCATTGACAAAGTAGGAGAAAAAATCTAACATAATCCTGGATAGAAAAACATTACCTAAGGAATCCAATCCTGCTTCTTTCTCTTCAACGGCTTCTCTAAGTTGACACTTTCCGAGTACCTGCTTAATCGAGATGTCGAAACTTTAAGTAAATATCATGCAGAATGAACCTCTAAGAAGGAAAAACAATTATATGAAGAAAAGAACAAAGCATCACCTCCCATATTTCATCATCATTATGCTGAACTAAGGGATCCAAATTGTATCTAACAGTCCCTTTAAAAAGAGTTGGATCTTGAGGTATAATTCCAAAACGTGACCGCAGGTCGTGAAGTCCAATTGAGCAGATGTCGATACCATCGACTAAAATCTTTCCTCCAGCTGGCTCAACCAAGCGGAAAATGGCACTTAAAAGAGTAGACTTCCCACTACCAGTCCGCCCAACAATACCAATCTTATGTCCTCCTTCAAATGTGCAGCTTATACCATGAAGAACAAGGGGTGTATTGGGTCTGTATCGTATCTGAAAAACGAAACAATACCATCAAGGTTAGTTTACCGATCCTCCTTGAGGTTTCAGGTTTTGATTAGCATATACTTACCTTCAAGTCGATTATCTCCACTTTTCCGACATAAGGCCAGTTGGTCGGAGGTCGTTTATCTTCGATGATTTCAGGAGCTTCGCTAGGTAAGTGCATGTATTGGTTTAATCTTTCTACAGAAATGATGTGATTGGCTGCAGTACATTGATTCTGGATGGAGAAGACAAGGGACACATTTAAAGAAAGCCCATAAGAGATTGCCATTCCAATGAAACCTGCAATAAAGCCATAAACTTTAGTAACATGACAAGTAAGAATGTTAAGGCTTGATATTTTGATCAATAAAAATGTTAAATCCACACCAGGGCTGAAGCTTCCAGTTGGTAGCAACACTATGCAAAATGCAGCAGAGGCAAGGACTACTGCACTGAGCATTTCTAACCGCTGTATCAGCCACTCGTTAGCCGAAAAGTTGTGAAAGAAAGGACTGGCATTGCCATCTACATATTCAAGATTTTTCTTAAAGAATCGTTCTTCCTCTTCAAAAGCTCTAATTGTCATTGCTCCAGCTATGGATTCGGACAAATGATTTGCTACCATCGACTTTGTCGTACCGTTAAGACGCATGAGTTCTTTACCAGAAGCAAAATAGTATCTCTGTTCAAAGACAGCTTTTTTCTCGTGAGGTTCTTTAAAGGAAAAGCAAGTCTTGTTCTTATACTCCTCAAGTTTAAACTTCATTCATAGTATTTGTACACGTCCCAAGCAACCTCATAAAATATACTTGAAACTTTGGTTACGTTCTAGCCCACTCACACAATCAGTGTCATCAATTCTTTTTTTTTTTTAATTTTTTGATAACGTGAATATCTGGCCAGCTTACGTGTACCTTGACTATTCTTACACGACATACTACCTGACTATACAATATTTGGATGTCAAAGAAACTCGTAGGAAATTAATTTCAAAATAAATGTCTACCACAAAATGAACTCATCACCTCTTAGTTCTTCAAGGCCGGTTTTAACCGCTGGTCAATCCATGATGATTAGTTCATTTATTTTAAAATTCGTAATTCTTTCCACAAAAACAAATGTATGTATAGGAAAACATTACCTGCAAGCAAATTGCCACGAACACCATCGGTATGGAGATGAAAAGGACTTGCCATGTGATTACAGCTAAAACTCCTAGAGCAGCATAGGTATTGGATGTTGCACCAACAGCAAATATTAAACTGAATGGGACATCAAGATCCACAATACTAAGATCCATTGAGACCTATAAAAAATAAACAAATATAAGAAAACTTGATTTAGTTCCGATGTCAATAGCTTTGTTTTACAGTTCGAGATGTTTACCCGACTAAGTATCCTTCCAAGAGGCGTGGAGTCATAGAAGGACATCGGTGCGCGAAAAAGAGATGTTAGTAGCTGAGAAAATATTGATTTTGATGACTCTAGACCTAAAAGACATGTCAAAATTGATCTAGAAACCAAGAACAATGTTGAAGTAACTCCAATCAACAAGTATACTATGATCAAGCGGGAGTTGCTGACGTTGGGATTGCCGACATTTGAAGCCATCCAAGAGTTTTGCATTATTCCACATGCCACAAATGCTAAATGGGAGAGAATATCTAAGGAGTAGAAGAAGAACCCTTTGTTCTGATTGAGATACTGAATATAAGGCTTGAATCCCGAGTCTCCGACCTCGCGCTCCTCCTGCTTAATTAACTGATCAGCTTCAGATGATACAGGCTGTTTCTCTGTATAAGATTTCTTAATCTCTTTACTTGATGTTATAAAATTCTTGTTAGCAGATAAATCTGCCAGCCTTTCAGTACCAGCAGTCTCTTTGTGTGCATTGACAAGGTCCTGAAATTCTTTGCTATGTGCCAACAACTGATGATACGAAGCTGCTTCTAGAATTTCGCCATCAGACATAAGCTGCCAATGGCAATCACAAATTTTGATGTCACAAAGAGCATTCAAAGAGATGAATCTTGTTTGAAAACAGAGAATAAGGTGCAAAGAAACTTCAGAGGGAACAAAAATGAATATAAGTAGGGGCTTCTTCAGGAACTGTTTTCTTGGAACATCAATTTTGAAAAATAAAATGAGTTTGGATAACTTTTTGAAAAAATTCTTGCTTTACTTGGGTATGTTCAAAAGCTCGAGTTGCTCGAGTCACACAACCAAACATGAAACATGTTTTCAAAAACAGTGAAATGGAGACTTGCTCCTTATAGGAAAAGTTTGTTTCAAACAAATATTACCAGCTTTATGAATTCTTCATAGATACAAAGTGGAATGAGGAAGACAAAAAATGTCAATATTTGAAAAGGTGCTCAGTACTAACCAGGACAGAATCAAAAGCAGGCAGGAAATCAACTTGATGAGTAACAAGAAGAACCGTTTTTCCCGAAAGCGCTTCCATAACATAACCCTGCCACAGATCCATTTAGTTTTTACTCAGTTTGAACAATCAGAAAGAAAAAACATATTAAGAATGTTGGAAATTTGTGAACTACATTGAACAAACTTGTGGCAGTATGTGCATCCACAGCACTAAACGGATCGTCCAAAAGATATATATCAGCGTTTTGATACAGTGCACGTGCGAGTTGAATCCTCTGCTTCTGCCCACCACTGAGGTTCACTCCTCTTTCCCCAATCTCAGTTAGATCACCATGAGGAAGCAACTCAAGGTCCTTCACCAATGAACACTTCTCAAGTGTTTCCTGATATCTCAAATTGTCCATTTCAGAGCCAAATAAAATGTTGTCTCTTATGGACCCTGTTTGGATCCATGCTACTTGAGATACATAAGCAATCCTTCCATAAACTTGAATCTGTGAAATAAATATAGAGGGCCATTTAAGAAACAAAGTCAATCTACATAAGAGAAGATTGTAAGAATGAAGTATATGGAATATCATAATGAATTTAGCTCTATTATATAGTAATGAAACAGATAGGTGAAGCTCTTCTCAAAAAAAAAAACAGATAGGTGAAGTATAGTGATATAACTTACATCTCCCTCAACATTAGGAATTTCACCAAGAATAGCTGACAACAGAGTTGATTTTCCTGAGCCAACTTCTCCACATATTGCAACCTTTGAACCTGGCCTGACCTCAAGACTTACATTACGAAGAGTAGACTTCGTCAAGTTCTCTTCCCACGAAAAAGATGCTGAACTGATCTGAATGGAGCAGTTATCATTTGTGTTCACATGCTTTCTACAAACACTTGAACTTTGCAGCTCTGATGCCTCCAAAAAGTTAACGATACGCATAAATGAAACCCGCGCTTGAATTATTGCTGCGATGACATCAGACATCGATCGAACAGGCTCTTGAACAAGGCGCAGCGTAGCCACGAAAGTGAAAACGTTATTGGCGTGTAGCGGAATTTTCAAAAAGCTGCATGCCCCAAAGGTTGCAACAGAGACAATAACAGGAGATGCCCAAAAGAGAATGCCATTGTATCCTTTTCGATATTGCACGGCTGACAACCACTTGTGCTCTTCCTTTCTTAACTTCTCAATTACATTCCTGAAATGAGTTTCCCAAGCATATAACTTCAAAACCTTCATGTTTACGAGAGCCTCGGTAAACATCTTTAGTCTCTCGTCTTGTGCTGCCATCAATTTACTCTGAAACTTATATTGTAGCTTGGCAATTGGAGCATTGCCAACAACACATAGAATTATCACCAAAAAAGAGGCAATGGTTGCTATTCCAACTGCTCTATAAAGAATCAGAAGTGCAATACATAGCTGAAGACTTGTAGTCCAAGTTTGATGGAACCAAAATGAAAATTCTCCAATCCGATATGCGTCTACGGTAACATAGTTCATGATTTCCCCACTTGAGTGCATCAACTTAGCTTCATTGGACAATCTTAATTGCTTCTTGAAAATGGCTGCTGAGAGCAAAGACCTGATTTTAAGACCAACAAGCCTGCTTCTGAAGTACCATTGCCTTTGCGATATGGATTCGATGCTTTTCGAAAAGAAAAGTGAAATGGCAAGCACAAGACCTTCGTATTTGAAACTTTGATGTCCCTGAGCAACTAAAATGAAGGCATTAAGAAGCAGAGGACCAGCTGAGATAAAGAGTATCTTCAACAAAGCGAAAAATCCGGACACAAATATATCCCTCAAATGGCATGAAAGGATGACTTTGAAGACTGACGGATGGGAATTTGGCTCTTTTTTTCTCTGCTCGTTCATTTGGTTTACGAATCGGAAGTAACAACTTTCTGCTCGATCTCCCTCGCACATCATCGGTATATCTTCGTTGTTGAGAGTCTTCTTCTTCCCCCTTTTCATTAAAGGATTCATCCACCAAAATGAAATCTTACTCATCAATCCAGCATTGGCTAATGGAGTAACAGGATCTAGCTTACCACTTTCATTGGCCTCACCATTTAATGGAGTGTAAAGTCCATTCCCATTGATACTCTCCTCACTCTCTTCGTGGCTAAAACAACCAAAAGAGCAAAGCAGTAACAGAACCGATCCGGGAACAGATAGAACATCTAAAACCATCTTTGTTGATGCTATTCCGCTTGCAACAGCATCGAAAACTGATAGAACACATATAACACCTGCAAACACGAATGCAGCAACGAACAACAGGCGCAACAAGACTCTTGGAAGCCGTCTACTTCGGAAGCTGGCGATGGAGCTCACCAACAACCATGTAAAGCCATGGAAGGAAGCTGATAACCACAACTGCAAAGGAAAAGCAGTGTGATCTTTCCGCAACTTCTCCACCAGAGTCCAAATTCCTAAGCCAAGGTACACCAATCCAACACAGCCATTGAATATACCAGACAAAATCTGCAAAGCCGAGCGGCTTCCAACTCGATTTGATCCGTGAACTCTTTTCATTGACTTCCCCACAAGATTGGATACAAGCAAGATCAACAATAGAAAATCAAAACAGATGATCAAGGCTGGACCAACACAAGGAGAGGAATGAAAAAGAAAGGCATAGTCAAAACCACAAGGTTTCTCACTACCATTGGAACAGTCATAACCTCCACAGAACACACCCCACACGTCCTCCATTCTCCTTCTTTCTTTGGTCTCTGAATAATGTCAAATGAAACAATAACTAATAAGATTACCTTCGCACTATAATGCAGAATAACTTTGTTTTATATATGTATACATGTGAGTGTCTCGGTCAGCTTATGCACACCTCAACTATTTTAAAAAAACAGACATCTCACCCTAAAACATTTAAGTGTCAAGAAAACTCATAGAAAATTAATTTCTACTCGGTGGCCACGATATTATATACACACACATATATATATATATATTAGTGAGTATCGCAGTTAGGTTATGCACACCTCACTTATATTTATTGACAAACTGACCCTATGACATTTGGCTCTCAAGAAAATCTATAGCACATTAGTCCCTACTTAGGTGGCCATGGTAATGCACATTAACTATTTTTTTATTGCATCTGTGAGTGAGTGTTTGTATCAACTTATACTCAACTCGACTATTTTCACATACAGTCTCCCCCACAACAGTTAGTGGTCAAGAAAACACATAAGAAATTAATTTCGTACTCCAAAAGTAAAAAATGAAGCCTTATTTACTCATTTGTTAATTGTTGCTGGCCATCACTAGTTAAGCCTAACAAGAAAAACTAGCAAGTAAATGAGGAAGGCAAAGTCCATTTAGGCTTCCACATGCAAGTATAGTGTTCTTCACATAACAACTTCAGCACAAAAATAAAAGAAGAACAAACCTTAAATTAGCTTTCAAATTTTAGCCTCTTCAAATCCCTCTTCCATACAAACAAACCAAAATGAAAACACCCTTGAGAAATTTCTCAAAAACCAGAGCCAAAAATCCAAGTGGGTTATGAAAGAAGATGGTCAATAATGAAGAAACATATCAAAGGGTGCAAGAAAATCACAAAAACTCACACAAAATGTTAGGAATTGAATCTTTTACGAAAACCCAAATGGAGAAAATGATGAAAAATAAAGGCTTTGAAAAGTTATTTTCCAATAAATTGCAAATTTTTTATTGTGTTTTTAGAAATAAAAAGGGGGGGGTTTAGCTATGAAATTGAAAAAGCAAGATAGAACACGGAAGCACCGATCGAAATCAGTATTGCAGAGATGGACGACGTCCATATAAAGGGAATTTCAAAAGCGTCATGGCTCACGTACCATTTCACGATTAAAGTTTGCAAATTTTGTCGCAACCTTTTTTAACTTCTTCTCTAAATCAAAAGTACTCCTTTTTTTTTTTTTTGGTTTTTTTAAAAAGTTCTTTTTTGTAATCCATAAATCATTTAATGTCATTATCTCTTAACGAATGTTTGAAGCACCGGTTTGGTTATGATAGATAGAAGGTTATAATAAACGGTGGGTTATGATAAACTATGAGTTATTATAAATAGTGTTTGAGGGACAAATTATTATAACAGAAATTATGATAAACGGTATTTCAGGGGTTGGTTATGCAACAAAAAGTAATATATGTAAGGGTTAGATAAATGGGCACGAAGATTTAGGTAACCACCGTTTATAATAAACAGTGGGGTAAACATCGGTTGGGTTATTATAACCAACACGGTCGTTTACATAACGAGGGCCCAAACACACCCTATTTGGTTATGATAGACGGAAAGTTATGATAAACGATGGGTTATGATAGGTTATTATAAATGATGTTGATAGGAATTGTAATAAACTGTGTTTGAGAAGCTGGTTATGTAATAAAAAGTAATATATGTAAGGTTTAAATAAACGGGTACGTAGATTTAGATGAATAGGTACGCAGGTTTAGATAATCACCGTTTATAATAAACGATGAGGCAAACATCGGTTGGGTTATTATAACCAACCCGGTCGTTACAACATGTGTGTTTGGGAAGGGGAATAGTAATGATTAAGAGAGTAACGAGAAGGAGAAGAAGAATAATTATGAAAAGAATAATTATTTGTGTTGGGAGTGAGAGTAATAATTATGGAAAGATTGATGATTTGTATTTAGGGTGAAGAGAATAATTATGGAAAAAATAAAATGATAAATATGATAAAAGTGAAAAATAGTGATATGATATATAAAAAGTTGTTAGAGAGAATAAAAAATAGTTAGAAAGAGAATAAAAAAAAGTGATTTTTTAAAAACATAATTAAAAAATTGTCAGAGAGAATAAAAAATAGTTAGAAAGAGAATAAAAAAAGTAATTTTTAAAAAACGTAATTATATGAGAAATGATTTCTAGTGGCCCAAATATGAAGAATCATCTTTATTTTTATTTCTATTCTCTCCATTATTTTTTATGGTTCAAATACACCCAATCTAAGATCAGACAGTATAATCCAAAAATAAGTTTGTCTTTGATAGCAATTTTTTTTTTTTAGAATTGTCTTTGATAGCAATTATATAATATAATTATAACTCAATAAATAAATAAATATATATATATATAATATAATATAATATAAAGAAAGACCGACTACTAGGGGTGATTTCGGTTCGGTTTTTGTCGGTTTTGTACCAAACCGACAACCGAACCAATATCTTCGGTTTTCAAAAAATGGATCCGATCCAATGTCCAATAAAGTATAGAACCATTGGTTCGGTTTTTCAATGTCCAAAAATGGATCCGATCCGATCCAATGTCCAATTTTTTTTAATATATCAAAAATAATATTTCTCATATAAAAACAACATTCTCGTAAACAACTATTTTTTTAAAGGTTAGAAGTATTTTTAATTTATTTAAAATTATTTAAGGATATTTTTTACTTGAAATAGGGGTGAATTAAAGAAATATTAATGGAAAGAAGATTACTCTATATGAATTATTGACTATATATATATGTATATATATCGGTTTGGATCGGTTTTTTAAAATGAAAACCGGAACCGATCCAATATTTTCGGTTTTTTCAAATTACAAACCGATATGTCCAATTTTGAGGTAAAAAACCGATCCGATCCATTGGTTCTGTTCGGTTCGGTTTTTCGGTTTTTTGTTGCACCCCTACCGACTACTAATAGTTGTCTTTTCATCTGGAACAATAGTTTAATAATATTAATATATATATTTAATTAATAATAGTTATTATATGTTTTTTAAAAATAATACAGTTATTATAATTATATGTGAATAATCGAGAGCTTAATATTTTCTTTTTCATTTTTTTTTAGAGGTGTTTGGCAAAATGAGAAGAGAGAGAAAATGAAGAAGGAACGAGTGTTTGATATGCACGATTGAGAAGGGAAGATATATGACATATTATTAATTCCTAACTTATTATCTCTTAGATGTATTTAATCTTTTATCACACCATAATAATTACACTGAGCTTTTGATTAAATCATTTTGAGTAGCATTACTAAAAAAAAATTATTTAGCGCAACGATTTCATTTTGTAGGTGTAAATCAATTCAACACCATCATCACATATTTAATTGAGAATCGATATTTGTTCTACTTTCTCCGATATATACTAACAAAAAATCGAATAAAAAAAATTCTCTTTAATAAAGTTGGGAGAAGAAAATTACAAATACCGATTTCAAGGATCGAACTCATAACGTGGGGTGGAAATGGATTAACACCGAACCAGATAATCAATGACAAATTTTTTATTTTAAAAATAAAGTCTATCAAATATTTTTTAGATTTGCAAATATAGAATCTAATTCCCCTTATTTGCAAATATAGAAAGAATCTAATCCCCCTTTCTTCATTATTCGAATTCTACCCTTTTTGAAAAGAACATATATACAGTTAAATTATTATGTTCAAAGTTTATCAACACCATTTGTCTCAAAAAATATTGTTTTCACATAGAGAAATTCATAAACTCACTCAAAATTTAGATCAAGTCAGCATATGATCATTCTAATAAAATATTATTTTCGATCTAAGATAAATATTTCTCGATTTTGGCCTTATGCAAACTCTTTGCATGATATATATAACTCGACCCGCATGTCTCCATATCAACAACTTTGATCAAGTCATTTATAATTATTGCAAAATTAGTCGTATTAAGCAGTATTACTAAAAGATACTCGGACTTTGTTCATATATTGCAAACCTTCTATATTATTAGTTCGAACATGATCCATCTATATGTCCACTATATATTGTTTAAATTTTTATTAAATGGCATGAGGTTTGCGTTAGGTTTTAAATAATACAAATTAATTACAATAAAAATACAAAAATAATTTTCTACTAAATTATCACTAAAAATATTTAATCTACAAATTAATGACTTTGATGGAAAAAATCTCAACAAATATATCAGTAGTATATCAACTATTTACTTCATTTTATGTCTATCGTTAGTACATCAACAATTATATCATTAATTGATATACTATACTTAGGAATGTGTTGAGAATTATTTTGGACTTTCTTGCAGATTTGGTTTTGGTTGAGTTTTGAGTTTTTTTTTTTTTTTTTTTTTTTTTTTTCTATATTTTCTAATTGAAAAGGTAGTGACACAATTTGTCCTTCCAACTATATTTTCTATATTATAGTTTAACTAAAATGTAAGAAATTTAAAGAAGAGATTTTTTTTACAACATAGAAATAAATTTCTAATTTTTCACAATTTGGAGTGACATAATAGATAGATGTCCCAAAGCATCCATATATATTTTTCTCTATGTCTCATCATAATTTAGTTAATAATATTAACCATAGAAATGATGTAGAATTAGAATTCAAAGTTTTTTTTTTAATATAAATACGAAAGTTTATGATAACATTTTAAAAGTTGAGTGTTGTGATTGAAAATGACGATTTAAAATATTTTAATTTTAGGAAGTGGCGATATGAATTCACGAACTTTTATAAATGATATATTTATTATAAATTTTACTCGTCTTATTTTTTAGTATAAAAATATTTGGAACATAACGATTCTAACCCCTAATTTATAAGTATAATTTGATTTATATGAGAAACATTATACCCAATTTTTCTTTGAACTTTAGGATTGTGCTTTGAATTTTCACAACCTTTTACACATTTTATGATTTTTAAGATTTTTTTTTTTTTTTTTTTTGAGATTTATTGGCTAAGATTTAAGCACGATGTGATAAGGTATAAAAATACATTTTTTATATTTCAAATTCTTTCTATTATCTTATTTTTCAACCTTATGGGATTTAAAATAATTGACCAAATAAAACAAGAGTAGGTAATGAATGTCTTTATATTTTGGAATATTTCAGGCCAACAAAATGTAAAAAAAAAAAGGTAAATTTACGGATAATACCCAGATCCACACATTTTAAATAATAGGCAAGTTATATTAAACTGAATCTAGATGCTTTGTATTTAAAAATGATCCTAAATAGAAAAACCAAAATAGTTGTATAATATATACAAGTATTAGATGTATATATAGAAATATACTAAACACCGAAAAGCAGAGTACAACCTAAAATTGCCCTACTAAGAGCGGAGCACCTCACAAAATTAATAGACTTCCCTCAGTAAAATTGATTGAATTTAATCAAGTGAAATTAATAAAATTCAATATAATGAAATTAATTAATTAAAAAAAATGGTAGTTTTTTTTTTTAATTCGAATGACCAATTTTAAATTTTCTTTTAAAGTTTAAGTACTGGAATGAATCAAACATAAAAATTAAAAATTAAAATTGATTTTTAAAAAATTTGAAAATTGATATATAATAAAAAAAAATCTTAATTTTAAAAATTAAAATTAGATTTTTAAAAATGGAGAGATCAAAACAGAATAAAGGTCGAATTTCACTACCAAAATGTTATTTAACTCAAAAATTAAATAATAATAACAACCGTGTAGTATTTAGTGGGGAAATCTAATTTGGTTTCTTTTGAAAGTAGCCTTTTGATAGATTTCTATTTATTTTTTTTTCCCTTTCAACGTTTTGGGTGGATGTAGACAATACATCCAAAAGTTTATTTGATATATTATGATACACTTGTCTTTTGTTTTGGTTTTTCCTAAAAACAAAAACTATGTATGCTTTATAAATATTCTTTTAAAGAAAATTATTCAAGATAACTATTTTTAAAGTGTATATTATAATTATGGTTAAAATATCATTTTGGTCCCTCGACTTTGGGGTTTGTTCCATTTTGGTCCCTCGACTTTCAAATGTCCAATTTTAGTCCCTCAACTTTGTTGTTTGTCCAATTTTGGTCCCTCAACTTTTAAATGTCTAATTTTGGTCCCTCAACTTTCAAATGTTTTTAAATTTAGTCCTTAGACTATAAAAAAAGTTCAAAAATTGTCCTTTGGTCAAATGAATTTTTTATCACTCCTAAATTATTTTCTCTCTCTTTCATCTTTCATAATTTCTCTCTATAAATTTTACCTCTCTTCCCCTCTTTTCTTTTCTTTTTTTCTTCTTTATTTTCTTTCTTTTTCTTTTTTGTTCCATGGTAGACTATGAATTTTAGAAAATAAAAAGTGACAAATCAAAGTAAGAAAATTATTATTTAGAAAAATTATCCCATGTTAAATAATTTGATGAGATGGATTGAGGAGAGAATATGAGAAAAAAAAGAAGAGAAAAGGATTAGAGAGATGGATTTAAGAGAGATGAAACTTTTAGAAGGAGAAATGATGAAAGATGGAAGAGAGAGAAAATAATTTAGGAATGAGAAAAAAATTTATTTTACCAAATGACCATTTTTGAAATTTTTTGATAGTCTATGGACTAAATTTGGACATTTGAAAGTCGAGGGACCACAATTGGACAAACAGCAAAGTCAAGGGACCAAAATTGAACAAACTACAAAGTCAAGGGACTAAAAATGAACATTTGAAAGTCTAGGGACCAAAATGGAACAAATCCCAAAGTTGAGGGACCAAAATGGTATTTTAACCTATAATTATAATATTTTTGTTTAAAATTATAGATTTTCACTCCTTTTCTTTTAAAAAAAATATCAATTCTGCCTATTTTTTTTAGTTTTTGTTCGTGATTGAAAGTTATAATTAGAAGATTATCAACAAATTAACCAGAGTTCAAAAAATTGATTTGGTCATTTATTATTAGAGTTTAATTTTAAAAAATGTAATTAATAGATATTTTTTTTAGCATAAATTGGGAGAAAGGGAATTACAAACACTAATTCTAGAAATTAAACCTATGACAATAGAATGGAAATAGATTAGTACTCAAATTATATAACCAATGATGTAAGTAATCTATTTAGTGTAACTAATAGGTACTTGTAAGAAGAAATACCTATGTTTGGAGCTTTTCAACTTTTATAATAATAAATAAAATGCCATAAAGTTGAGGTGTCATTGCCTCACCATTTTAGAAACACAATGGTTATAATTCCTTTTTTTAATATCATACTAAACAAAATTTATACCATTCCTGATATTCATATAATTTATCAAATAAAATAATATATCAATAGCGATCATAGGACTGAATAAATGCCACCAAACTTGCATCATTTCTTTTAATATCAAAAGATCGTGACTACTTCTCGATGGATCAATATGGATTCTATATGGATTCGAAATGATTGTTACCTGTCTTTTAAAGAAGCATTGAAATTTTCAATCAGAGCTTTCAACCAACGACAGCAAGGTTTTATGTATATTTATGAATTAAGAAGTCATGAGTTCGATTTTTCACTCCATAAAAAAAATTAACCATAGCTTTCATAGTTTTTTTTCTTTCTTTTTTTTTTTTTTAAATATTTCACATTTTTTAAAATCAAATTTAGTTGATAAACTTTTACATTATTCAACAACAAGAGCAGTAACTCAGCGATATCAATATATACTTGATGGCTAAGAGATTACGACCTTGAATCTTCGATCCTCAATAATTGTAACACAAAAAACAAAAAAAAAACTTTTGCATTTATTAATGGTCCCATTTATTTATATATGTTCGTCCCTTCAAAAATGGTAATTAATTTTATGGGCCCATTTTCCCTCTCATCCTCAAATTTAGCCTTAATTTTGAGATACTGTTAGCGGTGCCTTTCGAATGCTCAGTTGTGGAAGACAGCCATTTGAGTCACATTTTGTTTTTTATAAATTTTTTTTTTAAAAAAAGTCACATTTTGTTTATCTATAATGAAAAATAGAAAAATAAAATATGACTTAAAATAAATAATATATATAGATATGAAAAGATAATCGTATCAAAGTGTGACCTAAATTTTTTTATTTCTAGGATTAGTAAAAAAAAAAAATTTCGAAAAGAGTAGGATTAGTAAATCTTTTGGATCGAATTTATAAGGCGAAAATATGTATAGTTATTGTGGTATTATATATAAGTCAATAATTAAGATGCTACAAATTTGAAAGTTTTTTTTTTTTTTTGAAAATTACAAATTTGAAAAATTAAATTAATTCATTCACCAAGATTTTTTTTAATAATATTCAATTTTTAATCCTTAATATTAGTGACACAATTGAATGTTTTTTTAGTATTATAGAGAATTAAAAGATTTGAATTATAGATTTCGTGTTACTTAATACAAGTTGGAAGAAAGAGAATTACAAATACCAATCAAACCGGTGAATGTAATGTGGAAATGGATTAACACTATTCTAAATAACCAAACGTGCCGCCAACTCATTCAATTATTTCGTGGTTACTAATACATCATGATATGGTTGAATTTTATTTTTAAAAGAAAATAAATTAAATTAAACTTAAATCAAGATTAAATCATACTACCTTATGACTTAAAGAGAAATCATTTTTGGACGATTTTACTCCTCGTCATACCCTAAATTACAATCATGTCATTTATTGGAATATTAAAAAAAAAATGCAAATAATGTAGAATATATTTACAATATTATTTAGATTTTCATCAAGATAAGATATTTTTATCAAATCTCATAGATTTTATGACTAAATTAAGAGATTTCAACAATCAAATAAACATCATCTTTATAGACTATCATACTAATTTAAAGTGTGGTTAAAGGAGAAATCATTTTTGAACAATTTTACCCCTTAACTCATACCCTGAATTACAAACATGTCATTTATTGGAATATAAAAAAAATGCAAATAATGTAGAAGATATTTACAATATTATTTAGATTTTTTCATCCGTAAAAGATAAGATATTTTTATCAAATCTCATACATTTTATGACTAAGATAAGAGGTTTCAACAATCAAATAAAGATATTTACAATATTATTTAAATTTTCATCATCTTTATAGACTAGAAAATAAAATATTTTTACCAAATCCCGTAAATTTTATTTGACATTTTATATTCTAATTAAAATAATAAATTAAATGTTCAATCCTATAAATAGTTATCTACATTTTTTACATTTTTTTTACGAGAACACTTTCTCTTTACTTGGATTTACTTTTTTTGTTTGTTTTATAATAACTTAAGTTATTTTTGTTGGATTATTTACCTTAACTTTCATCTAATTTTTATTTTTGGAATAATTTTTGTAGGGATTTTTTTTCTTCATAATTGTTGCCTTTTGACTTGGAGATCACGAAAAAAAGTGCGAAGAATGATAATTATCATCTGAGTTTAGTGCATGAATGAAATCTTCAGTTTCAAAAGTTGGGTAACAATTTCTTACTATATATATATATATATATATATATATATATAATTTTCTATATTTTGTTTACAAACATATTTGAAACTTTCTTTTTGCTTGAGGTTACCTTGGTTTCTTTTTCTTTTCTTTTTTTTGTTTTATAATAAGTTATGTTTTTTGTTTAATATTTACCTTAACTTTTATATAACTTTTCTTTTGTTGCAATAATTTTTGTAGGGATATTTTGTTGCTTAATTATTGACTTGGAGATGGGAATTTTTTTTTTTTTGAAGAATGATAAAATTATCATTTGAGTTTAATGGTAGGTTCATAATGTATACTAATAAATATATTTACCTTATTTATATTTATA
This sequence comes from Sicyos edulis, assembly GCA_036507275.1. Classification (NCBI taxonomy): domain Eukaryota; kingdom Viridiplantae; phylum Streptophyta; class Magnoliopsida; order Cucurbitales; family Cucurbitaceae; genus Sicyos; species Sicyos edulis. Next base: position 612,707 of record CM071858.1, on the reverse strand, counting down.
ATTATAATAATGATATAACTCTTATAAATTTTATAATTGAGTAATTGGTCTATTAATAGATAAATTGAGAAAAAACTAAAGAGGCATCAATTTTTAAAAATCAGAGATAAAATTTAACTGACGTGAAAAATGGTTATAAAATTCAATATTATATTGAAATTATTATTTGACGATTTAAATTTAGTACAAAAATGTAAAAAATAATTTATAATTATATATATATATATATATATATTTTATTATTTAAAAAATTATCATAAGCGTTAAAATTCTAGTATTATTAAATGTGAAAAGTAGTTTAAATGCAGGCATTACGATACATATTTTTCCCAATAATGTTTTATGAATCTCAATCTCAAACCATAAAAAAAATAAAAAATTTAGTTCCATCCAAAGTAGATTTTGGTGTTTTGTAAACTTGCAGTAAATGTTATTATATATTATTAAAATAGTATTATAAAAAAAATACGTAACCATACTCATTAATATTAAGTAAATTTTTTAAAGCCAACATGAGTTGCTCAACGACATTAATGTACTGCGCCTGATGATTAAAGGTCATAGATTTGATTTTCCACCCCAATTATAATTTCAAAAAAAAAAAATATTAAAACGTGATTGTAGATTTGAGTAATAGGTAAGTTTCTCTAATAAATACTCGTAATTTAGTTGTAAAAATCAAGATAATTGAATACATAAAATTTGGTTTATTTGAATTCATGATTGGTCACGGCTAGATTGAAAAGGCCAACATGTCTACATTCGTAATTCAATTAATATTTTTTTTTTCTTTTTTTGTTTAACAATTGTGAGTAGTGATCCAACCATCAACTAGGTAAATTGCTCAATTGGAAATTCAAGTTTTGAATTTATGGTTCGAATAACCTAGGGGACAAAATTAATATTACACTACCTTTAACAGCAAACTTTCTTCAAATTAAAAATTATATATCTTTATTTTAAGGAATATTTCCTCTTAAATTCTAAGGTTAAATTATTATAGAAATATTGTATTAGATAATATGAAATTCGACCTCAAACCAAATCTTAACATGCATTTTTAAGATGGTGGCTCTTTGAGTTCATCAATTTTGAATCTGATCTCAATTTCATTTTTATTGAACCAATACCCGTTTGAGTTTTTATGAGCTCTGATAACATATTAAAGAACATAAGATTCTATCTCAAATCAATTAGCAATTATGAAAGTAACTCATATCTTATATAAATGTTTAGAGGACTTTCCACTTTTCTAATTTAGAACAATTGTGAGATCCTAACATATGATAAACAAATTAATCTAGAAGTTACTTTCTCAAAAAAAAAAAAAAAAACAAAACAATACAAAAAGTTGTATACAAAAAGTTCCTAAAATTAAAAATTGAATAATTTTGTTCATGATATTTCAATAATACTCACTTTTAATTCTTGTGATAACAAAATTATCATTTACCTAGTGTAACATTGACTAAATTGAAAATTAAACTAATTTTAAATTTCAATGGATGAACTAATTATTTTAGTTTTCACATGAATTTAAGAAAATAAGTATAAAAGTAAAAGAAAAAAATACAAAAGGTGTAAAAGCGACAATCATTTAAATGTCAAAAATTAAAATATTTAGATGTTAATTTTGAAATAAATAGAGCAAATTGAAACTAGATTCCAAAAGGACTAAGAAATTAATTTTCTCTTCAATTTACTAAATCATATAAACCTAATTTTGTGAATCCCTCAACATTGTGGGCCGTATATGTACGGGCTATAACTAACTGGGCCGTCTAATTTTTTTCGTGGCAAAGGAGAGCTTGATACGACGGCGTCTTGGTTTCTACAGAAAAAGAAAAAAACATGAATGAAAATTAATTTATCAGAGCCAGGTTTCGATCCTGGGACCTGTGGGTTATGGGCCCACCACGCTTCCGCTGCGCCACTCTGATTTTTGATATAATATTTCCATTTTTGGTAATCTTTTCTCTATTTTTCTTTTCTCACGTCTTGAAATAAACTTATTTTAAAATCATATTAAACTAAAATCTCATTTAATAAACATTTTTTTAGTACATATTGAGGGAGGGGACAAATACCGATTCTCGGGCACGAACCTATGACGCTAGTGTTGATATGTTTACAACTAAACAATGAAATCATAATGTCACTGACTCATTCAATATTTAATAAACATTTTTTAGTGATTGAAAAATAAGTCTAAAAACAATAAGTTAGATTGCTCTTCTTATTTGGGAAATTATTTCCAACGGAATTTTTTATATATATTTAAATGTCAAAAGATTATACGATATGTTCCATGAGAATATACAAAAAGTGCATAAACTGAGTAGTACTACTTTCAAATAATATGAAAATTAAATACCGATTTCCAAACTCGAATTTGTAACCGTGGAATTCAAAATGAATTAACACCAATCAAAATAACGAACTGCGCCACTAATTCATTAGGTAACCAGATACAATTTTCAAAACATGTTGATATTGATTATTAAAAGTGCTAATATTTTAGATGAGAAAATAGCATAAGTTATATACATATTAATTACATATGAAGTTTTATAATGAAGTGGAGTTGTATCTGAAAATTTTTATCATTTTTTTAATGTGAGACTTTGTACGTGCTTCTTTAAAAGTATGTTTTCAATTTAATATTAATTTTAAGGAAAAAATTTGAACTCATGACCTCAATGAGTGTATTCCAATTTTTTTTTAGTAAATACTCATTTGAGTTACATGGAGTCTAATATAAAAAATAAAAAATAAATAAATAATAAAAAAAACTTTAATACCATTAGATAGATACATGAAATTTCATTTAATAATTAATTGTAAACATCTTTTCCCTATGAATTCTTAGTGACAATATTCAATTGAGCCTTTTTAGAACAAAAAATACATTGGGACTTGAAATGAAGGATGGTATGCTTTTTGAGATAAAGAGTTAGATGCCGATTATTTGAATGAAGATATGATTATTTTGATTATTACTTTTTAATATTATTAAGAACTATCAATCTTTGAAATGAATTCAAAAGTGTAATAGATTGTACTTTTTGAATAGTAGAATATATGAGGATGTTGAAATAGATAGATAAAATATACTTTTTCAAATTATCAAGAATTGACACTTTTTTAAATAAACAATTGGTGACATTTGATTTTGAAACAAAGAATGGATGATAATTTCTAAAATGAATAATTATAGTTTTGAAATGGAGGATAAGATAACATTGTTTAAAATGAATATTGTGGTACTTGTTACATTTTGGAATAATATTCCAATCTTTTAATTGTAAACCCAATGATGCTTTATTTAATAGATCACATTTTTTAATGAATAATAGAAGACACTTCTCCTTTTTTGTCCTTTTTTAATTTTGTTAACATAAATTATAAATTTGATCGATGAGAATAAGAAATTATTGCTATGATTTCAAAATTTAAAAGGTAGTTATTATGGTTGAGAGAAAGTTCAAATTTAGTCTCTATTAACTTTTTTTTTTGAATAAAGTCTCTATAACATCTTGTTTGTCTTTTTTTTTTTATCTAATAAAATTTAAAAAAATATTTTTTTTGTTTGTAATTATTCGTAAATTGAATATGTGAAAATTAATTATTCATGTATTAATAATGATAGTATGAGTTTGATAGAACAAAAAATAACATTTTTACATGAATATAGTCATTTACATACACTTAATTTGTCAACAATTACAAATGATAAATATTACTTTTTAGCTTTAATCAACCATAAGGACAAAATTTAAATTTTTAGAATCACATGGATTAAATTTTAATTTTTTTTGTGGATTAAAATTTAACTTTTATTAAATTATATAGGTTAAAGATATAATTTTTTTTTTTTTAGGTAGAATAAATGATGCAATAAATTTAGTTCTGAATTCAAAAAATAAAAATAAATCAATTTAGTTGTGGAATACATCATGCTTTTGAGAAGGAGTGCAAATAGGCTTTTATTTTAATGTCAAATAGATTATGTCTTTTATGTGTAAACTGAGTTACATCTATTCAGAGGTAGAATGACAGTCACATATTTAAAGATAGAATGTAATTCTTATTTTATTCTATAAAGGGAGCATCTCACACAAATTTGGTGGTTCACTTTGACATAAAATATATTATAAATTAATATTTAAAAGATTATAAATTTATTTTATTATGGTCATTTATCTAAGTATTCATTTTTTACAACCTATTTTTATACTTGAATCTTTTAGAATCAAACGATTTATCTTTTGAAAATAATGGAGATCTTGTAAGCTTAGTCCAACACCAACGTAAGTATATAAAGTGATTTAGTCTGCTAACATGAATAGTTTAGTGAAGGACCATTTGGAATCTTTTTACTCCAATCTTTTTTCATGTTAAAGAACATTGTATGAATGGAGTAAATTAGAAAGGAAAAAAAAAGTGTCATAACATGAAACAAGAAACATATCAATCTTCACTAGGGAATTGAAGTGTCAGATTAAAGCCAGACAAAAATTTGGTTTAATAAGTTATGGGCCTCACTTTCTTTTATAATTGAGCCTGGCCCATCAATAGCCCACCACTTAATCTACACAAATTGAGATATCAAATCACCTTTTTGTCCCTACAAACCCTCTCATTTTCCTTTTTCAACCTGATGCTTTGTTTTTCAAAGTTATTTTTAAGATAAAAATAGTTAATTTATACCATTACGGTGTGTTTGGACCCTGTTTATGTAAAATTCGAGTTGGCTATAATAACTCAACTTATATTTGTCCCACAATTTATTTAAAACGGTGTTTACTTAAACCTTCGTGTCTGTTTATCTAAATCTTACATATTTTACTTTTTGTTTCATAACCAGCCTCTCAAACACTGTTTATCATAATCCATGTTATAATAACTTGTCCCTCTAACAGCGTTTATAATAACTCACCATTTATCATAATTTTATGTCTATCATAAGCAAACTAGTACCTCAAACACATCCTTAAAGATTGAGTTGCATAAAATATTAAAAAAAAAATCATGATTTAAACTTTGAACAAGTCTATCAATTTACACCATGATTAGATTTTGTTTGAAAAAAAAAAAAAAGGTTTTAGCAAACTTGTCGCAATTAAACTTCTTACCATATATAAATGATTAATGTAGAACTTTTATTTGAAAATTGTTTATACATGAATTCTCTTTCATCTGAAATCATTTTTTTTAAGAAATAAATAAATAAAATCATTCGTGAATTTGAAATGAATTGCCCAAGTTGATTCACTAAAGAAAACTCAAAATTTTAATTTTTATTACGTATTTGAACTAACCATTGTCAACAAAATCTAACATATTTTAATTGCTATTAAAGTTTCATATAAATTGATATGTTATTAATTTATAACTTAAAACCATTAGAGTAGAGGTCTATCGATATCTCGTACAATTTAATAATTATAAAATTAAAGGTTTAAATCCTTCTTCACCATTATTGTTGTATAAATATTTTTTATGATTTTATTATATTAATCATAAAACATAAGAGTTTAAAATTATTTGTTTTGCCTGTGTAATAACTACTATGACCAAAATAAAAATATAAAAAATAGTTTTATGAAAGTAGAAAACTAAATAACATAACAAAGAAATTTAACAACAAATACATTAATTTTTTATGATTTTTTTTAATTCTAAATTATTTTAGGAAATAATTGTGTGGCATTTATGATGTTGATGGATACCCATTATTTTGACTTGTAACATACCTCTTCAAATTTCTCAAGGGGTCATATCATTCTATTCCTATAACCCTTTTAGTCAACTTCTAAGTTTTATTTATTTATTTTCTTTTTTAAAAGATGCTTATAAGTATATTTCTCATTTATTTGATTCTCTCACGTGCATAAGCTTAAATGATTGATTTTAGAAGGGACTCTTCTCTTCATAAAAAAAAAAAAAAATCATATTTATAATTTCCAATCAATAATGGCCATTTTTTTAGTACAGATAATGACCATTTTAATTAAGGCTGATGAGTCTTTCCTTCTTTGCATTTTCAAAATAATAAAAATAATAATAAATCTAAAAATTCATTTATGGGTTGAAATGTTCGAATAAATTCAATTTTTAAAAAAAAAATATATTAATTAATCTATATTGTATATAAATATTTTGTATCCAACCAAACTAAAATACTTAAGCCATAGTCTTTAAAATATAAAAAACATTTCATTATTATAGAGAATTTCACATGTATATATATATATATATTTTTTGTTTCGTTGATAGAGACATTTTCATTTTGCAGTGGATTGTAAGAATCTCTGAGTGAGTAACATGGAGCAATAAATCCAAGTCAGTTTTTCACTAATTGATATTGATAATTATATATAATATAATATGTATGAGAAGGAATATTTTGGAAATAAAGAACTAATTAAAGCTACATTCTTATGAATAATATATACTCAAATACTTAATTAAATCACATAGTATTATATTATATTTTTACTGTTTATTGCTTTTAATTAATTAGTGGGAATTATATCTACAAATGAACCTGCACTTGCTTTCCTTTATTTTATAATAATATAATTATAAGGTGATGGGATTGCAAATAAAAAAATGTGAATAAAATTTTGTTTGAAATCTTTTTTGTAAGTCTCTAAAATAAGTTTCATGCAGGATGACAACGCAACACTTCAATTTTTTCTAAAAATATGAACCATTTTTAATTCTTCTAAGCATTTCAAAAAAATAATAATAAATAAAATAATTCTTCTAAGTAATTATAATAAGTCAAAATTACGGACCACGATTATGTATATGCAAATAAATACTTAGTGCTAAGCACATGAACCTTTTTAGAAATCTAAATATTAAAAATAATGTTTTTTGTTAGTAATTAAACATAAGATTAATCAATAAAAAATAATAAGGTTGGTAAATATATCTATATATATATACTTCACACACTTACATAAGATAATTAAGTTATATGCTTTCAAAAAAAAAAAAAGATAATTAAGTTATAGAAATAAAGTTTATTTACAATTAAGAACAAGAAAAATCGCCATAAATAAGTATATCTAGTCGCTTTTTTTCAGACAAAAAATAGTGTACAGTTGAGAAAACAATTGACTTTTTGCAATATTAATTACAATATATGGAAATTTATATATTTATAGTCTGGTTATTATCACCAGAAAGATAGATAGGCAAAGAAAATTACAAAAAGAAGAAGAAGATAAAGCTTTGGAATGCCAACTAAAATATAATAATGTTACAACTTCCCCAATAAAAATGATTTGAATAAACAAAAATCAAGCACTTATATGGTGACCCATGTCCTCAAATTTCATTTCATTAACAAAAGAAAAACATACTTTTGAGAATGCAATTACAAAAAGTAATTAAATTGGTTAGTTAATAATTAGTCCAAAACCTTAATTAAAAGTTAAGATTAGATTAAGGTTAAAATACTATTTTGTTTCAAGATTAGAATTAGTTCTATTTTATCGAAAGAGTCCGTGACGCAATTAATTATCTGATTAGTGTTAATCTATTTCTACTCCATGATCACGGGTTCGATCCTCTTACTCATATTCTCTTCTTTACTTGATTATATACGATGACACTAATCATGGACACGAGTGGAAGCCATAAACCCTAAAAACAAGTTACTTTTACCTTAAGAAAAATCGAATCCAAGAAAATAAGTTTGTTTAGGAATCAAATAAAATGGAATTGTCTTCAGTTAAAGACAAGTGATGTAAATACAAAGTCCCAAAGAAAGAAAAATCACTAAAAACCAAATTTGGCAGAACAATATTGTTAACAAAACTATAATCTAATAAGAGGATATCAAACTTGTGTTGTTATTTAAATTAACAAAGGGTATTGTCAAAATAAAATAAAATAAAAGAGAAATTGTATTGGATTGACGTCTTTCCCAAAATAATTATAAATATAAATAAATTTTAAAATATTTCCATCTATAATCATTAATACGTTTTAACATAGTATTATAAATACTTATTAATATTATATTATATATTATTAATATAGTATTATAAAAAAAATGTATAAATACTCATCAATACCAATAGCTATATTTGTTATTTTTTTTTATTTATGCATATTTGTAATTATTTTATAAATTTGACTAATCTTACCATTTTTCCAAAAATAAAATTAACAAAAAGGGTAGGTTTATTTTTATTTTTATTTTTTTGAATTAAACAGTATATTATAAAGTCACTAGATATTGTCTGTCTGGCAATTATATTTCATATTATGGGCAATTGAGAAGAGATCTCATGCAGTCCACTTTGATGCAATAAAATTAAAATTAAAATTACAACTTTATTTATAAATTGAAAGTAAAAAATTGAATGATTTTTTAATTTTTTTTTTTTTCAAATCATAACAAATTGAATGATGATCATAAATTTTTTTTTTTTTTAAAAAGCAGAGAGAGAGGAAAAAAAAGCTGTAGGATTTCAGGAAATGAATGTATGAGAGGTCCCAATTTTAGGCGTTTTGGAAGTTGAAAATCTAATATAAAAATGAAAAATCCAAACAAAAACTACTTCATGTTGGTATGAAAATGGAATTTTGAGAGCAAAAACATGTCTTTTTTTTTTTTTTTAAAAAACATGTCTTTTTAATTATTATATAAATTAAAATTCCCCATTTTGAGGCAAGAACATTTCACATAACTATGAAAATCAGCGCTGCAGCTCTTTTATCCCCTCAATTTCAGCTCTTTCCTTGTTTTTTCTATTTGTATTTGAGAACAATTCATTAATATAAACACACTAATTATTATTTCAAGAAACAATGCTTTCCAAATATTTTAAGAATCACTTGCTCAACACTAATTATGTAGAAATCAACAACACTAATTATGTAGTTAAGCAAGAAATATTCGCCTTTTATTTTACATCGTATATAATATGTAAATGAATTGTTCTACAAAATACGAATTGCATCCCCTTACATAAAAATAAATATGACGCTAATCAAATCAAGAAAATAAAGATAAATATAATTGTTTTAAAAAATAGTAAATATAGTTATTGAATTAATGAGTATTGTGATATACTTTCTTGTTAATAAATATTTATATTACAATACAATATTAAAATGTATTAATAATTATAAATACAAATATTTAGAATTTCTCTATGTTTGTAATTACTTTGCAAAAAAGTTGATATAATACAACTTTCATAAATTATAATAATATTTGGGAGTGCATGTATTGTCCTAGTTGGGTTGAGTTATCAAATTTCTTGAACCATCAAATTTTTAGATCGGTTATTATGTCAACTAGAACAACTCAACTCAACTCAACTTAATCTATATATTTTTTTGGATTGAATTAGTTTGAATTATCGAGTTATATTTATCTCCTTTTTCACCTTCTAAGTTTCGCACATGATTCATAAAAATATGTATAAAAAATTAAATGAAGAAAAATGGCATGTTTTGAAAATGTTTATGAAAGTAAGTTTTTTTCTTTTTTTTTTTGACAAAATGTATGCTCCCTGTTAATGTGTTTGAGAATCTATCATTTTAGTTGATCGTCATTTATATTTAGGGTTTCTTCAACTAGCACGAGCAAAAAATTGGAAAATTGAGTACTAAGCCTAATTTTAAAGAATTATAGAATTATGTCTTAATCTAATTAAATAAATTTATAACTCAATCAAACTCTTTCCTTCTTTTTTTTTTTGAAAATAAACTCTTACCATTTTAATTGGACAGCCTAAATTATTTGAATCCTTGATTATTTTGTACAATTCTAACATAATGTTTTTTAGTATAATCTTAATATTTTTTGAAAATTTATCATATAAATTTAGAGCCTAATTTAAAGCAGAGGATGGAAGACACGTCAGCACCACATGGTGGAATAAATTAAATAAATAAAGAGTATTATTAAATGTTGGTCGTATATATATAGCTTTGGCACGACCGGAGGTTGGCCGTGAACGCCGCCGGTAGCCGGTTGTTTTCGACAGTCGTGTCGGAGGGACCCACCGGTGTTATTGGGGAAGGGGACAAAACTATCCTTAATCACATACTTTAATTTAGTTAAAATTGCTTTATTAAATCAAGAGATGTGGGACATAAAATCATTGTATAATATAATATAAACTTTCAACTTTTAACATTTCAAAATAATATTTTTATGAAGCACCTAAAATTTCTACAATTGCTTAGTTTATGTTTTATCTTTCTAATCTTCTTTCTCTTCTACACTTTCATTTTAAATTATTTTATCAACGACATTTCTTAAAGTAATTATAAGATCATTTCTTAATCACTTCATTGAAAATGTTAGTTAGTTGAACAAAGTTATGTGAAAAGGATATTTCATTTTCATCAAACTTTTTATCTATGGATCATAGAATTGTATATATTTTGACCAACTCATTAATAAATCATAGTGATGGAATTTTCTTTATAAATGTCATAATCATTTTAAACTCGTTTTAAAATTAAGTTAATTGATATCATGGAAAAGAAAGTATATTTTGACTTTAGCATAAAAACCTCTTTTAAAAAAATAGTTCTCCATTTTTTTCCTGTTACGAATTATCAAGTGGAATCACCTCCTCAAAAAAATGACTTAAGATAAATTGAAAAAATTAATATAAATAGCAGAATGGAACAAAGTTCTTGTGATATAATTCATGATTCATCGATTAAGAAGTTTTTTTTATTTTTTATTTTTATATAAATGCGAAGTTGGAAATTTGATTTGTGATATCAATGTATTCTCATGACTAAGATCAGATCATATATTATTACATTTGGTATATTATCATCATTAAGAGATTATAAGTTTTAAATCTCTTTCCTTTAATTATAGTTAAACTAACAAAGAAGTTAGAATTTAATTAATATTGAATTCAAAAAATAAATAATATGAATGATTTTTTTTAAAATCAACCTTAATATTTATACAAAGTAAAATTATATTTATACAAGCCTAGTTTAAATTTAACAAAACTTGAAAGATAATTAACAATGATGTTGCCGACTTTCATCTTCAAATCACAAAACCCTAAACAATAGAAATGGAAGCCATCATTAATTCCTCAACCCTTTCAGCTTCAACCACTCTTTTGCATTATTTTCTCTGATCAAAATCTACAAAACCCCATAATAAAATCAATTTTTAAAAAATTAGTCTAATTGAAATTGTATAAAAACTCTTCAAAACCCACAAAATAAAATTTTAATTTTCACTCGGAAATTGAATCAGATAAGGCATAAAAAGAAAAATATTTGGCTAAGAGACCGACATCTCTTGCTTCAAAGTGAAGAAGTGTATTATATTTTAGGGCATTAATTAGGCTATGAACAACAACCAAATATCATTTTCAAAAAAAAAAAAAAAAAAAAAAATTCTTGCTGAAAATGAAGTATTGTAATAAATGTAACATGTTTCTATCAAAATTCGAGCTATGTTAATGAATGTGACGTCACATTTATACTAAATTCAAATCTATGTTGTTATTAAGCCTTTTTGTAAACGTTAACTTTTTTATGGCTAAAAAATCTGCTAAATAATTGCAATTTTGTTCATATATTTGGAGAAAATTAGAATGTATCCCTATAATAGTAAGAGTTTAAATAAATCCATAGTTAGTCACCAATATTAATATGCATTAGCAAACTACGTATGTGACACATAACTATATATATATTTTATAGTGGAAGATTAAGGAATTCGAATAATAGATTTATAGTCCATATTATTTTGCATTAATGAATTAAGTATCTTAACGTCTTGCTAAAATAAGTATGTGATATAACTATTCATATAAATGATATATTTGAGTATTTTGGTTGGAGGTGTAGGTTAATTGAAATAGTAATAATTCTAGTTATACTATTAATTAATTAATTAGAAGGAATTGTATTAAATTGTCATTCTACATCTTTTTTTTATAATTAATTACTTACTTAATTTACATAGTCATAGAAAATAAAATATTGAAACCAACGAGAATAGTACTTATATGTTCAAGAAATCAAGATTATTTCAATGCTCAAGACATCAAGATTATTTGTATGTTCAAGAAATCAATCCTTTGAATTTCTTCTCCTCCAAAGAATTCAATTTTTTTAAACCACCTTTTTTATCCATAAGTAACTGATTGTCAGCCAATTATAAATGATAAGCTTTATTTATGGATTTTTATCAAATTATTAAATTAAATTGAGGTATTTAAAATGATAGATAGTACATTTAGTTTTGTTCTCTTCAAATTATTGAATTAATTTTATAATTTAACAAAAGAAAAACTAATTCTTGGTGAGACCCAATAGAGGCCCTCCTTTTTATAACAGATCTTTACTTCGTCCTTTTTAAAAATATTTTTATTCTTCCCATGATTTTTTTTATGAAGTTATTATTTATTTACTTATTTTTGTTTCTTTTGATGATAAATTTACCCACGGATTTAATTTTCTATTGACTCCATTAAGAAAAAACCAAATATTTAATTTGATTTATGTAAGCAGATTTGTCTAGATAACTATGAATTTGTTTTTCATGAATCGAGATGTTAATATGTTTTTTAAAATTCAACTATAAAATATTCACAAATTTGAACTCTTGGCTAACACGAGTCAACTGGCATCAACGCACACCTAATAATTTGAGGTTATAAGTTCGAATCTCCTCATCCCAAATAGTATATCCTCAAAAAAAAAATTGAATTCTTAATTTAAAAAATATATCTTAACTGTTAAAAAAAACAATCAAATTTATTCAAATAACATCGTTTTCCCCCAAAATATCTGAAAATGGATTAACATCAAATAAAATTAAATTAAATTAGATAATCAATCCCGTCACCGACCCCATAGAATAATAATAAAAGATGAAAAATCACCTACATTAAATTAAATTCGTTGCAGTTACCAACTTAATTCCAACACTTCCCTCTAATATTGCACCAATCCCTACATTTAAGAGATTTCCAACGGACCTATAAAGTTTAAAGTTTTAATCAAATCAACCTGCAAAGTTTAAATGCAGTAAAAAAAAAAAAAATAGAGGGTTCGAATTATATTTTTAATTATTTTGTTAGAATAGTCCGTCAATCACAATTTTCCTTTTTTTGACTACATATTGTGGAAGGGGGATAAATATCGATTTTCGGGCTTGAACCTATAAGGATGATGTTAAATTAAGTTACAACTAAACAATGAAAGTATTGCGCCACTGACACATTTAGTTCAATTACAATTTTCCTAATTATATATGTTTTATGCTAATTGAACTATGTATATTTTAACAAAGCTTTGATATTAAAAGAAAAGATAGGTGTAGAAGAGACAATGAAGAGGATGATAAGCTGACTACACGAAGATCAAGGGCATCTAACATTTTGTAATTGTTATTAGTTAATTAATTAATTATTTATTTATTTATAGTAATGGTAGTAGAAAAAGAAGAAAATCAAATGAAGTATTCAATTAAACCAAGAATATCTTGGATTTGATGATCCATCCCATTGACTTCAATAATTCATATATGGTTTTGAATAAATAGTTTCGTAAAAATTGTATCATTACTCAAATTACGTACCCATTTTCTAAAAATATTTTGTACCAGACTATTTTAGAAATAAGTTGTCATTTTAAAAGTTGTTGTGAAACATGAAATTGTAATTACCCTAAGTTCAAAGCTAATTTGAAATAAATCCTCATTATTAATTTTAAAAAAGATTTACTTTTCAGATGGAAACAAATGCCAATAAAGAACTATAAATGAATGAAATCAATAGTCAAAATGAATAGTATTATAATGACATCATGCATAACTTAAGTGAGTAATTAGTTATGGATCAGAGTTTCAAATATTGTTGAATTAAAGAAAAAATAACAGACATCAATATATATGAACCAAAAGATTATTAATTTAATCTATATTTATCTTTTAATTAAAAAAAAATATATATTGAAAAAAAGAACACTCTCCAAAAACAAAAAACAAAGGGGGAAGTTTTGACACAAAAACCAAAACAAGACAGCACCTTATGTAAGCTGGTTTTGTGGGATTTGGTGCATTGTTTGAAATATATGCATATTTGGTCTCATTAATGCTTTAGAACCAAATAGTACTATGAACTCTATCCCTCATTAATTTGTCTTTGCCAATTATGTTATTGTCTTAATTAAATGTATCAAATAAACTCTCTCACACATAAAGATAGCAAAATAATTATAATAACATCAACTTGTTAAATGGCCTTTTTTTTAATGTTAGAGAAATTCAAAATTTTCATACAATATTATAGATTGACATTTTGTTAAATTGCGAATGACAATTTTTTTTTGACGAATTATATATTAGATAATAGTAAGAATTATTTATAAGAAACGAAAAAATGTATACACTAAATTTAGTGAGTCTTAATAGAAAAAATATGTGTCAACTATTATATGCTCATTTTTTATTGAAGCATTTGATGTGGACGCACTAAATTTGTAATTAATGTTACAAACATAACATATTTGTATGTGGTGTATTTTACGTACAAGCTTGATATAACATTTGCATGGTGACTTGGTTACAAAAGTTTAGTTCATGGATTCTAAAAAATTACAAAATCATTTTTTCCAAAAAAAAAAACTAGTAAATCTATTTAAATATTTGGCATTCATTATAAATGTGGGAATAAGAAATATTTTGTGCTAGAATAATAATATATAGAATATTTTTAACTTTACAATTTATTTCACCTTTTTAAATTGGTTTAAAGATAAAAACATACATCAACTAACATCAACCATAGACACTAGATTAAGAAACCCTAAAGTTCAAATCTGTTAGCCTCAAATATATTATTAAACTAAAATTAATTAAAAAATAACCCAATCATAGGTTTAACATATTTGTTTTATTGACAGAGTTCTTTTAGTATTATTAAGGGATTTTAATACTCAAACTATAAATCTCATAATCGTTAATACATCAAATTATCAATTGTGTTTGCGCACTCTTAAATAATATTATCTAGTCAAATGAGTAATAACTTAATAGTATTAATATGACCCATGAACTAAAATATTATGAGTTCGATTCTCCCAACCTCTGATTATTGTAATTAAAAAAAAAACAATGTTTAGATACATAGAAGGATTCTAAACAAAAATTAAAAGACATTTTCTCTTTTTTTTGGTTTTATTTAAACACAACTTTTATTTTGAGATAGAGAATAAAACACAGAATGATTTCATTTTCATATTATTCCAACATTAGTACCTAATTTGAAGAAAATGTGCAATTATTATACCACTATTTGGTAGGTAACTAGAAATTTCACCTTTTGAATGAAACTACTCTTTTTTCCCCCGGCAAATCATTGAATTATTGCACTCCTTAGCTCCAAAATTACGACGATTCATGAAATATTTTCTCAAAAATTTATAACAATAAAATATTATATTTTCCGTTATTTTATTTGCCGTTTCCATAATAAGAAAACCATTATTTAATAATGAAATGATTATTAAAATATTTCCCAAAGCAAACAAGACAATACTAACATTAAAAGCGTAACCCATATTCACAATAAATAAAAGAAAAAAGTTTAAGTTATATTCACCAGTGTCCCTCCCGCAATTGATTATTTTGTCTGGAGTTAATCTATTTCAACTCAATGATCACAAGCTTGAATTTGAAAATCGGTATTTGATTATCATATTATTTGAGAATAGTTGTAGACTATGTAAAGTTTGTTGCTCCTCCTTCTTCAATGTTGTACTAAAAAAGATATATTTGAATTATATTTTATATTTTTTTCAATTTTTTTGCGTTTTTTTTGGAGCAGCATTTTTGAATTAAATAACAATAAAATATGAAATTATTGTGCAAAATCCAGATCTAAGCTAATCCAAGAATAAATGCACAAATAAAGATTCAAAAAATAGAAAAAGAGAAGGATGGAGAAGAGACAACACCAGATCTATAGTGGTTCGGGAACGTCCCTACTCCACTGTTATGGATCGATTGAGCTTGATCGATCCACCATCATAATGTCATTACTTGAAGTGTACAAGGACTCTCTCTAGGTCTAGGGTTTAGTTCTCACTCTCAAATGAACAA
The DNA here is from genome assembly GCA_036507275.1 of Sicyos edulis. Classification (NCBI taxonomy): domain Eukaryota; kingdom Viridiplantae; phylum Streptophyta; class Magnoliopsida; order Cucurbitales; family Cucurbitaceae; genus Sicyos; species Sicyos edulis. Next base: position 596,578 of record CM071858.1, on the reverse strand, counting down.
AAGCCCACAATTGAGCTTATATATGTGCTTCTACACATATCTCATAATTCGACTAATCTAACCCTCTAATTAACATAAGTTACACTTAACTCATCTAGGACTAATTAATGATGTGTAATTCAGACATAAATTAAACTACATGCATAAACATTAATATATACATCATTTTAAGGTATAACTTAATTTGCTTATTAAATAAAACATGAAAAGAAACAAAAAAGTTGAGAAGATGGTAATTAGGAATTTGGAAAAGTGGGGACGGATTTGTCCGGTTGCCGGTAAAATTTTATTGTGGTAAATGATACGCTGCGTTTAAGGTCCATGACTTATCACGAGGATTGTCACGCCTAAAGTCTAAGCAAAAAAATTAAATTAAAAAAAAAAAAAAAAAAAAGGTCACGCTTTCTGTGGGCCCCGTTCGTGTGTGTGCTCTCTGCCACCTCATCATGAGCCACGTGTTCAGAGCACAAAGCCACTCTGTTATTTTCTTTTACTTTTATTTCATTTTAGTTTTAGGATAAATTTTTTTTTATGTCCCTGCTAAGATTCAATCTTGAGACCAACAACATCAAATTAAATTAAAATTCAATCTGTTCGGCCATCAAGCTACAATGCTGTTTGGTAAATTTTGAATTTGCTTTCTTCACTTAAAACTTTTAACAAGTTAGATTTCAATTATTATTATTACGGGGGAATGAATGTATAGCTAAAATAATAATAATAATAATTTGTTTCAAAATAATCATGGATATAGGAGAAAATTGGTCTTTGTTCTTATAAAATAATTAAAATGCTCAATAAGTCGGTTAATAATATCAATCGGAAAAAAATTTAAAAAGCATAAAAAAAAATCTCATCAAAATTTGTTATAAGTTATTATTATTATTTTTTAAAATTGCTATGTTTATAAATGACTACAAAAAGAAATGGTTATAAGGAGCAATTTCTCTATTATTATTGTTTGAATGCCTACAAATTTAATGTTTTCTTTAAAAAAATGCAGTCGATGTGTAACATCCTTTTTAAAAATGAAAAACTAACATCCAAGTACTTTAAAAAATAACAAAATTTTAGTTTTCAAATTTCGTTTTATTAATTTTTTTAAAAGCGTATAACTATTTTTAAATATAAAAAATAAATATGAAGGTAAAAATTACTAAAGTAAATATAGCTGAATTAGTATTTTTTATATATTAACTAATTCAATTTTTTCAATTCTTTTTATCGTATAAAAAATATAACAACATAAAAAATCGAAAAAGAGCAAAAAAAAAAAAGAAATAAAGCCGAACATTTGGACAAAGCATCAGCACGCACATACACACACAACTTGTTCACGTGAATTTCAAAACACGTGTTTTTTTTTTTTGAAAATAAATTTATTAAAATTTTCATCAATAATTGAAACAGAATTATAAATAAGAAGAGGTCCAATAAGGAAAAATGGAAGCACCAATTCATCAGAAAATATGTGATATTATAAGCAAAAGAATAAATGTTTCCTTTTAAGTTAATTCCATAATTATTGATTTTGGGACGTTTTTTAATTCTTTCAACTCTTCCTTTTCTTTTGCGGTTTCTTTTTACTTTTCTAAGTATATTTGTAAATAATTTAAGATTTGTTTTATAATATGTAAATAATTCAAGTTTCTGTCATATAAATATGGAATGGCTGTTTGAACTTGAAAATTAGTTTTTAAAAATATTTTTTTTATTTAGAGAAATGCATTTTGAAATTAATTTTCAGATGTTCTTTTCTATTTTTTATTCCTTAGTAAAAAACAATATATAATAAAAACTATGTTACTTTTTTTTTTTACATCGAAATACTAGATTACTAAGTATTAGTTAAACTTTGTCAGTCGAAATTTGCCTTAAATATTTTTTTTTTGTTTTTTAGAAAAAAAAAAAATTAGTTTTAACTATATCTTGTATAACATAGGATTTTATATAAAAAAAATCACTCAACTATCGTAAATTATACTTTTATCTTGTTTTTAAAAAAATGATACTTTTATAGTTTGATACACATTTTTTTAATTAACGTCTTTTAACTTTTCTCATTTCTCATTTTTACTATAATTTATTAAATTTAGAGAAATATTGATTTCCATCATTTAAAATACAATATCTTACAATATCTCATATTTTTCGTAATAAGCTATTGAAAAATAAAATTTTAATATAAAATTTTAGTATAAGAAAGTATTTATTTTTCCAAAAATATAAATAAATAACTATATTTAACTAATATATAATGAGTGATTTCAAAAAGAATAATACTATATAATATGTAGTTACGAAGTAAGTATATATAACAAAAAAGTATATACTTATACTTTTTAATACTTGGTTTTTTTAATGAAATTTTTTTCGAACCTCTATATTTTGATATTAAACATTTTCCCTTTTAAATTTTAATAATATTCAAAAGCTTTTGAAAACTATTAATAACATAAAAGAAGATAGTTTGAGATTATAATTAGAATAATTTTAAATGAATACATTAATAATGCAACTATTTTAATATTGACATAAATTCAATAAAAGTAAATAAGTAAAAAGAAACTCAAATGACATACATAGATTAGAGTCAAGTATTATCGAAATATGACCGAGAGTTAGTGGCGCAGTTGGTTATCTTGTTCTCTGTATACGATTTCTTGTCTCCCCCCCCACTTTGTACTTAAAAAAAAATATTCTCGAAATATGAAAATAAAGTATTTAATTTTAAAAGGTAAAGATTTTTTTAAAAGGTATAAATGAAAATACATGCAGCGAAATCAGTATTACCTGTCAGTATTTAGATTTGAAATTAAAAAGATTTTGGTTTCCCGTTATTACGGTGGAGGATGAAACGGTAATTTAAGTGAGGGGACAGAACAAACGCAGAGATATTTACAAAAAATAAAAATAAATAATAATAATAACATATGATTTTTATTTTTTTAAAAAGTAGTCAAAATTGTTGACCAATTAATTAAACAAACCGGACCGAGTATCTTGGGTGTCACGTGACGGGCACTGCGAAACTCGAGATGACTCACCAAAACGACATCAAGTTGTCCGATTGGGCTGTCTCTGTATGGGGCCCACTTCTGACTACGTGTCGAAATCTGAATCGACCAATGAGATGCGGCGGACCGGAGAAAGTATCCCCGTCGTCCACACCGGAATCTTTCACCCCTCAAATCGACATGCCCCGGAAATGACCCTTTTGCCCCTCCCGCTCTTCTTTTTTTCTCCACCCATACCTCTTTTTTTTCGGTCAAAAGAAAATGGAAAAAAAAATCTCACTTTTTACAACCAACCTGCCCCGGCCTCATATGACTTTTTACTCTCTTAACTTTTTTAAAAAAATATATATAGAGAAAATTATGTTATTAACATTTTAATGATAATAGCTAGGTACATTGAGTAACAATTCAAAGGTTGATATAGTATAAGACTCGATTTTTGAAAGACTACAAGAATAAACTATACAATTACATTTGAATGAGAAAGCTCTTGAAAATACATTTATTACAAGCAAGAAATGTTCTATAAGACTTATTACTAATTATTTATATTACCTGGCATGGAGTTTTCTTTTAGTGACCCAAACATAAAATTTTTAGAGTAAAATGGATTTAAATGAGAGCAATCTTATATTAAGTGATATCATAAGAACTTTCTTGAGAAAAATACAAATGAAATATTAAGAAAATTGATATTTTTCACTTTTATAAGTATTAAAGTTGAGAAGATTGTCGGTGTCAAGTTACATATATGTTGTAGTCATCGGATGTCAAATTTGGATTCTAAAGTTAGGTCAAATTCTATAATAAAATAATCGTTAATAGAAGATAGATATTTATTTTAATTTCAGCAAGTAGGATGAAAATTTAAAGACATAATTACATCGGTAGAGTCATATATATATGAAAAAGTTTATCTACACAAACTTACAAATAGGTAAGAATGGTAAGTGTTATTTTTTGTGAATACCACACAAAAACAGAAAAAAAGAAAAGGGTGAAAATGAAAGGGGTATAAAGAGAAAAATATATATATAAAAAAAAAGTTTTTTGGTATAGGAAAAGTTGCCAAATTGGGGTGTTGGGATCCTATAAAACAGCAATTCCAGTGTATTTGGATTCCATTGAATTTGCTAATGCCGTTCTTCAACTGTTCTTAGCCCAACACTCATCTCTCTCTCATTAAATAACTTATTCAAATCTTCATCTTCCCCTCAAAAACCCCATTCTCATAAACCCCACACAAAAAAAAAAAAACCAATCTTTGGTCTTGTGATTCCAAAAATTGAAAAAAACTCTGTTTTTTCACTTAAAATCCCCAATCATGGAGGATACTCTGTTTTTTCCGGTCAAGTTTACAGAACACCGAAACTTCACCAAGAAATTTTCCTCAAAGAAACAAAACCCATCAGAGAATCGTGTCGTGCGAATCTCCATGACGGATCCGGATGCGACGGATTCGTCCGGCGATGAAGAAGGGGAGTTTTTTGAGCGGCAGAGAGTTAAGAAATATGTCAACGAGATCAAAATCCAAAATGGGTTTCGAAACGGCTCTGTTTCCGGTGGCCGGAAAAGGCCCGCCGGCGACGGTCCGGTCAGGGCGGCTACGGCAACACCGGCGACGAATGGGAAGAAGTTTCGTGGCGTACGGCAGCGGCCGTGGGGGAAATGGGCGGCGGAGATTAGAGATCCGGCCCGCCGTGTGCGGCTGTGGTTGGGGACTTACGACACGGCGGAGGAAGCTGCCATGGTCTACGACAACGCCGCCATTCAGCTCCGGGGACCGGACGCTCTGACAAACTTCACCACGCCGCCGCCGCCGTTGCTGGAGAAGGAATCGGCGAGTTTCCCCTCTGTTTCCGGTTACGACTCCGGCGACGAATCTCGCAATTTGTCCTCACCCACTTCGGTTCTCCGCTTCACAACGCCATCTCCGGAGGAAAATCCCCCAAAACCCGACAAATTTCAGAAACCGCCGCCGTCTCCGCCGCCTGCCCCGCCGTTCGCCGACGACCAATATCTTGAATGTCAAGGGGAAACTTCTTTCTCTTACACAGATTTCCCCAAATTCGACGACGTATTCAAGCTTCCGATCAGCCCCGAATCGCCGGCGATGTTCTTCGACGAACAGCCTCTGTTTTTCGAAGAAAGCATATTTAACGAAGGATTCAGTGATTTTTTTACGAATTTGCCTGAAGATTTTGGATCGCCATTGTTGTCTTCTTCGATTTCTCAAGGCGGCGACGATTTTTTTCAAGATATTTTGATGGGGTCCGATCCTTTGGTGGTTCTGTGACCGGCACGGCGGGGCTCGGGCCAGGTTCCGGCGGTGGACCACCGCCTTCTCCACTGTTATGTCGGCGGAGTTTTGTTTCAATGTCTCAAAAAACGGCTAATTTTGTTTTTCTTTTTTTTTTTTGGTATATTTTTGTTTTTTTTTTTTGAAAAAAAATATTTTTGTTTTTCTGTTCACATATTTTGGGAATTTGAGTGGAACAGTTTTGCTAGAGATATTTATATATATATATATATATATTCCTTAAATCAAATGATATTTGCCTTTGTTTTAGGGAGCTATGGAAGAGTTTTGTATAACTAATCTCATTAATTTCTTTATTTTTCGCTTGGGTTAATGGATAATTTAGTTTAATATTATGATTACAAGTTCAATTTTAGTATTTTATCTCAATGCAGGGTTTAACGTTTTTTTTATCATTAAGTCATAGATGCTTGAAACTATATTATCATAGGTATTTTTTTAATATCAAGACCTCTTGATCATCGAGAGAACTTAGTTTCCTTCCTTTCTTTCTACACGGTGACGTAGTTATATGATCACATTTTTTTTAGTCTTTTATTTTTATTTTTTTTCCATAGTTCTTACAATATATATGTATTTCTCTTACTAAGGAAAGTTTTATAATTGATTTTATTTTTTTAATTTATATATATTTTTTCCTCTAGTTAATATTATTTATTTTCAGTTTATCAATTTAAAATTGAGAATTAAATTTTGCAATGTGACAATATATTTGTTTATTTCTCTTATAAACTTTTTGCAAATATTTGTTTCTTTTTACAAACTAAAGTTGTATAATTAAAAAATATATATATAACTACTGTACTATTTGATAAGAATAGTTTGAACTCTTAATTTATAATAAAAAAAACTATTAACTTTTAATTAATAAATTAAAAAAAATAATGATATTGACTAGATGAAAAGATGATACAAAAAATGAAAATAAATTATGAAAGTATTGTTGGCCTCAGTTATGAACCAATTTTTTAAAAATGATATTATATATATATATAAATAAAGAGAGGTAATAAAAGAAGAGAAATTTTATAAAAATATGCAAAACAAAACTAATAAGCTTAACAAAAATAGTAAATTTCTAATCAAAAAACAAAATGAAAATTCTCTATTTCAAAAAGAAAAAAAAAATCTAACCCTAAAAAAATTATATTATAACTATAAAGTTCAGCGTGTGGAAGGAAGGAGCACCTTGAGAATGCAAGTTTTCTCTTAATTCCTTAATTAAAAGATATTTAAATTATTTTTGTTAAAGATATATATTTTTAGTTCACCAAAGTTTGAAATAGAAGAATAAAATATATATATATATATATGAAAACACATGTCTTTTTAATCTTAATATATTCTATATTTATTATCAGATAAACTATGCACTCGTTGGCAACTATTATAGATACATCTAATTGTAAAAAAAAAACTTATAAAATTATAAAGTTGCAAGTTTAATCTATAATAATCATCATTTATGTAAGAATTAATTTACAACTAATTAATAGACTTTCTTAAAAATGGTGTAGATGTGTATGAAGAAGTCCAAATACAAACTACACACTTTGTTGGCTTTTGCTAAATGTAATGACAATAATAATAATAATAGAAAGTCATGTTTCTTTTAGAAAATAATGATAATAGTGAAAAGTTTCTCTTGCATGGGAGGTCAAGAATATGAGAGTGATGTGGTGTGTAAATAATAAATAATGTTTTAGAAAAAGAAATAAATGGGTGGTGTTGGTTACAAATAATTTGGTGTGATTAAGATGAGTGATTAATGGTAATCCACCAAGTGTCAATGATAGATTAAGAAAATGTCAACTTAGAAAAAATGGCTGTCTTCCTCTTTTTATTTGTCCTTTTTCTTCAATTTTATAACCCTTTTTTGTGCTTCCAAGATGACAGAAGGGAAAATATTATAACGCCATTCTTAAATTTACATTTATTTTTGGTAACCTCATGTTTATATGGAAATCTCTCTCTCCAAAATAATTAAATGGGTACTAATTAAATGTTTGAAACTGTTTGCCATAACTTAATTCATAAGATAATGTTGTTTTATTCTTTCCAATTTCCATTTATATATATTAATATATTTTTTAATTTAACACAAGAATTAGAGGTGGGGAAATATAAATCCACAATGACATAGTTAATCGATCATAAAAGCTTTTTTGGCTTATTTTTTCAATTTCTAGACTTATACTCTTCTTTTTTTTCTTTTTTTTTTAAGTACTTTCTTAACTTTTAATCTTGAAACTCAACAAAATTTGGTTAAAAAATGTATTAGATATCATTTTGGATTTTACGTTTAAATATTTAAATTTAAACTTTGTATTCGGACAATCTTATAATTAATTTATTATTAACCTTTTGTTTTTTCATAAAAAATATAACTCAATCATATAAATTAATTATTAAAAATGATATGAATTTTTATTTTTAATTCAACCTCTCTCAATCATGAAAATATATTAGTTGTGGATGTATTGATAAGAGTTTCATGAGTTTTGAAACTCACCAGTCAAAATTTGTGTTTCATATTTTATTTTTATTTTTAAGTTAAATAATAATTGTTTGACTATTTATTTTTAAAAAGAACTATATATCATAATAAAATTTGTGTTTATATTTTATTTTTATTTTGAAGTAAATTAATTACTATTTACACAAAATTAAATTTTAAACTAATAGTAATGACTTTCAAAATACATTAATATTCAAATTACTGAAATAAAATGATATTTTAAAAAAGCCAACAAAACTTGCTTTCTTTTTTGGGCTGTTAAAAAAACTTACATTTTAGAACAGAAATGTGAAAATTAATTCAATAACAGATTTTGTTTTTAATTATTGAGTAAGGAAATTATTATTTTGAAGCTGAGTCGCTGACATAATTAATTTATGGTCAAAGTTAAATCTGAATAATTTCTTTGAATTTTCAAATGAGGGGAAAATACCAGAAACAAGGGCAGAGCTCACGTGCACACAGCACGCACAATGATTTTCTGAGGCCATAATTGTAATTATCTTATTTTTGGAATAAAATTGAAAGTATTTTTTATATAATGAATACTTGTATTAAAAATTGTATTTTTAGAATCAATGTTGTGTATGAAGGAGAGACCACACTATGGAACAAGCTTTGTCCTTCCTATTTTGCTTCAATATTACTCAAAAGAAAACATTTACTTTTTTTTTTCTTTTACTAAACATAAATAAAATAACACATGCCCCCACTCTTTTAATAATCATGTACTCTAAGATTTTCTCTCTTTTTTGACTTAAAAAAAAATTGCATAGTGATAATTAAATGCCAAATTTTTTGAAGGATGTGATAAAACAATCAAATCAAGATTAGATTTTTAATATTTTAAATTGGTTATGCATTTATTTAGCGAACAACAAATACAATACATTTAATCAAAGGGATTCAAGATGATTATGATTTTTAATGTTAAAGGTAAGCCATCTATAAACAAATTTGATAAATTTTAAAGGCAAGATAATGATTTATCGAAAAATTTGGTGGCATGATGACTTGTTGATAGATTATAATCTAATTTAACTCCACAATCACAGATTTGATAATGAAAATAGACTCTCATCTTAAATAATAAGACAATAGTGTTTTTCTATGAATGATAGATTTGAACTTCCAAAATGATATATTAGACGACCTAATAATAGTTAAGAGAAGATTTAACTAATTTTGGCCCCGTTTGATAACCATTTTGTTTTTCGTTTTTTGTTTATGAAATTTAAGTTTACAACAACTACCTTACTATACATTTTTACTTATTTGAATATCTACATTTTACCTATATTTGAATAAACAAAACCAAAATTTGTAGACAAAAAAATAGCTTCCAAAAACTTGTTTATTTTTTTGAAATTTGGTTAGTATTCTCCTACTTTCTTAAAGAAAGATGGATACATTATAGAAAAGATGGAGAACATGATAAGAAATTTGAATAGAAATAGGTTTAAATTTCATAAACAAAAAATAAAAAATAAAATAGTTATCAAACGCGTCCAATATATTTTTCTTAGATTCAAAATATAGGCAAGATTCAAATTTCTAACTTTTTAGTTATTTATACCATATTTTTAGCTAGTTTTTTTTAAATCCATATTTTTAGCTAGTTAAATTACACTCCAAGTTAATCCGATTTTCTAATTATTTAATCAATATAATCTTTCACTTTTTTTTCTTCCATAGGTGTGAGAATCAAATTTTGAAAATTTGAAATTTTAGTTTAGAATATAATGTTTTTATTAGTGAGCTATGCCTAAGTAAGATCTAATTTACACTTTTTAATTTAAAAAATAAAGAGTTAGATAAATTAAAAGTTCAAAAGTTTTTTTTTGAGGTTACAAAAGTTCAAAAGGTTAATAATATTATAAGATGTTATTATTATTATTATTATTATTAAAGAAATCCGCTTATATATTACTCACGAAAATTGAGATCCATTTGCTTTAAATTAGTTCATTATTAATTTCTTTCCCTCTATATTTTCGTACACATATTGAGATATAAAATTTATATATAAAGAGGACATCTCAATTTAAAGACGGGCCACCCAAAAAAGTTCAATATTTTCTTCTAGGCCTTCATCTTCTGACATTTATTTATTAAAAATAAAATATAAATTGAGACAAATTAAAATAAAAAGAGAAATATTAACAAAAAACAATTATTATCCACAAGAGACTTTATGATCCCATTCAATACATAGTATTTTCATATTAATAACATTCATCCTATTACACACACAAATGATCAATTTCCCCCTTTTTTGGAATAAATTTATGGACGCATTTACAATTTTACTTTTATTTTTGTCCGTACATATTTATATCTATTAAATAATTGACTTATTGAGCACAACAATATTCAATAGTTTGTCGTGCATTATTATTACAATACACTCAATTGAAAATCTTCAAAATACCCTTTATCAATTCTTAAATGACAACCAAAAATGAGAAATAAAATCAAAATATGTGGCTAAAATGTAACCTAAATATTTTTTTTTTTTTTTTTGAGATTATATGATTAGAGTGTGAGATTTGAAACCTCTTAATCATTAACTATATAGCTCAACTTGTTTTTATTGGCAAAATGTAACTTAACCTTATTTGTTCTATTTCACACAATGTGGATAAAATTTATAGAAAGTTTTCTTTAGATCAAAATTTATAGAAAGTTTTTAAGCACATTGGTTAGTTAAAAAAAAAAAAATTGAGAATAAAAGTCATTATATGATTGGTTTTTTCTACTCAACTCCATAGTATTTTTAATTTCTTCTTAAGATCATAATGATCGGTTTTTTTTTTTTTTTGAGAAAATATCAAATCCAATTCAATCTAAAATTAGACGAAAAAAAACTAAATATTTGAGAATAAAAGTCATCAAAATGAAAGAAAAAGAACCATTTACTTTTCTTTAAAATGTTTTATTTTAATATGTGTACTTAAAAAAATATTAATTTAATCTTTATACATTATGTTAGGATGCATATTACAATCAACGAATAAAAGTGAGCATTATTAAAATATCACGATAAAAGTATTCAATTTTGAAATTTAATGATAAATTGAAACTAGATCTCAAACCTAAAGACTAATAAGCTAATTTTTTTCTAAAAAAATGATGGATTGCAAAATAATTTATTTATATATCATATATTTTTTCTGCTAACAATAAAATCACTAGGCCACATACAGTTTTGATATTTATTTTTATCTTGTTATTATTGAACATTTTTTTTATAATTAAGTTAACTTTTAAATTAACATAATTAATTTAAAGCAGTTTCATACATGATTATAGCTATCTTCTGTCTCATCTCTTAAGTTTGCCTCCATCACGTGAGAGTACTAATTAATCACATTTTGTTTTGATATGTGTACTTAATTAACCAACTAAAATGCAATTGAATGGGTTGATGACACGATTGATTATTTGATTAGGTGTTAATTCATTTTCACTCCACGATCACGGGTTCGATCCCTGAAATTGATACTTGTAATCCCCTTTCCAAACTTGGAAATAATCATTAACCTTTTAATCCGTATTTATCGATATTTTTAATTTATTTTATATAAAATATAACTTCTTAGGGGTTAAAATTAAAATTTTCAAAGTTTACAGACCATAATATAGAACAAAACTCAAAGTCCACGAACTAAAATGATCTTTTTAGTATCTTATATTTATTAAAAGAAAAATTAAGTCCTACCTACTCAATAAGGCTATAAAAGTTTTGTCACTTTTTTTTAATGTTATTATTTAGAAATGTAATAACAAAAAGAAAGTTGAATTATACAAAATATTTTCAAACTTTGAGACAAGTTTCAATTTGTCCCTATATGGTATATTATCACTGATATTCTGGTTGACTTAGACTTGAGGCTACTAATCTGTAAATAACAGCCTTTCAAATTGTTCCTTACATTCTATTATTTTATGAAAGAAAAATAGAAGAGAATAATCTAGAGTTGTGACTAGAAATTTAATTTCATACACTCAATTGTAGTTCATTATTAGAATTTAAAACACTATTCAATTATTACCAAGGACAATGAAGGAATAACAGACAGTATTTATGGCAGCTAACTGTATATATATATTTTTTTTCTCTTTTTTTGTTTGTTCATTTTTCATAATAATATGGTGGTAGAAATAGGAGTGTTTGGAATGTACTCTGAATATAATTGAAAATATAGGGTTAAGATGTACATAATAAGAGTGAAAGGACAAAACCATTGAGCTGTAAAGCCAAAAAAGAAACTCACCAAACAAATTTTTTTTTCTTTTTTAAATTAATTTTTTTGTATGTAGGTTTTCAGAGAGAGAAAAAAAAATAATAAAATAAAAAAATCCCTCACTAGCAAACAAAGCCTAAATATTTCTGCTTCCATGCTCATATCATTTGCCAACCATGCCTCAGCCAGGTAATCTTTTGGCGGTCTCATTTTGTCAAAGAAAAATTCCTAAAACCATAAATTTATATTTCCCTATTTTTTAAGAATAAAATATATAAGTACTCAAAAAAAAAAAAAAAAATATATATATATATATATAATAAAAAGTTAATACTATACCAAATAGAGGGATGAAATCTCGACTACCACTTTGATCCTGACCCACCATAAGAATGAGAAATTATTTTAAGTATTTAGAAATTGAGATTGTTATAATAATTTGTTTGGATGTGGATTTTTGTAGAAAAATTGTATGCAATGACTCGTTTAAATGTAAATTTTTATATAGGAATTGTAACTAATAACTCAGTTGGACATAGATTTTCGTTAAAGAGTCGTAAAACGAGTGGTTTTGAAAAAGAAATTATTTTGAATGAATGAATCAAAAGTTATTTTCAATAGATATAATAACTAATTTGGATACGATTTTTTTAAAAAAGAGTCTAATATTCCTTCCTAATAACTCACCTAAATGCAAAATACCAACAACCCTTACAATCTTTATGCTTTGAGATTTTCCATATTTAATCTAATACTATATTTTCAAATTTTAGTTTTAATACTTTTTTTAGACAATTTTAGTTTTAATACTCGATCTTGTTGATTATATTTTAATTAATTTTGATTTTAATTTATTACTTTATTTATTTATTTAGTTTGTTTTAAATTCAGTATTTTTTTTTATTAATCTGTCTTCTGGTCTTCAGCCATTAATTAAATCGTGTAATAGTGTGATAGTGCATCCTAGATTTTAGGTAGTGGAATAATGCGATTTATTTTTAGGTTGTATCTTGGCTATAAATTGATGGAGTAAAAAAAATCAATGGACACAGTGAAGTTCAGAAAATTCTCTATGTATTTTTTTTTCTCTGTTTCCAAATCTACTTTATTTTTTCTTCTGTTAAATTAATTTTCTTACAAAGTGGTATCAAAGCCAAGTTCTTTTGTTATCATGAATAATTCTACCCAATTGTCGGTGCTTATTCTGGACGGGAAGAATTATAATCGGTGGTCTGTACATATGAAAGTTCTGTTCGATTACCATGAATTATGGGATATCGGGGAAAATGGAGTTTCTGCATTAGCTGAAAATGCAACTGATGTGCAACGAGTAGCACATCGTGAACATAAGAAGAAAGACAAAAAGACATTGTGTTTCATCCACCAAGGGATGAATGATGAGACATTTGAGCAGATTGAAGGAGCAACAACCTCAAATGAGGCCTGAACCATTTTGTCAATCTCTTATAAAGGTGATGACAAGATCAAAAGGGTTCGTCTTCAAACCCTAAGGCGCCAATATGAGTTGCTGCAGATGGAGACAACAGAAACTGTTGATGACTACATCAATAGGATTCTTGCCCTGGCGAACCAAATGAAGACCAATGGTGAAACACATTAAGAGCAGACAAAGGTTGAGAAGATTTTGAGATCTTTAACTCCCAGATTTGAACATGTTGTTGCTGTAATTGAAGAGGCCAATGACCTGTAAAAAATGACAGTAAGGTTATTGTCTGGTTCCCTAAAGGCGCATGAGCAACGGATGAATGACAATAAAATTGAAAAACCAATTGAATAGGCTTTACAAGCACAAGCCTCAATTAGTAACTCACATGGTGGTTCACGAGGCAGAGGCAAATGACGTGGTCGTGGCTATTCCAACAAAGGTCGTAGTGGCCAAAATCATGGAGATACTGACCAGAATAATACTGGTTTCAATCAAAATTCGAAATCAAATTCCTCCTGGCAAAGAGGACGTGGTCGTGGAGGTCGTAGAGGCACATATAATAAATAAAATGCGGAATGTTATAATTGCCACAAGCGCGACCATTATGCAAATGAGTGGAGATCAAAATGTGACAATCAAGCTGCCAATTGTGCTCAAGAAGAGGATTATGACGAAGAAGATCATGCATTATTAATGGTAGCCACATCAAATGAAACTCCAAACTACCAGACTTGGTATTTGGACACTGGTTGCACAAATCATATGTGTGGCCATAAGGAGCTGTTTGTAGATTTTGATGAATCGTTTCGCACAAGAGTGAAATTTGGTTTTCAAAACATTAATTAATTAATTCATTAAAATTAATTAATTTGGGATAATTGGAAAAAAAGCCAACAGATGGAAGGTTCGTTCCGGTGACTGGAAAAAGACGAATTCTTATAACATTGAAGAATGGTGATCACAGGTACATCTCTAATGTTTTCTACATACCTGATATGAAAAGTAATTTGTTGAGTATGAGACAGTTGGCCGAAAAGGGTTATGTGATGCACGTCTCTGGAAATAAATTCTCAATTTTTGACAAAAAAGGTAATATGATTCTTGAAACCTTTTTATCAAAATATCGTATGTTTCCAGTAGATTTTAATATGGGTGATTTCAAGTGCTTGAATGCAATGACGACTCATGAATCATGGTTATGACATTTACGTTTTGGGCATTTAAATTTTCAGAGTCTGGAAAATCTTTCCAAACATAATTTAGTGAAAGGTTTGCCCGATATTCATCACCCCGATCAATTGTGTGAAGCTTGTATTTTTGGAAAGAAGCACAAGACAAATTTTGTTAAGCAGTCTTGGCGCGCAAAATTTCCTTTGGAGCTGGTTCATACAGATGTTTGTGGTCCAATGAACATATCATCAATTGGAGGGAACAAGTATTTTATGACATTTATCGATGATTTTTCAAAGAAAACTTGGATTTATTTGTTGAAGAGCAAAGATGAGGTATTTTACTGCTTGAAAATATTTAAAGCATTTGTGGAAAGACAGAGTGGCAAATTAATCAAGATGATGCGTAGTGATGGAGGAGGTGAGTACAACTCCATTGATTTCAAAAGTCACTGTGAAAAGCTTGGATTGCAACATAACATTACTGTTCCCTACACTCCCGAACACAACGGAGTGGCTGAGAGAAATAATAGATCAATTATGGATATGGCCAGGAGCATGCTTAAAGCGAAAGGTATGCCAAATTATTTTTGGGCTGAAGCTGTTTCATGTGCAGTATATTTGTTGAACCGGTCACCTACCAGAAGTCTTCTCAACACAACTTCTATTGAGGCATGGAGTGGATTCAAACCCAATGTCCAACACTTAAAAATATTTGGATAAGTTGCTTATGCTCATGTCCCTAAGGCAACAAGAACCAAGTTGGATGATGGGGCAATGAAGACAATTTTCATTGGATATAAGCAAGGAGGGTACAAATTGTACAATCCAATGACAAAAAAGGTGATAGTAAGTCGCGATGTTACATTTGCAGAAGACGAGGTATGGGATTGGAATACAACAGGTGATATAGACTCAACAAAACGTTACATTTATGTTTTGAATGAGGATGCAGATGTACAAGGTAGAGTCAATGAAGAAACACCTGCAGTTCAACCTAAAATTGCAACTTCAATTGCAACTACTATGGAAAGGCCAAGAGGGAGCGACAACAACCTGCACATCTTCAAGATTACGAGGTTAATCTCGATGATGAGGTTGATAATGATGGAGAATTAGTCCACTTTTCTTTTCTTGCAGATTCAGAGCCCGTTGAAGTTGAAGATGCCATTAAAAATCTCAAATGGCAAAAGGCTATGAACGAAGAACTGATGGAAATTGAGAAAAATAACACATGGCAGGTGACTGATCTTCCAAAAGGACACAAAGCAATTGATGTGAAGTGGGTGTATAAAATCAAAATGAAAGCAAATGGTGAAATTGACAAATACAAAGCAAGGTTGGTGGCGAAGGGATTTAAGCAAAAAAAAGGCTTTGATTATAAAGAAATATTTTCTCCTGTAGCACGAATGGAAACTGTGAGATTGATCATTGCTTTAGCTGCACAAAAGCAATGGAAAATTCACCAGATGAACGTCAAATCATCGTTTCTTAACGGTCCACTTGACAAGGAGGTTTATGTAAAACAGCCACCTGTTTTATACAATCTTGCAAATAGAACAATGTCTACAGACTTAATAAGGCTTTGTATGGCCTTAAACAGGCGCCAAGAGCTTGGAACAAGAGAATTGATTCATTTCTTCATGATACTGGATTTAAAAAATGTCTGTCAGATCATGGTCTATATGTAAAGACTAATGATTATGGAGATTTGCTAATCTTATGTCTTTATGTTGATGATATGATTTTTACAGGACATAATCTCAAGATGATTAGTGATTTGAAGCATATTATGATGAAAGAATTTGAAATGAGTGATCTTGGTCTAATGTCTTACTTTTTGGGCATTGAGGTTATCCAGGGAGATGATGGAATATTCATTCATCAAAAGAAATATGCTGCTCATTTTTTGAAGAAGTTTAAAATGGAAGATTCAAACTCAGTGAAGACGCCAGTTGAAACTGGACTTAAGCTTAACAAAGATGATGATGAGCGAAGTGTAGATGCAACATACTTTAAGCATATTGTTGGAAGCTTAAGATATCTCACGTGCACTAGACCTGATATTTGTTATGTTGTGGGATTGGTTAGTTGATACATGGAGTCACCTAGACAGATTCATTTACAAGCTGTAAAAAGAATTATGCGCTACATTAAAGGTACTACAACTTTTGGTTTATTCTACTCTTCATCCAAAGAGATTGAGATCGTTGGATACTCGGATAGTGATTGGGGTGGAGATTCAGATGAGAGGAAGAGCACAAATGGTCATTGTTTTATGCTTGGAAAGACTGTTTGCTCGTGGTCATCAAAGAAACAGTCAATTGTTGCATTATCCACATGTGAAGCTGAGTATGTAGCTGCAGCAGCAAGTGCATGCCAATCAGTTTGGCTCCACAATATCATGAGTCAAATTGGCATTAATCTTGAAAGTCCAATGAAGATTTATGTTGACAATATCTCTGCAATTAATTTGGCAAAGAATCCAGTCTTTCATGGAAGAAGTAAACATATTGATATTCGATATCACTTTTTACGAGACCAAGTTGGGAAGAACATGATCGAATTGAAATATTGCAAGTCAGAAGATCAGATTGCAGATATTCTTACTAAGCCGTTGAAGATCGATGCCTTTATCAAATTAAGGAACGTACTTGGCGCGTGAAGATCATTCCAAATCAGAATTAAGGAGGGATGTTGATTATATTTTAATTAATTCTGATTTTAATTTATTATTTAATTTATTTATTTAGTTTGTTTTAAATTCAGTATTTTTTTTTATTAATCGTGTCTTCTGGTCTTCAGCCATTAATTAAATCGTGTAATAGTGTGATAGTGCATCCTAAATTTTAGGTAGTGGAATAATACGATTTATTTTTAGGTTGTATCTTGTCTATAAATTGGTGGAGTAAAAAAATCAAATGGATACACAACAAATTCTCTCTGTATTTGTTTTCTCTGTTTCCAAATCTACTTTATTTCTTCTTCTGTTAAATTAATTTTCTTACGTATCTTATATTCAATAAATACACCCTTTAATATTAAGAAATTTAGAGTAGATTATATATTTAAAAACTATGAGGTCGTTTGGACCTCTACATTAAATGAGGATAAAGATAATAGTTATCTTCAATTCAATTATTATAGTATTGTTTATTGTCTTATAACCATTCAAACTTTTTTCACGAAGTATTTTTTCACTCTAAACATAGACCATAATTATTTCAAACTTTTTTTTTTTGAGATCGTAATTATTTTGAACTATTTTTGTATTTCAAATACAGATATTTAATAGTTATTGATCAATAATTATTACCAATTAATAACGATGATCATTTCTTTATTTCAAACATTCTTATAACTTTAGGGAACATGTGCTTAATCTACCATAATAATTATAATTGTTAAAAAGATCGAACGAGAAAAGAGTTATTGAAAAGAAAGAGAATAGAGATGTCCATTTTCCCCGCGGGGACCCGCCCCTAACGGGGCGGGGAACGGGGCCGGGGATGGGGGAGAAAAAATCCCCGTTGGCTAAACGGTGCCGGGGACAGGGATTGTACTCGCCGTCCCCGATTCCCCGATCCCCGCCCCGATTATTTTATTTATTTTATTTAATATATATTTTTTTAATTCTACTCCTTTAATTTTCAAATAAATATATCTTTGTTGATGATATTTTCTATACATATGAATATTTTCTTTGATAATTAACATTATAATTGAAACTTATAGATATATATTTTTTTAAATCTAATTTTTTGAATTTTTTATCCAAAAAATATTTAAAAAAATGAAAAAAGAAAAAAAAATTATAAAAAATCCCCGCAGGGAACCCGATCCCCGCCGGTGCCCTGCTGAATCTCAGCTCCGATCCCCGAAAAAAAAACCGGGAATTTTTCCGGGGACGGGGATTGAATTTTATGGCGGGGACGGGGCCGGGGAAGCCATTCCCCGGCCCCGCCCCGCCCCGTGGACATCTCTAAAAGAGAAGAGAGATTTTATATTATATTTATTAAGAAGAACAAGAAAAGAGTTATTCAAAAGAAAGAGAAGAGAGTTTTTTTTATGGGATGGGAAGATGTCCAAGTGGGTACTGAAAAGAATAATATTTAGGTAAGAGTGGATAAGTATATTGGAAATACTTATCCACCTTAGAACCACATATTTTTACTTTTTTTTTTCTAAAAAAATGAATTTGATTCATAGACAAAAAAAATGTTTAAGTGGAAAAAGAAATACAAAAAAATAAAAATATGTGATTTTAAATGTGGCAAAATACTTACCAACCCTTATCGAAATATTGCTTGTACTGAAAATTAAGTCTAAGTGTCAAGTGGACAATATGTTATTTGTTTGGTAGTTGTTTTGTGAGTGCAAGTAGTTGGGGGAAAAAATATTTTGAAAGTGAGAATGAATGAATGTTGGTTGTTTGTAAAAATGTGTAAAAAAGAGTTGCAATATTTATGTACATCAATGTTCAACAATGACAACACTTTATTTTAAACATAAACAAAAATTTAAAGAGTATATCTGTTCTGTCCCAAGAAAAAGACTCTTCTTATTCAATTCATTTTATTTTCTTGGTCCCCCTACCCCTATATATGTATCATTTTTGTGTGCCACTTAATGCCTCAATTCTATCCTACAAATATACATCTTTTACTCTTTTTCCTAAGGCTAACTCGGCTCATATTCGTATGTTCTAAGTTGTAAAAGACGAGATTATATTTGACACACGTGATATTGTTTATCATAAGGTCTGAATTTTACTAATTTTTCTAGGTCAGTCTGAATTTAGATTAAAAAAGTATATGTAGTTGGGTTCAAATAGTATTTCTTAGCACAAATAATTGTAATAGTTCATTAGTGGTGAAAGACAAACTTATAATTCAAGTTGATTTTTGCTAATAAAAGCGTATGTGGTTTTGCTAATCAATTTTATACCCTAATAATCTTGGATCGATAAAAAAAAAAGAGAAAAATAATAAGCTATATTTAAGATCAAAGTTGAGTTGATTTGTACCATTTATAAACTTAATTTTCAAAATTAAAACAATGATTAAGAAACTTAATATCAAGTTCACTGAATATATATCGGTTTTGTTTACCATATTTCAACTAAACAATGATATATAGTCAAGAAAAGTGATTTACATTCAAAAGACTGTAGCATGAAACAAAATTTTGATTTGAATTATCACTCTCTACATCACCAAAACAATCTGAAAACATAAAAAAGTAAAGAAAAAAAGTTTTCTATAATAATTACATTCCATGAACTACGAAAAGGTTTTGAAAGAAAAAGGACAAAAAAAAAACCAGCGATATTTTGGGCCGAGGTTGATTTGACCCGGAACGGTCCAGGGCCCACATGAGTAGGGCCCGGTTCAGATGCTTAATTAGTGGAAATCACGATAGTTTCGGCCGATGGATTGTGATCTCCATACACAAATTTGTGGGACCGGTTCGGACCGACCGGATCAAAATTCAACGTACGGAAAACCGCTCGTGGGACCTACAAAATTCATAAGTCAATGCAACATGTGAGCAAATCCCTTAATTGTTTTTTTTTTTGAAAAATTCAAATACTAACACAAATAAAAAACCTATTATAGGGTTGCTTTTAAATTTGGTCTACATTTTACTTTGGTCCTTACTATTTTAGATTTTTATCAGAGGACCCTTATTCTTAAATCTTTTAACTTTATAGAAAATTGCTCCACCCTAATCACTACTTTCAAACATACTTGGGAGTAAATCTCCAAAATTCTTATAATGGATATGAATTTGCTTTCTATTTGTACTAGTGTTATAAAAAACAAAGAAAAGATAGTAACATAATAGTTTTCAAATTTTTTTTTAATGTTATTTGTTTTTTTTTTTTGAGATTATAATATAATTGGGGTGGGGGACTCAAATCCAAGATCTCATTATCATTAAATGTATATTCATGATGCTAAGCTACTACTTTTGTTGGCTTTTTATTTGTTTTTATGTTGTTTTTGTCAATACGTTTAAAACCTTAAATCTCACTTGAAAATTTTCAATTTGGCATGTTGTAGTCCTCCTATCGCATTATATCATTTAAGTTAAAATACTATTTTGGTTAAACCTTTTGAACTTAAGTTTATTTTAATCCTTAAAATTTTAAGAGTTCAATATTTGTTTTTTACTTTCAAATTTATTTAATTTTAATTTTTAGACGTTCAAGTTTATTTAATTTTTCAATTTTAATCCCTTAAAATAAAATAAATAAATTTAGTTTTTTTTTTGAAATTTTGTTAATTTTTTTTTAATAAAACTACTATTTTTCTCTATAAATTTTACAAATATGTTCACCAGTATTAAAAGTATTGAACTAATTTCAATAAATATTAATTTTGAATTTATCATTAAAAAAAAAACTTTTTTTAAAAAAAAAAGATCTAGAAATTAAAATTAACATTTGAAAGTTTAGGAGATCAAAACGAGACAAACTTACTAAAATTAAAATTTAAAAATAAAAGGACTAATGAAACAAAACTCAAATCATTTATAACTAAACGAGTTAAGCCATCATGTAAGCATAAATTTTACCAAGTCAATTAATTTTTTTCTAATATTATATTTTTTTAAGTTGAATAAAATTAAGGGGGAGGGAATTCCAACTCATCAATCATAAATACATTTGGCTACATTCTTATTAGCATAAAATAGGCTAAATAAAAACAACGATACATTGTAGTAAATAAAATAAAATGGGCCATTCTTCCATTGAATTTAACAAGCTTTTCAAATATCCTTCCTCAATTCAATGTCATAAATTATTTCCTTACATTTCATAAATAGAATAACTATTATTTTATTATTATTTTTATATATATATGATTTATTTGACCCCGCTCTCGTGGGCCCAAATTACAGTAAATAAAATTGGAAAAAAAAAAGTAAAATAATGAAAAGAAGAGAAAACAGGAAGAAATGGTGTCAGAAAAATAACATGTGAGGAGGTGTATGGAGGGTTCCTGTACCCCAATTACCTTTGTCCCCTAATTTTTTTAATCCACGTGGCATTACCATCCATAGTCAGCATGCCTAGTCACTCAACACGTGGCTTTCATAATTTCATTAAAAAATCAAATCAAATTTTTTTAAAAAATGTAAATTAAAAGTATGAGCTAATATGTCATAAATGCATGGGACCATTTTGCCCCCGACAACAAAAGGGTTATTATGGGAAAGAGACTTCAATGTGTTGGTGGATGTTAGTTACTATTATCAAATCTTTTTCAATTCAATCTTTGTTTCTTTATTAATTCTTTTTTTCAATCTTTTCAAAAAAAAAAGAAAAAAAGAATAATCTAAAATCAAAACATAACTCAACTATATATTTGACGTTTGTTTCAAAATTTAAATTTAAGAAACAATAAAAGATTTTTAAGATTAAGTTTGCTCATGAATTTTGAATATGGGAATTTAGCCAAAAAAAAATTTCTCATTAAAAATTTGGTTAAACACGAGCCATTAATTTGAAACTTCATTAGAAAATGCACGTCATGTCACTCAAATAAAGTTTTTAGAATATTAATGCCATGATTTAGCTACTGTTTTTGTTTCCTTCCTATTTGTTCTTCTTTGTTATTGGACAGCATCCACATTTGACTTTCCTTTTGTTTTAAAATTATTTTTTAAATAACTTATTAAAGAAAATATAATCTTGATAAACTATTTTCAGAAAGTGTGAATAACAATCTCTCTTTTTTACCTCATCCAAATTACAAAAAATCACCTATTACTCTGAATTGACATTTTAAGTAAGATAAAGAATGAGAGGAATATTTCTCTAATGATCTAGTAATTAAAAAGATCTTGGAAAAATAAGGTGTAATAAATTCAATTTATAGTAATCACCTACTTAGGAATTAATATCCTACCGGTTATCTTGACATCCAAATATTGTAGGGTCAGCCAATATGCCTGTAACATTAGTTAAAGTGTGCATAACCTGACCCTGACATTCACATTTTTTTTTTAAAAAAAAGAACTCTATATTCACAATGAAGAAGGTTCGAAAGGCATTTTTTAACACGACAAATGCACTTTGACTATAAGATCCACCGACGGAGAAGGAAACTCGACTTCGACTCGCCGAGCAAGGACAAAGTCGACCTTAGTGAATTAGCGACAATTTAAACAAACCCTTTCCAAACTATGAACACATATATGCCAAAAACAAAATCCAGCACACAAGTGGGAATTTGAAATGCAGCATTTTCTATCGAAGGATCTTTCTCTCTAAAAGATGTTTGATGTGACATAAAGGAATGTTTTTTGTTTTTGGGTATTGAATAAGAAATTTGGGAGTGATTCATGGAAGATAATATGGTGAGATTTAAGAGTTGATTTCATGCAACCTTTCAAATTAAACAAGTCAAAGAAAGCCTCACCAAACACACAGCTAAAAATCAAGCGTTCAAACTCCCTAAACTTATGCCTTTCATCATCTAAAACAGACGCCATGACAGCCTCAAGAAACCAAATCAATATCAAACACTTGACCGACATATATCTTTTCATTATGAACATCTTCTTGCCCTTTGATCTACCTCACACTGTTTTCGTTCCACATGTTTTCGAAACGATAGTTAGAATGGAGAGATTCAAACTCATGACTTCTTGGACGTAAGCATACACTTTATGCCAATTGAGCTATACTCTTATTGACGTTCTGATTTCACACATGGTGTTGGGAATAAATATTGTTTTAAGATATTCTCTAGAATTTGATATTAGAGCTCTTTTTCTCAAAAAAATTTCGTGATATCAGTGTCATGATTTTTCTAAAATTATCATGCTATTTAGAGCATCTATTTATTTTTCAAAAGATTATCATAGTACGAGAGCCTCTTTTTCTCAAAATTTAACATTTTCCACAAATATGTATAGTACATGAGATATCCTAACAAATCCTAGATGAATGTCGAAAAAATATTCTAGAGAATATCTAATAATATCGAATGTTAAATCTATCAAATTCTAGAGAATATCTTAATGATATTTATTCTTAATGCATGGTCAAAGAAGATTTGGTTTTCTCTTTTCACAATAAACAGTCAACTTCTTGGTTGCACATTGATCCACATTCAACCATTTCTTCATTTCTCTTGTTGTAGACTCTCCTTCATTTGTTCTTACAGTCCTTAGAGGACCCTAATCTAATGGCTCAAGATTCAGGAATTGGGTCTCTCAAGTTAGAGCCCAAATGGGAGAGGATTGTATTCAGGCCCAATGGACATATCCTTTGTTTGATCACTTGAGAAATCTTGGCAAGCTAGAAGTTTTAGTATTACAATCATGATTGTTTGTTTGTTGAACAACTCGATGGACAAGATTTAAAACTCCCTATCCAATAGACATGACAGGCTCAACTAAATCAAAAAAATTTCAAACAACAGACTTAATCATAGTTGACTCTTTCCACACGATAAGCAGCTGACATGTTGTGAAGCAGTAAGAGAGGCATCAAAGCTTTAAAAGTTTAGTAAATTCACACTAACCCCTTGCGGATAACACGTCGAAGTTGCTGAAATCTTCATTTGGAGAAGAACCTGCAAGTCGAGAATTTCTTCGAAGATTTATATTGAAGGGAATGTCGTCCCTCTCCAGTGATGGCTCCCTGTATGTTACCTGGTGCATATGCAGAAATGCAAGCATGCTAATTGCAACCATGGCAGCATTGCCAATTATCCCGCCCATATGATCCATTTTGAGGGATTTACCGGCAAAGTTGAGAGTTGAGAATAGCATCTTGATCAGAATATTAGATCTCTTTGAACTGTTCGGGACAAGCTTCTGACCGTTCGGGCTAAATGATGGACCATATTGATTTCCATGTGAAGCATAGCTAGCTGAATACCGTACATCTCCAACGAATGCTAAGGCTTCACTGATGACTTTATAGTTCTTTCCATGATGTTCAGCCAATTTCATTGCAAGAATAATCCTACTTTGCTCTAGTCGTGCAATTGCAGCATCTTTTTCAACTTGCTGTTGCACTTGGGCAATCTGTAAACAGAAAGAAAAAAACTTTCTAAGCGAGTTGTCAAGATTCCAGAATTAGTATTTTCCCCCAAATTAACATCATAACCCCACATCCAAGAAGAAACAAAAGAATACTGTTCATTTCTGCTTTCATTTCAAAATGAAGCATCTAAATGTAGAACTTGCAGATGTAGTTCCATTCATAGTCTACTCTAACCGATGTATCTATCTTTAGTTTGTCATTTTAACAAGAAGAAGCTTGACCTTGTTTAGAATTTTGTCTTCTAAACAATTTGCTGAGTTTGCTTTCAACTAATCATTGAATGAATGGTAAAAGTTTGGTATCTATCGGGCCAAGACATATTTAGGAGCGACAAACTTCGAAGGGATTTGAGCCTCCGTGTAAGGGTGAGTTAGGTCGGGTTATAATAGTTGCGATGGTGGATTAGCCCATAACCCTTCATTGCAACTATAATAACCCTCCAACTCTGTTATAATAAAACTTATTATTATAATAACATATACCCCAAACGTAGGTTATCAAACCCCTACTATACTAACGAACATTTCAAACACAAGTTACTATAACCTCCTCTATTATAATAACTCACCATTTATAATAACCAACCATCGCCCATGTGCTTAAAATGTAGTTTATTTGTCAAAAAAAAGGAAAACAAGATAAAACTTTGTTTTTATGGGAACATCCTCATCAGCCCTAAATTAGAAAATCCATAGCCGCATCGACAATAAGACATAGGTTATCAAACCACAATTTAGAAGTTGAAACAAGACTAAGATATAATTTTCTTTTAAAATTTCTACAAGTATGTGAGCTAGCTTACACGCATTGGGATGTCACAAAAACCAGTAAAAAGCTAATTCCTAGATAGATGGTCACCATAGATTCAACCCCTTGGTTTACCGAGAAAAGTAACTATTACAGCCGCTTCTACATAAGCTACGCACATTGCATTCAAATTACCTCAACTAACAAGCAAGCTTTCTCGCTTAACCCCCTAGATGAAGGAACAACACAGGTTTCCAATAACAGATGCTAAACAAGAAATTAGCACACACTCTGACTCAAATCATTAAGCTAATTCGACACAAACAAAGCAAAAATGAATACACAACTCTGTTGTCAGTGTTCCAGTCATCAACAAAAACACATAAAATCCACAAATCAAGACAAAAATTCCGATCGAAGAGCAAGAAACACCACAGAAATAAAACCGAAAACCTAGGTTAGCAAATAGCAGTACAGAATCCGTTGATTCAGGTAAGGATTGAAACGCAAGAACAGCGAAAAAAGAGGAAAAATTCGAGAAAATCAGGAATTAGGGCATACATGGAAAAACTCGAGCTGGTCTTCGAGATTCTCGAGCGCAGTCCGAATGGAGTTCAGACTTCTGGCCTCGTGAATGGCGGAATCGTCGATCTGGGAGACGCCGGTAGGGTTTTGACCGGGCCGGCGGCGAGCGGGGGAGGATTTGGAATCCTTGGGGTTTGATTTGGTGAAGGTGAGGAAGTGATCTCGGGAAATTGAGTGAATGGCTTCGCTGAGCTTGTCGTGTAGGTCCCAAATCTTCTCGAGGATAGCCTCGATTTCTTCGATCTCCATATCCCATTTCATGGAGGATGGGAACAAACACAGAGAAAAAAGAGAGGGAAGAAGATGATGAATTTGGGGTAGGTATCTCAAACTTTTCAATTTTTTTTTTAAAAAAATTATTTTGTTTTTCAAAATAGTATGTTTGAGAAGCTTCTTTCATTGAGAAGTTATCTGAAGCGGTTAGAAATTGAGATTTTGTAATAACTTGTTTGGGTCTAAATTTTTAGAGTATTTATCATCTATATCATATTTTTAGCTTTTTATTATATTTGTCGCACATTTTTTAAAATAATTCATTCATAATATATTTTATTCAAAATTTCTATTCTAACATCATTAGGCTTTCATCAATTCAATCGATTTTGAGTGATTGAACCATGCAAATTGATAGACTTCATTCGTTTTTTTGCTTCAAATGAATAAATTTGGAAATTGTACTATACATGGAATTATTTTGTTTTTTTTAATATACATACAAAATCACCAAATTTTTATGCTGGAGTTGTACCAATTTTGTAGAGGAGTTAAAAAGATAATATCTTGTTTGAATGTAAATTTGAAATAAGGAATTGATTTGAGTAATTAGAAATGAATAATTAAAAATGAGTGTTTAAAAATTAAAAGTTATTTTGAGTAGTTAGAAGGGATGTGTTATTTTAACAATAACTCGATTAGATATAGTTTTTTGAGGAATAGTTAGTAAATATTTCATAAAATTCAACAAATAAATACTCATAAAATATTTCCTTATAATATGAAATTTTGCATCATGTATTTTTATTTAGTGTTGATCATAACAATATCTCAACGGCATGTATCGAAAGAGTCAATGACGTAAACGGTTTGATTGTTTGTAGAAAAAAAGTGTCAAAATCAAAGCTGCAAATATATCAAACAGTTTTTTGGAAAATACATGGTAATTAAGTTATCACCCTTTTTTACAAAGTTTGTTCTTGGATTACGATTATTACCTAAAGAGTACAGACATCTATAATCAGAGTAAAAAGGCACCAACAAGCCTTTTACTCTTTATTTCTTCACCATTCTCCAATCTCTCACATATAAAAATATACTTCACAAACACACACAAAGAGAAATACCCTAAACATCATTGAACCCTAATTTTCATGTTCTAATCCAATGGAATGGAAGAGAAACCTTATCATACTTTATCCCTCAATTAAATTTCACCTTCCATTTGACCTCCTGGCATTCCCATTGATCTCACAGGCATTTGAGTTCCATTTTCGCCACCGCCTCTATCCTCACCCGAGATCTCCTCTAACGACCGCCCTTTCGTCTCCGTCACCAGGAAGGTAAACACAAACCCTAACATGTTAGTAAAGGCCAAGAAAATCATCGCCTTTTGAATCTTGCTAGGGTTACCATCCAACGTATAGTTTTGCACCCCGAAAGCTCCAACGATCGCACCAGCCTTCCCTGACGCAGCACTCAACGCATGGCATGTTGACCGAACCCTAGTTGGGAAGAGCTCGGCCGGAAGGACAAATGTGGTGCTATTCGGCCCGAAATTCGCAAAAAAGAACGTCAAACCATATAGAATCGCAAATTCCGCAGGGTGATGCTTCATATAGTTGTACCGAATGCCAAGGACCGCCATGAAGATAGACATCATGAAGAATCCCATCAATTGGATTTTAAACCTTCCGAGCTTCTCAATGAGAAAGACGGTGAACCAGTAACCGGGAAAAGTACCAAGCAAGGCGACAAGAAACATCGCCTTGGAAGTTTCGTAAACTTCTTCCAAAGCATTAACATCTTCAGCCTGTTTGGTCAAGTTCATGGCTGGGAAAATGTCCTTTTGAGTAAGGTTATTGCTATAAAAGGCAATGTCCAACAAGAACCAAGTAGTTGTAGTGCCAATTAAATGTAAACCATGGCGATTGAAGAACTCTTTAGAGAGCAAGCCATATTCATTGGCTGTTTTGAAATCCTTAAGCTTGTCTTGTTCAGCTTGGATTTGAATTTCCAAGACCTTGCCCATGTCTGCGGCGGCTTGCTTCGCGTTACCTTCGATTAGGGCGGTGTATCGACCGGTTTCGGGCATTTTCATACGCCAATAGTAGGTTAAAATGGCTGGTAAAGCACCAAGCATGAGCACAATTCGCCATAGGAAATCTCCTTGAGGTTGTGTGGAAAATACTTTGTCTCCTTTGTAGGATGGAGCATCGTGAATGGAGAGGAAGATTTTTGCTAGAATCATTGTTACTAACCCTGCAAATATTAGCCCCACACCCTACATGCATATAATAGTAATATTTAGCTGATTCGAACTAGCTTACACACATTTAACTATTCTCAAGTGATATACTACTTGATCCTATCACATTTATATATCAAAAGTAGGAAACTAATTTCTAAGTAAGTTTAATTACCATGAATTAATTAAGATTTTTTTTTAGTACTAGTCACTTTATGATGATTTAAATCGACTTCTAAACCTCTTTTTTATTTAGAGAATACACTCTATTGAAAAGGTGTTAGTTAAGTATGAAAGGTTATGTATATATACGATCCTATAAGACCTAAGAATTAATTTCCTACGGATTTTCACGGGTTTCCTCGACGTTCAAATGTTGAAAAGTCACGTTGTATGTACCATGAGGTGCGCACAAGCTCACCCAAATAGTCATGAATATATTATAAATACGTTTTAATACTGTATCATTAATATCAATATTATACATTATAAACATTCATTAATATCAATATCATAAAAAAAGTATGTCACAATACTCACTAATACTTAACTGTTTAATTAAGTTAAAAAAAAGTTAACATATTTATAATTATTTTTTAAATTTGACTAATCCTAATTTTTCATTTTGTATCTAATAAATCATGTCCTCACATTTATATTCTAAAATTAATTAGTTAAATACTCTTTATTTTGTGATAAATTGTAGATAAATTTAAAAAGAAAAAAACAAAATAAGATTTTGAGATTATTTAAGTGTATGTAAATTAGTACCTGCATGGCAAAAACAGCTGCAATAAATGCCCCTCGAGTTTTTTTATTAGCATATTCAGACATAATTGTCGCTGAAAGTGGATAATCACCGCCAATTCCAAATCCAAGCCAAAATCTAAAGAAACAAAGTGTACCAATCACTGATTTTGACGTTGCCCCAAAAGAAAGCCCTGAGCAAATGGCACAAAACGCCATGAGAACTAGGGTTACACCATAAACTTTCTTCCTCCCAAGCTTGTCCCCCAACCACCCGAAAAATAGCTGCCCGGTTAGGGTTCCCACGAGCGCCACGCCAATCACCGAGTTGTTGATTGCGTTCGGAAGCTTTCCCGGCTTCGAACTCTCTGGATCGAAGTAATATAGTCGACCGAGGAGCTTGGACACGGCCGAGATGCAGAAGAGATCGTAGGCGTCTGTGAAAAACCCCATCCCGGCAATGACTATGGCGGTTATGTGGTACCATTGGGTTCGAGCATTGTCGAGGGCGTCGAGCACGGCGAGAGCCATGATTGGAGTTTTTGTGTTGTGTGTGTGTGTGTTTGGTTGATGGGGTTGTGAGGTTTTGTATACACATTTTTATAGTGATTTTTAAAGTATTGAAAGGAGTGTGAAGAAAATGATGAGAAAAATGTGGCGTTTAATCCTAGGTTGTGAAGAACAAGGAGAATTAGATAATCAACAAAGAGGATATTGAGCATATTCTTCATTTTTATATGCATAATTTTGGTCAAATTAAAATTGACCTAAGAGAGCGATGCACAAAAAAAAACATTGTTCATTATTCTCTTATTGGGAAGTTTTTCTTTTTTAATATTTATTTTATGATTTTTTTTTTTTTGGATTTTCCAAGGCCGAAATCTAGAGAGAGTTAGCTGTGTTAAACAATACAATTTTCAAAATAATAATAATAATAAACAATATAAGAAAAAACATGATGCACTAAGTAGAAGAATTTAAAATGTTACGAGAGAAATGAATATCGACAAAAATAAAAGAACGAGAAGATTAACACACACATTTATGTATTTGATTAACGGTATGTGAGCTACGCAATGTATAGAGAAAAAACCGTTGAATTAAGAAAAGTATCAAGTATAAAATATGAGTTAAAGAGAAACATAAAATTTTGAAAAGTAATTTGTATATTGCATCATACTTTAACTCTCTAAAGCCAATGAAAATATAACTTTAATGATATAATATATAGAAAGTTCAAATTCTCTCCTTTTCTAGTATTTTAAATTTTTTTAAAAAAATCTTAAAAGGATATAGACCAAACAATAAAACTTAAAATAAATTTTTTTTACAATATAATAAAAAGAAAACTTTTGTTTTCTTACAAAAATTGGCATTTGTTTTAAATATTATTATTATGATGTTGGTTTTTGAAGTGTGTTTTTGGGCTAGGATTGCTACATGGTGTACGATCAAACTTATGCTCCCCAACTAAGTTGTCAATATATAACATTATTATTATTTTTTATTATTTAAAAAAAAAACCAAGTTGCCACAGCAACCTTTTAATTTTAATATTGAAAATTATTGCCCTTTTCATAAGGAAAGAGCCAAATTAGTTATTTAATCAAGAGTCAATTAGAACGCAAACGATGATTATGTATGTAACTAAATGTTATTTATTTAATTCGGAGAGGAAGGATCTTCTTAATCTCCTTACCTTAATGCAAAGGAGATTTAAGTTGATCCAATATATGGACACTTATGATCTTTGTTTTTATTCGTCATTAATCCTATCAAACATCTATCAAAACGGTCGTTGACATGATGATTTTCTTGTTTAGTGATATTATAGTTCTGTACCCATGATCACATATTCAATCCTAAAAATTGATATTTGACTCTCATTTATTTGAGAGTGGTAGTACCTCTTTGTAGGGTTTGTCATCCTACCATTATTTAACGATGTCACTCGAAATATTATGATTAGTAAGTATATAAAGTGCTGGTAACTCATAAATGTGTACACATGATCAAGAAGTTATAATCTCGAAATAACTACCTTGGATGGTTGTTGAATTAAAAACTTATAATTGCTCTAGTGAAAAAAATTTGAATCTCTTAAACTAAGAAACTAACTTCCTAGCTTATAAGATGTATTTGTTTCCAAAAATAAGACATATATTTATATATATAAAGATGTTTACAAAGTCAGTACACAATTGCCAAAAAGTTGATCATGTACTTGCAAATTAAAACAAAAACATCTCTTAATCTGTTACATGAAATTAACTCTAAAAAATAAAATGTAAATATATATTTTTTTACTTTTTTTGTTGTATTACCAAAACAGAAGTTCTTGTATTGTTATCCAGTGATGCAATCAAATCCCCAAGAATTCCAAGCTCTTGAAACTCATTCCATTCACTTAAACCAGAAGTTTGAGGTGATATTGATTCCAATCCTTTTCTTCTTCCAACAATCATCAAATCAAATTCATTCACCATTTCTCTAACTCTCAATGCTGTTTGAGGTCCTTCTTCACTCACTTCCTCTAAATACTTCACTTTCCCATTTCCCAAACATGCCCTTTTGAAATCCTTAATCACTTCACAATCAAGCATCTTCTCCCATTTGTTCGACCCGTTGTCGTCCTCTACCGACCCGAGTTTCATCACTGTTAGATCGACTCTAGAGTCGTTTGCCATGCGTTTCGCAAATGAAATCGCCTCTCGGTCGTCACTCCCTCCCATGAATATCACACAGACAGAGTATTTGCATTTTGCTCTGTCTACTGATGTCATTGAAGCTAAGCTCCCTAAATGGCCTTTGTCAGCTAAGATAGCAACTGAACAAGGAGCTTTTTCGATTATCCTACAATTTAATGTTCTTATTGTGTTGTCTTCTTGGTCTATAAGTCCATCATTTGTCCATGTTCTATGAAAAGGTAATATTATTAAGGCTGTGAGTTTGTCCATTGCCAATTTGCAAATGTCAGTTTTCATGAATTTGTTGGGTGAAACTGTTGTGAAGCATTCAGTATACACTGAGCCTGAATTTTCCTTCTCAAAATGGTCAAAAGAAAGGATGACATTTTCTGAATAGGGCTTCTCTCCAATTGCCATGCCTTCCGTTCTATGCGAAATGAACATTGGTGCTGTTCGCCCCACAAGCTCGATGAGATGGAGTGCGTAAACCGCCATTGGGTTTGTCGGGGTTGGACATGAGATGTTGAGGAGATGAATGAAGCCGTAGATGTTCTCGCTTTTGTGAATGCAAGCGAGGACTCGGAACTCGGAGTTGGGGATCAAATTCATCATGTTTCGGTTCTGATTGCTTGCTTGTTTTCTTGACTGTTCATTCAGCCAGTTCACTCCAATTGGCACAAAGGTTGATATTATCAACAAGAAAAATGCAAACCATGCCATAGTCCCTGAGCTGATAATCTGCAAAATGCATGTTGAAACTTGAAGTTAGTCCTTGATGTACTTTTCGTGTTTATAACGTTTCTAACAAGTCTCTGAACTTCTAGTCTTCGGTACGTTTATTATGTTAGTTGAACTATGCTCACTTTGTCTTATCTATCACGTTTTTATAACATAATAATGTAGCATGTTAGAATGTATTTGTTAAAGACAACGACTAAGCATCTTTATATTGGTATAATATTGTCTACTCTGCTCATAAGCCCTTCATGGCTTTATTTTTGGTTTCTCCCAAAATGTCTCATACCAATGGAAATGATTGTCCTCATTTTTATACACATGATCTTCTCTTTATCTAATAATGTAGCGTGTTAAAACGCATTTATTAGAGAACAATCCAACTGATCTCCACATTGGTACGTCCACTCAAGACATAAGTCTTGATGGCTTTACTTCTAGCTTTACCTAGAATGTCTCATACCAATGTACATGGTTGTCTTCACTTATATATACATGATCTTTTCCTTATCTACTTGCTATGAAACTTTGGTCGAATTCTCAATAGTACTGAATCCATCCATAAGTTCAAAGACCAAAATGAAACAAAACTCAACGCTTTAAACCAAAAGAAGATTGAATAATAAAATTTGAAAGAGAGGGAAGAGAGAAAAGTACATTGTATTCAGTGAAGATTGAGCAGATGGCCAGTTCAACAACACCTTTGCTGCTAAAAATGAGGGAAAGCACCAAGGAATCTTTGAACCTCAACTGGCAATACAATGAACCAAGAAGTGCACACAAGAATTGGGCAGCATAAGTTACAAAAGCAAGAATTATGTTAACTTTTGTAAACTCAGCCTCAAGTGCATTGAAAAGCATGGACACATCCACCTTTGAAGCACAAGTAACCACAAAAACAGGCATGAAAAACTCTGAAACAAAGCTTTCAAGCTTCTCAACAAGAGAAAACTCCACCGGCCCTCCATCAGGAATCAACAATCCCAACAAATAAGGTCCAATAATTGCTGGTAGTCCCATACAAGTAGAAGAAACAGCAGACAGCATAACGACAAGAAAAACCGCTTGCGTATTGCCACGGCTCATCGGCTTTCCGTCCAGTGTTTGTTTCACAATCCAAAACACTGCAGGCCTAAACAAAAATGATGTCAAGAAAACTTGAACACACAATGCTCCAATTACATAGTACCCTAATGGAGAACTCTTTTTGTGTATCCTTAGTTGGTTTGATATTGCCAAAGCACATTGGCTGAACAGGTCTGCAACTAATGCAGAGGACAGCCCCAACCGACCAAGCTCCGTGCTCACGATCTTCAGCTCGTTTAGAAGCGAAGCAACGACTGGGAATGAGATCATACTTTGCAATGACACCATTAATGGCAGCCTTCTTTTCTCCATGGCAGTGAGGTCTTCGAGGAGAAACGTACTCGCGAAAATGCCAAAAATTATAGGTACAACAACTGATGGCATTCCAATCAACCATGCTTTTTTGCCTGTTTTCAATGTCACTCTCACATCCATTTTCACTGCTGTTATGAACAAAAAGAGCGTGTAGCCGAAATACGACAACAATCCTAGGATTTCTTCACTGTTGATCCTAAAAAGATCGTTTTTTGATTTGTCAAACTCTCCCCAGGAACAACCAAATATCAGACCAGTCTGTTTCAATTCCAAATATATCAAAACATTAGCACAAAAACCAGCTACATGTGACAAAAACATGTTATCTTTTCTTTCAAAAGATGCACTATATTGTCATAGATATTTCATAAGCATTTCAAAACTACCATCAAAGTAATAACTCTGTTAAAATGTTTTGACGAAAAAGTCCCTATAATGGCTACTACTCAATCTAACTACTCAAAATAACTCCTCAAAATAATGCCTCAAACTAACTCCCTCATCCAAAATCTCATCCAAACACCTTCTTAATAGATTTCTATTTCAATGGAAATTTTGAAATATTTATGAAAGGTCAAAAGTGGATTTTGTAGACTTACAATAATTTGAGAGGAAATTTTGGAGGCCCCAAGGCGCTTGAAAAGAAGCTGAAGAAATGTCATGATCAAACAAAACATAACCAATTGTAACTCCAAGAGAGGCAAGGAACTGTTGAGCCACCATCCATGGCTTTGAAACTTAGCCCACAATCCATCCGAGTTTACGAAAGCCGGAATTGTTAAACAGCTTTGAATCGTCGCATTCGAGGTCGAATTTGACGTCGAGATATAGTAATTCGACTGCATTCTTCTTCTCGACAACGGCGGCAATCAAACACAAGCACGCGAAGATATTGATAGGAACCAAGACCAATGGAAATGACAAAAAGCTTTTGTCTTTTCAATTGGGTTTGGCTAAACAAGTTTTTGTTTTCAGCTGATGTATATATGACAAAACAAAGACATGACAGACAAGTGTGTCGTGTTGTGTGTTGGGTTTTCTATTTTCTTGTTTGGAAATTTGTTGTTTATGGTCAAAAGAAAACATATGAGTAAGGTAGATATAAATAGTTAATATCCATATTTAGAATCTTCACAGATCCATTGGTAAACACAATAATAAACAAATGATTAGTGTTTTTCTGTTCAATAAAATCCACTTTTTTTTTTTTGGAATTCTCTTTTACTTATCTTTTATTGCCTAATACTTATTACTTTAGAATTAGAGTTGAATTCATGGTAGACATTATTTTTTTTCCCTTGAGTTGTTTGTAATAATATGAAATTGAAATAGATAGAAATTTTTACCTTAATCCTTTTAATTATAATAATTCTTTTTAAAATATTTTATCTATAACAAATTTTGGGCATTTTTTCTTATTCCAAAATAGTCCATCTTGCAAATGTTTTTAATCGGTCAAATTAATTACTTTTTATTTGTTGAATTGAATGAAGACCACCAAGTTACTTGATTTTAAATATGAACATTTTAATCATTTTTAAGGAAATCAACCAATATTTTTTAGTTATAAATGATTTTTTTCCTTTCAAAATCATACTATTCATACAATTTCCTTCGTTTTTTTTTTCTTTATTATACATGAAAAATTTCCTATCATAATCATTATTGATGAATTTTTCGCTTGAGGATGAAAGTTCAAATTTCTCAAAACTCATAATTTGTTTCATAGAAAAATACAACTATGGTAATTGCTGATTTATTTTCAAAGTAAAGGGTAAGTGTATATGTATTTTTTAATATATACATATATATATATATATAAGCAAATTCGAAATTTTGCCTTAGAGGTATTCTTTAAAATATGACTATTTTTGCAAATTTCCCTTCTGTTTAAGGATCAAGAACAAATAAAAAGAAGTTTTAAGCTTTTGCTTCCAAAGTTGGTGTCTTTGTAATTATGCTTTCGATTAGATTTAAAAGTTTGTGTTTGAGAATTAAGGTTCACAACCATAATGTCACAAGCGGGTCTCAAATCTACGATCTCAAAAAGAGCATACCTTACTTTAACCAATTGTGCCACCCCTCAAGAATAATCGAAGATTTATTGTAATGCACATATGAAAATAATGATCATAACTTGAGAAAAAGAATGATAAATATATAACACAACAAACTTTCTACAAATGAAGTAAAAAATAAAGGCAATAGCCATTTGAAACACCACACCCTTTTCCTTTCATCTCATACACATAAATTGAATTATTAAATGTAAAATATTTGAATATTTTTCCTCTGTTTTTGCTTTGAAAAGTTGCATCAATGGATTATATATGTGAGCAGTAAAGCTAGCAGCATTAGAATGTAAGCTATGCCTTGGTCTATTGTGGTGCCTGCAAACATATGAAATGGCAAATGTTATTTAACATTTCATTATCCAATAATACTAAAGTATTATTATTTTTGTAAGGAAATGTCTAAAAATTGGTGGCTTGGGAGAGAAACAAGAGTAGATTTTGTTGCTATTCAAACAGAGAAGTAACTTTCCAAAAAAACCCATTTTCAACTTGGGAGTTTCAATTCCAAAACCCAATTGGTTTTGGAAT
This sequence comes from Sicyos edulis, assembly GCA_036507275.1. NCBI lineage: Eukaryota > Viridiplantae > Streptophyta > Magnoliopsida > Cucurbitales > Cucurbitaceae > Sicyos > Sicyos edulis. The sequence goes on along the minus strand of CM071858.1, from coordinate 559,828 downwards.
CAATTCTTCTCTTCAAATACCAAAACCCACTTTCAATTTAAGAAGATTAAGTTGCATTGATGGTGCATGGAAGTTAGAACCTGGTATTTGAAGTGATTCCTATCCTTTCCCAAAAAAAAAAAAAAAAACAAAAATGGGCAACATGAGCAATTCAAACTATCTAACCCAAATCGCAAGAATTGAAAAGGGTTATAATTTTTTTTTATTTAATTGGATAAAAAGAAAAGATGTGTAACGGGTTGTTTTGGTTTTTGGATTAACCAATTTTTGGCTTGATTCATTCCAACCCAACTCGAAATAAAAATAACATTATACAAGATTAATTAATAAGAAAAATTCTTCCTCAAGATAGCCAGCCTAAATTTAAGTTTGGTATCATGAAATTTTACCTTATTTTTATTTACTTATTTAAGGGGTATGACTTAAGCTAATTTTATAGATTTGCAGTCATTTTCCAAGCAAGTTTCTCAAGAAACAAACAGAAAAAAAAAAAAAAAAAAAAAAAAAAAAAAAAAACAGAACTAACCATCACTAGTGGGAGCTGGAGCTGGAGAGGATGAAAGTTGAGCTGCAGATAAAGGCAAAGTTACAACATAAAAGACAGCAAAAATCACAACATAAATTCCAAAACATGCCCTCCAAACAGCCATCTCTGTCTCTAAACAGAACCCAAACAGAAGAAAATTGAAGAACTTGAATGTGGATTGAACATGGAAGGATTTAATTGGGTTTAATACTATTTGTATTTGGGTTTGAACAGAAAGTTTTGGGAATCCAAGCAAACCCATGTGATTTCATCATTCTCTTTTCAAAAGATTCTTTCTTTTTTTTCTTTTTTTTATGCCTTTTGCTTTGCTGGATCTTCATTAACTTTACCAAAAGACAGACTGTGTAAGCTGGTTCTTGGCTTGTTTCTTACTCTCTGCTTGAACCCCCACCCCTTTGCCACTATATTCCCTATTTTTGGCTCTTTTTTTCTGTCAAATCCCTTTACAGCAATCTTTGGGGCTGTGTATGATTGTATTGCATTTAAACATGATATCCATCATTTCTTCCATTTGTCTGCTATATGTAACTTGGAACTCTAGGAGTGTGTTTGGGAGAACGGTTGGGTTATTATAAACAACGAATTATTAGAATAGAGGAAGTTATAATAACATGTGTACTGTTGTAACAAGGGTTATGATAACCTTTATTTAAGATAGATTTCATTGTAACAAGTATTATGGTCCTTAAGGAGTGGCGAGTAGATGAAAATTTGAGCTTTGAAGGTATGCTCTTTTCAAAGTCCTGAGTTCCAGACTCATCTGTGACATTATTCTTTCGTTGTTGTTGTTTTTGTTTCTTAAGTAGATGTCCACCATATCTAACTCTAAGCTTAATTGTAAAGCTAGAATTAAGCATCCCCTCATAAATTAAGCAGTTTTACCTTTTTTTTTTGTAGGGAAGGGTCCTACATTAGTCAGTTGATCCTTTCTTGATCTTGTAGAATAAATTGTTGTTGCCAGTTCATTAGAGCTTTAGATTGTGGTTTTTGCCAGTTCATTAGAGCTTTAAAAAGAAACCAATATTTCATATTTACTAAAAAACTGTTTGTTGAGACCATTCTGTCATCACATGGGCATCTTCATCATAACTACCAACCACAATCATTGTTGTTCAACATGTATGTTTTTTTTGGATTCCCAATTAACCTTTTTTTATAATATCTCAAAACCAATTGATAAGAGAAGATTAATTCGTCTATTTATAAATTTCTAAGTCGCCTTCCCACTTTTCGATGTGAGATACTCAATAATCCTTATTCATGCTTTTCATTCTCCCGTTCAAGCATGAAGATTGGTTTTTTTTCCTTCTTAACCTATTTAAAATTAAAAACTTGATAAAAATATCATTTTGGTCTCTACACTTTGAATTTTATTTCATTTAAGTAGATAGACGATCAAAAATTCAATTTTGGTCACTCTATTTTAAAGTTTGTTCTAATTTGATCCCTATTGAATTTTCGTTCATCAAGTTAATATTAATTAAAATTGATTCTATAATCTTAATAATTTCAATATGAGTAATAATAATAAGTAAACATATTTATAAAATTTATTTAAAAAAATAACAAACTTTAAAATTAAAAAAAAAAAAAGTTAACAAAACTTTTTAATGAAGATCAAAATAGTTCAAATATTAAAATAAAATAAATTTTTTTTTTCTGTTACAATAATCGGGGGTTGAGAGATTTGCACCATGTACATTAATACTGGTAAGCTAATGCTATGACTTTCGTTAGCTAAATGTTAGAAATTAAAAAATTTTAAAAAAAACTTTAAAATGTAGAAATTAAAATTATAACTTAGGGTGTGTTTGGGCCTCCGTTATGTAAACGGCCGTGTTGGTTATAATAACTCAACCGATGTTTACCCCACCATTTATTATAAACAGTGATTACCTAAACCTCCGTACCCTTTTATCTAAATCTACGTGTCCGTTTATTTAAACCTTATATATATATATATATATCACTTTTTGTTGCATATTCAATCTCTCAAACACCGTTTATCATAATTCCTGGTATAATAACTTGTCCTTCAAACACCATTTATAATAACTCACCGTTTATTATAACATTCCGTCTATTATAACCAAATCGGTGTTTCAAACACACCTTTGAAGCTAAAATTTAAAAAAAAAAAAAAAAAAAAAAAATTGTATGAAAAAATCAATTTTGTAGTGAGGGGATTGTTTCTCGTTGTATCAGCCACTGTTCGAGCGCGCAAGTGACCTTCCCTACAATTTTTTCACCCAAGAAAACAAAAACCATGATTTCAGAATGAATATCTTCAAACATCATCGCCATTTTCGGCCACAATTTCTCGCAAAAACGCGTTCAATCAACCGAAGAACAGGGTCCGAACAATGCCTCGCCACTCTCTCAGAAGATCTAGAGATGACGGAATTCATGGAATATTTAGATTCCTTGAAGAATTACGAGAAATTGGGCGTGCCCAGAGGCGCAGGGACTGATTCTGATGATGGGTTCGATCTTGGAAGGATGGCAAGGCTGATGCAGCGCCTGGGTAATCCACAATCCAACTTTAAGGTTGGTTCATTATGATTATGATTATGATGACATTTTTGGTTTCTTAGATTATGTTAGTATTGTAATTTGAGCTAACCCATTTCCCATTTTCCCTGCAATTCGACTTGGTTTAATTAGATTTGGAAATGTATGTAAGCTATGTTCTGAACATTCTTCCATTGGATGTAAAATTGGCGTTTTTTTAGTTCACTAATGAGGGTAAGGATTCGAAGAATATAATGTCTTAACCGGTTGAGCTATTTCGGCCTCAGGCTAGCTCGGTGAGTATAGATTAGTACGTGACCGATTATGGGGGCGTTTGGAGCAGGGAGAATGAAAACGATTATGGGGTGAATGAGAATACGAGGGATAGGGAGAATAGGGAAGAGAATGATTATGGGAGAACTGTTACTTGTGCTTGAGGTGCAGAAAATGATTATGGGGGAGCCATTATTTGTAGAGGGTGAACATGATCTAGTTTGGGTTAGGAGAGTTTTTTAGACCAACCCAAACTTTCATGTTAGTCAATTCGCCAACCCGCCCAAACATATGTATTAGAGCAACCCAATCCGAATATTTTTGGGTTGGGTTGAGTTATTGGGTTGCATTTATCTCCTTTACCTATTTAAAGTTCTGCCAATAATCCATAAATATGTAAAATATAAAGAAAAATTACATGTTATTAAACTTGAATCCAAGATGTTTATCTTGTTAGTGTATGCTCTTTACTACTATGCTAAGAACTTATCTTGTTAGCTAAATTTACACACCAATATAGAATATTATTCTTAGTTTGGGTTGAATGAGCTAAAAATTTGCTAGCCGAAAACTGATCCAACTCAAAGAAATTTATAAAATTATAATTCAATCCAACTCCAAAAAAAAGTATAAGCCAACCCAACCCTTACAATTCGGGTTGAGTAGTTTGAGTTGCTCGATTCTTTTTATACCCCTAATTATTTGTGTTTGGGGCATAGAGAATGATTACAGGGAACTAATTAGTGAGTATGAGGAGAATAATAAGTGGTTATTGAGCGGAATGAAAAGTGGCTATAGGGGAATGAGATCAAAATGAATATTGGATTATATGGGGAATGATTGTTTGTCACCCGAACATGGGTAAGAGAATTATTCTCCGTAATCATTTCCGTTCTTGACTCAAACACCCTCTAAAGGTAAAAGATTGAGTTGGTAAGTTATCATAAATTTAATTGTCTTGGTGCCATAGTCTAGGGACATGCCAGTGCCAGTGGTGCCCCCGGATTTAGAGGAGCAAAGCTCCAATTTCCGGTCATCAAAAAATTTAAATAAATTATTAAAATAAATTTAATTTTTTACTCGATCATATTCTTGTATTGGCTCCTAGAGAGTAGAAAGGCTAATGATTGAACAATTACAGGCCATTCATATTGCGGGAACCAAAGGAAAAGGGTCCACTGCTGCCTTCCTGTCTAACATTTTACGAGCAGAGGGATACTCTGTTGGCTGTTATACTAGGTGCAGCATTCTTGCAGTAATGATCAAATTTTCTGGATACTCTTACTTGTGAATGATTTGAGAAGGCGTAACTTTGCGTCTGCGCATTTCTTTATTTGCAGTCCTCATATTGAAACTATAAGGGAACGTATGTCACTCGGACGATCTGGAGAGATGGTCTCCGCGAAGGCACTGAACTCTCTTTTCGAAAGGAACAAAGAGTTTCTTGACCAGTCAGTGGAATTTGAAAATGGACGTATCAGTCACTTTGAGGTATTAATTCAGGCAGTCTGTTGTTGTGATTGGAAAACCTCCAAGAACCCAAATGGCTCATATGCTGCTTCTGATTCTACATTATTTGATTACACAAAATGATGTTCCAAGCTAGATTTCCACTGTAAATTTGTGTCTCATGATCTTTTATTTTGCACCAGATATGTACTGACCTACATGTTTGATATGTCCTTAATTCTTTTGGGCTTGGTTTAATCTAGGAACACATAAATTGATCATGTCAATGACAAACCTTTAGACCTGTTAAAAGTTCATTGGACATTGCTTTATGCGGTCGTGAATGTTTTCTTCGATCTTTTAGACGAGCTGATGAAATTTTCCCAGGTCCTTACTGCTATGGCATTCTCACTCTTTGCTCAAGAAAACGTTGATGTTGCAGTCATTGAGGTTCACTTTCTTTTGTACTACTGTTTTCTTTGCCAAGTACTTTTTATTTCTCTAGCAAGAGCTTTTAAGGCCATTGACTATATCTTATTTTACCTGAAACAGGCCGGACTTGGTGGCGCACGGGATGCAACAAACATAATTTGCAGCTCTAGACTTGCTGCTGCTGTCATAACTTCAATTGGAGAGGAACACATGGCTGCCTTGGGTGGTTCTTTGGAAAGCATTGCAGTGGCTAAGGCTGGAATAATTAAACATGGTTGCCCGGTTAGGTTGTTTTTTTAAATGTAATTTTGATGCTGATTAATTTTGTTCAGCCTTTGATATTCATTATCCATGCATTAGTTAAGTTTTTCCTTGCTAATGAGGTGACGTGATCTCCAATAAGAGAAGGGACTTGATGTCAGCCTAAACTTACATACGATAATGGAGATCATAATAATGTCCTCCAATTACCTTAATGGTTGTTTAATATAATAGTTGTTGAAAGACTAAATTACAGTTTTTGTTACAATGAACTTGGCATAAAAATTAAATCGCAGTCTTATTTTCCAAATTAGCCATCTTGGATTGGTCTAATGGTCAAATAGATCTTGTAAATCAAAAATTGCTTAGAAATTATTAATTCGAACTATGGTGACCACCTACTTAGGAATTAATTTCCTACGAATTACCTGGACAACCAAATGTAGTAGGGTTAGACGGTTGTTCTTTGAGAATAGCCTAGTTCGGACACTTTACAGAAATAAAAAAAAAATCTTGTCATTCAAATTATATTTTCAAAAAAGTCTTGTCATTCAAATTATATTTTCAATATAGGAATTAGGAATTTTATCCAAAAAAATATAGGAATTAGGAAGGTATCAAATTGGTTTGTTTCTGTAAACAACGACAACCTAAAAGCAACCCACTTGAAAAATTCTTAGACTTCCAAAGTTCATTCCCTGGAATTCAACCTCTAGGGGTGTGGTGTGGTAGTTTTTTTTTATAGGAAGCGAAAACATTTTTGTTGATAAGATAGAAAGTATTACAAGATTTTGGACCGGCTTCTGAGTGTGGAGGTTTCTCTTCTCAAAAATGTTGATGTAGATGTAGATGTATGTGATTGTATGTCTATGTCTGTGTGAGAGAGAACCTTATTCTCCAACTCTTATTGTGATACTATTGTCCTTTTCATTTTATCTGATTTCTTTCTGAAATCTATTCCTAAAGTGCTCCTTACATTTGATATCAGACCATTCTGGGCGGTCCTTTCGTTCCAAGTATCGAGTGCATTCTTCGCGATAAAGCACAGTCCATGTCTTCGTCTGTAATATCAGCCTCAGATCCTGGAAATAGAAGTACCATAAAAGGTGTAAGCCTGCTCAATGGAAGACTTTGCCAATGCTGTGACGTAGTAATTCAAATTGACAATGAAGTATAGCTCATGCATTCTATTAAAAAAATATAAATTTTACTCCTTGAACTTCTAGCAAAGAGTTCCTTGATCTCATTGTCAATGCAGTTCATCGACCTAGTGGATGTCAACCTCCGCATGCTTGGGCGCCATCAACTTCAGAATGCAGCAACCGCAACTTGTGTTACTCTTGTGCTACGTAATTTAGGTATGATATCATTTTGTATATTTGATTTGATATCCATACCGGTACGTTCATTCAGAGAAAAAATATATGATGTGTCGCGACTGAAGATAACAGCTGGTGTGTGCTGTTGCATCTACACTTCTTAAATTTTCTGAATAGTTTGTGCTTTTTACATGTAAAAGCTCTTAGGATACTTTACTCTGACATTGACGGTTCTACTAAAGTGAAAGATACTTAGACTTGCTTGCTTTTAGATGATATATGATGCAAGTTAAAGTGTGGTTTACTTCACTGAATACTTTTTTTTTTATTAACTTTCTATTCTGACAAATAATTCAGGTTGGAGAATTTCAGATGCATCTATTAGGAGTGGATTAGAGCAAACATCCATGGTCGGAAGAAGTCATTTCTTATCAACTAAGGAAGCTGGGATTCTTGGACTACCAGGAGAAACAATATTGCTGGATGGAGGTGCATTCATATTTCTGTTTATTTATCTCATGTTTGGTTTGGTGTGTTGGGACATAAGCATTGCTTGCTTGTGCTCGAGCCACATCTCCTCTACCAATCATACTTGAAGTTTCTTTTCTTTTAATATTCGTGAGTGTCTGGGCTATCTTATGTGCACTTCAATTATTCTCACAGGAGATACTGGCTGATCCTACAATATTTGAATATCTAGAAAATTCATAAGAAATAATTTTCTTGGTAGGTGACCACCATTGATTGAACCCACCACTTCTTGGATCTCCAAAAACCCTCGTTGACCCCTTGGCCAATTGAAACTTTTGATAATTTTCTGTTCAGTAGGTGGGTAATCTTGTAGCTGCCATTGGTAAATGTTTCAGTACATGGTTGCTGATTGCTTGAATATTTGCATAATGTTCTAGATCTTCTCAGTCTAGCAGCTAAAATTTCAACCTGTGTGATCTGATATATGGTGAAGTTTGGTTGTTCTGTTGTTTACATTCCTTTAGATGGCCTTTCTGATTGTTTGTTGAATGTTTTCTCAGCTCACACCAAAGACTCTGCTAAAGCACTAGTGGACACCATTCAGATGACTTATCCGGATGCACGATTAGCTCTCGTGGTTGCAATGGCTAATGATAAGGATCACATTGGTTTTGCTAAAGAATTTCTTACAGGTATAGCCTTCCCTTCAAGGATTTTGATCCCATATTTTCTTTGTTGCAAAAGTTTCTTCTTTCTACTCGCTGAGTTTGATGCTGAAGATGAAGAATACTGCTTGATTGTAAAGTCTTTAGGATAATCATGAAAGTTTTTGGATTATATAGGCCTCATCTGAAAGCCATGTTACTTTTGGATCATATGAGAATGTGAAGAGATAACCATCCTCGGTTGACCTAGCCCTTAAAAGAGGGCATTTGAGAACCTTGTGATTAAAGAGGGCATTTGAGAACCTAGAGATTAAAGAGGGCAGTTGAGATCCAAAAGGTTATCGATTTAACTCATGATGATCGCCAAATTAGGAAATAATTTCTTACGGGTTTCCTTAACCGGATTCTTCCCACTAACTAATAATCTTGAATCCCGCTACGTTATACTTTAATTACAAACAAGAATAAGGATGGCGGCTGGCATTTGGAAATCAAAGGATTTGTGCCGGAGTGGGTGGGCTTTCCTATGGTAGTCCCGTTGGGGCCCGAACGATTCAGTGGAAAATTCTTCGTTTGATTCGATGTCGAGTTTGCTCTTTTCTCTTAGCTCGGGCTCACAAAAATGTTATTATTGTTTTCTGTTGGACATCCATGATTGTCTGGGACAGCTTGCGTGCACCTCGACTATTGTCACAGGATATACCGCCTAACCCCTAACCCTACAACAATTGGATGTCTAGGAAATCCATATTCCATAGAAAATTAATTCCTAGATAAGTAGTTACCATGGATTGAACTCATCTTCTCCTAGTTCTTAATATGATCCACTAGTTAGTCCTTAATTAGGTGGTTAGGGTAGTTAGTTAGTTAGTCTTCTTTGAAGGCTACATAAGGGTAACCTACCCTATTATGAACACAACATACTGATATGATCCAGGATCTAGATTATATCAAAAGATAAAAGAATAAAGATAAACCAAGTTTTGATAGGAACTTGGAACCTCCCTTCTCAAGAGAATCTCTTGAGCCCTTACAATAAATCACTCAATAACTCATTTAACAATTGAATGCCTAAACTCTAACCTAACCCACTCTATTTATAACAAAATACTAACTTATTCTCCAAGTAATGGCTAAATAGAGCCCTAGGCCCAATCGAGCCCTAGGCCCAACCTTATCAATACCCGCCTTTAAAGCACCTTGTCCTCAAGGTGGGCATAAACAAAAATATATTTTTTTTTTTTTTTTTTTTTTTTTTTTTTTTTTTTTTTTTTTTCCGGCGGCAGCAGCGGCGAGTCGGTGGTGGAGGCAGCAGTGACAGAGGTGGTGGTGATGACAGTAGCGGCAACACCGGTGGTGGTGGCGGCGGCGCGATGTCGGAGGTGGTGACGGTGGAGATGGCGGCGCGATGTTAGAAGTGGTGGCGGCGATGGTGGTGGCGGAGGTGGTGACGGCGGCAGCAGCGCCCGCAGGTGGGGTTGGTGATGGTGGCGGAGGTAGGGGCAACGGCGGCAAAGAATGACGGTGGGAAGGCGGAGGCGCAACGAGGAGGCGGTGGTGGCGGGTCAAAACCCTAGCCGCCATTATTTTTTCCAACCTAATTTCCTCCCTAAAACATCGCTTTTAGGTCATTGAAACTCTCCTTTAGGTCTTCTCTAATTTCTTTTTTTAGAGAAGCTACCTCTTCTCTGAGGTCTTTTTTCAAGTCCACCATCAAACTTTGCAACTTTTCTTGAATGAAACGAAGAACCTCTTGATCCATCTCTACAACCAAGAATCGAACGGCTCTGATACCAATTGATATGATCCAGGATCTAGATTATATCAAAAGATAAAAGAATAAAGATAAATCAAGTTTTGATAGGAACTTGGAACCTCCCTTCTCAAGAGAATCTCTTGAGCCCTTACAATAAATCACTCAATAACTCATTTAACAATTGAATGCCTAAACTCTAACCTAACCCACTCTATTTATAACAAAATACTAACTTATTCTCCAAGTAATGGCTAAATAGAGCCCTAGGCCCAATCGAGCCCTAGGCCCAATCGAGCCCTAGGCCCAATCGAGCCCTAGGCCCAACCTTATCACATACATCTTTGAAGAATTGACTCAATTGAATAAGAGGAGAGACCTTGTGCTAGAACTAGAATTTATCAGTTCTCCAAGGTCCTCTTTACCACAAGGCCACTTCGTGAGTGTTTGCCTCCACTTCAAAGATGTATGTTGTGTTCTCCAAGGTCCTCTTTACCACAAGGCCACTTCATGAGTGTTTGCCTCCACTTCAAAGATGTATGTTGTGTTCTCCAAGGTCCTCTTTACCACAAGGCCACTTCATCAGTGTTTGCCTCCACCAATTTTGTAGGTCTGGCAGAATGTTACGATGTCATGTGTGAATAGTCGAGATGTACATAAGCTGACTCATAAATTCATTGATATATATATAAAAAAAAATGTCATGAGATGTAGCTATGAAATGTAATGTTGACAGTCAGAAATTAACTGAATTTCAGGTGGAAAATTGGAGTCCATTGTCTTAACTGAAGCCAATATTGGTGGAGGCAAATCAAGGACAACTTCAGCTGCTCTTCTAAGAGACTGCTGGATCCAAGCATCCAAAGAACTGGGGATCCCCATTTCTCAAGAAACTAAAGATTCATTGGTTTCCTCCCCAAGCAAACTCGAAAAATCGCCGATATTAACTTCCGAATCCTCGTTATTCCATGCCATAAAAACCGCTTCTGATATTCTCAAGCAGAGATTAGAAGGGCGACGAGGCCTTGTCGTAGTAACTGGATCACTACATGCTGTTTCAATGGTGCTATCATCTCTTCATTCTTGAAGTCTTTACTCATGAAAACACTTCCTTTGGATGTACTTTAAGCAAAGTTTCCTGTTCTAAAGATTGTACTACTGTCATGAGCAATTCTAAGAATGTTTTGTATGAATTCTTTGAGATGTAAAATTAATATGGCAGAGATTAACATTAAAACTTGGCTCCATTTTTCTTTTTCTTGCCAAAATTCATGATTGTGGAAAAGTGGTTTTATGGTAGCCATACCTAAATATTATAAATTCAGGTAGTTTATTCGGTGACAATAGTCGAAGTTGAGTACTTTTATAGTAAAAACTAAAAACCACTAGAAACTCAAGCTTTCAAAAACATGGGTGAATCTAGACCATAAACATTGGGGACCAATAATGAAGACTTTGTTTATAAAAGAACATTTATATTTTTTAGGGGCTATATATGACAAAAATATATATATAAATATCATGTAGGTCCATTTATATATATAAAATGCATCATTTCCAAAATTTTGCATGGCCATGATTCCCTTAATCTCTGATTAAGATCCACCGCCTATGCTTCCAAAAGTAATAAGTTGAAATAGGAAAAGAAAATATATGTATGCATACAACTATTGCATTATAAAGGCTAAAATTAACTTTGAAAAAGTTATAAGTTCAATTTAGGATGTCTTAAAAATTATTTTTTTTATAAAATTCAATGTTTGTCTCGTAAAAATAATTGAATTGCACACAAAAATAGAATTATTGCTCGAACAAAAGAGGGACGAAAATGGAATTTTTTATGGAGGTAGGGGCCCAAAAATAATTATAAGAAGACATTCTTTTTGGTGAAAAATAATAACTACTGCATTTTGCCAACTACCCAAAACCTGACGGGTCACTGCTCAATAAATGAACAAAAAGTAAGATCTCAATTCAAAAAAAATTTGTCTTTTACTCTACAAAATCGTACAAAAATTTAAAAAATAATAACAATAAATAAATATAAATCCAACAGGACATTATTGTAATGTGTTAGATTCATGTTTTGTTGGAACAACAAATTTTGAAAAGAACACAACCACTGCTCATCATAATGCATGTCGTGTTCCTTTTCCCAATCTCCATCTAAGAAAATCTTCACTTTTCAAGTTTTTACTTTAACTTTCAAAAACCCCACTTCGTCTTATTGCGTAACTTTTTTTATTTACGAACGTCTCGATTATTTTTTAACAAACCGTTGACACTACAATATTTTTTAATCAGAGAAATAATTTATAGGAAGTTAATTTTTATTTAGCCGTCATTGATTCAATTAATCACTTTTTAGTTTCTAAACATCCTCTCAAGTATTAGATCAATTATCATGATTAATTCGTCGCAATAACCAATTGAGAAGGTGAAAAAAATACATATATTCGAGATTTGTAAAAAGAAAAGTTGATGGCAAGTAGGGGATTTTATTTCAAACAAATTTTATGATAACCAAATATTATATATCTTATGATAATAGTTAAGATTTGTGTAAACTAGTACGAAGAGTCGCAAAGAAATATATATATATATATATATTTATTTAAAAGAGAGAGAGAGAAAGGGCTAGAAAATTCTGCATTTTGTCCACCCTCTACAGTTTTACAAATAAAAGTTATGGTCCTACCAAGCTTTTCATAATATAATTTAACTTTCACTTTAGAGACCAACATTCTTACTTCTTACCCCTTTTCTTAATTTTATGTAGCCCCTTTCATTTTTACCTATTTGCATAAACACATTATCATGGCCTTTTCTTTAGCAAATTTGTGGGCTTTTTTGCATGGGAAACTTTTTAATCTAAAACACCCATAAGAGAAGGTTTTTTTTTTTTTTTTTTTTTTGAAATGATATGAAAAGGGAGAATTTATAAGTGAAAGATGTAGAAGTTTAAATTGTGAATAAATATATAATGAAGGAAGGGTGGGCAGAGGGAGGACTGCAGGTTTCCAATGGTTATAGGACAAGAATAGGAGACAAGTCATTCAAAATGGGACATATATATATATATATATATAAATCTATAATATGCAATCAACAATGTTGGACCAACTCCATGTTCGACACCTGTCCGATTACGACTGCACACACAATTCCCTAGAGAATCACTCTACCAATTCGAGAAAACTAGAAAGTAAACGAGTTATTCAAATAAAAAACATCGATATAATGTTGTTAGCTAATAGCTTTTAAATGTAAGTCTAACATCTATCTATATTATTGTCAATGCTCTGCCAAATTGTGTGATAAATCATCTCTTTTTAAAGACTACAACCGCCTCTTCCATAATTGTTAATTGGAGGGCTTTCTTGTAATTTTGTTTGTATGCTTCTTGCATATGCTAATATATTCGTATCTTTTCCAAAAAAAAAACATCTATCTATATTAATTTTTAGTAGTTATAGACTTAAGTATCGTTAAAATTGTCGTCCTGACGAGTAACCTCTTGAAAACCAACTACAATGTAACTGCCTCTTAATTATTAAAAGTCAGTTTAAAATTTTCTGTAAAATGTGTCAAATCTCGCTACAATATAAGCTGCTTCTTAATCATTAAAGGTAAGTTCAAAATTTTCTGAATAATTTATCAAAATCTCACTACAATATAGCTACCTTTTAATCGTTAAAAGTAAGTTCAAATTTTTTTGAGTAATTTATCGAAATTTCGCTACAATATACTTTCCTTTTGATAATCGTTAAGTTCAAAATGAAACGAACTTGATAAACAAAGAAGGAAGAAGAAAAAAGAGTTTGAATTTATGGCGGGAGAGTAATGCAAAGCTCATACATTTCGTGGGTACGTATTCAATGAGGTATTCAGATTGAGAAATGAATGCAATTTAATACATATTATTACTTATTTTATTTATTTATTGGAAAAAAATATTCTTTTGTTTTTAAATTTTGTCCCACATTCCACATCCATAATAGTATAGAGTAACATAAATGATATAGGAACCTTATTGCTTCAATATTAATGTAGCTTGTTATATGATCATATATGTACAAAGTTGCTGGCTTTGTTACTTCTCTTTCACTATATTTATTATGCTTTTATAAAGTCCATCATACATACACTGTGAATATATATAAACTTGTCAAAATATCATAATCTTTAAATAAATTTGACTTTTAACACCGAAAAAGACAGTTTATAAATTTAGTATTAATGGGCTAACCCTAAATTAGTGAGCATGGCATATGGTGGACCCTTGATCATATAAACCCTAAATTTATTGGCAAATAAATAGCATTGTACTCTTAATAAAGGACACTCGAAAGAAGTAAAGTTAAACGGGACGTAATCTAATAATAATTGACATATATTCATGAATAAAATGTTGCAAATTCAAATCTCTCAATTCTCAAATACTTAATTATTTTAAGAATGCATAAAAATAGTGAACATTTTTATTTATTTATAGTATTTATGTTATTTAGACAAATCCATTTGACTAAAAGTCCTGATTTTGTAATAGTTCATAGAATTAAGTTGCACAACCCTCTATTTTCGAATTTAAGAACCCTAATTAGGTGGTAGATTCGACTATAAGCCAAAATAATAGACCCTACAAGATTAAGTTGGTGGTTTCACTAAAATGACTTTTAATGTACACCACAACACCCAACATGTGGGACTACTTAATATTAAAATAAATTGTACAATAACAACATATAACTCTAGAGACATTCTAATCCAACACTACATTAAATTATCACACAAGTTTAGAGATGTAGTTTTTTTTTTCAAACAAATTAGTTAATATTTCATTCATAAATTGAGAGTTCAACATCAATATAAAAGAGATATGGGTTCCTCCCCTCATCGTCAATTGGTTTTGAGGTGGAACCTCATATTCTCTAATAATATTTAAGGAGGATTTAGCTCGATGAGTTATATTGAAGAGTTATTTTAAGTAGGTAAAAATTGAGAGTTGTAGCCAAAAACTCGTTTGGATGTGGTTTTTGTGCATAAAAGTTAGAGTCAAAATCTTTTTTGGATGTAGATTTAAAATGAGTAGTTATTTTGAGTGAAATGATTGAGTAGTTATAAATGAATGGTAAAAATGCGTTTGATCAATTGTATGGGGTTAAATCTCCCCTTTCAATGTAATGGAAATTATTATTATTAGTGCTACTTCTTCGTATATAAAATCTAAGTTTCATAAAAATTATGATTTGGCCTCTATATCATATAATTGGAGAACTTTCATATAATTTCGAGCATGCTTCTTCTTATAAATAACTTTATCAATAGAGTATCTTTTTCTAAAAAAAATTAGCAAGTGCATGCATAATTTGGGGTAAATTAGAACTAAATTTCAAGAAGAGAGGTTGTTGAGAAAATTGATGGATGCTAGAACAAAAATGAGTAATTTGTACTGAGAAGTAAATGTAAGAGAAAATAAAAAGATTCTATCTATGTAGCTATGGAGAAAGATAAATTTTCTTCTTTCTTCTCTCTCTCTCACTCATAAGACTATATATACACATATTTATTTATGTCCACTGAAAATTATTGGCAAGCTCCCCCACTTCTCACACCCACATCATATTAAGAAAAACAAATGAGAGATTAATTATAAGGTTAAAATTACATTTTAGATTTAGGGCAATGGTTCAATTAAATGTATATCTATGGTTAAAAGAATTAATAGTTTGAATCTATTCTCTATTGTTGTTGAATTTTTTTAAAAAAAAAACATTTTGATCTATCTATTTTGATTTTTTTTTTTTAATTTTAGATATATTTTGGAATGCCTATTTTAATTTACATTTACAAAAAGGAAAAAAAAACTTAAAATTTATCTTTATAATAAACCTGAATCGAAATTATATAGTAAGCACAAAAAATTTAATATAGAAAAGATATAATACTAACTCTTTTTTTTTTTTTTTTTGAAATCAGATATAATCTAACTCAACATTAATTGTTTTTTACTTTTAAATACTTTATTTTAGTTTGTATTTTTAATGAAACTTAAAATTAATTCATATCATTTAAGTTATGCCCACATTAATAATCAAAACAGTATAATAAAAGGCGGTGATACAATATTGATATATATAATGAAGATAACTCATAGGATTAGAAAGTAATGCGTTTAATTCAAGTGATTATCTATTTAAAAAATAATATTTATGAATATTTAAATATTATAAAATTAAAATAAAATGAATTTATGGTACATTGATTATCTTAATTGGTGGTAATTCATTTTAACTCCAAAGTCACGGATTCGATCTTAAAAATCAATATTTGACTTTTATATTATTCGAAAACAATAATGTTTTGTTTAGGGTTTGTTGGTCTTCCTACCTGTAAAACTAAATAGTATGTTTGGTTAGAATAGTCGATCTATCCGTAAACGGTACGGAAAATACTAACAAATAACTTAAAAAAAAAAAAAATTATAAGGTAAGAGTTAGAAATGAAAATAAAAGGTGAGAGAAGGTGAAATAAATGAGAATGGCAGTGTGATGAGGATGGGTGTGGTGGGGAATTGAAAATGTGCAACTTGAGATTTTTTATTTATTTATTTATTTATTTATTTTTGTTACAATTATTTATTGTCATATTACTTACGTCGCTATCATAGAGTTATTGTAATGTATTATCATTATTATTATGAATTTCTTTTTCTTTTTTCTTTTCTTGAAATGTTATTATGAATTTCTGAACCTCTTTTAATGTCCACACACGACATCTCCGTGTTTCCTCTCTCTAAATATATGCCTACATTTCTTTTTATTATATGCATGCATTTTTATTTATTTTTCCTCTCTTTTTCTTTTATTTTATTCTTTTTTTATGGGATAATACAACATTTTAATTATATAATAATTTATATGTATCAATAAAAAAATGTAATATTTAATAAACTCAAGGAGACCGTATAAATAAAATGCTTCATGCTGTGTTTTACCCTTATGTATTCTACCATGTATTTTAGGTCAAAAATATTGTAAAGTTAAAAAATTTGTAACTTCAAATATTGATATTGAATTAAAAACAAGTGGATAAAAACATGTTATTGTGAACATTAATGGCTGTAGTTCCACCGATCAATAAATTTATATATTATAGTTCAGTATATGATTATCATTAGTAGATTCAATGGTCAAAAGAATATTAAAAAAAATATTATATAAAAAATTGTGAGTTTAATGTATGATATCCATTTTTTTAGAAATTTTATTTTGTACAAATACACAAAAAAAAACACCAACCTAAGGGGACGTTTGGCCCGCCAGGAAGGGAAGGGTTCCTTCTCGGCGTTTGGCCAACAAGGATGAAATGTCCCTGCCAAACACGGCGCGTGGGTCCCACGCGCCCAAATATCCCGGCGCGTGGACCCCGCAAGTTTAACTTTTTTTTTTTTTTTTTTACTTTCTTCTTTCCTTCTCTGTTATTTTCCTTTCCTTCAGTTTTTTTTAAAAAAAAATTAAATTTAAGTTTCCTACTTCATTTTTTTAGTAGTATTAATATTAATTTTAATTTCTAAATAAACTTTATTTCCTTATATATTTTATGGCCAATTTAATTTTAGTTTTTCATTCCTTTTTTCTTTTCTAATTTTTAGTTATATTTTTCAATTTCCAAATCAACTTCTTTTACTTTTATATATATAATTATATTTTTGTAATAGTTATTCAAAATTAAATTGCCAAAATTAAGATTTCAATTTCAACTTTTTCTTAAATAAAAATGTAAGTTGTCAATTTTTACCAACTCGTCCAATTGAATATGTTTATATTATTTATGTACATTTTTTTCTTTTAAAATGCAATATTTATTATTATTTTTAGATGTATCATGTTCTCTAAACAATATTTATTTCATGCATTTGACTTTTATCAATAATGTATGCATTTACAATTTGTTATACACGCGCGCGCGCACACACACATAAATATATATAAATATAGATTTTATTATTTTCAAACTTTTCTAAACTCATACATTTTTATAAACGAATATAAATCTATATTACATAAATCTAAGATATGATACTCAAAATAATTAAACTAGTTATTATTTTATTTTTTATCTCATCCATCTCCATTTTGAGTTTCTAAACTTAATCTTTATTATAAAAGTCATGATATTTTTTTAGAATAGAAATTATGTTATCCATTTATTTTTATTTATTATTTTCATTTTTTAAAAATTATGAAATTTAAGTATTTTGATAATGAAAGTTATTAGATTATAAATTTTATTTAAATAATAAATAAAATAAATATAAAATGATATATTAAAAATATTAAATATCTATTTTTAAATAAAAAAACATCACTTCACTACTTTTCTCATCCCACCAAACACTAATTTACTATCATTTCATTTCATTTCTCTTTCCCTTCCCATCTCACCAAACACCAATTTACTTTTACTTCTTTTATCTTCCCTTCCCACCAAACACCTATTTACTCTCATTTCCTTTCCTTTCCTTTCCCTCCTTCCTTTCCTTTCTCTTCCCGCCCTAGCCAAACAAGCCCTAAGTGAGTTAAGAAAACTTACACCTTATAATGACATTTTGTAAGGCCTAAAACCAGTTCGAAAACCTCCTAAGAAAATTCACGCCTCTAGCCAAAGAAGATCATTTATAAAATACCTGTAAAAAAAAATAATGATCATGTAATTCTTCTTATATATAAAGTTAAAATAAATAGAAAAATATTTCTCGACAATTTTACCATTATTTTTTTTTCTGAAACAAATTTAACTATTAATTAAATATTCTAGGACTTGAAGAATTTTTACCTACCTCACATATAAGAATGATTTAATTGATTCAACCAGTAAAATTTAGGAATATAAATTGATTTTTCTCATCAACTTATTATTTGCAACCTTGAAGTAACTTACCAAATGTTCTATTGGGTTTTGTGTCTAATGATTTTATTATATTTCAAAAAGGGTAGTTTTTTTCCTCTTCATATATCTATGCATATGGTAAGTTCTTTAATATGGCAAAGCTAATTAATACACCGTTATTATTAACCCAAATTTATACAATTTTTTTTATCACATTTATTTTGAGCTTTAGTTATATCATTGATGTGATGATTGACAAGAATAAATGTAATTCATAAAGTTTTTAAAAATGGAATGAAATTCAATTGACTGCAAAAGAATTGAAGAGAAGAAAAGCCATAGGTTAATTAATGTGAAAGTAAAAATTAATGTATGTAAATGCTGCATTCATATTATATAGCCAAAACATGAAGAATGTTCTCTTCCCTCAAGCCTTAGCCATGCACATTATTTAACCTATATAGAGAAACTTATCTATCATTCTTGTCTAGATCGCGTTTAGTAGCATCGTATCAAAGTAATAGATTATATATGTTTAGTTAAACTTGTATAGTCAATAAGAATATATTTCCATTAGTACGAATGTATTACTCAATATGTTTGAATTCTTACCTTTCAAATATTATTAAAAGAAAAACAAAATAGTCAAAGAAGCCATAGTTTGCACATTAGCCATCAAAATCTAACTAACAAATTTATCCATAAATTAATTGAAGAATCTATCACCACTCTATATACTAATTATTAAAAAAATTGTCCCCAAAATATTTTCAAAAAGAAAAAACAAATTTTCATCAAAACACAATGGTGTGCTCCATTTGATGTTTCAGGTTCAAATTTACCTAACTTAATTGTAGAATCTCTTATGTTGTTTAGGTGTTTAAGCCCTAAAATGAGTGCAAATGCCCCAAAATAATATGTTAGTTATTAAGTAAAACAATGTCTATTAGGTAGATGGTCCCAATTTTTTCATTATTACCATTAATTCAGTTATTGAACTTTTTTTTGTTAAATTTTAAACTCACGACATCTTAACTAGTGTACATTAATATTGTTGAGCTATGATTAAGAAGTGAACTTATAATTTGCCATTTTTAGTAAATTTTCTAAATTCATTAATTAATAAGTCATAATGATTAGAAAATCATTACAAAGTGTAAGTAAATTGTCAAGCATATATTTCTGGATTGAAAGTTAATGATTAAGAAATGATCACATCATAATGGTGTCTGATCTCTCTGTGTTGTGAAAGTACAATGGTACAAGAACAATTAAGCTTACTCAAGATAAGAAAGAAATGAAAGCTAAAGCTACAGTTTCCAAGGAAAAGGACCAAAATTTTTAAAATATATTTATTATTATTATTATTATTATTTTGAAAGGAAAATAACCAATTTTGTCAACAATTCTTCAAACCCTTTTGAACTAATTCCATCTTAATAAAAACCATTTTTATAAAGTTTAATCTCATACTTTCAATATACCTGTTCTTCTTTTTCTTCTTCTTTTGGGATTTTGTCCATTGCTGACCGTCCGATCCTCACACATCCAACGGCTAATTTAAAAGAGCTAATGAACTTGAAAAATGGGGTTGATAGTGACAGTTTAGTCCCTTTCAGATTCTACCTCCTCTTATTAAACTTCCCTTTTGGCATCTTTTCTTGACAATACATCTTCTCCTACATTTTCTTTGTCTCTCTCTTCTTTTTCAAGAACAAAGATCCAAACTTTGTGTTTCTTTAGCTCTAGGGAAAAGAAAAAAGCCCACCATGATTGATAGTTTTGCTGATTTTTTCCACCAAAATGAAGAATTTGTCGACATTACGAATCCCTATTTTGACGGAGATGGCCTCTTTAGCATCTTCGAGGGTTTGGAGAGTGTTGCGGAGTTCACTATGATCGAGGATGACATTGAGCCTGCCAAAGACGGCAAAGAGAGCACAAGGTTTGCCATCTCTGAAACCGAGCTCTTTGAGACTTTCCCGAAAACCAAGAGATTGAAGACGGGGGCAACGACATCTCCAAACACAGCTACAACGGTTGGACTTTCTTCATCCGAGGAGCCAAGCTCTGATGGACTGCAAAAGATGTCTCACATAACGGTGGAGCGCAACCGTAGAAAGCAAATGAACGAGCACATAACCCTTTTGAAGTCGCTCATGCCTTGCTTTTATGTCAAGAAGGTAAGCAATCAAACAATCTAATATATAGTATCAGAGCAAAAAGTTCATAATTTTTCGTAATTTCCTTCTATAAATTAGATGGCTTTTTTAGGGTTTTGTGCAAAATTATTTTTTTTATACATGTTTTGAACATACTTTGGAATTTTAGGGAGATCAAGCTTCAATAATTGGAGGGGTGGTGGAATACATAAAGGAATTACAACAAGTTCTTCAATCACTAGAGGCCAAAAAGCAAAGGAAAGTTTATAGTGAAGTATTGAGCCCTAGGGTAGTTTCAAGTCCAAGACCTAATTTATTACCAATAAGTCCAAGAAAACCACCCTTAAGTCCAAGACCTTTACCAATTAGTCCAAGAACTCCACAACCCACTAGCCCTTACACCAAGCCTCCAAGGTTGCAACAACGCCCTCCGACCACCGCGGTCGCCGCTGCCGCCATGGCGAACAACAACTCATTAGAGCCATCTCCTTGTAATTCATCTTCCTCAATTGAAATAATTAATAACAACAATGGTAACAATGATCTTGTGGCAAATTCAAAATCAAGCATAGCTGAAGTTGAGGTGAAGTTTATAGGTCCAAATGTGGTTTTGAAGACAATTTCTCCTCCAATTCCTAGACAAGCTGTGAAGATTATTGCTGCACTTGAACAACTCTCCCTTGAGATTCTTCATGTCAAGATTGCAACTGTTGATGAAACCATGTTTAACTCTTTTACAATTAAGGTATATCCAACAAAACCATGCAGCTTTGTTTCTTAATTTTTCTTCTCTTCAAGAGAATCATATTAACTTATAATTGGTAAGTTTTTGCTTTATTTTATATATATATCCGTGAGTATCCAAGTCACTTTATGCACACTTTGACTATTTTTACAAGACATATCGTTTGACTTTTTAACATTTATCAGTCAAGAAAATTTGTTAGAAATTATTTTTTAGATAGATAATTTATTAGAATTAAATTCTTTGCCTCTTGCCTAATAAAGAAGCCAAAAAATTTTATTTTGAGAAAAATTAAAGGCATGTTTGATAAACATTTAGTTTATTTTTTCGTTCTCAAATATCAAGTTTATAAATTTTATCTTTTTCTTTTTGAAATTTTGTTGAGAATTCAAATGGTTTTTCATAAAAGTTGAAATCATTTTCTAAAACCCAAAACTAAATAAAAAATTTAAGACTAAAAATTATGTCTTAACCACATAGAGGTTGTGAGTTTTGTTTCATCTTCCATGGTGATGATTTCACTTTTCAGCTAGTTAAATTACATTAATTTATGAATGAATCAAGTTATATATTGAGAGATTTTATTTTGTAATATATGTGTGTTTTAATTATTATTAATTTTTTGTTATTTGTGTTTTATAGATTGGAATTGAATGCCAACTTAGTGCAGAGGAATTGGCTCACCAAATTCAGCAAACATTCTGCTAATATTGAAAGATACAGCTATGTGTTTGTGGTCTCACAATTGCTTGCATCAATTTTCTCTCTCCTAATTACTTTCTCTCTTACAGAAGGAAAAAAGAGTACAAAGCAGCAGAAAAAGTGTGAGGAGGGATTTTAATGACAAAATTTATGTAACTCTTTCTGATTTTGTAGATTCTATTTTTCAAACTTCTTAGACAAATTAATTATGTCTAAAACTGTTCATCAATCATGTATTATTAATTATCTCACTTTTATCCAATAGTTTTTTTTTTTTTTTTGTTATATATATCCTCAAACTAGCTTATGCATATTTTTACTATTTTACAAAATATAACGTGTTTAATTGTACAATATTTGAATGTCAAGAAAACTTGGAAAAAATTTGTTTTTAGACAAATCGTCGTGGTTAGATGGACCTCATGATGAAATTTAGACATGATAACTATTAGGTTTTTGAAATTTAAGTTTATTTTTACTCAAACTTTTTATAATGTGTTACATCTTTCTTACAATCGATTTCATCTTTCTTCAAGAAGGTAGGTAAATATTAACCAAATTTTTAAAAAGCAAAAACCACAAACTTCTCAAAGTTAATTTTTTTTTTCAAATTTTGATTTAGTTTTTAAAAATATAAGTAAAATGCAGATATCCTCCTAAAAAATAACATATAATAAAGCTAATTGTTGAAAACTTCAATTTTAAAAATAAAAAATAAAATAGTTATCAAAACCAGCCTTAATTTTAGGTCATTTTATTTGAGTTTTGTGGCTAGGTTTTGAATAATGTTGTTTTAATGGAGTAAAAATATTTTTTATCAGGTAATTTCTTCTTTGTATTGGGGGAGAAGATTATTTACTATAGTTGAGTTTGTGCTTTCTTATTTTTTGAAAAATATACCTTTTATCTCTTTTGGATAAAAGATACTTTATTAAAAGGAAAGAAGCGAGGGAGCAAAGAGTTCAAAAGTTACAAGAAAGCATGCAAATTTAAAACAATCATGGCAATCGAATAATTAAGTTTAAAATGAGTAGATTTAAGGTTCCATTCGGCAGTACAGAGCATAATAATATACATGAACTCATAGGTAAGAAACATAAAATACAACAACCATCACCATAAATTGAAAGCCATTTAGAAAATCCAAATAGTAAATATCGAATAAACTAGACTTTTTTTGCACCAATAATACTGGAATCAAGACAATAATTTTTCTGCGAAAATTTGATGGCGGCGTATTGGCTTGATTGATTATAATTTATGATTCCTCTTCAATTTAGTTAAATAAAAATACTCAACTAAAATGAAAATCAAATTGAAAGTTGAGACAAAAAAGAAAAGAAAAATCAAATCTCATTGAAATCAAAACCTAACTAAAACTGATTGAAATCAAAACCTAACTAAAACTGAATCGAACAAAATAAAATTAAATCTAACTATTTTTTTTTGTTGGACATAGCTTCAAACTCCATTAATCAAGAATATTGATTCAGTTATTGGTTTGGTACAAAACTGACAAAAACCGTAACAAAATCAATTTTAAAAGTTCAACAATTTTTTAAAATTTTTAATAAAACCAGTTAAAGCTTATGGTAATTAGTATGTATCATCCAATAAAAAAAATTATGTAAAAAAAATTAACAAAAGTGTATTCATCGTATAAATAGTATTTCTAAATTAAAAAAGAAAAAAATTAAAATTAAGACAACTTTTGATCCAAAAAAGGAAAAAATCAATATCAAATATTGGATTTATAAATATTTTAAATGCTGACTGGAAAAAAAAAGAATTTTTTGTTGACAGAGACCATTAACATAAAGGTGGTCATCGTATATGCAATATGCATATAATAGAGCTTCTATATTTATGTGAAACAATTTAAATTTCCCCCAATCAAGTGAAAGAGGTGGCCCTTTATATATATATATATATATAAAATCCAGCCATTTTCTTATTTTCCTAAAAATTAATTTAACATCCTATGGAAGGATACATATAAAAATAAATAAATATAAAATGGGGATTCAAAGTCAATAATTTATTATTAGATTATACGTTGTGCAGTTCATTTTGACGAGAAGTTTTAGTTTCAAATCTATGTAAAGTCATCGATTAATAATATTATTGTTAATGGATTTTACTTCAATGAATATAATTTCATGATATTGACCATTTGGTCATGAACTATTAGGGTGGCTTTGCACCAAATTTTGATCAGTTCCACTATTTGCTGCTGAAACTTTGGTGTTGCTAATAAGTACCAACGTTGGAGATCACTTGGCTCCAACTATGTTTTTGTCGGTACGAGATTTCGAAGACGGTTGAATCGTCGTTGGAATGTTTAAACTTGTTTGGTTGCAACACAACCTTTGAGGTTCCTTTGTCTGCATGTAAACAACAAACATGTATTTCTTAAGTTGTATTTTTATGCTACAACGGATTAGTAATACTCCTGAATTTAGAGTAGCAAAACTCTAAATTTTTGGATCATTATAAAAATATGTATGCAAAATTAAAAGTTCTCATAAAAAGTAAGTTTTTTTTTATTGGTTCAAATCAATTACCTTTTACGAGAAGCAGCATTTCTTTGGTCGTGATCAAAGGCACTACAATCCTTGGGGACTTCCATCAACGGACCGTGTTTAGGACAACGAGATCAAATTTGGGGTAAGGAAAATAGTTCTCCTTATCCTCATTTCAGCCACTAATAATCATTCCTCTCATAATCACTATTTATTCTCTAATAATCACTTTTCATTCTCTTGCAACTATTTCTCATCTTCCTTTTAACAATTTTTCATTCTCCTAAAATTGTCGAAAACGAGACCTCGTATTGAGTATTTAACGCGACAAAGTTCAAGACATTTCAACGTGGAGAAAAAGAGAATTAGTTTGTCTTCAGTTTCATTTCTCCTCATCTTTTGAGGAAAAAACTCTATATTAGTGGACACAACCTTTTCTTTTGAGAAGTTCATAGATTTATTGAATGTAGAATATCTACAAATTACATTCATGTGGTTCTATTGAGATGCAAAGTTCAAAAATGATATTGCCTAAAAATGTTGTTACCAGTCAGTTTCCAAATTTGAAGATATCATAATTTCTTTTTGATTGGAGATAGAGGGATTTTGAATCCCTAACCTCTTATTACTAAATTATACATCATGGTAGTGAAGCTATTACTCTTAACGACATCATAGTTAAAGATATTGTTAGGTGAGGATAGGAACTAAGATTTGGATGGTTAAAAATCCATTAAATTTAAGTTCATCTTTATGGAATAGCATGATATTTTCTATAGCATCTCATAATTTAGATTTATGCTCAAATCTATATGTGAAAGTCAACTAAACAATATTAAATTCACCATAACCTAACACATTGATTGAAACAAGAGAGGAATAATTTTAAATGGTTCACTTAGCATTGGAGTGGTGGCTTATTCAAATGGTTCCAAAGGACTTACAATTTAATAGAGAGAAAAATAAATAACATAGTCAAAGTCTTGAGTATTGGTTATGGATATGATGTCAAAATGAGAACCCAAACAAACAATTTCATATCATTGACGATATATATTTTTTAATATCCCCGAGTATTTGACTTATTTATGCACACTTCAATCATTTTTACAAAACAACTGCGTAACTTCATTGTATCTTGTAGTTGAACGAGAACCAAAATATTAAATCTTGGATCGTGTATCTCGAGTACTTAGAAGTTTGTACACATGCTTGCAACCAAGAAAATCAGTAGAATGTATAGATCTGACTTTGGATTGAATAAAAGTAATCTCTTATGTCTACAACACAACTCCCTTGAAAGGGTTTGACTATTAAAAAGGAAGTTGGTTGGTTAGGAATATGAAATCTACAATACACTCTTCTTTCCCTTTTTGGAAAGAAAACTACTTCCCATATAAGCAACATGAATATCTTTGCTTATCAGCTTAGTAGAAATGTCATTATGCCACTGCTGGGACAAGACAATGATAATCCCATATGAATCTGCTTTTGATGATAGACCAGAAGAATGAAAACAACCAATATGAATGCCAAATACACACTAATTTACTTACACTTACATTTCTTAAAACCCTAAAAAAATGTAGGCTAATGTACATTCATATCCATCAACATTGATACTTTTCTCCATCTCAATGATAGAATCCCTGTTAAGGGTATATTAGTACATAGGGTAGTTTTTTTTTTTTTTTTTTTTTGAGTATGTAGTAGGGGAAGGGGGACCAACAAACCCTACATAGAGGGCACAACTACTCTCAAATAATATGAGAGCCAAATACCGATTTCCGAGCTCGAACTCGTGACGGTGGAGTTGAAATGGATTAACACCAGACAAGATAACCAACTGCGCCACTGACCCTCGGTAGGGTAGTTAGTTAGCACATTATATTACAAATAGAGGTAGGGGTAAGGGTAGAGGTATGCAAATATTGAGGCGTTTCATTTGGGCTAAGAGAAGATTCTCTAGAGAGGGAGGTTCTAAATGTCTTTCACCTAGGTTTGTCTTGTATTTCGGTTCCTTTTATATTGTACTAGGGTTCACGTCTCATCGCTTAAGACGCGGAAAAATATAATGATTCGATACCTACCTTGTAAGTAATACATTAACTCTGGTAAAATCAAACCTCCACAGTCAAACACATAAGCTACATAATCCTCTCAAACCAGACTCTTTGGGTAATTCAAACACAGATTTTTCAACTACAAAGCAGACTCAGACTTGTCAAACCCATGGTTCAAACATTCTTCTCGAGTATCGACAGTCGGGACTGCTAATTTTTTACAGTTTTCAAAACGATTTGAAGAAGAAACTGTCAGCCAAAAATCAAAGATAATGTCAACTATAAAGATTATATAGCCTGGTTTCCAGATTAGCTAACCAACAATAGCTAACCAACTATTAAGATTATGTACGAGAAGAGCAAAATATCCAACATACAGACAATACTTAAAATCCAGATATGTTTGGTTGGTTTGAAACTAGCAACCAAAATAATAAAGCAGTATATTCGTAACGCCTCGTCGTGTGTACAAGCATAAATCCTAAACTACCTAGCCAAAATCCTGGACACCAGAGAAGATTAACTTCTATACTTCTTATTAATGAATGGGGGTTGAATCCCTTTATAAAGACATGGCGGTGCTTCAGAAGACAACAGCCTATAATTCAAAGACAATTAACCAGCAAAGGGAACAAGTGTGGAATGTGTATATGAGAGAGTAGTACAACTGCCAGTGTGACTCACATTGAAGATCCAGAAGTCTTGGTGTGTAATATCACAGCAAATCTTGCCACCCACAATTTTCCATCCATATCTATCAATCTTTACAGATAATTTCTTAAACGATAGGCTCGGTCCAATCCTGAACGGCAAGCTGTTCTGAGACATCAGCAAGAGATTTGAGATTGCATTTTATCAATGTCTCTACGACGAAGCAAGTCTCATCCTTTGTGTTTCCTTCAGGAGTGTCCACCACAAATGACTCGACGACAAGAGTCCCTGGCCTTCCTTCTATGATCTCTGAATGGAGGGAGATAATTGAAGAGTAGTTCTGGAGGAAAAAAAAAGGAAAAAAGAAAGTTGGTTGGATTATGCATAATAAGGACTGATAATCAGCAGTAGGTATCCTCAATGAAGGCGTTTAACTTTAACCATGTACTATCTCACTTGGTGACTTATCTTCTATTCTACTAGAATCTTATAGCAAATAAAGGGTGATGATTAGTTTTTGTAAAAA
This sequence comes from Sicyos edulis, assembly GCA_036507275.1. Lineage (NCBI taxonomy): Eukaryota > Viridiplantae > Streptophyta > Magnoliopsida > Cucurbitales > Cucurbitaceae > Sicyos > Sicyos edulis. The sequence continues at coordinate 531,884 of CM071858.1, read as the reverse complement.
GAGAGGTTTCACGAGATAGCTGCAAATTGTACAAATTCCTAGTCAAATGTGTAATCCAGATGTCTATATAAGCCACAACCCTCCCCAATTCTTGAAGTGGACGAGACAATCAAATTACCACCACACTCCTGATAGTGTAAGTTGAATTAAAATTAGCATAAGCATGTAAAGTAACACACGAGGAAGAACTTTTTTTTTTTTTTTGAAACAAGGGTAACCACACCCGTCCCTAGGTCAGGCACCAGGAGACATCGAAGGAGTAATGTCATAGGTGAGTCTCGAACCTGAGACCTTGAAGGGGGAGCATACCTTCAAAAAACCTGAGACCTTGAAGGGGGCATACCTTCAAAGCACAAGACTTCAACCACTGTACCACCCCTTGGGGACTACACGAAGAAGAACGTTAAGAGAATTGAATTGGTCAATAATGATGAGTTTTCATCATCTTTAAGAGCAAGCGTAATTCCCCAAGTTTGATCTATTCATTAGTTTACCAACTTATTCTCAATTCGGTGCCCTAGAGTTTCCCGAGAAGTTTTCAGGACAATAAAATTGCATGATATTTGGAACACAATGCACCACATGGATACGACTAACATGTGAACATTACACTTTTACAAATCAATGAAAATGTTTTTGTTTCCTAAGAAAAAAACTAAGGTGTGAAAACAATTTGAAATTAATAATAAGTATTTGTGTGGTAATACCTCATCTTAGTAAACAACAATCATGCAATGGAAAAGGAGAACTTACCCTAAGCCTGTGATCACCACCAACTATCCTGATGCTAAGAATATGTTTATCATCATCAAGAAGTTCCAGCCTTTCTGTGCTTGTGGTGGCTGGGAGCCCAGACTTGACATCAACTTCTCTGAGACTTCCAATCTCAAGATTCCCCTGCACTACACACCTGCTTATAAATGGCTTGTACTTTTGGGGCTGATCAAATCTTCTCACCAAAGACCAAACCTGATGATAATAAAATTAGAATGTGGATATCCCCAAATAAATCAGCTGCACGGGATAGAATCTTAAATTAACTACATCTCAAAAAATATATGATAGTGCATTTCTATATTAGTAGAAATTTGATTTCCATGTTGGTCAAAATTTTGTTTTTTCCAAGTTTTGTTTCATTATTGCAGTTTTGAGTATAAGGAGTCTTTCCGATTGACATACACATTTCCAGAGCCCTAATATGCGTACGATTTCCAAATGTCCTAGTGAAAATAATCCACTAAACCTCCCAAGTTACAGTCAATGGATCCCAAAAAAAGGCTGATTTCTTAGGACTGGTTTAGCCCTTTTTTTTAAATTCAACAACGTTTGGGGTGGGGGGATTTGTACCCCCTTGATTACTAGGTCATACATCATGCCACTTGAGCAATTCGAAATCTCTATTTATTCATATCAATAAATCATTTTCAAACACAGTACCAAGGTACATATACAAAAATTTTGCAACATAGTTTTTAACATTTTTTAATTCAACAACATTTAGGAGGGGGCTTCGAACCTATAACCTCTCAAGTATTATGTTACACATGATGCCATGGAGCTATGCTACTTTTGGTGAAATTTTTACAACATAGTTGACCAAACAACAGAACTTCTAACAAGCAAACAAGCCATAGATCTATGGCTGCTAGTTTTTTGACAAAAGAAATAGATTTACAAGGTGTAGGAAGGAAAGTGTTGAATATAATATAAAAAAGGATAAGATTTACCTAAACCCATAAGCTTAAAGTTTAATTATGGGTCTACAAGACTGTTTGCACAAGCAAACAATAAATTAAATGCTTACAATTATTGTCCAGTACTCTGCACAAAAAAGAAATTAACACTAAACAGAATTGATTATTATATTCTCTACACGAAACTACAAAAACAATGAAAAATACCAAATAGATCTCCAGTAAACCCTGCCACAAAGTAAAACAAGGATCCAATTTTCAGTCCGATCCACCATGGATTTCTTTTCATTTTGCAATTTAGAAACATGCACGTCAACGAATAACAGATCAAGAACAACGAGCAGATGAGAAAATGCATATGATTCGAGTAAAACCTATACCTAATAGAACACAAATTTCACATACAAAACAAAGAAATCAAAAGAAAGAAGAAGAAGAAGAAGAAGAATCTTACGAGAGGAACAGGGGCTTTGATGTGCTTGACGAGCACGGAGCTGCACTGATTCTGAGCAGGCTCGTGCCTGTGATGCCTCCTAATGCACTCCCTCTCCAAGCTGCTGAATCCACCATTTCCGCTCATTTTCGAAGCTTACCTGAACAAAAGCCACAAATCAACAGAAGCGGAAACCTAGAAATGGCTCATGGCTTTCGGTGCAGCGATCGGAAACGGAGTCCGATTGGACGACGGTGTCATTCGAGAAGCGATCGGAGTTTGGCCGGAGCTCAGATCGCCGGAGACGATGAAACGACGGCGAAAAGTGCGGTGGTTTTCAGTTGCCTGGTGCTCAGGCAAGCAGACAAGAAATAGCCTCAAGCTTCTCTATCATCCACATCTCATCTCTTCAAAGATATAAAAAAAATAAAATGAAATGAAAAACTTAAACACCAAAAAGTTGAAATACTTTTTTTTTTTTGGGAGAAATTGAAATAGTTGTTTATTATAAGATGAGGGCAATTAAAATCTTGATCTTCTAGCAAAAGAATCTCACTTTCTTTTTGTAAGATATAACTTTTTCTTTCTTTTTTCTTTTTTTTTTTCCACTTTTCAACTTGACATGTTTATTTTTTGTTCATTTTTATATTTTTTTCCCTTTAACTCGTTTTTCACTAACCTCTTTTCTAAAAAATAAATAAATAACCCCTAATATTACTAGGAAACTTCACGAAAGTTGGTATAGTTCAAACATTTTGAAAGTATGAAAATTGGTATATCGAATGTGTTAACAATTACGAGATTTGTAGTTTGAGTCTTCACCCTTTAATATTAAAAAAATAGCATGAAGATTTGAATGCATGACTTTCGATTGAGTTATGAGTTATACTTAATCTCACATGAGTTACGATCATCATAAGTTTGATCCAATAGTTAAAAAGTCCTTAAAAACCTAAAAGATTATAGGTTAATCCATATCGACCATCTAAATTACTTAATAATTAACTGAGTCAGATTGTTTGTCTCATATATGTCACATGGGTTATGTAGTAAATAAGAGTTCATATTTTCTTGATTCACACTAATTTTATGAATATTTGTTTAGGGTGGGCATTTTTTAATAATTTGTGAAGCTTACTTTTTTTTCAATATATAGGATGATATGCTTTAAAAGGATAGCATTAGTAGAGGTGAAAGAGATAGTGAAAGAGATATAAGGATTCTAAATATTTGCAAGAATCTCATGATTTTATATTTTGTTTTGTTATATTATGAAAGTAAAAGTCATTGGTTGTATGGGATAATTGAGTAGTAGTGATAAAGACTAAATTGTTGCCAAAAAATGTGATGAACCGGAAATAGTGAAAAGATAAAGTCACCAGATAGTTAAAAATGAGGCTACTAAGTGTGGAAAGCAATAAAACAAATTAATATAATTTTTGAAAAAGAAATATACATAGATTTTACCTGTTTATAGAGTCTGTCATTTTCAAAAATGATCCTTGAAATCATTTTGGTTCAAGTTTACCCTTTTAACGAGATGATTATTACTATATTAAATGGTTGGGCTGGTTGGTTTTGCATTCGTCAAAGGGAAAGGTCCTAGGGACGGACATGATTACCTTATTTCAAAAAAAAAAAAAAAAAGAAGAGTGACTTTGAACATGGAAGGGATATAATTTGAAATTCAACTTTTCTAATGAAAACTCTTTATGATTTTTTTTTCATAAATTTTTGTCATATACTTTAATGGAGCAATCAAGAGAATAATTAACCGTGTTAGGAATGATGAGGATGGTTATAAGGGAATTGTTAATGTATTTGAAATGTAGGAAATGGTTATGAGGGTATTATTACTTGTGTTTGGAGTGCAAAAAAATGATTATAAGAGAATTATTCTCTATGTTTAAGGTGTAAGAAATGATCGTAGGAAGAACAAAATAATGAGTATAAGAAGAATTAAAATTAGTTATGGAAGGAATGAGACCATAAAAGAAATGAATAATGATTCTTATGAATAGTAACTATAGAAAAATGAATAACGTGATTATAAAGGCATGATTATTGGTGTCTCAAACATAAGGAAATTATTCTTCATCTCTCCAATAGCATGATGTATAACTTAGTAACCTTACAAAATCAAATTCTCTTATTCCAAATGTTGTTCAAATAAAAATAATAACAGCTTAGAGGATTTACACTTTCACATTATTTGGTAATTCTGAAATGCTGCCCTAAAATATTTATGACAAAAATTCATTCTTATCAGCATCCCATCAATTTTCCTCCCCTATTCTTCATGCTTTTAAAAAACTTGCCTTTTTCTCATTTTAGAGTGCATTAATTTCTATTAAATCAGATAATGTGAATTGGAATTTGAAGGAATGATAATGGTAGGTTTTGGTTGAAAGTTGGCTTTCTTGGAAGGAACAAACTGCCAAAAGAAAGTATGGCTTTCATCATCTATCATTTTCAACCAATGACAATAGATGACAATAGGAAAACAATTCCCACAAATAGACCAAAACTCATCCAATTTTTAACCACTAAACCTATAATGATAACCAATACCAACTTAAGTTTTTGTAGTCTTTTCCCATTTCTCAAGTTCATGCATTATTATGTTGAATGCCAAACTCTTTCATTGGTCCTAATAAAAGGTACCTGTCAATCCAACCAATAGCATTCTGAAGGCTTTGTGAGGACCAAGAATTTGTCTACTCCAAAAAAACTTATCCAAAACAGCCACAAACATTTTTTTTTTTTAAATAAGGTAATCACGTCCGCCCCATCCTCCAAAAATTTTCCAAGCTTACTGTAGTATGATGAAGTACTGGTCCCCATCTAATAATGAAGCCAAAGGGAGTTGTGTACTGGTCCCCATCTAATAATGAAGCCAAAGGGAGTTGTTGCAAGTAACAAACTACTTTCCACAATTACTCTACTTTTTATGTATATCAATTCAAGCATAACTCAGTAGATAAGACATCAATAATCATTCAAGGTTGAACTCAAAAAATATCTATATAAAAATGTATACATACTTATATGTTAGAAAGAATGAAAATTCTTTCCTAAATCCAATCATCATGGATAGCTTAATGGTCAAAATAACAATAAGAAACTAAAAGGTTGTGAATTCAATCTATGGTGATCTCAGCTACCTAGGAATTAATATTCTACAGATTACCTTGACATCCATATATTATAGGGTCAGTCGGTCATAAAATATGTCTCATAAAAATAGTCGAAGATAATCTGGACACTCATGCATATAAAAAAAAAGATCTTAAACCTACCTCAAAGTTTATAGATGGATTTGAAACAAAGAAATAGAGCCATTTACAAAAGTTAGGCACAAAAGATTCTCAATTTTCTCCTAGGCTTCAATGCACAAATGAGGCAGGTGAACATGATTCTCATACAGAAATGAGAGGAATTTCTCACCAATTCAAGTAAAAGCCTATTCATCTAAAAAGATTACCCCATGTTCTTGTGTTCAGAAATGAACATGTGATATTCCCCAAGTTCCCAGAGTTACAGTGAACCCATGTGTGTGGAGTGAAACACCTTCCTATCTTTGTATGACAAGTGTATAATCTATCTTAATTTACAGTTTTGGTCTGAAACAGAGTACCTTCCTTTAAGCTAGAAAATAAGTCAATTCAGAATGTTTGTCCTGTTTATTCCAAAAAGATCTGGCCAATCAGGTCTGGTCTGAGTCTCAAATTAGATTCTCAAAAAAAACATCCATGCTTGTTAATTGACCCCCATGGTTGTTCAAGACACAAAAGCTATCATTTATTTTGGTTTCTCCAAAATTGACAATTGCTTAAAAAATCAGCTGCTGAGAATCTTCTACAAAAGGAATGTTCATTGCTTTTAATAACGGAGAGGTGCTTCCAAAGCAATTGGATGAATATATTTAAATCTAGAGTAATTTGGCTCTGAGGGAAGAATCTCAAATTTTCTAAACTATTATCCCGCTGCCATGTCCACTAAAATTGGAAAGATCATACACTAATATTAATTATTGTAGAATGAAACCACATATTCCATGAACATTAGTTCCATTCCAAAAAGTGTTTTTCCATACAACAAATAAAAACAAGCTAACCTACTAGGGGAGAATAATAAACTTCAAACACAGAAAGCTTTCTTTCTTTCTTTTAGAAACCAGGAATTGAAGCTCCGCTCCACTGTACTCGGGGCAACCACGCCCGTCCCTAGACCAGGCACCGAGAGAGATCGAAGAAATGGAGAGATGGGAGGTGTCTACAAATTAACGTCACTGGTGAGTCTCGAACCTAGGAGCTTGAAGGAAGCATGCCTTCAAAGTCCAAGCTTTCGACCACCTTGCCACACATTGGGGACAACTCAGAAGGCTTCATTTAAAGTGGGTTTATGTCTTGCATCATTTAACTTACACAATCGAGGGACAAGACAACTTGGGAGGGCGTTTTCTATTTTCGCTTTTTATAAATGAGAACAAAAGTTTAGTAACAACATGCTTGAATAAATAGTTGTCTTGTTTTCTCTCCTTCTCTAAAACAATTATCACTAATTCGTTAACCAACCATTCTAGAATGGCCAACTTACACGGGCCTTGACTATTCTCACATAACACATATTGTACCTTATAACATTTAGATGTCAAGAAAATCCATAGAAAACTATTTTCTAGGTAGATGGTCGCCATGGATTGAACTCTTAACTTTTTAGTTAGTTATGATACTCTTGATCACTAAGCCACTTCATGATGGTTATATTTTTAACACTTTTGAATATCTCCCAAACAAATCTTATTCTTTTTCCTTTCTTTCAGTGATTTTAGTACAGAGGTGGCTCAAGCTGATCCGTGAACAGAAAGAATATGACATCAATACTTTAAAATAAGCTATCATTTTTAAAAAAGAAAAAATAAAATAAAATAGGATATCATTGGCAAAGTTTTTCTTTTCATTTAGAAAACTACCAGAATCACATAGCTCCATGAGAGATGATATCACTCCATGATTCTCCAAATCTATGATATCAGTATCAATCAAAGGTAACGAGTAGTGGAAGCCTCCAAAGGTCTTTATCATTTAAAATCAGAACCTGAGTAGAAGTAGAGTAATTTAATTAGTTTGATTGGGTCATCCAACCTTAAAGCTTAAAGAAAGAAGAAACCCATTTCTATTAGCAGAGGCAGAATCAAATAACCAAGGAGTTTCTAAAATATTGCTTCCAATAATAACCCAAATACCATAAAAAGAACTGAAGCTTGTTAATTTGTTGGAAAAGTCTTGTCACAAGAGGGCTAAAATGCTAGGACTAGGAGTTTAAACTCATAATTTTTCTGCCAAATTTCAAATAATTACAGAAACATAAAATGTTCTCTTCAGAGGTATAAGACACTTACAAACTACATTCAATTGTCCACAAAAACGTTTATGCATGAAAAGAAGAATAACGTTTTATATTGTAAAGAAAACCCCACAGAAAGAATCTAAAACCTTCAATACACCTTTATGCAGAACCAAGATTCCACCAATATCCATCATGTTTAAACTTGCCTTTCAACCAGCAAAAACATCAATGGATTGGATTAAAAATCAAGCAAAATAAAGGAAAAAAAAAATCATTTTCCATGGCAAAGAACAGAACAATCCATCTACATTTCCCCACATAAAGCATCCTCTTCTCATAAAAAATGGTTTATCCTTAGGATTAAAAAAGTGATAGATACCCAATGAACAGCATAAAGGAGGCTAGCTAAAGGGTATTGTTCTCTTCTTCCTTTTGGTTTTTGTCCCTTTTCCCTTTAACTTTCACCTTTCCTATGGGTTTGGGTTCATATCCTACCAAAGAGTAGGCCAAATCAAACAAAATTGGAACATTCTGTCCACAAAAACAAATCGCTTACACTGATATTTTTTTTTATTAGTACAAATTAGGGGAGGGGGGGCCACAAACACTACATAGAGCTACTATTCCTCTCAAATCAATGAGTGCTAAATACCGAATTTTAGAATTGAACTCGTCCGCATTGAAATGAATTACCACCCAACAACGAAAACAAGATGCCACCAACCAATTGATTGAAAACTGTAAATTTAGAATTGACTAATCATTATTTTGTTTTTAAAAACCGAAAAATCAGAACTTCGTTACTCTATAACTGGGATACCAGTGGTCCGTCCCTAGACTGATCATTCATTGAGAAGTAAGTAAATTAGAAACGCAGCCGCCAAAACCCCATCCCTTCCTCTCTCTCTCTCTCTCTCTCACACACAAAATTCAAGATCATATTCATGTCCACTTCATTCCTAAAACTCAAATTCCAAATATTTTTCGAATTCTCATAAATGAAATGGATTACTTGTATCAGAAACAAACTCGTTCAAATTCTCATAAATTACCTCGCATCACGCGATATGTTGTTCCACAAATTCTTTCACCAAAATCTGTGAAGCGATGATTGATTGGTAGCTTTTGTTCCGATCTAGTTGCTTGTTTGGTTGCCCAGAAAATTTCATTGATAGGTTTTCTCGTAGAAGTGAAGTTACGAACATGAACAATGGAGATTTGTCGCTGGGCCGATTCTAAGGCTAACCCAGACTAAAATGGGCTGGCCCAATGTAAAAAGTTGAATGGGCCGTACTGCACTAGCCCATATTTTGTTGGGCTGATTTTGATAGCATAATTCAAAAGAAAATGCAAATGGCCAATGGCCAACTACGGAAATGGCAAAATAGTAACATCTTGATACACATTTAGGGTGTGTTTGGGCCCGTTTATGTAAACGGTCGAGTTAGTTATAATAACCTTACTCATGTTTGCCCCACCATTTATTATAGTCGGTGGTTACCTAAATTTGTATGCCCGTTTATCTAAATCTGCATGTCTATTTATCTAAACCTTTCAAACATAGTTTATCATAACTCCTATTATAATAACTTATCTCTTAAACAGTATTTATAATAATCTACCGCTTATCACAACTCGCCGTTTATCATAACCTTCCGTCTATTCACATCCTTAGTTTTAAGAGTTTTGAGAATTCGCTATAGGGCGTAGGCGCCAATTTTCTTAGAAATATTTCATCTGTAACAAAATTTTGAAGGTTTGATTGCATATTCAAATTCATCTCTTAATTAAAAGACTTTTTTTTTGTCTAATTACTGTACCTACTATGCACAAATTTTTTCCAAGATATTGCTAATTTTTTTCTTTTTTTATACATGAAAAATCCCTTTAGTTCTTTGTTTTTTTAAAAATTACGTTTAAACTTAGTATGGAAATAAGAAAATAATGTATAATTTGGCTTGCTATGTTGTTTTGCTATATTATGATTCTAATTTAAGGGACGAGTAAAAGAAGATGCCTTTTCGAGTGGGTAAAAACAGTTCAAGGATGAAGTTATTTTCAGTTTTTTTTTTTTTTTTTTTTTTTTTTTTTTTTTTTTTTTAATAGTTATTTTCAGTTTATACTTTGGAGGAAAACATAACAAAATTTATAATAATCTTAAACCAAAGAAAAAGAAGGAACTTTGTAGGGCACTCACGAGTTTGATAAAACTGGATTCACTTGTTGTTCTGTATCAGTTTACAGACAGGACAGCATACAAATATGAGAAATAAACAATTAAACAAAGATTGGGAAAAACAAATTGAATTAACAAATTAAAGCCAGCCTTTATGCACACCTATTTGCTGCAGGGTGCAGAATTAACAGGCTAATATCCAAGTTTTCTTTCTTCTCTCTCTCTAGAAAAAGAATCTACATGGAGCAATACAAAATTCTTATTTGCTTTCCCGAGTTCCGGCAGCAGGACCCGCATTGTCGTGATGAAACTTCACCACAATGCAGGTTATATTGTCAGCGCTACCACGCGTAAATGCTGCTTCGGTTAGTTTCCGAGCAGCTGCCTCGGGTTCTTCTTCCTTTCCTGCCACTAATACTGCATCCTGCATTATGAATTTGAGTTCATGCGTAGTGATTACCATATTTCGAGCACATTGGACAAACAGGGTCGTGTAGCGAGCGTACCTCGTTGCGTACCACGTCCCAAAGTCCATCGGTTGCAAGAATGAGCATCTCGATGTTCTTGTCTACTTCAAGATCCTGGCAAGTATGGTGGCAGCAGCTTATGAAACCATGACAAGATTTACCAATAATGAACACACTAAACTAAAAAATAATATGGCCTTCATCCATAACAAGTTAAATTAGCTAGTTGCAGATGGAAAATCCCAGTGATGAACATTTGAAGCAATAAATTTCCCAGCAAGATTCTAACAAGTTATAAGATATTATCATAAACAAACTACACAGTTATGTGGGCTTCCCTGCGAATAGTTAACAAACACGGTTAAGTTTCAGAATGGAGACGACACCTGAATCTCGGGCTCTGCCACGACGAACTGCTTCAACATCTTATTACCAAAAGCGCGGGACATTGCTAAAACTCCTCCTACCCTCCAAGTGCCTAACAACAACAGAGAATACAATGTCATTAAGATACGGAGTATTGCAATGACAATGTGAAAAAGAACAAGAATCATAGCTGATAAACTTCAAATACAATAGCAGAAGATGGTCAGAAGAAACTTATCTCTGCCAATTTTAATTTTCTGAATTTTTTTTTTTATTGAATTCGAGAATATTTTAGGGGTGGAGGTTCCAAACTTGTAACCTCTTGGTTACTAGATCGAACATACATAATGTCATTGGAGCTCGACTCCTTTTGGCATCTGCTGTAAATAGTAATAATATTCGGGCAATCGCAGGTAATTGTCAAGGAAATGCATTCTTTTTTTTATAGCCGGGAATTGGAGCTTCACCCCATCACATACTCGGGACACTCACGCCGATCCCAAGGCCCGAACACGGGAGACAACAAGTAACTTTACAATTAAGCTCACTCATAGGTTTCAAATTTGAAACCTCCGAGAAATGATACCTTGAGACTCCAAGGAATTTTACTTATGTAGTAGACAAACAGCAGTGATACATGTATTTCAGTCTTTGTTGCTAAAGATTTCCAATAGCATGTGAATCATTCTAGACAAAGTGTCAATATAATGTAATGGTGGAACTTTGAGTCCCTTATTTAACCATTTAAAGTTAGAACTGATCATTCTCCAATTCACAGGTTAACCAACAGGGATGTCACATAACAGTTCTTAACATCATTAGCCAAACCATTATTAAAACCTTACCAGCCCACATGACAACACCACCAGCATTTTCAATTCTCCTCCGCTCGTCAGTTCTATTCGGTTTATGGTCCTCAGAAAGAGGGATTGCTGCCCAGCAGAATAAAAATAAGCTTCAAGTTTCCATACGAAAATAAGCGTAGCACTGACAAAGCATAAGAAATCAAGCTCGTAGTTATATTGTAATCATTATGATTTGTTCAACTTTAATCATTTTTATCATTAACTTTTACTATAAACTACTAGGGTCAAGAGTCTGAACTTCTTTTTTTATAAGAAGAATCGAAACTTCACCCCACTACATACCCACCCTAGGGGCATTCACGCCCATCCTAAAGCCTGGACCTAGAAGACAGCAAGAGATTATACAATTAAGCTCACTCGGGGGTTTTGAACAGGGGCTTCCAAAGAAGCATATCTTGAAATCCCAAGTCTCTACCAACAAGGTTGTTACATTTTTTTATAGGAAACATATTTCATTGACATGTCGAAATTTTTATATACAAAGGTGAGTGAGAACCTATTGGAGGTAATTACAAAGAGCCGTTCCATTTAGCAATGAGAGTGACTTTCCACATTACATCAAATATTAAAAGTTTTATTTTAACTTTTACTTGTTTTTAATACTTTTAATATTTGAAAGAAATAAAATATAAGTACTGAAAACAAGAAAAGGTAAACAAATAATACCTTCACCACCCTTTGATATTATAGCACGTGAATCTCCAACATTGGCAACATAGAGATGATTGCCAACTAGCAAAGCTGTTGAAGCAGTAGAACCATCGTCCCTTAAAGTATCTTTTTCCGAATTTAAAAATTCAGCATCAGTCTGTTGATACGTTTCACCTGGGAAGCGATAGACGAAACTTTTAATGTGAGTCCTCAGATGTCATGTTTTTTTTTCAACAGAAAACGGAGCAATGTAAATAAAGAACATGAAACTTAAAAATCCTGTATTCTTACACTTGTGGCCTATGGGCAGCTAAAATACAATCATCATATAAACGTAATGATTTAATCTTCATAAACAAACAAATGAGGCATAAGGGAAAGGAAACACACTGATAGCAAATTTAGTATCCTTCAAAAATTTTGGGTGCTTCAACAGATTCTCAAAGAGATGGTTTTTTAAGAACTCTGCGGCACGAGATCCACCGTGACCTGCAACCACATAAGGAGTAATTATTTGTACCCTGCATAATCTCGGTAAGATGTCCATGGAAGCATCTATAATTTAATTGTTCAACATTAATTATCCAATAGAAATACGAATGCTCTGTATTGATTCAACATTAGTGCCAAAGTTAATTTTAAAAAATATGGTTTGAATTTTGGATGTATGAAGTGTAAACTTGGTGTAGTTTGGAAGAGTGAGAAATCTCAAACTTTCTGACCTAGAAATTGGAAAATATACTAACAACCTAACACCTACATCATAACAACAGCAAATTTACTAACAACCCAACACTTACATCATAACAATATCTCACCTAGAAATTGGCAAGTTTACTAACAACCTAACACCTACATCATGCCACTGCAAAAATGGTGTGGGAGTCTAACCATCAAATATGCCAAAAAGGCAGACCGTTTGACCATCAACTTTTGATGTTTTGATATCAAAGAAATCTTCCATGTTTGCCCTCTTTCCTCTGAAACTTGAATACCCCCAGCTAAGTTTCCCATCGTTACTGCAGATCAAACCAATAACATAAAAGTTTAAGCACATATCTCATTGGAATTGGTTGTTTAATATGCTTGGTGCAAATTGCAATAACAAGATCAAAGCATTGAATTCTAGTCATCTTCTTTTTTAGATATCTGTAAGTGTCAATGAGAGCTTACACACACTTTGAATATTCTAACGAGATATAAGGCAGGACCCTACAACATTTGGATGTCGAAGAAACTCGTAGGAAATTATTAACCATAGATTGAACCCATATTGTAGCTCTTTGACCACTAAACCAGCCAACTAATGATGGTTGAATTCTAGTCATCTTCATAAAAACATAAAAACAATTCAGCAACACAACTTTAAATAAATAGAAGTAAGCATTATTCAAACAAATCCATTCAGACCTTTTCCACCCTCCAGTGGCATAGCCACCATCTTCATCTTTCTCTGGATGCTTATCAACAACCAGCCCGCGATTTTCCGATGCACCTGTATCAACCATCATCAAGAGACTCTTTCTATAATCGCGCTTCCAGGTGTGAACAAATCCAAGATTCGAAGGCAAACTCCTCCAGATATTGTTGATTTGAACCCTTCTATTGATTATTCCTACAAGTCCAGCCTGGGCAATCACATTCCTTATATTGTAGCTGCATACCATCTAAACCAACAACTGCACAATCACATCATTACATTTATCAAAACACACCAACATGATCAAACCTAAATCCTCTCGCATTACAAAGAATTAAACATTATAAAGAATTTATCAAAAAACTTTTTTTTTTAACATTACAAACTTATGATATCAGAAAGATAGCAAGGTCTGAAGAGAAGGCCTAAACAAAAAACAAAACAATTTCAAACCCACAAAAGCATGATCGACCCAAATAACACCTACCAAAAACAAAACCTAAAAAACTCAATAAAAATGAAATGGGTCAGGGTAAAATGAAGAAATCTGTTATTTCATCCACAACCCATGATTTACAGAATCTATTTGGAGATCAAACCATCAAGAAATCCAAAAGGGTAGGAATAAAATCGAAAAAAATCGACAGAAAATGTCACTATCAGACAAACCCAATACAAATCAGAAAAAATTGAGGCAAGATCGAGAGGGGTGAAGGGAAACCGATGATCCCATCTGAGAAATTGGGAAAGAAAACATGGGATCGGATGAATATACTTACTTGGGGAAGAAAATTGAAGAATCAGGGCAGAATCAGGGTGCCAGATGAAAGAAAAAGGGGATAAACAAGAGAGATGAGAGAGAAAGTGGTGGCTTTTCGAAGCATTGGGCACCGAGGAGGACGAGCCAGGTGGCTACATGGTGCGTCCATTACGACCACTGAATAAAAAAATGCTCTTTTTCTCTTTCCTTTTTTTAACTATTATTTTTTCCATGGATGTCTCTTTTTCCTATAATTTTTCTTTTTTCTTTTTGGAAAATTTTGCATAATTGTAAAATATTTGTACCTATAATACAAAATCAAAATTAATTTATTTGTGGTAAAAAATTCAAATTGAGAGTGATAGATGTTAATCACTCGTTAGTGATGGATTTTTATCACTGATTGAGTTTTATGACTAGTTATTGATAGATGTCTAATGTACTATACATTCAATTATTTTAGAAATTGTGCTGCAAAACTAATACAAGAAGTAGAATTTGCTACTGAGCGCAAATTCTCTTTTTTCTTTTTAACTAATTTGTTCTCGTCTAGATAATTGTTGCTCAAAAGAAAATAAACGAAAGATCATTGTTATATATAACTAATTAATTTAACTATAGGATGAGAAGGTATATATCTATAGTTAAACTAATTTTTAGTTAAGGAACAAAAAGGGATTTGGTGATAATTGTTGCTCAAAAGAAAATAAACGAAAGATCATTGTTCATCACCATGACGAGTTATAACCCCTTTCTCCAATTTATATTAAAAAAAAATAGATAGGAGGTCATTAAAAATTGAATTAATTGCTTTATATTAAAGACTTTTTCTCTATCTTTATGTCATTCTACTTTGATGTTCGTCGATTTGATTCTAAAATATGTTTTAACTATGATTTAATTCAGATTAATGGTTCCTATGTAGGATTTGTGATCTCTCTCCTCAATTGGTATATGATAGTTACTACTCGTCAATTAATTTTTTATAGAATTCTTTTATATCCAAATGTTGGCGGGCAATATGACATGAAACTATAGTCAGGGTGCACACAAATTGACTCGAACAGTCACGAACAAATTTAAACATCATAGATTGAATCTACCACTTTAAACACTCTATGATCATTGACCACTTAAAGCAAACCATGTGATAGTAACAAAAAAAAGTTGTAACTTTTCTGAAAATAAATAAAGTCAAGGTCCTGTTCATAGTATTTATTTAGTACAAGAGGACAATCTAAATTATAATTCGGCGAAAAGGGATATCTTTGTTTTTATTAAAGGATTTAATTTAGGACTTGGGAAAGATTGTCGTTTACCTTCCAAAATTCGACGTATCGTTTGGGAACAAAAAATTACAGAGTCAAAGCTGCCCAAACCCACCATTGTCGTCCTTTGCTGCGGGACCCAAATGCACCGCACCCATTTTCTCATTTTTGTTCATCCCCACATTCATACTCTCTTTGGCTTCATTGGTCAATTTTTACAAGAATTTTTTTTTCTCATTAATGATGACAGTTGGGAAATTTCCTCCTTTCAAAGTTGTAACTTCAACGAGGAGAGAGTGTTTTCTCTCGTTTCTTTATGTTCCCTTTGGTGGGTGTGGTTGATTTTTTGTGTTTATGAGTTTTCCTGATTTGGGTAATGAGTTTTGGCTCTGATTATTTCATTTTTAGTGTTTTTATTTTATGGATAATTTTTTCTCTATTTGCCATTTTAGTGCTTTTCTATTGCTTTTTATGGTATGATGTAAGGTAGGTAACCATCTCGTGCTAGTGGTGAAAGTGGGGATTGAGGATTTAAGGAGGTTGTGAGTTCAATTCACAATGATTTAGAAATCAGCTTCCTACGAGTTTTCTTGATTGCTAAATGTTGTTGGGTGACATGGTCAGTCTTGTGAGAATAGTCGAGTTTTCTTGATAGCTAAATGTTGTTGGGTGAAATGGTCAGTCTTGTGAAAATAGTCGAGGTGTGTGGAAGCTGGCTAACTCTCACCGATATTAAAAATATAAAAATATGATGTAAGCTGGTGATTTATTTGTATGGATATTTTTCTTGTGAGTGGTTTTGTGGCAGTGGAGTTTATGCTTTTATGAAGACAACTTGGTATGGATGCCTGTCCAACTGACTTCTAATTTGATTTCTGAATTGTTTCTAGAGTTGGTTTGGATACATGTTTATTATTTTGAAGAAATTGATGCTCTTTCATTTTTTCCATCTTTTCAACTACTGGGTTACTTTAATCAATTTGTTACTTGTCAGTTTTGAAGATCACAAGCCAAATAAAACCAGAGGAGTGGAGTTTCATAGTGAATAAGTAAATGAATTCAGCTCTCTACGGAGGGTTGGCACCTAGTTCTGATCAAACCAGAAGAACTGAGAAGCTATTCTATAATCTCATGCCTGAAGGCTTGAGCTCAGGGAAGAAAATTCTTGATCCACAAGGGCCTTTTCTTCAAAGTTGGAACAAGATATTTGTGTTGTCTTGTGTGATTGCTGTTTCCTTGGATCCTCTGTTCTTTTATGTTCCTGTCATTGACTATAGAAAGAAGTGTCTTAGGTTAGATGAGAAAGTGGAGATTGCAGCCTGTATATTGAGATTGTTTACAGATGTCTTCTATGTTCTGCATATCGTTTTTCAGTTTCGTACAGGATATATCGATCCCTCTTCTCGAGTATTTGGAAGAGGTGTTTTAGTCGAAGATTCCCGGGCGATAGCAATGCGGTATCTGTCATCATACTTTCTAATTGACATATCCTCAGTCCTCCCACTTCCACAGGTGAGGAATGTTTCTTGATTCGTTTGTCTGTTTGATTCAATCATTTCTTTCCCCCTCTTTCTTGAAATAGTTTCAACTTTCAACAAATTGTCAGTTCCTACTTGTCTATATATTTTTGAGAATTTCCACCCTTATACTGTGATAAATTATTGGTTATTTCCTTGTGTTATGAATTAAAGAAACACGATGAAATTAACAATTTAACACACAAGTTTATGTGGTTCACTAACGTTATGTTAGTTGCATCCTGGGTAAAGGAGAGAAACCATTTTGTTAGGAAATAAGAATACAAAAATGTATTGTAAAGGAGACGAGGGTTTTAAGAGAGTTTATAGAGTACACCTCTCATAAATCCTAATACATCATTTACCCTAGTAAATCTGTGTTTTATATGTAGACGTGAAGTCAATAACATGTGTTCTGTTATGCTTAATCTTGCGATGAAGAAACATTTTGAGGAGTTAAAATGTGATGGCTAGCCTGTATTTAAGTACTGCATAGAAATTCAATTCCCTTTTAGGCTTGGTTCTTTATTGACAATAAGTCTAATAGGAATTGTGGTTCTGCTTATTTCTAGGTTGCCAGTGCAATATTCTGCTAAATGGACTATAAAAGCCACATTTCTTGGTAGCCAGCACTTTTGCTCTTGAATTATTTTATAATATTTGTCCTCATTTTTATACACCACAATAGTAGCACAAGCAATAGTTGTAATCTCTGTGGGATGATTTCAACTTGAGTGAAGCATACATTTATAATGCTGCATTTTGAGCTTGATGATACTCTCAACTGTATGAAGGGTTGGTTCAACAAGTGTTGAGGTTGAAAAAGATGTTGATCAACATAATATTTCTCAAGTTCATTTGACTTTGATACATGAACTGCTTTTTTATAACGTGTCTAGGTGGTGATTCTGATAAACATCCACAAAATGAGAGGTTTGAGATCGTTGTATACGAAGTACTTGCTGAAATCTGCTGTAATATGTCAATTTGTGCCAAGGTTTCTTCGAATCTATCCACTGTATAAAGAAGTTACTAGGACCTCGGGGATACTCATTGAAACTGCTTGGGCAGGAGCTGCATTTAATCTTTTTCTGTACATGCTAGCCAGTCATGTTAGTTTTCTTATATGCTCCCTGGTTTGATGTTTGGTAGTTTTCATGGAATCTAGGGTATATTTGAAACTAAAATGAAGCCGGTGTAGAGGAATGGTTCTGCAGGTTACCATTTGCATGCGATTCCTCGGCCTTGAATGTGTCAAATGAATTAAGGGGTTGTTCGGGACAGGGAGAATATGAATGATTATGAGGGAATGGGAGTATCGGGGAGAATGATGAACAAGAAGAATGATTATCTGTGATTGGAATGAACAAAATGATTATGGGAGGAACCGTTACCTATCTTTGAACTGCGTAGAATCATTGTAGAAGAACAAAATAGTGAGTGTGGAGAGAATGAAAAATGGTTATGTCGAGAATGAGATTATGGGGGGAATGAATATTGAGTAGGGAGAAAATGAATACTGATCATGGGGGAATGATTGTCGGTGAATAAGGGAATTATTCCTCATAATCATTCCTATTCTCCTGTGGCAAACACCCTTTTATGGCATTTCTATTGTGTATGCCAATTATATTCACTCATTTAGGTCATCCCTCTCATGTAGTGACATTTTTCTTTTCTTTGTTTTTGTGTCTTGTCATTCTTAGGTATTTGGGGCAATCTGGTACTTATGTTCCATCGAACGAGAAGCCCAGTGCTGGCAAGTTGCTTGTATAAAGCATCCTGACTGTTCCCCTACTTCCTTGTATTGTGGTTACAAATTTAGTAATGAATGGAACCTAACATTCCTCAATGATTCTTGTCCAATCAAAAAGCCAAATGTAGGAATTTTTAATTTTGGAATATTCCTTCAAGCCCTTCAATCTGACATTGTGGATTCAGATTTTCCAAAGAGGTTCATTCAGTGCTTTTGGTGGGGCTTACGGAATCTAAGGTACATTGTCCACTTTCCTTTGGAGTTATTCTTTTGGATTGAGAGAACTACGGTAAACCATCATGCGGCGGTCTAATGGTCAAGAGAGCCTTAAAAGACTAAGAGGTGATGGATTCAATCCATGATGGTCACTTGTCTAGAAATTAATTTTTTATAGAGTTTTCTTAACATCCAAATATTGCCTTCATGGAATGGCGCGGTAGTTGAAGGCTTGAACTTTGAAGGTGTACTCCCCTCAAGGTCTTAGGTTTGAGACTTACCTGTGACATTAATTTGTAGATACCTCCAGTGTCTCCATTCTTTTGATGTCTCCAAGTGTCTGGCCTAGGGCAAGCGTAGTTACCTCGGGTATAGTGGAGCAAAGCTCCAATTTCCAATAAAAAGCATCTAAATGTTGTAGGGTCTAGTGGTATGTCTTGTGACAACGAGGTGTGCATAAACTGACCTAAACAGTCACAAATATCAAAAAAAAAAAAAAAACTATAACTTCTAGAATTTCTAGGATGAACAATTTTTCCATAAATGTATTCTGGATAAATGTACTTCTCTCATGGATGCAGCTCTTTGGGCCAAAATCTCACTACAAGTAAGTGCACATGGGAAAATTGCTTTGCCATTTTGGTTTGCATCTCTGGCTTAGTGTTGTTTGCATCTCTCCTCGGCAACGTGCAGGTTGGTACTAACGATTCTTGCTGATGTTAGTCTGTTAGGAACTTAGGTTGGCATGAATCACTTTTATGAATGAAAGTTAGACATTTGATTATGAACTGTTGAGCAACATAGATATAATTGTTATGAAAGCCTATGCAATATTTGATTATGGTTTTAAAACCTTCATTCATTGAGATCTTGTGCAATTCTTCTTAGAATGATAAGTCCCTGTGTGTGTCAAACAGATGTATTGGCGATCCGCAAACACAAGGGTGGAAGAGATGAGAGTCAGAAGGAGAGATGTTGAACAATGGATGTCACATCGCTTACTCACCGAAAATATGAGGGAGCGGGTTCGAAGGTCCGAACATTACACGTGGCAGGAAACCAGGGGCGTTGATGAACACGGTCTACTGCAAAATCTGCCCAGAGACTTCCAACGAGATATCAAGCGCCATCTTTGCTTGGCTTTGCTTATGCAAGTAAGTTTCATTTTGTTTGGTTAGTTACAGTTTTACAGGATGAACCATCATCGGTTGGCATAGTTAATAGTCAAGAATATTTTAGAAAACTAAGAAATAATAAATTTAATTTATAGTAGTCACGAAGAAACAAGTGTAAAGGGTCAAGCAGCGGTTCTGTAAGAATAGTCGATGTGACTGGCAAGATTAAGAATGGTTTTGAAATGATCTGAGTAGTGTTCTAAAGTGATTTTTTTTTTATTATTTCTTCTATAAGAATTTTTGGAGAAAATAATAGCTTGGTCAAGAATCCAATGTTATAAAAGATGGATAAACACTGGTCAGAAATAATCACTAGCTCGGTTACACACACATTGAAAGCTTAACTTCTTTAATTGATTGTGATCATTTATGTTCATTTTCCATTAAGGTTCCAATGTTTGAAAAGATGGATGAACAATTGTTAGATGCAATGTGTGCACGTCTCAAGCCCGTGTTGAACACAGAAGAAACCTGTATTGTTCGGGAAGGCGATCCAGTCGAAGAGATGCTGTTCATCATGCAAGGCAAGCTCTTAACCATGACTACAAATGGTGGTAGAACTGGTTTCTTCAACTCTGATTTTCTCATTGCTGGTGATTTCTGTGGAGAAGAGCTACTGACTTGGGCTCTAGACCCTCGTTCCTCAACCAACCTCCCCATTTCGACTCGAACCGTTCGATCGCTAACAGAATTTGAAGCATTTGCGTTAAAACCCGACGACTTGAAATTCGTAGCCTCTCAATACCGCAGGCTTCACAGCAAGAAGCTGCGCCAGATTTTCAGGTTTTACTCACATCAATGGAGAACATGGGCAGCTTGTTTTGTACAAGCAGCATGGCGGCAACAACGAAGAAGGAAACTCAGGAAGTCTCTTAGGGAAGAATCGAGTAGGTTGAAAGATGCATTGGCTTGCCCGGAACGGCCATCGCCGAGTTTAGGCGCCACCATTTGTCCATCTAGATTTGTTGCCAACATGCCTATACTAAATAAAGCTAGGATGTCCATGCTGGTTCAGAAACCAGCAGAGCCTGATTTTACCTTGGAAGATAACAACACATAACCATACACATACAGTAGAAAGATAGACTTTCACATTGGCAGTTTATGACTTTAGCCTCCTGGTTTGAAGATGAGTGGTATATTAAAGCTGTTATTATTTGGAAAGATACATTTCAAATATGTTTGAGAGTAGGTTTTTTTTTTAAATTTTATTATTATTATTTTTTATTTGTGACTATTTGAACAAGTTTGTGCACACCTCTACTATTGTCTCAGAATATACTGTCTGACCCTACAATATTTGGATGTTAAGGAAATCGATAAAAAATTAATTCTTGAATATGTAACCAGCATGGATTGAACTTATCACGTTCCCAAGGGGCAGCCCAGCGGTTAAGGCTAAGGACTTCAAGGCATCCTTCGATCAAAGCTCCGATTTCCCAATTTTCAAAAAAAAAAAAGGATTGAACTTATCACCTTTTAGGTCACTCCAAGATAGTTATGTTTTTTTTAACACATGGAATGAGAAAAATGATTTGGATCGTAATACGTAATACAGTCTTGAACAAGTTTGAAGGTTTCATACCGAATTAGAGGTCTCATGTCCGAGTCATTTAATGAACTTTAAAAAAACTTTGATGTCAATTGAGTGCGAGTCTTGGGGCAGGTGTGAGTACTCGTGAATATAGAGAAGCAAAGCTTTGATTTTGGGATATAAAAGAAAGAGACTTTGAAACATGTTTAGATCTTAGAAAAGTAGAGTATGGTGGTAATTACCACCAAAATGGAAATTACCAATCAATTTCCCCGAAACTACCTATCAATGTCTCCGAAAAAATGTAATGATGATAATGATATCAATAAATATTTATTAAAGAAAAATAAATAAACAAATAACCCCCATAATATTGTAATTTCTTCCGACCTTCCCTATCGAAAAAAAGAAAAGGTAAAAAAGAACCTTCCCGGCTTTAAAAATAATGTATTGTGATATTAGTTATAAAAAGAAAATCAGTTGCATTTATTTTGAGAAGATGAACATGCAAAAATTTATGTTTTTTTTTTTTGAAAGTCCTGATGACTACAAATAATTTATTTTTACAGATACAAAACTTAGAATTGAGTCCAGTATTATGTCTTTTTTTTTTTTTTTTTTTTTTTTATATATATATATACAGATTAATGGGCTATGAGTTGGGCCTTAAAGAGGGAAAAAATAAACTTAACCTGATAACTCAACGTAATCCGAAAATATATATTAAGTTGCGGTTTGATCAACGATCTCGAACCATGTACACCCTGCCTTTGCCAAAGAAAAGACAGATGAAACTCTATTCTGATGATTGCATTTATCAAGTTCTATACATTCAGATGGTTGAAATCTTGAAAAACTGCACCTTACTATTTAGTTCTTTTATTAAAATTTTGGAAGGTTTGTGTTTTTTCTTGTAAGTTTCTCTGTTTTATTACCTTTTTTAGTGCAAAAATCAACCCAAGTTTTGAAAACTAAAAAAAAAAGATTATCAAACTTAAATGGGACCTTCATTACTTCATTCACTGAATGCATCTAAGATATAATTATAATAGGTTGCAGCTCTTTGGGACAAGACCTCAAAACTAGTGACCATGTGTGAGAAATCTACTTTTCAGTCACCATTAGCATTTACTTTGTTGGAAACATGCAGGTCTTTTTATCCAAACATTAATTTGGTCAATTTTGTATAACACACAATATGCAGTTGCTTAGATGGTTATAAATTTTCAGGTCTCGCTTAACAACCATTTGGTTTTTGAAAATTAAGTTTGTAGATATGAGTTTACCTATGTTTTCAAAACTCGAGCTAAGTTTGAAAAAAAAAAGTGTTTTATCAATTTGGCTAAAGATTCAAGTACATGAAGGCCATTGTAGAAAAATGATGAAAAAACCAACAATGAGACCTAATTTATATGATTCCTTAATGTTATCTTTTCTGATGAGCTATTTTATTGTATAACAGACATCTATAGTCAGCCATTGCAAGATTGGAGGAAATGAGATTGAAAGGGCAAGATATTGAGCTATGGATGGCTTATCATTCCCTCCCAAAAACGTTGAAGAAAAAAAATTAAGAAGTACGAATGGTACAAGTGGCGAGAAACCAAAGGCGTTGATGTCGAGCAACTTCTTCGTAATCTTCCCAGTGACCTAAGAAGGGACACAAAAAAACATCTTTGCTCGACTCCACTCTCAAATGTAAGTGATAAGAACCTGAACTCTATTTATAATATTGAAATAAGGGAATTATAAAATCAGCCAAATTTAAGATACTTGGACCCTCCTATTCTTCATAATACTCGATCCAATACCACAATGGCAAAATACACTTATATGTTTCTAATAACAATCCTATCAGTAAGTTTATCCTCTTATTTCGACTCGTCGTTGGGTAGTTCGAGTAAGTTTACAAGTGGCATTGCTGTTTTTGTATATAACATGAATATCAAGAATATCTTTTGCCCGTTATCTCCTCGTCTTCCTATTTATAAGCCACAGCTCACTTCAACGTTATATTGTTGAGTTTCTCTCTTTATTATCGATGATATGTGACGAAGGTTCCGAAGTTTCAAAACATGGACAATAAGCTACTCGATGCGATATGTGATTATCTGAAGCCAGTGCTCAATATTGAGCATAACTTCATTGTTCAAGAAGAGAGCCACTGCATGAAATGATCTTCATAATCAGAGGCAAAGTAATGATCTATTCCAAAAAAGATGGTGAGAATGCAGCTGGTTCCAAAGGATCCAATTGGCTTACCAAAGGTGACTTTTATGGAGAGGATCTTCTAGAGCGGGTGCTATGCAATCCTACTTCGACCACGGTCCCTAAATCTACGAAAACGATTCGAGCACACTCGAAAGTCGAAGCGTCTGTCCTCAGCCCAAGCGACTTAAGTATGAAAGCAATATGGGTGGCATTGGCATTGAAGTTAGCATGGCGCCGATACCGTAAAAGCAAAAAGGAGAAGAAAAAGCCTCAGTTTGTCAATAAAAGAAGGATTAATACTCAGAAATTTGATGCCCCATTTCTTGTCACATGCAGAATCTAGTAGTGTTTGAGAATGTACTATGCTTATGTTCAGCTTTGTTCCCCTTTTTTTGAGAGTGAATGTTTCTTATGTACTATGCTTCTGTTTAGCTTTGTTCCTTTCTTTTTTATGCTTCTGTTTAGCTTTGTACCTTTTTTGTGTGTGAATGTTTCTTATGTGTATTCATTTCACCATCAAATTACTATCAAAACTAAAAGCATAAAAATTAAATTAAATCCACAAACTGCTTTTGGGTTGTAACTTTTTAAAAAATAAAAATAAAAATACATGGTTTCAACTTGGTGTTCAAAATACATGTATAAAAGTGGATGAAAACTATTAAAATTTTGATTAAAAAATATTCCTAAAAAGTTTTAAAATGCTCTTTGACTGTAAAAAGGTTTACAAAATGTCCTCGACTTTAAATAACTCTTAAAATATAAAGATAACTTTAGAAGTATTTTAATGTTCAATAATATTCTCAAAACAAAACTTTAATAATTTTCATTCCAAACAATGGATAATTTTTCAACTCTTTGATCTGGTCCCTAACAGGAGTATGTAAAAATATATCTCAATGGCATTCAATGAAAGATCATAATCTAGATTAGCAAGAATATTTCAACTTACCAACAACCAACCAATATCAATAAATCAAAAGATTAATCTCAACTGTACATTATTCATTAAAACAGAGCCAACTATCTAAAACTTAGAAGAGATTAATTAAAAACACCAAGACCAAAATAGGGCAATTGTCACAAACCTCAACTATAACTTTGTCATAACCACCACCCATTCCTTTATCTTTAATTATATATATAAGCCAACAGCAGAAACCTAATCCTCACATGCTGCACACCTTGTTTGGGTGGAGGTGGCTCCTCTGAAATTGGCTTTTTATTTAGATTTATCAAATCTTCAGCCAAAACTATCAAGTTTTCCTTTTTACCATTATAATAGGGGAAGTTTGGACAAAAGCTTCATTGTCTATGTCATTACTGTGTGCCTGCTGCTACTACTACTATCTTGTTGCCTGTTAATGTAATCTCGAGAGTTTTTCTCAACACCTTCATAGCCTCCCTCACCTACAAGAAGATTCTTTTCTTCCTTTGAGAGATACTTGTCGACCTGAGCAGCTGCTTGTCGTCCTTCCGAGATGGCCCATACGACAAGGGACTGTCCTCGACGGCAGTCTCCGGCTGCAAAGACTCCCTCTACGCTAGTCGAGAAGCGGCCGTACTCTGCCTTGAAGTTCGATCGGTTGTCCTTCTCCACACCCAACTTCTCTGCTACCGTCTGCAAAATGAGAGCATGTGTTAAGAACTTGAAGCAAGTGTTGTACAATATTCTTCCATTTTGTTGTAGTTTAGCTAGTTTTTTTTAACCAATGTCAGGCGTGACAAGTGCAAGTAATAAAACGACTAACCGATTCAGGGCCGAGGAACCCCATTGCTAGTAAAACAAGGTCGGCCTCTATGATTTCCTCGCTGCCTTCGACCTCGGTAAACTGGAACCTTCCATTGGCATCCTTCGCCCACTCAACACGTACTAATTCAAGTCCTTTCACTGCCCCATTTTCATCACCAATAAACCGTTTAGTCAGAACCTCATACGATCTTGGATCTGTTCCAAATTTGGCAGCTGCCTCTTGGTGTCCATAATCAACTCGGAAAATTCTAGGCCACTGCAATCCCACAAATGGTGTATATAAATACGTAACACATCAACGAAAGTAATGCAACAATTATGCATTGACCCTGCTTATAGTTAGGACGCAAGGCGACAGGTCGAGCATTCACCACAACATCATATGTTTCCAACAAAAACAAAGTACAAAAAAGAAGGCTAACCTGTGGCCAAGGGTTTCCTGGCGCCCTGGTCTGTGGCGGTTGAGGAAGAAGCTCTAGATTTACGATGCTAGTGCAACCGTGTCGAATAGAGGTTCCTATGCAATCTGTTCCAGTGTCACCACCACCAATGACAACTACCTTTTTGTCCTTTGCAGAAATGTATTTACCATCTTGGAGATTGCTATCAAGCAAGCTCTTTGTGTTTGAATGAAGGAATTCCATGGCAAAATGAACCCCAGAAAGTTCCCGTCCAGGTACAGGAAGGTCCCTGAGACAAACATTACTCATTGTCAATGATTTGAGTTGTGAATCAAAATTTTCTTTGGATTGTAAATGGGAAGGGACTTACCTTGGTTTTGTGGCACCAACAGCCAAAACCAGTGCATCATTTTCATCTCGAAGACAATCAAGAGAATATGATGGATCAGTTCCAACATTAGCATTAACAACAAAGCTCACACCTTCCTCTGCCATAAGGTTAACGCGCCGCTGAACTACATCCACCTTGTCAGTTTTCATATTTGGAACTCCATACATCATCAGTCCACCAATTCTATCAGCACGCTCGTACACGGTCACTGTGTGACCCATTTTATTTAGCTGGTCCGCTGCAGCCAAGCCAGATGGTCCGCTTCCAACAACAGCTACCCTTCTCCTGCATTTAACAACAAATTCCGTGAGCAATTGAAGTAAACGGTCCAAAAACCCTTTTACTGAAGTCTTAATAACAAATGTCAATATATGCCGACAGAAACGACTTACCCCGATCTTGTAAGGGGAGGTCGTGGAGTCATCCACCCCTCTTCAAAGGCCTTGTCTATGATGGCACATTCAATGTTTTTGATGGACACAGGATTCTCAATAATGCCAAGAACACAAGATCCTTCACATGGAGCTGGGCAGACCCGACCAGTAAACTCTGGGAAGTTGTTTGTTTCAAGAAGCCGATCGAGAGCTTCACGCCACCTATTCTGATAAACTAATTCATTGAATTCAGGAATTTTGTTACCAAGAGGGCAACCGGAGTTCTCCTGAAACCATCAGGAAAAAAAACGATCAATGTCAGGAAAAAAAAAGTATATAAACGCTTATAAAATGAGATTCAAGCATAATGTAGAATTTCAGTAAAAGAATGGGAAATCTTCATCACCTGATGGCAAAATGGAGTACCACAATCCATGCATCGAGCTGACTGAGTCTTCAACAGCGGCCCAGGTTTTGATTCTTCCATAACCTCCTTCCAATCACCCATTCGAACATTGGGATCCCTGTACTTCACTCCCTCACGTTCGTAAGCAATAAAACCTCGATGTTTAACCGCATCAGGTATCTCAGTAGGTCTTTTTGGTGATTCAGTCTTTTCAACCTTTGGATCCAAATTCAAGCCAGAGGCATACACAGTCCAAGGAGATTAAAATTAACATCAATCAAGATAAAATCAAGCCGAATAAAATAGCAACTAATGAAAAAGGCCAACAAAACTTCTAGAGAGTTTGAACTCAAAAGTTACCTGTTGGGAATTCCCATTCAAAGAGACAGCAGCCATTTTCTTGAGCTCCTCAAATGCATCCTTTTTAACCAACTTTGCCTCATTCGGCTCATCATCAACAGCTGGTTCTGAAATCTCTTTGGCCGCTTCTTGAGCTTTCATGTTCAAGAGAGCAAGCTTATATTCTCTTGGGATAACCTTAATAAATCTAGGCAATAGGTTCTCAAAGTTGTTAAGAACTTCTTTGGCTAAATTGCTTGATGTGTGACGCTGATGCTGCTGTATCAGCATTTTTAGAGTCGAAATATCATCCTCTTCTTCAACTTTGTCAAGATCAACAAGCTCTAGATTGCATCTGGATTCAAATTTTCTATCCATGTCAAGAACATAAGCAATACCTCCACTCATACCAGCAGCAAAATTTCTTCCAGTTTTCCCAAGAACAACAACAATTCCACCAGTCATGTATTCACATCCATGATCACCGACACCCTCCACAACAGCCTTTGCTCCTGAATTACGTACACAAAACCTTTCTGCCGCCATCCCATTGAAATAGGCTTCACCACTTGTAGCGCCATAAAGAGCCACATTACCTATGATTATGTTCTCTTTAGGATCAAATGTACTCCCCTTTGGAGGATACACAACAATTTTTCCACCTGATAATCCTTTACCAACATAGTCATTGCTATCACCTTCCAGCTCTAGCATTATGCCAGGGCATAGGAATGCTCCAAGACTCTGCCCAGCACTTCCAGTGAATTTGATATGAATAGTTTCTGAAGGAAGTCCAGCCCTGTGGTAACGCTTGGTTACCTCGTGGCTAAGCATTGTTCCAACAGCACGGTTAACATTGTTGACTGGTGTTTCAATGTACACAGGAAGACTCTTTTCTAAAGCAGACTTGGAAAGTTCAATCAGTTTTTTATCCAAAGCCATGTCCAGACCATGATCTTGTTTCTGGACGCAGTACTGTGCTGCATCAGCTCGAATACTAGCAGCAGGTCTAAGTAATAGAGAGAGATCGATATTTTCTAGCTTCTCATTTTGCCAAGCCACTTCATTATCTAGTTCTAAGACATCAGAACGACCAACCATCTGATTGACCTTGCGAAATCCAAGCTGGGACATTATTTCTCTCATTTCCTCAGCTACCATAAAGAAAAAGTTGATAACATGTTCCGGCTCTCCGGCAAACTTCTCTCGAAGAACAGGATCTTGAGTAGCAATTCCAACAGGGCATGTATTCTTGTGGCACTTCCGCATCATGATGCAACCCATTGTAATAAGGGGTGCAGTGCTGAAGCCAAACTCCTCAGCACCAAGCAAAGCAGCTATGGCTACATCCCTCCCTGTTTTCAATTGACCATCTGTCTGAAGTACTGTACGACCGCGAAGGTCATTAGCAACCAGAGTTTGGTGGGTTTCAGCCAACCCAAGTTCCCATGGAAGTCCAGCATTCTTGATGCCAGTCCACCTTGATGCACCTGTACCTCCATCATGACCTGAAATTAGTACATGATCCGCATGGCCCTTGACAACTCCACTAGCAATTACACCAACACCTGCTTCAGACACCAACTTCACACTAATCCGAGCAGCTGGATTGGAATTCTGAAAGCCAAGAGAAAAGGAAAGTAAAAAAAAAAGCTCAACAGTTTGAATTTGAATACAATTGACTTCACAAGCTCATTCACCTTGAGATCATGGATTAACTGAGCAAGATCTTCAATAGAATAAATATCATGATGAGGAGGTGGGCTGATAAGCCCTACTCCAGCAGTAGAATTCCTTGTTTTAGCAATTTCACCAACTACCTTGTGACCAGGAAGTTCACCACCTTCACCAGGCTTGGCCCCCTGATGCAATAACCAACATTCAAATTAAAATAAAGAAAATTATCAAAGATAATTAGCTACAGTTCTTTGTTTCATCTCTGATCTCACCACATTCAAATGCAGATATCAATTAAGATGCAAAACACCTAGAGGTGCTTTACTGACACAGCATCATCTGCCATGAACATAGTTCCACACAAAAAAAATACTCTGTTCCAAAAGGAATGAAGAGGCAAAATGGAAGGAATCCAAATAGGAGAACACACACCAATATGAACCAACTCTATCAATCCAAACAAAGTATCAAATTTATACCTGAGCCATTTTTATCTGCAGTTCGTCTGCATTTGTGAGGTAGTAACTTGAAACTCCAAACCTCCCACTTGCAACTTGCTTGATAGCACTCCTCTCTGGATTCGTTGAACCATCAGGAAGAGGTTCCATTCGGGATGGTTGCTCACCTCCCTCCCCTTCAATAGAATTTTCATATAAAATGATCTTCAGCATATAACTAAAGCTAAAGATGCAAATATCTATGACTAACACAGCCAGGTATGAAAAAGGAGAAAGAAAGTATAATGCAGAGTAGAACACACCTGTGTTTGATTTTCCACCAATTTTATTCATAGCCATGGCCAAAGTAGTGTGTGCCTCCAGGGAAATTGATCCATAACTCATTGCACCAGTGCAAAACCGCTTAACGATTTCACTAGCAGGCTCCACTTCATCCAAGGAAATACTCGACCCTGTCTCTTTAAATTTCAGAAGTCCTCTCAAATTACATGATTTATTTAATTCATGGACGAGCTTGGAGTACTCCTTATAGGCATTTACACTATTAGTTCGAGCAGCCTCTTGCAATTTTGCTATGGCTACTGGATCATTCAAGTGAATTTCACCACCCTTCCTCCAATGATAATCCCCAGGGTTTGGTAACGCTACCGATTCCGCACTACCAGGCGGGAAAGCTCTAGAGGGAAAAGCCATTTCATGCAAATTAAGTGAATCACGAGCCAACATCTCAAATGTTGCACCCTCAACTCTGCTTGGAGTTCCAGCAAAGCACTTCTCAACCACTTCTGATGAAAGTCCTAGAGCCTCAAAAATTTGAGCACCTTTATAAGAAGCCAAAGTTGATATTCCCATCTTTGCAAGAACTTTCATCATTCCATAGTTGCTGGCATGGAAGTACTTCTTCACCAATTCCTCCTTAGAGTGGAATTCACCTCTTGATTTCGGGGGAATTTTTCCATCAACTTGTAATCTCCAAATGGCCTCAATAGCCAAGTAAGGGCATATAGCATCAGCACCAAATCCCACAAGTGTACAAAAATGGTGGACTTCACGGGGCTCGGCAGATTCTACTATCAAGCCAACTTGAGTACGTTCATGACTTCTAACTAAATACTGATGGACAGCACCAACAGACAAGAGGGAGCTCACGGCAACACGATCGGTTGAAAATGCTAAAAGATGAATACAAAAACATTAAACAGGTTAAAATGAAAGGAAGATGCATTACTTAAAGCAGAAAGCATGAGAGTGCAAAACAAAAGAATACCTCTATCAGAGAGAACAAGTATACTATACCCCTCCTTAATTGCATCGTGAGCTTCAGCGCAAATCCTATTCAATGTCTCCTCCAACCCTCTCCTACCAAGGTCTTTTGGATAAGTGATATCTAAAACTTTACTTTTCCAACCCCTATAATTCATCTTTTTTATTGCTTCCATTTCTTCAATGGACAAGAGAGGACCTTTCAATGAGAGACGATGACATTGTTCTTCAGTAGTTTCAGTCAGGTCCCCTTCTGGACCGATCATACATTCCATGGAGGTCACTATCTTCTCCCTGATGGGATCGATGGGAGGATTTGTAACCTGTGCAAACATTTGCTTGAAATACTCAAAAGTGAGCTTTTCTCTGTTGGACATGACCGCCAGTGGAGTATCATTTCCCATTGAACCAAGGGCCTCACTACCATCCTTTGCCATAGGAAGCAACAACATTTCCAAGGCTTCAGTAGTATAGCTGCACAAAAAGATCAATTTGAGTTTGCAGTTTGACCTAGTGCAGGGGTTGAATTGGATAGCTTATGCAACAGCTCAATATACATACCCAAATGCTTTCAAGGGAGCGAGTAAACCATGAATGCCCATATTTTCCATATTATCATCATCGGCCGATGTCTACAAATCATAAATGAGAAATATTTAGAAAAATATAATCAAAGAAAATCTTAGTGTACTTAGCTCATACTTACAGGCAATGCTCCTGCAATTTTTGGAGAGATTTTTTCAGACTCGTCAATCGAGGCAACAATGACCTTAAGTTCAATCTTCTGTTTTTTAAGCCACTCTCCATAAGGCCTAGAGAGAGAATATTGTTGCTTCAAGGCCTCATCATCTACAACAACATGATTTTCAAAATCCACTAAAAGCATCATCCCAGGGTTGAGCCTTCCTTTCCGTGAAACATCTTCTGGTGCAATGTCCACTACACCGACCTCACTAGCCATTACAACTCGCCCACTGTGAGTTACATAGAAACGACCAGGCCGCAGTCCATTGCGATCCAAAGTAGCTCCAAGATAGCGACCATCAGTAACTACAATTGCAGACAATTAAAAAAAAATTAGAATTCTAGAAGAAAAAAAATTAATACAGAGGTGAATATACTATATAATGTATTACATGAAATAAGAGCTGGTCCATCCCATGGCTCCACAAGACATGAAAAATATTCATATAATGCTCTCCTTTGAGGATCCATGTTCTTGTCGTTTTGCCATGCTTCAGGGATCATCATCATGACAGCTTCCGGAAGACTTCTACCAGCTCTAATTAAAAGCTCAAGAACGCCATCAAAGGCTCCTGTGGGTGAAGCACAAAGAAACTAATGATAAATAAATAAATTCGAAAGAATATCATCCATAACTGTATACGAATGAAATAAAATAGTTCACCTGAATCTGAAGAACTGATATCCACAATGGGCAATAGATGTTTTAACTCGTCTTCTGATAGACCAAGTTCCTTACACTTCAGTAGACCTTCACGTGCCTTCATCCTAAAGAAAAAAGAAAATTTTTCTTCGTATTAAACCAACGGTGCATAAGTTCACCTTCCTTATGTACATTGGGTGAGCATACCAATTCACGTTGCCTCTAAGGGTGTTGATTTCTCCATTGTGGCCCAAGACACGCATAGGTTGAGCACGATCCCAACTAGGAAAGGTGTTCGTAGAAAACCGGGAGTGTATCTGCAATTGTAGACCCAATTTGTCACTTTTTTCATTATTTCAGTCAAAATATGAAGTGAAACAGAAAGTTAAAGGCAGTACTCATCTTTCTTCAACCTTGAAGGTGATGATAAACAACCTAAGCTAGATAGTTTCAAAACGATTTTCTTTTCATATAAATATTTCAAGCTGAATCCTCACAACCACTCACATTTGGCTGCCTTTCTCGTTACTGTAAATATGATTCGCTTGGTAATGAGGTTTCTTACCAAAGTTACCCAACCATCCAATCCAGCATCCAAAATAACAAGAAATCAAGGGAGTGGAAGAACTTCAGAGATCATTCAAACCTCAATGCCTCAAAGTCATTCCTCAACCTTGCATCTCTTCAGTTACTGGTTGTTCCCATGCTGTTTGTTGGAGTATATGCAGTTAGTGGAGAATAAGAAGGTGAATGGATAAAATATTTACCAGGGCCATGTAGCTCGTAAACCTTTCATTCCTTAAATCCAGATAATAATCTTTCAACTGTACAGGCTTCAACTGGCCTTTGTAAATAACAGTCCTACAAAATTATGACGGTTAGTTAAGGTCATGACAATATGATCTAACCAAGTCATGTAGCCTTTCAGAATCACCTCGAAGAGAGAGAACAGATGTAGAAGTCTTTAGCTCTGCCGTGCTCAAGACTTAGCTCGGCACGAATAGCAACCATTGAAAGCCTCCTTAATATGTACATCTATTTCAAAAATCACATAAAATCACCGAACTTAACCAGATGGATTCATAATTGCATAAAAGAAATTACTAGACCAAACTATGGTGCCCACTAAGGTTTCAATAATATTACTGAAATTTACAAAATTGAAGGGAAAATCACTCACCTGTCTCTCCAAATCAAGTTTGGACCTTGTACTTGGGGTAAGGAACACTTGCTCAATCACAGGTTCTGTCGATAAGGCAGACTTGCCCAATCCAGAATTATCTGTTTGTACAGATCGCCATCCAAGAACAGAATGCCCAAGTGATTCAGCAACCTTACAGAATCAATCGATCATATCATATCAGCTTCACTTAACTAAGTAATACATTGCTAAACACAATAGAGCAGGAAGTACAAAATAGGAGTGTACAAAAAAAACCGACAACTATGGCCCCGTTTGATAACTATTTTGTTTTTCATTTTTGTTTATAAAATTTAAGACTACAACAACTACCTTATTAGTATTCGCCTACTTTCTTAAGGAAATATGGATACATTGTAGGAAAGATGGAGCACATGGTAAAAAATTTGAGTAGAAATAAGCTTAAATTTCATAAACCAAAAACAAAAAACAACATAGTTATCAACCAGAGCCTAGATGATTGATTTTATAATTTTCGTTAGGTTGGGTCGGTTATTAGCATATTGATAAAGAAGAACACAATTCTAGAACCCAACCCCCCAAAAATTTATAAGTTGGGCATGTCGCCAACATGGGAATCTATGATCCATGACTCCCGAGGTTGGAGAGAACTTTCTGATCTTCAAAACTGCAAACTAATATGGGATGACCACGCCCAGCATCTCCGGCTGTACGAGCATCCCCAATCATGCTCGGCGATCGATCGCCCAGCCGCCCTGCCTCACCATTGCATACAACGTCACCCAGGGCGATGACACTCATGCGGTTGGAGTATCGGCCAACTCGAAAATTTATTAACTCAATCCAACCCGGGTCATGTATGTCGGAGGAAGCTAAAGCTAGAGTACAAAATCAAATGAAAAGAAACTTCAGTTGCAGGGAAATACCTTCGTAAATTCTCTTTTACTACTTTCTCGACGAGAATCAGAGGTGGGCAGGAAAAACATGCCGACAGCATACTGTCCCGCCGGTGGAAGGTCGAACCCATTATCTCTTGCCGCCTAAAAACATACCAATTATCAATATTCATCAAGCCAACAAAAAGTTTCATAATACTTTTTTTTCTTTGCAATTACAAGAAAAAAACATGCACTTATTAATCATGATGCAGAAATAGTCTTTACCCAGATGTCAAAATTTCCAATAAATCAAACGGGTTTCGTAGATTTCATTCATGAAACCGTGATTAATCATTGGGCTTGCATAAAATCGAAAAACAAATGAAAATGAAATCACAAAAAACACAAAACTCATGCCTGTTCAAAGAACTCATGTGGAAGAGCAACAAGAATCCCAGCTCCATCACCCGTATTTGGTTCACAACCACAAGCACCTCTATGGGTCATACGAACCAACATTTCCAAAGCATCAGTAATCTACAAAACAAACCAACATCTCAATAAATTTCAAACCAAACAATCCAAAATCAAGAGAGAATCTCAATACACCAACCGTTTTACGGCTGCTTTCGCCGGATAATTCAGCAACGAACCCAACACCACAGGAATCCTTATCGAAGGAAGGATCGTAAAGGCCGAGCGGTTTCTCCGGCACGGCGGAAAGACCGGCCCGGACAGCCACCCGAAGCTTCTGCGACCGGCCGGGACCATCCGAATGCCAAAAATGGAACCTCCCGGATCCCGCAGCTCTCAATCGGGATCCGAAGAACTTCTTCTCGGACACATTCAACGATCTCGATGCTCGCTTCGAAGCAGAGCATCGAGCCGGGCTCGTTCCGGAACGAGCTTTCGGGATAACATTCAACTGGGGCTTAACAGAGTTGCTATCAAATGTGGATGGAATCAACGGAAGTTTCAGAAGAGGCCCAGATTTCGCCAGCATTGTAAAACCCACTTCGCAAACTGGCAACTCAAGGAATCTTAGGGCTAATTTCTTGACAAAAAAACGAAAACCCAATGCTGGAAATCTCTGAAAAT
The DNA here is from genome assembly GCA_036507275.1 of Sicyos edulis. NCBI lineage: Eukaryota > Viridiplantae > Streptophyta > Magnoliopsida > Cucurbitales > Cucurbitaceae > Sicyos > Sicyos edulis. The sequence continues at coordinate 496,435 of CM071858.1, read as the reverse complement.
GGAAGAGTTCTTCACGATTTATAAGAGAAACCCAAGATATTTTCCGTTTGGAAGATATAATCAAAACAGAAACCAGAAGAATGGGGATCTTAGAGAAAGTAGTTTTTCAACAAATCTTTCCTGAAAATAAGCAGAAATGTCGCGAGAGAAAATTCGAAATGGAAAAAGGCTGATGAATTCAGCAGCGGCTCTGCTATTAGGTTTGTTCTTCGCAATAACGAAACAGAGAAGAGTGAAATTTATAGAATCAAAGAGATGAACACAGAGAAAATTGGGGACCACCCGATCCCAAGTGAGGAACCGAGGGCTATTTCGTCATTTTCTGACTAATATTTTTAAGAATAAGTTATAAACTTGGTCCTTTTTTTAGATTATTTCACCAATTTAAGAGTTGGAGATTTAAACCCGATATATCTGTAATTGTAGGACTAGTTTAGTTATGATAGACTGAAGTTTATGATAAATTCGGTTACGATAAACCTTGGATTATTGTAAATAGTATTCGAATGGCAAATTATTATAACAGTCATTCTGATAAATGGTGTTTGAGGGGCTAGTTATGTAAAGTAGGTTTAGATAAACGACTACGCATGTTTAAGTAACCACGGTTTATAATAAATCGTGGAACACCTATCGATTGAGTTATTATAACCAACATTTAAGTATATATTAATGTAGCTCATCAAAAATTGAAGGTTAGTTTCAAAATCTATAATTTAATCATGTATTTTTAATAGATTTATAATTTAGTTCTTATAATTTATAATTAAAAATTGAGTCATACAGTAAAATTAAACAATAATTCTTCGGGTCATTTGTAATCAATCAAAAAATTAAATCCGTGAAAATTAATTAAACAAAAACATCTTTTATAGGTATATAATCTATACTTTTTTTTTTTAATACATATATAATCTATATTTAATTCGTCTTATTTTAATATAAATTGGGAAAAATTCTTCGTACAACTATTATTACTCTTAAATAACAAAAATTAAATATTAATCTTTATTATTAAATATGTAACAGTGTTGTTGTTGAAATGAATAATATAAACTCATCAAATACTTAATTCATCAACGGATTTTTTTTTTTTGCTACGAATTCATCAACGGATTAAATTTACTTTTTTTATGTTATGGAATAATTATAACTTTGTCCGAAATATGAGGATGAAATTATAGATTTTGAAAGGTAAGAATTAAATTTGTATTGAGTGACAGCTCAGACTTCCTTAAATATTCCACGTGGATGGTCGCCTATGTGGCTTGCTCAGCCGCTTACGGTGGACCCCACTACTAGATAAAACTTTATCAACATCCAGAAAATAACTCCCCGACGGTTGTTTTTGATTCTTTCCTCTTCTTTTATCTCCTCTTTCTGCAATCATACGTCACCGTTTTGATGCCACATTTCAATATATAATAATAATAATAATAGTTTAATCTGTATAAATCTATAGTTTTTTAAAATATATATATATATATATATATATTTGTATACATAATTAGAAAATTAAGGATTTAAAGTTAAAAAAAAAATTAAGGATTTAAATTTTCCCATCCTAATTATTAATGAACTAATTATTTTTATTGAACTAAAGATAGACATAAAAATATAAATTTGACATGAAATATCTGTCTGTTTTCGTGGTTTAAAAAAATAAACTCGTCCTGAAATAAGATTTGGGATTAAAATATTATTTTAATTTTTATATTTTGAATTTTTTTGTTTGGGTCTCTTGTTTTTTATTGTGCATTTTATCATTTTGTAATAACTTCATTTTCATAGAAAGAGCGAGTGACGTAGTTAATTATCTTATTTAGTATTATATTATTTCAATTTTACAATAACAAATTTGAGTTTGAAAAATCGATATTTAAGTTTTATCTTATTTTAGAGTGCTTCATTTTTTGTTGTCATAAATAAAGATTAATTTTAAACTTTTGGACCGGAAAAAAAAAGAGGAAAAAAAGTATTAAACATTTGAAAGAGGGACTAAAATATTCGGTAAAAAAAAGGAGGGATTAAAATAAAGTTTTTAGACAAATAGGGTATTTAAGTCATTTCATCCACCGTACCTATGATTTGAGTTCCCATTATACCCTTTGGGGTGTTTTAATTTTAATCAATTTAAAAACGTGATTTGTTTTTTAGTTGGTTGTTAATAAGAACAATAATAGAAGATGCCACATTTACTTCATAAATCAAATCTTGCACCTAATGACTTGCCAAAAATGAGAACGACAAATAATCCAAACAGAAATTATTTGCTTTTACTCTTTGATTTTTTTTTTAATTCTAAATTGTTTTAAAAATTGACCTTTTGCGATTCATCTCAAATAAAGCTTTTTTTTAGATTACGATAATTAAAGGTGAAAAATTTGAACACAAAATCTCATATTCAATAGTATATTAATGTTGTTGAATTATTGTTGTTGTTGCACATCTTAAATAAACCTGATATTATTGAGTTCGTGATTGAAAATATATATTAGAGGAGAGGAATAAATATCGATTTTCGGATTCGAACCTCTAACGCTCGTGTTAAAGTAGATTACAACCAAACACTGATATCTGTGTCAATGACTAAAATTAATTCTTATATTAGTATTAATAATTTTAACACAATAAAAAAAAAAACCGAACATATTTTAAATTTTCACAAAGAATGCTGGTAATTTTTTTTTAAGGAAAAATAACAAGGAAAAGAATAGCCATACAAATTTTAAATTTATTTTAAAGTTCATGAATCCTAACAAAATAAACTTGAAAATTAATAAACTAAAATGGAACTAAGTTTTAAAATTATGAGATTAAAATTGGACTTTCAAAATTTGAAAAACTAAAATGTTATTTTACTTAAAAAACAAAAAATAGCAAGCTTTGATTTATTTTTAATATGACTTTATTTTTAAAAAAATATATGTGCACATACCAAGACAATTAAATGTATATGTGAAAATGGTATGCTTATTTAAAAAAAGTTAAAAGTTGGTAGAGAATTTGATTTGATTTGATATTTTTTTTCTTTTATATATAAAATTTCGATTAAATAAGGGGAGGGAAAAGAAACTAGCTGGGTAGGGGCAAAAAAGTAAATAGGCAGAGGTAGGTATAGTGGACAATTAAAAATAAATAAATGAAAAATTAGGAGTAAAATAAATATTTTACTCAATATATAATATTTATATTAAAATACAAGTAGAAAAATACGAAACGAGGGTAAGCGACGCGGCCATTGGTTTTTAGAACAAAAAGCCGCCACCGGATTTTACGCGGCCAACAGTATCGATTTTTATGGATTGATTAATATTTTAAATTCTCAGTTATCGTTACATTAAACAATAATACATATATCTATATATGTCAACTCTTTATGTGAAATAAATTTCTTTTATTGATAAATATTGTAATACTAACATGTGTGAGCTACCTATTATATTGACAAAATTAGTGTAAAGTATTAGTCATATTGTCACTAGTGATTTACTATATTCAATTTGAAAAAGTAATATTTTGCTTTTTTTTATATTTTTTAATAAGGGTAATCACACTCGTCCCTAGGCTAACCACCAAGAGATATTGAATGAGTAATGTCATAGTTCAATCTCGAACCTGAAATTTTGAGGAGAGCAACTTTTTATTCAACATTCGTACCATAAACGTTTATAAAATAAATATCAAAGATAGTATTTTAAATTTTTGTTCAATTCAACAATATTGAGAGGTAAGATATTTAAATTCATAATATTTTGCTATTAAATCATGTATTACGTTTTATATTATATTGGTTCAACTCAACTCATGTCTCATGTGGGCAAAAGTATTGTTTTTTTTTTTCTTAAAAACACGTGGGCAAAAATGGAGTAGGACGAGCAAAAAAAAAAAAGAATAAAAAAAAGTATGAATAATCTTTTAGGATAAAATATTATTTTGGTCTCTAAATTTAATATTTTTTTCATTTTTTTCTCTGAATATTCAAAAGTTTAATTCTAGTCATTACCTTTAAAATTGGTCACTACAGTAAATTTGAAGTCAATATTAATCAAAATTTAGTTAATAATATTAATAATTTAAATAATGTGAACATTTTAATATTTATAGAGAAAGATGATAGAATTTTTTAAGAAAAACAAAAAAATCTAAGGCAATTGATTTTTTTTTTCAAAAGTTCAAGAAACAATTCAAATCTGAAAGTTAAATGATTAAAATTAAATTTTTGGAAGTTTGAAATTAAAATGAATTATATTTTTAAAAAACTAAAATTAATTATTTAAAATTTTAGATATCAAAATAAAATAAATGTCAAAATTTAAGGACTAAAATGATGTTGTATCCATTTTTTATGTGTAATTAAGAGGAATATGTAATTTGTGGAAAAAGTAAATATGAAAATAGAAAAATTGGATAAAAATTGAAATAAAATGAGAGAGATGTGATATCCTACCAAACCAGCTTGGGAATAGAGAGTCAAGTCAACATCAAAAAAGAAAAAAAGAAAGAGAAAGCAAAAATGCACTTTTCTTGCAAATAAAGTTATAAGGGCTCAGTTGTTAAGAAAAAAAGTTATAAGGGCTCATTGGCAAAAGAGAAAAGTTATAAGGGCTTCGTATTATCAATCTCGCGAAATGTACGGTTCTCTCCTTTCAATCACTGCTATCATTTCGCCTCTTGATCGAATTAATCCCATGTGTTCTAAAAATAAATACCTACCTAAAAATTATATGAAATTAATTAAATTTAAAAGATAATTAATAGATATTGTCGTATATGTTTTAAATATATTAATGATTTTTTATTCTTATTTATAATAATTTTGTGAGAAATTCCTCTAAAATTAAATAAGATTTTTTTATTGTAAACTTAATGATAAAAAAATAATAGATTCCAACTTATCCACTCTCAACTTAAAAAAAGAAACCAATTCTCCACTTATCTTTAATTTGCCAAAATTGTAAATTGGTTCCGTTGGTATTTGAGAAGAATCCGTTTTTTTAGAAGAATTAATTTCATATACGACACGATTACTTTCAAATAATATGAGAGTCAAATCCAATTTTTGCATTCGAACCCGTAACCGTAAAATTGAAATAGATTAATATTAAACAATATAATCAACTACGTCATTAATCTTCTAAAAAAATATGAAAGTCAAATATCAATCTTCAAACTCAAACACGTGACCATGAAATTGAAATAGATTAACACTAAATAAGATAAACAAGCGAGGAACTAATTTATGTTTAATTTTACAACTTTATACTAAAATCACATTTATTACCATTTATCCAAAGTATTCGTTTAATATGATTGATGGAGAGCTTTCTGCTTACATGTCTTTACAATTTTTGGAACTTGAAAAAAGAAATTATTTACTGATGTCCAATTATATGAGTCATTGCTTATATAGGCAATATAAACATATATTCAATTGATATGTTAAATAAGTTAAGAAACACAAAATATATGATTCTAGAAGTTTGAACCCCACTATACTCGAATAACAACAAAATAAAACAAAAAATTGCTTTGTTTTTTTTAAAAATGTCCTTTCTTCAAATTATTATTACTCCTTCATAAATGTGCAAGGGACTATAAAATCAATTATTTTTTCAAAATTTGTGGGCCTAAAATCATAACTTCATTACATATAAAAAAGATGTTGAAATGAAAGGAGCTTGACTTTGAGTAAGGTTTCCATAAAGTGAATAGTCTGTCTAGTACATTAACAATTAATAGACTTTTTTTCAAGGTATAAGAAAACTGAATATGAAAAAGAAAACAATAAACATTAGCCAAAAGGAGTAGAGCTCAAATGAGATTATATATGACCCAATAACCTAACATTTTAGTATCATTTAACCATCAAATAATTTTGAAAATAAAAAACATTTTTCTAAAACCATGTACATGATTTTGATTCAAATGAAAAAGAAAAAGAAAATATGGCAGGGGTGTGATTTTGATGTATTATGTATACAAAAGTCTATTATGTCCCAACACACCATTAAATTAATAGAATGGCATTTTAATGATCATGAAAATAGACCTACCAAAAGGTAACCTTTATTTTTCATTAATGTCTTTGTTGAAAAAAGTTGCTATGCTTTGAAAAGTAAGCCTTGAGGCTGATTTCTCAACAGTGGTGGTTATAAATGAAGGATCTTTCTTTTTGCTTTTTTTTTTTTAATCACATTTTTAAATTCACTATTTTGTGTGAAAAGCTTATTTGATTGAAGTTAAGTGATTCAAAGTGTTATCAGATCTCCATTTTAATTAAATAAAAGTCAAATATAAATTTTTATGAATCTATAATCATGGTATTGAATTAAATTATTACTTAACAATGAAATTAATACGTCCAACTCTTTTCGTAACTCAATATATTATGTTTGAGTGAAAGATAATGAATTTTGCATCACAACTTTTTTAACCTCTTTTATGAATTGCCCTCACCCTTTTTGTTCATTTATTTGAACATAAATATGTGGGATGGTCTCATCTTCTTTAATTTTTTTTTTTTTTTATATATAATAATATTGAGAAAAGGAGACTTGAACTTGTAGCCTTATGACTACTAAGTTGTACGAGATATTACAAGGTGAAAATGTCTATTAATTGCCTTAATTCAAGGTGAAAATGTCGAGATATGACAAGGTACAAGGAAACTAGTTACTGATTATTGTTTTTAATTTTTTTTAAAAAATATTTCTACTTTGCCTAAACTTTATATTAAAATGATAACAAGAGTAATAACACAATAATATGCAATTATCCCATTTTCAATTGTATATAAAAGGTACCGAATGGGTCAGTATGCAATAGTTTCATTATTTTGTTATAAATCAGTTCAACACCAGTGTTACAGATTGGATCCTGAAAATCTATATTTATCCTTCCTAATATGTATTTTTTAAAAAAAATTGTATATAAAAGGTTGTTGTTGTACACGTTCATTATTTTGTAGTAATACAATTTAACATCAAGGTCGTATCTCATTAGTTAAGCTTGAATAGGAACAAGCAATAATGATTTATTAGAGAACAAAGGAAAGTTGAGAATCCAACCAAATCAAGAATAAATAATTAACGAGATCATGATTAAAGTTTTCATGATCAGAACTATGTTTATTATTCTAAACCCAAATGGAAGAAAAAGATTTGTTCAAAAGAAGAAAAAAGAATAAAAAGGAAATGGAAATCTCAAAAGTCATGATGATTTAAAAGAACATTAGTGTTATTCCAATAAGTGAGAATGGAACAAACAAATATTATGATAAAATTCTCCTCAATTACATGAGTAAACAAGTATCAACATTTTCAATAATAAATAAGGTGACCATTGCCTAATACTTTTTAATTCATTTTTTTAAAACCATATCATGGTTGTTAGATTATTGATTTGTTTATTGGTTGTTTAGAGTCTTATAAATCACGATTAAGAATACAAAAAAATGAAGAAGAAAAAAGAGCCTCAATGTTTGGTAAACATTGATTTGAAAAATGAATCAAATTCCCAAATCAATTCACCAAAGATTTGTCAAAATCAACCATATAGTTTCAAAAATTAAAAAAAACTATAAGAATATAATTGGATGGAAATATTTTTATTTTGTTTCAAACTTTGATCATGATTATCAAAGTGTCTCAAAAACTAACATTAAGATCAAATGTTTTATTTGCGAAAAAATGAGCTTTATGCTATAATCATTAGCTATGATTTTTAAATTTAATGTTTAATACCTAGTTGCACTTCATGGATTTTTATTATTATTTAATTCAATAAAATCTGAGATTTTTTTTTTTTTAATTATCAAGTCGAAAGGTCTCTTACTTGTAATGCTTAACAATTTATAGTGTAAAAAATTATATATATAGTTTCCACAATTATAGCCATCCATGTGCCATTAAGCATTAAAAAAAAGAAAATAAAAAGGGAAGCTTTATTTTTTCCACTCAAACCCATATAAATATATTGCCTTCCAAAGAGAATCTGAAGCATATAATATAGAATACAAAAGTGATTATGGCAAATGGGCCCATTCCATGGTAGGGTCCAATCATTGAAATGACCCAAAATTAAAAATTAAAAAAAAAAATTCACATTTTTTACTAAAAATAGATTATATATATATATATATATGGCAAATTAATGTCTCCATGTGGCTCAAACAATGTAATCTCCAAAGAGACCATCCTGCTAGCTAACTTCTAAACAATCTCATTGAAATCAAAACCATTATATAAGTTTTTTTTTGTAACAACTATTAAATATTTTTTTTGAAGATCCAATCTTGTATTTTTCTGCCTATAAGATTTTTGTCAACACTTTAAGGACAGTTCGTTTTTTTTTTTTCTTTTTTAATATATAGGGAAGAATTGAACTTCTAATTTTTAACTTCAAGTTCGATAATACATTTAAAAAATATATAATTAGATTTATAATTTTTGAGATTACAAAGGTGAAAGAATTCAAACTTATAATTTCTTGATCATAGGACCTGCTAAACAACTACTTTTCTTGACAATTAAAAACCCCATTGAACGTCTATACGAATTAGTACTTTTTATTTATTTATTTAGATTCACTAATAATTGGATGAGAAGATTTGAACTCGTAATATATTAGTTATTAGATCATATAATATATCATTAAAATTTGATTCCCTTTGATTATACCAATTAGTACCGTAAATACACTGAAAAAATTCTTTTAAACAAAATGAAGAGACCTGATAACATTGATACACTATTTTAAGAACAAAGTTGAAATTATTATTAAGCAAGAATAACTCACTTAACATATAGCATATCTTGGCCAGAATAAACATGTAATTGTATACAGTTTGTATGGTGGACTTCAAAAGTAGAGATTCAATTTTTTAGCCAACAATATTATTAGGGACAACGAACAATCACAAACCTCCACATTGATATGATATTGTCTACTTTGAGAATCACCCCTCATGACTTTGTTTTTTGACATCTCCCAAAACGCATCATATTAATAGAGGTGGTGTCCTCACTTTATATACACAAGATTTTTCCCTCTGATGTGGGACAACTTTGTTTGTCCAACAAATATATTTAGTTTAAGTTTATTGTACAACTTTTCGATATAATAATATCATTATTGTGTGTGATGAAGACAAGCAAACAATTTAGCGAATGAGTTAGTGGCGCGATGATTTTATTGTTTGGTTGTAAACCAGTTCAACACCAGCCGCAAACAAATTTTAAAATTAATAATAGTAATTTTTAGTTATGACATTTCATTAAAATAATGTTGACTAAAATGATAATTACATAAAATTTCAATTTCAATTGAAAAATATTGATGAAGTGATAAATAATTTGATTTTTATGTGAATTTAATTCATCCCATAATAACTAATATAACTTGATTATTAAATTTTTAAAAAAAAACAAAAATAAATATAGCTTGATTATTAGGGGTTGTTCGGTAAAAATGTTCGAATAATATATTGGCTACCTGTGCTTGAAGTCCAAAATTCTCGAGAAAAATTAAGAACAACTTCACTTATTTTATTTATTTATTTTTTGTACACTTGATGGTTTTTGCTATATTTTTTATTGGAAGTTTTTTTTTTCTTCCACAAAATTTTATTAATTGCGACTAATATGATTTTATTAATTTTGAAAGAAAGGAAGAAAGTTTTTTTTTCTTTCTTTTTATTTTTTAAAACAAAATTCAATATTAGATCCTTATTTGTTCATTGAATTTTTTTTTGTGATATTGAAATAAATCTGTATAACTAACAAAGACAAGCAAATCCTCTAAATATTGTTAAATTCAAACAAAAAATACAAATCCATATAATTTTAAAAAGTTGTAATAGAGAAATAGAATAGGTATATATTTCTAAAGCGATAATATGCTTTTTAAAAAAATTCCGCGTGAGAATAAAATTAAAAAAGAACCTTTTTTTCTTTTTTTAAAGATACTACAAAAAATAGAACAAAAATACATTTTGAAATGGGTTCTCATTCCATTTTTAGGTGGAGTTTATATATATTAAGTACAAAAATGGTGAAGCTCAAAAAAATAAAATAAAAGTAGGGTGGGGAGGATTGGAACTTCGGATTTCAATGTCCAAAATATTTATCAGTTATTGTTAGGTCAAGTGTTGTTTTGGTGTGTATCTTTACGGAAATGAGTTGAGTTGAGATGGAGTAAACGAAGTTTTTAGTCATCAAAATTTTGAGTTGATGAACAACACAAATCAACTTAATTCATATATTTTTAATTTAGGTGGTTGAATTATTATTTTTTTTTTCAGATTACAATAATTGGGGGTGGGGGAACTCGAACCTATTGTCTCTGGTCATTGGGCATACACTAATACTAATGCCACTAGCAACCGTTCATGTTGGCATGTGGTCGAGTTGTTAAAAAAAAAAAAAAAAATTAGGTGATGGAATATTTAAAACATGGATAGAAATTACATATTTAAATAAAATCTCCCCATACTAAAGCCCGCATTTTAAATTGGAGTTGTATTGTTCAATTATTGTCCATCTCTTTCATTAACAAGTCAAATAATTCAACAAATATTATAGATTAATTTCTTTATTTTTTCCCTCTTTACATTTCCCAATTACTCTTTTTAATTTTCAAGTTGGCATTCTCTTCCTTTTATTCAAAAAAAAAAAAAAAAAAACTTAGGGCTAATTTTCAAGAACATATTATTCCTTTCCAAATACTTTTTTGTGTCAAACTTTTACTAAAATTCTACTTTATTCCATTGGCACAAAAGTGAGAGTTTTTAGAATCTCTCCAACCACTTTTAGTAGTGAACATTGCACTAAATTCTGTGGCAATTCTATTTGTCCAATTTCAAGATTATACCATTCACAAAAAAAAGAAGTAAACATTTCAAAATAAAATTATATTTATTCCTTACATTTAATAAAAGAGAATTTTTAATGTATAATAATAAAAAACCCAAAAATTATATGTACACATAACATAAAATTGGGGCCGACCAAATAAAAATACGAAAAAAGTCATGCTCTTAATGACTTTAATCAATGAAATTAAACTATTTAAAAAAAAAATCAATGCAATTAATACTTTTCAATCAGTATAGTCCTAATTAATACCATTAATTAATATTAGAGATAGTCTTCGATGAACAAGATAAATGATAAAATTGAAATATATAAATAAATAAATAAAAACATTCAAAATTTTGATATTAAATATTTGCAACAAGAAAGTTGCCACCTAAATAAAATCCATTTTAAAGAAAAGATATGAAGATTATGTGTTTACAAACGAAATTTGAGAATATATCCACTCTATGATGTCGATGCTACAACTAAATACTTATTATTATGTTAAAAAGTGTCATGCTTTTTATAAAGCTTAAGCTTGAATACATTTTCTTTTATAGAAAGAAAAAATAAAGCTTGAATGCATTATTTTTATAATCATACAAAGATGTATTAAAATATGATAAGGTCGATTTTCTTGTTATGTTCGAAATAATCTACAAGTAATTACGTGTCCTAACAACTTCTTTCGTATTTGTTACTTTAAATCAAATCATAATTGAAAATTAGTTTTTAGATACTTAGCGTGAGTTGATTTAATAGTTATCTCATTTTTATTTAATAGAAAATCTTCGACAGTTATTTAGAAACTGTTCAGTTATTTGATTGGTGGTAATTCATTTCATCTTCACGATTACATCTATATTTTGAATTTGATTTTGAAATTCAGTAGCTAAAAAAAAGAAAAGAAAGGTTAATGGGATGGGTTACAAATTTAAAACTAATAGCCATATAGCAAGCTGTCCAAATCATTCATTATATTTTAAGTTAACGTTGAAATCATATAATGCAAAGTGAATTACAATAATAATGGGATTTTTATGTATAAAAAAACCAATTAAATTATATGAATAACAAATTTTAGAAAATATTTGTGCATATCAAAAAATTGAAGCGGGTCTAGAAAAAAGATGAAAATATTGATGTTTCTAATAATTTTAATAAATGTAATCGATAGCTTTCAATCAATATCACAATCAATCTTCAACAAATGTTATAGACATCTTCAATCAATACTTAAATGAAATAGAATGTTAAGTATATTTACCATCTTCAATCAATGGAGAAAATACTTTTCAATTAAAAGGTTGGTAAATATATTTAAAATTCTATTTTGAATAAAATATTTCTTAAAGAATACTGTAATTAGAATAGACCAGGAAAAAGTTGTCTCAAATATCAAATTCGCTAATAATAATAATAAAGAATATGGAAATCTTCGCAAATATTAAACAATTTCACTTTATTCAAGGGACTATTATAACAACCCAACTGTAATTATATGAATAAAATAAAATAAAAATAAACCACAAAGGAAAAGAAAAGAAAAAAAAAATGGAGCTTTTGACCTTGAATGAGTTGCTTTAATGGAGTGCCTTATTTATTTATATTCGCGAAGATCAAGACAACTAAGAATCTAATAGAAGTGATACTTAAATAATTAAACCACCTAAATAAAATATTTATAATTTTAATTAATTAAACATAATAAACTTTTTTTAGTACATATTGAGAGAAAGAAAAATACATTAATATTAGACTGATTTACAACAAAACAATAAAATTATTATGACCCATTCGGTAACATAATAAGCTTTGAACAATAGAAAATAGCATAATCTATGATATTTTATCTTTAATATAAATTTAATGGGCTTTTGCATTCATGTTTGTAAGCCAATGAACCATAATAGAAAATCTCAAAAAAAAAAATCATAATAGAAGTTCACTGATTAAAGAAAAACTTAAAATCTAAGAAGTGATTGAACTTAATTTATGTTAAATAAATATTTAAATTTTAATTTGATAATCAAATATGGTAAGATTATATATATATATATATAGAGGTCACTTTTTCTTTTTTTCAAAAAACGGTCACCTTTTCTTTCTCCTTTTATGAAAAAGTAAATCATATTTGTTTATTTTAATCAATAGTTTTTTTTTCTTTTCTTTTTTGCTAGTGCAAAATCATTAATTACTATATTTTTAATATTTACTTAAAGGAAGTATAATGAAAAGGGAATTCTTTGAGACTATCTATTTAGAGATTTTTAATATGAGGAAGCTTATGTTTTTGTTATAATATTCAGAAATTTTCATTTGGGGGTAAGAATGAATTAATCTTCATTTGTATTATAAATAGAATAGCATATCAATATTTTAGTAACTTCAAGTTTACAACACATATTCAATTTAATTTTAAGTTTAAGTTAGAAGAAGATTAGCTAAAGTAAACCTATAGATGTTTACAACTAAAAGATCTATAGTTATTCTCAAAAAAAAAAAAAAAAAAACTAAAAGATCTATAGTTAAAATCCTCCAACCTCTATTATACTTAAAAATACAATAAAAAAAATAAATAGAAGAAGACTAAATCATTTCTAAGATTTTTAAAAATATTATATTTAGAAATGTATTTTTCTTCTATTTATGAACAATTAGACATTCCCCTCCCAACAAAAAGGAATACCAAATTGCTAATAAAATCAACCATGAATGAGATGAAAACTTTGGGAAGAAGAAAAGAATTTTGATTCAATTGCTATCAAAATTAATTAATGGCAATTTTTTTCAAAAATAAATAAATAAATGATAGCAATTAAATCACAATAACCTTTATGAGATTGAAAGTCAAAAGCAATCGGTAAGAGGTTCGATTCCTCCCTATATTGTAAAAAAAAAAAAAAAATCAATAACTATCACCTTTTTATATAAAAGGTAAAATATACAAGTTCTTATTTAAATGAAAATTAAATAAGAATAATAAAAAGATTCTAATTACCAATTTGTTGACGTTAGGTTAACAAGAACAATAATGTACTAATATTCGTGTATATTTAATGATATGAGATTATGAATTGAACATGTGTTTTTTTTATCAATTTATTTTTCAAAACTAGATAATTAATAAAAATAAGAAAAACAAAATTTTAAGTAAAAAGATGAATTTAATACTATACTAAATAATATTAAAGAATGAAGAGGTTGAAGTGGGGATGTAGGAAAGGTGATATCACTTATGGATTATTGAAATGTATAATTCAAATGGTTACTGTTTTGTTTGTTTCTCTTAAATGGGAAATGGTAAGCCAATTATATGAGTAAATAAAAAATTGGAACATGAAATTGGACAGTTAAGTAAAGGTAGGCATGCAAATATTAAGCAAGCATGTGCAACATATTCTAATTAGACTTTCTCCACCCCTATTTGTCTTCCAAATAATGTCCAAAAAAAAAAAAATAGTGTAAACCAAAAGCAACAATAAAATAGTTTATTCTAGATCATGACCATATCTCCCCCATACTTAGCTAAAATTAAAAAAAGGTTTTTTTTTACACAAGAAAAAAAAAATTGTATGTGGTAGTGCAACTTTTTTTTTAAGGCAGTGCAACTTTCTTGATCACTTTAAATGTGTGAGCTATTTTTTTTTTTTTTCATTTTATTCCATAGATTTTATCTTTCTTAAGAAAAGATAGGAAGATTTAAAATTTTAGCAAAATTAAAAACCATTCTTTGACAATTTTCAAATTTTAGTCTAGTACTTTAAAATAGATATAAAACTAAAAAGTAAATATTAGAGTAGGAAAAAATATGGATGAATATGGTATTATAAACTTAAATTTCAAAATAAAATATGATAAAATAGACTCATTGCATAATTTGTGTTTGTCATTGTTTGTTTAAAATAAAAAAAATAGAGTTGTGGTCATTTACTCATCAAGTGAATATAAACAAAAATCATACTTTTTTCTTTGCATAAAAAATCATTTATTATTTAATGTTATTATTATTATTATTTATGAAAATGGATCCATGGAAAGAAGAGTTGTGTAACTAACCCGACATGTGAGCTAATATTGTAATATAAGAGAGTCTTGTTTTCTTATTTAATAAATTGGTGTGAATAATTGAGAAATAATGTAGAATGAATTGATGTATACAGAATATGAAAATAATAAATAATTTTTTTTACTTCAAGAATAATTGATTGTTGGATTCAGAAATTGGAAATCTAACCTCACTAAATTACATAAATTCTAACTAGTTAAAACAGTTATGATTTCAATAAAAAGATTAAATATTGAAAATCTTACTTTGTGAGAGTCATTCATATCTAATTTAGTGACTAACTAATACGGGATTTCTGCTTAAAAAACAAATTACGAGATTTCAAATATTATTAAATAAAAATATCTATCTAATGCCATATATATAAAATTTTCTCGAATAAATCTCCCATTTAAAGAGACAACAATATTTATTGGTTTAAATGAAAAAGTCAAACATCTCATTTGATATAAGTTAAGATTAAAAAAGAGATGAATTTGAATTGAACGTTGTATATTGTAGTATAAGCTCTAAATTTGGTCAGACTATACTAAAAATTAATTAATTATTTTAATATAGAGAAAAATGTAACTGAAGTAAGTTGGCCATTTAAATGGTTAAGGGCCCTTAGTCTTTTACTCCTTCAAGATTCCAAAGGTCAGGCTGACAAAAAGAGTCAATTTCGTTTCAATTTTTTTTTTTTTGAAAATTGGGAAATCGAATCTTTGCTCCTTTGTACTTGGGCACCATTGATCCGTTCCTATACTGTGACACCGAGATACTTCGAAAGGTATTCTAGTTTAAACGCTTTCCAGTAACCTCGAACCAGAGATCTCTCAAAGAAGCATGTCAGAAGTCCTTAGCCTCAACCGTTGGATTGTATCTAGAGGACAATTTCGTTTCAATTAATTGAAAAGATTAATCATAATTTGGAGAAATAAGCACACAAATTAATATATTTTATATCATTCTAAAATGTATGAGGAATTTTTCATGAATAATAAGAAAGTGAAGAAATTCTATATAGATGGCAAGAAAATTATAAACTTGTGACATTCTAACCTACAATGTATATGCCACCTATTTCATGATAGTCTGTTAAAATGGCTTTGCTTGTAACAAATATGGCATGTTTTTTTAATTAAAAAAAAACTTAGGGTTTACATGTTTATTTAATGAGAAACAATTTCATTGACAAAAATGTCAGGTTTAGCAAGGACTTTGCCAATAGAAACAAGAGCTTTTACATGTTTCAGTTTGGAAAACAAACAAAAGTATGCTTCCAAAAAAAGAAGAGCAGAAAAGAGAGCAAACAAACAGTGCACATGTATTCAAGAAGACTAAAAGCAAAAAAAAAGTAAAGGGTCACAAGGAGCAAAGAAAAGGGGAAGGGAAAGAAAATGAAAGAGAAAGAAAAGGACCACACTTCAGTATTGGTTACAATGTCCAATTTTCAAATTTGCAACCAAGACCCTCCACCATCCATTTAATTGAAGTTTTGCCCTATTACATACCCAAAGACATCCACGTCCATCTCAAGGCATGAACCTAACAGATAATAAAAGAATTTACCATCAACCTGAATTGTGAGTTTCAAACCTAAAACCTCCAAAAGAGCATACCTTGGAGACATCAAGCCTCCATCTCTACCAACAAACTTCCCCTCGACCCATCTTCCAATTATCTTAAAAGTTGTCTTCTTTTTATATGGAGTATATTCTTTTGCCAATTGCCACCAAGAACATGTTCTTATCAGGGAGAATGAAAATAATATTATTAAAAAAAAGTCATCATTTATGAAATTTAAAAGACCATATGAATTCCCAATGTGGTAAGATTGATGTTCTTTGTCAAATCAATGGATAATAGTCTATGAAGTGTGAAAAATGAACTCTGGTAAATGAAATAGTTGAGAAACAAAAGGTTTCCTTTAGCAAGAAAGGATTTGAATTGGTTTCTATTTCTAGGAAAGAGAGAGAAAAAAGTGAATGGGAAATGGGAAAATAGTCAGGCCAATGCTTGTGGCTATTAATTGAGGAAAATGAAAAGTGAAGGCATAAAGGCATTGGCCACCACCAAATGTGTTTCATGCATGTCTATGTTTGTCGAGATGGTGGGCTGCTTAGGTTGAAAAACAAAACATTATTTAAAGAACAGAGAGAAAAATAATTTGGACAGTTAATTTTATCATACTTACACAGATACAATTAGAAAATTTGAGTCTCACCCTCGATTATACTCAAGGCCCACTGCTCTCTATTTTTTAAGAATTTTAAGCTATAAAATTTTCAACTTAGAAATCACATTAGGTTAGTGTAGTAGTCAAATAAGAACTTTGCAAATTATAAAGTACCTGGAGGTTATGTTTTTGTTTTTGCTTTTTTTTATATATGTGATCGTCTGGACCAACTTATCTTTACCTCAACTATTCTCATGGGACAGGCCGTTTAACCCTATGATTTTGTTGGCCTAGGGACGGGCGTGGCTACCCCTGTTTAAAAAAAAACCTATAACATTTTGCTGTCAAGTAAACCTGAAAGAATTAATTCCTAGACAAGCGTTCATCATAAATTGAACTCATAACCTCCTAGATCCACAAGATTCCCTTTGACCACTAGACCAACCGAAATGGTTCATACTTAGAAGTTGTGAGTTCAATTCATGGTAGTCACCTACTTAAAAAATAATTTCCTACAAGTTATTTTGACAACTAAATATAGTAGAATTAGAAGGCTACCTCAAAAAAATAGTCAAGGCAAACATATAAACTGCCCAAACAATCACAAATTAAAAAAAAATTAAAAAAATCAACCTAGAGGCTTAACACACTACTTTAGAAGGTATCTCCAAACATCTTAAGTCCTTACCAATTATCAACACGAGGTTAAATCTTTATTATATTAATCTTAAGGTTCAAACCGAAGAGATTCTTTCAACAGAGCAGGGCATTAGTTTTTCACGTTTAGACTCTGTTAGCTCAACCATTAATATAATGGACACTTTCTGTCAAAAAACCAAAAAAACAGCCAACTTTTCTACAATCACTGGTCAAAACAATTGACTCCCATGCCCTCACTCCACCCCCAACCTCGCAAAATCTTCATATAGTACAAAAGATTCAAAAGACACACTCAGATTGCTCACAGAACAAGCTCCACAAAAAGTTAAAACATTGGAGCCTCCATTATTACTAGCAGGGGGGGGCATTATGGTAAAATGCATGTGTAACATGGGCCATATGCAGTGTGTTACATTGAATGTGGTGAGTTGAAAACCAATAATTAAAAGGCAGTTTCATGAGCTTGGAAGAGAAAGGTTTGGCGGTTGAAAATGGCAAATCACCACATGGGTAGGTAGGGGGCAACCATTGAGGTAGGTGAAAAGTTTTCCACATGGTGTTATGATGTAAGGTTTGTGTCATACAAAATATTATTTTATTGTTCAGTCATAAGAAAGAACACACACGCATGATACCTCAAGATTTCACTTTCAGAGCCTAACTGGCAAATGGCGATTAAAATATGGCCAACAGCTCTGATCTGAGTTCTCTTTTATAGGCTTTGCAGCCCAGCAGTTAACCAAATGAAGTATCAGTACGTGTATGTTTCTGACTATTTTGTAAGACATCATCAAAAAGTATGCTAAAAGGCAAGACATTCAGGAAAAGAAAGACAGGCTTTTAAACAATGCTGTTTTTTAATTTTCTTCCTTTTCTTTCTCCTCTGATGGTTGGTTGAGTTTGTGGTTGTCGATTAATGGTGGGCTGAGTTAGTGGTTTTGAATGTAGTGAATGTGTAAACAAGAACAAATACACTCTAGCCTATGAACTTAAACTTTTTGAATTTAGTATTTACTGGTTAGTTTAACATTGGAATAATGTAGAAAATTTCATGTAAAGGGTCAAATCATAATCTCTAAAAAAAACTAGATGTTGCTGCTAACCTGGAGAATGATTTAGTCTGATTTTGGCTCTGAGATTAATGGGCTTCAACAGATAATAGGTTGAAGCTTATTGCATGGCGGTTGGGCTCTCTACCTCCATTTTAAATGTTCTGACTTTGTTTTACCTGGAAAATACTTCCCGTTGAGATATACAGAGAGAGATCACAAACTTATTGGAGCCAGAAGAATGCTGTTATATATATATATATTTTGAAACAAGAGTAACCACGCCCGTCCTTGAGCCAGACACCGGGAGACATCGAAAGAGTAATGTCACAGCTGAGTCTCGAACCTGGGACCTTGAGGGGAACATACCCTCAAACCCCAAGTCTTTAACCATTGTGCCACCCTTTGGGGACAAAATAGTGTTATATTTAGAAAATTAGCACAAGCATTGAACTGCCTTTGAATTATACATTTAACTGGACAAATCAAATTCGACTAAAAATAAATAAACAAATAAAATGAAAAAAAAAAAAAAAAAAATCTCCAAACCACTTGTGTCACCAAAAAATAAAAAGACAAAGACGAGACAATTCCAAATCTAAAAGAATGCTGTCATATTTAGAAAATTAGCACAAGCATTGAACTGCCTTTGGATTATACATTTATGTGGACAAAATCAACTTCGAACCCAAAGTAAACAAATAAGAAAATGGAAAAGAAAAATAAAAAATCTCCAAGCCTTGTGCTCACTAAAAAATAAAAACAACAAACACAAAAGACAATCTCAGATCTTGAAGACATGATCATCAATCATCATTGCGAGTTTCATTGTCTACAGTTCTGTGTCACAAAATCGGATCATCAATTCAGAGACCATCCTCCGGGCAAACGGAATATAGCTCAAACTATACCTGGAACAGGAGTAACCAAGAAAGTCATGGTCCAATCTAGTTCAGACTTAAGAAGAGTCTTGCTAGACATGATTAAATACATTTTCATCGAAGAAAAGTCTTTATCCTCTACTTTCAAATGAGACTTGAATAAAGTGGAGGAAGGCCAACGATAAAGATAAACGTACCATATTAGTGCGCATATCTCACTTATCATTGCAATCACGGTCAAGATCTTATTGTGGATCTGAAAAATTAAAAACAAATAGCATGGAAAGGGTTTATTCAAGTGTTTGCAAGTCCATCTCAGGTTTATACCACATTTTGATACATGGTTCATTCAAGTGTTAAGGAAAACAATACCTTTTTTTTTTTTTGAAACAAAGGTAACCACACCCGTCCCAAGGCCAAGCACCGGGAGACATCGAAGGAGTAATGTCAGAGGTGAGTCTCGAACCTGGGACTTTGAAGGAAGCATACCTTCAAAGTCCAAGTCTTTAACCACTGTGCCACCCCTTGGGGACAAAGAAAACAATACTAAAACCATCCAATGAGAGATTTGGAGGAAAAGACCAAGATAAAGTTTAATAGAAAGAAAAAAAAAACCATTAGCATTGTGTTCCAAAGTTTATAGATTGAATATCTATGCGTGCTCATAATTTAAGTTTGCTTTACCCTATGATGTCATGAATGTAGAATTGTAACTTACCAAGAGAGCACAAATAAGAGCTAGAACCACACATCCCAGGTAAATAGCTGTTGCATATATACGAACAGAATCAAACATCATTCTTATTTGTTGCTCAGGTCCAAAGAGGAAAGCTGTGCTGCAAAATAAGAGGCCATTTCAAATATTAATACCTCAAGGAAAGGAAAAGAAACAACAAGGTGAAAACAATTAAAGGCTTTTTGTTTCCTTCTGTTTGTAAACCAATAGACTTCTTGAAAAAAAATCACGAAATTGGAGATTAGGAGTATTAGATGCAAACCGGAACGAGTAAATTGAAAATGAAAGTGAACAAAAGTGCTGCATCTTTTTTTTTTTTTTTAATGATCGGGAATTGGAGCTTCACTTCTATATACCCGGGATGCCCACGCTCGTCCCAAGGCCGAACTTAGAGAAAACAAGGGATTTTACAATTGAGTTCAACTCGTGGGTTTCAAACCTAAGACCTCCAATGGAGAATACCTTGGAGGCCTCAAGCCTCAACCAAGTAGGTCTCCCCTGGACAACAAAAGTGCTGCTCCTATTACTTCTTAACTGCTGACATAAAGAATGTTATAAAAGCAGCTGCCTAATTTAAGTGGTTAACCAACCTTCCGACTGCCAAAACATTGCCAAATGAAAATAGTACAGCAAACTTGATTGGCTTAGCAAAAACAATCAGCGACTGCACAAAGATGAAAATGGAGCAAACACATTAAGTGCAGTTTCAGATAAAGAGGTAAAATCAATAAAGATGGTTATGTTGATCTAGAGTAAGCCACATGAACTTGCTGTGGAAAAAAAAACAAAGTTAAAAAAAACACCCATGAAGAGAGAAGAACAATGAACCATCATCAGTTGGCCTAGTGGTAAAAATGGTCTTGGAGAATTAAGAGGGAATAGGTTCAATCCATGGTAGTTACCTACATTATGAATTCATTTCCGATAGGCTCCTTAAAAACCAAATACATTAGGAGCAGACGGTTGTTCCGTGAAATTACTCGAGGTGCGTGTAAACTAGTCCGTGCGGCAAAAATAGTAAAATACTGGTTCACGATACATTACGCTATAGAGTCATAGACAATTAACTTTAACTATCCAATAGTTCCATTTGTTTACCGATTATGATTAAGATAGCGAACGATGAAGAGCATTTTAGATGTATTCCCATCTAACTGCAAACCCCATAAAATTACTCTCACTGCACTAACCTATATGGTTTTATCTTTCTTCTCAAGCCCGTTACTCAATAACTATTGGATAACATCCTATTTTACTGACTTTCAAGAGCCTAAGGGCACCGAATTCATTGAGTTGCAATTCCCAACACAGGTTACAGTAAAAACAGTGAAAAAAGAGGTGATCTTGTTCCTTTTATTTTTTTGAAACAAACCATCATGTCCCCTTTGAACCCCTCCCCCCCCCCCCCCCCCTGCTGAACATACACCTTCATGATATAATGTCCACTTGCTGCAGACAACTGGCTGCCATATTCCAAGAACATCCTCCCAAGCTTCACACCTATGGTCATTTCCTATCTGCAGAAGCTACAGAAACCTTAAAATCCTTCCCATATAGATGAATCCCCTAACCATCAGTCTCTCCTGCAATTTTCCACCTCAATGCCAGGGAATGCTTTGATAAATCATTTCAGTTTTGTAACATTGACCATGGTCTTTCATAGCACTAGCACCTAACCCTCCTTAATTGTAAACATCCTCTGTTCTCTCCCATAAAGACCGGATTTAATCTCATTCCACAATCAGGACCAACCAAAGACCATGAACCTTATTTACATCCAACCATCATTGGAGCGACCCAATGATCAAGAGTGTCATAAGTAACTAAGAGGTGGTCGGTTCAATTCATGATAACCACCAACTAAGAAATAATTTCTTATGAATTAAGGGTTAGACGGTATGTCCCCTGTGAATAGTCAAAGCTGACCCGAACACTCACGAATATTTTTTTTTAAAAAAAACTTACCTACATTCCATAATTGTTTTTTTTATATCTGTGACCGTTCGGCCAGCCTGCACGCACCTCGACTATTGTCACGAACATCCTGACCCTACAACATTTGGTTGTACGGGAAACCCATAGAAAGTTAATTCCTAAATGGGTGGCCACAACGATTAAACTCTTGACTAGTAGGTCACTCCGTGATGGTTTATCTCCATTCCACAATAGTTATCAAAGTTCCCCATTAACACAAGATGCTTACGGTATAAACATACACATACGCAGTTGTATCAAACATAAAAGTGACTAAAAATGTTCATACCACAATCATGCAAACCACGCCCCCAGTCAAGCAGCCTCCAAACCCGTACAATCTCTATTGGGCAACAATCCAATAAGCACCAAAATCAAAACCCATAAAATTAACCACAAATCGAGCTCTGTAATCGTTGTTTAAAGTACCTGAACGGAAGTTAGAGAGCATAGATCTTCAGAATCTTCATCCAACAAGCTCTGGCCACGCTCTTCTTCATCGCCAAATCCGCCTCGTCCGAGCTTCCACATTTTGATGGAATTTCAGAATTGGCTAAGCGCTCCAAGTTTCGAAGGTGTGGATCGAAGTTTCGAAGCTGTAATTGATCATCGATAAACTAAACCCACTGCGTGCAAAATAAATCACCCAATAAAACCTGTAGGGGCTGTTTGTTTGACATATTTAGGTAGTTTCTAAGATAAAGAGTTATATTGAAAAGTTATGTTGAGGAGTTAAAAATTGAGAATTGTGTCAAAAATTCGTTTGGATGTAGTTTTTGTATAGAGGAGTTAAAAGTCAAAATCTTGTTTGGATGAAGATTTGAAAATGAATAGTTATTTTTAGTAGTTAAAAAAGAAATGGTTAAAAATTAATTGTTAAAAATGAGTTATTTTAATTGATTTGAAAAAAATAATTAAAAATAAGTGGTTAGAAATGATTGAGTAGTTATAAATTAATGATTAAAAATGAATAGTTAGAAATGAGAGTTATTTTTAAAAGTAAAAATGAATAAAAACTCGTTTGAATGTAAGTTTTTTAAGAGGAGTTAATAACTCCTCCTACTAACTCCTACCTAAATATGTCAAACAAACAGCCCCCTAATTAATAATTGGAGCCAGATTTACATTTACCTCAATTTATATAAAATGAGTTTTTTTTCCAGTATTATCTATTTATTTATTTCCAAGCTTTCATATTTATTTATGTTATTTGGTTCATAAATTTTAGATTTTGTCCATTTGATCCGTACTTTCGTACAATTCTTTTTGTTTTTTTAAATTTAAGCTCAAAATAATTATTTTACCATATATTTTATTTACTTTGATATCTATATCTCACCTGTAATTATAAAAATTAGACAAAATTTGGAATAGAAAAAGTAGTTTTTTAATTTTTTTTTTTTGAAAAATATGATTATCATTCACGTGATTTCTTAAAGGAATATATTATTATAAGAAAGGTGGAACATAATATATAAAATTTGAGTCGAATATACTTGAATTTCAAAAATCACATACAAAAAATCAAATGATTATCAACACATGGTCTCCAAATTTGTACTCATTTATCAATTATTTTATTTGTGTTCTAAACTCATCCCTATAAATTGAACTTGTAGTACAAAAAAGTACTCCAAGTTCCCACGAACTTAAAGATTAAAAAAAAACTATGATTATTATGATATGAGGTAGAAGTTTTGCTAAAATATTAAATAACAAAAATTTGATTTTGATAATGAAGATAATAATTCACCTCTCTTATAAAGATCCTCAAATTTGTTTATAATTTTAATGTGGAATAAGATATCAACATAAAACAACAATAATGGAATACAAAATCAACATTGACTCTTTGGTTATGAAAACAATTATATTGGTAGTGCAGACAATTTAACGGTTAAGATCAACTCATACATTTCTAATAAAAACTAAACCAACATACGTATTAATTATTTTTATGAGATATATCTTTGAAATTACAAGTTTTAAATGTATAACCATCCTACATTAAATTCATAATTTGAGAAAGGGTGAAAACCTTTTTTTATTTACAAAAATTGAGGTTGAGAAGAATTGTTCTCGTGACATCTAGTCAATGAATATATGTTGATGTTATTTGAACTTGTACTATTATTGTTAAATAGTGAATATCTTTTCAAATAATATATTAATTTCATTGTTTGGTTGCAAATCGATTCAATTCTAAAAATAGATAACTGACTCTCATTATTTAAAAACGGTACTACTTCCTACCTAGGGTTTGTAATCCCTCCTCGAACTCTACTTAAAAAAAAATATTTTTAAGTATTAGGCCATGAATTCCAAATGTTATTGTGGTTAAATAACAAGATTGGTTAATTCATTTATGAGAAGGAAAAAAAGAAGAAAACATTTTTAAATCATAAAGGAAGGTTTATTATTATCCTGCAAAATGTTAAAGAAAAAGCCCCAAATAAAAAACAGCTAAATCTCGAAGAACTTCTTCCAGTGAAGGAAGCATTTTCAAACTACAAGCTCCGGCGCAAACCTGCACCCGCCGCCGTCGCCGGAATCTGAAGCTGACACCAAGATTGGCGAGTCGACATGTCGTCTACGCTGCTAGAGGTGACCCGCTCGTCGCACGAGGAGGTGGAGCGGCTCGAGCGGCTTACAGTGAAGGAGCTTCAAAATGAGCCCGCGTCCGGCAAGGACCGTTTGGTACAGAGCCACCGAGTCCGCAACATGATCGACACCATCATGTCCACCACTGAAAAACTCGTATTGTTCTCTTTTTTACTCGTTACTTTCTCTGATTTCTGTCTATTGCAAATTCGAGGACGTTATGGCGGCTTGAAGTTTTAGGGTTTTAGAGGCCCCTTTGTGGAATTTTTTTGTTTTTCTAGCAGAGAGGGTGTGCGCATTTTAATTATAAAATTTTCAATAAACCAACCTGGAGTGGCCTAGGTTCTCAAGAATGCGGCGCGGTGATGGAAGACTTGTGCTTTGAATGTGCTCCCTCGAGGTTCCATGCGTGAGACTTGCTTGTGACACTAATTTGTAAACACCTATCGTGGCTCTATTCCATCCTTGTCCGGCAGCCCCTGGCAGAGGGACGGGCGTTTTTACCTAGATATAGTAGTGCGAAGTTCTGATTTTTTGAATTAAAAAAAAAGTGTCAATAGAGCCTCCATGGTCACCACCTAGTTAGGAATTAATATCCTACGAATTTTTTTGACAACCAAATATTGTAGGGTTAGGTATTATGTCCAGTGATAATTGTTGAGATGTCCACAAGCTGGCCCAGATCGTCACGGTTATCCAAAAAAATTATAATTATTTCAATAGCAAACAAGTCGAAGAGATTTAGTTTTTTCTACCAGCAAACTTTACTTGGGTTGTGAAATGACATGCTCCAATTAGGAAAATTGGTGGTAGATGATTGGGTGTTTTTCTTGAGTTGGGAAACTGACTTTTACAGAATTTCTTTTGTGAATAATTTTTTTGACAAGCTTGATGGGTTATTTTGTTGGTCTGTACTTGTTACCTTATGTTATCGTTGCTTGATGGTATGTTTTACTTGGACCTAAATTCTAAACTGAACTCTTCCCTACCCCATCCCGGCATTATTGCTTTTGCGTGCAGGTTGAGATTTATGATGATAAGGATAATGCCAGGAAAGATGAGATTGCGGCACTTGGAGGGCAAACAACTTCAGGAACCAACGTTTTTAGTGCATTTTATGATCGACTGAAAGAGGTCATTAGCAATACTTCATTATATATATCAGAACTAGTTTACATCTTTCACATAAATGTTAACTAGCGAATATGTAGAAAATAGGTGTCGTTCAATATTTCATTCGGTTTTTCTTTATTTTAATAAGAAACATTTTCATTCATAATATGAAATGTAAAAGAAAGTGGGTTCTCATTAGGGATGTTGCAATGACCTTGAACATACCGCCCTTCTTGAAGGCCACAAGAGAGGAGCCTACTCAAGCAATCTGGGAGACATCAAGGAATTTTAAAATCAAACTCACTTATGAACCTCAAACCTGAGACTTCTAAGGGAGCATACCTTGAAAGCTCCAAATCTCAACTAACGAGGCGGTCCCTTGGGGACGCAAAGACATGTTTCTTATAAAACCTAGAAAATATTTATATAATAGTCTAGTAAATGAGAAAAATATATATTTTTGTTCACATGTCTGAATTATTATTTCAAGTTTATGAGTTTCTTTGTATCAACTACTTTGTGTGCAGATTCGTGAATACCATAGGAGACATCCCGCTGCTCGTGTCGTTGATGTTGATGAGGATGAGGGTCTACTCAAAGAGGAACCACAAATCGAGTTCAGTGGAGAGGTCTCTATTTCTTCTTACATTCTTAATTTGCATAGAATTGCTTGACTGTAGTTCTTTCATGGTTACTGTAGCTTTTCATATAATCGATCATAGCTTCATTACCTGGTCATATACAGAAGCTTTTCATGCTGAAGTCCATCGTAAATAATTCTCATGCATGCATTTTCATACGCTGTTGTTCTTATTTGGAATTATTATTATTATTTTTTGGCTTTTGATGTTGCTTTAGCTAGAGTAGACATAATTGTTGTTAAGAGGTGGTGAGAGACAAGTTTCTTTGGCAAGCTAGAGTTTGTGCTATTTTGTGGTTTCTCTAGGGTGTTTGAGGGAATATAAATGTGAAAATTTAGGGATCGTTATAGAATTTCCAACATCGTTTCATTACATGCATGGAAAGAAATTGGAAATTTCATCTCTTTATATGTATGGCGTGTATGTGTACAGGAAGCATATGGACGGTATCTTGACTTGCATGAATTGTACAATCAATATATTAATTCAAAATTTGGAGAGGCCATAGAGTACTCTTCTTACCTGGATGTTTTTTCACAACCCCAAAAAATCTCTCGCAAACTCAAGATTTCAAGGTAAACACTACATTTTTTCTTATATTATCATACTGTTGGTTAATGATTTTTTTTAATGGTGTCTTAATTTTGAGTTCTAATATTTACTTTCTTTGAAAAGTTCTAATATTTACTTTATATACAGACACTACAGGGAATACTTGGAGAACCTTCTTACTTATCTCATTTACTTTTTCCAGCGAACGGAGCCCTTGCAAGATCTTGATCGAATATTCTCCAAGGTTACTTCTTCAGGATACTTCTTTCTCCTAATTTAGTATTCAATTATGCATTGTGTTGGCCTACTTATCTGAACTGTATTTTAATAGGTTATTTTCATTAAAGTTCTCTTTATGCGACCATTTATCCTTTAAGCAGCTTTAACTTATCTTTTTTTTCATCTCCAATCGGAGATCTTTCTTGTAATCGGTTACATCTTTTGGAGTTATTCTCTCCAATTTTCATTTATCAATGTTCTTTCTACAAAAAGTTTTCTTATGCGAAAATTTGAATAATTTGAAAGCATGGTGTTTGCATTGGCAAGCTATCCAGAGTTTGCATGTTTGTATAATAATTTAGACTTAGCATCGTTTTTTGATTGAGTGTGTTTTGATAGGTTGAATCTGAATTTGAAGAGCGATGGGTTATTGGTACAATTGAAGGATGGGAGAACACTAGTCAAGATAATGGCCTTGATCCTGCCCAGCATAGTCTTGTTGATCTTGACTATTATAGCACAGTGGAAGAGCTAGTGGAACTAGGTCCTGAAAGGTTGAAGGAGGTAAGCAAAATCTCTAATATGGCATTGCTGCTTACTTTTGCTTTGTTCTTAATTGATTGTTATTTCACCGTCTGGCAGGGTTTGGCAGCATTGGGATTGAAGACTGGTGGTACAGTTCAGCAGCGTGCAGAGAGGCTTTTTCTCACTAAGGTAGTAATTTACTGCATTTTTGTCCATTATAGGATTGCAGATGTTGTGAACCTACAATTAGTACAGTTTGGTGCAGATCACTTTCTACCTCGTGATATATTTTCTCATGTGCGTGCATCTGTTCATGCATCTCGCTATGTCTATAAGATCATCTCTCTGTCTCTCTCTCTGTCTGTCTGTGTGTGTGTGTGATTCTATTGAGAAATGGATATTTTATGTCCCACATTGTGGGATCAGCAGACCTGCTTGTCCAACTTTCTCTTCGTAAATATTTTTTCAATAAATTTTGTTTCTTCTCTTTTCTGAAGGGTCTGTGCTTGCCTCAAAGCTTAGGAGATACCAGGGTTGATCCTTATTAAACTCACTCAAGTCAAACATTTGAACATGTGGCTTGTAGATATGTAACACTTAACGACCATGTGACTTAGTCCATAGGGCCACCTACCTTGAAGGCTAAGTAAATAGAATTTTATTTATTGTAAAAAAAGGGTTGTAAAAAAAAAAAGAAAAGAAACAGCACATCGCTGATAGCTTATGGTTGTAGCACATACACATAGCATGATGTTCATCGTGTCAAAACATTTCCTTTTTTTGGATTAGCACGCATTTAAATGAGGAGCAAAGTATTATTTTGAGGCCAGTCTTGTATAATTTTAACATGAACGTTATGTTCCCTTTCATTCCTAAGGAAGAGTGGGTCTTGTTTTAGTGTGTCGTCTGTATCCTTGGATTTTTCCATATATTACAGTTCCAGAATTAACCCTTTCCCACTTTATGCTAGTTATGTTATATATAATAAGAATATTTATATCATTGTCATGTAATCCTACACTACCAAAAACTTCACGGCTTGGAGTATTATTTTATTAATTCTACAGTTCACTTGACACCCTATTTGTTGCAGCACACACCTCTTCAATTGTTGGACAAAAAGCACTTTGCAAAACTGTCTCGACAACCGATTCAGAATGGGGCAGCTGGACCTTCACTAAACAATGACAATTTGAAACAAGTTGCGCTGATGGAAGCCAAAATTGAAAAATTGTGCGATCTTCTGGATGAGGTTGGCTTTTGGGGATGGTCAAATGTCCACTTATAACCTTTCATAATTTATACACTGATTTTGAAAAACTAATTCTTTTGTGATTTCCTTAATTTGTGGCCATTTTCAGACAATTGCCCGAACCAAAGACAACATTGTTAAGAAGCAAGCCTTAACATATGAGGAAATTGAAGCAGAACGTGAGGAGGTGAGGAAACAGAAGTTTACTGTTCTATATCCTTTCAAGAACCACCCTCCACAAACCACAAATAAAATAGTTATTATTAATTTAAAACATTTGATGTACATTATTCCTGACATGGTTGGGTGTAGCAAGTGTTTGGGAGCTGTGAATTGTTTTTTTGGATAGGAAACTATAACTTTCGTTGATAAATGAATATTACATGGTGACTAAAGAAACATTACTAAAAAAGATAAAAAAGATACGTCACAGTTACAAAAAGGAGAATGCCTATGACTCCAAGAGATTCCCATGTGTAATGTTGTTGGGTGTAGAAAGTGTTAGTGATGTGAATTTGAGATTGTGGTGTCTTATTTATAGCAGAAATTTATTTAAACGTTTACATAGACACAGGCATCCAAAGCTTGGCTTAGGATAGGAATGGAATGATTTAACCTTAAATCCTAAAAAGTTAGAACATGATCAAAATGTTAATTAGTGTACAAAATTTACTTCCTGATTGCTTTTGTTTTTTTTTTATTATTTATAAATATCGGTCAGGATTACTTGCACGGACTTCAACTAATCTCACTAAATAACTGCCAACTTTGCTACATTTGGTTGATTGGAAACCCTTAGTATATTAAATCCTAGGTAGTTAGATCTTCATAGATTGAACATATTCCTTCTTACTTTTGTATTGCGATTGACCTGCAAGCATTTAAAAGGATGGTTTATTATGTGGGTTCAAGATCTTGTCTCTGTGAAATTTTGTTGTTGCCCTGCTGACTAGAGAACTGAGTTGTTAAGAAACCCTGTGATATTTACTTGCTTTAAAATTTTAAATATTAATAGCCTTTTGGTGATGCAATTCTGGCAGGAGGAGACACAAGCCGAGTCTGAAAGTGATGATGATGAGCAACAGATCTATAATCCGCTCAAGCTCCCAATGGGTTGGGATGGGAAACCTATACCTTACTGGCTCTACAAGCTTCATGGCCTTGGTCAGGTAAATCATTCCCTCCCAACGAAAGCCCAACCACGGGAAAGGAAATATAGCATATTAGGAGCTTAATAACTAGGGTTGCACAAACTACAAATTTACAATGTCATTTTTCTGAAGTGAATTCCTCTTGAAAAGAGCATGATTTTCGTCCCCTGGAGCACATCAGTTAAACTTGATACTTCTGTGGATTTGACCATATTTGCCGATTTTAAGTTTCTTTGTCTCTTCAAGCCAATATGTTAATTAATGTATGTGTGAAAGTGAAACATGATATATTCATATACCTACCTATGACCTTCCTATTGCCCAATCTGAAGCAATTACATAAATGAAGCCATGGTTGCACTTGTTATTTTCATAAACCTTATTATTCAACAGCATACTATGGTTACTTTCGTTTTCAATTTTGTGCAACAGGAATTTAAATGTGAAATATGTGGGAACCATAGTTACTGGGGTCGTAGGGCTTTTGAGCGACATTTCAAGGAATGGCGTCATCAGCATGGAATGCGTTGCCTTGGTATTCCAAATACAAAGAACTTCAATGAAATCACATCAATTGAGGTAGGTCTATGCTGCTACTTTGATCTCTATTTTGTGTGTATATTTGTTCTTTATGCACAAGGAACCATACTTTCTATTGATAGATTAAAATGTACGAAAAAGAAACTCAACGAAGGAAGGAAGGTGCAAACCCTGATGAGAATACACTCTATTTCCCATATCATTAGAATAATAGAATGATACATATATAGGCATATAAGGAAACCTTAACTAAGATGGTGAAATTACAATAAAGGGCGTCAAACTAATAAATTCCTAGATCACTTATGAACTCCAACAGAGGGAACTTACAAATGTGTGCTCAAATTGTTTTTGCTAAAGAAAGATTAGTGTAAAGAGTAGACAGGGTACACCAAGAGGAGCTGACATTCTTTTTTTGACAATCTATCCATATTACCCTTTTGGTTTGCCCACCATTTTTTATTTATCAATATGTCAAATAATCTTATGTCCATGGCCCAACTAATTCTGAGAAATCTTGGATTGATACACTTTTCTGATCTAACAGGAGGCAAAAGACTTGTGGAAAGAAATTCAAGAACGGCAAGGAGTTAACAAGTGGCGACCTGATCTGGAAGAAGAATACGAAGATAAAGAGGGTAACATTTACAATAAGAAGACATACACAGATTTGCAACGCCAGGGGTTGATATAAGAATCATATTTATCATGGAGAGGTCTTTCTTGGTAAGTTCATCTGATTCTCTTACCCTCAAGACTGACCCTTTTTTCTTAGATTTTATGTCAACCTATGGAAGAATGAGAAAATTTTAGGGAATTTTACATGTATAGTAAAAAAAAATACCATAATAACATTTTTTTCTAAAATATTTTATATATAGCAGAAAAATGGAGCCGTAATGGTAAAATGACTAAATTGTCCATGCTTCAATCAGTTTTCAATTGATAGGTTCAATCAGATTTTAGCAGATAGATTCAATCTGTTTTCAGCTTATAGATTCATTCAGTTTGCTGATGATTCAATCAATTTACTGATAACGTTTAATCAATTCACTGATTGCATTTTTGGATGGTCATCCTTTCAAAAATTCAAAAGCTGCTTTATGCTCCAACCTCATTTACGCTTTTTTTTGGAAATATTGGAGAGAGCTGAACAACCAAATCTTTAGAGACTCACCGTTGTCTCTTGAAACTCTTATCGCACATTGGTCTTTTTTGGAGTCATAGGATTCCACCTTTTTGTAACTATCACCTTACTTTTTTATTCGCTCATTGGCAACAATTCTTGTAATTGTCTCGTTTGACAATGATGCTTTTTCATTAATCAATGAAAGTTATTTTTCCTATAAAAAAAAGAAAATGTTTAATCAGTTTGATGATAGGTTCAATTGGATCAATGAAGAAATGAGTAAGATGAAAATTAAAAAAAAAATAGAAAAGAAATCTGAATGGGGCTATAAACGAAATATTTTAAGAAAAATCTATAATAATTTATAATACGTGGCGTAAAAGTTGTTATCCATAGCAATTTTCCAAAATTTTATCCTTTCTTTTCAAGGTTCCATATTATATTGTTTTTAATCTTTCCATTTCAGGTTCCTATTATGGTTATAGCCGTTGGAGTATTTGGAGGAAGCACTTAATGAAGCTGAATGAATGGAGATTATATGTAAAGCTCAACAAAACTGTATTCGTAATCGTAGTTAGTCTGGAGGTGATGCTTTTTTAGAAGCTAAATTTTGAGAAATCATGTTTCTATTCTGAGCTGATATTATGGATCTGTATTATTTGAAATGTAAGAATTGAAGTTCGCAATTGCTGTGGTTTCATGCTTATGATTATTAGATGATTTTTATTGATACTTCAAGGAAGAATTTATATGATCGATTACTCCCTTTTTGTCATACATACAATACTTTCACTTATTTTTATGTCCTCGTTTTGACATCATGTCTTTTTTATTTAATAATATTTAGAAATTTGAGATTGTTATCTCTTCGTTATTAAGTCATACATACTAGCGTGCTTGGTTAAAAATACTTTTTGGTTGCTGAACCATGATGAAAATAACAATCTTATTGCAACTTAATAATTTCATTTATTTGAGCTTTTCTAACAACTTTAACATTATTGTAAGAGTTAAAGTTTATGTCAATTAATTGATTATAAATATAGTGAAATTAGACAGTTCTATAAAAATAGTGTAAGTGGACTTTGGCGAATTAAAATAAAATCAAGACATAACAACTCGTTGTAATGGTCTCGAATCAAATTTCTTTCTTTCCTTTTTTTAAATTTTTCTTTGGACGATTAAGTTATGCTTTTGAATGTACATAAGTTCAAACTAATAATTATCATTATAAATTTAAAAATACAAAAAAAAAAAAAAAAATTACAAATCATTTAAAAATATGTATAGTTAGGATCCCAAATTAAAGACCTCATAAGAAAGGTGGACAATTCCTTTTATCATTAACTGATTTTAAGATAAATGTCCACGTTCTCTAATTTGGTATAAAAAATTATTAAATTCAGACAAATAACCAAAAGAGGTACACTTTTGAAGTTAAATGTTCGAGACAAATGTTTTTTTAGGTGGGAGATAGAACTTGGTTTTGATGAAAAGTTTTTACAATATATATATATATATATATATATATATATATATATATATATATATATATGAAAGAATCATCGTTTTCCTTGTAAATTTCACAAAATGGACTCGGAAAGTTCATAAACATGGATACTATTGGAAAAATGGCGCTGAATTATTTTACAATAAAATTGATTACATAATCTGGTTCTCAAGAACTTCTGTCATCTGTGGCTTTCATGCAGACAAGATCTAGTAAATAAAAGTGCAGATCCATCTACAGAACGAAGAATCAGCAGCCTGGAGTCCACATATGTCCCACAGATAAACTTTGACAAATCGAACAATTCTGGTGGAACCTGCATCCGAACTTC
Source organism: Sicyos edulis (assembly GCA_036507275.1). Classification (NCBI taxonomy): domain Eukaryota; kingdom Viridiplantae; phylum Streptophyta; class Magnoliopsida; order Cucurbitales; family Cucurbitaceae; genus Sicyos; species Sicyos edulis. The sequence continues at coordinate 462,485 of CM071858.1, read as the reverse complement.
CCGAACAGCGTTCATTGCGGCCTTTACGTCGTTGCTCAGCGGGTCATCGAGCGTCATTGACACGTTGATATCGCCTGAGACGAGCTTTACTGCAGGTAGGCTGGATGGAAGCTCCTCAAAAGGAACCACCTTCTTCCATTTCTTACTAGCCAATTTTTGAGCCATAACGTGCTGAGCATTGGATTGATCAAATGAAAGTTGTCCGAGGCCAGTGGCATTTTCGTCCTTCAGGTAGAGTCGTCTTCCAGCTTGTATTCTGGAGGAAGAGTCAACTACCAGTTTACCGTTAACACCGGTTTTATCGTGGGACCAGTCACGACCTCTCATGACTGTGAAGCCGATGTCCGAGGTCAAGGAAAGGCCACTGTTTAACATAGAGTCTCTAGCAACTGTCAAGCACACATCTCCGATCAGAACTCTAGAAGGAGGTTGACGAAGGGTGAGTCCAATGTGCTTCCCTGTTGAGTATAAGAAACGCCACTTTCCTGGGACTAATTCCAGCCAATGCTATATAGTGAAAGCCCAACGTAAGTAGTTAGATGCTATAACTGATAATTACTTCTTGAAGACAGACACAACACAGTGCCGTTTTCTGGTTAGGTGATGTGTGTATATTCTATGATCAGGAATCAGAACCTTGCTCCCTTGTACTTGGGGCACCCACGCCCCTCAAGCCGATAATAAGAGATTTTACAATTAAGCTCATTCATGAATCTCAAACCTTAAATCTCAAAAGAAACATGCTTTATAGGCCCTAAGCCTCAACCAACGAGGCCACACTTTGGGAATATGCAAGGTGATGTGTGTAAATATGTTTATATGCAAACCACCGAGTTAGCCTAGCCTAGTGGTCAAAGAGGGCCTTTGAAATCAAAGAGGTGATAAGTTCAATCTATGGTGACTACCTACTTAAGAAATATTTTTTTTTCCATTTTCTTCACATCTAAAAGATGTAAAGTCAAATAGTATGTCCTATGAGAATAGTCTACGTATATGTAAGGTCAAGTGATTTGTTCTGTGAGAAAATTTGAGGTGCACATAAGCCAGGCTATACACTAAAAAATGTCAAAAAGAAAAAGTCTCGCATACATGCAGGTGGTTAAATATTGATCACCTTTGGTTTCGAATGAGGAGTCAGCATCTCCATCAACTCAATGAAGTGGGAAAGCTTTCTTCGCTTAATCATAGAAAATGAAGAAAAAGAAAAATGACTAATTATATGACAGAAAGAAAAAGAGACGAAGCAGGAAGATGATGAAGAGGTCTATAATGCGCATACCTGAGGATGGCTATAAATATATTCCTCGGTAATACGGACCGTAGTCGAACCAAGACCCCATCTAATAATTTCCATTGATGGAGCTACCCGCCATCTTGGTCCACAAAGGAATGGATGCCTCAGAGCCTCTAAACAGCTGCAGAATGGTTCAAAGAAACAAGTTTCCCATTGGTTAGCTAAAAGATCCAGACGACGAGTTCCAAATGACGAAAGCCGGTATCTGATAGTAGTTACAACAAAGCCTTCAACATTTCCAAATTTACAACTTCTCAAATCCCATCTACAAACAATATGCAAACATATATTTTTACCTTATTCTTTTAGAAGGTTTGTTTGCAAGTAACAACGATAGAAGGTTCCATCCTGCGCCCCAATTTCTATCAAGTATCTGCAAGACAAATGAATCAAAGATCTGCAATAAAATTTGAGGAGAGTTGATTGCAGAAAGATAATACATTAACATTTACTTGTAATCCGATGTTTCCAGATGATAAACTATGCTGAAGGACTTGTATTAAATATTCACGCAAGCAGGAAGGATCATGGCCCTATATTTCCACATCAAGTAAACGTGGTTACATAATTTAAATAAACATAGGTACTGGATGTTAAAGTGTGTCAACCAAATGGGAAATAAACAACACAAATGCCAAGTCAAATATTTCAGTGATGGATCTTGACAAAACAAATTCCAGGAAAAAAAGGTTAAGGAGCGAAAAAGATATGCAACAATTCAGATGTTATACCTTGGAGAAAAATGATTTAAACTTCGCGAATATTAATGGATTCATGAGTTCCTGCAAAACCATCTTTGCCATCATGAACCCCACACATCTACACAAGTGGAGAAACCATCAAGAGGACTAGCAAGAAGTTTCAACAAGAAAGAAAGATGCTTAACAGTGATTCCTTTCTCCAACATACCTCATGTCAAATGCAATCATCATTTGTTGTCGATCCACGTTATTCTCGGTAGTGTTATCATTCTCAACATTTTCATGGAAGTAGGCAGCATTTCCCAAAATTCCTACCTGGTAAGAGAAATGCGGGATGAATATAAAATATGAAGAACAGTAATTGGTTGGTCCTTTTCTTGAACATCAAGTTAGTAACTTAGTACATTAATGGATAATTTGATTAATAAAGTATTCTTCCCAATATTGCCAGTTAATAGCTAATACCAACGATGAGGCCTTATAAGGCTTCGGCCCATGAATGTCTTATCTATAAATAAGAGATTACTATCATGATCATATGTCTAAATGATGTAAATGCGAGATTATTAAGATATTCTTCTTCGTATTAATACACGACCCACCGTACTTACTTTGACATGCCTATCAACCGGGCTTATGTGAACATTTTCCAACCTCAACTCAGTATGTGCAAGCCCGTGGCTGTGCAAGTAATTAACCTGCGGTAATACAAGGGAGGCATTAAGAACTAGCCACTCTCAGTTTCATGGATATCCAAGTTTCTATAATTCACCTACTCCTATCAAAAGATCCCTCATCAATACTCGAATGAGCCGTGAGTGGCGTGAAACTGCAGGTCCGCCAGTGGTAGTATCGCCAACTTTTCTGGCAGACTCTTCATCCAATGCAAGAGTAGCTTCTAATGTTGGAAGCCAATCTGACTGTTGAAGCCAATGCCTCAAAGAAAAACTACCATGATGCTGCAGTTGAAAGCAGAAAGCATGCATTAACATTACTTTTCGATAAATTTCACACCCATATTGATATAGCCATCAGGCTCTAAATATAAAAACAACTGGTAGAAGTCCTAAACAACAATGCAATCTAATAAGCAAAAACTTATTTTTCCAAACTCTTCACAGGGTGTGTGCCGATTCTGACATTTAATTAGGCCTAGCTGAGGAACAAAATGTGTCTTCATGAAACTAGCCGTTCAGAGAAGTGAACTTAAATGGAAGTTGGGTGGATAGGGTTGCTAAAGGTGATAATCTCAAAGGAAACTTTACACTGGCATATAAGTTGGACTCTGCAACCCATTTTAAGTGAACAGAAATTTATTCAAAAACTTAAGAAGACGAAGTATTGGTGCACAAACATCCATCTAATCTAAGTATCAACAACTTAGGACACCTACCCCATGGACCAGAGTAAATGAGGAGTGACCGTTACTCATAAGTGAAGATATGTAACCATGAACTTGCATTGAATAGGAATGGTACATCATTCGGCGGCCAGCCAGTTTCTTTAATACCTAAACATATTATTAAGTAACAGAGTCAAGCACAAAATATCATCAACTACAAGTAATTTTTTTTAAAAATGCATAAAATACAAACTTCTATAGCTCTTTTCCCTCTACGCTGAGCCTGAGTAGTCTTTAGCCTTCGAAGCACAACTTTTGTGTTGTATAAAGGGCTACAGTAAAAAAAATGCTAGTTAGTCTAACAAAAGTTGAGCTCAACTGGCATGATGTATGAATTGAGAGGTTACGATTTTGAATCCCCAGTTCAAATATTGTTGAATTACAAAAAAAAAAAAAACAAAAACAGAAGTAACTAACCTGAGGCGATTTTTCACAAGTGCTTCAAAAACTATTTCATCCGCCTACCACATTGTGGCTAACATGTCAGCAACTAGTAAGAGAAATCACATAGTGAACATCACCAAAAAAAAAAAAAAAACTCATACCCGACCTCCAAGGCCAGTGCTGACACAATCAAGAATCTTGAAATCAGACATCCTGAATCTGATGACATGGTCCAATTCTTCCTCCATGGAAACTGATAGAGATCCCAAAGCATTGCCTTTTGATTCTGTCACAGATGCATCTTTCCGCACAGATGAACACAGTAATCTTGAACATCGACCCCAATTTGAACTGGGAGATTTCCCAACCAAATGCACCGGAAGTGGCCCAATCAGTGTAGTCGACAGATTATCTTTAAAACCAACACCCAAAGTCCGTTCAAAACTTGGGTTCAAAGCCATTCCATGATGCAACCCCATGGATCAAAGGCTCAACCACTGAAAAAGAAAACCCAATTGAGTAAGTCCCAACCTTCACCCTGCATGATCACAATTCATTTTTTTTAAATCCATTATTGTTCGAGCCAAGCTTACGCACACTTCAACCGTCTGACCCCTAAACCATTTGGATGTCAAGGAAATCGTAGGCGGACAACGTTCATTAAACTCGACCTCTTAATCACATGAAAAATGCTGACCACAGTTGTGAAAATGACATTAAAATGAGCAAGTCCCAACCCTCACCCTCACACTTCTGTTTTTGATATCCATAATTGTTCAAGCCAGTTTACGCACACTTCAGTTATTTCATATATACCACCTAACCTAACCCCTAAACCATTTGGATGTCAAAAAAATCATACGTGGCCATCATTAATTAAACTCACAACCTCTCAATTACATAAAAAAATGTATTGCATGATCATAGTTGTGAAAATGAAATTAAAATGAATCCCTCCATTAACCAAGCCCAATTACGCACAAATGAAAATCCAAACAAACTTGCCTCATCTTTGATTACTGATGAGCTCAATGAATCCCTCCATTAATGCCACTTTTCTAACTTGGGTAATTTCAACAACAACACACAGAAACATACAATCTATCCTAAAATGCATTTCTTTGAAGAAATTTTTTTTTTAATAAACAGTCATTATAAGAAATTTCAAGTTCATGCAACAGAACGAACTCAAAATCAACAAATCCGAAACAAAATTCATCCGAAAAACAACATAAATCGAAACAATTCCGAAAATAACGATAAGAAAATGAAAGAAATTACCGGAAATCGAGGGAGATTGGAGGGAGAAATTAGGGAGGGAAAAAGAAAAAAAGAAGAAGAAAGGATTAAATAGAAAATGAAGAACGTGAATGATGCGTGTAAGGAAGAGTTGCAAACGTTGCTCCATGAGCTTTCCTCGCTCCCAAATTATCTTGACTTTTTCTTTGACTTTTTTTTCAACGGTGATTTCGAAGCCTTTTCTGATCACTGCCGCTCCGATGCTTACACGTCACCATTGTTTGGATTTTAGTTTCTCTATTTGGCGGTCCTATTCTGGCTTTATCTACAACTGTCTGTACTGGATCTCTCTTCTTTTGTTAGATCAATATTTATCTAAGTCTGGTATTAATCCATTTCAATTCTACCATCATGAGTTCGAATTTGAAAATTGGTATTTGTCTCTCATATTATTTTAGAATAGTTATATCATGTATGTAAAGTTTGTTGATCTCCTTCCCCGTTTGTACTAAAAAAAACTTAGAATCGAATTAATTGAATATAATAAATAAATTAACTCAAAAAGAGAAAAGAAAAGATAGTGGATGAATATCATGGTTGACCTCAATACTTAAATAAGAATTTCTAAGTCTATATATAGAGAGAGATAGAAAAAATAATGGATGAAGTAGTCAATATTATTTTAATTCAACAAGAGATTTCATCTTGATAGCCTTTTTGATCATTAAAAATATACTTTTTTCGGATAATATTTAATATTTTAGTAGCTTATTTGATACCTAAATGTAATTTATTTAAAATATTTTTTCATTTTTTTGTCATATAAAAATTCAAACTTTATATTTTATGAGAAAAACATGTCAATTTTTAAATAATATGTAAATGAGAGAATCAAATTTTAGACGTACAAACAATTGAGGAACGACCACTTTGCCATAAATATACTCAAACTTGTGATTTATAAAAATTTTAACTACATTATTTTTACTTAAGCATAACTCAATATTTTAACTTAAACGTAACTCAATATTTTCACTCAAGCATGAATCAATAAATAAATCTTGAAACATAAAAGTAAAAATTTTCATAAACATAAATAATTACACTCAAATAAATAAAATAAAAGAAACATTTTTTAAATTTGTTTGTTAGTTTAGCAAATTTTTATCTATATAGCTTAAGAACTACGTGGCTTTTGTTTAATTTAAAATTGAAGCACAATTTTGATTGCTTAACTTTCAAAACCTTCCTTTTAGCCCTTTGATTCTTATCTACCCTTTAAAAATTAAACTCTACTCTCATTAATATGTCATTAATATGAAGTTTATCGATGTTAATCATAATTAATGTCCTCAAAAGGAAATAAGGTCTAATTGTTATTGAGGGACTAAATTAGAAATTCTAACAAAAACTGACATTGAAACTCAACAGGTAAAAGTAAGATTTTTTTTTTCAAATAAACCTTAGACAGATAAAATAAATTAAAAAATATTAGTAAGATCCAATAGAGATCAGGGTTGAAGTAGGAGTGAAAAAGTCTCCTACTTAAAAAATAATTTTCTCCAAATTTCTTTGATATTCAAATATTGTAGGATTAAAGGTACGCCATGTGTAAACAGTCGAGATACACATAAGCTAGTTAGGACAATTACAAAACATGAGTAAGATCAATTTGATTAAATAGGAAACAAATTTACAACAGTGATGTTCAAACTAGAAACCAAATAAGACCTTTTGTGGTAAGAAGAAAGAAGAGCACCATGGCTCAATATTCAACTAACTATTAAGGACAGAGTCCAAAATTTACATCAATGCCCTAAACCAGAACCCAGCTAATCAATATGTAGCCTAGCCTTTATTAAGGTTTAAGGTTTTGAAAAGAAAAAAAAAAAACTGAAAAACTTTCCTTTTAGCTGTTGGTTGCAAGCAATGCAAATTGAGTATAAGGTGAGAGTTTCCACAGATGAGGAGAATGGGTTAGCATCTTTGAGGAGAAACAATGACTTTGATGTGTGTTAAAAAGGTGTATCCTATTGTCCTAATTCATGAACTTTCGACAGTTTGGCGCTTTACATAGACACGGGACTTTGAATTCATCGGGTTCGTCCGGATCGAACAAATAATCGTACCTGCCAAACCAAACAACACTCTTTGATTTAGTATAAACCGAACTCTGAGCAAGAGCAAGTGTGTGCACATCTGTGTCTGTGAGAGAAAAAGAGAGAGAGACGTTAGCTCTTCGCGAGCAGGGACATTAGCCTTGGCGATGAGTACAATCCGACTTTCGTCGTCGCCCACACTCATAATCCTTGCGTAGCAGTTGGGCATACACTGCGTAAAAAAATCGACAGACACGGTAAGACAAAAGAATCAGTAAATAAAACTTGAAACCCACTAAATTCAAGCATGAATCACTTCTAGCAAACGTGAATGGCAAATTTCTGCAAGGGATTCTTACTGAATGGTTGATCAAGCGCGCTATATTTCCTTTGTCGGTGGCATCCACGACGACTTCTTCGCTGATCTTAAAAAGCTGTCAGAAAGATCACTACAGTGTAAGTAGGATATACTGATATCAAAATGTACGTTTTTTCCCCTCATGGTGGTTGTGTGGTTGACTACTTATAATAGTGTCTTTATGAACAAATTTCAAATTGCATTAAGAGTCTAACATACATAGCAATCTTTGCCTGCCAATCTGTACCGCGCCTCCCTAAGATCAGCAACCGTTCGCCTAACTTGTTCACCGCGATATTCAAGAACCTGTAAACCAGATGGTTGGACATCAGTCCAAACATGTATTAAGCTCGATCACTATCATCACACCAAGATATTAAAGGAGTTTGAGTTTATATACCGCTTGATCACATCGAATTTTGGCATGCAAAAAATTTTCAAGATTGAAAAGATGCATCATTCACCTATCTATAAATTTTTACAACATTATGATCTCATTGAAAATGCCAATTACATCTCGTAAGGAATAATAAGCAGAAGTAGATTGCTTATCATGAAGTGCAATTGAACACATCAATTTCTAACCAGAGGAAAATTCAAAAAACAATTCATGGACATAATCTAAGCTTAGCATCTAATTTACATGGCTCTATACCATTTCTCCTTCTTGAATGTTTCTACGCGCGAAAAGTCCCCATCCATGTATACCAGACCTACCGAAGCATACCCGGTCATTCTCCGTTCTCTGGAATTACACAGTGAGATATCAAACAGGGAACATCATGTAGAAGAAAATGAGAAGGAATTACCTGTAAGTGGCGCAATCGATCCCGAAATGAGGAAAAGATCTTTGGTTCATCAACCATCGGTAACTGTAAGGTAACAAAAAAAAATATTTTATCTTGAACTAAGTGGAAGAAGAATTTCATTATATATTTAAAATAAGGATGAACTTTACTCTGAATGTATTAAGACTTTGTAATGCTTGTAAGGGATGATGGCGTGGTCCCATCACTTTGTGTATAACCGTTTCCTCAACCGTTCTCTAGAGACGAGAAGAATAGTACAAAGATGAATAAGGCAATATGCTGGGTCATATAAATAACTAAATGTTAAAATATCATTTTGATCCATAGACTTTAAAGTCTGTTCTATTTTGGTTCCTGGACTATTAAATGTCAATTGTTCCACATTTCTAGACTTTCGAATGCTCAATTTTAGTCTCTCAATTTTCAAAAAGTTCAACATTGGTCCTCGTTGTTTAAGGGAGAGAATTTTGTACTTTTTAAAAAGTCCAACGACCAAAATAGAGCAAACCTAAAAGTCTAGAGATTAAAATTAGACATTCAAAAGTTCAAGGACCAAAATAAACCCTCAACGTTCATGGAACAAAATTGTGTTTTAACCACAAGTAAAAGAATGTAATTTCCTTTCTAGGAATGAAAACAAATATGCAGAACGTGGAGGACTACCTTCTTCACACTAGTAGATCTTTTGTAAACCTGACACCTTGCAGCAGAAAAGGGCTCAAGTTCAGAAGTTTCAGAATCTTCTTCTATTTCCTTTCTGCTGGATGAAATTAACCTTGAACCAGCTCTCTTCTTATTTTGAAGAAGGCTTTTAGTAGAATATACCCCAAGAGGAGTCTGCATAATAAGAACAGTGTCCGGATTGGGAGCCCTAAACCGAGGTGAAAAGATGATAAATTACTATCGAATCAAATGCGATCAGAACCCAACCTTCATGTGAATAGAACCAACAAACCCGAATTAGAAAGTAATACCTATGATAAGCACAATAAGACACCATTTTTGTGATTTGTCTACCATTCTTCTCCAGGCAGTGCAACTGCAAAAGCAAAAATTGGTTTGTAAAGTTGCAAGTCAAAGAATTAACAACTTCATGCATAACTTTCGACTTAGAAAGAATAGCAACAAAAGACATACAAATATTTCAAAGGGAAAGGATTCTATAGAACGAAAAGGATATGATGCTTTTATATAGATCAACTAGAGGCATACAACTTGGAACATGCAAATAAATTTCCAGGTAGAGGTTGTTAGGTTTCCAATTCCTAACCAAACCTATAAGGCTATAACAAGCAGAAAAGTACCAAAAACACAAATAGATAGATAATGACACTATAATCGCAATAACGCTACGATATAGTGATGATATATCATTAAGAAGAACAAGAAGATATAACAACTAACAAGATAACTAAAAATGACAAACCCACGATGATTCGAGAGCACCAGAAATCTCTCCTCCAAGCCCTTAAGATTACCAAAAACATCTTGCCCCCTCTCCCTTCTACTCATTTATATTCACTATTTCTCCTACCATACACAAATAACCACCTCCACTACACACTAAGCACCAGTCCTCTACCCAATACCTATTTTGCCCCTGTGTCCTTAACATATTTAGTGACAAAATATGGAGACAATTTATAACTTCCAAGTATCGACTGCAGCACGAATTCAGAAATAAGAAAAAATGTAACCATCAAAGCATAAGGGTCAGACACGAAGATTGAAAGGTATCATAGTTCATACCGTCATTTAACATGTTAAAGAAAAACAATGACTGGGCCAATAAAGAATACCTCCATGCAATAGCCTGCTCTTGATGCACACATAGCATGGTAGTAAGTAGAGCACTTGCAACATTGCATGCACGAACCGTGAATTTGCTTACAGATTACACAAATCTGGAAAATTCATGAAGAGGATTATTTAGTGAAGATTAGGAAAAGAAAAGATAAGCAAGAACAGCTGTGATTCACCATTGAAAATTATAGATATCCAACCTTTACAAAGGAATTTGATGGGATACTCAAGATACCAAGAGCAGGTTCCATTTTCTCATCACTTGCGAAAGCGACTTCGGGCCGAAACCAAGCACAGGTAACATGAACCCATAATGTATTGACATCAGTGGGCTTCAAGGCACCTCCTACAGTATAAAAATTATCCGCAGCAGGAGAAAGATATTAGTCAAAATTCAATATTAAAAATCACAACACATGATTTGTGCAGGGAGTTACAAAGTTCTATTGCAAGTGATAGCCAAATAATCACATAACTATTCAGTCAAATAATCGGCCAGGATACATATGGATACGAGATTTCAAAGAACTTGAAAGAAATCACAAGAGAAGAACTATATATACAGAGAACTTATTCTAGTCTGATGCTCAAATGTAAATAAAATAACAGCAGCAATCAAATTTATGACTAATGTGATGCTTTGCCCGCAAAATGAAGAAAACAAAACCTTTTACTGGACAGAGGCAACATTCCCGCTTAACATCCGGAGTTTCGCACACTTTACAGACCCAAGATGTTAAATCCCGAACATTTCTAGCTCCATAGCATTCTTGATGTACTGCTATCTGACATCTGATACATTAATTCCCACAAAAAATCAGTGATAATATATTTACAGAAACACACTTGATTTGGAACAAAGAGATCTAAGAAAACAAGTTATTTCAGAAGTCTCTTATTAAAAAAGAAGTTATTTTAGATTTCAGAACAAACATGCAATATTAAAATGAAAGGTTATACATGCAGAGGTTAAAGGACTGGACCAAATATTAGAAAATATTTAATACCAATTGTCAAATCTCAGAGATGTAATTAAGTATGGAGCTTTTGACCTTAATAATATTGTATTTGAATAAGGTAATGCAACAAATAATCTTTTTTTACAATACCTGTTGCAGATAATAATCTTATTGTAGTCCCAATCTTCAACCCATCTACAAACAGCACATCTTTCTGTTGTCCACTTTGCATAAACTGGTTCATATTTCTCTGAAATAAAGACCAGCGAAGTTAGTTTGGATTATCAATACTTGGCAGGCTACTGTAGCACTAAACACACTACTTTCCCCCTGCAAAGAATATTACATCTCATAAAGAGGAGCAAATGAAAATTTAGGTATACCCTGCAAAAAAGCGAGCAACTTTTGCGTTCGTTCTTTCATGGAAGGCCGTTTCGGATACTTGACAGACGCAGCACTCGCATGGTACTCAGCTAATTGCAGCATCTGCAAGTACAAGTAAAATATTATAGTACAAATGCAAGCACAGTGCAGCTATTGGTGAATAAAACTAAACCATGATAGAATGCAAATTCATAACAACGCATCTCACCAAATGGATGGTATCACTAAATTTCAATACAATATCTTTTGGAACCTCATTTTCGGGTGCTTGGCTCCTTCACCATCTACGGTTCTGGGAGTAGGGAAAGATTTTGTAGCATGCGGGGGTCTGTAACCCCAGTGATGTGTGGTTCATTATTAGGTTTTATGTTTCTCTTCGAGCACCGGTGATGAGGTGGTTTTGTAATTATTCTTTAGGTTTTATTTCACTTAATTAGAGCCTTTTAGTGGGGTTCCTTTTGTCTCCTAGATGCCTGTGAATTCTTTTGTTTTTTTTTTCCCAATAAAAGTTTGATTCTTTATTTTAAAAAAATTCTATACAAGTAATTCAATTGTTCTGGTATGAACTTGTTAATTAGAAGACTATGGTCCCCTGAAAGTCATAGGAAAGGCCATAAGCAATATGCATGAGTGAAATGAAGAGTCGCACTTACCCATTGTTCTAGGGACAGCATGGAACCTTTTACCCTCACACTGGTCTTCCAATTCCTTGACTTCGATCCAGTATGCCGTTCCCACTCACTAAGTGCTTGTTTTTCTGTCCCACAAGAACCACACTTGCACACAACTCTGCAAAGAAGCAGAAAAGCGAACTTACAACAAGTGCAATAACATCTAGCCAAAGTGAGCGACCTTGCCGGCTCTAACCCCCAACCCCACTGTAAGAACAAAAGGAAGGACTTGAGAGAGAGTAAATATGAGCTTACAAGTGAAGGCTTGGAAAATAAATGCCTTCCACACCATTGCAGAGAACAGTAACTTTGTTAGAACTGGCTGATCGTTCATTACTTGTGTTTCCTCTACAAGCAAAACTAACGATCATCAGAAATTATTGATAGCAGAATCTATCTACTTCTAACTTCAGTATTTCAGATCTAATACAAAAGAAAATAGTTGAACCAAGTAATAACACAACCAAAAGATATTTTGCAAGAAGAACAAAAAAGGTAAAATAAATGCTAAGCTGAATTACTTGACTTTGGGTCGTGATTTTTCTGAATCTGATAGTTCAAAATCAAATTTTGCTTTGCATGTAGGGCAGAAATAATCAGTACTTCCCAGATCCTGAAAGAACAAAATTACTTACATGAGGGAAGAGAGAAAGAGAGAGAGATAGAAAGCATAAAGAACAAACCTTAAATAGGTTGCTTGAAATTTTGTCACAAGCTGCATGCACCCATACTTTACAACCATCACAACGAACCTAAAACAAAGAAGGGTTCGAAGATATATCAGATTGGCATTTAAGAATAATGATAAATGTCGAAACCATAGTTCGCTTGCATGCATGTTTACACACCCAACTACCACTATCTGAATGATTCCAAATCTTTTTGCATATGCCGCAATAATGTTTCGAATTCGTTAACTGCAGAGAAAGGTACATTTTGAAACCACATGCTATAAACATCAATTTAATAGCAATCTTGCTTGTACAAATTTCAAGTCAAAAGAAAATCTTCCAAGGAAGGCATGTTATACAAACCCTTGTGCATGATTTACATAAAATTTGACTTCCAGGTGGTGAAGCCTTCATTTTCTTCACCAATTTTATTGGAATTGTTTGGCCACAGCCTTCACAATGCCGCCCATTTTTCTTTGCATACATTTCCTGCATATAGTAATCAGCTTGTTGAAGTACAACGATAGGGAAGTATAACCATTTATTCAATCACCCAAGGGGAGAAGGTCAATTTCCTAAACTTATTGCAGACAAATTGTAAGCAAAAAGAATATTATATTTGTGAGTATTCAGACCAGTTTACGTGCATCTCGACTATTCTTACGGGATAAATTGTCTGACCCTACAACATTTAATTGTCAAACAAACTCATAGAAAATTAATTTCTAGATAGGTGGATACCATGGATGAATCCATAACCTTTTAGTTCCCAAAACCCTCTTGACCATTAAGCCCACTCATAATAGTTCTCTCTCTATATATATACTTCACGATGCAAAGAATAGAAACAGAAGCATTGTGCCAGAAATCAGGCCAAACAGTAGCTTGAGAGAAGATTCAAAAGTATACACAAATGTTAAAGATCAATACTATTTATTTTGTTTTGAATCCTATTTTCCTCAGCAACTATTATTTATTATTTTTTTATGGCCGCGAATTGGAGCTTCGATCCCGCACCGATCTCGAGGATCAGGCCTGAGAGACAACAAGGAATTTTACAATTTTCCTCAGCAACTAATGAATGCAGTTAATGGAGAATTCTCTACCCCAGCCCCTATCTGACTCTTTTTTTCCCTTTATTATAATCCATCTTCTTACTAATAAAAAAGAAAAAGGAAAGAATGTTGTAAATGAAGGAAAATAAAGTAGCAGCACCTTAATGTAGCTAGTCCGCTTAGAAGGAGAATGGAAATCAGGATACTGGTTAGAACCAGTAGCTTCCTGAGTACCCCGATAAAGAAATTCATCGGCAATCGTATTTCCGGCTGCCATATTAATATCTGCAATCAATTTCTCTGTAAACCCACGTTCTGCCAAAAATGCTTCCTCTATTGCAATCTGGAACTCATTGTGTTTGCTTCTATCCAATTCTGGCTGTCCTTGGAACCTAGAACATCAAAACTTTGACTAAACACAGAGTTCACTATGAACTGTTCTAAACAATAACTATAAATCTATACCTGTCTATAAAATCCATAAATGGAAAGATCATCCCCCGCCTCACCCATGCATAATCCTGTTCATGATCATTCAACATTTCACAACCGATAGCCACATTTTTCCATAAATAGAAACAAAAGGATCTATAAATGCCCCCTAAAAAAGAAACATTCTTTTTTCATAACCGGGAATCGGAGCTTTGCCCCATTACATATTCAGGGGTACCCACGTCCTTCCCAAGGCTAGGATCCGAGTAACAATAATGAACTTTACAATTAAGCTCACTTGTAGGTTTCGAACCAGGAATCCTTTTTTTTTAAACAAGGGTAACCACGCCCGTCCCTAGGCCAGGCACCAGGAGACATCGAAGGACTAATGTCACATGTAAGTCTCAAACCTGAGACTTTGAAGGGAGCGTACCTTCAAAGCCCAAGTCTTCAACCATTGTACCACCCCTTAGAGACAGTCGTTTTGAACCTGGAATCTCCAAGGAGCAAACCTTGGAGACCCCATGTTTTGGGACCTAAAAAAGAAACTTCTACTTAATTATATCCATACCCTTTGGTTTTCGTTCCCTGAATATCCGAAGAACATAATGCAAGCTGCATCTGCAACACAAGCTCTTAAAACAAGTTCAGGTGCTTGAGTTATAGGATCAATGACAATGGCAGGCCAAAAAGGCTCTTTCCTCCCAGCCTTTGCCCAAACAATATCACCTGAATAGAAATCTTCAGGCCCATATAAACCATCCTTAGGTTTAGTCTCTTTTGTACTCCCATCTTCACCAACTACATCAACTGGGAACTTCTCATCTTCAACAACGGTCTCGTGAACCGACGTCAACGAACTCCGAGAGCTGGAATACTTTCTGAAATCGAAATTCTTGAACTCGATACCAGCCTGTTCATCTCCCTCCTCTTCACACAATGCCGGCCACTTAACGAACTCGAAACCCGATTTCCTGCCATTCGGTACTTTCTTAGCAGTCCCGTTACAAACTCTAGGAGTCTTGAAACTAAACTTTTCCTTCTTACATTTGAATTCCTCATCAAAACTGTAATCTCGCAAGCTAGTCTTGCCCTCTTTCTTCCAATTCTCAATGATAGAATCATTAAACCGTGAAGGAAGTACCTGAACCCGCCCTCTCGAAGTCCTCACGAGGGGCGGTCGCGGAACCTCGGCCGGCCTCCTCGAAGCTTCTCGGCTATTCGACTTCGACTCCATTTCAATGGCAGAACAAGGAATCTTTGTACACCACGACGCTGTAATCCCCTTGTGATTCAAAGGGATTATCCCCGCAGCAACCTCGCCGAGAAGATTAAGCGGGTAATAACCGTTAACCTTTCTCTTCTTCCTCGCCGCCGAGCTCTCATCGTCTTCACCAACATCGCCGCCGTGTCTGTACCGTTTCAGATTCGGCATTTGGGTTTTGAGGTTGCGTTTGATTATCATAATTTCCGAACGGAAAAACACAATTTCACTTCATAAAACTCAAACCCCTTAACCCAATTCGAAGTTCACAAATTGCAGTACAACCCCACTCCTCAAATTCGCATAAAACCCTCTTCCCTATAGATTGGGTCAAGAACAGAGCAAGAAAAAAAAACAATTAAACAGTGAAATCAGACACCAAAATCAATTGAGGTTTTCGAAAATCGAATTCTTATGGCGTAAATGAATAGGGATCTGTTCGAACGAAACTCCCTTTCTCTCTCTAATGGGTCAGAGCACAGAAAAGAAAGAACCAGAAAGAGAGAGAAATAGATAAAGAAAGAGAGATAATATAATTAATAACAATTAATCTCTAAATACCATTCCCTAAATTGTAAATAAATTTATCCTCTGTTTCTTTTTGGATTGAGAAAAACAGGCTGGTGAAAGACACAATCTATATGAACAAAAAAGAAAGATTAATCGGCGATGAGATATCAAAATCAAAACATGAAATGTAAAGAGATGATTTTTGTGTTGTTTTTGTTGCAATTTTGTGCAAAAAGGGTTTTCCTCTGACTCAAGCATTGGCCTTTTTAATTGCTTTGTTGAAGCCCAAAGCCACCAAATTGAACATGGTGGGTAGCATTTTTTTTGGTGCACCAATCATGGGCTGCTATCCTTTTCTTGACTTCTCTAACAATTTTTAAAACTACCCTTTACTTTGTTTTTCTTTTGATGCAGAAAGAAAACAAGAGTTATGGAGCTTACAAAAATTCTTCCAATAATCTCAAAAATCAAAACTTTGCCACATTTTTTTCTTGAGTTTGTGGTTTTATAGCTTCATGGATGAATCAAATTGTGGGTTGTGTTCAAAATTTAGTTCCATTGATTGGTTTGAGAAATTTCCTCCAAATTTTCAAGAACTCGCCGGAGCTGAGAGAAGAGGGATGGATTTTGGATTAAATAGACTTTCCCACCATTTTCTTGGAAGGGTATTTTGGTCTTTTGACCTTTCAAAAAATGAAATAACTTTTGTTCCTTTGAAATGGAAAAAAGAAGTAAAAATTGTTTCTTTGTTTGCTAAAGGAGTTGGAGCACAGAGGTTGAATTTGTTAAAGTGTCAACTGTTATATTTCAGGCATGCAAAGCAGACAAAGGACAGAGAATGAAAATCTGGGAGGGTTTCGAAATACGACGTCGTATTTTGAGGTTGTTCTTTTTTCTCTCTTTCCTTCTGTGCTGTCGTTTTGAAACAACTTTAGTTCCAATGGCATAATGTGTTGGGTCACGTGAAGTAACAATAAAATAAGAACACATCACATGGAATTTCACTTCATTTAACTTATCTTCACTCAATGTTTCTTTTCTTTTTTTTCTGGTAGTTTTCTTGAAAAAGTAAGAAAATAGGGAACTGTCAAACAATGACTTAGGTGACTTTGGATTCAACTTTGTGTCATTTGAATCTCACACTTTTTTTTTTACTTCTAAGATTTTATTAGCATCAAAATGAGAATTTATGGTTCGACCTTCTTATTGCTTCTCTTTTTCTTTTTGAAACAAGAATAACCACGCTCGTCCTTAGACCGACACGTAATGTCACAGTTGAATCTCGGATCTGAGACCTTGAGGAGAGCATACCCTCAAAGCTCAAATCTTCAACCAATGTGCCATCCCCTTGGAGACTAAAAAGAAAACAGCTTCTATATTTAACTCTTTGAGCCGATGTGATTTTTTGTAATATTTGCTTTTAGATGATATTTTTAACAAACTGTAACTTTTTGTTAGGTTAGCTAAATTATATCTAAATTTTAAAAAATAAAATATTTAAGGAAGGTGGCATTCAAATGTTAGGATGCATCAACTTGTTTCTTCAACCAATAACTTAAAAGAGAATAGATTTCAAAAAAAAAAAAAACTTAAAAGAGAATAAGCGAGAATCGTAAACAACAATAAAAAATAAGAAAATGCGAGACAAAAATCACAAAAACATAGTTCAAGACATTTTAACACTTCGGACAGAGAATAAGCACAAAGAACACAGAAAAGAGGATTGAAAAGCGAAACAAAATCATCATTAACTTCATCAAATGAATACAGTAATTGCCAATTCCGACTGTCAACAGATATGGTTCCATAGAGTTGCTTCACCTGCTAGCTATGAGACTAACAGAATCAAATCACTGCTTTTGATTTGAAACTCAAAGCTCTGAGCAACAATGAACAGAGATGAACAGAGAGTTGTATGCTGCAGCTGGAATAGATGATTCGATCCGAAACGGGACATATATGATTATCACCCAGATGGAGCAAGGAAGCTAAATGTCCAAGACTACTACACTTAAGGATCAATCTGTAGTTGAGAGCAACAAAAAAATGTATTCTATGTACAATAAATGTTAAGTACTCCTAAAAACCATCTCTGAAATCCATGAAGGAGTTTTTGAAGCTATGGCGGACTCCTTCAAGCTACACTCTTTCCTGCTATGAAATCACAGAAGAAAACTAGAGCAAACCCAAAGCATACTGTTTAGTTTAAGTTGGGTTTAATTAGTTTGATTCATTTTTTCTAAATCCAGTTAAGTTGTTTTGTTCTTGACTCAGCTAGGATAAACCGACTCAACCCAACCCAACCCAACATAAGATATACTCATAAAATTAATTAACTCATGGTTAGCCTAAGATTCACTCTCATTCAAGTTTGTTTCTATTTTAAACCAAAACTGAAATTGCAAGGTTGGGTTAAGAGTGTTAGAAAATTTCATCTAGTCCAATGTTTTGAACATCCTTAATTTGGAACCTTCATAGCTCAACTATCATAGATTGACCTGGTCAAAGAGAGTTTTTGAAGATTTTGTGGGTCAATCCATGGTGACCACCTATCTAAGAATTAATTTCTTACGTGCTTCCTTAACATCCAAATATTGTAGGGGTAGACGGTTTATTTTGTAAGAATAGCTGAGGTGTGAGTAAGCTAGTTTGGAAATTTATGGATATAAAAAAACTATGAAGCTCTTTCTAACAACTATAAAACATGAATTTCTATTGAAACACGAGCCAACCCAACTCAAATTTTATGTGGTGCCCTGCGTTGGGTTCACAAAAGGATTGTTTGAGCCGTAAATATCAACAACCCATGGTTTAGTTATATAAATAATATCACAAAACTCAACCCAACCTATGAACTCTACTGCTTGTCAAAACTAAGTTTAAGATGGGATAAAATTCGGGCATAAAAGAGAGAGGGTTGTGTAGGTTCTAGCATAGTATTAACAAACATATGACATAGAATGACTGAAGTACTAAAGTTTTCCCCTTCTTTTTTTTGAGTTCACACTACTATCTGAGAAGAAAGATTCGAACTCATGACCTCTTAATTATGAGAATACTGATTTCGTTGAGCTAATATTCTTGTTGGCTATTAAATTTTTCATTAGTCGTAAGCACGTAGGTTCAAGGCCAAGCCAACTACTACAAAAACACTCATCCATAAATGAGTTACTGGTACAAATAACGTAAAGAAATGGAACCTACGATGACAAAACATATATTACATGAATTGATAGCTTAGTCCATTCTATCAGCAACAAGCTGATATGATCCAAGATCTATATTATATCAAAAGATAAAAGAATAAAGATAAACAAGTTTTGATAGGAACTTGGAACCTCCCTTCTCAAGAGAATCTCTTGAGCCCTACAATAAATCACTCAATAACTTCTTTAACAATTGGCTCCTAAACCCTAACCTAACACACTCTATGTATAACAAAATACTAACTTATTCTCCAAGTAATGCCTAAATAGAGTCCTAGGCCCAACCGAGCCCTAGGCTCAACCTTATCAATGATATGATCTAGGATCTAGATTATATCAAAAGATAAAAGATTACAAGATAAACCAAGATTTGATAGGTCTTGGAACCTCCCCTCTCAAGAGAATCTCTTGAGCCCTACAATAAATCACTCAATAACTCCTTTAACAATTGGATGCCTAAACCCTAACCTAACCCATTCTATTTATAACAAAATACTAACTTATTCTCCAAATAATGGCTAAATAGAGCCCTAGGCCCAACCTTATCAATACCCGCTCTGATACCAATTGACATGATTCAGGATCTAGATTATATCAAAAGTAAAAAAATACAAGATAAGCCAAGTGCTTTGATACCAATTGATATGATCTAGGATCTAGATTATATCAAAAGATAAAAGAATAAAGATAAACCAAGTTTTGATAGGAACTTGGAACCTCCATTCTCAAGAGAATCTCTTGAGCCCTACAATATATCACTCAATAACTTCTTTAACGATTGGCTCCTAAACCCTAACCTAACACACTCTATTTATAACAAAATACTAACTTATTCTCCAAGTAATGGCTAAATAGAGCCCTAGGCCCAACCTTATCACAAGCCCATCTCAAACAAAGTAGAACTTTTATTTCCTATTTTATTTCAACAGATAATATATATATATACACACAAATCTAGCCAACCATTTTAGTCTACAAAAGATACTAACACAAATCTTAAATGACAAAATACCCTGCAGGCTTCTGGTTTGTGGATTTTATTGATGGAGATCCTATCTAAGCTTTCCACAAACTTTATTTCCACGACTTCTGCTAACCTCTCCATCCCTCATCAGAACTAGCTTTTCATTCCTATATTGCTTCTTTTTTTTTTCATTGAACAAACATTGACATTGAACTACTGCCCTTGACTTCAGATTCGTCAGTCTTCGCAAACCTTCCACGGATCCTAGGTTGACTGTCTGCAAGAGCCTTCCTGCAAGCATACTGAAAACCAGAGCATACAGTGAATTTATAAAGAAAAATTCACAAAGTTCAGAAATTGTATGTGCAAAATTATGTCGATTACATGCATACAGGCCTATAATGGGAGTGCCTCAAAGGGTTGTTTATAGTGTCATATGATTTGAACTCAAACATAATGGAAACATATATTTTCTTTTCTCTTACCTTGATTTTTCTCCCAAAATTCCTCTTCGTCTTCTTATTTCTGTATCGGGAAAGCTTTTCTTGGCGTTCCTCGCTGGTACAATTGCCGAACAAGGGTCGGTGGTGCGGAGAATGGATCATGCCTATCTTGTCATTGCCGAGTGTCTGCTATAAAAATTCAGATGTTAAACATCTACCATGTCAAAAGCCAGAAACAGCAAACCATTGTTGTAAATGAAGCTTTGTTATGTTATGCAGAGAACAAGTGGATTGTTTAGGAGAGAGATGAGGAAAAAGAGAAAACTTACATATAAGTATTATCATGATAACCACGGTAAATAGTAAGGTTCTCAGCTAAAAATTATATCAAATCATCTTGCTTGGTTGCTTATTATCATGATATTCTCAGATGCAAGTGCCAAAATTACGGCTATAGGCCCATAACTAGAACTGTTTAACAAAGAAGAGATGGACTGGTGTAGATTGTTTCTCTTGATAAAGTGTTCGACAATCAGAATTCCAGCTAGTTTCAATAGTTTAGGCCTTCCACCAAGTCACCAACTCATTCTCCAAGTATGCAAGCACTCGCCAAAAGGAATATAGCTCTAGTGACATCATGCATAACCTAGTAACCATGAGGTTACTGGTTCGAATCCCCCTACCCCAAATGTTGTTGAATAAAAGAAGAGTATGCAAGCACTCGAAAAATCGCCACTAAAGAAAATCATTCAAGGTAATTGCCCTACTCTTTCCATATTCTAAAATTTTCAATGTCTAGATATTGCAATAAAATGATGAACATGTTTTGCAAATATCAACACCAAAATTTAAAGCATATGCATAGACAATTAAAAAAAAAAAAAGAAAAAAAAGTAAGAAGTCTAACCTTAATATCTCCTTCACTATATGCCCTCCTCATCCCATAAACAGAACTGAAATCCATGTCTGGGAAATCCATAAAACTTGGTTTGATGGTAGGCCTTTGCATCATATCCGTCGGGCTTAAGCACCCGACGCTGGTACTTTTCTGGATCAAGACATCAGAGAGTGGCTTGTTTTCTGGAATTTGATTTTCTTCTGGGTTCAGAGCTGGAATATCAATGTTCAGGACTTCAGGCAGTGGTCTTTCTAATGCAGCTTTTTCCAAAAGATCCTTTTCACACTCATAGTAGACCTCATTCAACAGCTGGTCATTTTGAAGAGATTGAAGATCTGCAACTTTAAGTCCTTCTGGAGAGATAACTTCTTCAGCACAAGATATCATTGAAATAGCTGCCATCACTGGATCAAGACCTATGAAAATTTCTTCAATAAATGGTTGTGGTTGTGGGGCTTCAAACAGATCTCCTTCAACACCCATATCATATTCACAGATTGTGGATATCTGCATTACGATTGAAACATGTTCATAAATTTAACTTATGGCAATGTAACAAACAAGCTATCAAGAAACTACCACAGCATTCTAACCACAGAACATGAGGCTTAGTAAGTATAAATAGATGAAATTTGGGCCTGCCTTAGATGGTAGTAAGGAGAAAACTATGTTCTAATGAGAATGGTAAAAGCTTAAGATAAGACGATTAGTTAAAGTTCTCTAATTCAGAAATCATGCTATTTTTTATTTCAGTTTACTTTCAGGAAAAAAGAAAAATGGAGCATGAACTTAAACCAAAAATAAAATTGGAACTTATAAGTCTTTAAGAGGTTTTATTAAGTGGCTGTTTGTATAATGGTGTTTATAGGGGTTGGCCACCGGTTAGCCCAACCTCACGTTTGACAGAAGCGGCTCCAAAAAATGCCCATAAAACTCCATATGTCAAACACTCCCACCTTCACAATCATGTCAAACCATTCATAACCTCTTGTATAAAACAAGGGTTTTTGTCATAACTACTCATAATCCATTGTATTAAATGAGGGTTTCTGCCACAACCGCTCATAACTCCTTATATCAAATGAGATTTATCTTCTCCAAACTCCTCCAAACCACTTCTCCTCCTCACCAAACATCCCCTAGGATCACAAAGACATCAATAGTTTCATTTACCAAAATCAGATACAGCACTTTTAGCCAAAGAGGATATAGACCAACCTTTTTAGGCTAAATTTTCCCTTTTTCCTTTACTTTCTATAGAGAGATTTACTTCCAAATAGAACTCATTGCAAAATAACGAAGGTGGAGATATTGTTCTCTTAGAGGCTTTTTCACAAACAGCATAAGTGCAAGTGCGGCTAGAAAGTAACATCCCAGAAAGTAATTTACATAACGAAATGAGACAAAAAAAATGGAGGAATGACTGTAAAAACACGAAACCCCATGATTGAAAAAGAAGAGTTTGAGCCCATTATATTCCTTTCCATTTCTACCAATATTATTTGACATCCAGCATGTAAAGCATCTGCATATTGCCATTACAAAAATGTTTGTTGACGAAAAGGAAAAAGTGATGAAATAATTTCTTTATCAGCTTTCTTTTTCACATCCATTCCACTCATGCACCATTTAGCACTAAACAAACTCAAATTCTTACAAACTCTTCTCTAATCTTATAATCTTCCCTTTTCACTTCAACCCATTTCAACAAAAAAAACAGAGCCAAATGAATTAAATGTTCATAGTAAAGTTCAAAATTAAGAACACCCAATACCCAAAACTAAATCATCTAAGCAAATCAGCTGAAAAAGAGCTTAAACAGTGCAAAGAAAATGCAGAACAGATTGACCCAGATAGATAAATAAGCAAAAACAGAGAGATCAAGTGAAGGATTACCATTGGAGAAGAACATGGCTGCTGGGTTTTGCAAAACTCCTCCAGCTGTTGAACCTGAGAGAAATTCTGAAAGTGAGGAAACAAAACCCCATAATCTGCAAACATTTTTTAAAACCTAAATCTCTTGAGCTTCGAGAAAATGGCTACAAATGTTTAGAAGAGAAACAGAGTAGCCCAAAAACAGAGCAGCCAAAAGAACAGAGAGAAAAGGGAAGAATGGGTTTGTTTTGGAGATGAGAGAGGGAAGAATTTATAGTTGTAATTCAATGGGAGATGATAATTTGGGGACTGAATTTAAAGAACTATTGTGATTATGATGTAATGAAGTTTCAACACAGCAAATAAGGACAAAACAAAAGAAAGAACATATTTCCATTATGCAAGAGTTCACATTGCCCCTCATTATCTTAATTTTTTAATATTTTTGCTATTTTAATATTTCTTTTTGAATAATTTTGTTACTCTTTTTAATTGAATAAAAATAAAGTAACAAAAAAGGATTCCCTATTATATAAAAATATGCAACATATTTGGAGAGTTCAAAATAAAAAATAAAAAATTGTGTGTTTGATAGTTTTGACGTATGGATGGTACTATTAAAAAAGATGAGTATGCATGATAGTGATTATCTTTAAGTAAAACAATAGTAATTATGTTTTTTTTTTTAGAAAGTAATTATGTTTTTTTAAAAAAGTTAGGTTTTAATATAAACTATTTCTCGGATTTGGGCGGAATTTGACTCTTTACAAATTATTAACACTATTAATGACATTTTGTAAGATGTAATTGAACTTAGTAATATTTTAGCTCATATTAAAATTTTGGTTCTCATATTTAAGAAATTATCTATTCTATTTGTAATAGAGCTAACAATAAAATTATTCATCACCTTGCTAATCTCTATTCACGGGAAGTTGTTTGTTTGTCTTCTGTGATCAAGAACATTTTTATTTGTTTGTGCAACTCCTTGCTAATTATTCATTTTAAAAATCTAAATTTTACAAAATTTATGTCAAACTAGAGATCTTGTGATTCTTGATATGTAATTATTTTTTTTCATTCGTATATATATTATATTAAATAATATGCATTTTTTAAACATATAGGATAAAAACACTTAAAATTTATTGAAAGTAACTCAAAGTGAGTTGTGGACAACCATTATATAGAATATGGGTCCAACAGTAATATTCACGCGCTAATGTGGAGCGTGGGGATGTTGATCGTCCATTCTTTTTTAGTCGGTTAGAATTAAATTAAATCTTTAATTTCAAGTTTTATTTTAACTTTTTTTTTTATGAAAGTTTTATTTTAACTTAATTTATATATATAAGGGGATAGTTCAAACCAATGATTTTTTTAATTATAAAATATACAATTATATTAATGAATTATTGTTTTGTTTTTGTTAATTAATTTTTATACTTTTAATCGATCTTTAAATTATTTATGCAAGGTTTTAAAAAAAAAACAATTATACAGTACATTTTTTTAGTTTAAAATTATACAATATGTAAATAATCTAAATGTTGCCAAAATGAGTAGTATGAACGTTTAAATTTTTTAACTTACTGAAATAAATTTATCATCTAAACTTATATAATATAAATATATTTCCTAATAAAGACACTAACTCTTTTGGGAAGTAATAAAATGATAATTAAAACTACCTTGGTAGTTTGGCTGTAATTTAGTTCAACATTACGATTATAAATTTAATTTTGAAAATTAATATTTGGTTGTAGAATTAAAATTTGTTGGTCCCCTTGGATGTCTCCCGTACCTGAGTTAGGCCGGTGTGGTTACCCTTATTTAAAAAAAAAAAAAAATTGTTGGTCCCCTCCCATAATTATATTATAAAAAATGCAATATATACTATTTTAGCAATTGCCATTTTCCTCTTCTTTCTTTTTTTCGCTTTCTGCATTTTATATAATTTAAACTTGATTTTACAAAGATTTTCACACTTCGTTCTTGGGACTCTTCGTTTTTTTATAGTCATTTCCTCGATTAATTCAAAGTGAAACAAAAAAAAAGAACTTGAAATTTTTGTGTTTGAAAAATGTTTCTTCTATTACATTTTGCCATTTGGATAAAGTTTGGAAAAAAACCAAATATGTTCAATAGATGTATAATAGACACAATATGTACAATACATGAGGTCTTTCTTTTTCTTAACATGTGATATTATAATTATCCATTACTAAAAATGAGTAAGTTCAAGTTATTTTAATTACCCTATTTGTGCATCAATCAACTCTAATTATGAATAAAATAAACTTGACCCACTAAAAGACTCAATAATTTAGTTACATGATAGTTAGGAAAAAGAAAGTTCAAGTAGAATAACATTTCCATTAAAATTAACTTTTTTGAGTAAAGTTTAAAAGTACATCTATAAAAAAGGTTTTTAGTTAGGGAATTTATTCTTCATATCATATTTTTGGCTATTCATTATAATTATAATACATTTTTAAAAATAATTTCATCCATAACTCATTTTTTTAAAATAATTTCATCCATAGCACATTTTGCCCAAAATTGCTATTCTAACATCATCAGACTTCTATTCGTTCAACTGATAGACTTTAAACTTCTATCAGTTCAATTGATAGACTTCTATCACTTCAACTAATAGACTTCTATCAGTTTAACCGATAGACTTTAGACTTCTATCAGTTCAACTGATAGGCTTCAATCGATTTTGAGTGATTGAACAATGCAAATTGATTGACTACAATCATTTTTGTGTCACAAATGAATAAGTTTGGGAATTGTGCTATACATGGACACTTATTTTGTTTTTTTTAATATACATGCAAAATCCCCTTATAATAATACACTTTGAGAATTTATCCTTCATAACATATTTTTGGCTCTTCATTATAATTGTAGCCCATTTTTAAAAATAATTTCATTCATAGTACATTTTGCCCAAAATTCCTATTTAGACTTCTATCAATTCAACTGATAGATTTTAGATTTCTATCAGTTCAACTAATAGACTTTAGACTTCTATCAGTTCAATTGATAGACTTCTATCAGTCAACTAATAGGCTTCTATCAGTTTAACTGATAGACTATATACTTCTATTAATTCAACTGATTGACTTCAATCGGCAAACTGATAGACTTCAATCACTTTTGTGCCACAAATGAATAAATTTGGAAATTGTGCTATACATGAAATTATTTTGTTTTTTTTAATATACATGCAAAAACCCCCTTTTAATTACCTCAAATAATTGAAAGTACGCTTAAATGTATTTCAATTATATTGTTCGATATAGATTTCTAAAATAAACATTTAATTTAGAAAATTATATCATTAATTAATGAACTAAAAAAAATAATGAGGCACATTATATGAAAGATCTATGTTTTATTTCGATTTTTTGGTAATCAATACGAGAAGGTTGCTTACTTTACCCTAATTTCTCTAAACTAAATAAGGAAAGAAGTGAGAAGATTAAATTAGGAAGGTAACATTTTTTTTTTTATATTTAACTTATAGTCTATTTGAATAATGTAGGCAATTAATCTCATTGATTATGATTTCATATTTAAGTGTAGCATATTATTCTAAGTAAAAATGTTTTATATGATGCAAATGATGTGAAAGAACTTGATATGATTCCTCCCACTATTGAAAAACAAGTGTATTATTATTGAACTTTTCATCAATTTGTTGAAGAGTCAATTATATATCTTGAGGTTTAAAGTTTGGAGGCCCACCATGGTGCACATAATTTAATGGTCGAAGGATTATTAATAATAAATTAGAGCTTGCCCACTACATACAAAAAAGTCAGCCTCTGAGAGCTAGTAAAAGATTGTACGATTAACGTCCGGTTGATAACTATTTAATTTTTTATTTTTTCGTTTATGAAATTTAAACTTATTTCTACTCAAATTTCCTACAATGTATCCATATTTCCTTAAGAAAGTGGTAAATACTAACCAAATTTCAAAAACAAAAACAAGTTTTTGAAAGCTACATTTTTTTGTTTCCTAATTTTGATTTTGTTTATTAAAATATAGGTAAAACGTAGATATCTAAATAAGAAAAAAAAAGTATAATATGGTAGTTGTTGTAAGCTTAAATTTTATAAACAAAAAACAAAATGATTATCAAACATGGCCTAAATTACTTATTATAAATTTTAAACTTGAGATTTTGAACAGCATACTTTAAAGAGCTCTAGACTCTACCAACATAATTTTCCTTTGAAATAATTCATTAACTATTTCTATTACAAAGTTGTTTTCATTAGAATTTGTAAAAATTAGATGACTAATCTAAAGTTTTTATGATTTCAATCTCCAATTTTAATGGTTTGTTTAAGAATTATGAACTCAAGAGTGAAAAAATCAGCTTGGTTAAGCATATAAATTACATCCCATATCATTCATTTGCTTGCAAAACTCTACTTCTTTGAGGATAAAATAGTAAAAAAATTTGTTTAAATAATCGCTGAAAAAGTATTATCATGTTCATTCATTGAATTTTAAAACATATTATAAGTGTATTTAAATGGATGAGATCGTGACAAAATTGAAGTTGGAACTTATTTATTGGTAAATATTTTAAGAATTATTTATTTGTCTAATTTATGTAAACTTGCTTGATTTTCATATGAGTTTTTTAATCATTTTTTGAAAATAATTCTTATGAGTTTTTTTTTTTCGAAATTAAATACAAGATAAAAATTTCTACTAATCAAGGTCCAAATTGATTAAATTAAAAGTGAATATTCTTTAGTTAAATAATATTTGGAAAAAGTTTAATTAAAAAATATATTTATTATCACTAAACTAAGTTCACATTAGTAAAAATGAAAATATTACTATTTGTAAGCGAATAATTTTAAATTAGTTTATATATATATATACTTGAAGAGGATAAACAAGATGAATCATTTTCCCACAGAATATTTCTACAAACAGAAACTTTCCTACATTTTTTATGGTACCTATACAGATAATTAACATTTAAAATTTCTTATGATGGGCTATTGGGAATATCATTTCCTTTTTTCTTATAATTCATAAGCATTCAGCTACCCCATCAAAGATTTTCATGTTTCCACATTAACAGAAAGAACATGGACAATATAAATCATATATAATTATCAACTCTCAACTTTCTTATTAATTTAGGTACAATATTTCCACTTTTATTAAAAAATAATAATAATAAGAGAAAATTGTCATGCATCTAAACAATATAATGGCAACCTAATCATATCGATTATTTTAATTTTTTTGTTTATGAGCAATTAGGTTTAATTGAGGAAACAACCACAAATGAACCAATAATTTAAGGTAAGAAATCAAGGGGTTTTATACAAAAGTATGAGTGGTTAGTTATTGTGTTTATAATATGGTTTGAGAAGCAATATGAATATGTGTGAGGCAAATGAATCAATAATTAAGATAAGATCTTGCTATTTTCATGTCAAGGAAAGTAGCAAGAGAAAAGAAAAACAAGTGCACAAAGATCACAATGAAATATAAGCAAAAAAAAAAGAAAAAGATGTATAGATTCTATGCTCCCAATTTGATTAAAATAAATATTCAAATTCTATATGGAAATGCCTAACTCAACCTTCATATACTCATTTGTGCATTTTGGATTTTAACACAGTATGGGTTTGAGGTGCCCTATTGCTTTCTTCTTTCTTCTTCTTCTTCTTTTTTTTTTTAATTTTTATTATTATTATTTTTTTTTCATTCTTGCTATTTTATTTTTATTGAAACTCAAAAAAGATTGATGAAAAGAATATGAAAGATGCTCGAGACATGATTGAGTTATATTTCGAGTGTTTAGGGATACCTTCAAGGATATATAACCATATATAAGCAAGGGAATTTGCGCTGTATAACAACTTTTTTACCACAGTTTACAATTATAACACATTTTTAATAATAATTCTTTTATAGCAAATTCTGCCATTTTTTTGGAAAAAAATTATTTACCTTTTTTATAGAAGACTTCGATAGAATCTATCATTCTCTAGTGATAGAAGTCTATTAATTTTATCAGTGATTGATTCTATCGATTCTTATTGATAGACTCTTGATAGAATCTGATGGAAGTCTATCAATTTACTTTATTTATTAGTAATTGATTCTATCACCCTTTATCGATAGAATCTATTAATATGAAGTCTATCAATTTACAATTTTTGCTATATGTGCAAATATTTTCATTATTGTGCTATTCATGTAATATTTTATCCATTTTGTAATATACATGCAAAAGCCCCTATAAGCAATCCTAAATAATTATTAGTTATGAAATTTGATTGAAATTTGGTCTAATAATATTTTATTTTGCACTATATATTGACATGAAAGAATATTGTAACAAATAAGTACTTAGTTTGTTTTTAATAAGTATAATTGAATTTTAAATAATTTTTTAATATTAGAAGTATTAGTCCAATGAAAAACAAAGGTCATATATTGTTTTATATATCTCATATATTGTTCTTCTTTTTTGTACAATAAGCCATGTGGTACTAAGACATATAGCATTTTTTAGGCTAGACAAAGTGGCTAGTTTATCCAAATAAGACCTTCATTTTTTTGATAAGACCTGCATTATTGTTCCCAATGAATTGATTTATTCTTCTTATTTTATGTACTGTCTTTAAAATTAGATACACTATTATTAGTTAATTTGACTACTCAAAATTGAATTGAATTCTTCATTATACTCAAATTTTCATTACCAAGAGTTTGAAAAAAGAATATTATAAATACCACTTAAAACTATAACAAAAATATTAGAAGAAAAGACGGGAGTTTTAAAATAAGATGAGTAAATTAAAATTATTTTTCAATTAAAAAATATTTAATTTTCTAACCAAAGTTGAAAAGTTATTCATTTTGTATGATTTATACTTCCATAAAAAAAAACAAAGAAAAACGAGTACTATATTAAATAGAAGATATTAAAAAATGAAGATTAAAAGTTACTACCCATCTATCTCTAATGTAGAGTTATTTTTATACTTTATCATACTTTTTTAAAATAATACTTTATCATAAATTCTTTCTTTAGATATACTTTATCATGGTTATGCATGTAAGCAAGTGGAAAAATAATAATTTTATTAATTTTATTTGAAAAGGAAAAAAGTAATGTAAAAGCATAAAAAAGCCTAAATATAGCAATACCCCACTAACAAAAAATTTCGAAAATATAATTTAAATATAGATCCTAAGCCAATTAAAAATATGAAATGTGTAGTAAAGTAAGCAAAAAGGTGAAAAGGGTTGGATAAAAATGCTTAATAAACAAGTAAGAGTTGTGAGAATTAGAAAAGTGAAAATAATTCTTTTGATTTGGCCAATAAGAAATTTGAAAAATTTTAGAAATCCAAAAAGAATAAATATGAATACATAACTTCACAAAACGACAATACAAAAGGTATAACTTTTTCTCCTTTTTCTTTCAATAAACAAAGAAGTTTTAGAAGGATAAAATTAGATCAGTTGTATTTAGCTAAGTTATTACAAATCAACATTCACTTTGGTTTTACTTATATTCACTTGTATCCAAACATTCCCTTAGTTTTTATCGTGTATTTTTAATATATTAAACTAATCCAACCCTTAAGGTTATGCAAGTTTTATAACTTCTTTAAAAAATAAGTGTTATAACTTTCACCTTATATTCCATTTCTACTTTATTAATATATAGTTTTAATTTCAATAAAAACATAAAAAGAAAATTCTATAATTAAAAAAAATCCTTTATTTTAACATAAACGACTAACAAATAAATGAAAAAGAAAAAAAAACTAAGCTAAGAAAAAAAAACCTTGCATTGCATTTCTTTGTAGTTTTATTAATTTTATATTAACTTTGATAATTTATTAGTGTATTTCAAAAAAAAAAAAAAAGCTGATGAGATTAGGAAAGATTAAAAATACAAAAAAAAGAGGATATATTCTTTCAAGTTTGAAATTAATTTGATGAAATTAAAATTTTAGAACATGCCTACCTTATGAATTTCAAGTTAAAATTTTTCCATATTTTCAAAAAGTAAATAAATTCCTCAAAATTCTTTGTGGGAAAATTTTGATGCCAATGTCACTTTATATAAGGTGTATATGAGTTGTAAATAAGTTTTTGGATCAAAGTTCAATCTCTCCATTCCCCCAACCATATTTATTATTAATTACCTAACTATATATATATATAAATAAAAGTAACTCATCTCAATTTAAGTCATCAAATCAATTGTGAGACAAAAATTGAATATGATAAACAAAAAAAGATGCATGTGAATGGAAGATATAAAGAAAATACCGATAAAGGGTGAAACTATTATTGAAATCTTGAAAATGAGTATATGTGAAACTCAATAACGCAAAAATGAAAAATGAAAATCGCAATCTACAAATTAAACTTTGATTTCAAAAGAAACGATATGTATGCTACATGAAAAGTAGACCCGTCGATAACCTTTGAGCTAATAACTCATTAGGTAATATACATATATTAATATAATTCAATGACTATGAAGTAAAGTAAGGGAATAAAAAAATAAAAAGAAAAATGGAAATGATGGCATGAGAAAATACAAATAAAACCTATTGGGTAGTGACAAGTGTTGGACTAAGAATTCAACATGTGGCTAATGGGTGAGACAAAACAAACAAAAAGGTGCAAAACAAGACATGAGGTTTGGTAGTGTCCATTTTCATCCAAAAATGATTGTGGTGTTTTATGGCATACAATTGGCTTTGAGTTTGCCCATTTCACTTGTTTTCTGTTCCTTTTTTGGCATATACATGCAACAAAGAATAATGGAATTGGAACAATTATTGGAGCACTTTCTATCTTGTTTCTCTCTTTCATTTTCTTAATTTTCTTTTGGATTGGATGCAATTCCATTTGGTTTTTACTTTCTTCTATGAAAGTTTATATCTAGTTCTTTAGAAAATTATTACATTTGAAATGTTATTTTTTAAATAGATAGTTTAGAAATTACCAGATTTAAGTTACAAATTTAATTTTAGTAATTTGAAGAAAGTCAAAATTTAGACCCATTATCTTATAAATGAGAATTTAATCTTTATGATTTGATAAAAACCTAAAAAAAGTAGTTGTTTTTATAATTGTTGGTGAATTAAGTAGCCATCCATATATAAATTAGATAACTTTTGTATTTTTCTGAATTAGATAACTTTTGTATTTTTCTGATGATGTAGGTTAAATACTTGATTGATTAAAAATTGAGTTGCCAATTTTCATAAACATTACATTAAAGTCCTGTTTTATAACACCATTTGGTTTTTTTGTTTTTGGTTTATGAAATTTAAGCTTATTTCTACTCAAATTTCCTACCATGTACTCCCTCATTCCTACAACGTATCCATATTTCTTAAGAAAGTAAGTGAATACTAACCAAATTTCAAAAAAAAAAAAAACAAGCCTTTGGAACCTACTTTTTTTTCCCTAAATTTTGGTTTTGTTTATCAAAATATAGGTAAGATGTAGATATCTAAATAAGAAAAAAGTTATAGTAAGGTAGTTGTTGTAGGCTTAAATTTCATAAACAAAAAACGAAAAACAAAATGGTTATCAAACGGGGCCTAAACTTCTAGTTTCAACTCGTTTTTATCTAATAAGCTACTTAAGGGGATGTTTGTTTTCATATTTAAGGAGAATTTAAATGGAAGATTTACTAACTCTTCTTTGAAAACCTACATCCAAACGAGTTTTTGCAACTCATCAATATAACTCCTCATTTTTACTATTAAAAATAAACCATCATTTCTCAATTCATTTATAATCATTCATTTATAACTACTTAATCATTTCTAATAATTCGAAATAACTTATTTTTAAACACTTATTTCTATTCATTATTTTTTAATTATTAAAAATAATCATTTTAAATCTACATCAAAACAAGTTTTTTACTCTAACTCATCTACATAAAAACTACATCCAAATAATTTTTTATTACAACTTTCACTTTTTAACTACTCAAAATAACTCATCAAATTAATTTCTCATCAATACCTCATCCAAACACCCTCAAAATGTCGATCACTAATAATACATGATAACTTATGAATAACATGTACTATTTTCTTTTTTTGACAAGGACATGTACTATTTTCGGCTTTATCAACTTATGTAGATTAAATTTTAGCTTTTTTATTTAAATTATAAGGACCAAATTTATAATTTAATTTCAATTCCAAAAGTTAAAAATAAATAATAAATAAAGGACGTAGTACTATTGTACATTTGTCCCTTTATCTAAAAATTTAATGACTTTAACAAAAAATTAATTTTCTTCTATAGCGATTCTCTCACCTATATGGAATATGTTCTTTTATCTCCATTTTTGCTTTGCTCTGTTTTTTTTTTCTTCTTAAAATAAATTTTGGAGTAAATGAATTGGTGGTTTTAAAAAAAGTACCCAAATTTGGCTGTTGAATTTTTTTTTTCTTTCCTTGTATTTAGGGGTTGACTTTTTATTAATTCATTTATTTTAGACATCATCCACAATCAACCAAACAAATTAATACAATCTTTCTTTAAAATAGAGCCAATAACAAAAAGACATCCCCCCTCAAAAAATACGACATTTCTTCAAAATAGAGAACATGATCTACACAACAACATCAAAAAACTTGAAGTTTTCTACTTAGTGAAAAAAGTCCGCGCTGCACTATTACAAAGTTTATTACAATGCGAAACTTTTTCAATCATGAAAAAATCTATCAAATGTTTGATATCAACAATAATATCACTGAATTCTGAAAAATCTGAAAATACATAAATAAAACTTTAATCACTTATGAGGCATCGAACTCTACAATAATGAGAATAAAAACTTTTGGTAGAGGCCTTCCACTTGGTATCGCTAAGGGCATTCTTTAGATGCTTCGTTCTCGTGTTCCATGCAACACACAAATTATAAGAGTTAAAAGCCTTTTTAATCCTACATTGGAGATCATGGAACTCAGAAGAGGTAGCTCGATTTTGGATTTGATTACTAAAGTTATATAAACTCTCACATTGTAATTATGCCTTCGAATCTATCTGTTGGAAATACAAACAAAGTGTAGTCTCACATTGGTTGAATATGCAAACATCTACTATGGTATGAGGTTTTTTGGGTGAAACCAAAACAAAGTCATGAGGACTTATGTCCAAAGTAGACAATATCGTACAAATATGGAGATTTCTTGAGAGTAGGTTTGTCGTCCCTCAACAAGTGGTATCAAAGTGGTGCCCTCTAACTTATCCATACCAGAAGAGGTCTCGAGTATGAAATAAAGAATTTGTGGGTCTCAATATATTATAAATCGTATGAAATAGTTAATATTGTTGTCCAACTTCCAGATTTAGATCTAATCCAATAACAAAATGCACAAAGAGATTCAAACAAATAGAGAAATAGAAGGAAAGAGAAGAGAGAACACCAGATTTAGAGTGGTTCAGGAATGTCCCTACTCCATTGTTATGGATCGATTGAGCTTATTCGATCCACCATCATAATGTCATTGCTTGAAATGTACAAGGACTCTCTAGATCTAGAGTTTCTAACTTTCACTCTCAAAATGTAGAGAAAACTCCAAAATGAAGTTTATATACTTAACTTCTTACACATCTCTCATGATTAGTTACAACTAATCATCTAATTAACCCAAGTTACATTTAACTCATCTAGAGCTAATTAATGATGTGTAATTCACCTATTACAGTTTGTTTTATACTCTAGTGTAGAGTGCTTATGAAATGGTTGTCTCGATGAGAGGTAGCTAGTGTATGCTCAAACATAAAGTTAGGTGAATTCGTGGTTGAACTTTTCCGTTGGCTCAAGTGTAACTAAGAAGGTTTCGTGATTTGAGTTAAAGTGTACTCAAGTATAATTCAGAAAGTGACTATCCAATAAAGTAGACTCGAATGTAGTACGTTGTTTAAGGGAAGGATTGTTGGAAATATACATACTAAAATTAGTAAAGCAAGTAAAAATATACTTGTTCTAAAAAAAAAGTAAAAGTATTCTTCCATAAAGGGCAACAAACACCTAGATCAATCCTCTTTTATAAATGTTACAGTTGGTGTGAATTGCATTCGACATTAAACTTCAAGCGGGGATTTCTTAATTCTCTTTATTAGCCAAATTAATAATCACATAACAAAATCCCATTGGCATTTATGGGTTTACTTTTACATAAATAAAAGAGGAATTAAGATTCTGTTAAATCAGAATTTGGATTTTAACTTTTAGATTTTAAAAGGTGAATATTATTTTATTTAATTTATTTTTAAAAAAAAGATGTTCTCTAAAATTTAGTATGTTTTCAAAGAAATTCATAAAATTAGGTTATAAAGCAAAATCCCGATCATTTATTATCGTCTATCATTTTCCCTTTGCAAAATGGACAATTAAGTTGAAAATTAATATTAATTTAGATGAAAGAATATTAAAAAGAAAGTACATAACCATTCAACCAACTTGCAAGTTCGAATGTTAATTGAAGTGATTTGAACCTAGTGATTATTAACATAAAATTCAATTTAAAAATTGAAAGTTTAAATACTCCAACAAATATTGGGGTTGTACTTAAAAAAAAACTTATAATTAAGGTCATGTTTGATAACCAGTTTTTCGTTTTCTGTTTATGAAATTTAAGCCTACAACAACTGCTTTACTATACCGTTTTCCTTATTTAGATAACTACATCTTACCTATATTTTAATAAACAAAACCAAACCAAAATTTTAAACAAAAAAAAGTAATTTTTAAAAGTTTGTTTTTTTTTTAAAAGTTTGTTTAGTACTCACCTACTTTCTTAAAGAAATATAGATACATTGTAGAAAAAATGCATCACATGGTAGGAAATTTGAGTATAAATAAACTTAAATTTCATAAACCAAAAACAAAAATCAAATGGTTATCAAACGGGACCTAAAATGCTAAGAAAAATAATAACTCAATTAATTTAAGAGTTCAAACAAAAAATTAGCAATCGATTTAATATTTTTATTTCCACAAAAAAAAAAAAAAAAAATCCATCTGCCATAGCATTTTTAATGATAAAAATCCAATTAATTATTGGACAATATTTACCAATAGAAGTTTTATTTATTTATTTATTTTCTT
Source organism: Sicyos edulis (assembly GCA_036507275.1). Classification (NCBI taxonomy): domain Eukaryota; kingdom Viridiplantae; phylum Streptophyta; class Magnoliopsida; order Cucurbitales; family Cucurbitaceae; genus Sicyos; species Sicyos edulis. The sequence goes on along the minus strand of CM071858.1, from coordinate 425,896 downwards.
TTCCCTTGAAAAAGATGGATTCGTGAAAGAAGAAACAGCTGGGATGTGATAGATTCATAGTGCTTGTCTTTTCTTAGACCAAATCAATTAATTTAAAATTGTTTTTGCCAATTTTCAACTATGGGGTGTTTTTTTTTTTTTTTTTGAAATCAACTATAAGGGGAGGGGTGAGGTGTTGAAGTCCATCACCTTATTTGGTGTTCTTCAACTCATCTTTTTTTTTTTTTTTAAATTTAAAATTTTTTCATCTTTTTATTTATATATATTTACTTATTTTATTATTTTATGTCTGATATATTTTTTTATAATATTATTATTATTTTAATATATCAATATATAATTATAATAATTATACTATTATTATATCAAATGTTTATTAAAATAAATCGATATATATTATCTCTTAATATATGACGTTAAATTTTCATATTTTTATTTATTTTTTAATCGTCTTTAATAACAAAAAAAAGTTATAAAATTTCAATTGTTTAGAGATAGACTATAAATATCATATTTAAAAATTAATAATTAAAATTTATGTGTTTATTTTTAATATTAACAATAAATATATAAATTTATTATTAAAATAAAAATTAAATTTAAATAATTTATACACATTGAATTTTTATTCGCAGTTTACAATAGATTTAAAAGTATGAACTTATTTTCAATAAACTTAAAAATATTAAACTTATTTTGTTTGTTAAAAAAATGAGATTCAAATTTTATATTCTTGTATTCAGCATTGTACTTTGAAATAATAGTAGGAGTGGATATATTTTTTTTAAATGATAAATTAATTTAAATAATTTTGAGAGTCTCGATTGTATATACAAAAAATAACTATAAATTTCAAGACTTGTATGAATCATATGGATTGATATCTATTCTACCTAATAAAAAAAATAATAAATTCCAAAATTTGAGGGATATTTTATTACTTCCATGTAATAATTATTATCAAAATGTGTCCGAGTTCTCTTTTAACTACAAAAAAACAATAAATAAATTTTTTAGGGGTGTTTATGGTTCCCTAGAAGTATCAATGACTAATAAGATAAATATATTTAATTTATTATTATCTATTAATTAGTGTATTTTATTAACAATTCTTTGACGTTCGGTAACTATGAATATGAATATATAAAAGGTATAAAAAAATAATTTTTTTTAAATAAAATAAAAATTGCTATCAAGATTTTATAATGACTAGTTTTACCAAATGGTTTTATTTTTATTTTTTAATAAATAGAATCTTGGTATTTTTTAAATTTTTTCTTATTATTGAAGTCTAACAAATCTTTTTTTTTTTTTAAATTATTAATGATGTACAAATATTGATTAGTCAAACTTTATTTTGGTGGTGTGAAAATTTTTTTTCTCATATTTTTTTTAATTAAACAATATTTAAGTATGAAAGATTAGAAACTTTTAACCTCATGATTATTATGTTGTACATAATGTCGTTGAAACTATGTCTTTTTTTAACAAAAACATTAATATGATTAAGGGTGCTTAATATTAAATTTATATTACTTACATTTTATTTATGAGAGTAGTTATATTTACATAATTATTATATTAATAGCTAAATATTTGAGAATAATTATTTTTTTTTAAAAAGAAAAAGAACAATTAAAAAAAAAAAACATATCTTAACATCTCTTCTCCCTCCACCCAAACAAGGTTTTTCTGTCATCTCATCTCCGTGCACTCCAAACAAGGTTTTTCTGTCATCTCATCTCATCTCACCTGCAGCCAAACACCTCTATAAATTTGAATCCCACTATTTTTCTTTTTTTACTAATTTACTTTATGTGAGAATCTTTTTTTTATTATTATTTTTTTTATTTTTTGTTAGAAGTTGAAAAAAAGGTCATTAGTGGCCTTCATTGTCAAATACATCTGTATTGAAGCTGTTCTTGGTGAATGGAATAATGTTCCAAGGTATATACCCAACATTGCCTAAGATTGATGGTTGAATCTTTCATTCCACAACAAAAAACTTTATAATATAGTTCAATATAATGGCGAAGATAAATTTTTTGAGATGAGATGTTTTTGGGTTAAACTACAAGTTTAAAAAAGTGAAAGATATTATGATGAAGATAAACTTTTTGAGATAAGATGTTTTTGGGTTAAATTATTGAACTTTCCAAATTGTCAAATAAGTTGTAACTTTTAAATCCATGAATTATTTCAATTTTTTTGGCTATGGTCTATAATTCACAAATTTACTTTACATAAAATTAAAATTTAGGATTCTATTAAACATAAAATTCAATCATATATTTAACAAATAATTTATGCATATTAGGCTTATAATTAAAAGTTGAAGGTAGTATTAAAAATGATAGAAATTTGAGGATCGAAATAAACAACTTTTTTAGAAAAATAACCATAAACTTAAAGTTAGTGTAACTACTTTTCTTTTAGGAAAAAAAAAATAGTTTTCTTATATATGTTTTAAATGATTAGGATAGCAATCTAAAAAAAAGAGATTATGATAGCATAACATTAAACTAATTTGCCGTATATTATAACTGTCCTCAACCATTATCTTGATTTGAATTATAAGATAATTTATTAGGAATTTTTCTTTTAACAATATGTGGAGTGAGAGAATGGATCATCTAATTTTGAAGTTGTTAGTAAAAAAGTCGAACCAAATTATGTTTATTTTGGCTATAATTTATTAGAGTTGATGGTTGCTAATTAGCAAAAGTATGTGTCCCTTTGTAGATGACATACGCACACAAATTGGTCTAATCATATTTCTCCTACTACTGATTTCACAAGTCGGAATGGGATTTCAAACAACAAGAACTTTAACAATTTTTCTCAATACAGATTCATTCAAATCTAACTCGAAAAACTCTTAAGAATTTTGTCAATGCCTTCCAAAGCTGGCTATTAGGGAGTTTTAGGGGGATAAACTTGTAATCGTCTCGATGATTGAAGAGCAAGACCCCACCAAAACTAAAAGGGACAAAAAATGGGCCCGATAAGGACCCACCCTTACCTCGAGACCACCAAAACTTCACTTTCCTATCCAAACCTTTATCAAAAGAACTAAGCTTAACATATAGTAAAAAGTAGTGGGATTAAAATTATGTTACATGGCTTAACATATCTTTTTCAATAATTGTATTCTATGTTACACTTTTGTTTAACTAATTGATGGAATTAGGCAAACTCATATGGACATTAGTATTAATAGGCTCTATACATATCGTTTTTATGTGTGGCTCGTGTCAATTAAAGTGAGGGAAGGTTTGGAGAAATTTCCTTGAGAACTCTTCAATATGGGTAAGGGCACTCTTCCCCCATTTTTGATGTTTGATAACCATTTGTTTCTAATTTAAATTTCTTACGATATGTCCATCTTTTCTTTTGAAAAAAAATACGTAAATGCTAATTAAATTTAAAAACAAAAACATGCTTTTAGAAGTTACTTTTTCTCTCTCTCCAAGTTTGGTTTCTAACAATATATGTAGATGTAGTCATCCAAGTAAGAAAACACATATGATGAGATAAAAACATATCACAAGATAGATGTTATAGACTTAAATTTCAAAAGCTAAAAAATAAAAAATAAATAGTTATCAAACGGGGTTTTAACAATTATAAATTTCATTTGTAATAATTTCACAATCTATATGAATTTAGCAATCATCCTCCTCCAAATGTCTCCTCTTTTTTCTAGGTCTTCAATGTTGTTGTGCGCTTATTACCCAGAATCTTACCGTAGTTTCTATAATATTACAATCGTAAAAGATAAATTTTTAAATAGTTAATCACTATAGATTGAATTTCAAAATTTTTTGGAATACTAAATTATTCAATGATTCATGATGAAAAGAAAACATTTTGAAGTGAAAGGAATTTGAAAGTACAAGATTTTGCACATGATTGAGACTTGAGAGATCTAAAGAAACCGGTTCTGTCAACTGCTTAGGAATTGCGTATCCAAATCCAATTTGTTGTATATGAATTCCAAGTGTGGGATTTGACTTGATATTACGAATAAAATGACTGATTGATTTGGTTATTTGAGTTTTCTTTTGTAATTACTTTGACTTTTGGTTCTTTTGAAGTTAACATAATTATAAATTTAATTAATATAAAATATAATTATTATTATATATATAATATTTGGGAATACATGCTTATGCGTATCTTATGTTAATAAAATTATAAAAAATTAATTTCAACTTTTTTAATATTTAAGGGAGTGTTTGTTAGGTTCTCTTGTTTTTTTAAACAAATTATAATGAATTAAAATAAGTAAAGTTATTGAATAGGTCAATGACGCAATAATTTCATTATTTGGTTGTAAACGAGTTCAACGTCAACGTCACAAGTTCGATCATCGGTATTTGTCGTCCATTTCCTAATATGTACTAAAATAAAGTAAAAATTAGAAGAATTAAAATTTAAAGTGGTTAAAATATTATATCTTATATAAGAAAAGAAATTAATTAGTTTGAAGTGTACAAAATGTTAAATATTATGGCCCAACAAAAGAGAATTTAGGTCCAAAGAAAAATCTAGAAGTTATAGCCAAAAGAAAACTCTAGATTTTATCATTTATCCTAGATGGTAAAAAAAAAATATAGAACTTCAACTTGCCAAGAAATATCTAGACATCCTTATCCAAATCCAAGTTGTGGCAAAATCCTAGCCATTTATTTGACTTGATTACCAAGGCAAAATGTGGACCATTGGATCATACTTGGAGCCCAAGTTTATGGAGGCTATAAATAGGTTATGTCATTTGTTGGCAAACCATCCCAAATCATCCCAAGACTTCCCACATCTAAAGTGAGGTTGTGAGATAAAAATAGAGAGTGTTTTCTCCTTGTAAGAAAGCTTGTTGTTTCTTTGTAGAGAGAAGGTTGTAACTCCTATTTTTGTAATAAAGTTCTTCTATCCTTGCCCGTGGTTTTTACCCTAATTTGTTTAGGGGTTTTCCACGTAAAATCATTGTGTCGTTCTTCCTCTTCTTCCTCTTCATTACCATTGTAATTTTCAATCTCTCTTTAGTCACTGCGACCTGCTCTATTCGTGTAAACAATTTTAACAAGTGGTATCGAGAGTAGTTTCTTGGTGTAACTATCTACTTATCGTCGTATGCTCTGTGGTTGCCACTAAAAGTGGATCCTCCACATCGTAAAATAAGTTAGATACTTTCACCTTTGTTGTGAGTGCACGGGGTTGTGGATTGTTTCTTCGCTTGCGTGGTAGAAGCAATGGCGGCAAGGTTCGAGATTGAGAAGTTCAACGGGACCAATTTCTCGTTGTGGAAGATGAAGATGAAGGCTATCTTGAGAAAAGATAATTGTCTTGCACCATCCATCGGAAGAGGTCGACGGACATCACAGATGATAATAAGTGGAATGAGATGGACGGGAATGCTATTGCAAATTTACATCTAGCATTAGCGAGATGCGCTTTTGTCAAGCATAGAGGAGAAGAAAATCGCACCGAGATTTGGGAACATCTCACCAAGCCGCATGCGAGGCCAAGTCACTTCACACCAAGATTTTCCTTAAGAGGAAATCGTATACTCTTCGAATGTCGAATCTACTTCAATGACGGAGCACATGAGCACGCGTTGAATACTCTATTTTCTCAACTCACATCGTTGGGTTATAAAATAGATTCAAATGAACGTCTTTGAAATTCTACTTCAAAGTCTTCCCGATTCATATGATCAACTTGTCATCAACTCGACAAATAATATTCTCATTGATCGTCTAAACTTTGATGATATTGGAGCCGCTGTCCTTGAAGAAGAAAATCGACGCAAAGAACAGAGAAGACAAGTTGGCCACTCACAACAAATAGAGGCTCTGGTGGTGACAAGAGGGAGATCAATGGAACGTGGCTTCAGTGGGGAGCCAAAATCAAGGAAGGTCAAAATCAAGAAGTAAGAAGAGCATGAAGTGCTACCATTGTGGCAAGAAAGGACATATGAAGAAGGATTGTTGGAATCTAAACAAAAAGGATTCCAATCCTCAAGGAAATGTAGCAAGCACCTCAAATGAAGGTGATGTTTTATCTTGTGAAGCGGCGACAACTATCAAAGGCGGAAAGAGTTTGGGCGATGTATGGTTCATCGACTCAGAGCGACTTATCACATGACCTCACGCCGAGAATGGTTTCATCATTATGAACCTATCTCGGGAGGGTCCGTGCTCACCGCAATGATCATGCCTTGAAGATTGTCGGTATTGGAACTATCAAGTTGAAGTTCCATGATAATATCTGTTCGCACAATTCAACATGTGCGACATGTAGAAGGCCTAAAAAGAACTTGCTTTCATTAGGTCACTTGATGACCTTGATTGCAAAGTCGTGGTGGAGAAAGGAGTCATGAAAGTGATTCGAGGAGCGCTGGTACTTATGAAGGGAGAAAAAGTTGACAACAACTTGTACATGCTTGATGGGGAGACTTTGCAAGAGGGAGAGGCGTCGGTTGCCTCAAGTAGTTCAAGTGAACAACTTTCAATGATGTGGCATCGAGACTTGGACACATGTCGAGCAAGGAATTAAAGTTCTTGCAGCAAAATCTACTCTCTGGGCTCTCTAAGGTGTCTCTACCTTTGTGTGAGCATTGCGTTACAAGTAAGCAACACAGATTAAAGTTCAAAGACATCAAATTCTAGAAGCAAAAATATTCTAGAATTGGTTCATTCGATGTATGGCAAGCACCAGATTACATCCTTGGGAGGAGCAAGGTACTTTGTGTCCTTTATCGACGACTACTCCAGAAGGGGTTGGGTTTATCCAATCAAGAGAAGGCAGATGTGTGTTCGGTCTTCAAAGTATTCAAAGCGCAAGTTGAACTACAGTCAGAAAAGAAGATCAAGTGCTTGCGGACAGATAATGGAGGAGAATATACAAGCAATGAGTTTGCAGAATTCTGTAATCAACAAGGCATTAAAAGACAGCTTCACTCACGCCTACACTCCTCAAAGAAATGGAGTGGCGGAGCGGATGAATAGAACCTTGTTAGAGAGAACAAGAGCAATGTTAGGAGCTGCGAGCTTGGACAAATCATTCAGGCGAGAAGCGATCAATACCGCCTGTTATGTAGTGAATCGTGCTCCATCAACTGCAATTGAGTTGAAGACGCCAATGCAGAGATGGACTGGTAAGCCTGTTGATTATTCAAACCTCCATATATTTGGAAGTCCAGTGTACGTGATGTACAATACCCAAGAAACTACAAAACCGGATCCAAAATCCGAGAAAATGTTTATTCTTAGGGTACGATGGTGTGAAGGGGTATCGCTGTGGGATCCCACTTCCCACAAGGTTATCATCAAGCAGGATGTGATCTTCATGGAAGATAAGAAAGAGATAGCAAATGATAGCACTGTCAATGAAAGCTCGGAGACTACAACAAAGTACATGTGGAGAAAGAATATGAAGATGACCACTCTGGTTGAACCAACACACGAGATACAAGATCCAGTTGAGTCACAAGAGACTCGCCGTTCTATCCGAACGACAAAACCACCCAGCTAAGCGATCGATTATATTATGGAGAGTAACATTGCATATTGTCTTCTAACGAGGATGGAGAGCCATTAACATTCCAAGAGGCAATGACTAGTTCAGATCTTTTGCTCGATGGATGACAATGGTGCATGAAGAAATGGAAGCTCTTCATAAGAACAAGACTTGGGAACTTGTAACGCTACCACGGGAAGAAAGCCCATTGGTAACAAATGGGTATATAAGATCAAGCGCAACAATGATGATCAAGTGGAGCGGTATCGTGCAAGATTGGTGGTAAAAGGATATGCTCGTAAAGAAGGTATCGACTTCAATGAAATCTTTTCTCCAAGAGTTCGACTTACTCTTCGTTAGAATAGTCTTAGCAATGTGTGCTACATTTGATTTACATCCGGAGCGATTAGATGTAAAAAGCGCATTTCGCATGGTGATCTTGAAGAAGAAATCTATATGCTCCAACCTGTAAGGTTTTGAAGAACAAGGAAAAGAGAACTTGGTTTGCGAGTTGAACAAATCTCTGTATGGTCTCAAACAGCGCCGAGATGTTGGTACAAGAGATTTGATTCCTTCATCATGAGCCTTGAATACAATGAGACTTAATGCAGACCCTTGTGCATATTTCAAGAGGTTTAGTGAAAAGATTTCATTATCTTGTTTGTTGTATGTTGACGACATGTTGGTAGCAGCCCCAACAAAGATCGTATTAAAGAATTGAAGGCTCGATTGGCTAGGGAGTTTGAAATGAAGGACTTGGGGCTAGCAAACAAGATTCTGGGATGCAAATTCACCGAGACAGAAATAATAGAAAGATTTGGCTATCTCGGAGAAACTATTTAAGGAAAGTCTTACGACGCTTCAACATGGAAGACTGTAAGCCAATTTCTACCCCTCTTCTCGTTAATTTCAAATTATCCTCTAGTATGTGCCCTAGCAAAGAAGAAAGCGGAGAGGATGGAGATGTCTCGAGTACCGTATGCATCAAGCGTGGGAAGTTTAATGTTTGCCATGATTTGTACTGCACCGGACATTGCACATGCAAAGGGGAGTAGTTAGTCGGTACATGGCGAATCCTGATCGAGAGCATTGGAATGTTGTAAAAGGATCCTTAGATACATTAAAGGATCGATAGATGTTGCATTATGTTATGGAGGATCGAGACTTTATTGTCGAGAGGATATGTTGACTCAGATTATGCGGTGATTTTGATAAAAGCAAATCCACCACTTTGGATATGTGTTCACTCTAGCTAGCGGAGTCATGGAGTGGGTTTCAAAATCTACATCGATTGTGGCTACCTCGACAACGAAGCGAGAATATGTTGCGGCTACACAAGCTAGTAAAGAGGCGAAAGATGGTTAAAAATGTTAATGGATGAACTCGCACGCGAACAGTAAGAATATTTCTCTGCTTTGTGACATCAGAGTGCCTTGTACCTTGCAAGGAATCCAACTTTCCATTCCAAGTCAAAACATATTCGAGTGCGATACCACTTTGTTCGTGAGAAAGTGGAAGAAGGAACAGATGGATATGCGAGAAAATTCATACAAAAGAAAACTCGCAGATTATCGACCAAGGCGATCAATGGTGACAAGTTTGATTGGTGTCGATCCGCAAATGGCCTAAGCGTAAACATAAGCAACATGGAGATGGCAAGGAAGAAAGAACGGTGTGGAGATTTATTGATGGATCAATCAAATCTCCAAGTGGAAGATTGTTAAATATTATGGCCCAACAAAAGAGAATTTAGGTCCAAAGAAAAATCTAGAAGTTATAGCCAAAAGAAAACTCTAGATTTTATCATTTATCCTAGATGGTCAAAAAAAAATCTAGAACTTCAACTTGCCAAGAAATATCTAGACATCCTTATCCTTTCCAAGTTGTGGCAAAATCCTAGCCATTTATTTGACTTGATTACCAAGGCAAAATGTGGACCATTGGATCATACTTGGAGCCCAAGTTTATGGAGGCTATAAATAGGTTATGTCATTTGTTGGCAAACCATCCCAAATCATCCCAAGACTTCCCACATCTAAAGTGAGGTTGTGAGATAAAAATAGAGAGTGTTTTCTCCTTGTAAGAAAGCTTGTTGTTTCTTTGTAGAGAGAAGGTTGTAACTCCTATTTTTGTAATAAAGTTCTTCTATCCTTGCCCGTGGTTTTTACCCTAATTTGTTTAGGGGTTTTCCACGTAAAATCATTGTGTCGTTCTTCCTCTTCTTCCTCTTCATTACCATTGTAATTTTCAATCTCTCTTTAGCTGCGACCCTGCTCTATTCGTGTAAACAATTTTAACACAAAATAGATGGGAAATAATTAAATAAAAGTCTTATTTTAATATGAAGAAGCTTAAAAAAAGTTCATATTTTGAAAATGACTACTCTTTTGCACTAAACACCAAAACTTTTCCATCAACTATTGTAAGCCCACCATTTGATTGAATTGATCACAAGAATAATTTGCAAGTCTAGACTAGTCAATTCCACTCTCTTTCTTTCTCTCTCTGCTATAATGCACAATTTTATCTCTTCACAATTTAGAGAGGGAAACTTACATTCAAACTCTTTTGATCATTAAAATTTACATTAATAATGGTATTTTAATACACTATTATTCAAGCAAACACTTCAAAAGTGAATGGTACTCTAGAGAGGTGTGACACAATTTTCATATAAATTTTATTTTTTATAAATGAAGGATTCGAGCATTTAATTAATCTATTAATGAATAGTATATTTATGTAAGCTCAATTATACTAATCATATTGAAAGATTCCAACTCATCTTATTAGATTATTTACAATGAGAAGTAAAAATAATATAATGAATGATATATATAGAAAACTTATAGATACTCAAAATTCCCCATTCACATTGCATCCTTTCTTAACATGTCATTGTTCTCAATTGTTAAAGCGGCTCCTCACAACCATCTTCAACCAATTAGTCATTCATAATTAATAATAGGCTAAATTACAAGATTAATCTCTAAATTTTTAAGTGTAATACATTTCAAAACTTTCCATTTTGTACTTAATAGTTTTATTTTTTTTAATATTAATATTTTTTAAACTTTTACTTTTATGATTATTTACCAACATTATTTAGTTAAGAATCAAATAAACACAATATCAATTTTTTTTTTAGTACAAGTTGGGGGAAGGGACAAATACCGATTCCAAAGATTGAATTCGTGACCGTGGAATGAAAATGAATTAATATCAAACCAGATAACTAATCGTGCCACTGACTCATTCTGTCAATATCAAAATATTAAATAGACAGTGATTTTAGATTCATAAGTCAAGTAGGTTTAGCTTAACAGTAAGTGACAAAATCTTCGACCTAGTAACTATAGGTTCAAATTTTCAAATCCTCTACATTGTTTTATACTAGATTAATGGTAAATTTATAATTTAAGATTAACCAAATCCTAATCATTACATAAAACGAACATTAAAAGAAATTGGGGGTTTAGAAATGTAGGTTTTCAAAAGGCAACCAAATGTGCCACCAAACCATTGGAGCATGTCATCTTCTAACCCGGATTGGAAAGGCCAAAATGATGTTTGGAATCGTGTTCTATGCCGGGACAATATGGACCTGTCCTAGAACAGAACAAACTAGTCTCGCTCCCAAACAGCTCATTTACCTTTTCATCGAAAATGAATTACGACTCCCACCCCTATCTCCATTCACCACACCTGCCATGTGTAAGCCAAACACACACTTATCTTTAAAAGAAAAAACAAACAATTTTCTATTATACTTTCCATATTTGAGATTTTTCTTCAATAATGAAAATATGAAAAAGAATTTATGATGTCAAAACAAAAAAAAAAACGTGAAAATTTGATTTAATCATCTTGTTATTGGACATTTCTCTTATTCTTGATGCATATATCATTTGTCTAAAAAATGAAAGAGTTGTTTTCATTTACCATAATTTTTTACGTAAATTGTTGTGAGAATCAAAGTATAAAAACCTATTTTCATGACAAATGTGTTAAAAATAATATCAATTATATTCTTTGATTTTATTTATATTTGTGTATGTCATCTCATTAATAAACATGTATCGATTTGGACTTCCATTAATTTTCTTTTTAGAAATTTATTCTAAAAAAATTCACCTAGTTAGAATAATAAAATGTCATTTTAAATGGCATTGGTGATTTATCAGACATAATATTATATCATGTGAGAATTAAAGGGTTTGAATTTTTTAATCTCCTATAAGATGATTCATGTAAATTAGATTGAGCTTTAATAATTCTAACCAATTAATTGAATAATTTAGAAAAATTATAATGAAACATTGTGTATTCGCTCGTTTAATTGTTGATTTTACAACTTTTTGGTACCTTGCCTATTTCATAAAGGAGAAAATAATTAATTTTCAAGTAAAACTATTTTGATCTTTTTTACTTAATTAAATGAGATTTTTAATTTAAATTTTAATAAAAATTTAAAATTAGTAAATTTTTGTTTTATATATTTGTACATATCATAATGGGTGGAATTTTGAATACTTTTTAAATTTTGTGACTATGTGCATGTCTCATTGTAATTGGATGATGCAATCTTTATTTGGCTTATGTTAGAAACTTATTCTTAAAAATAATAATTTATTCTTAAAAATAATAATTATTACCGAGAGTCAGTGGCGCAGTTGGTTATCTTGTCTGGTGAGTAGTTGTGTCATCTATGTAGGGTTTGTTGGTCCCTCTTCCCCCACTATGTACTCAAAAAAAAAAATTATTTTGGAGTTTGGATTGTTTATTTATTTTGAAATTTTCAGTTGTTTGAAAATTATATGTGTGATTTGAAGGAGTGTACTTTGTTTTTTTGTAGAGCGTGTTGTTCTCCCCTTCTAAAGTGTAGGTGATGCACAACAAATAGCCAAAAATGAAGGGTCCCAATGAAACAACTCAAAATGATATTAAAAAATATGGCATTTTTCTAAAAGTTAAAATGAATTGGAAATAGATACATAAAATCCAAAATAGAATTAGGGCCCTTAGAAAAGAGGACACCATAATAAGTTTCCCCTAAATCATTAATGGAGGAATCTTATGCCAATTTATACAGTATGATTCTTTTTACATAATATGTTATATTTTATTGGCCTCTTTAGGAGAATTATTCAACTTATATACTTTTAACTATGCATTGCTGATTTCCTCAAAAAAAAAAAAAAAAAAAAAAAATTATGCATTGCTGATATTAGCAAACTTACTCTTACTCTTCTTCTCTCCTCCCAAAATGTTATAACTTGAATAAAAGAATTTATTCATTTTTCAAGTATTTATTCATTTTAAGAAAACATTAAATTAAATAAGTTGGATTTCATCATGCTAGAGAAAACCCTATTCTAACTTTGTCTCGATTATTATTGTTGTCAAGTCGATTACCCAAAAAAAAAAAAAAAAAAAAAATAGTTGTTGGGAAGTCTAATCATCTTAAATTAAAGAAGTTTGGACTAAATGAGTCGAAGCAATTTTTATGTAAGCCGTGAGTTTTTTTTTTTTTAAAGTTCGAGGATATATAGCCAAGAGAGTTGACAATTCGAATGCCTAACTTTTTAGTTAGGTATTAAATATAAAAAAATATATATATATTTGATATAATATTATTTGTTTTGACTCTTTTCTTTTAACCCATCAATGTGAGATTATGTTCATGTGCATTAGCATCGACAGTTTTCTCATTGAACAAAAATACGCTTTGAACTCTTTGAGACTTTATTGATTTTGTCTATGTTAAGTAGAGGTGTTTATTGGTCTGTCGGTGTCAGTTTTTAGTGAAAAGAGACATTGAACTGTCTTATAAGTTTGTTTAAAATTGACAACAAAACTCTCTGATTAGATAACTTGATAGGTTAAGTTGGTTAAAATTGATTAATTCATATTCATTTAAAAAATATATTCATCACACAAATTTTCAATGAAATTCTTAAAATTAATTTAAAAATGAATTTATGGAAGATTTTTTGGAAACACATTTACATATAAGTTACTTTTGCAGTAATTTAATAAGATATCTAATTAATTATATGAAAAATAGTAACACTATACTAAGAAAATTTCTGCTTAACAGACTGATTTTACCGAAATTTTTTTTGTTAACTATTTTTCTAACTGAAACCAACTAGCATATACTTGAAAACTTATCGATCTTAATTAAGTCGATCGATTCTAAATAGTGGTGCAGTGGTTGAAGACTTTGACTTTGAAGGTATTTTTTTTTTTTTTTTTGAAAACCGAGAAATCGGAGCTTTGCTCCCCTATACCCGGAGCTTTGAAGGTATGCTTCTTTTAAGGTCTCGGGTTCCTGACTTAGGGACGGGCGTGATTACCCTCGTTTAAAAAAAAAAGCCGATCGAATAAGTTTTTGGAAAATGTATGAACACTCCTAATATCGAGAAGACCTCTCCTCGAACAAAGTATACTTAGTCATATGAGGCTCACCACTCTTTTATTCTACATCGAAGGTCTGGATCACCCACATCACTAAGTCAAGAGCCGAGCTCTGATACCACTTGTTATAGATAACGAACATTCAAAGATCTCAACATTGATATGATACACTATACACTTTAAGCATAAACTGTTATGACTTTGTTTTTTATCGTCGCCTAAAAAGTCTTATATCGAACACTAAATTATACAAAAATGTTTTTGGAGCTATGCTTCTTTTAAGTGCGTATGCCCTGAATTGTTATAAGTTGTGGAAGATGTTTTGTTTGCAGATAACAAAGATGATGGTGAAGTTTTGGATGAGATTCAACCAACAAAAGATGAATTGGATAAGGTGAGACCATTTGGGTAGACAAAAAATGCAACATAGTATAAATTTTAGGCAGACATCTTTACGATTTTTATCAAACTTTATTAACTAAACAAGAGTTTCATACGTGGTTTGGAGCTTGTGAAGAAAGGTCAACAAAAACAGGTTCACAACATATTAGCATCGATGTCGGGATTAAAGCCATGATTAACAAATTAAAATTGGTATTTTATTATTTGGTGAAAATTCATTTCAACATCAAAATAACAAATTCAATCATAAAAATTAGTATTCAGCTCTTATTTATTTGAGAGTTTTTTACTCTTTCTATAGAGCTTATGATTCACTCTTCCAATTTATATTTAAGAAAAAGTATTTAAAAATATATATTCGTTATACATTAACAAAACGTTATATATTCTTTAAAAAATAATTCAACTGACAAAATATATATATATAAATAATTAAAAAATTATAAGTTCGAACATTACATCTTTCCATCGTTATTGAAATTAAAAAAAACAGTTATTTCAATGTCTTACATACCTACACTAAAACAAAGGTATACTTTTTTTTTTTCTTCTGTTAATTGGAGTATAGTAAGTCATCTAACAAAAAGATTGAAAATATTGTTTTTTTTTTTTTTTTTTTTTGTAATGATTATTAGTTGTTTTGTTTGATTAAAACAAAATTCAAAATTCTTTAATTATTTAAGGATATGACAGATGAGGAGAAATTTATCAAATATTCATATCATGCTTTATTTTTTACGGCTAAAATAAGATATATATGGGGACAATGATTTTATTTATGTCACTTTTTTTCTCAAGTAATTTCATTGATTTAACAAAAAGTATTAAAAAAAGTTGTGAAGCTAAGGTGACTCCACTTGTATTTCCTCTTTCTTTAAATCTGCCATTTTGAACCAAACAAAACATATTTGATTAAAGGAGAATTTTTAAGGGGAAAAATATTAATTTAAAAGTGAAAATGCATTGATCAGATATATTTGTAATCATAATTTATTTTCTATCTATCAAAATGAGCACTTTAAATTTTACAATTTTAGACCAAACAAGTAAAATAAATAATGAACCAAAAAAATATGAAATCACATTTTTCACTTAAAACGTTGCATATATTCGAATTCTTAAACTTTAAATACTGTTTTGTATTAAAAGGAAAAAAAAAAACCCCTTTAATATTGCTACCAAAACCTGTAGCATAAGATTTTAAAAAGAAAAGAAAAGAATTATCGAGCATAGGATTTTTTTTTTAAAAAAAAAAACCTTATTTTCAGGAATGCTATGACAAAATGCAACATGCATGCTTGTTGATGAGAAAATATTCATCACATTACTTTATTTTCCTCTATTATTTACTTTTCCTCCTTCCTTTATTTATTTATATACTAATATCATAGCATGGTACAAGTATTAAAATGAAACTTAAAACTTATAAGAAAAGTGAATAATATTTTTAGGAATAGAATTCAGACTCATAACTTGTTTAGCATACATTTATATCCATTAAACTATTACTTTTGTTTTTAGTACAATTTGTGAGAAATTGAATTATTAATTTTTGATATTGCAGTAGGTACCTATTTACTATTATAATATAGAGATAGAAATAGAGGAAATAAAAATGAACCACAATTATTAGCTCAATTAAAATACAGGTCTATTTAGAATTTGTTGCAGCTTTATGTTTTAATTTGTATTTTTTAAGGTACAAAATTTGCACTTGATCATCAAGCCTATATAAATACCAACTTTTTTTTTTTACTTGTAATTTTCTTTTCAAGCTGGTAACCAAAATTTTAGAACCTAAAATAATGGATTTTCGATAACGGACAAAATCTGTATTTTTATTATTATTTTTTTTTTGAAAATATAATCATTCATTAATAATAATAAGAACATACAACACAATTTTAATGGATCGATGAGTTGTCCCCAATCCACGTGTCGAACAATCACCGACTTGAAAATGAAGAATTGAGGATTGAGAAAATTTTAATAGGAGCCACTTTTTTTTTGGCAATTTGTAATTAAACCTCTCTAAAATATTTTAGGAAAATATAAATGCAAGGGTAAAGAAAAAAGAGAAATGGTAGCAAATAGTTAAATTTAGAGAAAAAATAGATGACATGACTATTTTGTATTGAACTTTAAATCGATGCCTAAAAATTTTTTGGAAGAGAGATAAATATTTCTCTTCCTAAACTACCCTTTAATTTATTTTTTTTGGTTTTAGGTGTTTAATGAAAAAAAATAATTTTCTCCTAAATCTAAGCCTAACAAACCACCTTTTATTTTATAATATAATACTTCATTTTCCCTAAATCTAAGAATAATTAACCAATTGCTATCTGTTAATTAGAAATATATCCCTAAGATTTAGGGGAGGTGGCTAAAAAAATGAAAAAAAAAATGAAAATCAGGATTGTTGGACTAGGAAAACAAAAAATATTTGAAGATCACATTCAATCAAAGTTGCCGATCACGATGTACAGTGGATGTACAAACATAGCACGTACTGATAAATTGTATGGACTACATATGCAGTGTATAATTTTGGAAAACACAAATAGTGTCATGGTTATCATGGGCACATGGACATATTCAAGGGGGGAAAGCGAACGGTGTATTCTAATGATGCAATTCATATGTAAATACACATTCCAAACAACAGTTATAACACAACAAGAACAAATAAATACATAACATAAATGAGATCTCAGTCTTACATATACATATATAGGCAACACTAGACCAAAACTAATGATATCAACTTCCAAACAAAATGCACTAGGTAAAGTTACAGAAACTAAGTAGTCACAAAGGATGACTAGGCAAAGTTTCTATGTTTCACGTGTTACGTGACTAATCAATCACATATGTTTAAATCACGATGTACAGTGGGTGTACAAACATATAGCACATATTATAAGTTATAGATACTACATATGTGGCGCATAATTTCGAAAAACAGAAACAATGTTAAGGGGTGATAGAGGGAACATGAACATATTCAGGGGGCAAGCGAACAATGTATTCTAATGAACCAATTCATACGTATATACACATTCCAAACAAGATTAATAGTTATAGCACAACAAGAACAGTTAAACACAACATAAATGAGGTCTCAGTCTTACATATACATATGTATACAATTCACAAGGCAAAAACCAATGATGTAAACCCTCAAACAAAATGCACTAGACAAAGTTACAGAAACTAAGTAGTCATAAAGGATGACTAGACAAAGTTTATTTGTTTCGCGCATTACGTGTTTGATCCGTCGCATGTGCTTAAATCACGATGTATAGTGGATCTACAAAATATGTGCTAACAATGTCGAATTTATGCAAAAAACAAAAAAACAAAAAAAAATCAAGGAAACAACGTTATTCACATAATATATATACAAGTGACCACAATAATTAACATATGCGCCCCTGTGAAATGTACATAATAGGTGCCGACAAAAACTAAGATAGAATATGTACATAATACATATAACCAATGTCTAACATTTGCGAAATAAAAATAAAATAATGGAAACGAAATCCCTACAAAGTAGGGATTGTATTAGGTATAAATTACGTGTCAACCATGTTTAACATATGAAAAAGAAAAAAAAAAAAAAAAAGAAATCCCAATAAAGTAAGCATTTAATTTTAGACGTTAATATATTTAAATAACAGAGACATTCGAGAAATTTGGAAGATTGCACTGTAAAAAATGTCGGAGCACCTAAAAGGATCTTGAAGCTTACACTAGAAACATTTATATCTTCAGAAACATGGATCCGATACGAGTCCTTTTTGGAGTCTCTAGAATCGACGTCTAACGAAATGCATGAATGTCCCTTGCAGCTGATTTTTACAATGTGGGGCTATCATCAATTGCAAATATATGGGCGGAAGATTTTTGTAGGGGTTGTTCAACAAGAGAAAGCATAAAAAGTTCATATTCTTCAAAAATTGGTATTTAAAGTCCTCATAAAATCCAAGCTCAGGTACTATTTTCAACCATTTTTTAATTAAAATTTAAGCAAACTTACAATAATCACATCAAAGTATATACATCTCATGGGAAGGAGATGTATAACTATATTTGTGAACTTTAAGAACAAAATTTCTACGTAAAAATTTTTAAATCTTCAAAATCCCTAATTTCATGGTTATGACTACTTGATTTTATAATTATTGATTTAATTTTGTTTGACTACCGTTTTTTTAGGATTAGTTAGTTTGTTGTAGATTTTTTTAGATTAAAAAAATGTAGTTATAAATAATCTATTTAAAATAGATTTTTTTAAAAAAATCTATGAAATATAGAAGGGTACAATTGTAAACTACTTCCCACATTAAAAGTTAATTAAAATGTGAAAAAAAAGACACAAATTTAAAGTCAACTGACTGTTAGAATTATAGCAATATAGAAATGTTCACACACTTGATACGCCCCTATATATGGGCCTCTTCTGAGTTAAATAATCGGTCTGGCCCATTCTGACTTATTATAAAGCCCAATTGGTTTTAAAAATTAATTAGGGTAAAACATAAACTTAGTCCTATGGTTGTAAGAAAGAGTTTAGTCATCACATATTCAAAAGGTAGAATTTAAAAAATATATATTTAATTTTTATACTAAAAAAGGGTTAAATTTTAGTTTCTATAATTCTTAAAATCTAAAATATAATACTTATTATATGTAATTGTTGGCGTATTAAATATATAAAAACTCATTATTCATGCATTAATATATGAATAACTAACTTTTAAGTACTTATTTCGCTAACGATTAAAAATGAGAGAACTATTTTTTAAATTTTTTATCAAATCGTAGAGACCAAATTTTAGCTTTTAAAATCACATAGGCTAAATTTTATATTTCTTCAAACTATAAAGATTAAAATCTAGTTCTTGAAACCATGAATACTAAAGTCTATTTAAATGATAGAGACCAAACTTATATTTTATTCAATTAATATATAACAATCTTATAAAACTTTCAATAAGGGGGTGTAGCTCATATGGTAGAGCGCTCGCTTCGCATGCGAGAGGCACGGGGTTCGATTCCCCGCACCTCCAATTGAATTATACATTTTTTTTATTTTATTTAAATTATCCAAAATTTTGAGTGCACCAAGACTTTCTTGGGCCTTCATTACTTTGGACAGGACCGATGTATACACCAATATTTTTATTTTAAAAAATCCAAAGTTCATTTTTTTTTAAATATGTTTTTAAATGTCAAATTCATTCAACGTATTTTTAATAAAGCTTTTTTAAGTTCATTGTTTAATAACGTTTATTTTAATTAGAACACTTAAATGAGTCTTATTGTTAAGATATTTATTTCTTGAAATAAGTGAGGGTACAATTTTTGCAAAATTGCAAAATTGAGTTGATTTACTACTAAATATAAGTATTGACCATAAATATAAGGTGAAAAGTGAAATATTGTTGAAATTAAAGGGCTTTTTTTACCATAATATATAATAAAGCCTTTGTCTAATTTTGTTATTCTTCAATTTGGTTATGTTGTGGTTTGGGCACTCCTACTAGTCCCTTTAATGAGTCCCATTTATTAATATGATAATTATGATAGAAGATAAATGTTTTGAGATTCTTATGATTGAAAATATATGGTTGGAACATGAAGAACCAAAAAGAGAACAATGTGTGGCAAATCATGTGGATGAAGTTGGTGATTTGGGGGTTTGTCCCCAAATATAAATAACCAAGCACATGACTATTAATGTCTAATTTAAATTTGGAACTCTCTTTTCAATCCTAACATGGCCCTTGCTATATCTTTTTTTTTCTTTTCTTTTTTTTTATTTATAATAAATCACATATTTTATCTTTGATGATTATTGAAAATCATAAATTCAAATACACCATAGTTTTCACAACTTTTTTTTAATAAAAGGTTATGGCAATTTAGTTAAAGATTATTATTATTATTTTTTTGAAATACAGTTAAAGAGAATTAAAACTGTTAGGTTTGTCGTTAAATTTTTTTTGATCTATAGTTAAAGAGTCAAACTTTATTGTATGATTTGTGTTATTGGTCATTAAAAAAGCAGATAATTTGAAATAGAAATATTCACTGAGTCTTATTTAAAAGTGAATTTGAATACATGAAATTTATGGTTAAGAAAGGTTTATAAAATTGATTGTTATTATTTATATTAATAAGATACACCTTTTTTGATGTCATAGAAACTCCATTATTAAAAATGTTTAACTAAGATCAATCTTAAGTTGGAATGACATCTTTAATAAATATATGATTGAGAACAAATATGAAAAAATATTTGTGTTGGTAATATAAGAACAATCTTCCCTCTTTGAAAAAAAGATGCAAAAAAATGTAAAAGTTAAAAATAGGGGTGGATCTAGATAATATTAATTGGGAGGCCAAAATTATATGACAACTACAATAATAAAAATTGGAAGATGACAATAAATGTATATTTGATATAATGTATTATTTTTACATATAAATTTTGAGGAGTCATAGTCTTTAATCTTCATTAGTGTCCACCCATTGGTTAAGAGAAATCCACATTGGCGTTACTCATTTTATCATCAATTAGTTTTGGTGTTCAAAACTTTATATTGATAACAATATTAACATATTTTCAATTATCATAACATCACCCCCACAACAATAATTTGCAAAATAAATAAACACCAATATTTTTATTTTAAAAAATCCAAAGTTCATTTTTTTTTAAATATGTTTTTAAATGTCAAATTCATTCAACGTATTTTTAATAAAGCTTTTTTAAGTTCATTGTTTAATAACGTTTATTTTAATTAGAACACTTAAATGAGTCTTATTGTTAAGATATTTATTTCTTGAAATAAGTGAGGGTACAATTTTTGCAAAATTGCAAAATTGAGTTGATTTACTACTAAATATAAGTATTGACCATAAATATAAGGTGAAAAGTGAAATATTGTTGAAATTAAAGGGCTTTTTTTACCATAATATATAATAAAGCCTTTGTCTAATTTTGTTATTCTTCAATTTGGTTATGTTGTGGTTTGGGCACTCCTACTAGTCCCTTTAATGAGTCCCATTTATTAATATGATAATTATGATAGAAGATAAATGTTTTGAGATTCTTATGATTGAAAATATATGGTTGGAACATGAAGAACCAAAAAGAGAACAATGTGTGGCAAATCATGTGGATGAAGTTGGTGATTTGGGGGTTTGTCCCCAAATATAAATAACCAAGCACATGACTATTAATGTCTAATTTAAATTTGGAACTCTCTTTTCAATCCTAACATGGCCCTTGCTATATCTTTTTTTTTCTTTTCTTTTTTTTTATTTATAATAAATCACATATTTTATCTTTGATGATTATTGAAAATCATAAATTCAAATACACCATAGTTTTCACAACTTTTTTTTAATAAAAGGTTATGGCAATTTAGTTAAAGATTATTATTATTATTTTTTTGAAATACAGTTAAAGAGAATTAAAACTGTTAGGTTTGTCGTTAAATTTTTTTTGATCTATAGTTAAAGAGTCAAACTTTATTGTATGATTTGTGTTATTGGTCATTAAAAAAACAGTAATTTGAAATAGAAATATTCACTGAGTCTTATTTAAAAGTGAATTTGAATACATGAAATTTATGGTTAAGAAAGGTTTATAAAATTGATTGTTATTATTTATATTAATAAGATACACCTTTTTTGATGTCATAGAAACTCCATTATTAAAAATGTTTAACTAAGATCAATCTTAAGTTGGAATGACATCTTTAATAAATATATGATTGAGAACAAATATGAAAAAATATTTGTGTTGGTAATATAAGAACAATCTTCCCTCTTTGAAAAAAAGATGCAAAAAAATGTAAAAGTTAAAAATAGGGGTGGATCTAGATAATATTAATTGGGAGGCCAAAATTATATGACAACTACAATAATAAAAATTGGAAGATGACAATAAATGTATATTTGATATAATGTATTATTTTTACATATAAATTTTGAGGAGTCATAGTCCTTAATCTTCATTAGTGTCCACCCATTGGTTAAGAGAAATCCACATTGGCGTTACTCATTTTATCATCAATTAGTTTTGGTGTTCAAAACTTTATATTGATAACAATATTAACATATTTTCAATTATCATAACATCACCCCCACAACAATAATTTGCAAAATAAATAAACAAATAATCTTCGCCTTAGATCTTCAATAATGTTGCCAACTGCATGCCATGTTTTTCTCTACAAATTTTCAAACATATAAGCCCTACCTTTCTAACCATTATGCTGGAATCATATTTGTTATGGCCCAATTGACAAAGTTTATATTGCATGAAACCGCGTTATGCTAGGACTTTGTGAAATGAAAATAAAAATTTAGGATTAAAATTTCAAGACTAAAAAACAACATCCATTTAAAAAATTAAAAATCAAATAATTATTTATTTCAAGTGTGCATCTTAGTTTGTATTAGATTGCGTTTTATCTTGTTGAAAATTAGAGTTAAAAAAATTGATATTTTACGTATATTTATTTAAGAGTAGTGGTGTCCTATAATCCTCCTCTTCCAATTAAAAAATATTATTAAATGCACTTTCTTCATATAATTGTATCAAAATTTTATATACTCAACTTTAACATTGTTAATTATTTAATTTGATTGGGTCATGAGAGAAATTAATGATATTTACCTTTCTTAATTATGTTTTTGATTTAGCCTAGTAGGTTTATATTTAGATATGAGAATTAGTAGAGTTATGTTTCTTTTTTCTTTTGTCATGTAATATACATCGAGTTAATGACATCATTTGTTTTAATATTTATTACAATTTTTAAACTTTTAATTGGTTTTTTCTTACAAAAATCTTCTGAAAATGCAATACCATACTGAAACTAAAAAAATGCAATACCAAACTACAACATATGTCAATAATAAGTATACATGTAATATTTAGTGAATTTAAAGTTATATAGTTAAAGTAAGAAAAAGTCTTAGATATTCGCAATTAATATAAGATATTTGAAAAATCTTAAATATAGCAACATCTCTATTGATACCCGATGTTTTATAGTAGAATTTCGTATAAATTCAAGTAAATATATTTTTGTTCCATTTCAATTTCTTTCTTTTCTTACATGGTTCAAGCGAATTCCATATTTTTTATAGAAAACACACAAATACCCACTAAAATGTTATGGGTTAAAAAGGTTATAATAAAGTCAAAACTTAGAATTTTTTTTTTTAAAAAAAAAACATCGTTCTTTTTTAGTAAAAAGGTTATAATAAAGTCAAAATTATAAAAGTGAATGGCAAAAAGAGAGGACAAAAGGAAGAATATATTTTGATATTTTCATTTTTTTTTTAAACATGATACATGATGAAAGGCATTATAGTGACAATATTTGAGAAAATGCAGAGGATGGAAGAAGTCATTGATGGCTAAAAATAAAGTTTATTGAAGCAAGAATAATAAAATAGCAATGCATCCTATTATAAACATTATATTTTTTTTATATAGAAACTTCTAACTTATTATATTAATCTAAAACCCATTATGTTTAGGTTAAATATAACATAGTGAGGGGAGGAGGACCAACAACTCCTACATAGAGGACACAACTGCTATCATATATTTTTGGGCTCGAACTCGTGACCATAGAGTTGAAATAGATTAACGTCAGACAATATAACCAACTACATCACTGACCCTCAATATATTTAGGTTAACTTATTAATCCTGATACAATCTAACACTTCAACAAATACACAACATTGAATTGGAATAAAATTTTAATTTTGCATGGTTTAAAAGAAATAAAAAGTTTCTTAGCAATTAAGCTTATCATAACAAAGTGAAATGTTCTTTCAAAAAAAAAAAAAAAAAGCGAAATTTTGCCCTCTACCTCAAAAATTTGAAGACATCTCTCTAGATTGAGTTGAAATTTACACAAAATAAATTTAAATTCACATTCCATGCCATAATCAATACTTTATATTTATTTTCAAAAAAATAAATTAGTCTTTATAATTAGCTTTATAATATGAAGTCCACTTTCATTGATTCTCACTAATCAAAATCCCCCTTCTTTTTATTCAAAGTAAAACATCACAAAAATGAGAATACCAAATACTAACACCAGAAAAAGTTATATGAAGTGGAATATAAAGTACTACAAAAAGTAAGGACAAAAAAGATGGGGGAAGGTGCTTCAAATGTACTTCTTTTAAAACAAATAAATGTTATTTCTCATCAAATTAAAAATCATATGAATATATAATTGCCATTACTATTCATATTTTCATTACAAGTTTGGTTCATAATTGCATGCAGTACACTTTTTTCAACCAAAATAATAACTTAGTAGCATAATAAGTGTGCATTTAATAATCAATAAGCCATATTAAGTCGCTTCTCTTCCTCTTTATTCTACAATTAAAAAATGTAGTACCGTTTATATATATAAGAAATTTGTATATATTTTGAGATGAGTTTAATAACTTTTTTTTTTAACAGAGACGAGTTAATAACTAACCCCGATTTAGTCAATTTTTATGTAATTTTATTTCTTTTAATTTTATCATTTAATTAATTTTTTTGAGTACCATTTGTCAATAGAGCAGTAGCTCAAGTGATATCATTGTACACCTAATGATCTAGAGGTCTTAGTTCGAGTCTCCTCCACCCCCAATTGTTGTAATCTCAAAAAAAAAAAAAAATTGAGTACCATTTAATTAAAATGTATAATGTATGGACATCTTAATATTTTTTTTTGTATGTTCTTTATAATATGACATCGAAAGTTTAGTTGGAAAATATTTTTTTTTAAAAACTGGTTTGATTTTTTAAAATATAAGTAAAAGAGAGATATTCAAATAAGAAATATATAATATATAATGTAGTGATTGTACGCATAAATTTCAAAAAATCAAAAGTTAAAAATAAAACATCATGAAAAAGAGCCTAAGTACTACATCTTATCATTTGACTTCATTTTTATTGGTGATTAAGCAATGAGTAAACAATAATGACTCAATTATTTCATATTAGCAATAGCACTACTCTATCCTACTTCAATCAAATTCAAGTTAAAACGTTTAATTATAAGTTATTCAGTTTAAATGAGTTAGTGGCGCAATGATTTCATTGTTCAATTGTAAACCAGTTCAACACCAATATCACATGTTCGATTCCAAAAATTGGTATTTGTCTCCTCTCTCCGATATGTGTATTAAAAAAAAAAGTTCAAAAGTTGCATTCATTTTTGTTTTCCTTCTAAAAGGGTATAATAGTAAATGAAAAAAAAATGGTAGCATTAGCATGGAGCTTTTACTTATCATTATATTTTTGGAATAAACCAATGATTAGAGGAAAATCAACTTTCATACAAATAATAATGAATATTTAATTATAAGTGAGATGATAAATAGGAAGGTTATAACGATTTTCCAAGATTTTTTTATAACTCGAAACTCTCTTTAAAACTCACTAATAAATATATCTATTTAAAGGCATGGCACCAAAAGACAACATAAGATACGGAGACAAAATTAGCACCACATATATAAATATTTTACTTAGATAATTTTTTTTTTTTTTTTTTAGATTAAAACAATTGGTGGTGGGAGAGACTCGAACCTAAGACTTCAAAGTCATTAGGTATACATCAATGCCACTTGTGCTATTACTCTATTGGTATAAATATTTTACTTAGATACTAAGAACAAACTATACTTAGCTTTTCTTGAAGGCTTCCCTTTTTATAAGTATGGTACAATACCATTGAAACACGTAAGTTCAATAACAAAATGTATGCTTAATATTTATATGTGACAAAAAAAATTTCCCCGTTAATATTAGAAGTAACTTTGTAAGACATAAATGTTAATTAGGAAAGAACTCTTTAATATTAGGCAAAAGCAAAAATTAGGTGTTGAATCCACTACCTCAATTTGTCCTTACAAGATCTAGAAGCACTATTGAATTAAAAGAAAATGTCTCCATCAATGAAGCCTTTAAAAATTAGGAATCGAAGACTTTTATTGTCTGGTGGGGAATTGAAGACTATTAAATACAAATATGGCTTTTTATTTTATCTATACGTCTTCATTTTAATTTATAGACTTTGCAACCATTTATATAAAATATATACTTTTATCTTACCATGTTTGAATATTTATAAAATTTATAGAAATATTTATAACTTCTTAGATTCCGAAAAGATTCAACCAATTCATGATATTTTATATGTTTCTTGAACGCGTAACTCTCAAATCATAAATATAAAGTTTATGTCAAGAGTACATAAATGAGTTATACTCTTGTGATAATATGTCCATTTTCTTTTCTTTTATGTTTATTTAGTTCAACAACATTAGAACTCATGAAATTTTGGTTACATCTATATTGAGATTGATTTTTGCTCTTGAAAATAGGAAATTCATTAACCAACAAACAAATTAATGTTTGAGATTGAATTACTAAATAATATTTTGCGTCACAAATGTGGGGAAGAAGATTTGATGCACAGCAATGAGTAGGAAGTAAGTATGATTTTAAATAATTCAATTATTGGACCACTAATTAGTCAACGTTGCTTCAATTCCTAGCATAGACTTAGAACCTATTTAATGGGTTCAAATAATTGTTCTGATAAGCCTTTACTAGTTTGCTAAAAATAATGCTTCTATTAAATACCATAAATATTTGATAAAATATTTTACCATAAATAAATATACCTATTTCGACTTCTATTGTATGGTACTTATCAAATCTCAATAGGCATCTCTCCTATTTACTTCCGTGCCATTAAATATTTTAGCGTAATGCACGATTTTAATCGGTAGATTTGAATATAGTTTTTGTTTGATTTTTAAATATTCAAAATTAAAAATTAAACTTAAATTAATGAGATTAATCAAATTTAATAAATAATTATAAATAAAATCATATTGTTTTAGAAATAATCACTATAATTATTGATATTAAAGAATATTGTCGATCTCAAAAAAAATTAAAGAATATTATCATATAATTTTTAATAATAATATAATATTAAATATTTATATATAATATTAAACGTATTAATGACTATAAATTTGTCTACATTTATAGCTGATTCAATATAATTTGTTTTTTGTAATCTTGTAACAACCATGAGTTGGAAGGTTTGAATTTAATTTTTATTAATTTCTAAAATTTTGAAAGGAATACATTGAGGCTCCTTTAACAGCTATTTTATTGATCTCCAATAAGTTGTACAGTAGTTAAAAACTTGAGTTTTGAAGGTATGAGACTCACTTCACTTGTGACATTATTATTTCGATGTCTATTGGTGTACGACCATAAAGACGGGTGTAATTATCCTTGTTTTGAAAAAAAACAAACATTTTATTAATTTAGATAATATTTTCTATCTTTCTTACAATACATTTATCTTTCCTCATGAAAGCATTTACAAACAACTTTTTTTAAAAATAAAATGTATTCAAATTTTGATTTGGATTGTAAGAAGAATAAAAAAAAACAATTATTATAAGCTGAAAACTTCGAAATTAAATAATTAAATAGAGATAAAAATTAGATACTGGATACATGAAGTGGAAAATAAGAACAGAGAGTGGGGCTCTGTTCGTAAGTAGCATCCAGCTATTTCCCCCTCCGCCGTCAAGATTTCCATATTTATTCACTAAAATCCCACCCTTCGTCTTCACCTAAAAATGGCCTATCACCGCCTCAACTCCGGCGACATCTCCGGCAACAAAACCCCAAAACGCCTCCTCTTCGTCCTCCTCCTGCTCTGCCTCACCGTGGCCGTGGCGTCCTCTACCCGACCCGACCCGGGAGAAGCAATTTTGAAGGCCTGCAGGCGAACCCGGTTCCGGAAGCTGTGCGTGAAATCGTTCCAGAATTCCCCAGAATCGGCGACCGCGAAGGAGCAGGATCTGGTCCAAATGTCGTTCAATTTCACTCTACAGCATTTGAACAGAGCCCTGTATTCCTCCTCTGAAATTTCCCTTCTCGAAATGGATCTCCGCACCCGCTCCGCCCTCGACGCCTGCCTCGAGCTCCTCGACGACTCCATCGCCGCCCTCTCCCGCTCCCTCCTCGCCCTCGCCGGCCCCTCCGACCACCACGACGTCCTCACCTGGCTCAGCGCCGCCCTCACCAATCAGGATACCTGTATCGACGAACTCGCTCTAATTAGGTATTACACTTCCTCCAATTCAATATTACCCTTACACTCTTTCAAATTCCTTTCACTTATCTTTTTAAAAACTAAATTAAAATGATTTTTAATATAAATTGGGAGAAAGGACCAACAAACTCTCTTCTAGAATAATACGAGACTCAAATATTCATTTTCGGGTTCGACTCCCGAGAGTAGAGTTGAACCAAACAAGAAAACCTACTTCATCATTCAATTTTAATCTTGAGAATTTAACATCAACACCACATTCTACTTCTTGTATTATATTTGTAGTAGATTTTTAAAAATAATTTATCTATAGCATATTTATTTCTATTTCTATCACTAATAGAAAACTCCAGTGATAGAATAAGTTTATCATTGATTAAATTTTATCACTAATATAACTCAACAAGTGATAGAAGTCAATTTGAATTTTCTGTTACAAATGAATTATTTTTTATTTTGTGCTATAGATGAAAATAATTTACCATTTTTTTGTTATACATGCAAAATTCCCTTTAATCATCTATTTTTAAAAATAAATTTGAAGTTAATAGTAATTGAGGGTATGTTTAGAGGAGTGATTTGATTACGATAAACGGTGGATTATTATAAAAAGGTGTTTGATGAGCAAATTATTATAATATGGATTATGATATACGGTGTTTGAGGAGCTAGTAACAAAAAGTAAGATTTAGATAAGTGAACACGTAAGTTTAGATAAATTGGCACAAAAGTTTAAGTAACCACCATTTATAATAAATGGTGAGGCAAATATCGGTTGGATTATTATATTCAACACGACGGTTTACATAAACGGGTGCAAACAGACCCTAAAATTGTTCAATAATATGAACCCAAAATATCATCACAGTTTTTAACATTTATAAAGGAAAATGGTAAAAAAAATTGAAGGAAAATAAATATAGAAATGAAGTCCATTTTAAATTATTTAGAAAGTTGAGATAGTAAAATAAAACAAATGGAAAAATGTACGAGCTGAAATGAAACATTTTTGAAAGTTCAAATTAAAAGGTAGCAAAGGTTAAAGTTAAGTAAGTTTGTGGTAATTATTTGAGCATTTATCCATTGAATATCAGGGGGAATGTGAAGGATCTTATGACGGATAAGCTGAGGGATTTGTCGGCGCTTTTGAGCAATTGCTTGGCGCTGTTTTCGGGTAATATAATGAGTGATTTCTCGGGTGTGCCGATTTCGAATAAGCGGCGGTTGATGAACGCCGGCGCGGAGGGGGGTGATTTTCCGGGATGGATGAGGCGGAGGGAACGGCGGTTGTTGGAACTTCCGGTGGCGGCGATGAAGCCGGATATTGTGGTTTCTAAGGATGGGAATGGGACGGTGAAGACGATTGCTGAAGCGATTAAGAAGGCTCCGGAAAATAGTACCAGAAGAACGATTATCTATGTCATGGCAGGAAGGTAAATTTCCCGCTAATTTTTTTTTTATTTCTAAATCTTCATTTTTAAACCACTTATTTATAATTATTTAAAATAATTCATTTTTAATCATTTTATTTTTAATTATTCAAAATAACTACTTTTTTTAAATCTACGTCTAAACAAGATTTTCATTCTAATTTCGTTCAAACGAGTTTTTGGGCACAATTCTTAATTTTTACCTATTCAAAATAATTCTTAAAAATAACTCATCATCAAAACCTCATCCAAACACCTCCTTGGATTCTCAAGTAATAAATACAATTATTTAGGCTTTATTTAATAACCATTTAATTTTTGTTTTTGGTTTTTAAAATTAAAATTTATTTATAATTAAATTTCATATCATGTGTTCCATTTTTTTATATAATAAATCCATATTTTCTTAAGAAAATATATAAATACTAACCAAATTTTATAAATAAATTTTTAGAACTTTTTTTTATTTCTAAATTTTAGTTTGGTTTTTTAACCTATAGATAAGATATATTTATCTAAAAAAGAAAAAACATATAGTTAGAGATTGTTATAAATTTAAATTTTTTAAAAAAATGTTTATTATAAAATTAACTTTTAAGCTTTCAACTTTACTTTAAATTCTCTATTTTTTTTACCAGAATCATAGCATGGAGCCACTTAATTTTTTTTTTTTTTTTTTTGGAGATTTTGAGTTAAATTAAATTTCTTTCCAACAACGTGTTTCGTTTGACTTGCGTATCCCAATCCTGAACTGTTTTCACGTCCTTGAAAAAGTAGTCGTTAGTACAAGATATTAATATTTATATTTGTAAAATTTGACTTATTCAATTTACGAAAATACCCTTTTGTAGGTACGAAGAGGAGAATCTGAAGGTGGGGAGGAAGAAAATGAACCTGATGTTTGTGGGGGATGGGAAGGGTAAAACGGTCATCTCAGGTCGTATCAGTATCCTTGACAACGTCACAACTTTTCACACGGCATCGTTTGGTAATAAATCTATTCATCTAACTTTTCAATTATTTACTTTTAGTTTTTTTCTTTTGTATTTTTAATGGTAGACTAAATTGAAAAAATATTTACCATATTAGGCAAAAAAATATATATTTAATAATCATAGTCATATCGTACACAAATTATACGATATAATTAGCATATAATATTGTCTTAATAATACATAATAATATATTAATAATATCTTAATATTCTAAATTATACCGTATGATGAATATTAATTATACTTTATATTTGACTATGGATACAAAAAAAAAAAAATTTATCTAAATCTACAATTATTTTGTGAAATTGAACTATACAAACGATTTCACTTTTTTTAAAAAAAAAATTTTGTTGACCAGAATGATTTAGGGATGAAAATAATTCTTTTAAAAAAAAACAAGCAACCCACACTTGCACGTGCCATCTTTCTCAAATAGATAAAATTGCCCTTCTATCACATTTTGTATCAATTTTTCAATTAATATTATTTAGTTTACTTTTTTTTTTAGATTACCATAATTGAGGATAGAAGTACTTGAACTCATGACCTCATAATTATTAGTGAACATTGATGAGTTACTGTTCTTGTTAAAATTTACTTATCCATTTAATCATGTGTTAATATTAAAATAATTCCCACAATTTGGATACACATTGATCCAACTTTTTGCCCATTGCTTAATTGCATGAGAATGTCATTATCTTATTCTTCTTGGCGGATTTCGTATCACAGCTGCCACTGGTAACGGGTTAATTTTGAGGGATATAACATTTGAGAATTGGGCTGGTCCGGGTCGGCATCAAGCGGTGGCGCTTCGAGTAGGGGCCGACCATGCGGTCGTGTATCGCTGCAACATTATCGGCTATCAAGACACCCTGTACGTCCATTCCAACCGCCAATTCTTTAGAGAGTGCGACATTTACGGAACCGTGGACTTCATCTTCGGCAATGCGGCAGTGGTGTTTCAGAACTGCAGCATTTACGCCCGAAAGCCAATGGACTTTCAAAAAAACACAATCACGGCTCAAAATCGAAAGGACCCGAATCAAAACACGGGAATCTCCATCCACGCTTGTCGAATTCTAGCCACCTCCGATCTGTTGTCGTCCAATAGCACCCACCCAACGTATTTGGGCCGCCCGTGGAAATTATACTCTAGAGTCGTGTACATGCTATCGAACATCGGGAGCCACGTGCACCCTCGCGGTTGGCTGGAGTGGAATGCCACGTTCGCGCTGGACACGCTGTATTACGGCGAGTATATGAATTATGGGCCAGGTGGGTCTGTGGGCCAGAGGGTGACGTGGCCTGGGTACCGAGTCATCAACTCCACGGTGGAGGCTGGTAAGTTCACCGTGGCACAGTTCATTTATGGATCGTCGTGGCTTCCATCCACCGGAGTTGCATTTCTCGGAGGGTTAAATGTGTAATTTTGCCTAATTGTATTATAAAAATGTTTCTTAAAATCAAAAGCGAAAAAAGGTGGTGTCGGCATAAACACGGATAATTTATATGGAGCTTTTTTTATTAAAGAAAAAAAAAAACCGTGAATGTAAGAATATTGTTTTATGTTCCATTCTTTTTTTCCTCTAATTGTTATGTAACTAAATATTATCTGATTTCTTTTTTTAAATATCAATAATGTATAATATTGTTTATTTATTTGTAATATATCCAATTCTAAAAAACAAGCTCTAGTATATGATGAACAAATAACTTCCAAAATTAGAAATTGTTTTTGGTTTGCTTTTTTTCTTTTTTTTTTCTTTTTTTTTGTCTTTAGTAATTTTATTATTCTGATATAAAAAAACTCATACGTATCCTCCAATCACAACCGTTTCATTGTTTTGAGAGAAAATTAAAACTTTTCCATTTTTAACTCTTAAAGCATGGAATTAAGTTACTTTTCTAAAGTTTAATTCGTTAATTTTGAAAGTTAAAACAATAAAGCTGTGCTAATGTTTAAAACTTAATTCTCAAGGTAATTAAAGGTAACTAATGTTCTAGTCAACATTTTCTAAAAAGTATTTTTTCATATTTTTTCTAAAAATAAATAATTTTATATCTTAAAAACTAGAATTAAATATTAAAAATAAAGTATTTAATTTTTAAATACAATGACTAAATAGAAATTATGAGGAAAACTCCCATACTAAAAAAGACTAAATTTATATATATATATATATATATATATAGATAGATATATATATAAACTAAAATAATAGAAAGAATAGTATGGAAAGTAGAGGTGAGAATTCAAATAATAATGATGATGAAAAATTAAAGTAAACCAAAATAGGTGGGGGTGAGAAATGTTTGGTTGGAATAATAAATAGAAAATAAATAAAAACTGAAATTGAGGGGCCGAGGCAATAAAAGGTGTCGGTGGTGAGTGAATAAGCTGGATGCCAATTTGAAAAAACAGTACATTTGTCATATTTGGTCACGATTTAATTTAAGAAGTTATATTGACTAGTTAAAAATTGAGAATTGTACCTAAAAATTTATTTAAATTTAGTTTTTGTGTTGAAGAGTTAGAGTTAAAAGTTTGTTTGGATGTAGATTTAAAACGAGTAATTATTTTTAATAGTTAAAAAAAATGATTAAAAATGAATTGATTGATTTGAAAAGAATAATTAAAAATGACAAGTATTAAAAATAAAAATTATTTTTAAAAATAAAGATGAAAAGAAAGCAAAAACTCGCATTGAAGAATTTAATAAATTCTAAAACTAAATACTTAAATATGTCAAAAGAAACAACCCCTAAAACTCGTTTGCATTTACTTTATTTCTTTATTTCTTATTTATTTTGCCCAACCTAGGCCGACCCGTCACATAAATATTTATTTCTTTTAGCTGTATTGTTTTTTTTTTTTTTAATTCTTTTAGTTTTATTAATGGATACTTTTATTAGTATTAGTGAATTTAAAGCCCTTCTCACCATTAAATTCTCCAGCTGTCCATTGCCTGGCTTTCACACATCTATATAAGTTAATTAAGGAGTCGGTGAGGTATTGATTTTATTGTTAGTTGATAATCAAGTTTAATATTACGATTCTAGAAGTCGATATTTAAATCTCAAAAGTATTTGGTAGGCTTTGTAGTCTTTTCCCCCTCTAATTTCTATTAAAAAAAAATTAAAAGTAATTTTTCTTTCAAGTCTAACGACAATTGGGATATACACTATTTCTCTTGAAACCTGAAAATATTCATACTCTCACAATTAGTTTGTTATAATAAATTTTTTGTTTTTATTTTTTAAGTTTAAAAGGTCGGTGAGATTTGTTAAAATTTCTTTTTATAATGTATACACGTAATTGGTTTTTGTGAATTATGAAAATTATGATCTTTTTGTGTTTATTTTTGGAAAGAATAATTAGTATCTCTCATTTTCTTTCATATTTGAAACATAGGGTAAGGTATATATCTTTCTCTCCCTAAACTTACGGTTTCTATTTGAAACATTTGTGATATTATGAATTATTTAAACTTTATTTGAGAACGATTTTACCATTATAGATTAAAATGGTAGCTGACTTTTAACAGGTGAGAGGTAAAAATAGGATGAAGAAACAAAATTTGAAAATTGTAAATCTTTTTCAATAATCAAATTTTGTTTGCTCTCATTTTCTACGCAACTTTTTGAAAATAAAAAAAAAAATCTGTAGCGCTGTTTCAAAAGCAAAAAGAAAAGGAGAGTTTTTTAGAATCTTTTCTTGGAAAATCTTATTATCCTGCCCTATCGTCTAAGTTTGAAAAAAATGCAATTATTTTTTTGGGTATGTTAATCTTTTTCACCTTTGTATTTTATGCTTTGTTGTCATCCCACTTTTACCCCTTTAAACTTATTTTCCAACCCATAGACAAAAAATAATTATCATTATAAACAAATAATAATGTTTTAGGGTGTATTTGTTTTTTTTTTCTTTCTTTTGAGTTTTGCTTAACACCCAATTGGTAATTTTCGAGAGTGTTGCTCTATCACTATATGTCTTTTGGGCTCATCAATCTTGAATAGGATCTCAATTTCATTTTTATTAGACTGACACCATCTTAAGGGGGCATGTTGAGATCTCAATTGTCTCACATTAGAAAATTGGGAAGTCCAACATCAATAAAAAGAGATATGAGTTACTCCTTCATTGCCAATTGGTTTTGAGGTGGAACTCATATTCTCTAATATATTGATGTTAGACTCCCCACTTTTCCAATGTGGAACAATTGAGATCTCAACATTTTTTAATTTGATAGGAAGAGAGTGGAATAAAGTGGAGTAAAAAGATCAATAATAGTTGAGGCAATTAATTATTTATTTGAAGGTTGATGTTAATAATGATTGAGATAATGACTTAACTTCCGCATGAAGATTGATATTACTAATGGTTGAATGATAAATTTGATGGAAGTTATAAATGCTCCCTTATAATAGCTCTCAACTTTTTTAAAAAAATACAACTCTAGCTTTTTTTAGGGATCAATGCTACACTAAAAAACAAATCAATACCGAAAGAATTTGTGGGGTTGAAATGAATTAATACCAACCAAGATAATCTTATTGACCCAATTCAATTCATATTAGACATATTTAAAGTAGGATTAGTGATGATGAGTATCTATATAATAATATTTATAAATACATGTATATAAAAAGAACACTTTTCATATATTTAATAGTCATTAATGAAAAAAAAAGGAAATTCACTCTCGACTATATGGGCTTAAATCTCCAACGCAATTATTATTAAACTAAAAAAAGGAAAGAAAAGAATTTTAAAGAAAATTTTAATGAATGAACTCTTCTCCTGAAATAATTATAAATTTATGAAAATTTTAAAGTATTTGCATTTGTAATCATTAATTGATTTTAATAATATAATATAAATACTAATTAATAATACTAAAAAATAAAATAAATAATACTCATTAATATCAATATAGTTAATTATAAATACTTATTAATACTCATATTATAAGAAAGGTCATGACAATACTATAAATATCATTGATTACATTTATTAATTTCTTTTTTTAAGTGACCAGATTTATAATTATTTCCTAGATTTGACTAATGTCCTAATTTTTTATTTAAAAATAAATCTAATCATATTTTGCAAACAAAAATGAAGAAGTAATTACATTTATTCATTCCAACCAATTTCTTTTATGCTTTCTTAGTAAGGGTCTTTTTTCATTTTTATAAGCCATAAGTAATTACATTTATTCATTCCAACCAATACATAGCTTAGTAATATAATGCACAATTTACTAATTATGAGACTAAATTTGACAATAAATATGGTGCTAAACTCACCTTACATGATATATAACATATGATAAAAACAAATATGGGTTTGAATCTTCTTTACCTCCAAACATTACTGAATTCAAAAAGAAAAAAGGGAAAAAAATAGTTGAGTTAGAAAATAGTAGTATCAATCCTAATTCACTAGCGAAAAATTCTTTTAAAGAGCCCATGTCATGGGCTTTTAAGAAAATAGATAAAAGGGCCAGAACCGTGGGCTTAAATATCAAATTATTTGGGCCTCATTAAAAAGATGTAAGCGGCCGAAAAACGACATGTCGACTTTACAGAAGTCCATTCCCGAAGTTTAAACCCTTATCGTCAACACAAAACCCCTAAATCCTCACCGTCTCTCTGAAACTCCGCCGGAAAATTCATCTATGGCGTTGTCGAAACCGACCTTCTTCACCCACCTCAAAACACTAACCGGATCCCGCCATTTTCTCCGGCACCCCGCTCCGGCCGTCACCCTCCGCTTTCTCTCCTTCGCTTCGGCGGAGGAAGCCGCCGCCGAACGTCGCCGTCGGAAGCGCCGCCTCCGCATCGAACCACCTCTCTCTTCCTCCTCCTCCGCCACTCGCCCACCACAATCGCAGCCTCCTAAACCTCAATCGCCGCCACAAAACCCTAATGCCCCCAAACTCCCCGAGCATATCTCTGCCCTAACTGGTAATCGCCTCAATCTCCACAATCGCATTCTCACTCTCATTCGTGAGAACGATCTCGAAGAAGCTGCGCTTTTCACCCGCCATTCTATTTACTCTAATTGCCGACCTACGATCTTTACCGTTAATGCTGTTCTCAATGCACAGCTTCGCCAATCGAAGTATTCTGATTTGCTTTCGCTTCATCGGTTTATTACGCAGGCTGGTGTTGCTCCGAATATCATTACTCATAATTTGATTTTTCAGACGTATTTGGATTGTCGAAAGCCGGATACGGCAATGGAACATTACAAGCAGTTGATTAACGATGCGCCTTTCAACCCGTCGCCGACGACTTACAGGATCTTGGTCAAGGGTTTGGTGGATAATAACAAGTTGGAGAGGGCAATGGAGCTTAAAGAGGAGATGACTGTGAAAGGTTTTGTTTCTGACCCTGTTATTTATCATTATCTGATGGTGGGTTGTGTTAGAAATTCGGATTCTGATGGGGTTTTTAAGCTTTTTGAAGAATTGAAGGAGAAATTAGGTGGGGTTGTGGAAGATGGAGTTGTTTATGGGAATTTGATGAAAGGGTACTTTATGAAAGGAATGGAAGAGGAAGCAATGGGGGTTTATGAGGAGACTGTGGGTGTTAATTCAGTGATGAAGATGAGTGCCATTGCATACAATTCTGTGCTTGATGCATTATGCAAGAATGGAAAATTTGATGAGGCTTTGATGTTGTTTGATAGGATGATAAAGAAGCACAGTCCGCCTAGACATTTGGCAGTGAATTTGGGAAGCTTTAATGTGATGGTTGATGGGTACTGCCTAGAAGGGAGATTCGATGATGCCATTGAAATATTCGAGAAGATGGGTGATTATAGGTGTAGTCCAGATACTTTATCATTCAATAATTTGATCGAACAATTATGTAATAATGGAATGTTGGCTAAAGCTGAGGAGCTTTATGGAACAATGGATGATAAGGGAGTGAACCCTGATGAGTTTACTTATGGCCTGTTGATGGATTCTTGCTTTAAAGAAAACAGGTCTGATGATGCAGCTGGATATTTTAAGAAAATGGTAGAGTCTGGACTGAGACCTAATATTGGAATTTATAATAGATTGGTAGATGAGTTGGTGAAATTAGGGAAGATCAACGAGGCAAAGTCTTTCTTTGACTTAATGGTGAAGAAGCTCAAGATGGATGCCTCGAGCTATCAGTTTATAATGAAGGCGTTAAGCGAATCAGGACAACTGGATGAAGTACTAAATGTGGTCGATACTCTTCTGGATGATGATGGGATTGAATTCGATGAAGAGTTGCAGGAGTTTGTGAGAGGTGAGCTGAGGAAGGAAGACAGAGAAGGTGATTTAGCTAAACTTATGGAAGAGAAAGAAAGACTGAAAGCTGAAGCTAAGGCAAAAGAGGCTGAGGCAGCAGAGGCACAGAAGAGAAGTGCTAAAGCTGCCGTCTCCTCTTTACTGTCATCGAAGTTGTTCGGGAACAAGGAAGGTGAGAAGGAACCTGCAGCGAACGAAAAGCAATCTGGTGAAGAAGACAGTGGTAAAACTGAACTTGCAGAATTGAATCCTATAAGTGACACAGTGGAGGAGAAGTGAGATTTAAACGTTTGCAGATATTAAAGGGGAGATGCTGCAAACTTAACAGGTGAAAAGGCCTACATTAGCTTTATATTACTTGTTGCTAGTTTACATGGGAATGTGATCTGCTTTCTGTTTATGTTAACTCTATTATTTGTTGCTACATTACATGAGAATGTGATCGGCTCTCTGTTTCTGTTAACTTTCTCTTAATTGTTGCTACATTACGTGAGAATATGGTCTGCTTTCTGTTTCTCTTAACAAATTAGGTATAAGAAAACCTGTACAACGTAAAGTTATGAGAGTTACCTGTTTATGTGCATCTCTTGGCAATGAAGATAGAGTTCTATCCTGGATCTGAAACTTTTTTGCTTTTAATGTACGTATTTATTGTTAATGAAACTTATATTTTCACACTTTAGGCTGGATAACCATTTCATTTTTTGTTTATAGTTTTTCATTTTTTGTTTTTGGTTTTAAAAAAAAACTGTATACATTTGATAATTCATTTTAAAAACAAAAACCAAAATTGGTTATCAAACAAACTTGTTTTTAAAAAAGTAAAAATCAAAACAAAAAATAAAAAACGAAATGTTTATCAAACGGAGTCTTAAAGTTTTGTTTTTAATTGCAAAACCACAACAATTTCCATTCAATTTCTTTAGAGAAATTTTATGCCAAATCAACAAACACTAGAAATCAAACAGTGGAATACTAAGAAATTTCCCTTCAAACAGAGTTTGGGGTAGTGAGGAAACTGAAACTTCACACAGAAACAGGCTTGAAGAACTAGAGATGTTTGCGTCGAAATGAAGCTTGAAGAACCGATGATGACAGACGGGCGACCACTCAAAAACCCGGTGATGATAGACCATGAGCCATCGACAATGACCTACTACAAAAACAATAATCGACCACAATCAGGCAAGTGTGAAAAACTTGTGAAAAATGTGGATGAAAGGCTATGGTATTGAAAGATAAAATTAAGAGGGGAGGTCTTTAAAATTTGAAGCAATTTCTTGTTGAATATCCTCCAAAATTGATTTCAATGTCGAGCCGTGGAAGCAATGCCAAAATTAAAGAAAATAATAGCATCTAATCCAAAATAATTGCTATCGAATTTTCATCCTAAGTTGTGGTTAAGAATATACAAATAAAGAAATATCATGTCATAGACCAATGTGCCTTCTTTTACTGTAATCAAAGCTGTTCAGAAATAAGGAATGAAGAATCTGCACAAGGCAGAGACAATTGTGTTGATATTCCCCTTCTCTATAGAGTTGCAAAGCAAACATCCATTACAACTTCTGCCAACATATCCTTCTTTGGAAGATCAATAATTATCATCAACATCACTTCTATTTAACAAATCCATCCATTACAATATGCCATGAAAGGTAAGAAAGAATAGGTACAAACAAACCACAGTAGCTCCACAACACAGAAAAATGGCAGGCCTTCACATTGAGAGCACTCTCGTCTAGCTACACAGGTTCGGTATGCAAACTCCGCCATCGGGGTTCTGTTCTTTCCATATCCTTCCTGTGACTCTCAGCTTCAGTTCCTTCCTATCCCCACCAGAAAAGAAAAGAGCCATATTTCTTTGAATGATTAGTCCATCGTGGCTGTCCCTCACTTTTCGATGACTATCTCTAATACTTCGTGGGGTGCCCTCCCATATTAGTTTTCGCCCGTACCCTCCGACCTCGAGACTGTAGCTGTAGGTTCGTGCCTCATTCTCATCACCCATGAAACGAAGGAAAGCCATATAGACTGGGGCCATGCCAAGCTGAAAGGCTTCAAAGTGAAGGCAGAAATATTGACCAAAACAATGGAAGACCTGCAAAATGTGACAGGACAGAGCAAGCCACAAGAAACAGGATCAAACTAATATTTGGAGTGAACACAACAAATGTCCAGCAGAATGTCTCACTCCGGCATGAAATAATTTTATCGAGTTCAACAACAATTGAGGGTGATGACTTCTTGGTCATGGACGCACACTTATACCCAGTTGAGTGCTCTTATTGGCCAGAAGTCATTTTACTAAACCCAGAACAGGGCATTTAAGAATCTAGTGACCAATCTTTGAATTGTAAGGATAAAGCAACAAACTTTACGAAAAAACTCATACTGAGAAAGCATAAATTCTTCACTTGGAGAAAAAGGAAAATGAAAATATTAAATAAAAAGGAATATGTAGATCACTTGATATTACAACCAAACTTCTATTTTATTGGATCACATCGATTGGCTACTGAAAAAAGGAAAACAGTAATGGAGTTAGGTCACTAGTTCTATAAAACAAAGAGCAACGATTGATTACCAAACATGCCAGCGAATTACAGCTACACCTTTTTCACACCATCAAAAAACTTATGAACGATCTTTACCGGCTTATAGAACTTAAAATTTGTAGCAGCTATATAATACCAATGAAAATTTTCATGATATATGTATTGTTTTTTTTAAAATAAAAATCATAGATGTATGAAATTACAAAAGGAGGGGGCAAAGCCCAATAGGATGGTACTACAAAAGTGCACTCCAGTTAGCAATAAGGAAGGAATAAGAGTATTGTTATTGACTAGAACTTTTTCCTTTTTTTTTTTTTCTAATCTCCCTAATAGCTTAATTGGTTTTGTAATCTTACCCTCCTACAATTTGTATACATTTTGTATACTATAGCCTCATACATCCAAAGACAAAAGATCACATGCTCACATGTTTGTATTAATACCACATGTAAGGAGTTCTGTTCATGCATGATAAAACAATGCCTACCAAAGATGAAAAAGATAAAACCAACATGGGTTGAGGACTTGGGTTCAATCCATGGTGGCCAGGAAATAATTTGTTTCCTTGACATCCAAATGTTGTGATCAAGCGATATGTCCAATGAGAATAGTCAAGGTGCGCATGAGCTCGTCTGGGCATATCAAAATCAAAAAAGAAAAAGACAGCACTTAAGAATAAAGGTCAAATACATTAGACTTACAGTAAGCATCCAAGTGGCATTCTCTACTTCCCTTGGGTTGGATTTCACATAGCGATGGTTAAATGTGCATCCAGTGTGCATGTCCACCTTGTGATCATCCCTCAGATGGGCAACAAGGAAAGGAATATCCCCAACAGCAGAGCATTCCGACCCAGCATATGGGCAATTGTAGGGTCTGAAGTTGCACAAAGCCTCGTGCTTAAGTTTACTGTAATATGGAAATATTTCTGGGCATCCCAAGGAATAATACTTGCAAGGAAATTCCAGCGACTCCGCTACCTTCTCCAGTGCCAAGCATCTAATATCTCCAAGCTCTTGTCTACATGTAGGGCAGCGATTATGAACCCGCGTTTTACATGTAGAGCATAAGGTATGTCCATTGTGGCACTGCAACATTTTAGTTGATTTTTATACAGTTAACCCAGAATTTAAATACAAGCATTGGATATATATCAACATCTGGAATAAGACAAGCATCTTCTTAACAACTTTCATCCTAATGCTACCACCAAATGGCACAAGGAGAAAGACAAAGATGCAATGATGGGAAAACCAAAGTTTCATCAATCAATCAAAATAATGTTTATATCTAAACCCAAAAAATCTCCTTATAAAATAGGTTGAACAGCACTTTACGCTGGAAACAAAAGGGTAAACTAGAAATTGGTCCCTATGGTTAAAAAAAAGTTAATATTTAGTCCCTTTGGTTTCAAAATCGAGAATTCAATATGAGAAAGTTCAAAATTAGTCCATATAGTGTAAAAACTGGAATTAAGTCTCTCTGATTTGATCAAACTCATAAAATAGTTCTTATCCTTCATCATCGTTGGCTGATTAAATATGTGGAACTTAGTTATTCACATGTCAATAATGATAGTATGAGTTAAGTGACTAATTGGACAAAAAAATCACATGTTTTACACATACATAGTCACCTACATGTACTTAAATAGTCAAATATTACATGGATTATTGTTTAGGTTTTATCGAACCATGGAGACTAAATTCTAGTTTTTAGCACCACAAGAACAAATACTAACTTTCTCCAAACCTCCAAACCATAGGTATTAAATCTAGATTTTAAAAAAATTATAAGGACTAAATTCTAATGACCAAATTTATAATTTATCCATACAAAAACTTTCAAGCACCAATAGGACAAGTAATCATCTCATCTGATTCACACTTACAGAGCTTGTGTTGTAAAAACCTAAAGAAATATGAGAGATGTTTTATGCTTTATGGTTACAATATGATACAAAAAACATCAATCCAAAGACCAAATTTCAATATAATCTAGTTCTAAACTTAATATCTCACTCATTAGCACTTAATAACAAGTTCCCATTCATCACTCCAAAACACTTCACATCCCCAAACTTCCAGACAACATTGAATGATCAACCCTAAAACAAAAACCCATCAAGTAAAAGCTAGATAAATAAAGAAAATCAAATCAAATATAAAGAAAACCCTCTCCCCAACCCAGAGAGCCAAAGAATGGGCATTCTTCTACAAGTAATTAGGGTTCAAAAAGACAAACCTGATGGATGGGAGGGTACATAGAATTGGTACAGACAGGGCACTCAAGCAAATCATGGACGCTAGTGGCAGGGGCAGTGGCAGTGGGGGCTGTAACAGCACTGTTGTTGCTTCCATTACGAGGCGGCTTCGTCGCCGACAACTCCGAATGATGATGATGATGATGAGAATAAGGATGAAGAGTGTGATGCAGATGGATCTCATCCTCATCGAGACCATCAGAAGATGACACACACTCAATACTCTCCAAATCCATCAACAACCCAGAAAAATTCTACAGATTTGAAGACAACCCCACTAATCGAAAGCAAGAATCAATCAAGATCTCAAACAAAACCGAGGGTTTCCCCTCTTTTTGGAAATTTCACCAGTTGGGTGCAAATTCCTGGGGAAAGAAGCAAATAAGAGGGGAAAAAGGGGTTGATTAATGGATTCCAAAGAACCCTTTTTTTCACTTGAAAGATTTGAGGTTCCTTTCTTCTTCGTCTCTCTAACCCTTGTTGTGCTGTTCTTCTCTTTTTACAAATCGCTCAAGTGAGAGAGAGAGAGAGAGAGAGATTAATGGGACCGTTGATTTGGTGATGGGGAAGATTGGTTTTTCATTTTCAAAAAAAAAAAAAAAAAAAAAAAGTTTTGTTGGGATATGTAATTATCACAGTTCATCACTACTTACAAGTGGCGCCACCTGCAAATCTGCTCTTTTTTTCCCCCATTAAATGCTTCTGGTTTTAACTTTTTGTTATTGTATCCAATTTCAAATTAAATTACATTTCTTCATTTTTAAAGATTTTGTTTTCTTTTGTTGCAATTGTTTTTTTGTTGACAAATGGTTGCAATTATCATCATAGTATCTATTTAAGATCTATGCTTATGATTGATATAAGAAAAATGAAATTTGGGGTTGTTTGGCCCACTAATTAAGTGTCTTAAGTTATACAACTAAATGCTAAGTTACAATTTTTGCTCAGTGGAAGATCTAATAAAATTATTTAAAGCAACTTTTATAATGAGTATATACTAATGTATGGATGTACATTGTTATAGAGATGTGAATGACAAACATTAGTCTATACTAACTTTTGATTTTGCATAAATTTGGAAGATTCTATTCCTAGTTTTTTTTAGTTATGAAATAATTAAGACTATGAAATTCAAATTCATAATCTCTTAGGGTGTGTTTGGGCCCCCGTTTATGTAAACGGCCGAGTTGGTTATAATAACCCAACCGATGTTTGCCCCACCGTTTATTATAAACGGTGGTTACCTAAACCTGCGTGCCAGTTTATCTAAACCTACGTGCCCGTTTATCTACACCTTACATATATTACTTTTTGTTACATAACCAGCCCCCCAAACACCGTTTATCATAATCCTTGTTATAATAACTTGCCTCCCAAACACCATTTATAATAACCTACCGTTTATCATAACCCACCGTTTATCATAACCAAACCGGTGCCCCAAACGCACCCTTAGTCATTGGATATACATTAATGTCATTGAAAAATTATTTTTCATGGTAGATAAGAGTTTTAGATGTATTATCTTAATATAAAAAATAATTATTTATTCATGCCAAATATGCTAGACTGATTGGAAGCTTGAATTCCTTTTATCTCCTAACAAATAATCCCTAAAAAAGACGTTGATAATTATGGTAAAAAAAAGTGCACAATAAAGAACAATCATAGGATTAGGCTAACCTAGGTTGAAAATGGGGGTGTAAACCTTGAAGTAATATGAGGCAAGAGTTTCACACCATACTGTATAATACAAAAAAAAA
The DNA here is from genome assembly GCA_036507275.1 of Sicyos edulis. Lineage (NCBI taxonomy): Eukaryota > Viridiplantae > Streptophyta > Magnoliopsida > Cucurbitales > Cucurbitaceae > Sicyos > Sicyos edulis. Next base: position 381,042 of record CM071858.1, on the reverse strand, counting down.
AGAAAATGAAATGTATGGTAGTGAATGATAAGGAAAATGACTGAGATAAGTATGCTCAATTAACAAGAGTATAGCTCCGACGACATGATAAAATTAAACAAGAATATTGCACCCTAAAACATTGTTAAATAATAAAATTAAAAAAAAGCTACAAAATGATATTTCGTTAACTGCAGCTGGCTAAGTATACTTTGTGCTTCCCACACAGAGTTATCCGTGAGGCTATATAAATTCATAGGACATAAAATATAACACCCTTAAGAGATATTTCTACAGATTTAGAACAACTAAAATAACCAATTTAATACCATGATCACAAATTCTATCTCAAAAATCAATATTTATTTCTCATTTATTTGAAAGCATTATACCCTATATGTACAATTTGTTGGTCTTTCTACTAAAAAAACAACTAGAATAACCCTGAGAAATAATTTCAGAGATAAAACACAGCTGTTTCATCAGCCACATGCTTAAATGATTGAACAGTCTCCTTGGGAATAATTGAGAAAATATGTGGCTTTCAAGGAATCAGGACTTTGAAAATGAAACAACACTTTTTAGAGAATCGGTTAATCTTTATGAGAAAATACTTTCCAATTTGAATTATTAATAAATGTAGACTAGTAATATGTACAACATTACAGTTATAATACATAGACTTCCACAAATGGTTGGTTACATGCTGCTGGCAACAACCGAAGGAAGATCTGTTTCACCTTCAGGCTCTGCCTCTCTTTCAGAACCCTCACTTGTTGCCTGCAAAGCAAAGTGTAAGCGGCATTATTAGATTACCAAGAACCTTATGTAATCATAATCTGATTTTTTAAAATATTTGTGAGTGTCCAAGTCAGCACGCACTGTCTGACCTTACAATATTTGAATGTAGGTGACCACCATAAATTAAATCTATAACCATTTGGTTTTTTAAGGCTTTCTTGACGCGTAATGTGGTTAATATCAATAACAATTAAATAGTGACCTTTCTATTTTCTACCTTTTGTCCTGAAAGATAGCAATCGAATGCGCCCTTTCCATGAAGAATTTTAGCGCCAGAACTGGGGATGTTTGACCCAAAGGATTCTTCATCAACGATAACGGCATCGATTATATCTTCACCTGTTCTAACATCAGGAATCTGCAATAAACTCCAAGGTGATATGGAAGGTTAAAGCATCAGACATTGTTTGTCAAATGATTTAATGCAGTGAGAAAATACAAGTTATATAACCACGTTCACTCAAGAGTAGATGCAACTTATTTTAGGTTACTATTGGCTTCCAAAGGAAGAAAAGTGGTGTTGTTTCATTCTTGGTCATTGTTTAAGGCTTTGCACCATAGGGTTATTGTGACTAGTGGGGGTCTCACCTTTTTGGGTGCGTCTTGAACTTTGTGTGGTTAAAGGTATAGGAACGACTAGGAAGGAATTTGGTTGATCGATGGTTTAACATAATTTAACTTGGTACAAGAGTTGGAAGTCCTAAATTCGAACCCCTGCCGAGTCATTTCATCTCCAATTAAAATTTAAATTATACTTGTAGGGCATTTCTCAAATTCCAAAGCTCACAAGTGAGAGAGAGTGTTGGTTGATATAATTAAATTTACCTTAACTTATAAGCTTAAAATTTTGGGTTGAATGGTGGTTTAACATAATTCAACACATCTCATTCTCTTTCCCTCTTCTTCATTTGTGAAATTTTCAATTGAGACTCAAATACTGGACTATTTGTTGAATTGGGTGCTAGTTCGGTTCCCTCTATTTGTTTCCTCGTCTTTTAAGGCTGCTCATTGTGATTATCATCCTTCATTCTTTAGGGTAATTGTTGCATGTCTTATAATTTTAATTCTCTATTCTTTGCTGGTCAGTTTTCTTATAGGAATGCTATTAGGATATAAATGAGAATATTGGTAGGAGTTAAGTGTATGTTAGATGTTCTTTTTCTCTCAACTGCACAAGGTTTTTATCACCGCTAGGCCAACCCATGATACTTAAAGGTATGTTTGTCATTAGTTAATAATTTGTTAGGAAAATTTGGTAATAAAATACAAGTGAGAAAGGAAGGGGCATGCACTATTTTGGTGAGTAATTAAGGCCTTGAGAGAAATCTCACGGAGGGAGAATAAGTGCCTCGAACACCTAACTTATTTTGTAATTTTTTTTTTCATAGGAAACAAAGACAATTTTATTGATAAGATGAGAGTATTACAAGGTTTTCCGCCATGAGCTATTTTTTAAGATAACATGATAAACTACAATACTCTACAACCACCAACTATGACTCCTAAAAGAATAAACATGCACATCCGAAGGATTGTCTCATCATAAGCTACACGTCTGAGAGAAAGAACTTGCATGGATTCGATCATTTTTATTGTGTAATCCCATTATCTTTTATCTTTCACTACATGTGTTCTATCATTTTCATTATCATCCTAGGATCATGGGTTCTATCATTTTCATTATCATCCTAGGATCATGGGTATCCATTCAAAGACCGCAATTCTTCCCAACGGTTTTCCTTTAGGTTCATCTTTTACCTAAGGTCAATAAGCGATAGATTTTTTTTTTATAGAAACTGGGAATTGGAACTTCACTCCACTATATCCAGAGTAACCACGCCCGTCCCTCGACCAGGTTGGGAGACATCCAAAGAATAGAAACACAGGAGATATCTAACCACGCCATTCCATGGGGACTGTGGGATAGGTACTTATTCTCCTTGCTATAGAAGGTTAGAATTCCCAATAACAACGTTTAACTTTTCTGCTTAGTTTGTCGAGAGGGGGTTAACATTAATGATTCAATTCATAGGCATTTGTTCACATATTGCTGGGATTGCAGTGGCGTCTTCTTTGTTACAATGTAAGGAAATGAATTATATCCTCTGGAGAAAGTACATAACTTCTATTTTGGGTTGCTTTTTGGGGTCATCTAGTGTGTGTCTCTTCATGATGGACAAGCGCTTATTTCACATGTAGTAGTTGCCATGAAAGATTTGTTGAGGGGCTCGGGGAGACACTTAGTCTTTGGCCAAGTTAAATGCCTCTCAGTATGTGTGTTTCTAAGAACTTTAGTAATTTTCCTTCATATCTTATTCCTATTGTTTGAAGCCCTTTTTCATACCTATAGCTTAGATTTTTGTTTCAACGTTATTCTTATTAGGTTATCCTTTCTTCAGACACCCATATTCTCTTTAGTAACCCGTATCTTATAAATGTTAGGAGGTCTCCTCACTTTTTAATGTGGAATCCTCAATATGTCTGTTCGAGACGGTGACACTTTGGGCTAACTAATCTTGAATCATCCCCAATTTCATTTTATTAGACCAAATACCCATTTGAATTTAATAGGCTCTAATATCATATTAGTTAGTACAAGGTTCCATCTCAAAACCAATTTGTGAACATTTATAAGAATTGATAAGATATTCGTTTTTCCAATGTGGAATCCTCATGGAAAAATAGGGTTGGCATACCTCATACATGGCATCCATCAATAGATTTTCCAATATTGATCGCAATCCCCGTGCTCCAGTGTTCTTAGACATTGCCTTTCTTGCAATTAATCTTAACGCATCTTTAGTTAGGTGGAGCTTGACCTGGTGACACGTTATCCCAAGATATAAATGCTCAAAGTTAACCAGAAAGCAGGAGCAATAATTTCTCCAAGGGAACAAAGTAAATATATGTCAATTCAAAAACTCAAGTTTTCCCTTGGAATCTGAGAAGTACAGCACAAAATAACTTACATCATTCATTTGGAACATCTTTCTGTACTGCTTTCCCAATGCATTTTTTGGCTCTGTCAAGACCTACAAATGCCAGTATTCAAGTCATTTTGAGTTGGATAAAAATTTATATCCGTGAGTATCCGGGCCAGCTTAAACGAACCTCAACTATTCTCAAGAGACAAAACGCTTGACCCTATCAAGTATCACATTTAGTTGTCAAGGAAATCTGTATAAAATTAAATAGCTGACACTATGGATTGAACCTATAACCTCTTAGATCTCTAAGTTCCTCTTTGATCACTAGGTCAACCATGATAAAATTCATAGAAACTACCCTAAACCCTAAATTCACAGAAACTAAGATAGATAAAACTTAAGAGCTTAGCGAGATGGCCAGCTTGGTATTGTCACAAAGAGTAGGTTCCTAACCAAATATAAGAGTACATATACTTTGGCACTTTGCAAAAGTAGTATTATTCCACATACATATCTTGCGAGCATGACTTTTGAGAGAATATGGAATGAAAATAAAATAAACTTGTGCAGCTAAAGGAATGTCGACTGAAACTACAAATTTACAATCACCTTGTGCAGCTACCTCTCGTCATGCAATCGGTAAATTTTGGATCTTTTGTTTGGAAACAAATTCCATAACTTGACCAAAAGTTGAAAGAAATGCATGAAGGCCATCTTTTAGAAGAAACTATTACAAGAACAAAATTCAGAATATACCTGAATGAGTTGGTTTTCTGTTAGGGCAGACAAACTGACAAGGATAGGGAATCGACCCACAAATTCGGGTATTAGTCCATATGCAATGAGGTCACTACTTTCGACCTGCAAAATATAAGATCTTCTATGAAAAACCAGTAAGAGAATGACAAACATGAGTTGTTAGTGTAACTTAGACTGAAGAGTGGTCTGCACTTACAGTCTCCAATAGAGAAGATGTAACAATGGCATCTGTAACACCACCTGTCCTCATGTTTGCACGAATAGGGGCCCCGAACCCTAAAGAGGAATCTTGACGCCTGAATTGAAGAAAAATTCCTCCAAAGTTAAGAGGTAATGTTAATAATTAGAGCTGTAAGGAGTAAACGAGAGTAGATATTACATGCAGATAACCTTTCTGAGATAGTTTTTTCCAGGTCGATGAAGGCACCCCCACATATGAAAAGAATATCCTTGGTGTCAATCTGCAAGGAAGCATTTCATAATGATTATGTATACACGAGTCCTGATACCACAACTTCTGACAATTTCCAAGTCAAGAACTACTTCAAAAACGAGTAAAATATTATGATCGTATGATTAAACACATGAGCCCCACTTATTTGCTCATATAATTATAAAAAAAAAGTACAAAAACGGTTATTTCATAAGCAGCAACAACACATCTTATTAGCTCATATCATTATAAAAAAAGTATAAAAATGGTTATTTCATAAGCAGCAACAACACATCTACAAATCCACTTTCATTTCCTTGCAGGGAAAGCAAATTTAAATGTACAGCATGTACCTGGATATTTTCACCTCTTGGATGCTTTCGTGCACCCTTCTCAGGCACATTTACAATCTACATCATTTAAATAAATAAATAAAAAGAATATTGCATATTAGCTCATCACGACAAAACTAGAAAACCAGAAATGTAAACTATGTAGGGCTAGAATTGAAGTTAAGAACTACTGATTTTCAGTCTCACGTCTCAACTCAATGGTATCAATGGCATCATAAGTCACATGTGGCTGCTGCATACTACCATAGAACTTCACCTACAATGAAATGCAAAACTTACTGTTCCTTCTAGCATTTTTAATAAAGCCTGCTGCACACCCTCTCCTGACACGTCTCTGCTGATGTTAAGGCTCTCTGCCTGCCTCATAAAAACACAATACAGTTATCAGGTTGAGAAAATTCACACCAGTCCTTCCATAGAAGGTGGGTAGGGAGAGATGAAAATAAGAACCAAGGAGAACCTTCTTGGTAATTTTATCAACTTCATCTATGTACACAATGCCCTGCTGTGCAGCTGCCACATTATAATCAGCAACCTGACATTTAAATACATATGAGAACGACATCGAGATAAGAAGGTATAACCATGTGGGTTTTTTACCTAGTTTTTTTATCACTCCCATGTGGACAACATTATCTTTCATATTTTTAATGAAAAGTAGTTTCTTGATCAGAAAATAATATCAAGATAGGAGAATATTAAGGACCACAGACAAAGCAAAAATGAAACAAGTTACAGGTTTGAACTAAGTATCGGGAAGAAAAAAAAGCTTTTACATTTATGAGTTATGAATTCAACGAACAAAAAAATATATGCCACTCAATATACAGACTACAGTAACTCAGTAAGAGCACAACAAAAGACAACGTATGCTGGATAGTTTTAATTATTAATTGATATATTGGATGTGAAGTGAAATTCCTTGCTGTACTCGGGTACATACCATCAGAAGTTTGTATAATATAGACTCCACATCTTCTCCAACATATCCTGCCTACATAAACAGCCAAAAAGAATTTCAACCAAAAAACGTCAATGATGGAAGCAACTTAACTCAATACTATGTCCTAACAATTATTAGATAGACTAACTCTACGGTTACAAACTGAATCACTTTTCTCCGGTTGAGTCATTAAAAATTTATAATTCTAACTTCCTGTTAGCAAAACATTACAATTGAATGAAATTTACCTGTGTTAGGGTAGTTGCATCAGCAATAACAAATGGAACATTAACAAAGCGTGCCAAGGTTTTCGCAAGAAGTGTTTTCCCTGTCCTTGAAACAATATTAAAGGAGAATGAGAAAGAATAATATAAGAGTTCACAATAACGATAATAGACAGCAAACAAGACCATTTGATCAATGATTAATCAAGCAGTTACTACCATATTTTGGGGGGTCTACTGCAATAATGAGTTGGGCTTGTAGATTTTGACTACCATAGGGTTTCTAAGAAGAACATTTCGATGAATGCATGTTATTACACAAAGGAATGCTGAACACTCACTGCTACTGAATCAGTTCACTCAGCATGCCAACCTATTACATGTCTCCTCTCCAGATCCCTACTAAAGCATCAAAATCGTCAAAGAAAATAACTATGGAGCTACCTTCAGGCAGTAGGCACAGATACTGGGATCCATTTTTGGTTGGTGGGAAGAACGACACTATTTTACTATATCCTTGATTGTTGAGACAGTGAGAGTCAAGCCTAAATGCATAGAATTTGAAAAGGAAAGTAAAGGTGGTTGTTCCTTCAGAGCATTGTTATGCCATTCGTGGAAAGAAAGAAATGCAAGAACCTTTATTTTTTTTAACAAAGAGACAAACTTTACGTTAAGGCTATGAAAAAGAAAAGAGTACAGGGACAAATCCCAAAAGGGATGAAATAGAAATAAAAACCAGTAGGGAAAACAGTAAAGACCCGAAGAACTAATGCAAAAGTAGAAGAAACATTCTCTAGAAATTAAAAGAAAGCGGCCTAGTTGGAGAAGATGTCTTGGGTGTTGTATCCCGAGATTTAGACAAAGAACACCAAGATGAGGCTTTAAGCTTTACAATTTCAAGCTTCGAGGCCAGGACATATGTGAGTCATGAAAGATCCTCTGATTACGTTCCCACCATAATTCGTGCAAAAGGCCTTTCAATGAATTCCCTCATAGTATTCTGCCCTTTTTATTATTAAAGTTAAGCCATTCCAAATATGCAAGAAACTTAATAGATAAGCGAACCTTTATAGATAAGTGATAAGTCCTTACATTTTGCTTTTTTTGGGTAGCCATGTACAAATACGACATATTGGTGGCTTACTCTACACAGTTAAGTGAGGCCCAACAAATAAATGCAAATATATATATACATATATACATACATACATATATATATATGCATATATACATACATATATATATATATATATATATAAATGTTAAATCCTTAAAGACCAATAGTAATACTACATAGTAAAAACATCAAAATGTCAAAAACATCCAAAGATATAAAGTTATGTAGTTTCAAACTTCCAATGCACCATGAAGTCATCAAGGATAAACAAAAAATAAAAGGTTAAATATAAAATGTCAAAATAAAACTTTTGCAACCCGCCGAATTAAGCGCAGAAAATAAAAAGCATTTGCAAATTCTTGCATGTATGGCTTTTGTGGACTTTCCTTGGGGGCTAACTTTTAGGTTTTTACGTAATCTAAGCATTTTGTGAATTAATTTAGAAAAACTTGTGAATTGTCTTTGGTGTTGGACTTTGACAATGGCGAAGACGCTGCCAGGCACTGATAGGCGCAACAAGGCACTCGTCTGATTGAAGTCCCTTGCGTGGGCAGCATACGAGCAGCACAACCCTGGGTCCCCTCGCCTCACGCCTTAATAGTTTGGAATTTGGATCACAAGTGACAGGCAGACTCTTTTAGTCTAGTTTTTGGGAGGGGTTTTCTCAACCCCAACCCCTAAGTTGTACTTGCTCTTTTACAAAAACATATTTTTACCGCTTCCTAGAATATTAAAGACACCATTCCTTTCATACGAAGCAGGGCCTTGGCATTGGAAATTTATAGAAAAGATATTGAACAAATCTCTAAATTGCTTTGGACATATCCTTACTCCAAGTTATCAGTTATGAAAAATAAAATCCCCAAAGATGTGATTATTGAACTTCATTACAATGACCACAAAACTAACCTGTAATGCACACAACAGACACATAGAATAAATTACCTGAGCCTGTTGGCCCCATCAGAAGGATGTTACTTTTTTCAAGTTCTACTTTATCATCATCAACGGCATCAGCTTTGTTGTTAACAGCATCTCCTGAGGGCCTAGCTTGCACAAGAAAAACAAAACATTTTAAGGTCCCCAATATCTTTACACTATAGAATGAACATCCCTGGTGAGTGTATGCAAGAGAAAGAAACCAATCATCCATCCAAATAGAATATCCATAGCATGTATTGCTATATCCAAAAGGGAATATACACTCAGCTTCTTGTATTGAAAGGAAGGAAAGAAACCATATATTCTCGGATCATATAGAACTTACTACCCCATACGTATTTAAAACAACGATGCTCGACAGTCACTCAAAAAATAAAGAGCACATTGAGACCATCTTGTAAAATTGTAATGAAACTGGATTCCCTCAATATTGAACTCAAGTTGCGAGCCCAATTTCACAGTCCAAATAAGTGTATTCTTTTTTTTCATGATAGCAAGAAAACAAACTGGTAAAACAAGGCTCTGCAGGTTTTAGGCTACATAACTTGCAATGGTCCAAGTACAGGCATTAGGATATGTGTATACACTATCTGTGTATGTTTTGAGAGTAATCTTAAGAACTATGTTAGCTGCCAAATTATAGCAATCAAACTTCCCACACACTCCACAAAATAAGAAAACTACGTCGATAGATACACTGGTTGTGATTTTTAATTTCTAACTAAAACCATTGACCACATTTCTAGCCATCCCATAATATTAACTCGACTATACTTAAAGTCAAGGGGAAAAAATATACGCAATTTCAGGAGGTATATAACATTCAAATTCAATAACCTTTGTAAGGATTCATGATAGATACGCTTGTAGTGATTGTAAACACCCACAGAGAGCACCTGCAAGAGAGACCAGCACACTCTTCAGACAATAAAAAGAATTTATTTTTTCTTTCTTTTCTTTTAATATCCATCACATGAACTACACTCACCACCTTATTCTATAACATTTGGATTTCAAATAAACACGTAAGAAATTATTTACTAGATATGTGGCTATGAATTGAGTCTATAACCTCTTGTATTCCCAAGTCCGGGATGTCGAGCTACAAACAAGCTTACCTTTTTAGCTTTCTCCTGACCAATCACAAACTTATCAAGCCCCTTGGAGATTTCCTTCGGGGTTGGAAAATTAGGTCCCAAACTGGAACCACCCCAGCACCCATCATTCGAATTCGAGCCAAACCCACCACCAGAACCAGAGTTAGCACCACCGCCGCCGCCAGTGCCGCCTTCACGACCATTCAAGCTCGAATTGGTCCCACGAATCACAATCCCATCACCAGACCAAACCTCAGGTGGGTCCCCGTAAGTGCTCATAAGACGATCGCCCCAGCTGAAGCTCCCATTCAAGCTGTTGTTAGAATTAGGGGAAACCCTCCGATGATCGGAAGACCGACTACCGTTGAGCGGCCGGAATGAGACCAAGTGATTGTTAGGGTTCGTGGAGTGGGAGTTGGGTTTGGTAGCAGCGCGAGTATAACTGGGAATACAGTGGCGGCGGCAACGAGAAACAGCTAAACAGGCAGCTTCCATGGAGGACCTTGAGCGGAGGGCGGCGGCGGCGGCGGCCATGGCTGAAAGAAGTATATTGAGAAATGAAAAGGAAGGAAGGAGATAAGGGCTTTAGGAATTAGGTCATGGAGGGAACTGTAAATGGGGATTGGGAAAATTGGAAGGAAATTGAAGAAGAAGAAGAAGAAGATGAAGAAACAGAGATTATCAATCTCTCTAGTAGACGACGGCAGAACCTTTGAGAAAATTACGCAACTATGCCTTCAAGATTGAATGAATATCTTATTTGGAGCATTCCATGAAAACGACGTCATTTTACTTGTAAGACTCCCACAAAAATCAATATCTTTTTCTATATTAAACCATTTCTCCATTTTTTTTTTAGAGAATTTATCAACATTTTACTTTTTGTAGCACAATTTCTAAAATAATTTCATCTATGTCATATTAATTTCTATCAGTGATAAAACTCAACTAGTGATAGAACTCAATTTGAAATCTATCGCTAGTAGAAAATTCAAGCAGTGATAGAAGAATTCTTTCATTGATTGAATTCTATCACTAATAGATTTCTCCTAGCGATAGAATTCAATTTGAATTTTTTGCTACAAATAAATTAATTTTGATTTTATGCTATAGATGAAAATATTTTATCTTTTTTTGTTATACATCCAAAATCCCTTCTTTTTTTTTACCTTATTTATTTTTATAACAATTATATTGGTATGGTATGGTACTTTTTAAGTTCAATCACCTTGTAAATATTCATTTTGCAAAATTGGTGATACGATCAAAAGTTGTCTTTAATATTTTTAAATAATATAGATATTTTTCTATTGCTAATTAACTTTAAAATGAAAGTTCATATTATTTAACATTACATCAAAATTTCACATGAATTATTGATCTCTAAATTTTAATCTGACTCATGTGGATAGTTGAGACCTAACCCAAGGTCTTTGATCAAAAACTTTGAATCCAAATAGTATTCTAGACATTAGCAAAGGTTTTTAATGTATGCACAATAGACATTAGACAAAGGAATTCATAAATTAAAATAATATTTATATAATCTCAATTTATGAAAATTAAAATTTAAAATCATTATTAAACTAGACATAAATAAGCTTTTGAAAGATATTTTTTTTGTTTATAAATTTTGGTTTTGTTTATTAAAATATAGGTAAGACGTAGATATTCAAATGAGGAAAAATAGATATTAAGGTAGTTGTTGTATACTTAAATTTCTTAAACAAAAAACGCAAAAACAAAATGGTTATCAAATAGGGCATTTGAGACGAGTTTAATAGTTATCAAACCTCTCATAAATTGTAACATTGCTACAACAATATCTAAGATTACATCTAATAAAAGGAAGATCAATTTTTAAAGAATATCAATTATTATGTTTAACTGTAAAATATTAATTTTTAAAACTAAAAAAATAAAGATTTTGGATCAGATTTGGTAGATTGATTTTCGATTTCTTTTATTGCTTAATTTTACTTCAACCCTTTAAAAGAGAAATATTTAGATCATGTTTGAACATCACCTAAATAATAATGCTCATATTGTGGTCAAATATAAGCCACATTTTATTTTAGTGTTTGAAATGACTTCTGCATAGCCTCTTTCACACTTATTGACACTGTTTTCTTAGGAAATTTTTGAAAAGAAGAATTTCTACATTAGCTTTGATTGCAAACTAACCAAAATCCAAAGAGTTTCAAGATTTGAAGATTAAAGAAATATATCTAATTAACACAAACCTCAATCAAAAAGTATAATACTGACTTTTAGTGTTTGAAATGACTACTGCATGCCCTATTTCACACTTCTTGATAGTGTTGTCTTTAGAATTTTCTTAAAGGTAGAATTCCTACATTAGTTTTGATTGCAAACTAACCAAAACCCAACAGAGTTTCAAGATTTTAAGATTAAAGAAGTATATCTAATTAACACAAACCTTAATCGGAAAGTATAGTACTGACCTTTAGTGTCTGAAATGACTACTGCATGGCCTCTTTCACACTTCTTGACACTGTTTTCTTCCGAATTCTCTGAAAAGAAGAATTCATACATTAACTTTGATTGCAAGCTAACCAAAACCCAACAGAGTTTCAAGATTTGAAGATTAAAGAAATATATCTAATTAACAGAAACCTTAATAAAAAAATATAATACTGACCTTTAGTGTTTGAAATTACTATTACGTGACCTCTTTCACAGTTCTTGACACTGTTTTCTTCATGATTTTCTGAAAAGAAGAATTCCTACATTAGTTTTGATTGAAAACTAACCAAACCCTAACAGAGTTTCAAGATTTGAAGATTAAAGAATATATTTATTTAACACAAACCTTAATCGAAAAGTATAATACTGACCTTTAGTGTTTGAAATGACTATTGCATGGCCTCTTTCACACTTCTTCACAGTATTTTCGTAGAATTTTCTTAAAAGAAGAATTCCTACATTAGCTTTGATTGCAAACTAACAAAAACCCAACAGAGTTTCAAGATTTGAAGATTAAAGAAGTATATCTAATTAACAAAAAACCTCAATCGAAAAGTATAATACTGACCTTTAGTGTTTGAAATGTACTTCATGGAATTTTTCACACTTCTTGACACTGTTTTCTTCAGAATTTTTTGAAAAGAAGAATTCATACATTAGCTTTGATTGCAAACTAACCGAAACCCAATAAAGTTTCAAAATTTGAAGATTAAAGAAGTATTTCTAATTAACACAAACTTTAATCGAAAAGTATAATACTAACCTTTAGTATTTGAAATGACTATTGAATGACCTCTTTCACACTTCTTGACACTGTTTTCTTCAAAATTTTCAAAAAAGAAGAATTCATACACTAGCTTTGATTGCAAACTAACCAAAACCCAACAGAGTTTCATCATTTGAAGATTAAAGAAGTATATCTAATTAATACAAACCTTAATCGAAAAGTATAATATTGACCTTTAGTGTTTGAAATGACTACTGTATGGCCTTTTTCACACTTCTTGACACTATTTTCTTCAGAATTTTCAGAAAAGAAGAATTCCTACATTAGCTTTGATTGCAAACTAACCAAAACCCAACAGAGTTTCAAGATTTGAAGATTAAAGAAGTATATCTAATTAATATAAACCTTAATCGAAAAGTATAATACTGACCTTTAGTGTTCGAAATGACTACTGCATGACCTCTTTCACACTTCTTGACACTATTTTCTTCAGAATTTTCTGAAAAGAAGAATACCTACCTTAGCTTTGACTGCAAACTAAAACCCAACAGAGTTTAAAGATTTGAAGATTAAAAAAGTCTATCTAATTAACACAAACCTTAATAAAAAAAAGTATAATACTTACTTTTAGTGTATGAAATGACTACTACATGACCTCTTTCACACTTCTTGACAGTGTTTTCTATAGAATTTTCTTAAAAGAAAAATTCATACATTAGCTTTGATTGCAAACTAACGAAAACCCAACAGAGTTTCAATATTTGAAGATTAAAGAAGTATATCTAATTAACACAAACCTTAATCGAAAATATAATACTTACCTGTTTGAAATGACTACTACATGGCCTCTTTCACACTTCTTGACACTGTTTTCTTTAGAATTTTCTGAAAAGAAGAATTCCTACATTAGCTTTGATTGCAAACTATCCAAAACCTAACAGAGTTTCAAGAGTTGAAGATTAAAGAAGTATATATAATTAACACAAACTTCAATCGAAAAGTATAATACTCATTTTTAGTGTTTGAAATGACTATTGCATGCCCTATTTCACACTTCTTGACAGTGTTTTTTTTAGAATTTTCTTAAAGGTAGAATTCCTACATTAGCTTTGATTGCAAACTAACCAAAACCCAACAAAGTTTCAAGATTTGAAGATTAAAGAGTATATCTAATTAACACAAACTTTAATCGAAAAGTATAATACTGATCTTTAGTGTTTGAAATGACTATTGCATGGCTTCTTTCACATTTCTTGACACTGTTTTCTTCAGAATTTTATGAAAAGAAGAATTCCAGCATTATATTTGATTGCAAATTAACCTAAAAAGAAAGGTATACTACTAACCTTTGTTCTCAGTGTTATTTTTAGAGATCGCATATCCGTTTGAAGTGTCTTCTTTAGAGTTCACATTTCCGTTCGAAGTGTTATCCTCAGAGTTCACATCGTCGTTCGAAATGATGTTTTCACACTTCTCTGCAAAAGAGGAATGTACATTAGCTTTGATGGCAAATAACCCTAAAAGAAAATGAAAGGATATAGACCTTTTATTGGATACTCCAGAGTTCTTGATTCCATTGCTGTTAGAAGTCATTAGATCCGCTTCTTCTACAGAAAGGAATTGTTCGTTAGCTTTGATTGCAAAGTAACCTAGAAAAAAGGTATGATACTGACCTTTGTTGGATGTGAGTTCTTCACAGTTCTTGATTCCTTCCCCCATTTTCATATTAACTTTCACTTCGATTTGCTCAATGTTATGAATTCTTTACACTTTCAGATTTATGCAATGTTGGTAGTGAAGCTTTTCACACGGTCTTTGTAAATATAAGACTTAAATAACTAACTTTGGTAGGCAACTAAACAAAAAGAAATCGTAAGGTCATTGCTAGATGTTTAAAGGTATTTTTTAAGAAACTATAAAATTTTGTTTAAATATTAATATTCATTATGAATAAATCATTTGGATGTGGAGTTTTTTTTTTTTTTAAGAGGATGTGGAGTTATTTAAGTAGGAATAAATATTAATATTAATATTGTTCGAAGATATATGTATACAAAATTATTTATTTACTTAAACGCTTTTCCCCCCTGGATATAAGATTGGAAATATGGATATAATGACTAACTTATTCGAACAATATTATCAACAAGTAATTTACTCATTCTACAAAGTTTTTTTTAGTACAATTCTACAAAGTTATTATCAACAAGTAATTTAATGACCTTACAAAAATACACCTAATGTAGGTTGAAGATCATACATTAAAAACGTGAGATATTAAAACATTTACATGATCATAGAATTATTCTTTTTGCAATTAATTAATTTGAGAGGAAACTTTTATATCTAGAACTCATTAAACTCAAGTAGATATTAGTAATTTAAAAAAAAAAGTCAAAGCAAATATCAATTATAATTCAAATATTATGGAGTGACTTAGTGGTCAAGAGGGATCTTAGAAAAATAAGATGCGATGAATTCAATTCATAATGATCACTTAATTATAAATTAATTTCTAACGAGAGTGTCCTTGACATTCAAATATTATAAGGTAAGACGGTATGCTCCGTGACATTATTGAGATGTGTACAAACTGATTCGTATAATTACATATAATAAATAAATTCAAATATTTGGATCAAACACAAAGCTAGATTGGTGAATATAAAGAGGATCTTAAGAATCACACATAAGCAAAGTTGTGAACAAGTGACAACTTTCAATAAAATCATTTGATTACTTCTTTTATAACTAATTGATTTTAAGATGTAACCTACTATATACTTCATATATATGATTTCAAAAATATATATATATATACTTCATATATATTAAATGTATGTCGAAGATAAGATCATACTTTGACATCAACACGTGATTAAATTTTGAGAAAATTCTATTTATTTATTATTTTATTTTATTAGGTCACAAAATATGATTAAAAGTGGGCTACATATGTGCGAAACACATAGGTCATGTCATCTCCGATTAGAAGTTTGAATCATGTCCCAACTAAAAAAATCTACTTTTTTTTTTTGTTTGCTTAAAATTTTTGTTCTCTTAGGACATGTTTGGTGGGCAAAACTGGGTTGGGAAGGAAAGGGATATATCTCTTCCCAACGTTTGTCCCGCTGGGTAATTTTAACCCAACTCAATCCGGCGCGTGGAGCCCACGTGCCACGCTTGACCTTTTTTTTAATTTTTAATTACTGCGATTTTCTTATGTTATTTTGTATAATTACTCCGTGACATTATTGAGATGTGTACAAACTGATTCGTATAATTACATATAATAAAAAAAATTCAAATATTTGGATCCAACACAAAGTTAGATTGGTGAATATAAAGAGGATCTTAAGAATCACACATAAGCAAAGTTGTGAACAAGTGACAACTTTTAATAAAATCATATGATTACTTCTTTTATAACTAATTAATTTTAAGATGTAGCCTACTATATACTTCATATATATGATTTCAAAAATATATATATATATACTTCATATATATTAAATGTATGTCGAAGATAAGATCATACTTTGACATCAACACGTGATTAAATTTTGGGAAAATTCTATTTATTTATTATTTTATTTTATTGGGTCACAAAATATGATTAAAAGTGGGTTACATATGTGCGAAAACATAGGTCATGTCATCTCCGATTAGAAGTTTGAATCATGTCCCAACTAAAAAAATCTACATTTTTTTTGTTTGCTTAAAATTTTTGTTCTCTTAGGACATGTTTGGTGGGTCAAACTGGGTTGGGAAGGGAAGGCGTTTGGCCCGCTGGGTCATTTTAACCCAACTCAATCAGGTGCTTGGAGCCCACGTGCCACGCGTGACTTTTTATTTTATTTTAATTATTGCGATTTTCTTATGTTATTTTGTATAATTACTTCGTGACATTATTGAGATGTGTACAAATTGATTCGTATAATTACATATAATAAAAAAAAATTCAAATATTTGGATCCAACACAAAGCTAGATTGTTGAATATAAAGAGGATCTTAAGAATCACACATAAGCAAAGTTGTGAACAAGTGAAAACTTTCAATAAAATTATTTGATTACTTCTTTTATAACTAATTGATTTTAAGATGTAGCATACTATATACTTCATATATGTGATTTCAAAAAAATATATATATACTTCATATATATTAAATGTATGTCGAAGATAAGATCATACTTTGACATCAACACGTGATTAAATTTTGGGAAAATTCTATTTATTTATTATTTTATTTTATAGGGTCACAAAATATGATTAAAAGTGGGTTACATATGTGCGAAAACATAGGTCATGCCATCTCCGATTAGAAGTTTGAATCCTGTCCCAACTAAAAAAATCTACATTTTTTTTGTTTGCTTAAAATTTTTGTTCTCTTAGGACATGTTTGGCGGGTCAAACTGGGTTGGGAAGGGAAGGGATATATCCATTCCCAACGTTTGGCCCGCTGGGTCATTTTAACCCAGCTTAATCCGTTGCGTGGAGCCCACGTGCCACGCGTGACCTTTTTTTTTTTTTAATTACTTCGATTTTCTTATGTTATTTTTTATAATTACTCCGTGACATTATTGAGATGTGTACAAACTGATTCGTATAATTACATATAATAAATAAATTCAAATATTTGGATCCAACACATAGCTAGATTGGTGAATATAAAGAGGATCTTAAGAATCACACATAAGCAAAGTTGTGAACAAGTGACAACTTTCAATAAAATCATTTGATTACTTCTTTTATAACTAATTGATTTTAAGATGTAGCCTACTATATACTTCATATATATGATTTCAAACAAATATATATATACTTCATATATATTAAATGTATGTCGAAGATAAGATCATACTTTGACATCAACACGTGATTAAATTTTGGGAAAATTCTATTTATTTATTATTTTATTTTATTGGATCACAAAATATGATTAAAAGTGGGCTACATATGTGCGAAAACATAGGTCATGCCATCTCCGATTAGAAGTTTGAATCATGTCCCAACTAAAAAAATCTACATTTTTTTTTGTTTGCTTAAATTTTTTGTTCTCTTAGGACATGTTTGGTGGGTCAAACTGGGTTGGGAAGGGATATCCCTTCCCAACGTTTGTCCCGCTGGGTCATTTTAACCCAGCTCAATCCGGCGCGTGGAGCCCACGTGCCACACGTTACCTTTTTTTTTTTAATTACTGCGATTTTCTTATGTTATTTTGTATAATTACTCCGTGACATTTTTTAGATGTTTACAAACTGATTCGTATAATTACATATAATAAAAAAAATTCAAATATTTGGATCCAACACAAAGCTAGATTGGTGAATATAAAGAGGATCTTAAGAATCACACATAAACAAAGTTGTGAACAAGTGACAACTTTCAATAAAATCATATGATTACTTCTTTTATAACTAATTGATTTTAAGATGTAGCCTACTATATACTTCATATATATGATTTTAAAAAAATATATATATACTTTATATATATTAAATGTATGTCGAAGATAAGATCATACTTTGACATCAACACGTGATTAAATTTTGGGAAAATTCTATTTATTTATTATTTTATTGGGTCACAAAATATGATTAAAAGTGGGCTACATATGTGCGAAAATATAGGTCATACCATCTCCGATTAAATTTTGGGAAAATTCTATTTATTTATTATTTTATTATTTTCTTGTCCCAACTAAAAAAATCTACATTTTTTTTGTTTCCTTAAATTTTTTTTTTTAGGACATGTTTGGTGGGCCAAACTGGGTTGGGAAATATATCCCTTCCCAACGTTTGGCCCGCTGGGTCATTTTAACCCAGCCCAATCCGGCCCGTGGAGCCCACGTGCCACGCATGACCTTTTTTTTTGTTTAATCACTGCGATTTTCTTATTTTATTTTGCATTTTAGTTTTTTTTTTAATACCTTTTGTTTTATACTTATATTATAATTCTATTTTTTTTTTTGGAAAATATTTAATTCCAATTTTTTTATATTTGCACTTTTCTATATATATATTTTAAATCATCACATAAATATTTTATTTTACTTTATTTTTTTCAAAATATTTATTTAAATATAGTAAATGGTCATTTGAATTTGAACCTTCTTTTATATCTTTTATATTTATTTCTTTATTTAAGTTTTATTTTTTTGAAATCATTTCTTTATTTAAGTTAAGAATCGCATATGTTTAACCAACTCATCAATTTAACTTATTTGATCACATATGCATATTAAATTTAATTTATCTGTATCTATTTATTTTTAACATGTCATGTTTTTCTTTTAAATTATCATGAGAATAATATTTGTAGATATTTATATATTAATATTTTTATAAATATTAGTTGACAGTTTTTTTTAATTGTTAAATTTAATCATTTAAATTGCTTTACTTTATTTTATTTTTTTTGTTAATTTAATGATTGAAATTTACTAAATTTTAAATTTATTTCACTCATAAATGAAATGAAATAAAGCTTAAAATCCCACTTTTATTTAAAATACATATTCGTAAAATATATCAAAATTAAAAAAAAGACGTTTACGTTATTTTAAAAAGAAAATTAAATACATATTTGAATAATTTATTTAGATTGAGATATAAGAATTTTAGATTAAATTAATATATAATTATTTTCCCCATATATTTGTATAAAAGATATACACATATATTTTTTATTTGATTTATTTATAAAAGTATATTTATATAACTAAATTAATTAAGTTTTGATTTATTTTTTATATATATAATTTATTTACATCAAATTATTTTGATTATTATTTTTTTAAATATGAAGTCTTACTATTTAAATTATTTATTTGATAGTTTTTATGATCTACTAAATTTTAAATAGTAAATTAAATGAATAAATTTTAAAATATATTTAATCAATAAATATAAATTATATATTTAGTTATTTTATATTAAAAAACTACTAAATATCTACTTTTATAAATAAATCAAATAAAAAAATTACATCTCTTTCCTTCTCATCTCATCCCACCAAATACTCATTTATTATTCCTTATCTTTTTATCTCTTCCCACCAAACATAAACTTACTCTCACTTTCCTTCCCTTCCCTTCTCTTCTCAACTCTTCCCTTCCCAACTCACCCTACCCAAACATGTTCTTAAATATAATATCGCGAATTTAACCGTCCATACAATTCTTTAACACATTCAAGGTGATGCACTTTGATTCCTAAGTTCTTAACCATTATTTTAAAAGGCATGATACTCGAGTTATGTTTTGTTAGCATTTTATGTTTTTTTTTTTTGAAATCTAATAATATTTGAGATTTGAACTATAACTAACAAATTATTACGTGATACAAAATGTCGTTGGATCACTATTCTTTTAGGAGTATTTTGTGTATTTGATTTGAGTCAATGTATTAAAATCTTGAGTTTTGAAAAAATATATATAAATAATTCGTAAATTTCAATGAAAATCAAGCCTTCACATTATTTTAGTTTTGATTGAATAGCTAAGTACAAACAGATCTTTGAAACATCAAAATTTTGAAAAGAATAAAATAAAATATGCAAATTGCAAAGGGTCCATCAATCAAAGTTCGTCAATTTGACACCGGTGACTAGAGTCTTTACCACTCATACGTTTAGTACAGGGCCCCACCGAAGTTTAATGGTTTCTTTAATGTTTATTTATTTATTGGTTAAAATAGTCTGTCAAATATTTTACTTAGTTCTATTTAAGTCCTCCAACTTTAACTTTAAAATGTCTAAATTCAATCTTTTTAAGTATAATAAAAAGCTTAAAATTGGTTCTTGGCTTTTGAAAAAATGAAGAGAGATTTCCCAATAAATGTGGGAGGCATTTTAAAGTTTTATTGATACTTAGAGACTAAACTTGAACATTTTAAAGTTGAGGGACCTAAATAAAACAAGTAGAATACTTGAGAGACCAAAATAGGGTTTTAACCATTTTTTTAACCGTGAACTATTTAAGTTAGTTGTTAGTTTATACATCAACTATTCTTATCATAAAATCAATCGTCATCAACTTTTGGTAGTTTCTTTTGTTTCTAGTTTCAAAACATTTAAATTAAAAAAAAAAAAGAAGTGAACTTCTCTTACCTTACATCCGATAAGGATACAAAATTCTAATCAAACCTCAAATCTATGAGATAACCGATAAAAATGTTTGATGTAAGATGTTTTTACTCTTAAAATTTGTGCGTATCTAAACCAGTATACACGAATACACATAGTTTAACTCGATTATTTGATAGTAAAAAATTAATTTTTAAGCTAATCTGAGATGGTTTCAAGCTATGAAATGAAGAGACCGCTCTCTATTTCTTCTTCATTTTGAAATATTTTCCTTATTTCAGTTCAAACATCAATTTGCTTCATATCACTAGGATGTTTAAGGATTTCAGGATAACCAAAAATATGAAGTTAATCACAACGACTACAAAGTGATATCAAATCCAACTTTAGATAACAAAAGCAGTATTTCCATGGATGAGAATCTGACTAATAATAAAACCAACCATATGGTTGCAAGGATGAAATAACAAAACCAACCATATCAGCTCATTGCTGCTTGTTCTTTTCTTCTTCCTTCATCTTCTTCTCCCACCTGCGCTTCTTGTATTCCAGCAACATCTCTGGCATTTTCTCCATCAACCTGGCAGTATTTTCTCGTTTTTCTGCCGCTAACCGGTCGCATTTGTGTCCTTTCCTCTTGGTTCTCATCTGTCCCCTCTCTGGATCATATGGCCAATCCTGCCCTGCGAGAAGTACTTCCTTGCGGAGTCTGGCACGGCGACGTGCACTTAAGTCCAGTGGCTGCCATGCCCCTAGTTCCCAGTAACCCCAGACACCTTTGGTTAGTTCATTCTTGTATTTGGCCAACTTCTCCTGCCATGGATACTGATACTCGCCGATGGCCTTCGCCACAGATTTGGCAGCTTTGCCCGCCATTTTCTCTCGGAAATGTTTCTACGAGACCAAATGAAGAATGACTAACCAATTTAACTAGCGGAAGAAATAATGTACAGATAACAAAAGTAATTAAGATGTAGAAAAATTAGTTTGGAAGAGAGATTACATCTTTTCCACGGCTGGGCAAGAGTAAAGGCATAAGATTCCTAATGGTTATTTCACACAGATAAATTCATCATCATTAAACTCGTAACGTACACAGCATTAACCTTTTCAATGTGCAAAAAAGAATACCCAGCAAGGTCATTAGAAG
The DNA here is from genome assembly GCA_036507275.1 of Sicyos edulis. NCBI lineage: Eukaryota > Viridiplantae > Streptophyta > Magnoliopsida > Cucurbitales > Cucurbitaceae > Sicyos > Sicyos edulis. Next base: position 359,015 of record CM071858.1, on the reverse strand, counting down.
GGGCACTAGAAACCCTTAAACAGAATCAGAATTAAACTTGTCACTTCACACTGACACAAATAGGTAGGTAAAGGCAACTGCTACTTAGACCAAATGCTTTGGGTTAAACAAGTCCCTAGCATATTCAGAAGTTGAGAACCTCAGAGTTCAGATAATATTTTATCAACAAAAGATCAGATAATCTATAGCTTTTTTAGCATAGATAATTTATAGCTATAGAGACATGGGATGAAACTAAGAGAGCAAATTAGTTGACTGGTACAGTTTCAGGGGAAGGGGGAACTCACTCAATCAATGGAAACATGATTTGTAACAGGCTAAAAGGAAATTTAAAGTGACTAGCTCTCGATCCCTACTACTTCAAGCAATTGAACAAAATTCAAATTATAACCTAAGAGAATTCAAAGTGAGTATAATTTTTAAAGTGACTAGCTCTCGATCCCCACTTCAAGTTCAAGTAGTTGAAATTTTCTTTTCTTTTTTTGATAACCGTTTCAGAGTTTTACCCTACATATTCGAGGGTACCTGCACCCATCCCAAAGCAATTGAACAAAATTCAAATTGAAACTTAAAGAGAATTCAAACTGAGTATAATTTTTAAAGTGACTAGCTCTCGAACCCCACTTCAAGTTCAAGCAATTGGACGATATTTATCTTTTTTGATAACCGAAAATCAAAGCTTTGCCCAACTACATATCTGAGGGCACTCACGCCCATCCCAAAGCAATTGAACCAAATTCAAACTATAGCCTAAGAGAATTTTAAGCAAGTAGAATTTCAAGTGACTAGCATTCGATCCCCACTTCAAGTTCAAGTAATTGACTGATATTTTTCTTTTTTGATAACCGGGAATCAGAGCTTTGCCCACTATAAATATCCAAAGGCACCCACGCCCATCCCAAAGAAATTCAACAAAATTAAAATTAAAACATAATAGAATTCGAAGTGAATAGAACTTAAAGAGACCAGCTCTCGTCCCCAACTAAAAAACGATTCTATGCAATCCAGTGCTTACTTTCACAAGTTTGTGTGCGACGTACAATTTTTCCGCTCACACATTTTCATGCCATGAGTAGAATTCAACATAAAATTGGAGTTATTTTAATGAACAAAGAAGAAAAGTAAATTATCAACTCAATATTCAATGTTTACAATACCTAAAATAGATCAGAAAAAAAACTAAAAGATCCTCGACAACAAATAGCTTTGAAATGACAAATAGATATGAAATGGAGTCAAATGTCACCTAAACCGGGTAAAGAGAGATTCACAATCAAATTCAGTGACAGTTTAACATCCATATCAAGAACGAGCGATGGATGGAAAGCGGGAGTATCAAGGAAGAAGGCGAAATGAAATCTTACCGAGGAGGACGACGCAGAGGCGACGGCAACGGAGCTCCGGTGCGACGGAGACGGCGGCGGCGGCGAATTGCAAGCTGAGAGCGGACAGTGGAGAGATTGCGGGTATCGTGAGAGAGCCGAGAACGGGTTATTGGGCTCAATTGTCAATGGCCTTTTACACAAAAACCAGATTTGTCAAAATAACCCAACTAAACAAAATGGTAAATTTAGACCACTTCATAGAGTTTGTGAAAATAGCTTCACGTTTGAGTTACCTTTTTTTTCGTTCTTTTTTTGTGGGAGTAGAATTGGTATACTGGGATTGGATCTTTTAAACCATAATTGTTAATAATTGGTATACTAGGTTTTTTTAGTACATATTAGGGGAGGGGGACAAATACTCATTCTCGGGCTCGAACTTGTGACGCTGGTGCTGAACTAATTTACAACCAAACAATGAAATTATTGCGCCACCAACTCATTCGATAATTGATATACTAGGTTGAATTATGTTTACTTTGGCATGTTAGAGTTAAATTTCATTTATCATGAAAATTACAAATTAGGTCCAATAAAAGTTAGAATACGATGGCATATGTACTTTATAGTTATTACACCATTAGTGATTAGTATGTTGCATCAATTTTCACATTTCATTGAAACAGATCTTCAAAGTTTGGTACATGAGAATAATGGATACCTATCCAAAAGTTTATAAACTTTTTGATAAATATTTTAGTATGGAATATCAAATAATTTAAATATACAAACTAAATAGCTAGAATTTAGCAAGTTTAAAAGTAGTTTTTTAAAAGCCGTCCATCTGAATCAACAAGAGTTAAACTCAACTTGCCAACAAAATAATATTCCAATGATATAAATGTGTAACTATGAATCAAAAAGTTTCTTTTCAAAAAAAAAAAAACTATGAATCAAAAAGTCATGCCCTTAAATCCCTCACCTCCAATTTTTTATGAATTAAAAATAAAATGTTGTATGATGTGTAATATGATTTCGAACAAGTTACAAATTAGAATTCTTTCCCCTCAAATATTAGTTGATTTACAAAAAAAATCACGCAATAAAAAAAAGTTGGAAGGTTTAAAAATTCATCAGCCCAAGGAACAGTCAAGTGGTTAAAGCTAAGGATTTCAAGACATGCTTCCTTGACAGATCTCTGGTTCGAGACTACTGGAAAACGCTTAAATTAGAATACCTTCAAAGTCTTCCGGTGCCACAATCTAGGGACAGACCAGTAGTGCCCCGAATATAGGGAAGTAAAGCTCCGATTTTCCAATTTTCAAAAAAAAAAAAACCAAATATACAAATTAAATAGCAATGTTGAAAATCATTGTAGACAGTTTAAATTTGAAAATAAATAAATAAAAAATAACACACTCAACAATTCATTATAACAACATATATTTTTTTACAATATATATATATTACTTCATTTTCTTTTTAGATTGTCTCATTGCTCAAGATTTTGAGTTTCTGTTACTATTCTTATTTTATTTTTAATTTAACAACATTTTGGGTTGGGTATTTTGTGCTATCATTTCTTAAAAAGAACAAAATAAACAAACTTTATTGTTATAATAGTCATTCGTTAAGCATCTAGAACAGCTTATGCGAATATTGCACTACCCTAAACCCATTCCCCAAGATGAATATTGGAAGAGTGATTAACAACCTTAAATCCTGGAAGACATTGAGAGAATATAAATTCAAATCCACCATCACAAAACTCTCAAAGGAAGCTTCATTCATATATACATATTCTATCCAAAATCAGAATCCATTTCACAACACAAAAATGGCACTGCAAAATCCTACCATTTCCTTACTGCCCTGACAAAAGCATCACATTTATGCACATCATACAATAAACCAAAGCATCAAGTGAAACAAGACGACGTCGACCATCTCCAAAACTTTCAAACAATTTAGCAACCGTTCGATGGGCGACCGAGCCTTCTCTGCGTAGCATCACTTACCAGGTGATCTCCCCATTGGAACTGGAGTTTGTTGCTGCTGCCATTATATAAGAAATGACTAGACAGAACAAAGAAAACATGACAGCTTGTTTATACAGTAGCCGCATTGGCGGCAAGAAACTGTCAGTGTAAAATACTCATAAAAGAGCCAATGGCACATTGTATGCTTTACATCAAACTTATCAGAGGATATCAAATCATTCAAGGCAAAGACAATTTGCGCGACCCGATTATTCACACTTATGTAAGAAAGGGTAAAAAGGGTTAAGAGTTGTTTCTCAAAAAAGGAACACTTAAACAAATAGCAAGAATGAGATAATTGATCATCAAAGTATACTTTTTCGTTAAACAATGAGTATTTAAAGACTATGTAATAGAAGATAAGTACAACAGAGGAACTGAAATAGTAACAAATGACCGATGTAACTATCATCCATTGATCACATTTTATTAACACTAAATATACAGAACAACTAAGCTCCCTTAACATCCACTCAAGTAGATGGGAAAAGAAGAATGTACATTGAGCTTGGACTTTAAAGGCGAAAAACTTGCAGCACATGAAGGCTTTTAGATGACACACTCGAATATGTTCTTTTAACAAAATCACGAACGAAACATATATATCTATCTCAACATGTTTTCGGTATAAAATACATAATAAGATTTACACTAAGGTGATGGTGAACTGCACTCAAATTGTCACACCACACAATATGAGGATATTATAAACGAATATGTAAATTTATAAAAAGAGACTTCAACCATACCAAATTTGCAGACAAATGTGCAAGACTTTGATATTTGGCCTCAATACTCGAGCCAGAAATAACACTTTATTTCTTTGATGACCATTTGTACCAAAAATCCAATTCATTAATTCTCCGGTCTGTATTGTTTGTACCTCAACTTGGATATAATTTATTATCTGTGAATAAGCTGACTAAAGACTTGAATTGTGAAACTACATTCATTGCAAAATTGTGAATTTTCAGAACTTGGGGATCAAGGAAGAGGATTGGCAACGTTGAGCTGTGTGCAGGTTTGTATCTTCTCAAGATAAAAATACCTCTAATGAATAAATTTGTAGTCTAGTCTAATAATGAGTCTGCTTGTATTTCGAATTCCTTAGATACATAAAATAAAAACAACTTGGTCATGATGTGGCACTACTACCTAGGTCACCTGAAATTTTCTTAACTTGAGGGTTTGTTGATCAATGTGAAATTAGTGCTTTTTGAACACAATTGCACTCAATATGTATATCGTATGTCAGTATCTCTCCCTTATCCATAGGGACATTCGAAGACTGTCAAAAGTAAAAAAATATTATTGGGGTACGTTGATTTCTATTGTGGGTAGATGACCATACTTATTTAACCTAGAGATTTTCTATGAAAGATATGCGCAAGACTTTGATATTCTGCTTCAATATGTTGGATCGTCAATTTCTTGATGTCACTGGATCTCACATGCTCACTTATGATGTCCCAAATAATTTATGGGGTTGATGTTCTAATAGCTACATACCTAATAAATTGCATGTCGTCTCACATTCTCAAATTCCAAACGCCTTTATAGAGTTTACTGGCTCTATATCCGACATCTCACCTTGTGTCCAACATTTAGTTGAAAATATTTGGCATACTACTTTTGTTCGTGTCTACCTTCAGCTCTGAACTAAACATAATGCACAGTCCACTAAATGTGTTTTTCTCACATGCTTCCCTAACAAGAAGAACTATAAAAGTTATTATCCTATTATCTATCAAATCTTTGGTATGTCACATTATTTGAATCCTATCGTATTTTTCCAATTATGCAGTTCAAAGGGAAAATGATGATAGTAAACTGCAAAATTGGGATTGCTTACCTATTTTCCCCCTTGACTCATCTAAAAGATCTTGTCCTAAAATCGTTCCAGAGTCAACTCTTGAAATTGTTCTTGCGTCATCTCTCTCGCTGAATTACAAGTTTATTCTCGGAGACCAAGACAATTTGAAATTATAAAATGGTGCCTCATCTCACAGGAATACAGGGAGGAATATTATCATTCATAAATAGCTTCATAATCAAAAGACACCGAAGAATTTGCTTGCTAAGAATTCCTCTCCAGATTATGTACGATAAGATTTATCGATGGTAGGGCGCCATCATAATTTATCAAACCCGAGGCTTGGAGTTGAGGGCGACTTTCTTGGATTAAAAGCATCGGATAGACTTTCTGTAAAGAAGGCATCTCATTATTCACAGAGAGAACAAAAACTATCGTGTCGTATTAAGGCCTACACAGGCAAATATATTAAGTACACGATCTTCATGTGAAACAAATTTCTCAGCTACGGCTATTGAATAGGTTATATTATTTATTTTCTAGAAGTACTCTCATAGCCCTAAGGTACCTTACTTGATTGATTAGGGCTTTGATTTCAAATCAAAAACTCTATCCATGTTCTTGGACGAAAACCTAGCAAGTAAATGTTGCCATACCTCGCACGAACTATTACAATCAAACAATTCTGAGACGATCGTAGACGACATTAATCCAAGCAACCATGTCCTAATGAGATTGTCTTGGAGAATCCAATGATCATGTTGTGAATTCATAGTACGCTCTGACGAGGAAGAACCTTGCGAGTCGAGAAACTTCACACGAGTTACATAGTCTTCATCAATAAACTTTTGCAAACCATGGCCACGCAAGGTAAGCAACACCTGAAACTTCCATAAAAGAAAGTTTTCCTCCGTCAATTGAGGTACTGAAGTTTTTCTCTCTAGATTGATGAGTTTCTGAGTCTGCGAGGAAGAAACAAGATCTAAAAAATTGTATCTGATGAAGCCATCGATTATACGAAGAAAAAAAAAAGTAAATTGTCTATGTTTTTAGACCATCGCTGCTCTGATACCATCTTAAACTGATAGCAAGAATGAGAATTGGTCATCAAGGTAAACTTTCTCATTAAAGATGATCAAACTAACAATGAGTATTTAAAGACTCTACACAATGGGAGATAAATACAATGGTGCAACTGAAATAGTAACTAACAAGTGGTAACTAATCAACCCTTAATAACATTACATTAGTACTACATACCTACAACACTAATGAGCTCTCGTAGGAGGGACAAATGCGCAAAAAGGTAGTTAGTTAGGCTGTGGAGATCATGTGGTGAGAGTGTGTTGTCCACGAAGGTTGGAGTGCAAGGTATATGTTATTGTTGGCAGGATAGTTGGAGGTAGGGAATGTTTTGGGTAGACTGTGTCAAAAGGAGAGAACTAGCTATCTCGAATAGTTGGGTGGTTTTTCTCTTGTTGATCTCATTTTGAATATAATGAATAACTCTAGATACTCTCCATACGAGTTTCGGTTCTTAATTTCTCTTGTGTTTGTGCTTGATTTTCTTTGTGTTTGATTTTCTATGTGTTTCTAGAGGTTTTTCTCGTGTTTGTGTTTGATTTTCTTTGTGTTTCTAGAGGTTAAGGTATTTTGGACACCTAATACAGTTAACCGTGTAACTCATTCAACATGATGGCACCGTCATTGAACAAGATTCCAGTACAAGGAAACAAGAAAAAGTAAAGAGTACAAAAGAAAATCAGAAGACAGAAGTTAGATTGTTATAAATTGAAATCAAATTGCTAATCCATTTTTCACAGTACATCACGTTTGTTAGTTTGGTTCGGAGCTTACCCGAGCGGCAGTTTCAGCAAGGAACTGAACAAACTCTGCTTTCTTTCCTTTAAAATTGAGCTTTGTGCTATCAAGCAGTGCTTGTTCTCTCCTCATATCTTCGATCATCTTTTCGTTCTTCCATTTCATTTCTTTCATCTGCCACTCAGACTCCATGTAATGGTCAGGTAGGATTGAATTTGTAGAGGGCTTTGAAAATATCACCTTTACTTCATCCCTAATACCAAAGGTGTAAAAGTAAATATCATAAATAGAAAACCCGCAAGTGTTAGGATAATGACTACGGTAGGGTTTCAAATTCATAATAGAACAATCATTCAAGTTGCAATGAAGAGCTAAGTACCTATTTCCGAGACAAAACAAGCCACTCCTCTTTATAATCCCACCATCCAAAGAAAGCGCTCCATCCGTTATACAAGGAATGGCTTGCAGCATTTCTGCCCTTGTTTTATAAACTTGCAGACAGGAAAATAGAGAATAAAACAAAGTCTCTCTAAGACCATATCCGGTTGCTGTGAGAAAAAACAAGTGTGTTCTGTCTATGTTCATCATATTAACAGCATAACCAATAAAACCAGCTGGACAGTCCCCATTAGGCAATCTTGGCTTTGGAATATCAAGCTTTCTTTGCAGATCGCCGGCCACAAATTCACCAGCATATGGTCTACACGCAAAAGAACCAAAGAGTGAGTTGAGATCTCAGTAAGAAAAGGGTTCAGAACTTTTATGAGCTAAAGTCAGGAATGCTCAAACTACCACACCATGTCAGAAAACGAATACCTCAATGTTTCGAGAGATATCGCATTGAATCGTCCCTCTAGAGTTTTCCCGAGTGATGTGAAAAATCCATGGAGCCCAGATGTTTTATTTATGCATCCTTCCTTATCATACTTTTCTAGAGATTTGACTCCATTGTTTGTCTTGCAGACAATAGCCAACGTGGTCTCTTTTCCTAGGTACTCCGATAAAAGGCTGTATTCCAAACCAGAAACGGAAAAGGAGTCAATAAAGAGAAACATGCCAATTAAAGTATAGAACAATGACGTTCTTCATTAAAATCTTCAAATTTGAGTCTCCTAAGGATCACTAAAATGAATAAAACCCAATAGTCATCTCTCCATAAACTCTCGATCTCTACTAATCTATTGCTTAAATAAACTAATATCTTATGCTATCAAACACCTTAACTTTATGCTCGAATTCAACTTGGGAAGTTACAAAAATATAGTTGCATTGCAACGTGTTAGTAATAGAATGAAAGTTAAAAATTAACACTCAAGAACAAGTAATTTGCACTTAGTTTCAGTTTAGCACCCAAATTTTGGTTAAATCTCGTGTTGTGACCTTGTTAATAGTTCTCTTACCTAGCATGTTTACTAAGAAAGTGGCATGGCTTACTGAATATTAGGCAGATCCTCACTCTACCACATCCTAAAACACACGGCACGTGAGCATATAAGGACATTTTAAGACATTTGACCAACCTATGGGAACAAATGAATAGTTCTAATACGTTTCAAATGTAAACCATGTAGACTAAAATTGTAACTTAACCTAACATGAATCAGCTAATGTTCGTCTATTCGGCTCTACCATCAAGCATAGATAATCTCATCTCCATGGCCACTTCCATTAACATCATTTTCAAAGGAAAAACTTATGCATATCAGTGCAAATTAACATAAGACAATGAGTTTACAAAAAATATGAGAAGCCAAAGTAATTGGAAGTAAAAGAGACCTGCTAAGGCTACTGTCATCTACTTTTCCAAGCTCAGCAACAACACCAAGCACATCATCAGATATTGTAGGATCAGAAGCAAGCAACTCTGGATTAGTTTTCAGCTGGCACAAAATGCTAGCAGTAGTGTTTTCCTGCTGTATTATCTGTTCCTGATCAGATGGCTTATCTTCACTTTGAGTATCAGAATCCTCCTTGCTTTCGATCTTAGGCGTACTCGAAGCATGGTACTTTCCTAGGGTAACTGTGATAAAAAGTTTCTAAAGTTATCAAAGTAAGAAAATTCATAGGTTGAACTAATAGTTGCAGGCTTAATTTTCAAAACAAAAACAAAAAACCAAGGCCCCATTTGACAGCCAATAGTCCTTTAAAATTAAGCTTATTATCTCCTAATTTATCCACCATGGTTTTTTCCTCTCTACATGAAGCACATGAAATCCTAGCCAAATTTCAAAACACAAAAACAGATTTTTGAAAGCTACTTCTATTGTTTCCAAAATACAACTTAGTTTTAGAAAACAAATGAACTAAGTTGATAACACACCAAGGAAATCCAAATGGTGAAAGTTGCATTCATAGGCTAAATTTTCAAAAATAAAAAACTCCAAATGGTTGGACTTTAAAAAGTATGAATCTTTGTTGAGGAAGGAAAATGAGAGTACCTTGCAAATCAATAATGGAATCAACTAATTTGTCTTTCAAAGTTCCTAGAAATCTTATGTTGTCCTCATGCAGCTGGATTTTCCTCCCCAGCGTTTGCAGATCATCTTGAAGCTTCTGCATGAACCAAATGAACATAAAAACTTTGCAACTTTTGTCATTTTTAGAAAATATTTAAAATTAGACCCATTTTGACATTAAGTTTCTGAATGAGACCCCATTAGACAATTTACCCTTACTAAAAGAATCAAACCAACATGACAGAACAAAAAGGTAAGATTTTTACCTTGGAATGAAGGCTGGTAGGATCTTCATGAGAGAGCCCTCCCTCTAGCACTTCATCTTTTGGCACTTTAGACTTGTCAATCTCATCCAGTTTCATCACAACAGATGTTCTTTTTTGAAATACAACAAATAAAATGTGGAAATAAGAAAAGGGTATTGAGAAAATGGCAAATTTCAGTTATGTTTCTTCTTCTTCTTCACATTTTCAGCAAAAATCCTCTCTTTGATTCAGAAGAAGTTGCAGCTGCAAAACCGAGATTTGATTCAGTTCTTCTGGTTCAAATGTTGCAAATCTGTGAACTTTTACTATCAACAAGGCAATTTTGGACCCAAATCTTTTGGTTCAATGAAAGAGGACGAGAAATCTGATGAAAGTTTGAGAGAGAGCAGAACATTTTGGATTCTGATTTGAAATCCTACACAAAATAGAAATGATTCACATTTTAAATTAGTGAAAACAGCCCACCTATCCACTGTTCACCATCTCCTTTCTCCTTGAGTTTGGTGAAATAATTATTTTTTCTTTTTTGAAATCTGTGAAATCATTTATCTACTTGGAAGAAGAGATTATTCCAATTTGGACTCAAAAGAAAAATTACTCCTATTGGGATTTGAAAGAAAAAATTACTCTTATTTAAAGCCAAAAGAATAATTATGAATGGAAAAAATAGTAAATATATTAAGAATAAATAATGGTGGTAAAGAGAATACAAAAAATAATTATGAGTGAATCAAATTGAGGTGCAAATTCAATTTTGATAATTGATATTTCAATCTAGTAGGAATACCATATTTATAGGCTTTATAGCTTTTTTTAAAAAAATAAATAGGTTTGGGGATTTTGCATGTATAGTAAAAAATGACAAAATATTTATACCTATAGCACAAAATTAAAACTAATTCATGTGCAGCAAAAAATTCAAAGTGAGTTCTATCACTCATTAGTGATAGATGTCAATCACTTATTAGTGATAGATGTCTATCACTGATTGAGTTCTATCACTAGTTATTGATAGATGTCTAATGTGCTATACATTCAATTCTTTTAGAAATTGTACTGCAAAACTAATACAAGAGGTAAAATTTGATGCTGAGTGCAAATTCTCGATAGACTTTGTAGTTATCCTCTCTTAATTTGTATTAAAAAAAGAGAGAACAACAAACATTTATAAAAGGATAATTTGTTAGTCTAAATAGGCATAAAAAAACATTTATCTCATAACTAATGAAATTTATTAGTGGCGGGATTGGTAATCTATTTTCACTCTACGCGATTCATGTAATCATATCTGTTTTAACTACTAATTGGCACTCCTTTTTATAGACTTGTGTACTTTTTGTTTACATCTTCCTTATGTATTCTTGTTTCAATCTTTTCATAGTAAAGTGTCAAAAAAAGAGAGAAATATTTACATCATATCCGGGCATGATGTATAAAATAATGTTCACCTATGTGGCTCAATATGAGCCACAATCTATTTTTGTTTATTCTATTTCTTTTATCATTTGAGTTTAAAATCAAATAACATGTGATCTATATTGAACCACACGGTGGACATTATTTTATACATCATGTCCGAGACGATATAAATATTCCTCAAAATAAAATTGTAAAACTGACCTTCTAAAACAAAAGTCTATCAAGCTTGGGACTCAATGCTCGATTTAAGAGCCCAAATATATCCCACGAAATTCTTAAAAAAAAAAAAAAATCTCATATGCGGTTCTCTCTATATACGCATAGAAGTTAATTCAATTTCAGTTTTTTATTTTGTGGCATATGCTGTGATATACATTATGATATATATGTAGGGGCCGACCATAAAGTAAGAATGTGTGATTTTTAATCAAAGGTCTTCACAGCTCAAAGATGGAGATGGGACTGTTTTTTATGTGATGGAACTATATATTATAATTTCCTCATTATTGGCATTAATTTGATGAGAAATAGACAGCGGTTTCCAATTTTAACTTTTATAGAGAAATACCAAATCATTCATTTTTTGCAAAATAAGGTTGTCTCACACAATCGTTTTAGAGATTATCTTATTTATATAATAAAGTTGATCAAAGTACTTTTCTAAAACATTCGCCAAACGTGATTTTCAGCATAACAAATTATAGTGTCGATTAGTGTATTTATGTTTTTTTTTTTTAATCCGATTAGTGTATTTATGTTTGATCACAAGACTTTTAAATATGTGGTAAAATAAAATTGAGAAATATCTCACGACAAAGTTTTGCATTTAAGTTAATTTGATATCTTAGGTTATACATAGTTTGTTAAATTTTGACACACAACTATATGAAACTAAAATGTGATTTAAGTATTATATATGAAAAAGATATATCTGTCTAATCCAAAAGGATAGCCCAACTTACAATTTAATAGATGTGTGTATTTGCTAGTGGATTAGCTGATGGGTTAAGGTTTAAGAAATAGGAAAAAAGTTGTACTAAAAAAAAAAGAAAAGAAAAAAAGAAAATAGTTATCTTTTCCACATTTTGTCTATCTCTTTCTCTATCACCTTGCTTGTAAGACAAACAATATTTTTGTCTGTTACATTTGATCCAACAAATTTCTAGTTGCCAAAGTCGACTTAATATAGAATATAATTGGAAATATATTGTAAAGTTGCTGAAAAATCAACAATTTAAAAAATAAATATCTAGCTACTACCCATATAATCCGCATAAAATTGTATTTGTGATTCTTTTCACAAAATAATTATAAATACAAACAAAATTTAAAATATTTATATTTAATCATTACTATTGTATTATTAATATTCATTAATACAATATATATTATTACTACTAACTATAAGAAAATATTGTTAATATTAATTATTATAATAGTTAATTATTTAAATGACTATATTTATAATTATTTTTTAAATTTGACTAATTTTACAAGTTTTTCATAATCCATGTCCATAAATAAATAATTTTTTTTAGATGGCATAAATATTCCCTTTTAAACATGTATTAATTCTGTTAAAGTATTATACTTCACACATATATCGATCAATATTTATGTATTATAGTCAACAAAAACAATAGTCAACATCGAATTGGCGAGTGACTTGATAGTTTAATTGTTTGATGTAAATCTAGTTTAATAGCACGGTTATAAATTCGATTCCAAAAATTAGTATTTAGACTTTCATTTATTTAAGAAATCATAAATTCAAATCATCTACTAATTATTGGTGAGTTGGTTTATAAAAGGTGTGTTAATGACTTCATTTGTTAGAATTTTTTATTAATTTAACCTTTCAATATCTTATTACACTTAGTTATGCAATAAAAATGAAAGTTCTATTATAGGAAAAAAGAAAGTATGGTTGAAAAAATTGTAATACGAAAATTAATATCGAACTTTAATATTGGTATCTTTTTTTAGTGCAAAGTGAGGGAAGGGGAACTAACAAACTCTACATAGAAGACATAATTACTCTCAAATAATATGAGAATCAAATACCGATTTCCAGACTCAAACTAGTGATTGTAGAGTTGAAATGGATTAACATCAGACAAGATACACAACTACGTCACTGACCCTCGGTCATGATAAAAAAGTAATGTGTATTGTTCATAAAAACATGGTAATTAATTTAGACTGGAAAATACTTCATGACCACGCCAAAAATGCAATTTCGAATTAAAACCAGGATACATAAAAAAGAAAAGTCACCAACAATTAGTTCAATTTAATCAATAGCATACATTAGTGGAACTGCTCATGTTGGCACAATTTAATCAATTGGAGCACCTATTCGAATTGGTTTGATTTTTAATATTTTAGTTGATTGTTTCATGATGTATTTCATGCATAAGATTCCCTCCCACATTGGTAGTGTGGAAACATTATAATTAACAATACATAAAATATGTAGATTATTAATTTCATTACCAATTTGATTAGCAATATAAACAGATGAAAGATTCTAAAGATGCCCCTCATAGAAGTTGTCAATAACTACTAAATTCTTGCTAAATTGACATTGAGAGGCACTTTTATCATCTTTGTTTACGTATATCTTCGCCTAGACTTGGAGGCCGCCATCACTAGGCGACGTAACTATTGGGACTTTGACAAAATATTAACCAAGTTTGTCCCATATGAAAAGTTTTGGCAATTGAGGCGCCATCACTAGGTGTACTCCACTTACTATAAAATGAGTAAATGAGTTTGAATTCAAGACATCTTAATTAGAATCACTTTAAGCAATTGTACTAATTCTTTTGTAAGAATTCGTGATTGTAACAATTTTTTGCATAGTAAAAATTCTTTCCATCCATTACCTATCTGAGTTATAGTAAAAATATGATTAATTATTGAACAAATTTGGATTAAAGTTAACTTCAAACTTAATTACAACATATGTCATTAAAGTTTTCACCAACTCAAATGGAAAAAAAGTATTCATCTCTTGTTCACTTATCACAACGAAAAGAAACATTTCCCCCTCGTGATTCGCTTTAAACAGTAACGGCAACTTCTCTTCTTCTTATTTTTTCTCTCTCATTTCTCCTTCTTCAATCACTCTCCAATGTCTCCTTAATCCAAATCTCTTCAAGGTTATCATTTTCATCTCCTTAATTTCTTCATCTTTTTCTTCATTTGGGTCTTCAAAAAATCCTTTCTTTCTTTGAAAACTTGATTCCCTTTTGTGAAATTTTCATGCCCTTTTAGTATTATCAAGTTTTTTTTTTTTTTTTTTTTTGAAGGGGTTTGGTCTGTTTTTGGTGCTTGCAAATGGGGAAGAAAGGAACTGGCTGGTTCTCCACTGTCAAGAAAGTCTTCAAATCCAATTCTTTCAAGGATTACTCCCCTGAGTTGGATAAGAAGGTTTGATTTTTCATCTCTCATTCCCTTACATTTTACCTCCATTTTCATTGTTTATTGGTTGATATTATTAAATTTATCCAAATTTAAGCTTTTGATTGATTCTTGATTTAACATTAGAGTAAGCTGTTATGTTTCATGTAATTTACTCCCCACTTAGTATTAATTTTCATTTGTTAGTTATTTTTTCAAAATTTCAAATCTATGAACAACGAGATGTTAGTTGTATTAGATAATATGAGATTTCAACTTAAAATCATCATTTGACAATGACGATTAGAATATGTATCTTATAAAAGTTAGGAATTTTCCTTATCTTTTTTATATGAGATCATCAACATGTTCTTTTTTTATTTCGTCATTCTTAAATTAGATTCCCATTTTATTTTTATTGAACCAAATACTTATTTAAGTTTAATGAGTTCGATTTTCATATTAGATAATTGGAGTTTTAACTCAAAACCAATTGATAATAAGTAGCATATCTATCTTATACATGTTAGAACGTCGAGATATAATAAAAAATTGAAAGTGCCTTTTCTTGGTATGTGTTTCATTTCATTAGGATCAGTTTATGTATTAATGTGGGATACAACTACCACCCGACAATACAATATTAAATATTTGACAATAACTTGAGATTTGTGTGTGTTTACAACTTTCTCTATGTTTTTTATGATCAATAAATTTCAATTTTCTTGGGGGTGGTTTTTTTGCTTTTCTTTTGCTTGAAGAAAAAGAGGAAATTGATGAGGAAAAGCTTTGTGGAAAGAGCAGTAAGAATACTATAATATTGAATTTAATTTACAGCCATGTAAGAATGTGAAAGAAAGGTTCAGTTTTTTTGGTCCCCCATGAGAATAGAAGGACCCAAAATGCATATGATATATTGTTGTCACACCTTCTAAGCTATCACATCATTTATGTTCAACCATCATGTGCATCTTGGTGGTAGATCTCCATCATCATCCAAACACAATTTCTCTCCTTTCTTTCAAGAAATTTTGTGTTTTTAATTAATATCATTATACATCAAATCAAGGAAAATATATAACAAGTGATAAAAGGGTGAACTTAAGAGGATATGAGAACCATTTTTTGTTTTGTATAGAATGTAAATTCATTAATTGTAACTTTCTTAACATATCTATAAATCATTGTATGATTATGTTAAAACGTTTGTTTTATAATCAACATTTTTTTTTTCAGAAGGAAACTGTGAATGTGGAGAAATGGAAGAACAACAATGCTCCTGAGGTTATATCATTTGAACAATTTCTGACAGAGGTTTCGACAGAACTAACAAACGATGAGAGCGTTCAATCAACGCCGAGGATTGAAGGTCGAGATCATTCCGTAGCCGTTGCAGCTGCAAAAGTTGTTCGTTTGGCTGGATATGGGTGGCAATGTAGAGAAGATAGGGCAGCAACTCTTATTCAAGCTTACTACAGAGGCTACTTGGTAAGTTAGTTGGAATTTTGTAAAGTTCAAGGATGTTCTTTTGTTTGTACATTTGAACTTCTACACTTACTATGCTACATTTGATTGACTTGATAAAAGTAGCAAGCAACTTTAGTATTTGTTGACTTAGATATCGAGATGTATACTAATTACTAATTGACAAGCACTTTACATACTATTTTATTGAGTTTACAACTTTTTATAATTGCCAGAATTCATGAGTGACTAAGAATTCATGAGTTCAAATCCATCGAGTTGAACTAAAAATACATTTCTCAATTAGTCAAACATATTTATGTTTTGTTCTTCACCATTATAATGTGATGGAATGTCTATGTTTCATTTGATGCTTTGTAGGCTCGACGAGCACTTCGTGCTCTCAAGGGGTTAGTTAGGCTGCAAGCACTGGTTCGAGGTCACAATGTGCGAAAACAAGCACAGATGACAATGCGTTGCATGCAAGCATTGGTGCGGGTGCAAGCGAGAGTTCGTGCTCGTAGGTTGCAATTGGCCAACCTAAATTATCATAAGAGATTTAACGAAGAAGACGACGACGATGAAGTAGAAAAGCTATTGAAAAACAAAGTAAAGAAATATGAGATGGAAGGTTGGGATGGTAGGGTTCTAAGTGTAGAGAAAATCAAAGAAGAGTCTTCAAGAAAACGTGATGCCCTAATGAAAAGGGAAAGAGCTCTTGCTTATGCATATTCCTATCAGGTAAAAAAATCCATACATATTTAAATTAAGTTCTTTTCATTATTATCGTTGTCTCTAGACACATATTAAAGTATAGTTTTAACTCTCTCTCAATATATATATATGATATACTTGTTTGTATAGCAACATCATCAACAAAGACAAGAAGATGAAGAGATATTACAATTGGATAAAGATGTAAATGATTTTGAATTTAGCCATGACAAGGCTCAATATGGTTGGAATTGGCTTGAGCATTGGATGTCTTCTCAACCATATCATGCTTGCCATTCCAATGCGTGTGTCACGCCTACAACCGTCGTCACTACCACAGATCACGACGTGTCGGAGAAGACTGTCGAGATGGACCCCAATGCTTTGGCCCAACTAAATTTGGAATCTATTGACTCGGAGTCATACTCGTCTAGACAACAACGACAATCGATTTCGAAGAATGTCCCTAGCTACATGGCCCCAACTCAATCCACTAAAGCCAAGGTGAGAAACCAAGGCTCAATCAAACATCAAGGACCGAAATGGAACATGTCGATGAGGAGAGGATCAGTTCTTGGGGCAGGCTGCGACTTGTCGAGTTCGGGCGGGAGAACGATGGCCTATCAAGTGCAAAGGAGCCCAAGCCCAATGAACTATGGAACTCGCTTGCCTCCTATACAGATGGTGGGCTGTGGCCCAGACTACCCAGGGGGAGAAGATTGGGCAATGCCCCTTGGTGTCAATAATTGGAGGGCTGGTTTTGCTTGATTTTGAGTTAAATAGTCATATCAAACTTTGCTTGTTCATATATTTTCTATTTATTAATTTTGTATTTGAATTTAATAATGTAATGACCCAAATGTATTTTGATTTCCTTTTCATGTAATTTCAAGGAATAAATGGATGAATAGGAAGTAAGAAAATGATATAAAATTGACAAGTGCATGCGCAGAGATAGAGACCTACAAAATTATGCTAACCCTATAACTTAGCGACATTAATGCGTGTTCATGACCAATAAATTATAGGTTTGAATTTCTTATCTTAACTTGTTGAACTAAGAGAAAAGCTATAAAATTATGACTTATGAAGTGAAACTGTACCATAATGAACTAGGTCAATTCAATAAATCAGCAATAGGCAAAACATTAAAATTTGAGGAGTATTGACATTTGTTTCCCTCCCTCAATTTGTACTAAAATAATAATGATGAAATATTGACATTTAAAGTTTAAGAGTTAAGTGGCTAAATTGTGTTGAATTCGATGATAATTGGTAGATATTCTCAACCTAGAAGTTGCATGTTGGAATCCTTCCATTTCAAATAATTGTCATTGTACTAAAAAGTCTTTTTGGGTTAAATTACTAAGTTTAACTCTTATATTTCCAAATTGTGTTAGATAAGTCCCTAATCTTTGAAATTGGTCTAATAATTTCTGAACTTTTAACTTCTAAAATATATAACTTAAACAATAAGAAACGTCTGATAAGTTCTAACATTTTTAATTTAACATCTAACAAATTGTCGAGGGACTTTTTGTTGTATGATAAATCATCATCTTATTAAACTTTCTATCGAAAGTTTAAACATTTATTTGACATAAAATTTAATTTTATGTTTATTATATTCATTAGTTCTAAAAAAACATATTATATATGTTGAAGAAATATAGAAATTATTATTTGACATTTTAAATTTGAAAGAATCTATTAAATACAAACTTAAATATTGTCCTAATAAGTGACACATTAGTTGAAGATTTGAGTTTTGAATGTAAGCTTCCTTCAAAGTTCGAGATATCATTTTCAAAAAAAAAAAAACTTAAATAATATTTATAGATTTATCAAATATTCTACAAAATTCATAAAAGGTATAAACATGAAAACTTAACACCACACATATAATTTAACATTTATTTTATTATATTTTCCCATAAAACTATTCATCCTTCATAAAAGCTACTTCTAAAATTTGGATCCGTCATCTCAAATGTCAATTTATATGTTAGTTAAGAAACATGAATAACATGACAACAACCTCTCATATTAGTTAAGAAATAAATATTTTTGTCAAGTCAAAGTGAGCTTAGCAAGACAATAATTAATATGTATCAAGTTTGAATTTTTAAGTCTTAAATATTGCGCCAACAATAACAAACACTTAAGAATGTGTTTGGAACACCGATTTGGTTATAATAGATAAAAGATCATGATAAACGGTGAGTTATTATAAATGGTGTTTGAGGGGCAAGTTATTTTATCAGAAATTATGATAAACAATGTTTGAAAGACTGGTTTTGAAACAAAAAGTAATATATGTAAAATTTAGATAAACGGACAAGCAAGTTTAGGTAACTACCGTTTATAATAAACGGTGGGACAAATATCGTTTGAATTATTATAACCAACCCAGTTGTGTACATAAACAGGACCCAAACACACGACATTTGATATATCCAATAACTATAAAAGTCATAGCATCGAATCCTAAAGATTGTTGTTTGAGCAATAAAAACATAAATGAACAATTTGATATTTGAATAAAAAGGAAAGTTTTTGTATATATAATAGTGGGCCAGGAGCAATGCCGGTGGGCCCAGGGGTAAACCCACATGATGATGGGCCGACGTAGGGCTTTGCGTAATTGATAAGTCGGGTCATCTGACCCGACAAGAAGTAGCCCAGTTAAGGCCCCTCCAATAACGATCCCTTTTTCTTTTTATTTTATTTATAATTGGATTGTTATTATTATTATTATTAACAGAGTGTCGCTGAGCTGTAATGGGACAATCTCCAAACTCCAAATCCGACATGTAGTTCCGATAACAACAAAATTTAACACTCCCTACCTCTAATCATCTCATATCTATCCAAATTTCAATACAAAGATATTTATTTATTTATGTGTTTATATGAAAGAGTCTACGATCTACATGCACATAAATTATGGAAGCTTTTGCATGTATATTATAAAAAAGGTTAAAATATTTTGTGAATAGCACAATAATGAAAATATTTATACACATAGCAAAAAATGTAAATTCATAAACTTTCATATTGATAGATTCTATCAATAGAATCTGATAGAATAAATTGATAAACTTTCATTAGATTCTATCAATAAGGGCTAATAGAATCAATAACTTATAAAATTGATAGACTTTTATCACAAGAGAATGATAGATTCTATCAAAGTCCGATAAAAAATGTAAATAGAGATTTTTTTTAAAAAAAATAGACAGAATTTGTACGAATTATTTTTAAAAAGTTGTTATAATTGAAAAATGTGATGAAAAAATTGCTATACAATCCAAATTCCCTAAATTATTCTTATGAGACGGTTACATCATTTATTAATGTTGAGAATGCAAATAAAACGTCGAATTATATTTTGTTAATTGGGTTGAGGTATTTTGAATAAAACCAAAAAAATAAGATCATGAGTAGTAAAAAAATCATCATAAAATGGTCTAGTAATTAAAGATTAAAGGATTTTAAGATGCAAAAGTCACTTTCTATGATACAACTATTTTGGGGTTAGTTTTTTTTTTAAAGTAATTATATGAGTTAGAGAATCACATCATCCACTTTTAGGATGATAATTGGCGGAAGTATTAGCTAAACATACATGCATTACGATTGATTTAGAGTGACTATATGTCAATAAACAAAATATTTATGGAAGATTTCATTGGTAATTTTTATATGAATCCATTAATTAAAACATTTGATATAAAATTTAAAAGTGAAAGGTTTTATCATAGGCACAAAATTCAAAGTTAAAAAAAAGATTCACTGGACATTTTTTTTTAAATTTTGTGAATGTATTAGATGCAGAAAATTGAAAGTTAATAAATATGGCAATATGTTTTGGGGGAAATCAATGTACTGAACTCAAAAGTTTGAACATGTAATACTTATTTATTTCTTTCACCTAAAAACCAACGATATATTAATTCATTGCGCATATTTTCAACATAATTTAATACAACATATTCTTATCTCAAAAAAAATAAAAAATAAAAAATTGTCCATGTCGGTATATTTGGTATTATAGGTAAAATTTGGTTGGGAAGTTGAGATGTGATGGCGGATAAGTATTTTGAGGCCAATTTTTTCATAATTATTTTGATCCATTAAGGGACCATTCCAACTTGCTCTTGTGGGAGTGTGATTGATTGGTGGGTGGGCAAAACTTTTGGTTATTGAGTGTATACTAATGTCGTTGAACAATTAATTATGTTGGCGGCAGGTTAGTTTGAGTAACTTCAAAATATGCATAAATAAAATTTATATCCTCAATAATCATTATGCCAAAAACATCCAACTAAATATATTGAATTAGATTATAATAACTCCAACTCATATTTGAACTATAATAATTGATAGATTAATTTAAAATTTATCATTTCAATAATAATAATCGATTAATCTTTCTCATTTCAATAATAATAATAATCATTTTGTTATATTACAATATTTTATATTTGAAAATTCTTTCGCATTATGATTTTCTGTTATACTAAGTATTTATTTCAAAATTATTATCACAACTTTTATTACATTAATAGGCACTTCCAATGTAGATTACTTTAACCTCACAAGTTATAATACTAATCTGTTTAGTCTATACTCTATACACACCTTATATAAAAAAGATTCATTAAATATGGTATTTTTAGTAAAACCCCAATAAAAATCAAGTTTTTTTTTTTAATCAAAACACTGCGTTGAATGAGGAAACATAGCTTAAGCAAAATGGAAAAAATAATAATAAGCTTGAAAAATCATCTTAAAATTGATCCACAAATTGAGCCGGGTCAAAAAATGTAAACCAAAAGTTGTAAATCAACCAGTTTCTAAAATAATCTATGACATTTTTGAAATCGATAATGAAACATGAAATATCGATAGTAATTAGTAAACACTTCATTGAATTGTCCGTTAAAAAAAGAAAAAAGAGAACAAGCAAAGAACTTCGTCATACATTAAGGAAGGCAGGTAAGAAGTAATGTTCATTTCTCTTAAATCAATAAAAATGAGAAATTTAAAATCGATGAACAGAAAAGATAAGTAAATAAATAAATAAATAAAAATAGCGTTGAAGAGCACAAACGTGATCGAAAATGAAACCCCACA
This sequence comes from Sicyos edulis, assembly GCA_036507275.1. Classification (NCBI taxonomy): domain Eukaryota; kingdom Viridiplantae; phylum Streptophyta; class Magnoliopsida; order Cucurbitales; family Cucurbitaceae; genus Sicyos; species Sicyos edulis. The sequence continues at coordinate 337,157 of CM071858.1, read as the reverse complement.
AGGCCAAATGATGAACAGAAATAGGAATTCATTTCAAGAAAACGAAAAAGAAACGAAATTTCTGTGTTCATCACACTATTCCAGAGCTCAAAAAAAACAAAGACGTTTTTTTTTTTTGCTTTTTAATAATTAAACTAAGATTATAAGCATAATATGAGTGAGTACTACAGGCCAGCTCAAGTGGGTCACATGAACAATGCAATAATTTAACCTTTCTCTGCCCTAAGAATCTGTGAGACCCAATTACAATTACAATTTCCCCCCTTTTTTATTCTTCTTTTATTGCCTCCATTTTTATATCTCTCTCTGAAAATCTCACTACTTTGCTTTGAGAACAATCAAAGAGGATTGGAAACGGACCCATTTCAAATTCAGATTCCGAGGGCCGATCTTCAACTTTAGGGTTATAAAATGCTTGGGGTAATTTCAGATTTTTTATTTTTTATTTTTAAATTTATCGAATTTTGTGCTCTTTTTTCTCATGGTGGTTTCAGCTTTACAGGTTGAATCGAAGGAAGGAATTCGAGCGGTCAATTCTTCTGGACCCACCAAGGGTTTGTTGACTGAGTTTGCTCCATCATTGAAAGTGATACAATTAATTATTTCTCTGTAATACTATGCTGAAGAGGATGATCCATGCTTGTTTTTCTTTGGCTGAACCTCTGAAAGGTATTTGGTGTTGTTTTGACTGGATTTTGCTGTTTTTAGCTATAAATGTGAAATGGGTTTTGGTGGGTTTTTTATGATTTGGGTTGTTGTTACTTTTTTTTTTCTTTGCAAATTGTAATCATGGCATTGTTAGCTAGCAACCCTTTTGTTTTCTGCTTAAAAAGGTAATGAGTAAAAGACATAATCACTTTGTGAGAACTGAAAGTAACTTGCAGATGCAGCCTTTTGAAATAGTTCTATGCTGGCAAAGCATAGTGGAAAAAGAATAGTATCATAGAGGGCTTTTTTTATGAATGAAAGTTGTCATTTTCTTTTCAATTTTAGCTTGAAAACCTTGTGTTTGCATTGTCAACTTGTTATGACCTGTGATTGAGAAAATTGGAGGAGATGGAAAAGAGGAAAAACAAGTGGGGTTGATTGCAGACTGCTTTTCCCTGAAAACCAGGGACAATTCTCTTTTATTCTTTTTTCAAGTGTTGTAGTTTGGCTTCTACATGACACTGTTCTGCAGACTTGGGCACATGTTTAAGCTTGGCTTTTGACCTTATAGCCTGGATCCATCTAGCATATTGCAATTTTATGATTTGGTCATTTGATGATTCATGATTCCTGTAAGAATTGCTGCACTCTGAGAAGTTCAGTGTTCTCCCCTGAGTTCTTTTGGCTTTGATTAGCCCTCATCCTGGCTCACTTTCTTATGCAAGATTTTTGTATGTGCTCTCTAACATTGAGCCACTTCCATCTTCATAATCTGAATGGTCTGTATCCAATCTCTTGCTTTCACTTTCCTGAAAGTCTTGTTTCAGTCCTGTTTTTTATGTATATGTGAAGTTTTATTGCTTTGTTTGCATATGTGGGATGCTCTTTTAGCTTATAAACTGATCTTTATTTATCTTGTAATAGTGTATTCCAAGGAGAAGAACCATAGTTTTGAATGATGGATGAGAAAGAGACCTCCAACTCGCTTACATTCATCTCGGAAGATAAGATAGACAGTTTATCTCCCATGTATTTTGGAGTTTCTTGCGCATTCTTTGCTCTTCGACTCTTGTCAACATCAGATTTCAAAGATGAAAAATGGTCTGAAGTTCGGGAAAAGATGCTTCAAGGAAGTGCCCAGCTCTTGGGATTGCTAATATGGAGTGCTCAGAGAGAAGTGGACAAGCAAACGCCGAATCTTCTTCATAAGCTTGAGGATGCTGAGAGAGAGATAAGAGAATTAAAAAGAATCAGACATGAAGATGCCAAAGCTAACGAAAAAGTCGTTTGCATTTTCGCTGCTCAAGAGCAACGGTGGTTGATTGAAAGGAAGAAGCTTCGTCAACACATTGGAGCTCTTTTGAACGCTGCGAGGGTTCTCGAAAAGAAGGAAGAACTCATTTCCGAGCTCAACGAAAGGTTGAAGGCGACGGAGACGACACTGGAGTCCAAGGAAGAGAAATTAGAGGAAGAGGTTAAAAAAGGAATTGACTTAGAAGACAGACTGTCCAAGGCTGAGAACATAGTAGAAGAATTAAGAGAAACAGCGAAACGTGAGGCCCGCGAGCATTCCTCTGAACTCTGGAAGCACAAAACCGCCTTCATCGAGCTGGTTTCAAACCAAAGGCAACTTGAAGCGGAGATGACTCGAGCGGTTAGGCAAGTTGAAGCATCAAAAGATGAGCTTGATTCAGTTTTAGAGCAAAAGGAGGAGTCAGTAATGTTGGTACAGAAACTATCAACTGAGATCGTTAAGATGCGCAAGGATTTAGAACAGAAAGACAAGACACTGTCAGCAATGCTGAGAAAATCGAAGCTGGATACGGCACACAAGCAAATGCTTCTTAAAGAAGTTAAGTTATCCAAATCTAAGAGGAAGCAGGCAGAATTAGAAGCTGAAAGGTGGAAGACAATTTCAGAATCTAGACATGAAAGACAATCATTAAGAAGTATGTTATCCAATCAGGTCAATTCAGGATATGATGTTCCTACAAGTGCAGGGGACAAGCACTCAAATACAGGCGAGCTCTCAAATAATGGGAAGACAATACCAAAGCCAACTGATATTTATATTGACTACAATCATCCAGAGTCCATTGAGTCGAATAATTTCCATCCCCATTCTGAATGTCTTTCCCCTGAAAGAAATGATGACTCAGGTAATAAACTTAAAATTCCTTTAATAGCCAAATGCACTATACATAAAGCTCATTCTAACCATCATTGGTCATGTATAGCCATTGTAACTTTTCTCTCAATATTCTTTCATATGTTTGGCTTAACACTGCTTAAATCAATGTGTCTTGGCCTTGATATTTTCTTTTTTCCTTTTTTGGTTCATCTATGGATTATACCTCTGAAGGGACAATGATTGATGTCAAGCAGATGGAAGAGTTGGTATGTTCTGAGGCAGAAAAGTATGTATTAATACTTCAGCAGAGACATGACCTAGAAATCGATGCATTTGCAGAGCAAATGGGGATGAAAGATGAAAAACTAGAAGTTTTCCATTGGCAGATGCTCAGCTTGGAACTTGAAACGAAGCGGCTTCAGTCACATCTTGCGGGACAGAATCAAGAGATCTTGCAGCTTAGACATGAGAATATGAAATTAAGAGTTTTGTCAATGGAGAGAGAAGAGGAATTAGCTTCTATGAAAGGCCAATTGGCTTCAAAGTTTAACTCACAAATGTACCCTACGGGGAAATGGGATCTTTCGTATGAAAACAAGGGCACATGGTCTGATGTGAAGGTTATAAAGATCGAACCGGGAGAAGAAGAGCATCCGAGAAATAACGATTCTGTTGAAGAAAGACATCCTTTGATACAATCTCCAGAAACAGAATTTGAAAATGAGAAAGAAATTGCTTGTCACAGTCCTATTCAAGAAGCAAGCACAAGCAGACCAAATGAGGTTGATAATGCCAAACAATTGGCATCAATAGGACAACAGTTTGGAAGAACTTGTAGTACTCAATGGAGGATGGATATTCATGCTCTAGGAGTGTCTTACAAAATCAAAAGGCTGAAACAACAATTTATTTTGCTTGAGAGGCTCATTGGAAAACAAGAAACTGCTCGAAATTCCGAAAATGAGGACAGTGGACAAGTTGGCAATAGAGAATTTCTTTTGTTTCTGACGCTGCTGAATAAACAAGTAGGCAGATATGATTCTCTGCAGGAGAAAAATGATGAACTCTGCCAAAGAATGGTAAGTTCATATTTACAAACATTCTGTTAAATTATTTTCTACCTTCTCGATATTTTCCATCTCTTCGTCGATGAAGTTTTTGCTCTACATACCAAAAATATTAGTCTTTTGTGAAGCTGTGTGTAACTCACTTTCAAATAATCTGTGTTTGCAGCATGATTATGAGGCTAGTGTAAAATGTGGAGATTCTAAAGTAGTTAGAACGAAAGGGAAAAACAAAGCACTGGAGAACTTCCTTGAACAGACATTTCAACTGCAAAGATATGTTGTCTTAACTGGACAGAAATTGATGGAAATTCAAACCAAGATCAGCCCAGAATTCGCCAAGGTTGCCGACAAGCTTCAAAAGTCCAGTAGCTTCGACATTACACAGTTTTCAAGTAGCATTAAAACTCTCTTCCAAGAAGTGCAAAGAGGTCTAGAAGTTCGAATAACTCGAATTATCGGAGATCTAGAAGGAACCTTGGCGTGCGAGGGTATGAATCGACTAAGTAGATAGTAGTCGTAAAACTGCATCTTACTCAATACAGTTTAATAATCATGTATGATTCTGTGTGTTTCTTTAGTTGATTTGTATAGAGAAATTACTAAGAATGGCCTTCTAATGTAATGAAATTGTAACAAGTTTGTTCAGATTTGCTCAGATCAGCCTGAAATGATAATGATGTTACAACTCCTATTCTCCATCATAAATTCCTTGAGAAATCTCTAATGAGTTTGTGGTGAAGGCGTAAGGTCCCAAAAGTTGGTGATGGTTTAGGATTTCACATTGATTTCCGAGACATTCTATGCAAAAACTTCAATTTCTGGTGTCTGACAGGTGCTGAAGTGAGCAAATTTATGTACTTAAAAAAGGATAGTTATACAAACCACTTCTTAACTTTTTGTTTTTTAAAATTAAACTTGTTTTCTTCCGCCAAATTTAAAAAAAAGATTTTTTTTTCAAAAATTACTTTTGCAAAGTAGAATGGGAATGATTATGAAAATAATTCTCATGGTCAATCATTCTGTCATAACTTTATTAACTACTTTCCGTTCTTCTCATGCTCAGTATTTTGTTTTCATAATCATTTTTTTTTTCTTCACGTCAAGAACATGTAATCGTACTCCTTAATTCACCTTAAATATAAATAATAGTTTTCGCCTCCAACACCTCTAAGTGAAATCAGTATCTATAGTTTTAATTTTTAAAAACAAAAACTCAAAAACCAAATATAGAACTATTCCATTCAAGTTAGTTTTTGTTCAAAATCAAAGCTGCATTGTAATATTAATTCAAGACATAAGAAAAAAAACACATTTTTTAAAACCAACCAGACCAACCGCTGATATTTTCCAGTTTTGTACTTCAGGAAAAGAAAATAAAAAATCCCTGGTTTCACTTACACTTACTCTGCGATCACTCTGTTCCTTTATTAGTTGTATGAAGTGAATGAAATTCTGATGAATTTCTGTGAGTTCATACGAGTTGGCATCATGAACAAGCAATGATCCAACAAAGCAAATCTCATGAGTCACACTTTAAACTTTTTTTTTTTCAAGAAGAGTAATCACGCTCGTCCCTATACCAAACACTGAAAATAATGTCACAAGTGAGTCTCGAACCCAAAACTTTGAAGGAAGTATAACTTCAAAATCCAAGTTTTCAACCCGTGTACCACCCTTTGAGACCAAAAGCTAAAAATTTACGGATTCACGATGAAACTTTTTCTTTCTTCCCATTCCTGTTTTTGCTGCACCATTTTATCCTAGTATTACAACAAAGTAGTCAATTCACCCATCTGTGCACACCAACTCGATTCAACCAAATCAATATATATTTATATATTTTTTTTATTGAATTGTGTTAAACTTTTTTTTTTCTTCTAAAAATAAACTCATAGCCCATAATTATGATGAAAAACAAGAAAAAGAAAATGATCGTTAATAATAAATAATATTGCATAGATGAACAGTATTAAAATATATTAATATACATTTATAATATAATATAAGATCCAACTCACAGAAAATTATAACACACCTCAATTTGAACAGAATAGTTTTAATTATTTAGATGGTCTATTTTTTATACATCTCAATCAAGAAACTTATAATGAAGAATCGAAATTTTACTTCCGTGAGACACCTAAAATATAGTAAAATGACCCAAAATAAAAAACCCAAAACATTTTTTTTTTTGGGATTATTATACAAATTAGAAAGAAAAGATTATGACATTTTCTCGTGAAGAGGGAGCGGCAGAAGCGTTTTACAGTTCCCTCACAATTCGCATCCCCTTTAACCAACTCTTTTCTTCCACTTCTAAAAAAACCCTCCCTTTATTTTCTCTCTATAAGAACCTTTCCAAATTCTTACTGTAACTGATCATTCACTTCAACTGGGTCTTCTTCTTTTTGCTCAAATCCAAATGGGTCCTTGAGATTTTCCCCAAATGGCAACCGAAACTGCCCAAACCCCACCAAGGCTGTCTCTCTTTTCTCTTCCAAGAAATCCGCCGGAGCCGCCGCAAGGGACGGTGACGCCGCCGCTGCACGCCGCCATTTCCGTGCCCTTTCAGTGGGAGGAGGCGCCGGGGAAGCCAAGGCCCTTGCCAATTAAACCCATAATTGTTAAATCTTTGGATCCGCCGCCGAGGCTGTTCGCCGACGCTGACCTGTCGTTCAGGTTGCCGGTCAGCTGGGCGGAGACGGGGGAGGGCAAGGATTGTCAATATGTTGGGTCGAGGCGGTGGATGAGTTTCAGGAAGGATTCGAAGCGTGGGCCTGAAATTTCGGTCTCCGGCGACGGCACTGACGGCGGCGACGGCGATACGACGGTGAGGATTACAAGGTTTAGGAGTAGAAGAAGGTTTTTTGGGACATCGAATTCAAAGCCTCACTTGATCGTAAGTCTTCTTTATTTTACTTTTCAACTTTTTCCAAAGTAATTTTCAATTTTCAAATCTCTTGACAAAGAACTTAGAAAATTCTTCTATCGATCACTAACTTTTAAGTCAAAATAGTGTAAGATAATGATGGTGTTTGAATTTATCCCAAATAATACAACATAAAAGCATGAGAGAAACTGGTGTTTGAAGTTTATATGTTTATATAATCCAAAAAAATATAGCAAAATGAGGTGTTTAATTACGATAAAAAATGTGTGAGATTCGAACCTACCGTCTACAATCTCTTAATCATGAATACACTTGTATTAATGCTCTTAATTGGAATGTTTTTTTTTTTTTTGTAACTTTGGCTCTCAAATATACTTTCGTTAAAAGTGAAATTGTATCTTTATGATAAAAAAAAATGTTATATTAAAATCCTCTTGGTGTAGAATTAAATCAAATCTATGAACGATATGTTATTATAACTCTTTTTAAGTTTTAATTTTTTTAAAGAGAATTATAACTGGTTTTAACTTCATTAAAAATCTATGAATGCTAAGATTAATTAGTTAGCATTGAGAATCAGATATTGTAGTTAAGCAATATTTTATGTTATTTAGTACAGAGAAAAACTTATCTTCTCATGAACAAGGCGACACTTCTTACTTAAATTTAATAGTAGGTCTGCATTTATTTATTTTTTTTAAAAAAATTATACTAAAACAAAAAAACAAAAAATTGTATTGCTAAGATGTTGTCACACCATTTTTAAGGATAGACCGCCTCCTCGTTCACGAGGAGACAAGTTTTTCTCTTTAGTATATGCTTATATGCTTGATAATTGTCACTCTTAATTTTTTTTTTCTCCAACATAATGGCAGGCAAGCATTTATGGTAGTTTGAAGCAAGTGATTCCATGGAGATGCAAGCATGGTGAAATGAGAAAAGTATCAAAATAAGATAGGAAAAATAATATATAGTTATTCGTAAGCTTTCTTAACCTGATATATTGCAATTTTCTTCTCTTTCTCTCTCTCTCTCTCTCTAAAGAATGTTAAAAAAATATCTTTCTAATTACTTTTTTTCCTATATGGTTTCACAAAGCTCTACTTGTAAATATCCATATCTAATATTCAATTATAAAGCATATTTAGTTGTATTCTCTTTTTCTTTTTCAATCCTTAATCAATTTAAAATGGAAAATGATTATATATTTGCATCATGATTTCAATTCTTTGCATGGATCACCATGTTTTTGAAGCTACAACAAGTTTGTGTATATTTTGTGTGTAAAATGAAAAAAGAAGAGAGATGAAGAGAATCATTTTTGCTTTTATTCCAATAATAGGGTTTTGTTTTGTTTTTTTCTCATCACCTAGAACAAATTATTAAACAAAGTTTTTTTTAGTGAATAACTGCAATATTGGACCTTCTCTTGATCTTGTAATTGGCTTTGAAACAAGCTTGCCTCAGCCTTTTGGTTCTATAAGTGAGATCCATATTTGGCAATTCCTCCACAAGCCTCTTGTGCTCCTCCAATCCATTTACCTCATTTGTTAATCCCATCACCTGTATAAGTTCAAAATTATGCAAACAATCATTATGGCAAACCAAATGCAAATAATAATTAAAAAAAAAACATGACTACAAGCTGTTTTAGGGGTAAGGGTTTGGGTTTGAGTGGTTTTGTAAAAATGATAAAAAAGTTGTGGTTTTGGTTTCAAAATTTACATCAAATAAAACAATAATATAATATCATAAAACATATCAAAATTAAGAGATATTTAGTTTGAATGTTTACAAAGAACGAACCATAATAATTTGAATCCAACTTTCAATCATCTCAACTATTTAGAAAAATATAATAAAAAAGTAACTTTCCATTATGGTTCAAGTAGTTGTGGTAATTGGCTCAAAATTTTAAAATAAGAAAAACAATAAGCCTTGTGTATTCATTGGTTGTCACTCCATTCTCGAAACAGTAGAGAATCTATCTGTCTCAATTGTAAGAATGTTTACGAGAAGAGAGCTACACACAATTGTAAAATGATAGATACGTAAATCTCAACCCGGTTAACGAGGGAGAATAATCAAATATACTCTTAAGTAAAGAGTAGTTTAATTGGAATACACAACACTATGTAAAAAATTGTGCATTTGAAATTTTTTAGACTACATACATAGATATATACCTTGACATTTTGAATGAGAGACTTCAAGCTCTTGAGCTTCCTATGAGGCCACCTCATAATATTAAGTTCTCTACACCTTTTTTTAAGCAATGTCAAACCCACATTCATTTGTTTTGCAGCCTCTGATATTGGCATGTGAAAATGCTTTTGAATCTCTTCCAATTCCAGAACTGAACTTTTTCTTTTCCTCTCCCCATTTGATGATCCCATTATTCTAACCCTTTTTTCATCATCTTCCCAACTAATTGAAAACCCTCTTTCAATCATCCTTGTTACCTCCTCCATTTCCCTTATACTCCTTTCATCTTCTTCTTTTGATTCTATCATAGCTCTCATCGGCTCGAACTCGCTGGAGACAACCGTGTGATCCTCGTAAAGCGGTGGATCATGTGGAATTGTGTTTTGTTTTTCCGGTGAGAAGATTTCGGTCTCCAGCGAGAAAATATTGTAATCCCATTGGAATGGTGATGAAAGGGAGTTTAAGTCGAAGAAATGGTCGATGTCTAATGGAGGAAGATCTAGTGCTCTGTGGAAATTTAATGGAAAATTCAAAAATCAAGCAAAACCCTTTTGAGATAATTGGATTTAGAATCAACCCATTTCCTAAAGTTTTCATTTTTAAGGTCTTTCGTTTCAAAATTATTCGATATCATTTTATAATCATTTGATTTTTAATTTATGAAATTTAAGCTTGTGTTTTTGTCCGAATTCTTTACAAAAGAAAAATGTTTCATATTCTCTTAAATAAGAATTAAAATCCTAACAGCATGGATATCAAAGTAAAAGTAAAGAATACAAATGATAAACTACTTGTTGAGTTAACTTTAAAAAATTAAGAACAAAAAATAAAATAATTATCGAGTGAGGCTTAATTTTTAAATTGTACCCTTATTTTCTCTCAACTTTGCTTGGATGATTCTCTATCTCTCTTTCTAAGTTTTTTTATTATCAATAGAAATTTTAACAAATTTCAAAATCGAAACCGATTTTTTGAAAACCAATTTGATTAGTTTTCAAAACATACATGATTTCTAGAAAAATATACATGTTTATGAGATAGATAACAATAACAGGTACAAAGACTATACGTAGCATTACCTGTTTTTTCAACAAAAATAAAATAGTTATCGAACAGAACAACTTAAAAATTTACGACACAATGGTTCTTACTTGTCAAAGGGGAAAAGATCTTCGTGAAATGGCCACTCAAAGTCATGTAGATTCTGAAGATTTTGAGAGTTGAATTTGCTGTTGGATTCCATGGCTATTGTGAATAAAAAAAAAAATTGTGTGTGAATAAGTTTGGAAATAGACCAAAGAAGAAAATTGTATATATATAACGGGATCTAGTAGTTTGTGCGAAAATTAATTAGGAGTTATAATTTCAATGAAAATGGGATTAAATATGATATTAAATGGTTGAAATTACAATTACCAATTGACAAAAGGGGGGCTGCATCATATTATCCATTTATTTTAAATTTTTATAAATTTCTCTCTCACTAAACTATAAACCTTCATACCCTTTCATGGCAAACATACTTACCATGCACTCTCTCTACCTCTCTCTTCAAAACAGAAATGTTGGCTTTAAATTTTAATACATATTTTATGCTTTACTTTTGTGAATTCAAATGTAATAGATTGATTTATGAGTTTGAATTCTCACATCTTAATGTAACGAATAAGGCATATTTTTTTGCCAATCAAAACAATAGTTAACAACATCAATATGTGGGTTTGAGTCCTTCCTCTTAAAATTGTCGTACAACTCAAAAACAATAAGACTCGAAAATTTAAGATTATTGTATTATTATATAGTGGCACGAGAACATGTGATTAATTGATGAGGTCAAATTATTCAACGATACTATTACATCAAAGACTATGTGGACGATTCTGTATACGTTAAAAATTTGAGAATAGATAAATTGTTAATTTATTTTGAGATTGAACCACGTATCATCCTATATGAGTACGGAAGTCTATATAATCCAAATGGAATATTGGATCCTTAAAAAAAAGTTGTGATCCGATCATGCCACCAATCTTTCATTCATTCCTCAAAATGCAACCGAAATCATAAGCTTAATTACGATTTAATATATCATGTTTTCGGCTGTTTCACTAATTGCCAAAGTGTAACTTAACTAATCATTAGAATTAATTCATTGTTATGTACTAAATATACCATTTATAGTTTGTTTACGTCAAAAGTTTCCCCATAAATTCATTGCTTTTTAGGAGTCCCACGTTTACATGAAGAGTTATTTTAATTGAATCAAAATTTAAATCCCAAAATGGAAATGAAATAGCCTATCTATCTATATTATAACACATCAAGTAAAACACTAAATATCATCTTCAATAATTCTCTTACATCAATATTATTGAACTAGAAATAATCGTAATAAATTATGTCAATATAAATTATTGACAACATTCATTAATACTAATAGCTATATGTGTTAATTTTTTTAAAAATGATCATATTTATAATTTTTTTCTATATTTGATTAGTAAGTTTCTTTATTAATTATCAGGATTTAAAACATATATATTTCGTAAACTATTTATATTTAACTTGATTAATGGTATCCATTTCAAGTTTCATTTGAATGAAACCTACCAATTTTACGACTATCAATTTAATAGGGTTGTATCAGTTTGTGTTTTATGTTAATTTTTTTAATTTTTTGCTACTCAGGAAAAATTCTCACATATATTAATATAAATATATATATATATATATATATATATATATTGTTTTTTAAAGCCCATAATCACTTGTAAATGCTTTTGGGCCTAAGAGGCCCATGCAAGAAGAATTTCGTAGCTGACGTTGACTGTTAGCTAGAGTCACAAATCGAGCCCGGCCCAAATTTGATATGGCTGGGCCAGTTCGGGACCCACCAGTTTTCGAAAATGGATTAGAATCTTCCACGTGGGACCCATCATAACCGCTCGATTATGGCGGGGTCCACCGTTCCGCAACAATCACGGCACTGATTTTAAAGAATTTCCACTCAGTCAAATAATTCAAAAGTAAATGCCAAATTTTCTTTTTTTAAAAAAAATTATCAAACATAAAATAATTCATATTCCTATTTTAGAACCAAAAAAAAAAAAAAAAAGGAAGGAAAAGATTTTAATAGCTATCCATTGCTTTATGAAATTCTAAAGTATATCTGGTGATCAATTTACGAGATCAAGACCGTTGATTTTTAGTACTTACCTAAAATCATATATTTTTGTGAACGGTTGTGATTTGATGAGATGATCCGACGTCGTATTGTGTCTTGGTTAGGATTGAAAAGTTGTGGGGTTCATTTTTTGTTTTTAATGAGGGGAAATTTTGATTTTCAACCCCAACCATCCCACTTCCTTTTTCTTTGTATTTTTTGGGTTTTTTCTTTGACTTTTTTTTTATATTCTACATATTTTTGAGATCATAGTGTTTTGATCCAGATTTCTATAATCTTTTGTTATACTTCTTAATAATGTAAGAATACATTTATGAGGTAGCTATCATTCTTATTTGCATTAAAAATGTAAATTATTATCTAACTCATAGATCAGTCAAAATGAGAAGAGTAGAATTTTCAAAATTTTGATTATCAATATAACTATTAGATTGGGTAAAGAACTATAACTCGTGATATTTTAGAAATAGACATGAGAAATATGAAAAACAAAATAAAAACAAAAGTGGAATTTTGATCAGAATAAACTGAGAGAAAACAAATCTCATACAAAGACAAAAAACAAAGAACAAAGAACAAACTGAATTGAATTAACTAAAAGAGATAAAAGTGGAATTTTGATCAGAAGCTTATGGGTTAAATTCCTTTTGAATCATAAATAAAAATGTGGATTATTTCTAAGACTGACAATGGGACCCACATTGCAGGCTTTATTATTTTTCTTCGTTTTATTGTTTTCCTAATTAATGCAATAAATCCACCAATAATATCTACTACGGCTTGGCTAGCTCCCAAGACAAGTGGAGAAATGTAAAAAGGCTATACTTTAATGATTCTCAATAATTGCAGATTGCCTAACCTAACCCTCCTCACTATGTAAGGAAAATTAAAATTTAGATGTTCATAATAACTTTATCTAGAAAAGGAGATTTATATCGAATGGGTCGGTGACACGATTGGTTATCTGGTTTGGAGTTAATTTATTTCTACCCCACGGTCACGAGGTATTATAGTCCCCCTTCTCCCAACTTGACTAAAAAAAATCATAATAACCAATTAAACATATTTCAAATGTTCTTTAAATTAATTTAACCTCATGTACATGTCGTGTTAGTTAGTGTATCAAATTTCCCACCTTTTATTTTCACATGTTCTTGAAATACAAAAAAAAAAAAAAAAAAAAAAAAAAATTCTTACCTGTTTAGTTTGTGTATTAATAAGTATACCATGTTATGTATACAATGTTCCTCAAAATGAACAAATAATTGTCCTCGAAACAGCATAATAATAGAATAGACACTTATAGGACTAAAATAAAGTGTAGCATATCACACATTAATAAAAGAAATTGTATACAAAATAACATTAAAATAAAATTAAGATAAAAAAAAAAACACTATAAGGACATTGATATCTTGACTATTTAGCTGTAACTTTAGAACAAAACAATAGAGTTGTTAAAACTTTAACTACTATATTGCACATCATGAGCATACTTCAACTAAATAAGATTTGTACCATCTATCTACTAGTAAAATTTTCAATTCCATGCAATATATTGTGAAATCTTTAGGAAGTGAAAAAAAAACAAAACTACACTGTTTTTTAGTCATGGGTTGACGTAATAATAAGACAATGTTGAAGAACTAAATACTTAGACGTCATGATATCACTTTTAAACTAACTAATTATAAATATAAATCGAATGACCATTTGAATTTAATAAAACATGACAACATCTCAAAGAGTATAAAGTTTTATCTCAAAATCAATTAGTTATAAGAACATTAATTCACATATTATACAAATGTTTGAATGAATACTCAATTTTACAATGTCAAATCTTTAATGCAATTGTAATCTCTGGAAAAAAAAAACTTTAATGCTGATAACTTATATAGGTATAGTTTGACTCGGAAAAAAACTCATTTTGTTACCATGGTCATGTTAGTAAGCCCCACAATCAATCAAGTGGGATTTCCAATGAAGAGAAAAAAGACAATGTTTACATTGAAGGATAAAGAATAAAAAAAAGGCAAAAGCTTTGATTTTGGAATGGAGCGCTCTTCACATATTAGTAGGAAGAGAAGAAGAGTGGAGAGTTTTTGGGACCCAAATACACAAAAAGTGGCAACCAAATAAGAGGCAATGATGGGGGAGAGAGATTAAAAAAATGCCCACTTTTGCTTCCAAAATAAAGGACTTTTCTGAAATTTCTCTCCTTTAAATACCAAAACCACAATGCCCCTCATTTTCTTGCTTAACCGACGTTCTAGCCTTCATGTTTGTAAAATCTCCCATTTCCCTCTTTCTCTCTATCGTTTTCCCTTCAAATCCTTACCTTTCTGTTGCCTTTTTGTGTTTCTTTCCTCCAAACATTTTACAGACCCTTTGTAAATTGTCGTTTTCTCTACCTCAGTCAAAATCTTTTACCCAACCCAGTTGGTTTTTGTGCCAAGTTTTGGCTTCTTTTGGTTCTATTCACATTTTGAGGCTCAAAAATCCGATGGGTTTTTGGCTACTGTCTTGTTTCTAGCTTAGTGCTCTTCAGCTCCTTAGCTACAGGTTCAGGTACTTCCCCTTGAGTTTCTTTCTTTCAGCTTTTTTCCTCTTTTTGCTCTATAATCCCTATTTTTTTTGCTGAGAAATTTGGAAAAAGGGAAAACAATTTGTCTCCTGGACATACTTGTATTCCATTTTCTTTAACTGAATTCTTCTGTGGTATTTGGGGTTTTGAACTTCTGGAGGTCTTAACTTCTATCTTGAAAGCAATTACTTTGAGGGGTGCTGAAATTTTTGTAGCCTTTTTGATGTTGTTAAGGATTGGAGTGAGTGGACATTTGTTTTTATGGTTTTGTAAGTGGGTTGCTTTGAATTTTAGTTATTCACTGCAGGTTGAGTCTTGGGGAAGATTCAGACAGGATTTGCTTTTTGAATACATGGAATTTCAACATTTGCTTATCTGTTCGGGGTTTTTTCTTTTCTTTTTTTTTTTCTTTCTTTTTTTCTTGAATTATGGCAAAGCACTACTTGTTTGTGTTGTTGATTGGTTCAGTTTTGGTATTTGTTTAATCTATGAGACAGCGAGTCAACTGTTCTTTCATTTATTGAATTGAGGATTCTCATTGTTTATAACCTGTCAAAGGGAATGCTGTCTCTCTCCCTCACCTTCTAAATGAATACTTATGTTGTCTGTTCTACTTTTTCTTCTGGGCTATACTACAGAACTTTTAGGATTTGAAGGTTTCTAAAGTTAGTTTTGAGAATTGTTAATGTTTTCAATGCAAGTGGGAATGTTACTTGATTCAATGAATTTCATCTCTTGCCATGGCTTCCCTTGCTTGCTGAAGTTTTGCATTTTTAAATTTGATGGTTGCAGGTTTAGTAGTTTGAGCTGAAATCCTCATTTTCTGGGACAGAAACCGTATCTTTTTCAATGCCTGTCTCACAAGAAATATCCAACTTTGATGAGATTTCTATGAAGCAGAGTTTGATCTTCTCTGATTGTCTCAAGGTATTTTCGTGCGCATTTGACGAAATTATCGAATATGGCCAGTCTTCATCTTTTGTTCACTCTCTTTCTGCGTTTGGTTTTTCAGGATTTGAAGAACCTGAGATCCCAATTATACTCTGCAGCAGAATATTTTGAGCTCTCTTACACAAATGACGACCAAAAACAGATGTGAGTTAATTTGAGTTTTTTGGAAGGCCTTTGAAAGAAGTAATCATCATTTTCTTTCCTTTTTTATAACGGAGAATTAGCGTTTCATCCCACTATATACACATAGATATCCACGCCTGTCACATAGTCTGGATATAGGAGACAGCACAAGATTTTACAATTCAGCTTACTTATGCTCTTCGAAATTGTGATCTCCAAGAATCTTTACCGTGGAGACCCCAAGCCTCTACCAAGAAGACTCTCTTTTCTATTATTATTAGTTTATTAGAGAATAAACTGGAACCTATCATTTTTCTAATGCAGAGTGGTAGAAACATTGAAAGATTATGCTGTTAAAGCTCTTGTGAATACAGTGGATCATTTAGGTTCTGTTACTTTTAAGGTTAACGATCTTTTGGATGAAAAAGTGGACGAAGTTTCTGGAACAGAGTTTAGGGTGTCATGCATTGAACAGGTCAGATCAAGCTCCATTACTTTTGCAAGTTAGATTATTTTCTCTTGTAAGTTATTGATAGAAAGAAGAAACCGAACAACCGTGAAACTTACATGCATATAATCGATCCTCTAAGTGTACTTCAAATGACATCAACAACATACTGTTTTAAATATTGTCATACCGTGAAACTCCATTACTTTTATGCTCTTGCAGCCTGGTTCAACAAGTGCTCCATTGCTCTCTAGAAACTAGCATTTGTTGTTTGGTGTAACTTATCTTTAAGGATCTGCTCATGTTTGAAAATGTACTTCAAATGACATCAACAACATACTGTTTTAAATACCGTAGCTCCAAAGAGTACCTATAGCTGTAGAACGAATGATTGACACGTGTTTCGTATTCTAATATAGGGGGTTTTGTTCTGAATCGTAACATATGTTTCTTTACATATAGGTTAAAAAAATTTCTGATATTGTTATCATTTTTTTAATGCAAACTCTTAGAGGCTAAGAACGTGCCAAGAGTATATCGATCATGAAGGACATTCCCAACAATCCCTGGTGATAAATACGCCAAAGTATCACAAGCGTTACGTATTGCCAGGCAAATTTACTGTTTACTATCTTTTTCCCAATGTCCCAGTTTATTTATTTCGCTTTCTAACAAACAAAAAAAAAAAAATTTCGGGTCGGGGTCTTATAGTTTGTAAATTTTGTCCAGTTGGGGAGACCATGAATGGGGGCATCCAAACTAGATCCAAGTACCAAGGATGCAACCTAGACGAGGAAGAGGACTGGCACCAATTTAAAAATGGTAAGCTGCCAATCTACTGTTCATTGTGATTTCACTTCAGAAAATTTTCAAATGAGCTTCACCATTTATTATTGCGATTGATTTCGTCTAGCCGTTCGATCAACTATTAGGGAAACGCCACCATCCATCATCAGGTAAACAGCACATTTTCTTTTGATCTGCACCGAAATTGCTTGCTTGCATTTACATGTCTTCTTCTGGTGACCTTGGTTTAATGAAATTTTGTCTCGACTTTGAATATTTTCGTGCAGTAAAGAAAATTCTCCTGTGCCTTCTCAACAACCTTCCCCGTCCCGGCAACCTAGAACGTTTTCATTTACACCTACCATGCCCAAGAAGGAATTAGGTCCGTATACTCTTTCCCCCCTTGCTCTTTAGCTGCAGTTTGTGTGTTTGTGAAGTTATATTTGTCTTTCCTATGTCTGATCTCCTAAAATGCAAACATGTTTGTTTCAAACTAGATAAACGGTCAGTTTCACCACACCGATTTCCTCTTTTGCGCTCTGGTTCACTCTCAAGTAGGCCAAAGACACAAAGCTCAAGTCGATCAACTACGCCCAACAAAAGTAGGCCAACTACTCCAAGTAATTCCAACCAACGACGGGTGTGTTCATTATGCTCTCCCTTTTTTACTACTTTAAAAAGAAAATGACATCACTTCTTTGAATTTCATTTGTGTTTTGCAAAAATATATAGTTCATGATTAACTGAGATTCAGTAACGTGAATTTTTCTTTCCTACCAGTATCCTTCAGCACCTAGGAAATCAGCATCAATGCGGATGCCTGCTGAAAGGGATAACAGCAAGGATGTTGAACAATATCCCAGTAAAAGCAAACGCCTCCTGAAGGCCTTACTAAGTCGACGCAAGTCGAAGAAAGACGATATGTTGTACACTTATTTGGATGAATACTAGTACAAGGGTTTCAGGAAAGTAAACCCTTGAACAACAGAGGAATCAGCTAGTGAATGAGGGCATCAAGTTCAACTAAGATTACCGCTTTGTATTTTCGTGAACGTTATTGAATTTTATATAGTAGTTTTTTCCCTTCACCCCATGTTGAAATCATTTATCTTTTCTTTATTCCTTTTTTACCTTAATTATATCAGTATAAATGATATCATTATGTGGGCATGAAGTAGTATTCAATAATTTTGTTGAGCTTGTAAGCATGTCTGGTTTTTGAAGTATCCCTAAATTCTTCAATACACACATCGTCTTTACTAACTGTTTTGACCTGACTAATGTCAAAAAAACTGTAGAAAATTAATTCTAACGCTTTTAATGATTTACATTCCCAAATTATAAAGAAGCATCTAAGCAAGTAAATAGATTTTTCTACAGCTAAGTCAAATGACCTTGATTAACTCATTGGTCATTTGAGCTTGGATGATCTGGTGTTGTGAGATCAAAGAACTTCTGCCAACATTATTTCCAATATATTAAACCGTACATAAGAAAATTGCCAATATTACTTCCTTTAGATCCAAGAATTTCGAGACTGAAGACCTTCATATTCATATCAAACCACTACAAATCATATTGTAATAAAATTACAGATCAGATGTAAATCACAATCACAGCTACTTTAATTATTAAAAAAATGACACTTCATCTTTGAGGAGCATGTGAGTCGATCAGTATCAGAAATGCATTCCTTGTCCAAAATCTTCAATTGTCTTTGTGGCAAGAGTAAGTACATCTATAAAAGCACTGTATGATGAACGCAGAAACCTTGCTTCCACTGCCTCAAAGTGTCTGCATGAAAAAAGAGAAAAAAATCAGGCAGCTTAGGAGAATTCCAAAATATGATTGCAGAGAATTATGAATGCAGCAGCAGAACTCATGATCTACAGAATTCTGTAGGCTGTACAAAATAAGCTATTTTGGTATCTATAGTCTATTTTTTTTTATATCAGTGACTGTCCGGGCCAACTTGCGCGCATCTCGACTAATGTCACGAGACTTACTGTCTGACCCTACAACATTTAGATGCCAAGGAAACTAGTAGAAAATTAATTCTTAAGTAGGTGGCCACCATATGGACATTTAACCCATCACCTAATGCACCCCAAGGCTCTCTTTGAACAATTGAGCCACCCCATGATGGTTGGTATCTATAGACTATTAAATGACATTCAAAACTAGGAATGCAAAAAGAAAAAGATGCTCACACTGAAAGTTTTCCATCAGAAACTGTCATCTCCCTTTTCACCTTGTCTGGCTGCAACTGTACTTGGCACAAAAATCAAATCAGAAACATGTCAACTGTTTGGAGCAAAATTTGAAGATTGATATCATCGAGAAGCACCTCTTTATCAACGACTAAAGCATTATAGACAATTGAAGCTTTCTTCTCAGACTCGTAGTCGACTTCAAAGTCACTGCAGAGAGCAAACCAGATTCAACTATTGAAAAAGAAGCAAATTACTAACAATGAGTTGAGCTGCATGTTTCCAATGATTGATCCAACACAATTGTCAACCATTTAAAGAAAGAATCAACTACAATAATCGTTTAGGATCAAACAGTATTTTTTATTTAATTTAATTTATTTCTAATAATTTCATTTATCAAATGAATAGGATGAAACCTATCGAAACGAGTTGCAAATAAGACCTCCAGTGGCTGTTTGTTTGGCATATTTAGGTAGGATTTAATTTTAGGATTTATTAACTCCTCCTCGAAAACCTATATCCAAATGAATTTTTATTAACTCCTCATTTTTACTTTTAAAATTAACTTTCATTTCAAACCATTCATTTTTAATTATTCATTTATAACTAACTACTCAATCATTTCTAACAATTCATTTTTAATCATTTCTTTTTTAACTACTAAAAATAACTATTCATTTTAAATCTATGTCCAAACAAGGTTTTGACTCTAACTCCTCTACAAAAAAACTACATACAAACGAGTTTTTAACACAGCTCTCAAAACTTTTAACTACCTAATATAACTCCTTAACCTAAATCCTACCTAAATAGGACAAACAAACACCCCTCAGTTAGCAATAAGCAAAGTGAGGGATAATTTTAATTTAATTTTTCTGCTTATTGTTTTTCTTATAACAGAAAATCAAAGTTTCGCCTCAATATATACTTGGGAGCACCCACAAATATCTCAATTACCTGACCCATGAAACAATAAGAGATTTTCCAATTAAATTCACCTATTGGGGACTAGATCAAAGAGCAATTGTTAAACATTGACAAGGCCCAGAAACAACAAGGCTTCCAGGAACCACAACAAAAGAAGAAAACTTTGCATAGTTTAAAAAGGTTCATGTCCACCCATTCCAACAGTTGAGAATTCAATGCCATATTTGAGCTTTCATTACACTGTTCTAGTTTTAAAAAAAAAATCCGGATTCAGCAACAATAAATAACAAATTCAGGGTATAAATGGGTTTCCATAGACAGAACAAAACGGATTAATCAAAAGAGAAACAAGATAGAACTAAAGAAGCAAAGTTCGCCCAAATACTAACACAGCAACCAACATTTACGAACAAACTGATTTAAAAGAAAAACTTGTAATTATACAAATATAAGCTTAGAGAGAAAGAAAATAACCAGCTGAATTCCCATTTGGGCCCGCCATCAGAAGCGACGGAAGCAATCGGAGCCATTGCTTCAAAATTTTAGCGCAAAAAGGTCAGATTTTTAACTCAAATAACCTAATATAACAAGTTCGCCATTTTTTGAAGGGGTTTTTCGTAAATAAAACAAAAAATCAATACAAACTGGGTTTGGGTTTGGGTTTGGGCCTGGGCTTTCTTTTTTATGAAAAAAAATATTCATTTATTTTTTTAAAACAATTAGGGCACTCTTGTTAATTAGGCATATTCAGCCGCCGTCGTCGGAGTCGTTCTGAAATTCTAGGGTTTGTCCATTGTTGTCCGGCTGTAAACTCACCGCCGGTGAATTTCTTCTCTTCTTTTCCGACGGTAATTGTGATATTTCTTCTTCCTGCATCCTTATTTTAGCACCGATGCACGTTTTATAAGGTCTGTAGCTCTGAATTTTTCATTTCCTTTGAACAGATTTTGTTGTAAGATCGAAATGGCGTGTATACAATATGGTAGAACTGCACTCCGGCAAATTATTAGAGATACTAGGCTTCATCCTTCCGATCAAATGATGCAGCCACTGTTATTTTCCGGTCAAGGAGTTAGGCATAGGAAGCTGGAAGTTATTCTGACAACAGTGAGTATGTGGCTTCACTTTTTTTTTCTTCATGCCTGATTGTATGTCTTTATGGACAATTAACTGATAAATTCGTGCTTTGGTGTTTAATTAGAGCATTGAAAAGCTTGGGAAAGCCGGTGAGACAGTTAAGGTTGCCCCTGGATACTTTCGGAACCATCTTATGCCCAAGTTGTTGGCTGTTCCTAATATTGACAAGTATGCTTATCTGATCAAGGAGCAGCGCAGGGTAATTCTATTCTATGCAATACATATATTTTATAAGTTGCTGTTGATTTTTTTTCTTATTTTCTTGATTGCATTGATTAGTATTACATTATTGTTCCCTACCAATTGCAAAGAGTAAGGATGGGGAGACGGGAAATGAATGCACCTGACTGGAAATCCTGCTTTGTTTCTTGTATTATATGTTAATTTCGGATGATTCAATTGTTAGCAGCCCACATGTCAACACACTTGGGAGTTACGAAAATGCTTGATCTTTTATATTTCTTTTGGGGGCTTAGTGGAGTATAGGCTTTGTGATTTTTCTCTGTGTTAGCTTGGGTTTCTTATGTTGGGTGCGTCTTCGTTGTTTCACACGAGGATTCAGATACTTCTCTTTGGTTTTTAATAATTTCAATTTTGTTTGGATTTAGATCTACCAACCTGTTGATGAGGAGGTCGTTAAGGTTGTGACAGTGACGAAGGAGGACACAATGAAAGAATATGAGAAGGCAGCCAAACGTCTGGATAATACTCAGCTGGTTTGTAACTTTGATTTTTTATCCACTCGTAGCCCTACGTATGTTTATTCTTTCGGAAAATTCAATTTCGATTAATCAGCTCACACAGTAATGGAAATGGTTTATAAATCTCACATATAAGAATTGGGCTAGCTGGTCCCCAAGGGGTGGCATAGTGATTGAATACTTGGGCTTTGAAGTTGTGCTCCCTTCAAGGTCCCAAGTTCGAGACTTACCTGTGACATTACTCCTTCGATGTCTCACGGTGCTTGGCTTAGGAACGGGTGTGGTTACTCTTGTTTCAAAAAAAAAAAAAAGAATTGGGCTAACTGGTGCTTTAAACCAATGAAGTAAACGTCTGAAGTTTACTTCTTAGGATTGGAAAATTATCTATATTTTAATTGATGTTCACAAACACATTTATTAGTTACTTATAACTGCTGCTTAATGTATGTTTAGGTGTTGAGGAGGTTAATTGACAAAGAAAAGTTCCGTACTCGTGCTACAAAAGATGAGCCCTTAGCTTTGCAATCTTCTGTGACTGTAGACGACCTTATTGCTGAGGTAGGGTTTGATCCCCCATACTTTTGCAGTATTTGAAACGTGATTTTAGATTTTAGATTTGAGACTGATTAATAATAAATTTAAATTTTCTGTGACCTTTTAGACACAAAACTGAAAGTTCAGGAGTGTATTATACTCTTTTATGGGTTATAGACTAAACTTGTAATTAAGCCTAGATTAAATATTTCAGTAACAACTAACCGAGGATGGGATTGAATTGAATAGAACTAAATTTGGGATAATACATTGATAGTCTTTTATCATTACCGGTCTCATTTTTCTTTTCTAATTTAGACCTACGTTTTTCTTCATTTGCTGGTTCAGGTGGCTCGGCAACTTTCTATTCAAATTACGCCTGAAAATCTGCATTTACCATCTCCCTTGTCAACATGTGGTGAATATGAAGTACCACTACGCTTTCCGAAGTCGATCCCATTGCCTGAAGGAAAGATCTACTGGACCCTCAAAGTTAAAGTCCGTAGTAAATGAAAAAAAGATGGTAAACTTCTGGATCTTTCAGGATGATGGTAACCATGCTTTTTTCTCTCTTAAGATCGCTAGGCCGCTATTTATTATGAGGATTTCTACAATTTCTTGTCCCCAATAATTTAATTTTTTACCTCAAAGTTGGCTGTTTGTTGGTCCTAAGCGATTGAATTGAAGCTCTTTGCTATGAGACAACTGAATCCAATGCTTAATGGCCATGTATGAGAAACGTGAAATTTTTTATGCACTTGGAATGGTTTTTCTCTTCTTCTCTCTGTGTACTCGTGGTTAAGGAGTGAATTATTTACTCTTGGCTGTGCATACCTGTGTTTAAGCCAAATTGTCTTGCTCTTCTACTCTGCATACTTACATTTAAGATACAACATTTATTTATTTATTTTTAATTAGTTTACTCTGTGCATACTTCTGTTTATGGCGCACACTTACCATTTAAGATACAACTAAATGGTATAGGCCCGAGTGATCCTGTAAGATTAGTTTGGTGAGCGAAAGCAAGTCAAAACACCTCTACTTGATTTGCTATGTTTAATGGTTGATGTTAATTGAACATTTTATTTATTTATTGTTTTTTTTAGCAGGTGAGAGGTTACTACTATGCTTTATTGAGCATGGTGATGTTTATTCCATATTTTGAAAATTTTCATTAATGTAAGGATGATGCCAAGTATTTTTCTTTTTATAATATTACTTGGCTATAGTCTGAAGTGATAGAAGATTTCATATCTGAACTGAAGGAGTGGTGAAAAATGAAGAATTGAAACATTTTTAAATGGTGATAGGGTAGGAAGATATCTAGATAGGGATATGTAGCCAAGTTTTTGTTGAACAGTTTTTAACAAAATAATTTAGTCCACATGATTTGTTCTTCCCTAGCCAAAATCACAACTAAATGTGTAAATTGACAGACATTTATTGATATCAAGTAAATAATTTAATGTATTTCAAGTGCATACAATAAACAATCAACCTGTGTTCTTTAAAAAAAAAATCAAAAATCAAGCTGTGTATAAATTAATTAACATAATAATTGTATTAATGATTTTGAAGTTGAAAGCTCGATCCCACATTTACTTTGCAACCCCGCAGTTCTATTCCTAATCATTGCAAAGATTTCTGAGTTTAAGAACTTTTTTGTAGGTTCTTGAGGATGAATTTTTCGTCATACATAAATCCAAAAGTAACATACTAGAGAAACAGTAGGAAAAAAAAAAAATCTTATGTATTTTTTTAATAAAAAATGTTTGAATGCCAACACATGGATTGATAACATCTTTGAAAAGAGTAAAAAGTGAGTTAGGCAAGAAGAAGATACAATATGTTTTCTTTTCCCTCTTTTTGACATACAACATACTAATGATTCATCATTTTTTCTTTGGAACGAAAATTTGAAATTATTCGATATATTAAATAATTGGATGCTTAAAAGTATATTAGACTTGAATAAGACTAAAATAAAAAAAAAATTAGTTTGACAGAAAAGGATTATAGCATTGGCTACAATGAAAGCTAGTTTGTTTGAAGGGAATTTTTCATTAGCAGCATAATTAGAAGTCAAAACTTTTGAAAAAGATTTAAATATAACTACACATAATCAATGGATAATCATAAATTTCAATCAACTCAAATTTAAAACTAATAGATTTCAATTAAATTAAAATAAAAATATTATGTATAAAATGTTTTTAAAAAATTAATATAATTGAAATAGAAGTGCTCTTTTTTAATGATTAAAATAAAATGTTAGTATTTTTTACCTACTACAAATTTCTTTGATCTTATCTGAGTTAAAATTGTTCTATTGAATTATTATAGAGTAACTTAATGTTGAAGAGAACTTTAAAGTATCAAAAAAGTAATAAATCCAATTAAGAATGATTATTTATCTAGTTTTTTTTTTTTTTTTTTTAATATAATTTATCTAGCAATTAATTTTATATTTAAATATTGTATTTTTATGTCTTATTTTGGTGTCAATAGTTGGTTCTTCAGACAGTAAGTAATATTAAAAATAAAGATAAAATAAGAAGGAGCTTAATAAACGGCGTCGTTTGAGAGGGCGGCAGTGGAAACTTCTGTCAAGAAAAGTAATGTAAAGTTGGGAACCGGTGAGGCCGATGGATTCGTATTTGCATCACGACTTGTATTCGCTTCTTCTTCTTCTTCCTCTGCTAGGGTTTCTAATCGCCATAGATTCTCACTGGATTCGAGTAGAGGAACGAAGTTGAAGAAACCAGGCCAGTTCTGAGGTTATTTTTGTTCATCTTTTCGATCTTAGAGATAGATATTGGAATTTGGACCCTTTGATTGTACTTCAGCAGATTGTGTAACGAAACTGGAAAATCAAAAAGCCATTCACAGCTTAATTGCTTGACATTGAAAACAACTAAACTCGCCGGTAAGCTTATTTCCGTTCAATCCAAAACCCTAATATTTGAGATGGAGAAGTCTAGATCTAAGAGAAACTATTACTATGACCACCAAGACTATGATTCCGAGGCGATGTGTAGAACCAGACCTCGTTACAACAATCACTACCCCAATAATAACTATCGGCAACGTGGAAATGCTGTTCGACCGTCTAAACCTCAAGATCAATCTCTTATGGTCACTACCACTTACAGGATACTCTGTCACGACGGCAAGGTTGGGGGAGTCATCGGCAAGTCTGGTAGTATTATTAAGTCCATAAGGCAGCACACCGGCGCGTGGATCAACGTGCTTGAGCTTGCTCCGGGTGATGAGGAGAGGATAATTGAGATGTCGGATACTCGGCGGCGTGACCCGGATGGCCGGATGCCGTCGTTTTCTCCGGCGCAAGAAGCACTTTTCCTGATTCATGAAAGGATTCTGGAGAGTGAAATGAGTCCTGGGTTTAGTGGAATGGGGGGGTATGGTGCGGAGGATGAGGAGGATGGTTACGGTGGGGTTCGAGGAGGTAGCCGTGTGGCGACAAGGCTTGTGGTGTCTAGAATGCACGTTGGTTGTTTGCTCGGGAAGGGAGGGAAGATAATTGAGCAAATGAGGATGGAAACCAAAACCCAGATAAGGATTCTGCCTAGAGATCACAATTTGCCTCGCTGCGTTTCAATGTCGGAGGAGATTGTTCAGGTTTAGTTTCTGAACATTTCAGTATCTTGAAAGAATGTCCGATTCTTGTTACTGTTGTAGCTAAAGATATTGAATTTGAGATTCTTTTGTATTCAAGCTGGCTAGTCTACCTCCTGTCTAAGTTCGGCTGATTGATTCTACTTATGCTATGCTGAGTCTGGAATAAAGAGAGCTAATTTGCTCTTACAATACTTAAGGAAGTTGATAATTGGGTGCTTAGATCGTTTAAAGAGAGTATTTAAAGTGGTATTTATAAGCAGTTTCGTAATGACGTTTAAAAATCTGATACTGTCCTGTCTTTGCTTCACAAAGTACTTGAGAAATTAATAAAGTTTGACTAGAAATCATTTGTTTTCTGAACTCATCAAATTTGTTTCTTGCTGCACATCTTAGTTGATGTGTGAGTTTGCAAAAACTAGTCATATTGACAGAAACCCTTATGTGGGGACGTCACATCTATCTTGCATACTACATTGTTTTTGGCCTTTTCAGATGCCATTTCCTGCTTTGATTCTTGAACTAACACATTGAATTCCATTTGTAATCTTATTATATAATATTGAAAGTCTGTTCTTTCTATTTCTAGACTGAGCTTAATTGTAAAATTTCTTGTTGTCTCTCGGGTCTAAACCTCGGGACTGGCGCGGATGCCCTCGTGCCTCAGGTATGTAGTGGGGCGAAACTCTGTTCCCTGGTTTTAAAAAGATAGATACATGCCTTGGCATGGGTCAAGCATTTGATGTTTTTTTTTTAATTCAACTATAATTAGGGAAGGGGATTCGATCCCATGAACTTTGCCCATGAGAAGTTGGCACGGCTATAGTTTTAACAAGTCTTTAATGTCTTTTGAACTTGTTAAGTATACAGTAGAGATAAAAGATGTAGTTATTTATTTATTTTGGTATCTTTTGCTTATGTGAACATGTAGTCTTTCATTTTTTTGGAGGTTGCTTAAATTATACTATTTCCACATTTGAAATTTCAAAAGCTGTCCAGAAATAAATTGAATAAGATTAGTGTGATAATCTTATGTTCGTGCTTTGGAATTCCAATTTTTGCTGCAAAGTTAGATCCCTTGTCCATCCATAACAGCTAACTAACCAGGCTTTAGATAACTTAAATGCGTGCAACGTGCATTATCTTGATCCAAAATGAATAAAGGTAACAGATATGGTGGTCATGAACAATTAAGTGTCTTTCTGTTCCAAGTTCTTACAACTTCGTTTTTCCATTCATTGAGTTATGAGAATATATAGTTACTAATTATTTTCCAATTGGGGATTTAACCCTCTGTAGATTGTTGGAGATGCAAATGCTGTGAAGAAAGCTATAGATATCGTTTCATCGCGCTTGAGAGAGAGTCAGCATCGCGATCGTAGTCATTTCCATGGGCGTCTACATTCACCGGAACATATGTTCCCTCCTGATGATGATTATGTTCCACATACAGCACGGCGATTATCGATGGATGGACAACCGTTTAGACCACGTATATCTTCTAATACAAGAGGCAATGGCTATTCCAATCGCCAATCTAGTTTTTCTGGGGAGCCTGGGGCTGCTCCTATTAATGACAATATGATGCCCTTTTATGGTGAGGACCTTGTATTTAGAATATTATGCCCAATTGATAAGATGGATAGTGTTATTGGAGAGTCTGACGGAATCATAGAATTACTTCGGAATGAAGTTGGTGTTGATATCAAGGTTTCTGACCCTGTTACTGGTTCAAACGAACAGATTCTTATCATTTCCTCGGACGAGGTATTTCAACTTTTTTTCCTGTATTGGTATACTGTATACACCATGATTTGTCCTTTCCTTGGTTCGAATCGCTTGATTATGTCTTTCCTTGCATTAGATATTTTAGGCGTTATCTAAACAATCACTGAATAGTCTTGAAAAGTTATATTTTCCATTTATATATTCATATTTTCCTGATTTAACTTTCTGATTGGCAAATTTGAGTCCGTAGGGCCCAGATGATGAGCTTTTTCCAGCACAGGAAGCTTTGTTACACATCCAAACTCGCATTGTTGATCTTGTACCTGATAAGGATAATATTGTAATTACTAGGTTACTTGTCCCTTTAAGTGATATTGGATGTTTGGAGGGAAGAGATGGATCGTTGTTAGAGATGAAAAGATTAACTGGTGCAACTGTACAAATTTTGCCGAGAGAAGAACTTCCCATGTTTGTATCAAGGGCTGATGAGCTTGTACAGGTTTGTCATTGAACACTTCAAATCGATGGGTGGAGTTCCTAAATTTTATTAAATATGCTTGATGTAACAGCATTTTGCTCTCTTTGTTTTGAAATATTTTATATAATTGTTTTTGCTTAAATCAGTTACAGAACATGCCCCTGACAGTAAAAGCTTGCGGTCTTTGAACCATTATATTCATTTTCTTTCTTTTTCTTTTTCTTTTTCTTTTTCTTTTTCTTGTTCTTGTTCTTGTAAACATTCATATTCTGATTTCATTATGCAGTTACAAATTCTCAGGTTATATGAAACTATAGGTCTTTAATGCTTTGATAATTTCTGATTTTTTCTACTTTAGTTCACAACTAATCGTTTGATTTTTAAGTTGGAATTGTCTTTAAGAATTCATATTGTTTATCGGGACGGTTGACTACTGTTGATGGGTGGACTGAATTGATTTTGCTTTAAGAATTCCTTATTCCCTACATTTTTTGCAGATCATAGGGGACATAAAAGCAGCTCGAGAAGCACTCATTGAGCTAACATCAAGATTGCGGTGTTACCTTTATAAGGAGCCATTCCAAAAAGATGCAAGTCCTCCAGTCTCAATACCAAGCACCCCGGTCAGTTTAGGACTAGAGGAATCATCTTCAAATAATAATGCTGCAGGTCGTGAAGTTCTTAATGGAAACGATTCTTATACCACAGCCTATAAAAATGTGCAACCTCTTGGAAGTGGAGCAGCACAGCTTCTAAAGGTTACTTGTTTTCTTATATTTTTTCTCTCAAACTCAGAAAACTTCTTTCGTTGGATACAAAACTATTTCAGATTAAGGTTCTTCTGAAAACTTCTGCATAAAATGCTCTCTTTCGGACAAGTAGTAAAAGATTCAACCAAGCTTTGAAGCATTTATGTTATATCCTTAGAGGCACTGGTCACTCACAATTTTATAAAATCGAATCTGCCAAATGTTGTTTTGGTAGTCATATAGTGGGTCAAGTTCCAATGCGGTGACCATGATAGTTTTTTTTTTTTTGCATGTCGAGAATAAAAGTGTTGTGTCCAACCTACGTGTGAACATTTAGTTTCAATTATGGATCCACCCTATATTTTTGTTTCGCATTATTATTTAGGAGTATTTCTTGCTTTCATGACATGCATACCTTGAGCACTCGTAAATTATCTTGCATTTTAATGCACACCTCTACGGCGACTTTAGTTCTGCACCAAAATGATTCCAACTATCATTTGCAGGAAACTGGAGGGTCGAACAATGAAACTAGTATGCAAAATGAAAATGGCCGGCGTGAAGACTTGCCTAGTGTGTTAAATAGGTAGAATTTCATCATTCTGCAATGCTGATTCCTACCCGTCCTCCAATTCTCTTGGATCAATGGGACGTTTTATTAGTTTCCATGGACGTTTTATATCAATGACTGTTCGCTTGTAATGTATAAGTTTTGACAACCTTTTTAGGATCCCCGTGCCACTTGTCACTCGAAGTACACTCGAAGTTGTGATACCAGAGCCTGCAGTTCCTAAGCTTATAACAAAATCAAAAAACAAGCTTGCACAGATCAGTGAGGTAATATTAGGAAATTTTGTCAAATTGAAACCCTTCTATAATACATTAAGAAAGTGAACCATCATGAGCTTAGTGGTGAAGAGGGCCTTAAGAGAACCAAAAAAGTTACGGTTCAATCCATTTTGACAACCTACCAAAGAATTAATTTCTTACGAATTTCCTTGACAACTAAATGTTGTAAGGTTAAATGGTTTGTCCTGTGAAAATTGTCAAAGTAATATATAAGTCAGTCTAGACATCTCCAAGGGATGGCACACTTGGTTGAAGACTTGGGTTTTGAATGTGTGTTCCCCTCAAAGTCCCAGGTTCGAGACCCACCTGTGACATAATTTGTTGACACCTCTCGTGTCTCCATTCATTCAATGTCTCCCGGTGCCTGGCCTAAAGACGGGCGTGATTACCCTTGTTTCAAAAAAGAAAAGTCGGTTTAGACACTCATGAATATAAAAACAACATTAAGAAAGTGGCTTCTTGGGCTGATTTTTTGTTTATAACAGTTGTCCGGAGCCAATGTGACATTGGTAGAAGATAGACCAGATGTAACCCAGAAGATAATTCAAATATCAGGCACACCAGAGCAGGCTGAAAGAGCTCAGAGCTTATTGCAAGGCTTTATTTTGAGCGGCAAGTCTCTCCCACCAACCCATATTAATATTATTTATTACATTTTTCTCTTTATTTATTCAATTTGTTTATCAATTTTCAGTTCAAGAAGATGGGCCTTAAGTTGTTACGGCCATGTGGTTGTACACTAAACTTTTGTAGCCTGTAAAAGGATTGCCCCATCAAAGATCAACTGTATTATGACAGGGCTTTTGGTTACCCTTTTGGTTCTCGGCTCGGATGATGCGTCTCATTTCGGCTGTTTCTTTGGAAGAGCCATGGAGGAATGACACCAAATTAACCATTGCCATGTAAATTTGGAATGTATAACTATTTTGGTCCTTTTGCTGTTCCACAAAGATCTATACGATAGTTAATGAAACCCAGTTTAAAGCATCTTTATTATTTAAGTTCAAATGAGTGAGACACCAGAGGATTAGGTACTAATGAGCAGTTCCAACAAAATTCTTGTGTACAATGTTTGATTTCTTGATAAAGTGAAATATAACCAACGGTGTTTCCTACCAACATAATTTCATTAGGTGAATTGTAAGCATTAATTTTTTAAAAAAAATCAATTTTAAGTTATAGTCCTATATAATTTCTTTTTAGATTACTAAATGTTGGAGCGTTGATAATATTTTAATTATTAGGTGATAGATTATGAACTCAAAATTGGCTAGTAGACGAGTATTTGTAGGAGTGATTAAAAATTGAGATGTGTGTAATAGCTTGTTTGGATGAAGTTTTTTTTATGTAGGAGTTAAAGACAATAACTTGTTTGAATATGAATTTTGGTGGAGGAGTTACATGGAAAAACTCGTTTGAATTGAGATTTTGGAAGAAAAATTGTATGTTAAGTGGCTTAAAAATGAGAGATTGACCAATTGATTTGAAATGAACGATTATAATAACTTGTTTTGATGAAATTTTTTGAAGAGTAATTGTACTATCTCATTTTGTAAAAAAAAAGAAATTAATAGCTCGTTAAAAATCGCATAATTTAAATGTTGCAAGTTGAAATGATATATTTTGTAAAAATAAAATTAGTAAAAATTGGGAGAGGACATTTTGGTGAAAACTGTGAGTTGGGTTATTTATCCAAAACGCTACCGTTTGGTTGTGTCTCGTGTGTAAATATCATCCGAAAATGAAGATAGCACACAGCGATGAGTACTCCAATTCCGACACTGCGTTTTGCTACACCGGTAATCTAATCTCTCTTTGCTTTCTTCTCCGGCGAATCGTATCGGAATCTTCACCTTCTTCATAAATATCTTCCGTTTTTGCAGATCATAGAGGTGTGGGCGGGAATTTCTCGTGCCTTTAACTTTCCTCCGCGGTTACAGGTCGAAATTTGAGAGATCCTTTCATCAATGGAGTTAGCGATGTTATCTTCGGCCCTCATTTTTCATGTTTTCTTGTTCAAGTTTTCAGGTCATCGCCAGGAAGCAAAGAGATGGTCAAAGTGTTGGCCGGCGAGTGTGGCGACGAAGGAAATTGGTACGGACTACGTGCTTTTTCTTTCTCTTTGTTAAATTAGATGTCTCACACTATTTACTCCTTTGGATTGTGGAATTAGTTCTACAACCGAACATCTATACAAAAATGAAACTCTGTCCTTGTGTTTGGACGAGTAGTTGCATGAAGTGATTAGAAATTAAGGTTATAGTAATAGCTCATTTAGATGTGGATTTTTGTAGAGGAGTGGAAGGTAATAGCTCGTTTGCAACCAATAGCATGTTCAGATGTAAATTTTTGTACAGGAGTGGCAGTCAATAGCTCGGTCGGATATATATTTTGTGGAGAAATTACATAAATGATGATTAGGTTTGAAATGAAAAGTTATTTTGAATGATTAAATCTAAGTAGTTATTATGGATGGCTGCAATAGGTTGTAAATGCTCATTTGTAACTCCGCCACTGACCCCCAAAATCAAACACTCCCGATTCACATTAAAGAAAAAAAATGGAAGATTTGAAATGTGCTAATTTGACCTAAAACTTGCCATTTCTTTGATCAACCTAGAATAGACGTGTATCAGTTGCCAACTTTTCTCTAGCTTGTTATCTTTTCATATTTTTTGAATATATGGTTTCTGTTAAAAAAAAGAAAGAAATAAAGAAAAGGGGAGAGATTTTTTTCAGGCATCCTTGTGGATATTATTTCTTTGCTGTTAAAATGTTTGCAACAACAGTTTACAACAGAGATATGTGAACTTTGGGAAAAAGAAATTTGGTCTATTTGGTGCTTATCGCGCCAAGTAGTGGAGATATTATGCTTGTTGTTATAGCTTCTATTTTCTGATTAATGCCACAGAATTCATGGTGTTTTTTGATAGCTGTCTAAATGTGGGTGTGTCCAAAATGATTCTGTTTTCCATCCATGAAACTTTGACACATGCACCATGGGTAGTTAAAAACACTCTAGAATGTGGGATTATAGATTCAAATCACATGGAGAGATAGGATATTCAAATTCTACAAGTTTCTTAGTGACCATTTAGATAGATCAGGCAGTTGTCTAGTTTAAGTTGGGCGAGATGAATTGACCCAATTAGTTCAAGGACTGTACACTTATCATTTATCATCATTTTGACTGAGTGTTTATGCTCTCATTTTCATCGAAACTTTCAATTTCATTTCTTATTCAGACGAAGAAGGATCATATGTCGCATTACACAATGGATCGAACCCCGTTCCTAGAAGAACAGGTAAGGAAGGTAAAGGAACAGGGGAAGCTGATAACAATGGACATCGAAAGACTACTATTATCCGAGGACAACCGGTTCGATTTTGTGAATGAGGTTGCAGCGGAGGCTAAGGAATATGTGGAGAGCAACCGTGATGAATATGGGGGTTCGAAGAAAGCTATTCTTCACGTTCTTAGCAACCGGGTGAATGATGCAGGGTTCTATAGGCCGGATGCATATGCAGAAGAGGACCCATTTAAACCCGGCCCCCATTATCTGAAAGAAGAATTTACTTGAAGAAGATTATTACAAAATCCATTTTCTTACAATAAAGACTGCCAGAATATTAATCTGCTATTCCCAATTTTTAAATGTTGGCCCTTTTAGTATATTTCTCTTCTGATTGATGCATGTAAGGTCCGTTTTTGCTTACCCTTTATTAGGGAATGACAAAGACAAACCATACTAAAGTCGAGACATTTGAGAAACTGACTACTTGCTCCTAGCCAAACTTTTTAGGGATGATGAATCAGATATTTGCATTTTCATTTTTCTTATATGTAACAAAGCTTTCCTACTTATTTCTTGCAATCCCCATTAAATGGACATGAATAAAAGAGGAAGAGATGAATTAACTATCTCACCATCAAAATCTAGAACATCTCTAATCAAACGGAGTTTCGTTCTTGTTTTTATCTCATGATCTCGGATAACTCTAATGAAGTTTTCAAAAAAAAAAAAAAAAAATTATAATTTTTTTTACACCTAAATCATAGTAGTTGAAATGAGTTACGATGATATATGGCTTGAACGGTTTAATGCCTTACAATTAGTTAGTCGGGGATTTTATTGTCCGGTCAGCGAGGGAGATCTCATTGCCCGATCAACAAGTGAGTGTGCGGGGGCAACGCCCCTGTTGCGTATATGGTTTTCTACATTTGACATGCGTGAATGCATCCCCGATTTGTAAATGCATACCTCATCCCGTTTCCGTTGCGTATTTTGCATGTATAATCGCATTACACCTTTTGCCGACTATGATGTTCATTCTGTAATATGTATTTCGCCTCTCCTTAATAAAATTGTGTCCTCTCTGCCCGTAAATTTTGTGTTGTTTCTTCTTCTTTTTCATTTTTTCTTTATTTTTTATTCAATTGTTGATTGTCATTTTCATAACAAGTTCAAATACTTATACATATTTTTTTTTTTGAAAAACAAAAATATAAATTTAAGTCATCGTCAAATACCATCAAACTATAAAGTTATCGTCAAATGCCATCAATGAAGGGTGAGACCAAGTTATCGTCATTGTCTGTGCCAAACTGAAAAGTCACAATCTCTTGTTAGACAATTATGAATTTTGGCCTCAAATTCCTTTCTTTGGTTTATTTTAGCTTTCTCTAAAGCCTCAAACTATTTCTCAATAACGAGTTGTGGTATTCAGAGTATTCCAAATACCATCAGCGAAGTGTGCAAACTGAAAATTTTCAGTCTGTCGTAATTGGTAAGACAACAACAATTGAACTTAGCCACAAATTCCAAGATATATGAAGAAGCTGAAACGAAACAAGAGTTATAGAAAATCACAGTGAAAACTGTAACTTTTGGCCTAATAAATCAAAGAGGCTAAGAAAATCCAATCTACTATGATCTTGCCTAGGATATAGTGAGTTTTTCTTGCCTAGGATATAGTGAGTTTTTCGACATTCAAATATTAGAGTCAGACTGAATATCCATAAAAATAGTCGTGATGCACATAAGATAATTCGGACACTCACGGACCTTTAAAAAAATATAATTGTACTTTTGGAAGTGACCCCACATGATGTTGGCATACCTGCATCCTATTGTCTGTCCTAGAATGAATGATCTCATTTCATAGCTGTGGTGTGGGCAAGATTCAAACCATCTTAAAATATGATATCTGATCCATTAACCCAATTAGAGGCCTTCCTTCATCCTCTTATCTTACCCTCTTTACGTAATCTCCTTTACCATCTCCATCTCTGAGAATCTACAAAAGTGTTTGATTTGAATCAAACTCAACTGGGTTTTGGTTTTTTGATTCAGAAATGGCTTTGGTGAGTCCTCGATTGCATAGATTCCGCCTAACCAAGCTCCACCATGGCTCAGCCTCCAAACCCACTAAAACAAATCTGCTCACTTTAAGAAGAAAGAGCCGATGCTGCTCTGCCATAGCCATTGATGCTCCATCTTCTTTGGCAGACGCTGCTGGAATCAGATGGGGTTCGACTACTTTGCAAGGATTAAGGGAAGAAATGGAGGACGATGCTGTTGTGAAGTCTGATGGTCTTAATGGCTTCTTTTTTGCTGCAGTCTTTGATGGCCATGGTGGCTATTTCTCCGCCAAGTTTCTCAGGTGGGAAAATAGCAGGGCAACTTGTGGTGAAATTTTTTGGATTTTTTTTTAAGTTTTATTTGGTTTGTGAACATATCTGTTGTAGAGTGGAGGCCTTAACCATATCCTTGGTTTATCAACATTTTTTATGTTTGACTCTAATATGACTGCCAAAAGTTTAGTAATAATCCTGATAAAGAAACCTTTTTCTTCTTTTGATAATGGGAATTTGTGCTATACTTCACTACATACTTGGGACATTCGTGCCCGTCTTAATGTCCAAACCCGAGAGACAACAATGAATTTTACAATTAAGCTCACTCATGGGTTTCAAACCTAGATCTCCATGGGAGAATACCTTGTAGACTCCAAAGCGGGTGAGAATATAGAGGAGAATGATTATCGTGGAGAATGGTTTTCTGTGTTTGGGGTGAAGAGAATGATTATGTGGAGAATCATTACTTTCTATTTTATGTGAAGAGAATAATTGCGGGAAAAATTAATAGTAAGTGAAAAGTAGTTATAGGGAGAAGAAAGAGTGACCATGAGGAGAATAAAGAAGTTATGGAGAACTGAGATTATAGGAAGAATGATTCTTGGTGTTCTAAATACATAGAATCATCCTCCTTTCCATTCTCCTTATTTGACATCTTTTCCCCAAGCCTTAACCAACAATTAATTGGCATATTATTAGAGTGATACTGTTAAGATGAGTTTATATTATAATATGGATATCTATCTTTAATGTATTCATTTTGGCATTTTCATCGAAATAATAACTTTGACAAAGTATTGGTGTGAATAATATGCTAACAGGGAAGAGCTGTACAAGGAGTGCGTAACAGCTTTACAAGGTGGCCTGCTGTTGAATGGAGAGAGTTTTGAAGTGATAAAAGTGGCTTTGGAGAAGGCTTTTGATGATACTGATAAAAGATTACTCCTTTTGTAAGTGAAAAATCCAGTTCTCTACTTGGTTGTATGCTCTCATTATAATTTTATTCAACTTTTGAAGGCTTGAGGCAGATGGGAAAGGAGATGAATCTGGTTCTACTGCAACTGCTGCATTCATTCGAAAAGACGTTATGTTCATTTCACATATCGGTGACTCTTGTGTTGTAAGCATCAGCCCTGCGATCTTTATATATTTTTCTTTTTGGGACAAGAAGCAATCAAACTTCATATGAGTTCCAAGGATTGTTATGTATTTAAAAGTCTTCCTTTGTGTTGGATTTGCTCTGGTATTCTCATTTTCCATTTTAGGATCATATTTTGGGCGATTGTCAGTTTTCCATCACTATTTGGGAGCTTTGTTGGGATTCCTTGGGATCAGTTGAGTTTGTTACAAAGGTCGTATTTTGATCAAGGAAACTCTCCTGAATCCTCCTTTTCGAGATAAAGAAAGAGTCCTTTGGTATGCTTGTATTTTTTTCCTTTTCGAGACAAAGGTCATATTTTGAGAGGAATGATCACACTTTTAGGGGTTTGAAGAGGTCCAAGATTAAGGTATGGGATTATGTGAGATTTAATGTCTCCTTGTGGGCTTAGGGTTTTGAGAGGAATGATCACACTTTGGTTTGCTTTTAGTTTCTCAAAGAAAAAAAAATTGTAATTATTAGTTGTCACACTTCTAGTTGTTTTCTTAATTAGTTCTGGAACTCCTTTTTGTGGGGTTGGTTCTTTTGTATGTCAATGTCTATTCGTTCATATGTCTCAATGAAAGCTTGGTTTAAAGTAAAATATAAATAATAAGAAATACATGCAGGACATGTAAGATCTTCTAAATATAGAGTTGATTTGTTCGTGTAGGTCTTGTCGCGTTCCGGAAGAGCAGAGGTGTTGACTAGTTCTCATCGGCCCTATGGAAACAACAGCACCTCACTGCAAGAAGTTAGAAGAGTTAGAGAAGCAGGTGGATGGGTGTGTGTTTCTCTTAAAATTGCCTGCATGTTTCAGTTTACTCTCTTGAAAAGCTTCTTTCCAAAAAAAAAGAAGCTTTGTCTGAAAAACATTTAAAAGAAAAAGAGTTAGAAAAGGAAAGCAATCAATACTATTAAACAAATTTCTGTTGGTGTTTTAGTTGTTGTACTTTAGTTTTAACTAAGTTTTTCATGTATTTGGTACTTAAACTCGTTGTTGTTCACTGTCCTGTTTGAAATAGGAAATGCAGCACTACCAAAAGCACCAATTATTCTTTGAAGCATTAAAATTTAGATACTCATTGCATCTTTTGGTGTCTTTAGATAACTAACGGGAGAATATGTGGAGACATCTCTGTATCTCGTGCATTTGGCGACATACGATTCAAGACTAAGAAATACGAGTTCGGTTCTTTTACTCTATAATATTCTCCAGCTTTAGATTTTTCTTTCTACTGAGCCAATTGTAGTATGCTTATACTGATTATCATATGCCTCTCTTGTTGGCTTATTCTTTATGAAGGATGGTAAAAAAAGGAGTTGCAGAAGGGAGATGGTCTGAAAAATTTGTTTCTCGGTAGGTATGCTTTACGATTCTTTTACTTCTATCATTTTTGTTTCATTTTGTTGGTTGATATAATTAAATTTACCATAGTTTTTCAGCATAAGCTTTAGGGTTGATCGATAGTTTAACATAATTAAACATGATATCAGAGTAGGAGGTCCGGAGTTTGCCGAGTTGTTTTATCCCCAATTAATATTAATTTCCACTTGATGGACATTCTCAAAATTTCAAGTCCACAAGTGAGCGGAGTGTTAAATTGATATAATTAAATTTATCCTAACCTATCAGCTTAAGCTTGAGTTGATTGGTGATTTAACATAATTTAACACATTTTTTCACGCTTATTGTAGTGGTTGACTTGTTTTATTTTACTAAGTTTGCTAATTACTGGGTCTACTGTCTTTTTAATCAGTTATTTCAACTGTTAGTTGACTTCACAAGGTATTTTGACCATTAAAACTTTTGACTCATCAGTGTACAGTTTAATGGAGATTTGATTACTGCATCACCAGAAACTTTTCAAGTAAATCTTGGATCAAATGTTGAGTTTATACTGATAGCATCGGATGGCCTATGGGATTACATGAAGAGGTTTGTTGGACTCAATTTTGTTCCTCACTTGTTTCTAGGACTCAATCTTTATGTTCCGAAGTTAATTTATCAGACTGTTCGCCAACTTTGATATAGAAGACTAAATAAGTGCCAGTTTTGGGTATTGTTTCAGCTCCGATGCGGTTAAGTTTGTCCGGAATCAACTTAGGCAGCATGGTGATGTTCAGGTGTATATTATGTTACTTGTATTCTTTTACACACTACTTGAGTGCACCTTCTGTCAATTAGTGTATCCGTTTTTATTGTGGTTCAACTTCCAACTTCTCATTTACTTTGATTTTCAGCTAGCTTGTGAAGCCCTCGCGCAAGCTGCCTTGGTACTACTCGAACAATTCGATTTCTGTAAAGCTTCCAATTAGATGAATTTGCTTTCTAATTTTAATAAAGCAAAATTTGTTTTTGTATTCTGCAGGATCAAGGTTCACAAGACAATATTAGCATTATCATGGCTGATTTAGGGTGAGTACCTGCTTAACTTCACACATTTTCTATAATGTTAAGACACTAAAGATGGTTTTGCTTGCACTTGTTTCTAAATGCATGGAATGAATAAAATTTCTTCCGAGGAGCTAAATGCAGCAGCTAACGAAACTGATAGATTGCAGTTAGAATTTCTTATTTGTCGTTGTGAGTTCTTTCATTACAAATATGATTTGAACTAACTGACGATGCAGGCGAACAGATTGGAAGAATTTGCCTCTTAAGAAAGACAATGTCATATTTGAACTGGCGCAAGCTTTTGCTACGATCGGGGTCGTTTCTTTCGGTATTTGGTGGGCGTCCTCTGCCTTCTCTCTTTAAAGTTTCTGTCTCCCATTGTAGTATAATTGGGTTCTTCTTCCATACTCTTCATCTGTAAAGTGTAATTGAATAGTTATCCAATGTATCACATCTTAGCTAGCTTAGACGACTTAACCTACCCTCAAAAGAGTTGCAAATTTTTTCTTTCCTTTGCGGTTAGAATCGTAAACTTTATATATATATATATATAGGAAACGAGAACTTCTCATTGAAATATGAAAAAGTATACAAAGCCCTATCGAAACTAGTTACAATATGCTTTTCCACAGAGATAATTAAAGATAGGTTGTAGATACAATGGCTCCAATAAATAGCTAAGTATATAATATAATCAAAGAGGTAATCGTAAACTATCGATCTTGATCTTTAGGAAATGTGACGGCTTAACTATCATGCCTGTAAAACTGCACTACAACTTTATGGTTCATTTTTCACATTCCTTTCAATTTGAAAGTTTTATTTTGTGGCCAAGTAAACTATCAAGAGAGTTTATATCTTTCATCAGAAGTAATGATGTTCTGATCATCAGTGGGTATTTTTATTTTAAAACAACAGACAATATAACCATCGTGGGTTGACCTGAGGGCTTTCGGAAACCAAAATCTTATGAATTCAATTCATGATGGTCACCTATAGATTAACTTCTTATAGGTTTCTTTGACATCTAAATGTTATGAATTCAATTCATTCTTTTCATACTCACAATTTTGTTTCCGCATAATCATTCTTTGCACTCCAAATACTAATCATTCCATGTATTTAATACAGTTAATGGTTCCCTCTACAATTATTTCCTTCACCTAAACATAAATAATCATTCTCTCCGTTAATCATTCTCACCATATTGTCATTCTACCATAATCATTCTTATTCTCCTTAAACGTAAATTGCTTACAAACATGAAAACCCAAATATTCACAACTTTCTCCATAGATCTGCTATACTTTACAGTACCTTGTTAGGAGAGTGGTCAAGATTCATCTCAGTATGTAGTACTCAAACTCCCCTGCAATGGAAGAAAGGAAAGTGGTTATCTTTCTTCTAATCTAAGCTATGTTTATGAGCTGCTTATGTGATGTAAAAGTATCTTACAAGAAGAAAAGGAACAGAGGAAGAGGAGGAAAAGAATGAAAAGAGTAGTGACTTTGGAAGCCATGGATGATCTTTCTATTTTTCTTCATGTAAGAAAGACAGGTATGGATTTTAAAGTTTCATCAAACTCAACCTAAACCTTTTCTTTTTAATGTTTTGATGAACAGCATTAACTCTGGATTAATAACCACTCAAACATGATTATACGCATTAATTATACCAGACACACACACATGAAGTCAACTACAAGCTTTTAGGGGCTGTTTGTTTGACATATTTAGGTAGGAGTTAGTAGGAGGAGTTATTAACTCTTCCTAAAAAACTTACATCCAAACGAGTTTTTATTAACTCCTCATTTTTACTTTTAAAAATAACTCTCATTTCTAACCATTCATTTTTAATCATTCATTTATGACTACTCAATCATTTCTAACCACTTATTTTTAATCATTCCTTTCAAATCAATCAAAATAACTCATTTTTAACCATTCATTTTTAATCATTTCTTTTTTAACTACTAAAAATAACTATTCATTTTCAAATCTTCATCCAAACAAGATTTTGACTTTTAACTCCTCTATACAAAAACTACATCCAAACGAATTTTTGACACAATTCTCAATTTTTAACTCCTCAACATAACTTCTCAATATAACTCCTTAACCTAAAAATTACCTAAATATGTCAAACAAACAGCACCTATATTCATGGCTGAGAATGACAAATCAAGTACATGCATGTGGGCTCCATAAGAAAATGCCTCAAATAGCAGCCATTTTCTGTAAGCTCTGTTGTAGAACACTGACAAATGTTATTTGGAAGTGGAACGACAGAAAATTACTTTTTTTAAGAAATGATATCTTAAGGGGAAAAAAAAAAGAACTGGTTTATATCCTGTTTTGTAGTTTTTCACCTTTTATAGTTTTCCTTTGATCCATTGTCTTATCTTCATAAGCAAACAAAAAACTTTTTAAAAAATAAGCACTTGATGAGTTTTATGGACTAATATGATACTGAAAGAAACACCGCTTGGCCTTTGAACCGTTCATATAGCATCTAATATCTGAGAATATTTGAAACCTATAGCATCTCAATGCATTTGAGTTCATTTCTATCTTCCTAACCATTAGACATATAATCTTTAAGGTTCAATTTTGCCCAATTGTTATAACTTTATCAAACTAGTTAGCATAATGTGAATTGCATGTTGTGGAAATAATTTTTTACAATAAAGTCAAATAAGTATTCAATTGAATATAATAAATAGATGTGAATGGAATTTCCAAATTATACTAATGACTTATAACCTAATTTAAAAATAAAGTGAATGAAGTTTCAACTAGTATGATGTATGACTTGATAATCAATAGATTATAAATTCAAGCCATAAATCATCAAAACCTTTACTAAATAGCAAGTTAGTAGTAGTACAAAGCGTAAGATATATATAATACCTTCTTTCTTTTTTTGTAAAAATAGTAAAAATAAAATAAAATAAAATGTACAATTTATTCTCATTGTCATAACTATTGGTTACTTTAATGTTTTATTCAATTTTAAAGATGACGCTGTTATTTATTTATTTCTTTTTTATTTAAAATAACCCTCTTTGAGTGTTGAAGAATATTTTCGTTAAGACAAAATGCATGATGTTTTGATTTCAGAAGAAATAAGAGATCAAATCCTATAATTATAAACAAAATAAATGACAAAATAAAAAGTGGAATAAATGAAGTTGAACCAAGGGTCAATAACGCAGTTGGTTATCTTGTCTTGGTGTTTATTCATTTCAACTCCACGGTCACGAGAGTAGTTGTGCCCTCTAAGAAATTTCTCTGCCATAATCCATTATTATTATTACACTGCACAGTTGAGAGGCTAGCTTCAAAATTGAATGAAAACATAGTCGAAAATCAATCAAAATTTAATGGGATGGCAAATTTGATTGTATTCCGATCTTCAAACAAGAGTAATAACTCAAGTGGCAAAAATGTATGCCTATAATCAAGAGATGATTAAATTTGTTTCTACCTCAAAATGGTTGTTCAACTCAAGAGAGAG
Organism: Sicyos edulis; assembly: GCA_036507275.1. Taxonomy (NCBI): domain Eukaryota; kingdom Viridiplantae; phylum Streptophyta; class Magnoliopsida; order Cucurbitales; family Cucurbitaceae; genus Sicyos; species Sicyos edulis. The sequence continues at coordinate 294,495 of CM071858.1, read as the reverse complement.
ACCGGCTCTTCTCATATCATATACAACCTAGTAACCAAGAGGTTGTTGGTTCAAATCCTTCGACTCCAAATATATTGAACTCAAAAATCATAAATATATATACATTTTTTAAAAAAAACATCAAAGTTCATCACGGTAATCGTCTTCATAGTTGCCATTGTGATTGTCATATATTGTGCTGTAGAAAACATTCTCATTATTAAGCATCTCATCAAGTGTTAAGTTGCCATCTTTGTTATCATCAGCCTGCAGTGTTAATTAACAGCATACAATTAATTTATTCATCCTGTTTAATTTCTTAATCTCTTCAAATCAACTACTAATAATACCTCATTAAACAAATGACTTGTGTAATGTTGTGCATGAGACAGTTCTCCAGGATTAAAATACTGAAACAATGGCCTGAGTTCATCCACTGTCAATAATCTGCACATACTTCTTTGATGTTACAAACAACCAAACAAATTGGAATCAGGAAGAAAAATAACTCACTGCCGCCAAGCAAATACTTACTTGTCCCCATCGAGATCAAGCTCATCAAACTTCTCTTTGGCGCTCGGTACATTGTCCCCTTGAGTTTCGAATTCGATATAGTTCCTGTATGTGTTATACGCATGGTGGAGAAATTCATCAAAATTGAGTTTTCCATCTCTGTCATTGTCCATGCTCCTGCATATATTAGACAGAAGCTGATGCTTTGCTTTTCAATGCCAGATGAAAATAGTTTATAGCTTGACTAAGGAGAAAAGTTACTTCATTTTCTCTCTCAAGAGCCAATTTTGTATTCGGTAATTGCTGCTATCTTGTGGGTGCAGGAAACTGCAGGACAGAAAGATCTCATGCCGTTCTTGTCAGTAAACACTTGTTTCTAAAATTAAACTACAATTCTCGTCTATGTACTTTATCGTCCTTTACATTTTCATCCTTTCATTTTAGTCAAAGTACTTTCATAAACATGTCCAGATTTAGTCTTTTACGGTTAATTATCCACTTCAATAATAAAGAAAAGGTAACGCTGCCAAATAGTGAGAAACAGCCGAATAACGGCTAAGCCTAAATTATTTATTAAAAAAAAAAATTAAAAACACCCATAAATTTTGTCTTTTGATTAAAAAGCACCCATTTTTTTCAAAAGTTGCAAAATTACCTTTGACCTTTATAAAAGTTTCAAAACTACATTTGGAATAGATATGCTTTAGAACATTGGATGAAAACAAGGTGACTAAGATATTTGTCTAGATTAAGTCTAAAAATGAACGGTCAACTTTTTGTTCAACAGTCTAACGGCTTTTCTACTTAATGGGTAGTTTTGAAACATTCATCGAATTTAACGGAAATAAAAAGATGGGTTTGTCATGTTTGGTTCTTCAGATTCTTCTTAGTCGGGTTGGGCGAGTTTGACCAGAAATGCTATGGTACACACAAGACTACCCCTCTTTCCAAAAGCTTCACATGGATTACTTTACGACGAGGGACGACCGCCCATACGTAACAACTTACTGCACCAAGACCAAGACCCCAGCAGAGGAAAAGCTTGATCCCAAAATTCAGGGGCATGTCTTATAACTAACCAGAAAAGATATATAGAACAGAATGGTCAATGTAGCAACATCATGCAAGCTTCTACATCAATTCTATCCTCCTAATTTCATTGGATAATTAACTTTAAGGACTAAATGAGACACATTTACAAGGGTACAAGACAAAAATGATTCATACGAAAATACAAGAAGTAAAGGTTAAAAGTAGTAAAGTAGTAAAAAAAGGAAAATGGCACATTACTCTTTCAGTTCATCAAAATTCAGCAATCCATTTGAGTCAACATCGGCATTTGTGAATTGCCTTTTCCACCATCCAGCTTCTCCATGCTCAGTTCCATTTCTTGCTGTTTCACAATGTTAAGAATTTCAATTTCCGGCCCAGAATGTTGTTGGTTACCAAGAAAACAATAATTTTCATTCCAGATTCTGTACATTCCTTCCCATTTGTTCCGATCTATCATTCTTACTGATAGGGATGTACAAAAAAGCCGAAAATCCAAACAGCTAGACTACCCAACCTAAACTGTAAGGGTTGAATTGGATTATAATGTTCTTTGAGCTTGAGTTTGGTTGGATTACAATTAAGTAATTTTCTTTAGGTTTGGTCGGATAGGTCATTTTTTAGCTTGGTTCAACCCAATCTAACTCATTTCAAACTAACAATAATATTATATATATGTAAGATTGATTAATATGATAGATTTTTAACATATTGGTAGGAAGCATGCACTAACAAGATAAATAACTTGAATTCGAGTATGTCTAATATCATGCAAATCTTTTTTTTTTACCTATGTACTTGTTATGAACTTATGAGCTTGACTTTAAAGAGGGATTACAATCCAATAATCTAACTCAATCCATCCAAAAATATATGGGTTACATTAAGTTGGGTTGCTTTAATATATAGAATTGAACGAGTTAGCTAGTTGATCAATCCAAAAGTTCGGGTTTAGTTAAAAAAAATTCATGATCCAATTCAACCCGGACTATGTGGACCCTTACTTAGCAGTAAAATTCCATCTAAGAAGCATCTAATTTGCAAGAAAATTGAATAGAAAATGAAAATTTCTTGAACTTCGCTTACCAATATCTTCCTCTGTAAACTGCGGCAGATATTCATGGAACGAAATGGCGCCATCTCCATTCTTGTCACTGAACTCCAATTGTTTCCGCGTTCTGTAATTCAGTCTGTCAATGGCTTGGCCAGTAACCCAATCGCCCAGCTCCTCGTAACTGATCGCTCCGTTTTTTGGGGATTTATCCAGCAGAGGAAACAACACGAGCAGCCGCAACGAAATGTTCAATTTCTCTCCGTCGTGGTAACGTCTGTAATCATCGGGAATCGCAGTTTTTCCAACTCCAATCGCGCTTTCTCGGCTTCCTAATCCGCTTTCCTCGGCGTTTCTTTCCATTTCCGCGACGAGAGGATCAAAATTAGGGTTTCGGAATTTGTAACCTAGGCGACGAGTAGTTAGCCCGTGATGGTTCCGATCGCGAGATTTGGACGGCGGAAATACGAAGAACAAGGCGAAGGCGGCGGCCGTAAGAACATAAACCACCGCCCTCTCCATTTTTTCCGGCGAGAAAACAGAAGAATTCAGGAGAAGATCGAAACCTTGGTGGGGTTTCAACGCATTGCGAAGTTTCTTTTCGATCTCGAGGGATTTGCCCGTTATCTACAGAAGCCATGGACGGAGCACCGTTCACTAAGCTTGCAATATTAGGCAATGGCGGAAATGGAATCGATTCTGAGGCAGAGAGCTTTTTTTTGTATTCTAAAATAGCTGAAAAGATTTCAACATAGAAATTAGAATAATGTGTTTCTTTCCATTTATAAACATTATGAAAATCATCAACAAACTCATTCATTTAGAACAACATAATTGAGTTTCATCCAATGCTGCAACATAACATTCATTACAACAACATAATTTGCCGTGGCACCCGAATACATAGTCCGTCTCGAACCTGGGACTTTAAGAATAACACACTTTCAAGTCGAACGCGTTTGTTCGACCTCTACTCGACCGCCGTTAAAGTAGAATAAAAAATGAATCAAAAGTCAAGATATTATGCAGTTTATCTCCTTTCTTGTTCATCCCACCTGTTGAAGTTCCACATAAACATATTTTTGGCCATTGTTTTACAATATTGCTTAGTTTAATGCTTAACATGCAAAGAAGGAGATGAACCAGATCAGAGACATGAACATGAAGCCACTGAATTCTTCTTTGAACTCTGAAGGCTGAAATATCATAAATCCATGACCCAAGATCATTCTTTTTTTCCTTTTTTGTCAGATTTCAACCACAACCCATTGAAATGGATGAGAAAATATTTGTATATCTTGAAAGAATGAACGTAAAAAAGGGTGCATCAGATTTGCTAACAAAAAGAGAAACTGAGAGAAAAAGTCATCAACCCTGCAAATATAGGAAAGCTAAAAAGCAGCCAAACTGTACTAACGATCTCAAAGATAGAGTTTCAATTCCCTCAGTCCCACTTATTATTTTAAAAAAATAAAAATAAATAAAGCTAAAGAGCGATGGGGTGTTTGGGGCAAGAGGATCAAACTATGGAGATAGGGAATAATTCCCCTTACCTGGGTGATAATCATTCATCTGTAATCTCCTTCCCTCTATAACTTTTTCATTCCTTCATACATAATATTTTGTTTTTCGGTAATCATTATCTTCACTCCAAACATGAATAATATGATTCCTCATAATCATTCCCTACCCCCAACACACAGGTAACGATTTCTCATAATTATTTCGTAATCAAACATAGATAACCACTCTCTATGTATTCTCAATCTTCTTGTCACAGACCTCCCAATATAACAAATAGCCTCCACATTTGCAACATTTCTCGCCCAAATGAGCATCTCAGAAGCAAGCAGCAGTAGCATCATAAAAAAGAAAGAAAAAGGGATGCCATTATTTTTTCCTTTAGGATCTGCTGCTCTGTTTGGAATACTCATTTGAGCAAGAAACATTGCAAAGAGGATATTCTCTAAGGCATTGCATAACTAAGTGATGGTAAATGAAATGGTATGCATGAAGCTGAAGCATATGGTGTCATATAAATAGAAAGAACTTGCAGAGAGAAGGACAAAGTACTTTGCAGGGAAATTACCAAAGCAACATCAAGTTAGAGAATGATGACAAAACTCATTCTGCCAGGTTGCTGACCTGTTTTTTTTTTTGCTGTCTGTCTTAAATCATAACCTAATTTTCTCAGATGATCCAATTAATATGGCATAGGATTCCTTTTTATATTTGTTTTGTTATGGGGTTTGGTTTATTTGGTTTAGATTTTGAAGAAGAAGAAATATGACAGTTGAATGTTGGGTAAGAAAGGACAGAGATCTGAAAGGGAATTTCATGTGGTGGTGTGGAATGGCAGCTGAAAATGGTTCAAAAACCCAACAAACTTTCTCTAATCTTAAAGAATTCATTTCACTTTGTTGATATGGAAATGATTTTTCTTTTTAATGAATTCTGTTTCAAAAATCTAAAAGTTTTTTTTTTTTATTAGAATTAGAATTTTAAAGCTTTGTGTATTTATATTGTGCATTGGAAGTAAGATTAAAATATCATTGAGTCTCTATACAAGATCAACAATTTAAAAGTAAGACTTCTTTCATACAAAAAAAAGAAGGGAGATTTGACATTTGAATCATTCAACTTCAAACCATCAATACATGCAAACTTTCATAAAAGTAATGTATGATTCATCGTATTACAATTATATTACAAGAAAAAAAAACTTGATTTTTATAGAAAAAAAAGAAAAGAAAACTGAATTAATGGAAGGAAAAATACCATAAAAATGGAAGGAAAGATGATGATTTGAGATAATGGAGTAAAACAAAGAGAAGATAGATTTTTTTTTTTTTTTTTTTTTTTTTTTAAATATTTTTTTGAGGAATATTTTTTCTTTCATTTGTTTATGAGACATGGGTTAAATTTGGTTATCTAGTTTATAATACAGTGTAGTTTGCACAAAATATAGTGGGTGCCTTTGTTAGGTATGGTTATGAAAGAGTTAGTGGGGGCCTCCTAGTCATAGTCATAGCCATGGTCATTGTCATTTGATATTGATAGTGCTTCTGTTATAATACATGTGCATTTGAAGAAAAGATTGGCATCATGCATGTGGGTTTGGAAGAAAAGATTGAGATCTTTTTTTGTAGCAGAACATCTTATCATTCCAAGGGCTCAATCACTATTTTTATAAATTTGTATGCTAACTGATCAGATATATGAATTAATAAATAACAATAAGTTATGATTTCAAATTCTCTAACAGATTATTGAACACATAAAAGGATAATAATATAATTAGGGCATGGTTTGGAAGGGGGAAAATGAGTGGAAAGGTTAAAAACTGAATAGTTTGAATATGATATTTGAATGGGTGATTGCAAGAAATCTATGAATTGAGTTGTTTATACAAGGAGTTGTAACAGTTCAATGTTTAAATATGTTTGGATAAGATCAGCCAAAGGAGGAGTTTTAGGAAAACTGTGTTTGGATAATAATATTTGAATGAGTGGTTGCCCAAAAACCATACTTGAATAAAATTGTTGTTTGTAAGAGGAGTTGCACGAGCCAAAAGAGTAATAGTTCAGCGACATTAGTATGACTCACGAACCAAAAAATTATGGGTTCAATTTTCCTAACTCCCAATTGTTCTAATTCAAAAAACAAAATGGAAAAATGTTGTTTGAAGAAGGATTGAAATGTGAAGTTGAGGAGAAATTTTTTCTACCCAAACAAATCTTTTTTCTCTCTATAAAACTTTTGTCAAATGTCAATAAAACATAAAATAAAATGTGAAGATGTATAAGAAAAAAAAACAACATATAATAAAGATTTATAAGTTTTCATGTATTTATTCAGAAATGGCATGAAAAAACGAACTAGAGCGATGGATTGCTCAAAACGAAAATGTGAAAAATGAAAAAACTGTGCGCATCCGGGGAATCGAACCCCGGTCAGTACCGTGGGAGGGTACTATGATACCTATACACTAGATGCACTAATTTGTTGATTTTGCACAGTCGAAATATATTTACCAAATACAAGCAGAGGATAAATAATAGCCAACTGATTGATAATAGGATTTGTTGATGTCGAAATTTGGTCTTCGAGATTGATGGTGAATTTGTATGATATAGGGACGAATTACCTGCAAAACAGCCGAAAGCTAGACACCGGTGTGGTGTGAGCCACGCCGCCTCCGATGCCTAAGTCAGTCGAGATTGAAGGAGGTGAGTAAGTTAGTCGAGTTTAGGGTTTTCGAATTGCTTACCTCAAGACTAATTGGCTTAGATATATATAGGAGGTGAGTAGGTGGTCATTTTTGGTAAAAATATTATACTAATGGAAATATCTCCTTTTTAGGTGGATATTTCCATTTTAGGAAAATATTTCTTATTGGTCGAGCCCTAAATAGGGTCTAACCGTAGATAAGGAAAATATCACGAATATTGGCGAAAACGGTATGCAAATCGGATCTAGAACAAGGGAGATACAAAAGAAAAGGTAAGCGGGTCGAGCTAGGTCGGGCTGGCCGAGTCACCGCGCGGCCCACTCTCGGCGCCTAAGGCCGGCACGCTCCTGGGGTCCGCGCACAAGGCCGGTGGCACATGGGCCCCGCGCGTGCCTTGGGCCGGCGCACGGGGCCAGCGCGTACATGGGCCCCGCGCACTCCTTGGGCCGGCGCGCGCCTAGGGGCCCCGCACAAGGCTTGGCCCTGCGTACGCCTAAGGGCCCCGCGCGCGCGCCCCTGCGGGCTTGGCACAAGGAGTTTTCCTCGTGGTCTGACTCTCCGACGCGCGGCCCAATACCCGGGTCCAATTCTACTCATAACAGGATTCATACAAGCTCTTGGTCAAATAGGCAAATCGTATTTCTTTTCTCTCTCTCTCTCTCTTTTTTTTTTTTTTGAGATTACAACGATTGAGAGTGGATGATTTCGGAATGATGACCTTTTAAGTTATACACTGATACCGTTGAACTACTACTCTTGTTGGCAATCAAATTTGAGAGAGTAAAGTTAAACGACAAAAGAATATTATGAAAACAAAATTTGACAGTACAAAGTGCTTCAACAGGAGTTAAGAGAGAGTTCTCTCTTTGAATATGCATTACTTAACAAAGACCATCAAGTTGTTTAATACAATATATGTAGTAAGAACATAGATATCATATTGAAATCATCGACATCCCGATTCAGCTCTCCCTTTCAGGACTAATAGTTTGCTTTACACCAAGTTTCTGAAGATCAATGTAAGTCTATGATTGTGTCTTCAAAAACTGCATCTTGCAATTGAGCATCATCATATGTATTAAAGACGACTACTGACAGATCTTCACATTGGTATATATTATATTGTCACTTTGGACTCAAGCCCTCGTAACTTTGTTTTTGGTTTCACTCAAAAGAACTCGTCCCAATCAAGATAGATGTCCTCGCCTTATAAATTCATGATCTATACCTTTATTTAACCAAATGTAACTGAGTCCTAATACATACTTCAGTGTTCTGAGATCCAAAATGACCGGCAATTAAGGAATTCATAGACAAATTACAAAGTTAATAGATAAAGGAGGACAAGAAGAATGAAGGTGTTTTACTTCAACTTGCCAGTATGTTCATAGACACTTATTATTCAACTTGAATGCATTTTTGGCTTGCAATGTGTTGAATTAGGCTAAAAAACCAATCAATCCAAAAGCTTAAACTTGTGGGTTGGAATAAATTTAATTATATTCGACCAAACTTGAAGTCAGAACTTCCTACTCAATTTAAGTTTGTGAGTTGGAGTAAATTTAATTATATCAACCAATATAATAAATTTAACTTGAAGCACGTAAAGAGAGAGTACGCAACATGTTTTTATTTCAGTTAACAGTTGAAATGCATGAGAACATCCACATTGCACACAAATATAATAAAGAATTAATATGCACGTCTATAGAATATTGCACAGTTGAAATGCATGAGAACATCCACATTGCACACAAATATAATAAAGAATTAATATGCACGTCTATAGAATATTGCACATCGGGGAATAAAGTGAAAAATGAAAAGAATAGTGTGCATCCGGGGAATCGAACCTCAGGCTATACCGCGGGAGGGTCCTATGATACCACTACACTAGATGCACTTCTATAAACTAGTTTGTGTTAAAACATCAACGAAGAATTAAAGAAGGTGAGACAAAGAACACGCAAATATAATAACGAATTAATATGCAACATCTATAGAATATTGCACATCAGGGAATAAAATGAAAAATGAAAAGAATAATGCACATCCGGGGAATCGAACCCCGGTCAGTACCGTGGGAGGGTACTATGATACCACTACACTAGATGTGCTTCTTTGATTACTGTTCAAGTAAATCTGATGTAATGAAAGCAGAAAACAACATTCAAACTGATAGTAAAAAAAATTCATATAAGATCTTGATCGAATAGGCATATTGTGTTTGAGAGAGAAAAGCTAAAACATTTCAAACAACCACGGGTTCTAGTGCTAAAAACAAATTAAACAACAAAATAACATTATGGAAACAAAACTTGACTGCTTCAACAGGAGTGAAAAGAGAGTTTTCTCATAGAATATGTATCACTAAACAAAAATCATCAAGAACGCTCTCGATCAAATATGTGCTCGGTTCGATAAAATAGAATTTTTAGATAACACTAAAACAGTTTTATTATCAAAATGAAGAACAACAAATTGTTTATACAATATATATGTAGTTAGAATATTGAAACCATACCGAAATCATCCACATTCCAAATCCAGCTATTTCTTTAGGATTGATAGATTTTTTTTTTATATCAATGAGTGTCCGAGTCAACTTACTTGCATCTTGATTTTTCACGTGGAACAAACTGTCGATTCCCAAGATCCTCTTAACTACTAGTCAAATCCATAGAGTTCAGAACTAATCGTTTGATTTACAAAGTTTTCTCAAGATCAATGTGGCCTATGATCGTGCCTTCAAAAACTTGATCTTGCAGTTGAGCATCGATAAATATGGACCCTGAAAGTACAGTGTGCTTTGGGTCCCTAACTGCATTCGAGAAATCAACGCCAGCAATAAGCAACGTTGTCATCACATTTGAAAATTTGAAAGCCATATTATGAGTTTTTCTTTACACGTAATTTACTATTTTCCAGTGTATGTGACTGTGTTCTGCTTTGAATGCATTTTTTTTGGTTGCAATCGATTCTTTTTTTCCGATATTCGTGAGTGGCTTACTATTTTCACTGGACAAATTGTTTTACTCTACAATATTTAGTTGTTAAGAAGGTCATAAAAAATTAATTTCGAGATAGATAACCACCATAGACTGAACTTGTAACTTTTTAGTTCTTCAAAGACATTTTGACCACTAGACCAATCTATATGGTTGGTTGCTTGCTAATGTGAAGAGAGCATGGTATGAAATAAAATAAAGCCATTTCAGTAAACAATTAAAATAAAGCCACCCACATACTGAAAGAGTTTGAGATCCTCAGATACATTCTATAAGGAAGCATCAATTGTCTCCAAAGAGTGGTGCAGTGGTTAAAGATTTGGACTTTGAGAATATGCTCTCCTCAAGATCTTGAGACTCTTCTTCGATGTTTTCAGTACCTGGCCTAAGGACTGGCGTAGTTACCTTTATTTCAAAAAGAAAAAAAAGGTTGCATGAGTTGGACCCCATGAATATTGTTTAATGCATCTTATCGAGAATTGGAAGAAGAGTTTGAAAACACAAGGTCACTGTGTAAAATGAAAGTCCTTTTTGGGTGGGGGAAGATGGACAGAATTTTTTCCTTGAGGCTAGCTCCAAACTGTGTAAACGCACCCTTCTCGATTATTATCACGAAACATCCTGCTTAATCTTACAACAATTTGGTTAGTAATAGAAACATCTCTATTAGTATAAATTTTTTGGGCGAAAGTTTGTCGACGTTTGATATCAGAATGGTTGTCCAAATTTCTCACCAACTAACTTCAACAACATTTTTTTTTATATCTGCGTTATATTTGGCAAACACAGTAAATTAAATTGATAAAGTTTTGGATTTGACCCAAAATGGAAGGAAATCCCAATCCTTGTAAAATAACCCGAACTTCACGGTTGAGGTGTTTTCGTCTTCAATGGATTCTGAGAACGGCGAACCGTCCTTCAAAACCCACATTGTCTCCTCCATAGATTCTCCGGAGTTCACTGAACTAACTCAAACCCTAACTCGCTCCAACCTCATCGCTCTCGACGCCGAGTGGAAGCCCCTTCGTTCTCCCGATCATCATTCTTCATTCCCCAGAGTCTCCCTTCTCCAGATCGCTTGCCAAATCCCCTCCAACGAGCTCAACCATTCCCTCGTTTTTCTTCTCGATCTGTTGTCGATTCCCTTATCCCCTGTTTGGGATTTGTTGAGGGCCGTTTTTGCTTCGCCCCATGTTTTGAAATTGGGGTTTCGATTCAAGCAAGATTTGGCCTACCTGTCGGCAACTTTCTCCACTTATGGTGGTGCATCTGGGCTCGATCGTGTAAGTGTTTGATCTCATTTCTGTCCTTCGTGAAGTTTCCTGGTATTTTGAGTTTTTTTTTTTTTTTCTATGAATGTGTTTTTGTAGATTGAGCCTTTTTTGGACATTACGAGCGTATACAATCGTCTTCATCTTAAGCAAAATGGAAGGAATATGCGTAAGGAATCTAAGAGTCTTGCAGCTATCTGTAGCGAAGTTTTGGGGTTTTCTCTTTCCAAGGTTTGCCCATTTCACTTCTACGTGTTCATTTCTTTCTGCTCAACTAATATGGCTGATGTAGTAAAATCGAATTGAAATCTAATGTGCCCGTATAAAGAAATCATGAAGAAATTAGTTGTTCAGGAAGGAGAAGAGACAAAGATTATAGTGGTTCTGAAAAATTCTCTACGTTCACTTTCGAATTAGAGAGCTAAATTTCATTACTTGCTTCACGAATACAAAAAGAGGAGAAAGAGTGTGCAAACCCAAAACCCAAAACCTGAATTGCCCTCACAAATTGTCAAATGCTCTCACCAATCTCTCAAATGTCTCTCTCACATAGAACCCTCATAATGTGGACCTTATATAGGAAAATACATCAAGCCCTAACTCACAAAGAAATCCTAAATTCATTAGAAAAACCCAACTCAAGACGACAAATTTACTCCGAAAGTAACTAACTTTTAGTATGATAAAAGACTAAAACAAATTGTCTCAATTGCATGATGTGAGTCGTAAATTACAACAGCTGCTATATATTTCTTTACACTTTCCAGGTTTTATTCTCCAACTTGTGATGTAACCAATTTATTCGATTGTAGCTGCTCTAGGTTGTTTTGGTAGTCTTTTAGAACTTTTTTTTAATCTTCCTGATGAGCTAAGGCTCCCACTCAAGTCCTTGTGATGAAGTACTTTTGTACTAATTGTTAATCTTGATGTATATCTTCTTTAGGAACTTCAATGTAGTGATTGGTCATTTCGTCCTCTCACAGACGAGCAGATAGCATACGCAGCCATGGATGCCCACTGCTTGCTTGAAATATTTAATATCTTCTACTCCAAGGTTCTAAAAGAAGGTCCGTCGTGTCTGAACCTTGGGATTGCTAGAACCAATATTACCATTTTGTTGATCCATAGTACTTCTATTAATAAGAAAACCCGAGACATGTTTTTGTCCAAAATTTAAGCATGTTTTTTTCTGTCTTAACTAAATTTAGAATGGAAGGAAGAACGATAAAACATCCTCCTACCCTCAAACTTGATGGAGATCATGAAAAATTTCTCCGTGGCAGTGTGGTACTAATAAAAAATTGAGGACCGACAAAAAAATGTCTTTATCTAAAGAACTTATAGAAATAGGATTGAAGTATGTCTCTACTATTTTCAATTGTCCATTAAAAGAACCAAGATTTCGTTGCAACTCCAGCGAGTATCCTTAGTTACATTAAGCCATTGGACTAGATTTAGTGTCAGAAGGATCTGATGGGGAAGAGCCCTTTTGGAAGTTACAGCATTGTGTGCACCTGCTGAAGTCAAACCATTTTGATTCCCTTCAACTTATCTCTTTGGAGCAAAATGCTCTTCTCTAAGTTTTATTCCTTTAAGTTAACTTTCTGCGTTTATTTTGCTGCTTCCTAGATTTTGCAGCTTCCTACTACTAACCCCATCCCAAGTACAAATGATGGAAAAATGAATAACTTTTCATTGTGTGTTGGATCTTCAACTATTTTATTGACTATAAAAATTGTGATTTTTAATTCAAATTTCAGGGGATCTTTTAAGAAATGTTTATGCAGTTACTTCTACCGAAAGGAACATTGGGTTGAAAATGATTCTGGAAAATGAAGATACGTATGAGAAGATTGTAAGGACCAAAATTTCTGAAGCCTCAAATATCATCAGAGATACTGCTTCTGAGTTTCCACAAAGTATGGTTACTTTAAGGGAAAATTGTTCTACATCTTCGAGTACAGATTTTATGCCTATGGATGCAGATCTTCTGAAAATTGTCCAGAGATATGGTGACAAAATTATTTTGATAGAGTCAGACAAAAAGCCTAGGACCTCCAAAACAAAATGCAAGAAATCAACTGTTAAAGTGGTTTGCAGTGAAAAACGATCAGTGTGTGTTGAAGATTGGCAAGGCCTCCCACCATGGGATTTGTCTTTTGGCGGTGATGGATGTCCTAAATTTCTATGTGATGTAATGGTAAATTTTTAGCTTCCCATTTCTTCCTTGAAGCTTGTAGGTTTTATTCTTTATGGAAGGTTGTAATGCAAGACAAGAACGAAATTAAAATATACATACATGATACATTTATTTATAGTCCTCATATTTCTTGGGGGTCAGTCAAAATTCTCAATCGTTGAATACGCACTTAGTAAAATGTGTTCATGGTTAACCTCTTGCTTTGATGAGTGTTTGGTTGGTAAAATTTTACTGTACAAGAACAAGTCTAATGGATGGTAAATTCTCAGGTTGAAGGTTTGGCAAAACATCTACGCTGTGTTGGGATTGATGCTGCAGTTCCATTTTCCAAAAAGCCGGGCTCTAGGTTCTAAAACATTGACAGTTTTTAATTGCTTACATATTTTTGTATATTTCATTTGTTTGTTATATATAGAGATATTGTTCAAATAATCAATTGAGTTTTTTTACAATATGTAGGGAATTAATTGATCAAGCGGGCAAGGAAAATAGAGTACTCTTGACCAGGGATGCTAAACTGCTGAGACATGAGTATTTGCTAAGTAATCAAATATACAGAGTGAAAAGTCTTCTAAAGAACGAACAGTTACTCGAGGTATAGATGCCAATTACTTATATTTATGGGCTATGGAAAGTCCAAAGCACTAATTATCAACAATGGACTAACCTTGGTGGAGATCGTGGAAACAATTTTGAGAGAGAACTAAGCCTCTTGAACGCTCCTGAAACTCCTGGATCACCTTCTTTCAACAATAGTATCGATTACCATATCACCAGGACATTTATGTCAACGCTCTTCATTTCAAATTTGGTGGAGATATTTAGGTTGGAAAAATTATGGGGATCGAAATGGAAAAGGGGCTTTTAATGAGATCAATGATATGATTAGAACCTTGGGACTTGAGAGTATCTATGCCTTAGTAGTCCAGTTCTGAAAGTCCACAATACTTATTGCGAAATCATGATTTTCATTCTAACCCTCACTTTATTGATAGTAGGTATATTTTACCCTCCTAATGGTAGACTCTTATAATGCTCTGAATTGTTGATTTAACTTTGCATTGCATTGAAAAACACAACCAGTTCTCCATTTAGTTTATTTTGCAGATATTGGAGGTCCATGATTATTATGCCTCTTTCTCATTCAAAGTGCTTATACAATTTTATTATACCTGGAATTTAAATCTGTTTCAGGTTATTGAAACATTCAATTTGAAAATTAGTGAGGATCAGCTGATGTCTAGGTGTACCAAATGCAATGGAATGTTTATTCAAAAGCCCCTTACAACAGAGGAGGCTGTGCAGGCAGCGAAGGGTTTCCAAAGAATTCCCGACTGTTTGTTTGACAAGAATTTAGAGTTTTGGCAGTGTATGGACTGTCACCAACTATATTGGGAGGTATTATTCTTAATCTTTTACGTTCTGGAATGAGAAAAAAATTTCAGTGGGGAGGTCTCGTCCTCTAAGAAGCTATAAATCTTTTTGGCTATGCAATACCGGCTGTTGAAGGATGGAATTCAAATTCTTCATTTAATAATAAATCTAATATTGAGTTTTAAATAGACTACCAAAGATGGCCTAATTATAAAAAAAAAGATATTATCTAATCATAAAAGGAAAAATCACCTAATCATAAAAGGAAAAGATAATATCGAATCATAAAAGGAATATATAGAAAATAATGTTTAATTTAATCTTAAAAAAAAAATTTAAATTAAAATACTAAAATAAACATATTACTCCTTTGATGTCTCTGGTGTCTGGCCTTGGGACGAGCGTGGTTATCCTTGTTTAAAAAAAATAATAATAAAATAAACATAAACCAACACCAATAGACAAAATAATGAACTCGTAGATAAAGGGACCAATTGGGGCAAAGAAAAGAACACAAAGTGCAACGAATAGGACTGCCCCAAAAATAACCGAACAAAATAAATAAATTCGAAGACTTATTTAGTTTAGTTTTTGACTTATTAATGTCTCCAACAATTAATGTCTCATCTGAAAAACAGGTCATTTTTGCATTCTTCAGTTAAAACCCTATACTTTTGTTACATTTAGAAGTTGAATGAGTCTAATTGAAGTTCAGGCTTCAGCTTCTTATGTACTTGGAAGATTACACTTGAAGTTATTAATATCATTTATTGTGGCCTGTGAATTCTAGTATATCTGATGACATCCTTGTATTTCTACAGGGGACACAATATCACAATGCAGTCCAGAAGTTCATTGATGTTTGTAAGTTGAACAACTAGTTTAAAGTGGATGATCATCATGAACAGATAATCTAAGAAATTTTCTCTCAAGCAATGTCTGCTCCTCAGCTTCATCATTCTGTATATGACCAACTATACACTTCTTTGCTGCGGGAACATTGAGTCATCCAACAAGCCAACTATTGCATCTCTGGTGCGGACAATGAGGATCCAATTACTTGTTTTCTGGTAAATTTTGATAGGAAAAAAAGAAAATTGGAGCATGAGTTTAGTCTTGCTAGTTACAAATTTTCATACTTCATTCAAAATATTTATGTTATTAATGTAATTCACCAAGTCTTTTTCCTTCTTTATTGACTTTCTTCACTGGAGTCTCTCTTTTCATTCGTTCTTGATAGTGAAGGCTGCATAGTCTTTAGTTTGCATAATACAGATGGTTTCTATACATTACAAAACCCATGAGAAACTATCAGGAGTTGACCTAGTGGTCAAAGAAGGCATTGGAAAGTTAAAAGATTTGTTTAGGTTTGATTTGACATTGGAAATTTAGTGCCCATCTTCCCAGGAATTTATTTTATATAGGTTTCCTTGACATCCAAATGTTGTGAGTTCCAATGGTTTGTCCCGTATGATTGGTCCGGACACTCACGGACGAAAAATTGCCTACAACCAAAATAGCACAGCCTACACATTACTTACAACTTCTTCCCTTTAGAAAAGAAAATTGCACTTCATTTCCAATAAAAAGCCAAAATTTACTATTTCCTCATCATTTATTGTCATAAAGGATGTAAGAAAAAAGAAGATTTCTCTAATATATATATATATATATATGTAGCTGAATCATGAAAGCACATAGGCTTAACTTCATTGGTCTGCTTTTTCTACATTAATCAAAGCCTACATGTTAGAAAGGTTAGATTATGATTTAAAGATGGGGTAATCTTTCGTTTTCGATGGCTGATTTTCAGTACCTGATAAAGTGGGAAAACTTAAAGCTGAAGTTTAAATCCTTGTCAATGGTTGATTATTGTGGAAGGGTCCCACTTGCTAATTCTGCTTAGTGGGTGGGTCCACCTATGCTTGATGACTACAGAGTCTCTGTCTTGTATAGTTTGCAATGTTTATTAGGGGAATGCCTTGTGGGTTGAGCCACATTTGTTAGAAGTTTACTTGTGTGAGTATCTTTTTGCTCTGTTCATCTTTCAACTAAAATTGTGGCCATGAAAACGACCATTGACCTTTGTCATGGGCAATGACATGAACATTGCTCATCTTTACTCTCAGGAACACCTATATACCAAACCACTTGAAAATTTAGGCAGTTTTTATTTTTTTCAACTTTCATTTGATGATATCGACAGTATCGCTTTATGATAGTATAGTGTCACCTTATGCGTATGGACGTGCCTCCAAAATTATACCATAGCGAATACATAAGCTTTGGTATGAAAATTGATTATATTTGACTTATGCTGATAATGATGCAGATGGCCAAATGATCTCTAGCTCTTGTTTAGATTTTCTTGCCAATCTCACCCTAGCTGAGAATTTAGTCTATTTCAATTTTGGCAATTATAATTTAAAATGAATTATTAGACGTAGAAGAATGTCTATTGTCCTTCCAAATTATTATTGCTTTAGCACCAAGTTACACAATTTGAATATTTTCTGAACAATGTCAATTAATAGTTTTATATTTTTACAGATAACTAATAAAGGCATGATCGTATGTTTACAAATATAACACAATACTTGGATATAAAACAATTAATATAGTTATAGTAAAGGGGAATTTATAATAGCATCATATAGGCAACCAAAATTGGAAGAACTTATATATGAAAGGACTATAGAATAAATTTATTGTATGATCTCAAATACAAAACCATTATGAATTGACTTAATGATAAGAAAAAGGCTTTAGAAAAATAAGAGAGAACAAGTTCGATTCATGGTGGTCACTTAAGAATAAATTTCCTATGAATTTCTTTGACAACCAATCCTAGAAAGGTAACAGAGTTGCTCGGTGAGATTAATCGAGTAATGCATAAGTTAATTTTGACACCAAGACGTGCACGAATATAAAAAATGAATGCAAGGTTTCTATTCTTGTACTATATGAAATGCATGTACACATGATACCAAAAAGAAATTTTGCATGGAAATTAAGGGGTTGTTTGGGCCTGAGAGGTTAAATAGGGAGAATGGTTTTTTGTATTTGGGGCACCCGTAATCATTTTCTCCTAATCTCATTTTTCCTTTAAACTTTTTTTTTTTAATTCTACTCTTAACAAATTTTTATTTGGCTCATAACGACGTTTTATTCTCTTTGTAATAACATTTTATTCTTTTATATTCACTATTTTAGTTTCATAATTATTCTCTTCACCCAAATACAAATAATGGTTCTCTGTTCTCCCAATAATCAATCTTTTTACCTCAAATACAAATAACCATTCACTCTAATGATTCTCCTCCATACTCTCTAGTAATTATCATCCTCGCCATAATCATTGTCATTATCTTTATCCTGAATACCTATAACAAGGATTAAGAACAAGAGCTCCACAACATATATAGGATTAAGGCTATTATGACAAAGAAAGGACGTAGGAGACAATTATAAAACCACTCCACTTTCTCTCTTCTACTGCTGGCCAACACATAATAAAGAGCACCACAAAGGCACTGCTGGATCCTGCTGTTGTACCATTCTGCGGGAAATTAAGCAAGAAAGTTGCTTTGTGCTGATCTCCTTCACAAACTCTCCCCCTTTTCAAAACAATGGACTCTGCAAAATTGCCACAGGTATGGCTGATTTGACCCTTCTCTCTCTCTCTTTAGTTCTCTCATAACTCTAAATGCTGATGAAATGCATTGAACTAACTACGTTGCATTACGAATACTTGGTATAGGCTCTCGCTTAAATCCCTTATCCTTTTTATTTAGTATTTTGTATTCTTTACGGCTTTTTAAATAAAATAGATTATCTCTTCTGTTCGTGGACATAGCTAACTACAATATTAATGAACCACGTAAATCTGTGTCTTATTGGTAGCTTTCATTTCTTTATTCTTGATTGTTGTTTTGAATTCTAGAAGAGTATTGGGTCATGCAGGTTGAAGAAGAAGAGGGAATTAGAAGGGCAGCAGGGGAAAGAAAAGCAAAGGGTGCTGCAGGGAAAGATCAAGTATTGAACTGCCCTAGATGCAATTCCTGCAACACAAAGTTCTGTTACTACAACAATTACAGCCTCTCTCAGCCAAGATATTTCTGCAAGTCTTGTAGAAGATATTGGACAGCAGGTGGATCTTTGAGGAACATTCCAGTTGGTGGGAAGAACAAAAGACCTTCAGTACCAAGTTTTTCATCACCAAACAACAATGATATTAATGGTACTGATACTATTGATATTGATTATCAGAGCAACCCCAATATGGCTATCAAAAACATGATCAATACTTCTTCTTCTTGGTTGTCATCTGATGATCATCCTATGAATCAAATGCTGAGAAGTGATCAAAGGGAGCTGATTCCTTTTATGCCTATGCCAGCTACTGCTCCACAGCCAACTTCCATGGGCACTGCTGCAGGTGATCATTGTGACCCTTCAAACAATATGAGTAATCATAATAATAATAATAATGGGTTATTTGAAGGTGATCAAGAGGCTGCAAGGAAAGTAATGTTCAGCAGTAATAATGTGGAGGATTTCAAGCAATTTCCAACAATTATTTCTGCTGATCAAAATGGAGAAAAAATGGGGGATGTTCCTGCTTTTTGGAATGGGATTTTTGGAGGAGGTTCATGGTGAGAGCTACTTGAGAAATTATAAACTATATAAGGTGAATATTTACATAGATATTGTATGTAAAATTTGGGTGATTTGATATTTCTCATTGCATTGTTTTGGTCAAAACAAGTTAATGATCTGCTTACTTGTAATTTCCTGGTTTTGAAATTGGAAGGAAAAAGAAAAGAATGTGGTTTTTTTAATCAAAGATGAAGTTGCAGAAACTAAAAAAAGGGGTTATTTTCAACATGTTAATTTAATGTATGATTTTTAACAGATGGGAGGCATATTAAGTCATAATTTAGTGTGTTTAATTAGCTAAGTTATTGGCTCTTTTATATGTACTAATTATGTGTTGTGTTTGTGTTTAGGGATCTTTCTTTTTATTGAGCAGTTCAAGCTACATTTTCACTACTTTCCTTCAACAGATTGTATGAAAATTGTTGAAGTTTGAAAAATAAAAAGAGAAAGAGAACAGAAAATAAAATCCTTGTCCTATTAATTAATTAATAATCTACTTATGACCTCCACCTATAGTATGTTATGTGTGTGTCAATGGATTTAAAGAAATATTTATAATGATTTAGTCTAATCTTTTATGAACAAAGACTTTATGATGTCAATAATATATCATTTCTTTTATCTTCTGCAACCTTCTTATCAACTATTGTTTCTTTCCTTTACTAAAAAAAAAAGACTACTGTTTCTTTCATTATGCGACTTTTTTCCCTTTAAAAAAGTCAACCACACAAGATTTGAATTCATTATGCATGACATAATTTGTATGAAAATGAGAATAATAACAATGGGCAAGTATCTTTATAGAATATTTTAGTCTCCGTAGTAAATTAATTTCTAGATAGGTGATTATCATAGATTGAATTCATTATGATGGTTAAAATATCTCTTTAACTTACACTTTTTGTTTGCTAAATTTTTAAAAATATCTCTAATACTTATGTTCTTTCTGAAGTTATAGCATCATCCTTCACTTTTTTATCAACATTTCAAAACTATTTTTGAAGTAGACAAATTAAGAATATATCTTGGGCAAAAAGTTGTAGTGTTTAAATGTTATTTTTTTCATGTTTAATCCAAGCAAGTTTTCTTATCACTATTATCGTTCTGTGTATCATTATGTTGATTTTTTATTCATATATATATTTATTAGGTTCTTACTCACATTTTTAAATTACGTTAAATCACTAATTAACCCAAAAGATTAAACTGGTAGATTGAGATAAATTTAATTATATCAACAAACACATATAATCTTGAAACATTTGTGAAAAGAATAAAGGTAATATTATAAATTTTAATAGAATATGGTCTTTTTAAAAAAATAAAATAAAAAAATAGGGAAGTTCTTCACGAGTACAATTTCTATAATCTAACTTTTTAATTTGCATAACAAAATCTGGTGGTTGTGACATATATTTTCAATGTGTGGTTACCCACTTTTTTTTCATTCCTCTCCTGAACTTGTGAATAGAATTTCAAGACTTCACAACACACTTGAAAAAGATTCTCTCTTAGCAACTTAGGAAGGTTCTTGCATAAACTAGCTCATAACTTAGACCTCATTCGATAACTATTTGATTTTTTGTTTTGAAATTTAAGTCTATTCTTACACAAATTTTCTATAATCTGTTACACATTTCCTATAATGTATTCATCTTTCTTTAAGAAAGTATGTGAATGATAACCAACTTTCAAAAACAAAAAACGTTTTTGGAAATGACAAATTACGTTTACTATTTTAGGCCTCGTTTGATAACTATTTTTTTTTTCGTTTTTTGTTTATGAAATTTAAGCCTACACAACTATCTTACTATACATTTTTCCTTATTTGAATATCTATGTTTTACCTATATTTTAATAAACAAAACCAAAATTTGGCAACAAAAAAAAGTAACTTCCAAAAGCTTGTTTTTGTTTTTAAAATTTGGTTAGTATTCACCTACTTTCTTAAGGAAATATAAATACATTGTAGGGAAGATGGAGCACATGATAAGAAATTTGAGTAGAAATAAGCTTAAATTTCATAAACCAAAAACAAAAAACCAAATGGTTAGGCCCCGTTTGATAACCATTTTGTTTTTCTTTTTTTGTTTAAAAAATTTAAGCCTACAACAACTACCTTACCATACCTTTTTCTTTATTTGAATATCTACATCTTACCTATATTTTAATAAACAAAACCAAAATTTATAAACAAAAAAAAGTAGCTTCAAAAAACTTGTTTATATTTTTGAAGTTTGGTTAGTATTCTCCTACTTTCTTAAGGAAAGATGGATATATTATAGGAAAGATGGAACACGTGGTAAGAAATTTGAATTGAAATAGGCTTAAATTTCATAAACAAAAAACAAAAAATACAATGGTTATCAAACGGGCCCTTAATTGTGTGATTACACAATGTGTTTGACTTGGACATACAACATCCTTTCCAATTTTCACGTTAAAACTTAGACTTGGGATTAGAGCTTCGCACGCCACTCCTCCTGAAGCATAGTTGTTAATCTGAACCGTGCGATCACGTTTCCAGAGTGTAACAATGTCCTTTGTGATGCCCTTTTGAATTAAGTAAAAAAAATTAATATTATCAATTAAAGCTGAATATCAGAGTACTTATATTTGATGTATGTTCTTACTCTACCTCATCATTCTACACGTCCCAGCTGCATGTCTCAGTCGAGCTCGATTTTGCAGGTTATAAATTTGTTGAGTCTGACCATGAATCGGTCAATTTAAGGTCGCTTTGCTGGTGCACGGTCAAGTGGTGGGCATCGTGGAAAGCATTGAATTATGCGATTTCACGGGTGATAAAATTGTTAACATCTCACAAATATCCCACGTTGGAAAGTGGCTTCAAACATAAAAGAAATATGGGTTACTTTTTTTATTGTCAATTAGTTTTGAAGTGGAACCCCATATTCTCTAATAAAAATGCCTTCTTCGACCCATTCGACCAATTTTTGTTTTTTTGAAGTCCATTCGACCAATTATTTTCTTTGTCACATGGCAAAGTGCAAGAAAACGTTTGCTTAAACACCAAATCACTCTAAATCGTCGACGACTCTTGTGTATCGTATTTATCGTATTAACCAGATGTGAGTTTAGTGATGAAAAATTGGCTATCGTATTTATATAGTATACTTCATCCTTTATTTTACTTCATTTTCAAAATTTATACTGTAGCTGCCCATGTTATTCGATAATAGTTTTGATTTACTGCAATGTGATCAGCTAGATAATAGAGTTCTGTTCTCAAGTGAACATTATACATAGTATGACTAACTTGAGTTCCCCATATTTACATGGAGAAAACTATACCTCATGTTACTTGGTTTACTGAATGTTGTAGATTGAAGTATTCATCTTGAGATATGTCATGGTTCCTTGCAGTTTAGATCACTAATTCATTGGTGTTTTTGTACCACACAAGGCTCAACATTTAGAGTGTGTTTGGAGCACCGGTTTGATTATGATAGACAGAAGGTTATGATAAACAGTGAATTATTATAAATGGTGTTTGAGGGGCAAGTTATGTAATAAAAAGTAATGTATGTAAGGTTTAGATAAACGGGCATGCAGGTTTAGGTAACTACCGTTTATAATGAATGGTGTGGCAAACATCGGTTGGGTTATTATAACCAACCCGGCCGTTTATATAAACGGGAGCCCAAATACACCTTTAGAATTGATGACATTTTTCTGCTTTATATTCTCTTTGTGTGGGCATGTGAAAATTCAGGATATGTACAGGCAGGTGCAATTCCTATTGTGGAGTGGAGTTGCTAGAGAAATGAAAATTGGAGATGACTTAGAAAGTTCAGTTTTGTCATCTATTCCTGATCAGGTGATAACTCCAAGTAACAAAATGGTGTTCTTGTATTGTGTTAACTGATTGAGATTCAGAAAGAAACCACCATTTTGAGTTGAACCATATCTGCCATTTCTTGTGGTCAAATGATAGCAAAAGTTGGTTCAATATCTATCTATTATGGCTGCATTGATTGGTAATTGACTTCCAAGTTTGTTCTGTCACTTTCCAATACAGAAATGACAGAAAATGAGCTTATTTTCTTTCCTTTGGTCCAAGGAGAGAGAAAAATGATGCTGATGGGGATGAGTATAATGGCCACAATTGATCAAGGCCCACTGTTGTATTTGCCATTACTTATTATTATTTTTATATAAAAAATACTCATTTAAAATGTTCATTCAGTTCAAGAAATGAATGATGAATGGTCTTTTGAGTTTGATCTGAGCAATACTCTTATATTTTGTGTTTGGGGCTTCCGATTATGTAAACGGTTGGGTTAGTTATAATAATTCAATTCATATTTATCCCACCATTTATTACTTAAACATGTGTGTCCGTTTATCTAAACCTTATATATATTACTTTTTGTTACATAACCGCCTTTCAAATACCGTTTATCATAATTCTGGTTAAAATAACTTGTTCTTTAAACACTATTTATAATAATCTACCATTTATCATAACCTTCGGTCTATTTGTACGCACAAAACACACTTTAATTTGATTTATGTTCACAAAATGATAATTTTTTTTCTCTTTGTCAAGTGGATTCGTGAGGGAATCTCTTTTAGTCAAACCAAACATTAATTAGGTTTGTTTTGGATGCTTTTTCCATCCATGTGCTCGCCAACTTTATTCCACTAAAATAATACCAATAAATGACAAACGCCTTAACTTAGCCCTAACTTGCCTTTAAAACAATTTTACATCTTCAACTTGCCTATTTCTATCTTAACTTCAATTTTATTAATTTGAATCTTAAATACAAGTGTGCTAAACTCACTAATTTTAATCTCTCTATGTATATGTTCAATTAGAAAAAGTTCAACCTGAATAAAAAAAATATTTAAAAGCAATGTTAAACCAAAAAAATTATACTAGAGTCTACAAATTATTGATTTTAATATAAATCAAGTTCTACCTAAAATTAAGTTTGATAGAACTTTACAAAAATTAAGTTCTACCTGGAATTAAGTTTGATATTGAGATAAGGGTGTAACAAAAAATCAAAAAACTGAAAAACCGAACCAATCCAATCCAATGGATCGGATCGGTTTTTTAGCACAAAGTTGGACATATCAGTTTGTAATTTGAAAAAACCGAAAATATTGGATCGGTTCCGATTTTCGTTTTACAAAACCAATAAAAACCGATCCAAACTTAAATATATATATATTGTCAATAATTCATATAAAGTCATATTTCTTCTATTAATATTTCTTTAATTCGCTCTTATTTCAAGTAAATAACATCCTTAGATAATTTTGAATAAGTTAAAAATACTCCTAACCTTTAAAAAAATAATTATTTATGAGAAGTTTCTTAATATTGTTTTTTATATATTATAAAAAATTGGACATTGGATCGGATCGGATCCATTTTTGGATAGTAAAAAACCGAACCAATGGTTCTATACTTTATTGGAACATTGGATCAGATTCATTTTTTGAAAACCAAAGATATCAGTTCGGTTGTCGATTTGGTACAAAACCGACAAAAATCGAACCGAAATCACCCCTAGTGCAAGCTATCTTGAAAAAGTTTGATAAGTGCACAAATCGATCAAGGAATAATTTTAAAACTTAGTTTTGCAAAAAAAAAAATGAGAAAAAATGAGAAAAAACACATTTTTAGCCTTTACGTTTAAAATATAGTTTTAATTTGGTTCTTATGTTTCAAAAGTGAAAGACTTTTAATCATCATATTTTAATAATGGTTTTCATTTTTAGTTTCTAATGTAACAAAAAATGTTAGTTAGATAGGATAATGATGATTAAAATGATGAGACTAATTTTAAGTTTTCATATATTGAAGAAGTAATTATTTTATTGTGTGAATTTAATTTATTATCATTTTAAATAAATATAAAAGTAAACTAAAAAAACATTTGACGACTATTATTGACTATTATTGAAATATTAAATATAAAAGTATTTAATTTTGAACCCAACGACACAATTGAAATTACATCTGAGACCTGGGAATTAAAGGTGTTATTTTTCTCATAAAATTTTTCAAAACTTAACTACATTGCTACTTTTTTATTCCTAATTTTATCTAAGCAACATTTTATAGATTAAGATTACAATGCTTATTTAAATTTGAAGATTAATTTAATAAGAATATAAATTGAATAGAAAATGGTGCAAAATCGACAAAAAGTTGATTTTTTTTTTCATCTACTTTAAATTAATAATAGAAACTTGAGAAACAAATTAGATTATATTTAATCGCTTAAAGAAACAAGGGTTTGATTGTAGGAATATTATTTATTTCTATAGAAGTTCAATGTGTATAAATAAATACGTGATGGCTAAAAGATTACGGAATCCAAATAATTGTGAATCTAAAAAAATTGTTGGATGTCATTTTAAGAAAATTATTGAAATCAGATTATGACGGTGGAGAAAAGATCTGGCGTTGTGGGGGCACTGATTGCCGTAAAATAGACTTGCGTTGACTTTGACTTACTTTATGGGTTGGCTATTAGACTTTGAATTTTGGACCCACCGTTCTATGGAAAGTTGATCCGTTTGGGATTGCGAGAAGGTTGAGAAAATGGAGAATTAAAATGGGAATGATTCCCTATGTTTGTATAATTGGAAATCATTTCTTCTCTAGTCTTATTTTCAAAAATTCATTTTTTTCATTTTCCTCTTACCTATTTTTATTCTTCGTACAACAATTTTTATATTATATTACTATTTTTTATCATTTTTATTATTTTATTTTTTCATAATCATTTCTTTCACTTCAAATATAAATAATTATTCTCTTCATAATCTTCATTTTTATCCCAAACATAAATAATCATTCTCTCTATAATTACTTCTTTTTATATTTTCCCTCTGATTCACATTGTTTCCATAATTGTTACTGTTCTCCTTCCTTCAAACACACACGTTGCTTCAAACATAATTTCATGCATGAAGAAAAAATGAAGCTTTTGAGTGAATAATTATAAAATATGAAATTCCCTTGGTAAATTTTTACTTATTATATTAGTGGTATGAAAGATCATTAAACTAGGTTTGAAATCTAATTTCAATTTAATCCTTATATTTAAAAATTGACATTTTAATAATACTAACTTTAGTTCTCAAGTGTTTTTTTTTAGTTTATTCTTATACTTGTTTTCTTTTAAAAAATAAATGTATTTGAAAATTAAAATAATTATTTTATCTTTATATTGAGATTTAAAATAAATTAATTAGTCAATATTACTTTAGGTAACTAATAATTTTATTATCTACAAAATTAAAAATAAATATTATTTAAATGTCAAAAAAGTAAAAACGATCAAGGGTGTAATATAAGACTAAAACTAAGATATTGTTTCAAATATAAATAACTTTATTATAAAATAGAATATCAAATCTACTTTGTATATAGGACAAAAAGTGTAAATGAAAATTCATTATTAAAAAATTATCTTTTTCTTTAGAGATAGTGGAACATGGAGGAATCCTTGTATTGTGTTTTGAATGGTCAAATTGAAAGGGACACATGTATCAACATGATGACAAAGACCTATGATTAGTTTCATTAACTATTTAATTTTTTAAAATTGAAGCTTATTTTTTTTTTCATATTTCTTAACTTTTATAAGCTATATTTTTTTGTTCTAAATTTTTAGTTGGATTCTACAAATTTAGGTAAGATGTAAATATTTACGTGGAAGAAACATATGATACGAAAGTTTTCGTAGGCTTAAATTTCAAAGATAAAAAATAAAATTGTTATCAAACGAGCCAAAACTACAATTTTTTTTGCTCATTTTTCCTTTTTCACATTTATGAAAATAGAAATTGTTCCATTTGTCCATCGTGGAAAACTTTATGGGAATGATTTTGGAATTTGGAATCTAGAAGAATTTTCCCTACTTGGATTTGTTTTGGTTTTTTTTTTTTTTTTTTTAAATTTTAATAATTGACTTAAGATATTTGAACTCTTAGACATTTTTTTAAAAAATATGTTAAATATAAATTTAAAAAAAAAAGAGAAAGAAATAAAACTTGACTGTGGAAGTATTAAATATTATTTGTAGATATTAGAGACTATGAACCTCATATTCTCTAATAGTAGACTTTTTTTTTTTTTTTTTTTTTGAGAAACTATTATTTTTAGACTTGAATGGCCTAATTATTATCTCCAAATAAGAATAAGCCAAGTATCCAATTATAAATTTTAACTATTCAATTTTTTAGTAGACTTGAATGGACCTAATTATTATATCCATACAAAATAACTTTTTTTTCCGGATAAGAAGAGTTCTGTTTTTTTTGTTTTTGAACCGATAAGAAGATCCATTAATTATTATTATTATTATTTTTGAAAACCGGATCCATTAATTATTTTGTTTCGAATAGTTTACTCCATTCGTTATTAGAAATTATTTGTTTACACTAATTATTTTTCTATACTATTATAAAAAAAACAAATTAATTTTTATACTTGATTACTAAGCTGATATTAGTACTTGAAAATAAGTTACTGCAATTAATTTTAACATTCATAATAAAATTTATAGAAAAAAGTAGATACGTTTTTTTTTTGCCTTCTAATTATGTATATATATATTTATACGGGTTAAATTATCAGGTTTATTGGGACAAGCATCTAACTTTTACCCATCAATATTCTTATACGTACTGAATACATTTTAACTTGGACCTACCACAAGGTCAACCGTATCTTTTCAAAAAAAAAAAAAATACAAAAGACTATAGAGAAATAAAATTTCCAAAAGTGGTGTTTGGAGTTGCATAAAAAAAAATTGTTTGGATGCAATTTCGTTTTAAAAGAGTTAGAAACAATATCATGACCGAATGAGTTAATGACCCACTAATTTCATTGTTGGTTATAAATCAGTTCAACACCAACTTCAACTTTAAAAGTAAAAATAAAGAGTTAATAAAAACTTGTTTGAATATAAATTTTCAAGAAAATTTTAATAAATCATAAAACTAACTCCTACCTAAATATGTCAAACAAAAAGTCCCAAAGGTTTCTAAATTTACAATAAACATATAAATATATAAACTAATTAATACCGAAACCACCCCTAGCTAAAGTGATCATTAATAAAAATGTTATCCGAACTAAAAAAAAGTGTTATCCGTACTTAAAAAAAAGTTTCCTGGTTAAAATGTTGGCATATATATATTTATTTATTTATTCCAACCATTTTGGATATTTATTCTTTAAAAATAACTTTGATTAACAAAAAAAAAAAAAGAAATCTGATTTGATTGGTTGACCAATTACAATATCGTCGAGAAATTCATATTTGTCACTCCATTTCCCACTGTCTTTGGATGTCATTTTCTACGCATTGTTTTGCGGTCTCCATAAAAAAGCAATGCCGCAGTGCACACCCACACGAACTCCCTTCCCAATACAACAAAATGTCGACTTTTGCTTCAGAGATTCGCAGCGCCGAGCCGCCGTCGCCGCCGCCGCCCGTCGACGACGAGTGCCCGGTCAAGCAAGTGGACATTACAGTACCCAAAACCGACGACCCCAACATCCCGGTTCTCACTTTCAGAATGTGGGTTCTAGGGATTGCGGCCTGCGTTGTGCTCTCCTTCGTCAACCAGTTCTTCTGGTACAGATCCAACCCCTTGTCTGTTTCTTCGATTGCCGCCCAAATTGCTGTGGTGCCGCTCGGCCATTTGATGGCTAAGACCCTTCCGACTCGACCCTTCTTTCGAGCCTCGCGGTTCGAGTTTACTATGAACCCCGGACCCTTTAATATAAAGGAGCATGTTCTCATCACTATTTTTGCTAATTCTGGTGCTGGGTCTGTTTATGCTACTCACATTTTGACTGCTGTCAAGCTCCTTTATAAGAGGCAGCTCACTTTTGTTCCTGCCTTGCTTATTATGCTCACCACTCAGGTTTTTCCCTTGACTCCAAGCATATCTCCAATTGGCATTGCTGTTTTCTTTATCTTTGATTTTGAGTTTTGATAGAATGTCTTGTCTCTTATCTGCTATGATTTATCAATTTTGGATTTAGGTAGTTGGTTTGGTAGTTTTGTTTCATCAAACACAGCCTCCTTGGTTGAGGGTTGAGGCTTTTGTTGAGAATCCCACATTAG
This sequence comes from Sicyos edulis, assembly GCA_036507275.1. Lineage (NCBI taxonomy): Eukaryota > Viridiplantae > Streptophyta > Magnoliopsida > Cucurbitales > Cucurbitaceae > Sicyos > Sicyos edulis. The sequence goes on along the minus strand of CM071858.1, from coordinate 265,029 downwards.
GTGGACTTCTCTCATTACCAATTGGTTTTGAGATGGATGTCCACGCTATTTCACATGGTATCAGATCCCATTAAGCCCAAACGGGTATTCGATCCAATAAAAATGAAATTGAGATCCGATTCAAGATTGGTGAGCCCAAAAGAGGCACCATCTCGAGGGGCATGTTGAGAATCTCACATTAGGTGGACTACTTCTCTCATTACTAATTGGTTTTGAGATGGATGTCCACACTATTTCACAGCTTTCAAGGCATGGTTCTTTGGAGTTGAGAGATACATTAGTTGAGATTAATTGTAAAATCACTTGTTTTCTAGGTTTGGCTTTGGAACGGGTGTGGGTGTTCTCGAGTACATGGAATTGAAGTTGTGATTCCCGGTCATCATTTCTTTTTTTGATATATGCATCTTCTATCTCTTCGTAGGTTCATTGTCATGAAGATATTAAGGGGGTTTTTTTTCCATATTGAAGAAGGTTGCACCGGTTATTATGTAATGTTCTTAACTTGTTTTCCTTGTGTTTTTTAGATTCTGGGATTTGGCTGGGCTGGAATTTTCAGGAAATATTTGGTTGAGCCAGGGGAGATGTGGTGGCCGTCTAATTTGGTTCAGGTCTCATTGTTTAGGTAATGCCTTACTATCTGTGCCCTTTTGATTGGTTCTGTTTTACTTAGAAGAAGCTTTTATTGTTGATATTCATATAAGTTTTCTGACTAGGGAACTCTGGGATCTGCAGGGCTCTACATGAGAAGGAAAAGAGACCAAAACGTGGCACTACTCTTATACAATTCTTTCTCTTAGCCATGATTTGCAGCTTTGCTTACTATGTTGTTCCTGGCTATCTTTTCATGATGCTTACCTCTTTCTCTTGGCTCTGTTGGTTTAATTCCAAGTCTCTTTTACTTCATCAACTGGGTTCTGGTATGCACGGCCTTGGACTCGGTGCATTCGGGATAGATTGGGCAACAATTTCATCTTACCTTGGAAGTCCCCTAGCTAGTCCTTGGTTTGCTACTGCCAACATTGCTGTGGGCTTTTTTTTTGTTATGTATGTCATGACACCCCTTTCTTACTGGTACAATGTATATGGGGCCAAGAAATTTCCCATATTTTCGAGCAGCCTTTTCATGTCGAATGGTCACAAGTACAATATTTCAAGCATAGTCAATTCTAACTTCCATCTTGATCGAGGTGTTTATAGTACAACTGGGCCTGTAAATCTCAGTACCTTCTTTGCAATGACCTATGGTCTTGGATTTGCCACACTTTCTGCTACAGTTGTCCACGTCTTTCTCTTCAATGGAAGGTAAATTCACGGCAAAACTTCAAACTAGAAAGTGTCGGGGTTATGTGAAACATTGTGTAATTGATTAATGTTCTGTGTTACATGTAGGGAACTATGGAACCAGAGCAGAAGTGCCTTTGGTGAGAAGAAAAAAATTGACATACACACAAAGCTTATGCGTGCCTATAAACAAGTGCCAACATGGTGGTTTATCGTAATCCTTGTGCTGAACATTGCTCTTTCCATTTTTGCTTGCCAATATTATAATGCCTCGCTTCAACTGCCGTGGTGGGCCGTACTCTTAGCTTGTGCTATAGCCTTTTTCTTCACTCTTCCCATCGGCATCATTGCTGCTACCACAAACCAGGTGAGCCATGGAACACCAATTCAAACTATAAATAGTTGCTCTCTGAAAAACTTTAGTTAAATCTAATGTCCTTGTTTGCAGGCACCTGGTTTGAACATTATTACAGAATACATCCTTGGCTATGCGTATCCCGAGCGCCCGGTCGCCAATATGTGTTTCAAGGTGTATGGATATATCAGCATGACACAAGCTCTAACATTTGTGTCTGACTTTAAACTTGGTCACTACATGAAGATTCCACCCAGGACAATGTTCATGGCCCAGGTAAAATTTCTATAACCTTGTATGAAATGATCAAATATAGTTCGCAGTCAAGTGTGTTTTTGGTCATAATGAATAAACGTTATGGTATGGCAGGTTGTTGGAACAATTTTATCCGTGTTTGTCTACATTGCAACTGCTTGGTGGCTAATGGGATCGATTCAAGACCTGTGTGATACAAACCTGCTGCCAGCAAACAGCCCATGGACTTGCCCAATGGACAGGGTGTTCTTTGACGCTTCCGTGATTTGGGGGCTCGTCGGGCCTCGTAGAATCTTCGGAGACCTTGGAGAATACGGAGCAGTGAATTGGTTCTTTATTGGTGGAGGCATTGCTCCATTGCTTGTATGGATTGCCCACAAGATGTTCCCCAAACAAAGCTGGATTCAACTGATCCACATGCCCGTCCTTTTGGGCGCTACATCGATGATGCCGCCAGCGAGCGCCGTGAACTTCACCAGCTGGCTGATCTGCGGGTTTGTGTTCGGATTCTTCCTTTTCAGGTACAAGACGGATTGGTGGAAGCGGTACAATTACATCTTGTCGGGCGGCCTGGATGCTGGAACTGCATTCATGACAATACTGATCTTTCTTACATTGGGATCAAAGAGCATTGACTGGTGGGGAAACAACACTGATGGATGTCCATTGGCAACTTGCCCGTCAGCTAAAGGAGTTATAATGGATGGCTGCCCAATTTTATGATGTCGCCTTTGTTATATAGTTTGTGAATATGGTCAATTAAACCACTCTTCTTGTTTCTAGTTGCATCATTCTCTCCTCCCACAGTTGTAAATTTCTTTTATAGGACTTCCTTCCATGTTTTATTTTTGGGAAATTGTACTGATACTTATTCTCATAAAATAATCACAAATGTGTCCAATCTTAAAATATTTTTTTCATATAATATTATAAGAAAATATGTATTAGTATATATGTTTGAATATATTAGTTTAGTATTATTGTATTTGCAACTGCATTGTTTTTTTTAATAACAAAAACCAGTTTATTTGTCTTTTTTAGTACAAGGTGGTGGAAGGGGACTATAAACTTTACAATACTAGGATTTTCAAACAAATGAGATAAATACCAAGACGTCGAACTTGTAACCGTGATGTTGAATCGGATAATCACTAAACATATAAAGATATATATGATGATATAAGTATATTAAATTATCATAAATTGATCACACAGTCTACAAAAAAAAAAAAGGGTTGAATTTATATCTTTTCAATTATTAAGCCCCATTTGATAACCATTTTGTTTTTGAAATTTAAGTCTTCAATAACTACCTTGAGCTCGATTTTTTCTTACATGAATATCTATATTTTTAAAAACTAAACCAAAATTTAGAAACAAAAAAGTAGATTTTAAAAGCTCGTTTTTGTTTTTGAAATTTGTTAAGAGTCACCTACTTTCTTGAAGAAAGAAAGATGCATTGAAAAAATAGATACGATGAAATATATTATAAAAATTTATAATAAAAAAAAAAATTAAATTTCAAATTAAAAAAAAAGGTTTTAAATTTAATAATAAAACTAGTATACAGGTCATATATAGGCATGACACTCCAAAATATTTATGAAAGATAAAATATTGATACAATTAAAATAAACAAGGAAAAAGGACAATTCCGATAAAAATAAACCAGAAAAAGTGAAATTAAAAATGGTAGGACGTAAAACCAAATGACGGAAGATAAAAAAAAAAAAAAAAAAAAACCGAGATAGTAAGAGACGGCAGAATAAGCGAAAGTTCCATATCTTCGTGAAGAAAACCCAAAACCTTGGGCGGCACCAATTCTTGAGCTGATTCAGATCGACGGCAACCGCGTCGGTAACCTAAACCTGTGATTCATCTACAATGCCCCCAATTTCCGATCGACTCTGCTGCTGCTGCTGCTGCTGAACTCTAGGAGTCCACCTGAATCGCAAATGCCCATGGATGATGATGGATTCAACCATTTCAGCCTTCATTATCCACTCAATCGGCATTTCCCAGGTAACCAACTCTTCCCCCCACCTGGATTCTAACAAATCCTCGATCCTTCAATTCTTCTAAATCTCTCTCAAATTCGGATTCTCCTTACACAACATATCGAAAAATCTTCGATCGCAAATCCAAGAACTCATTGGGCTAGGCGTGCCGCACGCCTATGCTCTTAAGAAATTCCACCGGGTTATTTGTTGTTGGGAATACAGACAAAATGTAATCCCACTCCACATTCGTTACATTAGAGGTAAATCAGAGGACAATATCAATTTGTAGATTCCTCTAGCGATTTTCGTCCCTTATCAAGTGTTATAAGAGCGGTGCCCCTGGCATATATAGCCATACCTTTAGAAACTTTGATTATGAAAGAAAGACTTAATATGTGATGAAATAGTCGTATTGAAAATATGTGGTTGAGCTGTCTAATATGTGTGCTCCTATGATAGTGCTTTTAAATCTATTCGTGATTGAGCATTTTTGTACTACACTAAGGAAAGCTTCTGAAATGGTTGCCTCGGTGACGGCTAGTTGTTGTGTGCTCAAACGTAAAATCTGGTGGATCCCTGATTGAGATTTTTTGTTGGGATTCGTGGTTTCAGTTAAGGTGTGCTCAAGTATAATTTGGAAAATATCTACCCAATAAGGAAGACTCGCATGCGGGGTACTCTTTTTGAGGAAGGATTGTTGAGATTGGAAATACAAACAAAGTATAATCCCACATAAATAAGGGGTAGATCATGAGTTTATAAGGGAAGACAAACATCTCCATTGGTATGAGACATTTTGAGTGAAACAAAAAAAGCCACGAGGATTTATTGACTAAATTAGACAATATTATACCAATGTGGAGATTCCTTGAGGGTTTTTTGTCCCTTAACATTTGTTTTGGGTGTAGATTTATTGTTGTGTTGCTATATTATGCCTACTTGATCTTGATATATTCCGCATCTGTTCGGAGGGTTCCTATTAGTAATTTCACAATCTATGTACTAGAGAATTGTTGTACTTCTTGTTAGAAAGAACTTACTTAATCCTCTCGAGGAATGTTCCAGTCTGCATATTTGCTTGATTCTTGATGCATTAGAAAGTTGCAACATTTGAGGGGTACTCATTTAATTCATTTTTCATATACCTTATTATCAGCCGGTGATTTCTGTAGGACTCGTTCTTTTGGCACGCTAGAATCCTTAAAAAAATTGTTTTATTCTCGAGCATTGTTCTTTCTGTTGGGACATTTCATATTGATATGATATTGAAATTCAATATGTAATGCTTATTCCTTAATGTTGTGCTATGGATTTCCATTCGTGGAACATGAAACAATTTTGTTTAAGAATGAATTAACCAATAAAAAAATATTACGGGTATATTTTCAAAAAAAAAGAAGTAAAGAAAGGGGTACTAGTGTCCAAATCTGATTAGTTATTTAAAAATTTGGGAGAAATTTATTTAGGCATCAATTTGGGAGAAATAGCTTAGCCTCTTAATGTGTACCGATGAACCAAAATATCAGGGGTTGAATTCTCCACCATTGTTGTTGAATTAAAAGAAAATTAGTAAGTTATTTTATTAATTATTTCCATAGATTTAGCCATTTATTTCTGTGACCCAAAAAAATTGGTTTGCAGGAGGCGAAGATAGTGGATTGATATAGGCTGAATTTCCAAACCAAGAATCGGAGTCTGCTGTCTCTTTGAGGAGCCCACAAAGACCAATTTCCAAGGCTTCCTATGGTCCAATAAGGCTCAATAGTTCATCTGGTCTTCTCTCCCTTTCTTTCTCTTCCTATTCTGATTCTCTGCGATCTCCGGTGTGAAGTTTGACGCAAATTTAGCCATGGAGGAGCCTGAACAGAAAGTACTCTACGAAACCTGCCATCTCGTTTCAAGACCATTCCGTCCCAACTATCCTCCTCTACAGGTTTTATACTTTTGCCGGAGTCCATCAGCTCAATTCTGTGAAGTTCAATTTGTTTTTCTTCCTTTCTTTGTTGTTACGCTATGTATGTGTATATCTTTGTGTTGCATTCAGGGGAACGATGGTGCTAAAGGGAGCTTTCTCTCTCTGTTTCGCATTGGAGGTATGTTGCATTTCTCTGCAATTCTTTTTAGACTTTTATTTTTCTCTTGGCAAATTGGTACCTTGCTCAACTGATTTGCAATGCTTGATTAAAGCAATCGACTTTTAAAGGTTTTACTGTTCAAGTAATTTTCATTCATCAATGAAAGTTTCGTTTCCTATCAAAAAAAAAAGTTTTACTGTTCAATTATGATGCAATTATTCCAAGTCTCCACTGTGATTGCCTATTGGCTTGTAGTTAAACTTTAGTCAATCCTTTGAATGAGAGTTGTTTCTGTTCACTATCAACCATGGTCATTATCTTGCATTTTTGAAATTTGGGATCAATTCAAGTTAAGAGGAATGAAAAATGATTTTGGAAATGATTAAGATATTTCTTGTCATACTATGACGTTGGTACCCATAAAAGTCGAAAGCTATTAATGAATGTAAGTGGTTGTGATCTTCAATTCACTTAGTTTCAAGATAGTGATTTTTGGTTTTTTCGTGAAGGTTGAGCATTCAGATGATGTACATTTTTTCTTCATTCTAAGAATTTATTTGTACGAATATCCTGATACGTGAAATGGCAGGCATACTTAGAGATAAATGGATTGGATATAACCAACTGCAGAGAATAGGAAGATCAACTTCACTATTTATTTCTTCAAGTGGGGAACGTGTGGCAGTGGCTGCTGGAAATCAGCTAACGATATTGCAGAAGGAAGATGACTACTTGGATCCAATTGGCATTTTTTCTGGTATTGCTTTTCTTATGTTAATTTCTTGCAAATCACTTTTTGAAATGCAGTTCGTCAAATTCAGTTTTTAATTACTCACCTAATATCTAGGATTATGTTTATTCCTTTCTTTAATCCCTTCCGTTTTCTCATTTATTTTCATTTCAAGTTCATATTTCAATTGAATGTTTAAATTTTACCAGAATGTGTTGTATATTCTTATCTTATTGGATATCCCCGAATAGACAAACCTGGGATGTAGTTTTTTACCATTCTCAGCTTAGTTTATTCTAAGATAATTTTAGACCTAATTTCAATTCCAAACCATTGTCATGCCAACAAAAAATTTCCTTTCCCCGAATTCCTTAATTTTTTTTAAAATATTTTCTGGTAACGTTAGAGAATTGGGCTTACCATTTTATTAAGATGATTCTTTATTGGTATAATGGATAGTTGAATCTGTTAAGAAAAATCAACTAGTTTTTTTTTTTCATTTTTCCATGCATCAGACACCAACGTTACTTCATTCACTATGGGAGCTTGGTCTGAAAGTTGCAATGTTCTTGGAGTCATTGACGACAACAATACAATTTATTTTATCAAATCAAATGGCGAAGAAATATCAAGAATTACAGGGAGGCAATTAAAGGTTTCTCTGCCTATAATAGGTCTGATTGCAATAGAGGATTCTGATACTCGGAGATCTTACTTGTAAGCAATTATCCAAGTTTGGCTACAAAAAAGTTCTCGTTTGTGTAGTAAGTAGATGGGATTTCTAGTTTCATTTTTTGATCAACATGTAAATCTATTCATTCTCTGTAATCCAGGTGCAGCTTTATCGTTGTTGCATCAGATGGTTCCATTCGGCAAATGGAAATCAGTAAGGAGCCAACTATATCATTTCCCTCAACACACTCAAACAGTGGATTTTTCCCACAGAGCCAATTTCCTAGCAGAGTTTTCTGCTCTGATTATTATTCTGACCTTTCTTTGTTCATGGTCGTGGGTAGTTTTAGCACCTCTATACCTACCAATAGAAACTCTGGTATGATATCACACTCTTCAAATATTATTCTTTTTAACAAGAAACTCAATTTTTTTTTATGAAATGACTCATACTCAAAAGACAACATATTCTGGCAATGGTTTTCTAGTACATTTATTGATATTTTAATTTTTATGTATTATATCTGCCTGTTATGTACCAATACATTTTACATGATGCGTGCATCCTTTATATTGTGTATTTAAGCGATAACAAGACAACATTTTTTTTAGTTATTTTTTAATTTTTTTCCCAGGACATTGTTATCTGTCTCTTTGGCGTAGTGGGATGTTAGATTTGGAGCCGTTGCATTCTTTTCAGTTTGATGGTTTATACTCTATACCAAAAGGATATGAAGGTCCAACATCATATCCAAAACTGCAAGTTTCACCGAAGGCACAATTCATTGCTACTCTAGACGTGAAGGGACAATTGTACATATTTAATCTGGATAGGGAGCCCTTTACCATTTCAAGCTTTTCTTTTCAAGAGAAACACGACTCTCAGGCAATAAATAATACGTTAAATGGAGAAAACAAGCTTCTTAGTGACATTTTGGATTTTACATGGTGGACTGATCATATACTTACAGTTGCAAGGAGAAATGGTCGTGTTGCTATGCTTAACATACTCTGTGGCTTAAGAGTTCAGGAGGACAGTACCGTGTATTCCAGGCCTATCGTAGAAAGGGTACGGCAGTTTGAAGGCCAAATTTTTCTTTTAGAGCTATCAGAAAATAAAGGGATGTCAGATTCAGCTAAATATAAGGAACATAGTGACTTGCATCCCATTGACCAGAGGATGGAAGAGTCAATCAATAATTTTGACGTCTCTTGTTTGGAGTGGAGCTTGCTATCACTCACGCAGAGATCTGTTTTTGAAATGTACAATAGCCTAATTAGGAATCGGAAGTATCAAGATGCCTCAAACTTTGCTAACTGCTATGGATTGGATAAAGATGACATTCTGAAGTCACAGTGGTTGCATTCTGATCAAGGAATTGATGATATAAATGCATATCTGCCAAAGATAAAGGATCAGATTTTCATCCTTTCTGAATGTATTGAAAAAGTTGGACCAACAGAAGATGTTGCAAAGGCAATGCTTGATTATGGGCTGAAAGTAACCAACCAGTACCAATTTTTTGAAGTAGAAGATCTTGAAAGCAATGAAGCATGGAATTTTCGCTTGGCTAGATTGCGGTTATTGCAATATAAGGACAGACTGGAAACATATCTTGGCATAAATATGGGCAGGTATTATGCTTTGAGAAATATTTTATTGTTATTGTTCGCTGAACATTGGCAATAAGCCTTGTTATTCATTGATTTTGATGAGAAAATGGTGTTTCTGATTCATTAATACATTTGTAGGTATTGTATTTCTGTAATAGATTGATGAATATTGAATATGAAATAGTGTTGTTCCATAACTTGTGCTTCATGACTATTGTGAGAAAGAAGGGATGGGTAGTCATTGAAGTGGGTTAAATTTCGAAAATTATAAGATTTTGCGAGTCATTTCTCTTGTATATATGTATTGGGTTCTTCACGAAGCCTTCTTGTTTTTATAACTTATGCTGAGTAGCAGTTTAACAACACTTCATCAGGTTTTCTGTGCAGGAATACAGTAGCTTTCGTAATAAGCCTATCAAGGAAGCTGCTATCAATCTTGCTGAAAACGGAAAAATTGGGGCCTTAAACCTTTTGTTCAAGCGCCATACATATTCTATAAGTCCCGTCTTGTTAGAAATTTTATCTGCTATTCCAGAAACAGTTCCTGTGCCGACTTACATGCAGCTTCTTCCTGGAAGGTCTCCTCCTACTAGCATTGCAGTGAGGGAAGAGGACTGGGTTGAATGTCAGAAGATGTTAAACTTTATAATGAAATTACCTAAAAATCATGAGCGCAGTTTACAGATTAAAACCGAACCTATTGTCAAGAAATATCTAGGACTTGTCTGGCCTTCAATTAGTGAACTCACGACGTGGTTCATGAAAAGGGCTAGAGACATGGATACTTTGAGTGGACAACTTGACAACTGTCTCAGCTTGCTTGAGTGTGCTAATCGAAAAGGTATTCATGAATTACAAGAATTTTATGAGGATGTCAGTTACTTGCACCAGCTAATATATTCTGAAGGAGGTGATGAGAATATCTGCATTAATCTTGTTTCTTGGGAGCAGCTGACTTCTTATGATAAATTTAAATCGATGCTGAAGGGTATAAATGAAGGAAATGTAATCAGAAGGTTAGTTGAAAAGGCAATTCCATTCATGAGAAAAAGATCAACTGATATGACCTCAGCTCCTAAGGATCCACAAAAAGAGTCTGACTTTTTGGAAAGCCACGAGTCATTTCTGTTTAAATGGATGAAGGAAATAGCTTTGGAAAATAAGTTGGAGATATGCCTATTGGTTATCGAAGAAGGGTGCAGAGACTCTGAAACTAGTGAGTTTTTTAGAAGTGAGGTTGAAGCTATTGACTGTGCAGTACAGTGTATATATTTATCTACAGTAACTGATAGATGGAGTACCATGGCAGAAATTTTATTAAAACTACCTCAAATACAAGGTGATTTAACTTTACCTTGAACTCGAATCATATCCTTCTGCTTTGCTGACAAAAAAATATCTCTTGCTCATGTTGAGCATACAATTATTGTTTTCTCTTAGAACTTTAATGGCTTAAACAATTTAATAGTTGGGTTATAATAATTTCATCCAAATAGCTTCACATCTTGATCTCAAAAAAAAAAGAAAAAAAAAAAGAAATAGCTTCACATCTTCATGATACTTATTTTGTCTATTTTAACTTGCAAGTTTGCAATGAGATCCTGCCAAACCCCTAACCCCAAATATTCAAAAGGATTCTAATCCCTTATATTTGCTCCGTATCTGTTTTACTGGTTATGTCACATTTACTTGAGCTCAGATGTGTTCTTATGGCTTCTGCGTTTGCTTTGGCTCATTCCTTCGGTTTTCTTTTTGTTTGTGACCTTTTGGAAATAAACTCTTTCTGCTATTTTGTGGAGCTAGGACAGGCCAGGTGAAACGCACAACATTGAAGGTTTTTGAAAGATAATGCTTTTACTGCTGTTTATTGTCCTCAGTTTGCAAGATCATTTTTTGTTTCATCATTTTCAAGGCTTATGTATGCTTTTTTTGGATCTCATTTGTATTGGGAGGTGACTCTCTCTATAAAATTCAAACTCTCCCGCCTCTCGCTAAAAACCCTAAATCGTGCGTTTTCCCCTACGGCGCCGGAGGGCACGGACCAACTCTCCTTCCTCTTCTTCTTTCTCTTTTGACCATCGATTGAACTCTTGGTTGTTTCGATTGATATCCTTTCTCACCTCTTTCATTCGACACCAGCCCTTCTCCATTCTTGACTTTTTTTTTATCTCACCCTTTTGTCAAAAACCGTTTTTGCAAATAAGCTCCCTTCCCCCTTTGTCCATCGCTGCGTCCTTTGGCTTTCCCCCTTGAATTTAACCAAACTTCATTAGTGTCTCCTCTATCTTGGTCAGCCAAACTTCATTAGTGTCTCCTCTATCTTGGTCGTCCACAACGCACCAAGCTCTTTCCTCATTTTTTTGTTTTATCTCATACCATAATTTCTTATAGTTATTTAAGAAAGCCAAAATATATCTACTGATCGTACTTTTTATACTGCATAGGTAGGTTAGGCAAAGAAAGCTACATACCACCTAGTAACTAAAAGTCTTATTTTAATTTTTTTTTTCCTGCATGGATGTCAGCCCCTTATATTTCCAGTAAGGGAATAAGATATGCTCCACAATTATTATGCGATGTTTTTGTTGATTCTTTTATATTTTCGATATCTAATCTGTACCATACAATGAGGCAATTGGTAATCTCTTAATGACAATTGGTTTACACTCAGATACTGAATCCGACATGAAAAGAAGAATCAAAGTGGCAGAAGGCCACGTTGAAGCTGGAAGGCTTTTGTCATTTTACCAGGTTGGTAGACTTCTCTTAACCAGTTGAGATTACTATTTTAATACTGAAGCTCCTTACTTTTTATTTGCATCCTTCTAATTTCAAATTCAGCAATTTCCAATTTTCTTTCTAATGTTCCAGGTGCCAAAGCCAATGCATTTTTTCTTAGAAGCTCATGATGATGGTAAAGGTGTAAAACAAATTATGCGCCTTATACTCTCAAAGTTTATTCGTCGACAGTCCAGTCGATCGGATAATGATTGGGCGAATATGTGGCGTGATATGCTGTGTCTTAGGGAGAAGGCATTTCCTTTTCTGGACCTGGAGTATATGCTGATAGAATTTTGCAGGGGACTGCTTAAGGCTGGGAAATTTTCACTTGCGAGAAACTACTTAAGGGGTACAAGCTCAGTCTCTTTGGTAGCAGAGAAGGCAGAAAACCTTGTTATTCAAGCGGCTAGGGAGTATTTTTTCTCTGCCTCAAGTCTTAATAGCCCAGAAGTAAGTTTCCTAATTTTAATTAATTTGTCATAACGTTAATTTCCTAAGAGGTGACGAGTTCATTCCATGGTGGCTACCTACTTAGGAATTAATTTTCTACGGGTTTCTTTTATATCCAAATATTATAGGGTCAAGTGGTATGTCGTGTGATATTAGTCGAGGTGTGCGCAAGCAGGCCCAGACGATTCATGGATATAAAAAAAACTGAAATTTTCTAATTTTGTCTTCTCGAGAAATGAGAACTTCACTTTTGTGTCCAATGTTTTAAAAAGCTCAAGGCGCACTAAGGCGCAATGACCCTCTGGAGCCTGAGGAGTAAGGCGCACCAAAAGGCATCGGCTTTTTTACTTATGACACATCATGCATAGAAAAACAAAGAAAAATGTATACATGTATACATACACAAAACATATATATTAATCTCTTTCAATATAGAGTTTTTTACATAGTATACCCATAAAAAACATGAAACATTAAAATTAATTCCAAATAAAAATCTTAAGTCCTAAAGATCAAACTTATGGTCGCCAAATACATATTTATCTCCATTCACTCCTTCATTGGTGATAATTAGAGAGAACAGAGAAGTGGTTTGGTGATTAGGGTTGACAATTAGTTTTTAAACATAAATCTTTGAATTAATTGTTGATTGAATTTAAAATTTAAAAAACATATAGAGAAAAATAAGTAAAACATTACGGTTTTACTTAAGTTTTAAATAAATAAGAAATTCCTCAAGACGTGCGACTTATGCGCTTGAGGGTTTTATGAAAAGGCACATGCCTGAAAAGGCGAGGTGCCAACCTTGAGCCTGAGGCTCTTTTGAGCTTGAGGCGCGCCTTTCGGGGTTTTTTAAAACATTATTTGTGTCTAAGCTTTCAAAATATCTGAAGGGTGCTTCTACCATTTGTTATGTTGCTACTTAGTTAATGATGTGGATCTTAAATTTAATTGACATTGAATGTTATTTATACCTACGTCATCACTAAAGTGAGTAAATGAGATCTTGATGAGTAACGGAAGCCCAAATGTGTGCTTAATGGGTCTGTGTTAACACGAGAAACATGGTTGAACATGATTTAACTATTTATAGTATTACTCTTTTGAACATTTGGAATAGATGATGGACTGCACAGTTTTAGTATTAAACTTTGAGTCTATAATCTCACTGCCTTTTCTTTTATCTTGTATCTTATTTAGGGGTGATTGCTTGTATTTCACACATGAAAAAAATGTCAAGGATTAGAATGCAATAATCTTGACATTACAAAATTGTTTGCTCCATATTATTACAAAAGTAGTTTAATGATAGCCTTGGTAAATCTTATTACAGGTCTGGAAGGCAAAGGAGTGTCTCAACATATTTGCAAGCAGTAGACTTGTCAAAGCGGAGGTTGATATTATTGATGCTCTCACAGAATTTCTACCAAGCCTTGGAGTGACTCTTCTGCCCGTGCAATTTAGACAAATAAAAGATCCAATGGAAATAATAAAAATGGCAATTTCAAGTCAGAATGGAGCTTATATACATGTTGATGAACTCATTCAGGTTGGCAAGCTTCTTGGATTGGGCTCTCCAACAGAGATATCGGCAATTGAAGAAGCTATAGCTAGAGAAGCTGCAGTGGCTGGTGATCTGCAATTGGCATTTGATCTCTGCCTTGCTTTAACCAAGAAAGGGCATGGTTCCGTTTGGGATTTGTGTGCTGCAATTGCAAGGGGTCCTTCCCTTGAGAATATGGATATTAATTCTCGAAAGAACCTGCTAGGTTTTTCTTTGAGCCATTGTGATGAGGAATCAATTTCTGAACTTCTACATGCATGGAAAGAACTTGATATGCAAGGGCAGTGCACAAGATTAAAGATGTCTGGGACAGACTGTTCAATCCCTCCAGTACAAAGTTCTTTGGTTTCCTCACTTCAGGGAAACAATATTCATAATATTGGTCGGTTCAAAGATGGTTTTGAATTAGTTGATGGTGTCGGCTGGGATGATCAAGAATCTTTTCTGGATGGTATAATGAATATGCTATATTTTGTTGCAAAAGACTTGCCAGTTGAAAATAGGACTAAATTGGCAACTTTTCTAAGTGAGAATGGAAAAATTTTGTCATTTGCTTATTTGCAACTCCCTTGGTTGCTTGAACTGAGTAAGAATGCAGAAATTAAGAAACTGAGTTCAGGAGCACAATACTCTAGCCTGAGAACACAAGCTATTGTTACTATTTTGTCATGGTTAGCTAGGAATGGTTTCGTTCCTAAAGACAGCTTAATCACGTCTCTTGCAAAATCAGTTATTGAATCTCCTACCAAGGAGGCAGACTTGACTGGCTGTATGCTATTGTTGAATCTTGTGGATGCTCTTAATGGAGTTGAAGTTTTCGAAGAACAATTAAGGATGAGGGAAGACTACCAAGAAGCCAGTAGCATAATGACTGTGGGAATGACATATTGTTTGTTGCATGACTCTGGAGTTAAGTGCGACAGTCCAAGTCAAAGGAGGCAGCTGCTTCTTGAAAAGTTTAAAGAAAAGAACACTTTTAGCTCTGGTGATTGGCTTTGCCTTTTATATTATTTGGGAATTTTTAATTGTCAATATATTTTTCTCACAATGTTCCTTTCTATTACTTTGGAATGTGTTGAAAACTCTGTAATGTTTTTTTTTCTTTTTTTCAGATCAAAACAGAAAAACTAATGAAGTGGAATCAACATTTTGGCGGGAATGGAAACTGAAGCTAGAAGAACAGAAACGTGTAGCTGATCATTCTAGAGCACTGGAGAATATTATTCCTGGAGTTGAAACGTCACGATTTTTATCTGGTGACCGTTATTACATTGAGAGTGTTGTTCTGTCCTCAATTGAATCAGTAAATTTGGAGAAGAAACATATAGTGAAGGATATTCTAAATTTAGCTAATACATATGGCATGAATCGCACTGAGGTATTCATGTTTTCTAGCTTTGATATCTTAAGGTTCTGTGAATAGAATACGACTGAGTCATTTTAACGATGAATTTTTTTTCCTGCAGGTGCTACTAAAATATCTAAGTTCTATCCTTGTTTCAGAGGTTTGGGACAACGAGGAAATTATATTTGAGATCTCAGAATTTAGAGAGGAGATTATTGGTTGTGCTGCAGAAACCATCGAAACTATTTCCACAGCCGTGTACCCAGCTATTGATGGAACCAATAAGTTGCGGCTACACTGTATATATGGTTTGCTCTCTGACTGCTACTTACAGCTGGAAAAAAGTGGATGGTTACCACAAAAGGCACAACCTGAAAATGTATATGCACCAAGCTTCAGTTTCAGCCATTTCTATAAAATTGTTGAGCAAGAATGCAAACGAGTTGCCATCATAAAGAATCTTAACTTCAAAAACATTGCTGGATTAAATGGGCTGAATCTCCAACACTTCAATAGTGAAATCTACTTGCATATTGATGATAGCAATGTAGAAACTTTGGCACAAATGGTAGAGACCCTAGCTAGCATTTATTCGGATTCAATGCCCGAGGGTCTCATATGTTCTCAGGACATTTTTAAACACTACATCATGAAACTTTTAAAGACCCTGGAGACTAGAATAAGCATTGATTTCAAGATTGGAAGCCCAGAGAATTTTCAGGCTTTTGTTGGTCAACTTGAGCACAGTTATAACTTAAGCTCTACTTATAATAGATTGTTGTCTCATTCAGATGCTTTGGACGTTATGAAGCAGTATTTCACTGTAATTTTACCTCTATATAGTAACTATGGAGATATACCTGATAGCTCAGGATGGCAGGAGTGCCTTATCATCCTTCTAAATTTTTATATTAGATTGGTAGATGAAATGAGTGGAATTGAAACAAGAGGTGAATGTTTGAAGTTCAATCCTGAATGTTTAAAATGTTGTCTAAAGGTTCTTATTAGATTGGTTATAGAGGATAGTGTCTCACCAAGTGAGGGTTGGAACACCATTGTAAGCTATGCTAGATATGGTTTACTAGATGGTTCTGGTTTTGAAGCTTTTGCTTTATGCAGAGCTATGGTTTTTTCTCGCTGTGGTTTTGGAGCCGTAGAACAGGTGTTTTCTGAGTCAGTATCACTATATCCCGCTGCTTTGGCTTCTGGAACTGAGATTGAGATCCAGGATCTTTCTCGTCTATACCTGAATATGTTGGAGCCTGTTCTACTAGACTTGGTCAATTACTCCCCTGAGCATCAGAATTTGCACCATTTGTTGTCCTCCCTTAGTCGATTAGAAGGAGATCTGGAGAATTTAAGGAGTACCAGAGGTACAGTTTGGGAAAGAATGGCTGAGTTCTCTGATAATCTCCAATTACCGAGTTCTGTCCGTGTCTATGTATTAGAGCTTATGCAGTATATCACAGGTAGAAATATCAAAGGTTTTTCATCCGAGATACAGCATAATGTTTTACCTTGGGAAGGTTGGGACCATTTCCAGTATACAACTAAGGAAAGTGACATAACTACTATTCCAACAACATTAGACGACAGGGATACTTCTAGCAGGTTTACAAGTACTTTGGTTGCCCTAAAGTCAACTCAGCTTGCAGCGACAATCTCACCCAACTTGGAAGTCACATCTGATAAACTTTTGAGTATCGAGACTACAATTTCTTGCTTCATGGAATTGTGTGCAGTTGCGACTACAGATGTCCACGCGGATAGTTTGCTGGCCATTCTGGCAGAATGGGAAGGACTTTTCCTAATTGCGAGAGATGAAGTCAAAGCCTCTGCAGCAGCAAGTGGAGGAAATGACTGGAGTGAAGATGGTTGGGATGAAGGGTGGGAAAGTTTCCAGGAAGTGGAACCAGCAGAGAGTAAAGCAAGTGAGACTGCTCTTCCACTTCACCCTCTACATGTCTGCTGGACTGAAATTTTCAAAAAACTCATTTCACTTTCTCGGCCTAAGGATGTGCTGAGATTGGTTGATGAATCATTGTCGAAATCTTGTGGAATCTTACTGGGTGAAGACGATGCAAAAACCCTGAGCCACATCTTGAATGATAGAGATTGTTTTATGGCTTTGAAATTGGCCATGTTGTTACCTTATGAAGCATTAAGATTGGAGAGTCTGAACGGAGTTGAAAATAAATTGAAAGAAGACGGAATCTCAGACCTTGTATTAGGCGGGGACCTTGATTTTGTATTGCTTGTATTAACCTCTGGAGTTGTATCAACTATTGTCATCAATGCTTCTTATGATAGTACTTTCTCCTATCTCTGTTTTCTGGTAGGGAACTTTTGTCGTCGCTTTCAAGAAGACCAATTAGTTTGCCTGAAACAGAAAGGGAGGAGCTTGAGTAATAACAATGGGAGAGAGTTGCAGCTTTTCAGGAAGATTGCCTTCCCCATCTTCATTTCAGAGCTTGTAAAGGCTGATCAGCCTGTTCTTGCTGCATTTATGGTGATGAAATTTATGTACACAAATCCTGCTGTCTGTCTTGTCAATGTCGCAGAGGCTAGTCTTCGTACGCATTTGAAAAGGGAGCTCCATAAATTACAGAATGATGAGTCTGTTGACATGGAGGAATTAGTGTCTAAAACTCTAAGGAACACTGTTTCCATCTTGAGAGAGAAGCTGGGAAGCCTAATGGAATCAGCGTTGTTGTTGCTATCACAAAATTGAGAAGTTGTGTAAGTATTTCTAAGCAATACAAACTGGGATTGAAGCGAAAGGTTTATCTTAACTTCTCTATCAGTCTGCCATTGAGCTTATCACATTTCTATGTTTTAAAACAAAGCGAGTTACATCATTGTATATTAAGCATTTTGGTTTCCAAATACAACAAAAAGGTGATGTAGGTATATTTTGTATGCATCTCCTTTTTTTAACCGTCTGGGATTTGTACAAGTTTTGGGGTAGAGATATTAGCTTGTTTCGGTTCCACCCGAGTTTATCTTCAACTAAACAGACGTTCTTCAAGATTCTTTCTCATTGCTAGATTGGTTCCCCCTGATTTGATTAAAATAGTTTGAACTTCTATTGGTTTATAAATGTAACTTTAGCAAAAAAAAAAAAAGGCTTCTCTTTTTTACTTCACTGGTTTGGATTGAAGGGAAGATTTTCCTTGAGATCAGAAGGCAAATGACTGGCAAGCTTCATACACTTTCGTTTTTTCCAAAACCTAAAAATTATTTTTTTACAAATTAACAATAGAAACAAGGTTTTTTTTAGAAAGCTAAAACAATATTCAGTAAAGTTACTAGAACTTGGAAAAACCTAAAAAGTTAAAAATGAAGGAAATCTATATTGAAAAAAGTAGGTATCTGCATCTTATTGTGCGATTACATGACTTTTTGCTATAACTTTGAAGGTAGAATAGCTAGTCATCTTGGTGGGTGGCATCGAAGTGCAGAGCCAATTGCTCTCACAAAATTTGGCTGAATTGAGTGTTGACTATGACAGCATCGCCAAATTACAATCTTATCATCTGTGTTCTGGATCAGGATCCAGTTTAGACGTGCAAATTATAAGTTGGACTGTGTCAAAATTTTGTTTTAGAATGGAATTTACCAACCTTTTTTATGCTTGCTTGTAATGGATTGATTATCTACAAGCATTATTTGTGTACACAATTTTTCAACAAATAAGTTTTTTTATTCAACAATAGGGATTCGAAAGTCATAAAGACTCGGCTACTAAGTAGGGGTGATATTTGACCGTGTTAAAATCAATAAATAAGCAAAGGTTGCATATCCTAAGATTCACAAGATCGAAACTTGTAAGTAATCAGACAATAATACTCGGCTATAGCGCAGTAATTTGCAGTGTTGTGCTGCTTATGCTTGTTATGGCAGTATTCGTACTTTAGAACAGGTTTGTGGTTTTTATACAAATAGAAACGTATAAAATATCGGAAACATTTTAACAATATTGGCGTAGATTTCAAAACACAGCTATTCAAACCTATCAACAAGATTTTGTACTTTTGTGATTTCCCCCATAACAATTATAGAATCATCAATGTTAAAACTATGGCGTTACTGTAAGAAATGAAACAGAAATCTCTCCCTCTCCACGGATCTCTCTCAAGAGTCGTCTTCGTCTGATCCAACATTTTCTGGAGAAATGCTAAACTTGGAGAGTTCTTGCAATACTGCTCGAATATGGGGATCACTTGGTTCGGTCCGTTGCGACCTGAATTCAGCATACTCGCTAGCAACAACCTTTGTCTTCCTTGATGAGAAGAGAGCGGTCTCCAAATCTGACTGTAACAGTGCCCTCGGTGACTGACAAGTAATCAAGTGAAAAAAACTGAGTAACATGAGGGAGAAAAAGGTCACTTTCATGAAAAGTTCAAGTAGTGGATTGCAACCAAAGGGTATCTAATGCTTTTCCACTGTAATTCAGCATAAATATTGAACAGGACTGACAGATAAAACATCAGAAAGAAGGCAAATGGGGCTGATGAAAAGAAACTTACACTAGCTTGCTTTCCTTTTTTCTCTTCATCCAGTAGATCCCTGATTGGGAAATATGCAGCTTTCTTGCAGAGCTCCAGAAGATCTGAACCAGTATACCCCTCGCATAAGCTAGCTATGTGATCGTAGTCGATGCTCTCTTCAACCGTCTCACCCTTCAGAATCACCTTTAGTATCTCAGCCCTCTCCCTTTTGTTGGGTATCCCAATTTCGAACGCTTGAGGAAGTCGTCTTAGGATTGCTTCATCAAGTTCTGACGGGCGATTGGTAGCAGCAAGGACCATAACACGTGCGTTCTCTGTAGAACCAGAAAGTCGTCAACCAAAAGCTTATCCTAGACTAACTTACTAACGAACAAAGCAAATTAGATACTAAAATACACAAAATTCTGGTCATGGCCAAGAGATATGTTAGAAGGAAGGTATTTTGGGATATTAATATAATATGCGCAACGGTGAAATAGTAATTAATACTTAAGGGTTTTAGTATAAATAGGAGAGTGAGGGTCATTGGAGCCAGTGTTTTAAAAAGCGCAAGGTGTACTAAGGCGCAATGGACCTCTGGAGCTTGAGGCGCAAGGCGCACCAAAAGAAGAGGGCTTTTTTACTTAAGGCGCACTATATAAAAAAACATAAAAAACTTATATATATATATATATATATGTGTGTGTATACACAACAAAAACACATTTCATGGACATAAATAAAGTTTTAACCAAAAATAATATATAAAACATACATAATATTCAACTATCAACCTTCACGCGCTTCGAATGTGCCTAATTAACTGCGCCTCGCCTGTCCCGACTTGCACCCAGTCGCGCCTAGACGCACCTTTTAAAACACTGGAGAGGACGGAAAAAATATTGTGGTATTGTCCAGGCAAAGACTTTGGTGGTAGAGAAATAGCCCATTCGAAAGGTTATTGGTATGGTATTGTAACCTCTATTATATATCAATATAGTTCTCTTGTGTATGTTAAGATTATCGGTGTCCTAAGTCCTAACAAGATACTAAGAGACAAGAATATTTCCTTTCCTTGTGTGATGAATTATAAAAGAACATCAACTATAAAAATCAGCAGTCTGAAGTCCCAGAAACTCACGATCTGTGGTAAATCCATCCCACAATGCCATGAACTCAGTTTTCATGTTTGATAAAGCTTCATGGTCACTAGAGCGTCGTTGACTCAAAAAACTGTCTACCTCATCAATAAAAATGATAGAAGGCTGAAGTTTATAAGCCAAGCTAAACACAGCAGCCACTGCAAAATAGTAATTCATATCAGCTAAACTTTTTAATGCAGTGATCAATTCGAAGTAGAACTACACATTATGTACTTATATGTTATACTGTCACTGAACTCTGAAGAGGTTATATTTACACCTAATTGTGTATTTCATAGGTTATACACTGTCACAGAATATTCTAATTTTACGCAGAGCAAAAGCAAGTTAACACCGCTGGCTTCTTGCTTTATATAGGATTACATGATATAGGATTCCATTTATTGATTGCATACCCTGCCATCAACATACAACTGTTTTTCAGCCACAAGCCTTGAAAGTTTCTCAGCACTTACTGAATACTTCCATACACTAGCAATTACGATTAGAGGATAAATGGCAAGCAACACAATAACACATAACCTGTGGCAAAATAAAATAAAATGCAGTACCAGTCATTCAGCAAACCAGAACATAAACCTGACAAACATAATAACGAACCTCCAGTTAGCAATTAAGTTGCTAGCCTCTCTATTCTCGAAATTATTCTATATGTCAAAGTCTTTGCAATGGTGGCCGGTACTTCGACATGCCCTTGTGTTATGATGATGACTCAAACTCTGGAAGTTGTTTTATTGGGGGAGTCTTGAGTTCTCAAATGCTTAAAAATTGTAAATTGCATTATCTTATATAACATTTTCTATTAATTTGCCCTTCGATTTTTTTATTCCAATAGGTATCAAAGCATTCATTCTAACCATATATCCTGATATGGAAGAGCACTCGGGAATTAATGCATTCCGGTGAAACAGAGATGTGAAAATTGGTTAAAAAAGATGCTGACTATATGCCCTAGATAATTGGTCAAGCATCAATATGGAAGAACAAACTAGATTCCATATACTGGCATGATTACAATTAAACAATCTTTATTACTGTATCTGCTAAAAATTGTGTGTAATGCGGTGTAATTCTTAGATTGTAATTTTGTTCAATACAAAACCAAATCTCACTGCAAAGTAAGAAGAAAACTGCATTTAAGGATCTTAATCCTTCCTTCATGCTCTTGGCTGCATAACCTAGGACGCTGTTGGTTACTACGACTATGGCATCAAGTTGAATCATTATTGGCATAACCAAGTATATATTTTCAGACTGAGCAAGAAAAACCTTGAGTCAAGAATGGAGTTAAAGAATGATCTAAAAATTTAGAGCTTACCAAGCTTCTGTGCATCACCAAACCACTTGCTCATCAGATTTGAAATCCTAACGTTGATGAATACTGCTCCAGACTCCTTTGCAATAGCCTTTGCAAGCATGGTTTTTCCTGTACCTGGTGGCCCATAAAGCAATACGCCTTTCTGGGGACCTAAAAGCTTCCCATGTGAAAATAACTCAGGTCTCCTAAGAGGAAGTATCACAATTTCATATAATGCATGCTTGATAGTCTCTAATCCTCCAATAGAGTTAAATTCCACATCGATGTGATCAGGATTTATAACATCACAGGCAATGACATCCTGTAGAAAGAAAAAAAAAACAGGGGGTGAACGATAGTGGATAATATTTTTTGAATTCAACAACACTTACAAAATTGGGGTGCGGGAATTCAAATCCATAACCTCTTGATTACGAGGCCATATGCGATACCACTAGAGTTCTTCTCGATGGTAATTTAAATATCCACGCATCAAGAATCGTTGGGCATTGATCTTAGACACAACAAATTCTTTTAATACGCTATTTGATCACATTCACACACACTTTTTAAAGGGTTCCCATGAACAAGTATATGCAAGAAAGAAAACTTGCATTAATAGATGTGAGATTTTAAACCGAACCCACAGATCATAGTAATATATACTCTTCTCGAACACCCGTACAGCCCCATTTGCAAATGATAAAAATAACAAACTGAGTAATAAATAGAACCAATCATAAAACATTTAAGAAGCTAGTCTTCAGCAGGAAGTTGCAAAGACATAAATGATAAGGAAGAAGCCAAATTGGTGCCTCGATGCGTACCTCGTAAGGGTTAGTCTGAATAAGGGGGCGGCCCAGGCGCTTGGCTATCTCCTTCTTATGGTCAAGAGCTTTCTTTGAAGCCTCGCGGTTGGGATCGAGGTGTCGAAGACCGGCGAACAGCACCAAACAGCTTAAAGCGGCACTGGCGGCGTAGAGTATGAGTTCCTGCAAGAACTTGGTCTCCGATGAAACCCCCATGGAGGATTCTCTCCCACCAAATGCAAGCGGGAAAGTGGCGGTGAAAGCTTTCTGTGAAATTCAACGGCAAAACTAAGCTCTGAATTTCTCTCCCTCCAAATATGAAAATCCAAACGACAGAATTATGCAGAGAGACGGAAGGGATCGCGGAACCGAAGAAGAAGAAGAAGAAGACGACAATTGGGCTCTTCATTTTGAACCCAACAAATGGGCCCTTGATTTTGGACCAAAACAATTGGGCTTTTGGCTTTGGACCAAAACAATTGGGCCCAACCGAGACACTAAGGGCACGTTTGATAACGTTTCCGTTTCTCGTTTCTTGTTTCTTGTTTCTAAGTTTTTTAGAATAACAAACAAGAATGTGTTTGATAACTGTTTCTATTTTTTGTTTCTTATAAAAAATAAGAAACGGAACAAAACTTGTTTGATAATAATTTCTCGTTTCTCTATTTTTTATTTTTTTTATTTTAAAAAATTTTATATTCTAATTTTTTTTAAGTATATTTCTTTTTAAGTTAAGATAATGTAGTATAAAAATATATAGTATGAATTAAAAATTCATTAAAATAGTTTTAAAAAATGTATATAGTTTAATATAAATAAACATTTTATAAAAAAAAATTATATGTTATGTTTACTTAATCATTTATATAGTTTGATGTTCACTCAAATATATAACGATTATATTACTTTGAAAACAGTGCTATTAATTTAAAATATGAAAGAAATATTAAATGTATATAAATAGAGAAAAAAAAAGAGTAACTTTTTAACTAATAATGTATCATATGCATTAAACAGATAAAAATAATTATAAAAAATATACATTATCTAATATATATATATATATATATATATATATATATATATATATAAATTTTATTCAAAACTAACGGAATATATAACATGTAATTTTATCTTTTAAAGTGAAAAATTTTATGAAATTTTAAAAATTAACACAATATATAATTGGGAAATTGAAAAGTAAGATTTGTATAAAAGAAATTTTATCAAAAAAATAAAAATAAAAAAGAGTCTCAAGTAAGATTTGAACCATGGTCTTGAGTATAAAAACTTGTTACATCACCACTAAGCCAAACACAATTAACCTTTCATTAGTGCACTTGTTTTTATATATTCAAAGATACTTCAGGCTTAAAAGAAAAGAAACAAAACCAAAGAAATTACTTTTGGTAGTTTCTCACTTTTTCTCTCTTTTTGAGAAACGTTTCTTTTTTTATTTTAGAAACAAGAGACGAGAACAGTTATCAAACAAGTCTGTTTTTAAAAAATAAGAAACATGAACAAGAAACAGGAAACATGAACGTTATCAAACGAGCCATAAATCACTTTTTCTTTTTGTTGTGTTTCACTTAAAAAACAAAGTTAGCAAATATTGTTGGTGTTAATAAGTATTAGGTTAAAATACCATTTTGGTCCCTTAACTATCAACTAAGTTCTATTTTGGTCCCTAAACTTTCAAAAATTTAATTTTAATCCCTCAACTTTACAAAAAGCTTAAAAATAGTTGTGAGCTAAAAAGAAATGTAACCATGATTTGAAATTTGATGAGTTGGCAAGAAAATAATAATAAAACAAATGTGGACTTTCATCTTCTCCATCTCATCTTCCTCACTTCAAAATCAACACTGTACCTTCAAAAATCATTAAAATGACATTCTACATCTAAGCACTATTACATAACTAAAAATATTTTTGAATTTTTTGGAGGTGCTTGTTGGGTGGAATTAAAAATAGAGCACGACTTTAGCTTGGACAAAAAAAAAGGATTGAATTTAGAAACCCTGAAATCCTTTCCTAAACTAAATCTCTTTTTCATTACTAATATTTGTAAACCCTAGAAGAAAAAAAAAAGAAAATTAGAAAAGAAAATTTTATTATTATTATTAGTACATAGTTTCTTAACGTACTGGTTTAATAAATATTTATAATACATAACATTAGTGTATTAGAGAATTTACCATCAGCAGCACATTCTACCTCTTGTATTATATTTGCAGCATAATTTTTAAAATAATTCATTTATAGCATATTTATTTCTATCACTCACCTAGTGATAGAACTCAATTTCGATTTCTATCACTGATAGAAAATTTAAGGAGTGATAGAATGAGTCTATCATTGATTGAATTCTATCACTAATAGAACTCAACAAGTGATAGAAGTCAATTTGAATTTTCTGCTAAAAATGAAATTATTTTGGATTTTGTGCTATAGATGAAAATATTTTGTCATTTTTTGTTATACATCCAAAATTCCCTTAGTATTAATAAGTATAATATAGTATTAAAAAATAGTAATGATTATGGGTACAAATAATTTAAAATTTGTAAGTAGAGTCAAATTTCAATTTTGACTTTTTTTAATAAGTACAGTGATTTTGTATATATATTTGGATATTTGAAGTATGTACACTTTTATGAATGCTCTTTCATTATACAATACTGAAAAAAGGCTACTTTAAAGGACATTTTCATACTTATCTATCCATAGTATTATATATAAGCCAGAGTAGAAAAAACTTTGTATGGATTTGAGAGAAATCTAATATCATTTTGATGTGATTTTCTCAATAAATCCCATATGAGTGGATATCAATTATTGGTGTGTAACGATTTAGATTAAGAGCTATAACCACATCTCAATAAAAAGGGATATTGAAGTTAGGCAAGTCTTAATCAAGAAAATCTTACAAGTATGATAGTTGATCTATACCACAAGGTTTAGTCTCTCTTTTTTTTTCTTTTCTTTTTTTTATAATTATTATTATTATCCTAGAAAGTCCAATGATTTTTAGAAGTCTAAAGTTAAACGTCAACTTGGGTGCTCTTTTTTCAATTTACACATTTTCTATTATTGAGGATATAACCAATGTCTTATATCCATAAAGTCATGGAAAGAATATGCATATATATAAACATTTTTAATGAAAAAATACACAAAAATAAATAATATAATCAGGGAGTAGTTCACCTATCTTATAAATGTAAATGAGTCCTCTAAAGATAGTGTCTTATTAAAGCACTTCAACCATATTAAATAATATTAGGTTCGACCTAAAAACAAATTGGTAGTAAGAAAAGTATCTCATGTATCATTTAAAGATGTTGAAGATCTCTCACATTTCCAATATGGGATATTATGAGTATTGCCCAAGTTTTTATCCACATGAGTGGGATCTAAATCATCCACTTTAGTCGGATCAAAATTTGGAGAACTAATAACTCACATGGAACTCTGATACCACATTAGATAGTATGAACATCCATCTCAAAATTAATTGGTGTGATGAGATGAATAGTTCACATATCTTATAAATGTTTAGAAGGTCGCCTCATTTTTTGACGTAAAATCCTCAATATCGATATCTTACGATTTTGAAAATATTGGGGTGGTGGATTGCTGATTTAAATGTAGTTCTCGTTTCGACAAAGACTACAGTTGTCGTGGTTGAATTCTTATCATTCTTTCCTTCCAAGTGGATGAAATTTGAGTACACTATATGCTATGGTAGCATAAAGTTGACATACATATATAGGTAGCAAAGAGATAGAAAGCATATTGAAAAGGCAAAAGTATGTTTCAGTTTCACCAATGAAATAATTCTCAAAAGTTGAACCACAAAAGTATCAATCATGAACCAAGCAAATTGCAATTTCGAAACCATATCCAATCCATTATTCGTTCAGCATTTGAAAAAACATTCAGATTCTGATCACTCCCCTTTCATTTTATCAAACACGTCACAAAATTCAGCTTAAACTCTAAGCTTTTAGTTTTTTATTTTAGTTTTTTTATTTTTGGTGTAACTCTTGGTTTTTTTAGTGCTTAAAAAAGAGTACAAAAGATACAATAATATGACCAAATTTCAATTCTTTTTTAGCCTAAAAGTATTTCTATTTTTCATCAACAATTATTAAATAAACTAAAGTGTTCTTTTGTTTTTTTAAGTGGGTTTTACATTATAAAAAGATGGTAGTACCAAAAAGTGACCTTTAAAATAATTAACAATAGTAGTAAAATTACTTTCCAAATTAATAATAGTGTTTGATTATATAGTTAAATGGCTACACTTCAAAAAGTATTGCTTTTTCAATAAATTAACACCTATTTAAAAATAATATAGGTATAAAATATAGCTGGAAAATAAATCAAACATCACCCCCAAAAAGTGTTCAATAAAATATGTTAGATATACACAAATACTATCCCAATTCTTCATATGCTGTAACAATATAACATGTCTGGCTTCTTTTTTTTTATTTTCTTATTTTTTTTGGTTTTTTAAATTCAAGAACATTGAGGTGAATTGTTTCAAGCATGTAACTTTTTGTTACATAATGGTAAATAATGTCTTTTGAATTATGTCGTTTCTACCATAAGAAAAGGGTTGGATTGGGATTACACTTTACACGCATTTTTTTTTTGTTTTTTTTGTTGAGTAGAAGGAAGAAGATCAACAAACCCTAAAGACACAACTATTCTAAAATAATATGAGAGTCAAATATCAATTTTCAGACTTGAACTTATGACCATGAAGTTAAATTTAATTTACAAGATAATCAACTGCGCCACTGACCCCGGTACACTTTACCTGCTTTGTGTCTTAAAAATGCAATTATTTTCTATTAAAAAGAAAGACAATTATTTTTGTTTTCTATGCTTTTGTTGTTGTCCATTTCCACTTCCAGTAAGCCTCAATAAGTGGCGTGGTTCCCACGTGATGTTTGGACAAAAGCCTCTCATTGATTGAACACCGTCGGATCAATTCACAGGCCGATCACCAATCTGCAGCAACCATAGCTGCATTTGTTGTGAGATAGAAAAATGATGCTTTTTGTTTGTTCAATCTAATTAGTGATCAACAAAAATAAGCTGCATCTAAATCTGGGTTAAACTTTATTGTCCTTACATCACTATAGATGCTCTTAAGTTGGCTATAAATTGTGACTCTGTGCCTCTTTCTTGCTGTACACCTCAAAACTAAAAGACCCAACTTTTTCTCTTTTTTTCTTTTTTTCTTTTTTTCATGTACTGTTATTGGGAATCTGTTCGGTCTAGGAGGGTATCATCATTATCATAGTATAAGGTAAGTCAACTTTCAATTCTTTAGTGGAACTTGACCTCAAACTGAGTTTGGCTGGATTTTGAGTTCCCACTTTGGCAGCTGCACAATAAAAATTGGGGCTTCTTTAAGAGTTTTGAAAGTCCCCTTTTTTAATGTGATTGAGAGTCAAAGCAGAGCTAGAGGATTCCAAGGTTGAAAAATCAGCCATTTCTTTTTCTTCTTGGTGAAAATACAAGCAAAAGGACTGTCCCCTAGTCAAAAGTTTTGAATTTTCATCCAGAACAATAAAATTAAGGTATGTTTCTTTAATGGGGTTGAATTTGTTTTCTTTATTCTCTTCTGGTATTGAACTATATTTAGTACTTACATACATGCTTCAAACTATGGAAATTGTAGATAACTGAATTGGATTGGATTCAAGAGTTGTGTTATTCAAATGAGGAACTCAAACGTGGAAGAACTGCAAGAAATTGAGACTGCTGAAAGTGTAGAGGAAGAGAAGATTAGAGCTGAGCCAGATGATTTAAAAAGAATTGCACCTTGGACCAAACAGATTACAGTCCGGGGTGTTATTGCAAGCATAGTCATAGGAATCATGTACAGTGTAATAGTGATGAAGCTTAATCTTACAACTGGTTTGGTCCCAAATTTGAACGTCTCGGCTGCTCTTATTGCCTTTGTCTTTATAAAGACATGGACTATGCTGCTTGAGAAAGCTGGGATTGTGTCAACTCCCTTTACACGACAGGAAAATACTGTAATTCAGACATGTGCTGTTGCTTGTTACAGCATTGCTGTTGGAGGTCAGAGAGCTGTGTGCTGGCCAAATGTTTGCTATGGAAATGCTTTGTTTCTGTGTTTGATGTTCATGTTGTTGTTATGCAGGTGGATTTGGATCGTACTTGTTTGGTTTGAGCAGGAAGATATACGAGCAAGCAGGCGTAGAGACCGAAGGAAATGCTCCTGGAAGCACCAAAGAACCTGGAATTGGTTGGATGACTGCCTTCCTCTCTGTCAGTAGTTTTGTTGGCCTTCTTGCTATGGTACCCCTTAGAAAGGTATATTTCTTTCTGATACAAGTTATGTGCTTAAGAACATTGTATGATTTATGTTGAATTATGTACCAATCAACCCAAAAGTTTAAGCTGATAGGTTAGGATAAGTTTAATTATATCAATCAACACTCTCCCTCACTTGTGGGCTTGAAAATTGAAGAAATGTCTAACAAGTGGAAACGATTTCACTCTGATACCATGTTGAATTATGTTAAATCGCCAATCAAATCAACCTAAAAGATTAAGCTGATGGGTTGGGGTAAATCTAATCATATAAAGTAATAGTTTATTTATGGAGTTTTGGATTGTATTGCAGATCATGATACTAGACTATAAGTTAACTTATCCAAGTGGGACTGCTACTGCTGTTCTTATTAATGGTTTCCACACACCAAAAGGAGACAACATGGCGAAGTATGCAATTCTCCATATCTTTTTATAACCAAAGTATAGTCTTTAAAACTGAACTGACTGGAACTTGAGTTAAAAACAACTTAAAATAACTTTTTTTCCTTCATTTTTTTGGCCAGGAAGCAGGTTCGTGGATTCATGCAGTACTTTTCATTCAGTTTTCTATGGGCTCTATTCCAATGGTTTTATTCTGGGGGAGAAAAATGTGGATTTTCGCAGTTTCCTACATTTGGATTGAAAGCTTGGAAAAATTCGTGGGTGCTCAAGATCTTGCCCATTTGCATCTTCTTTGCTATCCTTGAAACTGAAATTGTTTATTTTTTCTACCTCAAACTGATTAGCAAAAATGTTTTGCAGGTTTTACTTTGATTTCAGCATGACATATATTGGAGCTGGGATGATATGCTCTCATCTTGTGAACTTGTCGTTGCTTCTCGGTGCAATTCTTTCTTGGGGCATAATGTGGCCCTTAATGGAGGGACTTAAAGGGGAGTGGTATCCTGGATCTCTACCACAGAGCAGTATGAAAAGTCTCAATGGTTACAAGGTAAAAAGTAGGGAATTGGGCGTTTCTTTGACACCATCATTTCATTGTACTGAATTATTTTTCTCGTTCTTGTTTTGTGCAGGTATTTGTATCAATTTCTCTGATACTTGGAGATGGGCTCTATCATTTCCTTAAGATTTTGTATTTCACAGGCTCAAGCATGTATGCAAAAGCAAACAAGAAGAAGCTGAAATCATGTAAAATGATGATTCTATATGTTTTTTCCTTCAAATTTCTGTCTGCTCAATCTTAGCATGAAGCTAAGTTATCTCTCACCACTTGCAGCACTGTACACTAGACTATTGCATAATGCTGCAACTTGTGTTGGGGGGTTAGTAGCAGATGTTCATCCAAGTTTCTTTTAATTAATTATGACAGTGTTTACATGGATGCAGTCCCAGACGACCCGATCCAAAATTTCGATGATCATCGACGAAATGAAGTATTCTTAAGAGAAGGTATTTCAATATGGGTGGCAATCACAGGGTACATCTTCTTCTCCATTGTCTCTATCATTGTAATCCCATTCATGTTCCCAGAGGTCAAGTGGTACTACATAGTTGTTGCCTATACTTTGGCACCGTCTCTTAGCTTTTGCAACGCATATGGCGCGGGTTTAACTGACATGAATATGGCATTTAACTATGGAAAAGTGGCTTTGTTCGTGCTTGCTGCCTTGGCTGGTAAAAATGATGGTGTAGTTGCAGGACTCATCGGATGTGGTTTGATTAAGTCTATTGTTTCCATTTCCTCTGATTTGATGCATGATTTCAAGACTGGCCACCTCACACTTACATCACCAAGATCCATGCTTCTAAGCCAAGCTATTGGGACAGCGGTAGGCTGCATTGTTGCTCCTCTCACATTCTTTATGTTCTACAAGGCTTTTGATTTAGCCAACCCAGATGGTGAATATAAGGTCCCATATGCCATCATTTACCGAAACATGGCTATCTTAGGAGTTGAAGGCTTCTCCGCACTGCCTCAGCATTGCTTGCAGCTGTGTTATGGCTTCTTTGGCTTTGCCATTGCAGCCAACTTGATGAGAGATCTTACCCCTGAAAGATTTGGGAAATGGATCCCGCTGCCAATGGCCATGGCTGTGCCTTTCCTTGTCGGCGCTTATTTCGCAATCGACATGTGTGTGGGGAGCTTGATCGTGTTTGTGTGGCACTATCTAAATGGTCAAAAGGCAGGACTGATGGTTCCTGCCATTGCCTCTGGTTTGATATGTGGAGAAGGTTTATGGATTCTCCCGTCATCAATTCTTGCCTTGGCTAAGGTTCATCCCCCAATCTGCATGAGCTTTTTCTCTTCCAGTAAAAGTTGATTTTAGAAAGATAGGATTAGATATAAACTTCGTAGTCTAGATAGAATTTTGTGCATACTCAAGATGTAGAGAAGCTGCAAACTCTTGTTAACATCTTAGAATGCAGCAAGTTTCAAGTAGATAAAAGTTTTGCAGCTATCGTGTTGTATCTTGTATACTAGTTAATAAAAATATATTCTGACAAATTGAATCAATCTACATCATCAAAACATCATTCTCTTAACATTGTTGAATGAACGCTTCTTTCTTGGGCTCGATTCTGTATGGTTTTTCATCATTGCTGTAAAACGTAATCTTCTACTGAACAAATATGTTACAAAAATATTCATTCCGAAACATGATTCAAAATGGCTAACAAGAGCAATAACTCAACTAAGATAAATGTATATCTAATTATCTATGTCTAAAAGGTCGTGAGTTTAAATAGTCGTACTCTTGTTGAACTTAAAAGAACAATTTCACCAAATTTCATATACCGGATGTTGTTCAGTTCAACTGTACACAAATCATCACTGAGTTAAAGGCGTTTATGTTTTTTTTTATAGTTTGAATACTTCTCGACTAAAATTGGTTTGTTTTGATGTCAAGGGGAAAAGAGCATGAAGACCACTGTCCAGTTCAGAAAATTTCAGGGGACAACTCATTGTGGAAACTGCCGTTTACTATGGAAAAACTTTGCAAGTTACCACACTATACAAACGAAATCAAGTAAATGGAAAGTAGTCAAATGATAACTACAGAGCAAAAGAGAAGTTTAAAAAATGATGTTGCAGTTTCAAGGATTTGGCTCATCCCATTAGATCTCTTTTCAGCCAAGCAAGTCTTGTTCAGGTTAGCAATTTGATGCTGCTGAATTTGGCAGATCATCAACTCCTTTATGAATAGTTAGAATTAAGGAAAACGGGAAAAACTATAGATTGGCCCATATAACCACATTAACTCGACCAAGAATCTCAAGAGTGAGCTTGGAAACAGGTGTTTTTTTTTTTTATTTGAATTCGTATTCTCTTAATTATCGTGTTTTACATTGTGTCAGGTACTTAAGAAACGCTTTAAAAATTATGTTAATTACAATGATACATAGACCTCCGAGGGAAAAAATATGTATACAGAATCACAGATGCTTGTATCTAAAATTATAGAAATGGAAACCAAAATAAATACAGACAAAGTTCGGTCGTTAAATGACAACTTAGACATAGTTGAACCACCTAAATATATATTTGATATAGAAATGGCAAGATTTGAATTATATGCATGGTTGAACTGAAAAAATGGATTTGGTTGCACGAAAAAGTCAACTACATGGGATACTGTGGTGGTTGACCATAGGTTGTCTGCATTTATTTTTTCGTGTAGATTTATGTCTTTGTTTGAATGTGTTTAAATTCAAAAGCAGTGGCTCACACATTTCAAGAAGCGGCAAAGCTCAACAACAAGACAGATTGTTTGCCTGCTATTATTTACGAGAAATCGCCCCCAACATTTTCCACCTGTTCTGTGTAAATGACAACATCTTGCTACGGAATATTCAGTATTTTTTTTTTATTTCTTCTATAGTCATTCTTATTTTCCTTACCTCATACATCCCTTTCTTCAAAAATTGTTTCAGTCAAATCACCAAATCTCAACCAGACACTCCCATTACTTTCCGAATGCAAAAGGAAAAGAATTAGAGCTCCCTCGTAACAATATATAAGATATATTAATTATTTTTTTATTATCAATTGGTTTTGAGGTAGAATTCATATTCTCTAATATAGTATCAGAACTCATAAACCCAAAAAGAATATTCTATTCAATAATTGGTGAGTTCAAAGAGGCACTATCTTGAGAGGACATGTTAAGAATCACATATCAGAAAGAGAAGAAATCTCGTAACAATATATAAGAGATATGAGTTATTGTCTTCATTTGTCAATTAATTTTGAGGTGGAACCCTATATTCCCTAATAGCTTTTGAGCACAGTTAAGATATCATATGAAGTTTTATAAAGAGGCAAATTAGACTTTAAATAGCATGAAGAACCACGAGAAGGAACTTCTATTGAGCAGGATATTAGATTTAGGAGCAGATAACAAATATCTTTTTTCAGTTTTGTCCACCCTACTGTTCATGGAATTACTCTTCTGGTTCTGGCTTACCAAATACATATCTCTGAACATGTGAATATTGAGAAACAGCATCATCTCTCTAGCTGATTCAATGTTCGTGGAGCAACCTTCTTTTTCGTTGTGCTTAAATCAGTTAAGATCTGTTTTTCAACTTCGATGACATCGATCTCCAAACAACAATGCTCAACCAGCTCGAATAACATTTTTCAAGCAACGTTCAGTCATGTTACTTAGACATCCAAGTTATCCTCTTTTTTTGTATCCGCAATGTATAGTATAATCAGTCCAGAGCTAGCCTATTATACTAGGTTAGAGTATACTGGGCTATATTTATATATTTAACGAAAATCATCAACAGATATGACGCTCGGATTAACAGATGTTATCATGCTCAACATTATGACAGCACCTCCACGCACGTCCAGAGGGGTTCACCTTCTGGACATCTCTTTCACTGATGACACAAAAAACTATACTTTTTTCTTTATTGGTTGCGAGATATTTGGAAGGTGCTACGAGATTTGATCCTGGAAAATATTCCCTAATCAACTCCACCCCACACCTATAAATGCAACTAAACAATCAAATCACAAGTATCATATTATATCAGTTTTGAGCCACTGACCAGTGTGGGTCATACTTTTCAACCCCATATACCTGTAGAATCACAAAATGGATCACGGGTAGTTTTTGACAGGTGAGTCAACAAATATTAAGAAGAAAAGAAAATATGTTAAGGGTTGATTATCAGAGGCTTCAGATCCAATGCGCTCCTCCTTTATCAACATTTTATTCACTTTAAAGGAAAAAAAAAAAACAAGATGATTTGAAATAAGGTACTATGTAGTTGGTGAAAAAAGGTGACTTGCAAGATATCAACTAAATAACTTTATTCTAGATTTTAGTCAACCGGGAACAGATTAGAGGTACAAGGATTGTTAACAAAAAAAAAAAAAGAAGCCTATCAGTGGAGAACAGAAGTGTTTACTCCAGCTAAACGTACACCAAGAACCAGATATTTTCTACTTTTCAAAATTCATTGACTCGTACATCGCAATACACTACTCCCGTTTACTGCTATGCTACTATGGCAGCTATAGAGCAATGTGAGGATTCAATATTATGCATATAGTGATTCATCATTAAAATCTGTCGCTACAACTTGGTTGAGCTTGAGTGAGCTACAAGAAAGTGAGCAAAAGAAACATGCTGCTACCCCTTTGAATAAGCAAAGAGAGATGCACTTTCTCCAAGCAAAAGTCTAGATAAGGATCCAGGAAGAATGGTACGTAAATTAACCCAGCACAATTAGGCCATTTAGTCGTTAAACGAGGTTTCTATCTTCTCATGGAGGGTCACCACCAAATCATGAGCACCATCCAATAGTTTCCATATATCAAGTTGCCCGGCCATGCTGTTACACTCTCTTATTATTTCGTCCATGCTGTTGTATTTCTCTATAATCAATTTCCTCTTCTGCAATACTGAAGCGGCAATTGCATAGAGCAGCAGATCCTCCGTGGGTGGGGCTCGTTGCCTAATCCTGCTCCAAGCTGATTTACCTACACCAGCTCTAATAGCTGCCTGATCAGCCCACATGACCTCCCATAAGCACAGCGTCTGTTCAAATGTTAGTTCCCTTCTAAACAGTACCACAACCATCCTATAAACAAAAAAGCAATCCTCCGCTTCGAGGTCTTGCAGGTGTCTGTAAAGGTGGGAGTCCTTGAATTTGATGATCTTAGATACAATGTTCAGTTGCTTTCGAATCCCAACCTCATCAAGCCTAAAGTTATGCCGAGCTTTCCGCATGAAGCCTACAAAGCACCAAAATGCCTCATGATCTTCACTTATCACAGTAATTATGGGAGAAAGCAGATCACTCATTCCTTGGCAATACCCAATTTCAGGATCGTAAAGAGCATATGCTTCAAGAATGGTGACCAACCTAGCAGCATGAAAGATCCTGGAGGACTCTAGGTGATCATAATCTTTCAAACCAACAACCTTTGCAGAATGTCTAGCCTTATCATCTGATACCGCTGCTTGGGAAGGTGCGTATTCTATCCATTCTGCATTTGCACGTACTGCATCAAGACGAATGATCCGCTGCCATGTTGTAAAGTCTTCATTACTGCGAAATTTGGATGTAAACTCTGTTACCAAGGGAGATGAATTTTTGGAAGTGAAATCAGGATCATTATCTTCTCTACCATCAGAGGAAGGGAATGTCAGGCTAACTTCCGGATCCTCAGACGAATCTGAGTCAGATGATTCAGTATTGAGAATAGAAGTATCAGCATTTGTCATCCCTCTAGAACTGCCATCATCTTCCAACAAAACCCCTGAGGTTCCATCCAAGTACCTAACAGTCGAACCCCTTTCATCACTAGAAGTAGATTCACTAGCACTAACCGCATCTTCCAAACTAGGAGAGTCATCACCATGAGAAACATGCTGATTGTCCCCCTCCTTGTTGCAGTTTATTGGAGAGTCATCACCTTGAGCAGCATGCTGATTGTCTCTTTTCTTGTTGCAGTTCTTCTCATCATCATTCAACTTCATACTCTCATCCCCACACTTATGTAAAGATCGACATTGTTTGCGAAGTCTTTCATATTCTTTCCTGCATTATATATGTTGACCACATTAAAGTTTAAAATTCTAACTCAAAACACAGTTACAGGTGGGCAAAACCCCCATACAAACTTATCCAGGAAAAATAAAACGAAATAATATTAAAACTTGAGGACATATACCTCTTTTGTACTCTTGAGGCATCTCTTTCTTCTTCTGAACTGCTCAAGTCGTAGCTGTTGAAAACACAAGTAGTCATGTCAATACACATTTTTCACACCACATGATGTTGAACAATACCAAGCACTGCATAAACAGCATAGAAGCAACACTAGTATATAGCATCACGCGAGTCTTTAAAATGAGGGTATCTCTATGATTAGTCCTATAGAAAAGTACGCATATATACTTATATATAATATATGTAAGAAGTGGTGAACATATTACAATGAAAGGGAAAATAACCTAGGGGCCACGTGTAGAGAAAAACCCACCCAAAAGAAAATTCTTCCAATAGTATAATACAGATGGAATGTGTAAACTGATGTTTAGTAAGACTAAGAGAAAGGGAAACTAAATAGGGATGAGATGGAACAAATATGAGGAGAAGGATGATATGATGCACTAGATAGAAAGAACCGTGCATAAAACCACTTCTTTCTTGCACACACACAATGATCGTAAAGATAAAAGAGCCGAGGGGAGAGACAAGACCAGACAAATCTATACACAAGACCCAAGAGTCAAGAATTCGTGTTTTCAACTTGACAAACATTTGAGAAGGGAAATTTTGGAAAAAGATCAACAGAATATCTAGATATTTTCAAGCTCATTAAGGTTACATTGGCTACACAGTATGAAATTCAGAAGCAACATTGCCCACATATTTGTGTTTAGATGATAAACTTTATATCAGCATCCTAACGAGATCCCTCATGAACTAAAGAAGTGAAGATTACAAAATGAAAGAAGGGGGATTCACTTACACTCCAAGAAGGAAGGGCCAGACCTCAGCTCTAATACTTGGATGTACACCCTGGTAGAAATCATCAGATCACAATCTAATCAGTAAATATCCCACTCAAAGTAATGAAAAGCCTTATAACTCTTGAAACTTGAAAGTGATTTATACTGACTCCACTGCGAACTTTTTTAAGAAACTTAATGCCACCATCTCGAAGTTTCCCATCTGGCGTAAACAAACTCCTCCATTGTTGCGGAGTAAGAGCGTGCTTCCGTTTCTTGCGTGACCATGGAGATTTAAGGCGTCCCCTGTCAATACAGCAAAAGTCAACTCAGCCTATATTTATGTATTTCTCCTAAGAACAATGATAAGGACACTAATAAGTTTGCAATTATAGATGAAAAATAACCATAAAATTAATTTCAATCCACACATTGAGGGAAATGGAAACCCACACATACGATTGAGAAACCCTGTAAAAACGAAGAAAACCCAAAAGGCCGAAGAGAGACTCACCGATCAGAGGAGGAGGAAGAAGAAGCCGGCGATGAGGAAGAGACTACGAAAAGAACCGAACGCAAATGAACCCATGAGGATGAGGATGGGGCTGAGGGCGAGGAAGATGAGGAGGAAGAAGGAGGGGAATCGGGATTCGGATCCGGTGGGGTTGGAGTTGGTTTAAGAGCTTTCATTTATGGATTTTGAAAAGAGAGCTATTGGCAGAGTAGAAGAGAACAAGGAGGAGAGCTTGGCCGGCCAAGGCGGTGACGGCGGCGGTGGCATCGGCCGGCGGGGAGGGAGGGGGCGATGTCGGTGGCGATCGGCAATGAAGGGGGGTTGTTATCTATCCTTTTGGGGGAAACTGAATCTAACAGTGGGTTTTAATTAAACTATGGTTGGGGCTTAGGGTTAAGTCTTTGCCTTTGCCTTTTACCACAGAAAACCAACTTCCTTTTTCTTAATAACACTATTTGTCTCTCTCAAAATGCACAAACAAGAAGAACAACAAACACTCACAACTGGATTACTCCATTATTGCTTCTAAACCATGTACTAGAACATGTTTTCTTTGTATATAATGACACTTTTTATCACTAGGACAACATGGTTTTGTTTAAAATACAAGACCGTCTTACAACTCTGAGATGATATTCTTATTTCGGCGGCTTCTTGGTGTGCTAAATCGACAACAACTTCTTAATTGAAAGAACTTTCTATAAGATCTCTTTCTAAGTCTTTTTTATCTTTTGGATATGTTTCTTACATGCCATAACAAAGTATCTTCTTCCAAAAAAAAATACTATGCACATCCATACATTTTTACCCTGTAAATGTAAGGTTTGATTTGCAATCTGGTGGGTGAAAAGGTTATAGATTTAGTTTGAAAGCAATGCGATGATGAACATTTTCTCATTGAATGTATTCGATAGAATTGATGAAGTTAATTTTAAATAGAAAAGGGGAAACCTATCTAAATAAATGTAACCATCTATTTTATGTATGTATTCACATATATTCATTAGAAAGGGAAAAATATCATCCCAATAGAACAAAAGATGTTAGTAATAAGAAAGAAACTTTTGGCCAATTGAAGCGAGAAGACTTGGAATCATTGACTTACAGCTACTGCAAGTCCCCAAATTAATTAATCACAACTTAGAAAAGAGTTTTTTTAGTACAAGTTAGGGGAAGGAGGATTACAAATACCGATTCCAAGGATTGATCTCATGATCATGGAGTAAAAATGGATTAACATTAAATCAGATAATCAATCGCGCCACCGTTCCATTCAGTAACTTAGAAAAGAGTTAGAGACGTGTTAATTTTTTATATGAGATGCCTATGAGGCAAACATATCCCTTTTTTGTTTGTTTATGATTTAAATACTCTACAACCAAATCCAAAAAAGTTTACTTCAATGTTGAAACATGTAACTTATATCAAGAATTGCAAGAAATGAACTTCATGATTTCTAAAGTTTAGAAATATTCTTAACTTTATGCAAAATCAACGTGAAATCTAGAAATCGGTATTTGTAATCCCCTTCCCCAACTTGTACTAAAAAAAACCATGTTGGTTGTTATAAACAACATTTAGGTACTCAGATCTTATTTTTTATATAATTTAACAATGTTCAAAGAGGTGATCAAAAGAAGTCATAAATCATAACTTATATCTTCTTACTCTGGTTGGTCCTTTAATCTTAATTTGAATTCATGATAGCTTGAGTCATAGTAGATATGGATGGTATCTCTACTCAATATTCATCTCAATTTAAACAAACTTGGTCAAACATACCATCATGAATTGCCCGTCTTATACTCAACAATCATCCCAATTTAAACAAGTTTCCAGATGCGCGACCAACCATCCCATTTTGGTCTTTTTTTTCTTTGATTTGAACAAAGAGTTCAGAATAAGTTACAAA
Source organism: Sicyos edulis (assembly GCA_036507275.1). Taxonomy (NCBI): domain Eukaryota; kingdom Viridiplantae; phylum Streptophyta; class Magnoliopsida; order Cucurbitales; family Cucurbitaceae; genus Sicyos; species Sicyos edulis. The sequence goes on along the minus strand of CM071858.1, from coordinate 225,416 downwards.
ATATTGGTTGTTTGTCATTATGTGCAACATCTTATAAAATACACAAAGAACCCATCTGCCAAATGGGTTTGACTGAAATCTTTGAAGCAAAGCCAAAGAGACAAATGGATTTGAAGTTAGGCACAACCCAACAAATGATTGTTGACGAGAAATTAAAATTATCAGTTTATTTTGAGGACATAAAACTTTCAAAAGCTGATTCAAAGCCATTTACGAGGCAGACTTGACCCGCAGACTTTTAAAACACAAATATCTTGAAAGGCTAATTCGAAATGCAAGACTTTTATTTTATTTTATTTTTCTTCTTCAGCAACAAAGTTAATGCCAGGAAAAGCAAAAGGGAGAAACTTTGACTTTAGGAGGGTCTCTGCAGAATAGATTTTCTTTCAAGTATATGAGTTAGCTTTATATACATCTCGATTATTTTTAATGAACTACCATCTCGCCTTATTATAATTGGATACCGCCAATCCTATTAGGAATTTAATTCCATAGAGGTGGCCTTTCTTCCTTAAGTGCTTCTGCATGAAAATAACAAACAAATTGATTAGAGAGAGATTGAGATTCTTATCTTGCTTGAATTGTAATGGAGAGATAGGGAGAAAATTTTGTGGTCCCATGAAAGGGGGTGGTCACAGATACAGTGCCTGAGGATTCATCACACAACAAAGTTAATGCAAGGAAAAGCAAAAGGGAGAAACTTTTTCTTTAATATTCCTCTTTCCTGCAAAGCAAACAGAATTAGAATGGAATGCGCGAAAGTATGGAAATGAAATGACCAAAGTCATGTTTGTGTTACCAGTCATGCTAACAGATAGAACACTTAAGGCTGCCTTTTTGAAAACACACACAAACAAGCACGTTCTGCCGGACAAAGAAGATGATGGCTGTCGCATTATATCTTCTCTTACTGTTCTTCCGATCTTTGTCACAAAACACAATCATTGAGAGTGATTTGATCAATTGGACACCCATTAGGAAGTTTGCCATTTTTATAGTATAAACTAACTCTTGAGTATTTACACCAAGTTCTGTCAATACAAAATCCCATACAGAAGATTTTGTTGCCTATAAACAGCTATATATCACACAATTTACTAAGGCAGAATGCTCAAACATAAAGGAACTATATTATAGACTATTCTCTCCAACTGTTTCAGCCACATCCCCTGTCAAGAACCAGGTCAGTTCACCCTCAGGAGAAACCCACTGGATAGGCATTTTAATAGTTGAGTCTTAGACTATTTTCGACGGGGTTGCTCGAAGAACTAGCTTTGTGTCCACCAGTTGCTACCATTGCCATATACGCTGATGAGTTGATAACGGGTAAGGTGAGAGTAATGGTATCGGCAGGAGGCTTTGATGATTTGTGAGCAAAGGTAACCCATTTCCTATTGCCCTCATGTGCATTCAGAAGCTACATGGCCATCAGGGTCAATTCCAATGAGCATGAGATCAAACTTAGGCAACCCAGTAGCTGAAGATATGTCTATGACCCCACACTTAACCAAATGCCTGAGGCAGGTTTCATAATGCCTCATTGATTGAAAACACATTTCCAGGCAGAATTGGTACCTAGCAAATTCTTAATCATCCTATTTTAAGAATTCAATATTCAATTATAATTAAACTATGAGAACTATAGTAAAGGAAGCTGCCGAAATTTGGAGATAGCAAATAACCAGAACATTGTCACATGCAAATTTGAAGCAAAACAACCAAATAATAATGAAACTAGACCAACCCGCCGCTATGTGGGCTCAAACCTCGTTTAACTGTCACGCAACCACACTCTACTTATCGGGACAAACGACTTTTCTTTCAATCAAAAGAAGCAGATAATAATCTCTAGTATGACATATTTAACCATAAGACTATTTAGGTTAAATAATTATATTTGAGTAGTTAAAAAATTGAGAATTGTGTCAAAAACTCGTTTAGATGTAGTTTTGTGTAAAAGAGTTAATAAAAACTCGTTTTGATGTATATTTTTTAGGAAGAGTTGATAAATCCTAAAACTAAATCCTACCTAAATATGTCAAACAAACATCCCTTATAAGTACAAAATCCACCACTCCTAATGTTGTTAAACTAAAAAAAAAATCGAGAAGAGACTAAATGCAATTAATAAGTTATTCATAAATTAACTATTCATTCAAGATGAAGTCACCAAGGAGTAGCACAGTGGTTGAAAACTTGAGTTTTGAGGATATAATTCCCTCAACATGGTTACCCTTGTTTCAAAAAAACTATGCATTCAAGATGAGAAATTTGTATAGTGCATCAATACTATTCCTCGAATGATATAATAACAATTTTTGAGTTTGAATCTGTAATCGTAGAATTAAAATGGATCATTAACTCATTCCATAATGAAAGTTAAATAGTTTTTATCAAACGTCACCTGAAATTTACACTAACGATTAGCAGTTGTAACTAAAAAAAACAGTAATGATTAATTTTAAGGTTATTAAAGAACAAGAAATTAAAAGAAAAGAAATAAAAGAAAAGAACATGGGCTAAAATTATCCTAAGATCGGGCCAATAGAGCCCATTTTACATCCTCATAGGCCTTTTGAAGAGTTAGATTTGGAAAATGGAGCCCACTTTGAAATCCTGACTAAGCCCTAATTCAAAGCATATAAAAACAGCTTGTTCTCTTCAACAAGTGCCGCAGAAGTTAGAGTTGCAAACCGGAGAGGGCGTGAACGAACGGCGACAAGATGCAGATTTTCGTGAAAACCCTAACTGGGAAGACGATTACGTTGGAAGTTGAGTCCAGCGACACCATCGACAATGTCAAAGCTAAGATTCAGGACAAGGAAGGTTCGTTTTTTCCCAGTTATTTAGTTTTTCAAGCAATACGAATATTTTTTGTTCTTTTCAACGATTTAAATTATATGTTTTTGAGTTTTATGATTCACGGTGCATGTTGTAGGTATTCCACCGGACCAGCAGAGACTTATCTTCGCTGGAAAGCAGCTTGAGGATGGACGAACTCTTGCCGATTACAACATCCAGAAAGGTCGGTGCCATGCCATGCCTTTCTTTGTATTGTCTTTCATATTCTGGAAAATTAATTGGGCTGATTAAACTTGAGAAAATAGCCTATTTTTTGTAAGTGATTAATTTATGTAGTTCATAGTTTCCAGTTTCAACTATTGAATCTGGAGCCGACAATATTTAGTTAGGGATTTAAGTGTCTCTAAACAATCACTTAATCCAAAATGTAGGGTTATACTTGGTTGATAAATGGGAGTTCAGCTGTCGCCGAGGGGTGGCACAGTTGTTTAAGACTTGGGCTTTGGATGTATGCTACTTTCAACGTCCCAGGTTCGAGATTCACCTGTGACATTACTCCTTCGATGTCTCCTTGTGCTTGGTCTAGAGATGGGTGTGGTTACCCTTGTTTCAAAAAAAAAAAAAAGATATATGGGAGTTCAGCTAATTGTTTGTAAGTGTTTGACGAGTGTAGTGTTCTTGTACGTAGAAATTGCATCTCATTGCGCCATTATTTTTGTGTTCTTTGTAGAGTCAACTCTGCACTTGGTGCTCAGGCTTCGCGGTGGAATTATTGAGCCCTCTTTGATGGCGTTGGCTAGGAAGTACAACCAGGACAAGATGATCTGCCGCAAGTAAGCTTCTATGTGCTTCTTTATCTGGATAAAGATGTTTCGTTTGGTTATTCTAAATGTAATTGTTTTTGCTTAGTCTTACAATTACTCTTCACGGAGTTGAATGTGTTGGGAGGTTATCAACCTTTTCTGTTTCAATTTGTTTAGTTCCAGTTTAATCCGTACTATGTTTGCCATCTATTTTATATATACATAACTTGTTTATCTATAGTTGATCACGGACAATTATATTACAGGTGCTATGCCCGTCTGCACCCTCGTGCGGTCAACTGCAGGAAAAAGAAGTGTGGACACAGCAACCAGGTATTTTTATTTCCTGTTGCACTTTCCTGATAATCTGTAAATATTGATGCCATTTCTTACAGCAGCCTCTTTTGGTTTATCTTTGATTTGCAGTTGAGGCCAAAGAAGAAGATCAAGTAGACTGTTGATTTTGAGAGAGGAAACCAATGCAAAATTTTATGTTTTTATTTATTTTTTGAATGCTTAGAACTGTTTGCTTTGAAATGCTCGGTAGGAGTTCGAATTGTTATGACTTTTGGTTTTGAACATTCTCTGTAATGGCATGTTTTGTTCTTTGACTTTTGAATTCCAATTATTTAGCTCATCGTATTTCCCCACAATCAGCTCACTTTTTGAAAGGTTCTTATAAACGCATTCTAGGAAACATATCAATTAAAATATTTGACATTAACTCTTCGATAATGTGAAAAAAACCATTTAAAGACACTAAAAAATTGTGGATCAGTGACTAATCTTGCGCACGACTCTAATTTGGTGAAAGCTGAGTCCCATTCTTGTTAGCTGAAAGACCATTCCTAAAGTTACTACAATCTATGGAACTCGTCAAGAGAGATCTCATTATTGGTGAAACTGGAAAGAAATGAATTCCCTCAATTCGTTTGATGTATCAACATTTTTAGATATCTGTACTTTTTCGAGGACTTCCAATATTTTTTATGTTTGTTCCTTCTATATTTTTCATAAACAAAAGATTTGTATGTACATACTGTTACTAGCTCTGTCCATTACAAAACTCAAAAGTGAAGTTACATGAGAACTTGGATTTTATTTACGTAGTAAATTATTACAAAGCAACTAGCAGTCGGTAGTTACTTGGATAACTTCATATTACTCTTCTAATAGCAGCAGTCTCCAATATAAAGCTAAGGAAAAACAGCCCCTAGAATCTGAATGTTTGAGGGCCAAGACTTAACCATGTAGTAATAAGACCAATATTTATGAGTCACCCTTAAGTTTGCTGTGTAATGCCTCTCATCCCTAAATCACTGCGATCTGCTACACAGACTTTGCCATAAGTGGAATGTAGGAGTAATAAGACAAATAATCTGGATTCCTCTCAACCCCAGAAACTTAGCGCCTGCTATACTATTGATATTCAAAACAACTCCATTTCTCAGATGATTCAAATGAACCATTCGGGTTCGGAATTTGACATACTTGCTCCTCGGTATACATTCTTTCGTCATTGTTTCTGCCTTCCGATAAATGGGTCACTTGAACTTGAACTCCTTGATCACCTTCTCCATTCTCTGTCCACTTCTTGTCTGTCTTGTAATTGTTGTTCAAATTTGTGATTCCATTCCTTTCCAATTCATCTTGTAAGATTTTTGGTTTTGCTTGATTATCCTTCAAATAATAGTCCTCATGAACTCCTTCTTGAGCAAGCTTGCTTAGCTTCTGCAACTGTTTCAAATACCAGTTGATTGTTTACTATACACTTCAACAACTAATGAAAATTCTTATAGAGGGTGTTTAGGAAGAAGAATTTTGGTACCTGTGAGAGCAAGAAGTTCTTCTCTTCTTGTAAAGTTTTGAATTGAGATGCAAGACTATCATAATTAGCTCTGAGGCTCCTGAAATCGTTTTCCAACTGCTTGGACTTCCATCTTGCTCTTTTATTCTGAAACCATATAGCAATCTGGCGAGGTTGCAGTCCCAACTCTGATGCCAGTTCCACCTTCTTCCTCGAATCCAGCTTCGAATCTGTTGAATAAAATATGGACTCCAATGATTTGATTTGTTCTTCACTAAACCTTTTTTTGTTCATGTTGTTGCTCTTCTTCTTCTTTCTCCTAATAGTTGTTCAACATGTCTATGAACAGGCAACTCTGAAGCAATCCTGTCTCTCTAAAACTTCTGTTGCAAATACAAGTTCTTTTCTCATTCAGTTTCTGTAGGAATTACATTTCAGAAGAATATATAGTTGGTAAAGAAACCAAGAAAAGTGGGAAACAGTTTTTTTTTTTTTTTTGCATGGAAGATTAATAGAGTTGAATAACGTGTGGCTTTTTGCAGCCCATGCTTTGTGGTCGTCTCCATCTATTTTCCCTTTTCAGCTTCAAAACTGAGCACCACCATCCTCTCTACAACATTTTTGTCTTCTTCAAACCCTTTTGCTATAACAGGCCCCACACTACATGCTTATCTCCATACATAGAACACCTTTTCTTATACAGTATGGGCACAAATATCTGCTGTGTTTTCAAAAATATCATGTTGAATGCATTTAAATCAGAGCCCTTTAATTTCATCCTGAATGAGATTGATGAGTTGTTGTACCTGGTTTTGTGCAGCAGAAGTTGAACTATAAGTGTGTTAAGAAAGTGTTGGAATACAAACAAAATTGTCCCACTCGATGATCATTCTATTGGTATCAGTTTCTGGGTGAAACTAAAGACAAAGTCGTTAGAGTTTATGTCCAAAGTAAACAATCTCATACTAAACACATGCATGTATAAGGGGAAGATGAGGGGACATGTTTATTTAGGGTAAAAAATAAATGGCACCAACCCCACATTTCAACTCCTCCTCCAAACATCTTTATCTAAACAAGGTTTTCCTATGACTTATCCAAATTTTTGTGCAATCATTCATTCAAAACACTCTTATCCAAACACGGTTTCTTAGAGGTAAAAAAAAGTTTGTGCAGAGAGGATACGTGTTGGGAAGGTTGAGGAGGTTCCATGACATAATTAATTAACAGAGAGAGATGGGATTGGCTGTGGGCTGTGGCCTGATACAGACAAAGGCAAAGGCATTGGATCATATTTACAAAGGGAACAGTACTCGGTTGTGCAGGAAACAAAAGGCATTGGGTTTGGCCTTCATGGATGGCACCACACGGAACACTTGAATTTGGTGATCTAAGACTGCGATTGGATTGCCATTTCTAGCAGTGAGAGTAAGATATAAATTACTTTCCTGTTTATTCAAATAAAGTAAAGGCTTGCACGCCACGGCCCTTGATTTGAGTTCGATCTCATAACAATACATAAGAGATACGGGTTACTCTCCATATTATCTAATAATGCTCGCAATCTCGATTGATAAAATTGAATTTCCTCCAAGCGAGCTGCCCTTAAGGAAAACTCCCTCAAAGAAGAAAAGGGAAAGGAAAAGGAAAAGGAAAGGTGTAGTACTGGCCAGGAGCTTTGGCTTGTAATTAAGATGAACAATTTTAGAAGATGAACAATTTCAAAGTGAAAGATAAAGCATTGTGCTTTTAGTTTAGTTGCATAATTAAGATGAAGATAAGATCAAGAATCAAGGAAATGAAGGGTATGCATGTTTGTATTCAATAATGATTATATTTGATCTAAGTATATACATAAATGAATAGAAATGAGTTATTAGAATAATATGTTTTGCTTAGCCGCGGCCCACGGCGGAGGTACGGTGGTTCAATTCACATAACAAACTGATCTGGAGGAGAATATTCAAATATCATTACATTTTTTCTGTTTCTTTCCTTTTTTTTCTATTCACAGATTTCAGCACGTGTTTTTTAAAATAAGGGGAAAATATTAGTTTTGTAAAATTGTTTGTATTAAGAATACATTGAATTATAACAAACGCCTAAAAGTTATCTATTTTTTTTTCCCCCTTTCAATGGTTAAAGTCTAATTTCCGACATGTAGTTGAATTATATATATTTACTAGGGTTGTTTGTTATATTTAATTTTTGACGTTTTATTTATATTTAAAATTTACAATTCCAATTATTAAGTATCACATATTTCCAATTAGACTTGACAAACCGGAAAACGAAAAGAAAATGACAGATTTAAAACGTCATTCCAATTTATTTATCTTTTCAAAAGTTCTCATCATTCAAAATTTTAACATCCTTTGAGTGGATGAGAATTTAGTCTGCAGAGATCCCAAAACTTGCCTTTAAATTACAATTTTAAAAATAATATTAAACTGACATGGTGTCTTGCGAAAAAACTAAAAGATAAATATGCAATTAAACTCAAATGTATGTAATTTTTTAGAGGCAGATTTCGAGAATATGTTAGAAACAAAGTTTCTTTAATTTAATTCCCTTTTGCTTTTTTTAAGCTTTAGAAAGGAAAAGGAATAAGAATAACAAAGTAAGAACTCTGCTAGTTCATAAATAGCGGACGAAAGCTTAAGAGTGTCCTAAACCGTTACCTTTTATTTTTATTTATTATTATATTTTCTTTGAAATAAAGTAGAATTGTAAAAATGAAATGCGGCCATTTTAAGACAAAATTTCATGGATTAAATTCTAAGACATATGTCCAAAATTCATCTATAGTGGAAAAAGAGCTCGTAAAAGTATTATTGTTGAATATTATTAGTGTAGATTTAGTTTCATTTTTTAATCAAATAATTTGATTTTATTATTTTTACAAAAATCACAAACATTAATGAAATTATTTTATATTTGGGAACCCAAAACAACACCACGTTCTTTGTTGTAGGTACCAAATTGAGCATAGCTCAATAATAATCATAATTATATATCATGCCAAAATGAGCATAGGTCAACCAGCGTCTTGCATTAATAAACTCAAGGGTTAGAGTTCGATCACCTATCCCGCATACTATCAAACAATAATAATGCAAATTTAAATCTCTTCATTCTAAAATATTGCTGTAAAAAAACGATGAAAGCAGTTAGAAATATTTCAAATGAAATTGGGGTAAGAAAAGACAATCACTCCTTACAAAGCAAAATTGAAAAGGCCAATTAGAACAAACCCTTCTTAATAAAAAGGATTATGAATTCGAATATCTTTTGAACAATATAATAATAATTAATATTTTTAAGAGATATAAGTCGGAGGAGTCGTAAAGAGCAATGTATTGTTTGTGGGTCTCACATTCTTATCCTGAAACTGAAAAAACAATGGGAATAGTGAATAAATAATTCAAAGAATTTGAAAAAAAATGGCCAAATCGCTTCCGGACAAAAATATAATAATGAAAATTTCCGTCATTACCCTCAGCCTGAACGGAGCTTCCAAAATTGCCCCCACGGCTCTCTTTTTGTCTTTTATTTCTCTTTATTATTCCTTTATTCCCGTGTTTCTCTCTCAAACCCAAAATTTGACTTTGCTTCATCGTTCCACAAAGATCACAGACTAAACATCCCTTTTCCAATGTTTCCTTTTTATTTCTTGTTTACAACACAACAAAAACAACCATATTCTAATGAACAAGGCGCATAACTGGCAATAGAAGAAACCAACCAAAAAGAGCCTCAACAAATCAAGAACAAAAAAAAGATGTGGATCATAAAATTGGATTACCTCATGATTTTGCTTTAGCCTTTAGGGTTGGGAGTTCAAGGATCTGCCCCACCAGCCGACCTTGACCAAACTCCTCCATTTTCTCATCTTTAACGCAATTAGTTATCTTGTCTAATGTTAATTCATTTCAAGTCCATGGTCACAAGTTCAAGCTATGAAATCGATATCCGACTCCCATATTATTTGAGAGTAGTTGTGTCTTCTTTGTAGGGTTTGTTAATCCTCCTTTCTCAACATAGTACTAAAAAAAAAAAAAAACTAAACTCTGTATATGCCCTTTAACCAAGTAGTATTCAACAACAGAAAATAAAACAAAGAGAAGTTTTTGATATCAAACAATGAAGCAAAGTCAGGCTGAATCAAGTTCTTTCTTTCACATGAGTGATTTTATTTATCTACAACTAGCATCCCTATGAAGCAGTAGAAAGATGATGCAGAAAACAAGCACAACAGAGCATTCAAAATGCAGGTAATGAAATAGGGGCTCAAACGAAGAGACTAAATAGAGGTGAGTTGATTAAGATAGTTTCCAGTTAGAAACATTGAAAGCAAGAACCAGTGTTCCCAGGGACCGACCCTACAGAATCCATCTGTCCATTCATCATAACATCATCAGAGATAAACGACTAGGAGCCTCAAGATGCCATCCTCTATATAAAAAAAAACAAAAAACTAAACAAATATCTCGTTGACCAACAACACCACCTAGTTGTTCTAGGTACCAAAAGATACCAACTCCACTGCAGAGGATCATGCTCACCAAAAGCCCACAAACCCCTTCTGGACATATCTCTATAACCATAATATATATATGCAATATTTAAATATATCAATCGCCGATATGGGATAGATGCAGGGAGTATTCAATTCAGCTGGGCACGAGGAGAGCGAGGACGAACCGGGGTCTTTGATGGGCTCACCCTGAAAACAAAGCCATCAGAATCAAAATGGTTATACTTTTAACATACAAAATCGAATGGCATTTTTCAGAATGCCCAATACCAGAAAAGGAAACGAGAATAAGCTATAACAACCTTATTGGCAGTGAACCCAACACCACTCCACTGCAATTAAGAGCGGCAATAGCACTTTCGGCCTGCAAATTAAAAACAAATGAAAATACTGTTCATGCAAAGCATTGGAGAAGTTACAACCAAACAGGAGATTATTCATGTAACTACATGTGTAAACACCACTGGTCTCTAGAAAGACTTTTAGGACAGAGGTAATGCTTCCTTTGTTTTTTGCAAACATGAAACACTATGAATCAAATGTAAATAATTAGGCCAACATGAGTAGTTGCTCAGCGGCACTAATGTATGCCCAATGACCAGAGGTCTTAGGTTCAAATCCCCCATCCCCAATTGTTGTAATCTAAAAAAAAATGAAAATAATCAATATTGGATGATTTAATAGATTAAATATTCATTGCGATGCATTGTGCAAAGAAATTTGGCATTGCTCAACAGAAGTAATATGCATCATAAAGCCATTAATCTAGGTCTGTCCATTATTAAGTGTACAGATTGATACAATAAGTGAAGCACGCATTCTAAATACACTTTATTCACCACGAAAGCAAAGATGTATTGGTGAATGATAAATACAAGAAACACGGATGGTTGACAAGGAATCTTAAGCTTACTTATAGAAATAACAAGTAAAACCATTTACTCTAACAGCATTTTAAGCCCCACAAAAGCAAAGATGCATTGGTGGATGGTAAATGCAAGAACAACACAACAGTCTAGTTAAAAAGGCAAACAACACCCATCCTCACCACCCCTTAATAGTTAATAATCTAATATCCAACCCCAATCCCATAAAAAAGAAAAGAAGAGAAAGGTGTAAACATGGCAGGAGCAACGGTTACAACCAACAAAAAAAGCTACAAAATCAACCAAAGCGAATGACATTTACCATTATAAACTCAACAAAAGCTATACGAGTGGAATGATGATAATCTCCAAGTAGCCTAAGGCGATGAACCTACACAACATTAAAAGGTGACGAGGATTAAGCCACAACCAGAGTACATAAAAGAACTGTAAAGAGAAATAAAATTCTGAAGAAGTATGGCATCTGGCATCCCAGGAATTGCAGACCTCTCCACATAGTGATTCAAAGAACAGTTTGACCTCTGCTTGAGTAACCTACATGACAAGAAAACAATCAATATAGCAATCTAGCATATTGAAGTTATTCCATTGTATTCACTTCCGAGAACACGGTTCACAAATACATTCAGAAGATTATATAATTCCAAAACTACCTTCTTATCAATATTTGTACAATAGATAGTTCTTGAGCACATCTCACGTTCGTCGTCCGACTAGAAACAATAAAACACAAGAAAACATATTTCAAAAAATGAAGAATAATAAAATAAAATGAGTTGATAGCATCACTAACGAAAAACTAGAGAAGGTATTAAAAATGGAGGAGACATTGAGGAAGGTTAATTACCCTGGGTAAAAATTCAGGATTGACAGGTGCTATTGCAGTTTTAGAGGGCAACACCCTTACTGGATAAAAGCCAAGAACTGTCCCTGAAAGACTCAAGGAAGCCCTTGCACCCTCTGCAGCATGAATGAAGAAAATTAAATATGATACACTATGTAGTAGGAAATGCATCTATGAATACACTGAGCATGGGATTGTACCTTCATCAGTGAACTCAATGAAGGCAAAATGAAGAATGGAATTGGGATCACCACAGATACGACAGTCGACAACCTATTGGAGAGATATAACATTAAGCTAGAAGTAAAATGCCAAAAAATCAGATCAATTGAATTGAAAAAAGAATAACTCGTTACCTCTCCACAGCTAGCAAAGACAGTAGCAAGTAGCTCTTCAGTCACCTACAATGCAAATGATACAATTCCATAATCCAAAAATGAATTAGCAAAAAAGACAAGTGCAAGGCAAAATAATCAAGAAAGATTAGGAGATGGAGGTCACTTACCTGCTGATCAATGTCTGATACATACACTGTCCTCCGGGTCATCTCATCTCGCTTCACTGCATTCATCTTACCATTCATCTTCCGTCTCCCTTGACTAAACCCATTCTTCTTCTAAGTGAAAAGAACGAAGAAAACAAGCGAATCCAAATCAATAGGAGATTCATTCAACACAAAATAAAATTCTCTATATGGTACTAAAATGTGCAATCAAATAATGCCATGATACAACTGCTCTTCTATAGCAGGATCACAGCAGCAGGTTCCCAGCACTACAACCTCAAAAAACACCTAAGAAACAAAAACTCCAACACTCGACCCTACAAAACCACCATGTAGTGGGAGGGATTTAGTTCTACACAAATCAAAACAAAATGCACGACGTTCAAAGCTGAATAATGGTATTCTAATAAAAATTTCCAAAATCCACACATACCCTTCGATTATTAAGCCCTTCGTTGTTGACAGAATTAGCTTGCAAGAGAAAGTCCTGAGCATATCCAAGCCCCGCAGCGCCGAAATAGCCCGGAAAAGTTTTGCCAAGCGAAGGAGGGACGAACTCCTCAGCCATTGGATTCAATTTGGATAGCAATTCCTCCAGATCCCTCATATCCCTCTTAAAGTTTTCACCTCCATCAGCTCCATTCATGACTCCATTAGGCCGCTGATTCAGCCCATAACCGGCAGCAGACTTGACCATCAGCGACTGGCCATTCGCTTCGAACCCGTTGGGCATCTGGGGGTTGAAATTGGGAGAAGGCAGTGAAAAGGAAGCTCTCTCCTGAAGCTGCGGCATCTTGTGTATATTCTGATCATTGCCGTTGGGATGAAACTCGGATTCCCCATTCATCGGGACCGTAGAATCGCTCTTGGGTTTCTGAGTTTCAAGGTTAGAGTCGACCATGGTGTTCTCCAAGCTTTGACTTGGGGAAGCGAATTTGGGGCCAACAGACTCAGGAACCGCCATGACGATGAAGGGGTTTGGGGTACGAAGATCGTTGTACGGAAATCGTATACTGGAAAATCAATTGAATCGTAAGTACGATCAAGAAAGGGGGGAGATGAAAAAGGGTCAAAGAAGTGGTACCTGAGCGTGAGAGGAGCACACAAGGGTAATCTATCTAACACATTTCCATTAGTGAAAGAATCAAACACAGCGGGAGATCGCGGAGTAGAAATGAAATTGAAAGAGGAAAAACCCTGCGAGTGAATTAAGAGAAAGAAAAAGGTAGAGAGAGAGAGACTGAGTTTCTTCCTTTTCCGATGAGAGAGAAAGAAAGAAAGAACGGAAGTGGTGGCCGGAAATGAGTTGCAGAAGAAAGGGATTGTGGAGGTTGAGATCGCCGGAGCAGCGGTGGCGATGAGTGGGTTTTGATTTCAGAGCGATGAAATGAACGAATTCTCTGTCCCCTCCCCTCAACGTATTTCAGCCTTCGGGGAACACCAAACGCCAAACGGAGTCATCCAACCAAACTTTTGTAATTCCCCAAAATACCCATCTCCCATGTCTCTCACATCACCCCATACATGAATGAACCATCATCATGCACCATGCATCATGCATTTCTTTCTTTCTCCCAATTGTTTTGTTAATTAAAATACTATATGATTTTCATTTCTACCGTTTTTCAAATATCTAATTTTAGTAAGTTTTTCCGTTTTACTTCATAACATTTTTAACGTCTTTATTTTAATCTTTCAACCTTTCAAAATTTAAATTTAATCATCATTATATTTTCAAAAAAATTTAAAATGGGTCTTTATTAGCAATTTTTTGTGAACTTTTTATTTTAAATTTAGCGTCCCAATATTTTTAAATGTATGTTCATCTATTTTCTTACCTTCCATTAAAATTATTAACATTATTTGACCAATCTTAATTAATATTAAATTTAAATTATTATAGGGGCAATTTTAATTTTTTTTTTTAAGTTTGAGAATTAAAATAAAACATTCCAAATATAAAAGTAGAACAAAGTATGAGAAACTAAAATTAAACTTGTAAAAATTTATGAAATAAAATCTAAAGTCTAAAGTGTAGGACTAAAATAGTGATAAGAGGTTGGAACCTCTAATCCTCAAAGATGGGATTGCTTTCTTTTAAAATAATTAACAAGAGATAAAATCTAATGATGTATAATTTATTTTCATAAATATGTCTTACTTGAATGAAAGTGTGACTAAAAGTTATTAGGAGTGATTGGATTTTGTTGTTGAAAGGAGGAGAGGAGAGAAAGAAAGATAAAGTAGAGTGATTTTGTGATTTTGTGATTTTGAGATATGAAGTAATTATTTTGACATTGATGCTTTAGAAAATAGATGTTAAAAAAGTTTTTATTTTGTATTGATTTTTTATAACGTAATGATTGTAGATTTTGGATTGATTGATAAATACAATATATTGGTTGAAAATTAGAGAAAATTTAGTATGATATTTGATAAGATTAGATAAAAGATATTTTATATTATATTATATGGTTGAAAATTAAAAATATGTTTGATGTAACATTTAAAATATTAAATAAAAGATTTGATGTAATATTAAATGAGAGGTTTAGTAGAAGTTGGGAAGATATTGATGCCCTAAAAACAAACATGGAATTGAGATATCTCCTTTCTCTCCTCTCCTCTCCTCAACACCTAATCCCAAACACCCCTATGATGATTTTAGTGAATGGATGGCATATTAATTTATTGATTAGTTGTAATCTAAATTCAATTTAATTTATTGTAGATTCGATTCCAAAAATTGATGTTGAATCTCATCTTATAAGAGAACTAATATCCCTTTTTTTTTTGTAGGATTTGTCCCCCTCCAAAAAATACTAATTTCGTCAATGAAGACTTCCAATTAAAAATTTTAAAAAAATAATATTGTGCTCATCTTTCTCAACAAACTTTTACATTCTTACCTAAGTTTTAAAAAACAAAACTAATTATAGTTTTCAAATTTTGAGTAAAAAGTAAATAACAAAATAAGGAGATTTGTGATTAAAATTAATTTATATATACATTTAATTTTCAATAATTGGGAGTTGTCAAAAATAAAAATCAATAATCGATGTGTAATCAAACAAATATGAAAAACTTATTAGACCAGGACTCAAGTTATTTCTAGACTCAT
The DNA here is from genome assembly GCA_036507275.1 of Sicyos edulis. NCBI lineage: Eukaryota > Viridiplantae > Streptophyta > Magnoliopsida > Cucurbitales > Cucurbitaceae > Sicyos > Sicyos edulis. The sequence goes on along the minus strand of CM071858.1, from coordinate 210,110 downwards.
TTTTTTAAATTTAATTTAGCATAAGGTTTTTTAGTGTAGTTTATCATATTAAACACTCAAGCCAACAAAAGCATGCCCAATAGTTATAAGTATGTGTTCATGATATTATTATAAGTTCAAATCTCCTCGCTCTCGATTATAATAATTTTAAAATATTTAAACCAGAATCATGAAAAAAAAAATTAATTCAAACAAGCATAAAAAACAAGGATGATAATCCAAATCGAATAGTACAAGCAACTTATATCCTTACCCCAATAAAACCTACTAGCATTCCTAAAAATTAAATTAAACCTTTGAAGTTCAAATTACACAGATATCTTCAGAGCATATGACATATGGCGATATGGGTCTCTATAACTAGGACTCCAATAATCTTGTTCCTAGCTCACATAGCCTATTAAACTCAAATTAAGATCTCATTGCTAGATAGGTGTGAGTATCAATCTCAAAATCAACTAGTGATAAGAGGACTTGTGACTCATCTGTTATACATATTGTTAGAAAGTCTTCATTTTTTTCAATGTGAGATATTCAACACTCATTACTTTGAATCGCATCAAATTGACTAGAAAAAACATAAGTAGCATCTCAATACTAGCCTTCATGTGCCCCATACTAATAGGAATGCAATTAACAAAAATTATGAATTTCATCTCAAGACGAAAACCACGGGATTCATGGGAAAATCTTGTAAGAGACGAGGAGGGATCATGACTCCCTAAAATTTTGAAAATGATGTATTCTACCTCCTACATTACACTTAAAAAGTATATTTTTGTCCTAGGCCCTCCAATTTTTAATCATTTTATAAACAAAAAATTTATTATTGTGTGGCTCCGACAAACTTTTTGGCCCATTCAATGTTCATCGTCTCTATATCTGCCCTTGTCATGGTCATCAAGCTTAAAATGATTATGCCTCTATGAACATTGAGCTCAACTACTACTGCGAGACGAACAAGACGTAGGTCTGACTACTTTTGCATCCTAAGAGATGCAATACACTTATTTGTACTCACCAATTTACATATACATATCACCCAACATAAAGTACTTGCTAACAACTTTTCGAACTCATATAATACTCTAGTAACAAGTGTAGAATGCAACCCCACTATACACATTTTTTATGTTGTTAACTAAAACCAACTGAAAGGCACGAGTTTCAAATTACGAGTGTGACCCCGAATTGTACGAGTCGAGGAACGATCTCACAAACTGCATGATAATTCTATGGATCAACCAAATGTCATCATGAAATTTGAGGAGCTACATTAACTCATCATAATCGAAAAATCAGATCAAACTGATAGGTAATACATATTTGGAGTGCAAGCCCAGAGCACACCCTTCATGACGATAACTAAAATTAATTGAGAAGCATACGAGTTCTAAAATGAGAGTGAGGGATCTCGAACGATACATTTTTTATAGCATATTTACTTTTCTTTCACATAAGAAAATGGTTGATTGATGGAAAAAAAATTGTTTGGTTAATATTAGATAATATGATATTAGACCTTAAAATCAATTGATAGTAAGGGGAATAAAGTCTCTACCTTTTCAATGCGGGTAAGGTGGATATCTCCAACATGCTCTTCAAGATGGTGTCATATTGAAAAGTCTATCTTAGATTAGATTGAATTTGTAGACTAAAATATGCACTTACAATTACTTAAGTTAGGTTAGCTTGGACTGAATCAAAATTTGTGGAACCAATAAATTGATGGGGTTTTAGTATGACCTAAAAAACTAAAAGGGAGTGACGTGTTCCACTGACACAGTAAAAAAAAACAAGTGACTTTAGTTTCAAAACATTTCAAATGAAAAGATTTTAAGTTTTTTTGTACTTGCTCTAATTAAATGCATTTTGAATTATTTTGTGGGGGTGTGAGACAAAGAGTGTGAGTCATATAGACTTTGAAGATAATGTTTATGTAATTAGAATCAAGGAGAAAGTTTTGTGTGATTGTAATAATTTTTCACATAATCAAAATTATTTCTATGTGGGTTTTTTTTATCATATTTGAAAATTTCTTCACGTAAATTCTTGAGTTCTCTGTTTTTTCTTTTAATTTTATTTCTGTTTATTCCTATAATAATCAAGGAAGATTTTTTCCAACATAAATAACATGAAACTCTCCTATCACGTTAATTTGGTAAAAGAGAGCAGAAAAACTTGATCAATTATTCATTTCCTCAAATGATTTTATATACAAACGTAATGCAAATTAATAAAAACTAATGTCACAGGAAACTACCCATTATGTGAGAATATATTGGGAAATCTAAACCTATTTGAGATCCAAGAGTATTTATTCAATAGTTTGGAAGTTTACTTTTGATATTTAAAAGTTCTAACTTGAAAATGTTTGCTAATATTAAGTTTATGGTTATAAAAATATTTTTTTGACCGATAATTTGAACTTTAAATGCTTTTTTTTCCTTTTGCACGTTTCGACAGTTGTATCGCAAGAGTTCAATTTGTATTTTGTTTGCAATTGTGTTGAAAGAAAAGGGAATTCAAATCAGGATATTACTTGATTATTTTTTCTTTGCTTTCCTATTTGTTTTTAGTAAAATAACGTTAAAAATCTAGCATTAGAAAAGGTTGCGACTTTGTAACTATATAAAAGAGATAAGACGAATATGTTTTGAAATTTCTTTTCATATTATTTAATAAATACATTTAAAGCGAGGATTCAAATTTATAATATTTTAGATAAGAAATACTTCTCTACATCGAGGGCTCCCTCCTTAAGGGTATACAATTTTTTTACTTTTTGCTTTACTTTTTCCTTAAAATTGATTAAAAAAAATTTGTAGTAATAAATGGTGTCACATATACTTTTAAAGAGAGAGTCTTCCTTATGAATAAGACGAGAGGTATTTCTCATTTTAGATTATATCATTTTACTTTCTCATCGAGTACTTTGTTCTCATATTTATTTTTAAAATTGTTTTTTATATGAACGATGGAGTGAACATTCTAAAGTTAGTAGACATTAAAAGGTGTCGTTTATATATATTTTAAAAAGTGGTTTATAAAAGGGATTCAAAATCTAAACTTGAAGCGATATTTTACGAATCACGAAAATGAACTATAGCATACGATACAAAATATAATCATTATTATTTTATAGACAAATGTTATTTAAATTAGTTAACTAAATATTTAAATATTTTTGCCCCTTCATTTTTTTAATAAAAAAGGAATGATTGAAAAAGATAGTGATCTAATAATTTCACTAGATAATAATTCAGTTCAACATTGTTATCACGAATTTGATCTTAAAATTTAGTATTTGATAATTGTTTATTTGAAAATAATGATACTCTCTTTTGTTATATACAAATGGAATTTAGCCTCCCTCCATCGATATTATTCTTACAAATTCTAAATACATAAGTATTGAAATTATTTTTATCCGAAGAAAGTAATACTGTTTTCAAATAATATATTAGTTTAATACTATTCTTCAAAATTAAACTCGCGAAAGAAATAATCAAATTCAACCTGTCCTCAATTGATTCGGTATAGAAGGAAAATCACAATCGGTAAATCTTGAATTTATTTTTTTAGGGGATTGACTAATTTAAAATATGACAAAGTTTCCATATTATTATCTCAAATTGGGGTCAATAATTTCAGGGGCTATTTTATATAAATATTGGATAAGCGTGTGGCGGTGAATAGATGGGAATGGATGGACAGGCATGGTTAGGTGCATCCACATCCCATCATTCGCATCCACGCGATGGTGCCACGTATTGAATCACACAAGCCTGTCTCCATCAAGCGGTTCTCAATTATCTAAATAAAAATTTAGAAAGCGTTTTATCCACTGCACTCGCTGACACAAATCGAGCAGCGCATCTCATCGATCATCATGAAATCGCCACCTCCACTCTCACCCCTACAAATGCCACGTGGACCAATTAATGGGTATCTTGTATCACGTTACAAATACTTAAAATTACAAAATTCTGGTAAGAAATTATTTTTTTGAAATAAACTATTGCTATAAATTAAATCCTCCATAACGACTTTTAAAACCATTCAAACTGATTATGAGGTAAATTATAAATTTAGTTTATATTTAAAAGAAAATAAAATTATAGTTTAATCTCTATAATTTGAATAAAATTAGAATTTATTATCATGTTTTTAAAAATTAGAACCTAGTTTTTTTTGTTTGATAATTGCTCATAATGGATGTAAATTATATATGTGTATGTGAAATTTTTTGTCTAATCAATTATATTTAGCACACACTACCATCATTCACACATGATTAATTAATTTTCGCAGTCGATTAAAAATGATAAGGATGATTTGTAAGATTTTATCAAATGGTAAGATTAAATTTTAAAAGGACTAAATTCTAACTTTGAAGATTAAATTTTAGTTTTTGAAATTATAACGAACAAATTCTAACTTTTTTTCACACCATATATCAAAATTTATAATTTATCTTAATTATATTAGATAATAAATTATTAAAAAAAACTTAAAATGGTAAATGGTAATAACTATACTCATATCAACTAATATCTTATAGAATCAGTCATTTGTCGATATTTTTAAAAATAGGAAAATAAAATAAAAATGGAAACTGTGGTAGAATTAGAACTATGAGAAAGAAAAATGATATAATGCAAATATAAATGTGTGGGAGTTATTAAATCTTGGGGGCAAGACAATGATGAGTTAGGGAGTGCACATGTTTGTTATTGGGATTTGTTTATTAGGAAACGTCCAAAGATGATTAGTTAGCTTTTCCTTTCATTTTGTCTCCACTTTTTGCATTTTGCATTTTTTTAATAGCCTTATATTTATTTTTACTTCTGGGGATAAATATCTAATGTTTTCGTCATAACATGGAGTAGATATACGTGACATATTTATGAACTATTGATGGTAGAAAATTAAATTATAAATAGATAATTATGATGAATGAAATATTTGACCTCTAAATTTTTTAGAGCACTACTCGTATGGTTTTAAGTGCGACATTTAAGCCGGGATTTTTGTCAAACATCTAGGTTCAACCATTTAGTGGAATACATTGACAAGAAATGATATTTATTATTTTTCTTTAAAAGCTCATTGACACTAATTCATTAGCATTATAAGTTACTTGGTGATATGTAATGAGTAGACCCCGTCTATTAATGTGTCTTTTCCATAACGATTTGAACTGGCCACGGAAGGCGAAGATATTATGTGACTGTGCCATTGGTTTAGGATTAGGCATGGAAAATGGCAGTTCCTGCATCTTCTATGATTTATGAAAAGAAATATGATGGCATTCTCACGGTTTACTTAATTATTGTTGGCGTTCAGAACAATTAATAACAATCCAGAGGCACCGAAGGTTAGTGATACCGTTAGTTATCTTGTATGGTGTTAATTCATTTCAACTCCTCGTGTTCGAGCTCAGAAATTGGTATTTGACTTTCATATTATTTGAGAGTATTATGTCTTTTATATAGAATTTGTTGGTCACCCTTCCTCCACTTTATACTTTAAAAAAAAAAATACAATTCAGAGGCTTTTTATTATTATTATTTTTGGGTAAGATATGGAATCAAAATTGGAGAGTGGTAAAGAGGAAAAAGGAAGGGTAGTAATTGGTTGGTGTTTCCAACACAAGCAAAAGGGGTCAGGGTCAGGCATAGGCAGGCTCAGTGGGTGCGGGTTCAGGCTTGAGACTCCAGTTTTGCTCGAAATGGTTAAGCATAAAAAGAAATAGCCTTTCACTTTCGTCTGCATTTGCTCATACCAGACTACTCTTATTTCGACATGAATCACCATTTTCTGGACCACTGTTATTTTCCCATCCTTCCAAAAAAAAAAAAAAAAAAAATCCCACTTTTCTATTTGCCTGTAGAATGAGAATCATTATTGATATCATCAAAAGATGGAAATATGAAATTAAATGATCATTTGAAAGAATGGAAACCTTTTGGATGAGGAGGTGTAGTTAAATGAGTTATTTTTTAATAATTAAAAATTGAGTTAAAAGTAAAAACCTTGTTTGATTTAAATTTAAAACAAATAAGTAAAAAAAAGAAAAATAAAAAATGAGGGGTTAAAATGAGTTATTTTGAATGATTAGAAACGAGTAGTTATAAATGAATGATTAGAAATAAAATGTTAGAAATGAGGAATTGTTTTTAATAGTAGTTTAGTAAATCTTTCTTAAATATGGCAAACAAACACCTCCTGTATATTTGAAATAGAAAATAATGAATATAATGTATTAGATATTTAACATGCATTGGTGCCCTTGATCTTGAATTAGATCCCATTTTTATTTTATCAGATTAAATATTCGTTTGAACTTGACGTGCTCTTATATTATATAAAATAGTATGAACATTTATTTTAAAACCAATTGATTGAGAAGAGTGGTAGAATCGATTGAGTAATGTAAATGAAAACATTTATAAATAAACTAATTAAAAAGTATATTAAAATACCATTTTGGTCCCTCGACTTTCAAATGTCCAATTTTAGTCCCTCAACTTTGTTGTTTGTCCAATTTTGGTCCCTCAACTTTCAAATGTTTTCAAATTTGGTCCTTAGACTATAAAAAAAGTTAAAAAAATTGTCTTTTGGTCAAATGAATTTTTTATCACTCATAAATTATTTTCTCTCTCTTTCCTCTTTCATAATTTATCTCTCTAGAAATTTTACCTCTCTTCAATCCACCTCTCTTCCCCTCTTTTTTTTTTTCTTTTTTTCTTCTTTATTTTCTTTCTTTTGTCTTTTTTATTCCATGGTAGACTATGAATTTTAGAAAACAAAAAGTGAAAAATCAAATTAGGAAAATTATTATTTAGAAAAATTATCTCATGTTAAATAATTTGATGAGATGGATTGAGTAGAGAATAAGAGAAAAATAGAAGAGAAGAGGATTAGAGGTGGATTTAAAAGAGATAAAACTTTTAGAAGGAGAAATGATGAAAGATGAAAGAGAGAAAAAATAATTTAGGAGTGAGAAAAAAATTTATTTGACGAAAGGACCATTTTTTAACTTTTTTGATAGTCTAGGGACTAAATTTGGACATTTGAAAGTCGAGAGACCAAAATTGGACAAATAGCAAAGTCAAGGGACTAAAATTGAACAAACTACAAAGTCAAGGGACTAAAAATAGACATTTGAAAGTCTAGGGACCAAAATGGAACAAACCCCAAAGTTGATGGACTAAAATGGTATTTTAACCTAAAAAGTATTATAGGAAGAATAAAAAGTTTATTATGAAAAATGATTATTGATATTATATATATATATATATATATATATATATATATATATATATATATATATATATATATATATATATTATTTCATTTGATCTTTTTGCCCTCAAACACCTCCAAGTATTCCAACATTTATAAGACAACTATTCCCTTCCTTAACAATTATTTTCGAAACACATGTTTGTTTGTTGAATTTATGGATGATTTAAAATGAATATTTACTAATAATTTATATAAAAAATCATATCCAAAAGAATAATAATAATTACTCAAAACAACTATTCATCTCAACTCCACATCAAAATAATCATTCATAATTTTTCAAAACAACTTCTCATTTATAATCATTCATTTCTAACTTATCAAAATAATTCACTTTAAATCTCTCTTTTTTGAATTACTCAAAATAACTATTCATCCCAATTCCACATCAAAATAAGTTGTTGTCTCTAATTCTTCTTTTTTTAAAAAAAAACATACAAACAAGTTTTTTTGGTACAATTCTTAATTTTTAACTACTAAAAAATAATTATTCACTCCAAACTTCATCCAAACACCTTCTGGATGACTTTTAGTTTTGAAACCTAATCTCATACTATGAGGTACTTTCCAAGTATGTGAAAGAAAGAAAAACTACTCACCAATTTTCATTTCCACTAATTTTAAGGTATTCAGAAAAAATAGGTCATAAAAGAAAGAAACAGCCTTTACATTTCTATATCCTCTCCACAAGTACCATACAATCAAGAATCTTGAATTATTTTTTTTAAATGTATTATTTTACTACAAAGCATAGTAAGGGCGTGTTTGGTGGGGGGCTTAAGTTAATTCGGATTAACTTAGCCCCCCTAATCCTCGTTTGGTCCACGGTTTAGGCCCACAGTAAATCTGCATTAACTTAAATCGGATTAAGAACAGTTGTTACTGTTCAAATCCGCACGATTTCCCATTTCTCTCTCGACAGACGCGTTGGCTTTTCATCTCCATCTACTCTCTCCTCTGGTTATCATTTTTGGTCCAATTTTATTTGTTTCTCTCCTTTTCTCTTCCGATCGTGACTTCTATGGTGGTTTTGAAATTTCCATTTTCTTTGTGTGTCGATTTCGCGTTTTCTTTGTACCATTTTGGCAAGGTTTTATTCTTTGATTTGGGTTTTCTCTCTTCACTTCCGATTTGAGTTTTTATCATCTGATCTCTTATTTGGGTTTTTAATCCTAATACATTTCTTTTCTTTCTTGTTCATTAGTTCGTCAATTCAAAAAAACATAATAATAATAATTATTATTATTATTAAATAAACTAATTTCCTCATCTCAATGGCTGCTATTGCATTGTCGTTTGACGATCTTAATGTTTTTTTTAATCTGTGATTCTGTTCCAAATCATATATTTCTTCCTTCATTCTTCCATGATTTTCTATTATTCCAGTTGAGTGAAATTTATTTATTATTTACTTGTACATTAATATTATTATTTCATTTGAAATAAGAAAAACTAACAACAGATTCTAATATCTTTTCAAAAAATAAAAAATAAACAACAGATTTTAATATAAATAATAATAATAATAACTCTTCGTGAGAAAGAATGTTGAAATTGCTTCCCATACGAAGAATGGAAGCTCTAACTACGTATCCCTAAGAGAGGAGTTGGAAATGATGGTCTTGGTGATTGCTGTAAGGAAGGATTGTGGTTGTATGTTCAAGTGCGAGTTATTAGTCATTTATGTAATTTTCTGGTATTATTTGAGTTCATATACTTTTACAAAAAAAAAATGGTAATCTAGAGATCTCTCATATATTTTTTACTTTACTTTATGCAAGTATTGTTCTTTTAAAATTTCAAAAAGAATATATAATTACGATAATCTCAACTAAATTACAATCTTCAATAAATAAATAAATAAATTACATACTTTCTATAGTTATTTTAAATTAAATTACAATCTTCAATAATTAAATAAATTACAGATCTCAACAACCGCATACAAATCTCAGCAAGTATCATAAATCATTCACATATTTTCAATAGTTATTTTTAATTTGATTGCAAAGCTTAATTTAGAGATTCAAGCAAATCAAGTAACTTTGCTTAAGTAGTGAGTCTTTCCGATTTTTAACAATTTTAATAATCAATTTAAAATAATTGATCTTAAGAACCATACTTTTTTTATAGAAAAAAACTCAAATTATTAATTTTCTGTAGTAAAAGAAGGATCACACTTTCATTTTTAACTTAAAATTGAATTATGAGTTAAATTGAGTTCTTTCAAATTATAAGTTAAATTGAGTTCAAGTTCATTTAACTTGGAAAATTTGAAAAGTTATGAGTTAAATTGAGTTTGAGTATGAATTCATGTTCATTTTTAACTAGAAAAATTGGAAAGTTTTGAGATAAATTGAATTTATATTCATTTTGTGATTTATGTATTGCAATTTTTTTTTTTGAGACAAAAAAAAACATGTTTATAATTAAAGAGTAAAATCACGAAGATTAAGTAGGATTATTTTAAAAATGAATGGAAATGATAAATATAAGTTTAATAAATCTAATTTAACTTTAACACTCAGCTTAACTTAATCCTTACACCAAACAACAGTCAGCTTAATTTAATCCAGTTTAACGTAACATGTCCACCAAACACAGATTAATTTAATCATCAGCTTAACTTAATACTCAGCTTAACTTAATACTGATTAACTTAATCCTAATCCCTACACCAAACACGCCCTAAGTGTGATGTGTGTGTATCGAGGGTAAGCTACGACTATGGGGGATTTAAGTTTTTATTCATTCTTCTATTTGGACGACTTTTTACCCATTGCTTTTACTTTCCAAGATCATATTTAGATAAGCGAATAAGTTCCCAATTGCCCATTTTTGTACATCAACTATTATTATTATTATTATTATATATAAAAGGTAAATGAAATGTTTTCAAAGTCAAAAAAACTAATCGCAACCCATGACACTAACCAAAATACCTTCTAAATGTCTCTTATAGATCTTGATAAATCCTAGTAACAAATATGAATAATAATCCGCAAACAAGAGGAATACCTCATCAACATCAATATATATCTAATAATTAAAGGATCATGAGTTTGAATATTTTTATTTCTAATTCTTGTAGAACTAAAATAAAAGTGAATAGCTTCTTAATCGATGTCTAAAACCCTAATAAACCCTAATGACAATATATCTTAGGAACCAAAGATTTTTTTTTTTTTTTTTTGATATATAGGAACCAAAGAATTGTACCCACAATGGGACGTAAAACGAAAAGACGAAATTGGAGTAAGTGATATTTAACTTTTTGCTTTGCAAAAAAACCTTTTTGATTCTTAGATTTGGAATATAGTGTATTTGTTTACTACATATCAAAATCACAGTTTTATTCCAACATTTCAATAATAATTAATTTTATTTCTGATGTCTTATTTGAGTTTAGGTTTATATATTTTTTTATGAATTTAATTTATGTGGATATCAAATTAACAATTTTATTAATAAATTAAAATTTAAAACTAATTTAGTCATTATTTCGTAGACTAAATTGAGCACATTCAAATATCATGAACTAGAAAAATATATATTTTTCCCTTTTCTTTTTGTGAAGTTTTTTTTTTTTTTTTTTGAGATTAGGATTTGTTTTTGTGAAGTTTCGAAACGGGCAATCTGGATATCTACAATATTTATGAATAAAAGCCTCATTTGTAAATTACTTTAACAGCCCAATAGATTATGATTGGGCCACTGAAGCCCAAAAGAGATGAACCCGGCCCGATACCGTGGGAGCATGAAGAACCCTAATTCCCGTTGGCGATACATATATATAGCGAGTGCTTTGGTGATCGCCGCACGCGCATTTGGCTCCAACTAATCTCTGGGTATGTACCATCTCCAAGATCTTCCTTCATTGCTTGGTTTTCGACTGTTTTGTTTTTTAGTTCTGATCCTTTAGTTTTATAGATTCTCAGTGCATATCAGGCGCTACGTTAACCATGTCTACCAGTGAGCTTGCCTGCGCCTACGCCGCCCTCGCTCTTTACGACGATGGGATTGCAATCACGGTACGAATTGCTTTCTCTTTCTTTTTCTTTGTTGGATTGGTTGAAACGCGTTTAACCCTAGCATTGGATTTAGGCGGACAAGATTGCAGCCGTAGTCGCCGCTGCAGGACTCTGTGTGGAATCATACTGGCCCACCCTGTTTGCTAAGCTAGCCGAGAAGAGAGATATTGGTGACCTTCTTTTGAACGTTGGCTGTGGTGGCGGCGCTGCGGCTCCCGTGGCTGTAGCTGCTCCCGCTGGTGGTGGTGCTGCTGCCGCTCCGGCCGCCGAGGAAAAGAAGGTATTGATATTTGAGCTTTACGGTGTACAATCGTTTCAACTCATTTTGGACTTGTCTTGGATCTAATGGTTCTCCGTAGAACTGTTTTAAGCCTGGTAGCTTTAAGTATTCATTTTCTGTGGAAGTTTTCAAGTAGGGCTCGGCTCTTACACAAATACCTTTAATCGACGTTTTGTATGTTGCTAATATTATACTAGTTAGTCATGATTTTCATCCTCTAATGGGTTAATGATGATAAATATTGTGTTTATTTTCTACCAATTAAAGTGTTTTACTTTTGCCATGCTACGGGTTACTTCTTTATAATTAAGCTAGTCATAACATAGAACTTGTATAAGAAATATATAGAATGTACATTGGGGGTATTATGCATGTAAGATTGAATGCTAAAGTTAATATGGACGAGCAGAATATGTAGTTCTAAAATTAATCGACGTTGTCCTCGCTCAGAATCAATCTTATTTTGTTTCCATTCAGTTGTTTCGTCTTCCCCTTTTGTGATCTGTTGCTCAATTAAACTGTTTTGTACAGGAGGAGCCAAAGGAAGAGAGCGATGACGACATGGGATTCAGCTTATTCGATTAGGAGGCTTTTTTGTTGTTGTGTTATGGGGGATTGTATTAGAAAGTTTTTGGATGGTAGCTTAATTGGCTTTATCTTTATTTTATATATGTTGAATTGTCTCATGTTTTTTTTACCATGGAGCTGCTAGATCTTTTAAGCCTTTAATTTACAATGGAAAATGCATCTTTTCAATTTATTTGTTCTTGGCAATGAAATATATGGACGTGCAATGATTTTATTAAGTTCTTCATGTCATCTATCGGCAGGAAATTTAGTTGTAAAAGGCTATCAAATTGATGCGGATGTCAATGGTATTGGATGCAATGTTATGGATATGTGAGGAAATTAATTGTTAGTTTTGATTTTCATCAAGCTGTAGGTTAAGGAGATAATGAATGTATAATCTTTCATGGGGGAAGATACATGACAGTGGGTGTCATATATTGAACATAGGACAAATCAAAAGGAAAGAATCTAGAGGCAGGATATAAGAAGTAGAATCCAAATTGAAATGAACCCTCTCATTACCTCAAAATGATCATCCACAACCAAAAGGAAGAACTACAAACAAAGAATAATCATATCTATTTGAAGAAGTAAATCATATGTATCCTAAGTAGACAGAGCAGAGAATCACATTGTATGTTATGTGTATGCATGCTTTGAGTAGAGCTTGGTTTGTATGTTTGATTACTTAGAGATAATATATGGTGTTGAAGTATGTTAAAGTTTTGATGTTGAGGCATATGTATGTATGATGATTTCAGGAAGGCGATTTGAAGCCTGAATTTTGAGAGTATGCTCTCAGGTTTGAGATTAGTTGAAAAAAGTAATTTGAAGGTTGTTGATAAAGATGTAATTGGAAGGGTTGAATAGTGAAGAATGATGGAGAGAATAGGAAAAGTAAAGTGTAAAATGAAAGGAGATTGGGATTGGTGGATGTGGGGAATATAATAATAATAATAATAATAATAATAATAAAAATAATAAAAAGAAGATTGAAGAGGAGGAGGAGGGAGGGGAGGGGTGGGGGTTAGGTAGAAGAGTGGGGTGTGTGTTGTTGAAATTGTGAGGCGATGGTTTGTTCAGTGCGGTCGTCGTCGGGGAAGGGTGGTTCCTCCCACTGGCTTGAGCGGCTGCGTTCGAACAAGGGGTTTCCCGTCCTTCATTCTTCTTCTTCTTCTACTTCTACTTCTACGACTCATCCACCTCCGCCCACCCACGATTCCGACGACTCTCCTTCTCTTCCTGAAATCCCTAAACCACCACCACCACCAGCATCGGCGGCGGCGGCCTCCTCCTCATTCGCCGTCATTACCGGCATCCTCTCCGATCTCTTCTACATCACTCCTTCTTCTTCGAATCAGAGTCAGACGAAGAAGAAGTTGCGGAGGAAACAGTCCTCCCCCAAGATTCTGTCCAGCCCTAAACCACTTCCACTTCCACTTCCTCCTCCTCTGATCCTGTCTTCTAACTCTCACAATGCCCACAAACAGCATCATCATCATCCTCCTCCTCTACATGGTTTCTCCAAGACTGAGGTCACCGTCATCGACACCAGCTCCGCCCTCTGGAAGTCCGACAAGCTCATCTTCCGAAGAAAGCATCTTTGGAAGATCAAGGACAAGACCCACACCCACACCAACAAAACCAATTTCTCCCTTTCCACTCCGCACCACCATATCACTCCCAACAACCAAGTAACTTCATTCTTTCTTTTCTACTCCCAACCCAACTTTTATCTATGCTCATATTTATTTCCTATGTTGCAGGAATATAATGCTGACCATTGTTCTGCCCCACAAATGCGTGCAAATGCACCGGATAGCAGCAATCACAATTACGAAAATGCTTTCACGCCCTTGCACGAGAACGACAGCTATGATCCTGAAAAAAAGTGGTAAACTACACGTAACTCGAATCTTATAGCACACCTTGGGAGACAATGCCATGAACTTATGTGGTTGTTCTCTTCTAATTTTCCCATACAGATCAGCTGAGGGCTTCATAGTAGAAGAATTTTATTGAGAAAGCAGATCAGAGCTCTTCACATTTAGGACATCCAATGGATGGAACAAAAAGAATGGCTCCCTCAAATTCTTCCTATTATTGATCTGATCTCTTAATTGTTATGACATCCCATTTTATAGTTGCGCGGGTTGGTTCTTATCAGCCTGTTGTCAAACTCATTATATAAACTTGATGTGAGAACAAAATTCAGTGTAAACTTGTCTACTATAAGTAGGGGCTTTTGTTTCAAATATGTAGGGATGGTTTAAGTGTAATTCCATCCCATCAGTATTCTGAATGGGACTAGATTTTCCATTAATATAAATGAGAAATACTGGTTGAGATGAGATGGAACTGTTCGATCAATTCTTGTTCAGCTTATTAACAAGCTACAACCAAGGTATTATTATGACATGACACTTCAAGGGGCAGCCCAACGATCGAGGCTAAGGATCTCAAGGCATACTTTCTTGAGAGATTCTTGATTCAAGATTACTGGAAAGTGTTTAAATTAGAATACCCTTCGAAGTATCCCATTGCCATAGTTTAGGGACGGGCCAGTAGTGCCCCAGGTATAGGGGAGCGAAGCTCCGATTTCCCGATTTTCAAAAAAAAAAAATGACACTTGTGCTCTAGATTTATCTTCCGAGATTGTGCTCGTAATTTCATTTTGTATGGCCAATTAAATCTGCAAGGCCTAAACATCTGACTGGATAAGGACTAGTTTGATCAATCATATGCATATGGACATATGGTAATGATATCTTTGAAGCTCATTGCCCAAAAAGTGGTCTGACCTGGTTTCTTCGTAGCATTGGGTATCAAATTGATGATGCATCCGAAAGAGAATATAAAGAACAGTGTCCTCTTGACTCCAACTAATGTTCACGATTTGTTACTTAAGTTTCCAAATCATATTCGTTATGCATTATAATAATTGAACTAATGGAGAAGAGTGAGTAGAAACTTGGAGACCAAAAAACAAGTGGGAAAAATCTCATTATTACGAGCGAAATGGATGAAATGGATGAAATGGGAGGCATAGACCATAGAGTTGGCTATGCAAGTGTTTTAGGGTGGGTAAAGGGGAATAAGTTTCAGTGCTGCACTCATGTATTGATATGGGTGCTTCCTCGAAGGACACCAATATTTGTGTCAAAAGCTGAGAAAGGAGTACACACGGGCAGTGTGGTTCCTATTTATTTGTTTATTTCTCCACTCAGATAAAAGTGGTTTGACTAAGCGAAAGGCAACTGTACATATTTTTTTTCAATCCCTTTTACCTGTGTATAAAATGCTCATTGCAGCAAACCCAGGGTATATGCAAGCAACAACTCTTCAGAATGAGCTCGTTTGCACTGGGAAAGAGCAGCAGCACTGCTATCTTCTTGGTTTTCATTTCCTTTTTTACAGCTCTGAATGATCTGTGCACATTATTAATTTCTGTGGACGCCAAAAGCAACGTTAGTATCCATTCTAATCACTAACCTCTTATCTTTTCTCAGATTTTCTTAAAGCTAAATTGATCACTACTTTTGTTTGGTGCTCAACAGGTGTACATTGTTTATTTGGGCAACAAACCACATGATAATGAAGAGTTGTTGGTAAAGACCCATCATGGAGTTCTTGCCTCTGTCCTTGGGAGGTAGAACACGAATATCAATATATGCATATTTTGAAAACCTGTTGAATATCAATACTATTTAGAACATATTCCAGCAAATCTAATCTTTGCCTACTTCTGCAGCCAAGAGGCATCTGCAGATTCTATGGTATATAGCTATAAACATGGATTTTCTGGTTTTGCAGCAAAGCTTACCATGGCTCAAGCACAAATGATCTCGGGTATTTCTATTGTTGATACATTAAATATTTGCTGTACATTATGTTCAACCACGACATATTATCAAACTGTAACCGTAACTAGATTCCTTGCAAATTAGAAATCCTCTTGATAGAGCCATTAGCTTTGTGTTTCTATATATGTACTCACCTTGCCTACACCCATTCGTTTGTCTCTTGTTAAAGAATAAGGACGGTGTAGCGTGGACTTTTATTAATATTTGATCCTTTACTAACTTTGGAATTCGGATAAATAACCATGAATTGTACATAAAAAATTTGAGTTCAAAACAACATCCCAGTTGAGAGGCCTTTACATCTCAACTTTTACCAATGTCTGATACAACTAAATGGAAAGTGCACCAAAACAAAGCAATTAGTACATTTTTTTTTCTTTTGGGTTATAGAGTTGCCTTCAGTGGTTAAAGTCATACCCAATCGTCTTCACAAGATGCAAACCACCAGGAGCTGGGACTACCTTCAACTATCCCCACGATTTCCTAACTCTCTGTTACAGAAATCAAGAATGGGGAATGGTGCCATCATTGGCCTCCTTGATACAGGTTCAGACTTTTGTCTTCTGCCTTCGTCTTTTTTTTTCTTCCTTATAAGGCCTGAGGCCCCTATCTAACTCTCGAATATCACGGGCAGGAATCTGGCCTGAAGCTGAAGTTTTCAGTGATGACGGTCTGGGGCCTATTCCCTCAAGGTGGAAAGGTATCTGCGAGGCAGGAGAGCTTTTCAATCCAGCAACGGCGTGTAGCAGAAAACTAATTGGAGCCCGATATTTCATCAAGGGGCTGGAAGCTTCATATGGACATTCATACAATTATAGTGGGCTCCAAGATTACTTGTCCCCGAGAGATTACTCAGGGCATGGCACACACGTCTCGTCAGTTGCCAGTGGTTCCTTTGTACCCAATGTTAGTTACCACGGCCTAGCTGTTGGAACAGTTAGGGGTGGTGCACCCCAGTCTCGGCTTGCCATGTATAAAGTTTGTTGGCGACTGAATGGAGGAGTATGCTCAGACATAGACTTACTCAAGGCCATCGACCAAGCGATATATGATGGTGTAGATGTGCTATCTCTGTCCCTTGGTCCTACCTTTCCTTCATATTTTGATATTGACATGAACAATGGGATTGCAATTGGCGCATTTCATGCTGTAGCAAAGGGGATTGTCGTTGTTGGTGCAGCTGGAAATTCTGGTCCAGCAGCTTACTCTGTAGGTAATCTAGAACCGTGGTTGTTTACGGTCGCTGCAAGCTCTGTGGACCGTTCATTCTTAGTAGAGATTACATTGGGAAACAACTGGACTACCGTGGTAATTCTTATCAAACATTATCATGGAAACAACAATTAGTTCTAGTAAGCTATTTTTATTAACCATTAACATTGTAGGGACAAGGGATGTTCAGCGGAAAATTGACGAGGTTTCGTAATTTACTGTATCCTGAGGTCTCTGATCTGGATGATCAACGGTTAGTATCAATCATCTATTACGACCAAATGCCATTTTTTGTCTTTTGAGAATGTACAGGGACATTCTTGCCATCTGCCAGTCCTGAATCCACTGGATAGCTCATTTTTTCAACTGTTTTTTTAACCTCAGTATCTCGTCACTCATGCTTCATATTATTTTCTACTAAGTTGTTGTTGACACGATGGTTATGAGATCTTAACAGTGCCTGCGAATCTCTATCCTTAAATGATACATGGGCAGCTGGAAATGTGGTTTTGTGTTTCGCATCAGATGATTATGATGACAATGCATATAATACTTCTTGGTTCGTCAAAAAAGTTGGTGGGTTGGGGCTTATTGTAGCCAAGAATCCTACCAAGTCTGTCGGACCATTCATTAACAACTTCCCATGTGTTCAAATAAGCCTTGATATTGGAATGCAGATACTCAACTATATTCGTTCTACCAGGTAATTCAACTTCCACTATTTCATGATCGTTAATGCTGGTTCTAATCTCACTGTAAGTTGTTACATACACTACAGAAATCCTCAAGTCAAGATTGGTCCTTTAACAACACGTGTCGGTCACTCATTGTCCACCACGGTGGCCTACTTTTCATCTCGAGGACCTAATTCCATTGCTCCAGCTCTTCTGAAGGTAACAACTCAATTCCAGTCTTGTGGGAAATATGACCTTGTGTTAATATGACTCGTTGCTGAATGGAAGTATTAATACAGCCAGATATTGCGGCTCCAGGCGTTGCTATTTTGGCTGCTGTTCCTCTCTCTGACCCAAAGGAAAGAAATTCATATGCTTTTATGTCTGGGACATCCATGGCAACTCCTCATGTATCAGCCATTGTTGCCCTTCTCAAATCATTGTACCCACATTGGTCCCCTGCTGCAATTAAGTCGGCCATAGTTACAACCGGTAACTGAACCGAACCATTTACCACCCGTACATTGAAAGTTTCGATGTCTTTAACACATCACGCATTTACCTCACGTTGTATAAACTATAATCTGCAGCCTGGACTTCGGATCCATATGGTGAAGTAATATTTGCAGAGGGACGACCAATGAAGTTTGCCGGTCCTTTTGATTTTGGAGGTGGAATTGTGAACCCTAATAAAGCAGTGGACCCTGGTCTCGTATATGATATGGGAATGGCGGAATATTTTCAGTATTTCTGTGCCATGGGCTACAACAACTCTGCCATTTCGGTGATCACCAAGAAGTTCAAATCTTGCCCCGAAAGACGGCCATCTATTTTGGATGTAAACGTACCATCCATAACGATTCCGTGGCTTAGACACTCAGTAAGTCTCACCAGAATTGTCACAAATGTGGGTTCAGTCAATTCCACATACAAGGCTGCTATTGAGCCCCCGCCCGGTGTAACCATAGTTGTGAAGCCTCCGATAATAAAATTCAACCACAAGATGAAGAGAATCCCCTTCACCGTTACGGTCTCTTCTAATCACAGAGTGTCAACCGGATACTGTTTTGGAAGCTTGACTTGGCTGGATGGAGTTCATTCGGTTAGAATCCCAATATCTGTAAGAACTAACACTTGACGTTTACTTATTAGAATCAGTAGACAATCAAATGGGTGTGTCTGTGTGCCAATATCATGTTGAGTATGAATAAAGTAAAAATGTGAGACCAAGTCAGTCTTTTAAGTAAGATGTATCAAGATTTCAAGCCAGAATTGGCCATGCCGAAGGAAAACAATTCATGATTACAAAAGATTATAGTATAGTTTCATGGTAAAACCACTGCATGCTGAATCATTCACTTGTTAAGAGTATTATGTATCTCATTAAACTCACACTTGAAACTCACATTTCTTGATCCAAAATTCTCTTTTATGATCGTAACCTCAAATCTAAATTTATGTACTCTCTGCAAGCCAGGCCTTCAAATACAACAGTTCAAGTAAAGGTAATGCAATTTTAAGCGAAAGAAGCAGTGGTAAGATATCTTCAACATGAAACTTCCTCTGTAAAGTCCAATCATTCCGCCAAGGAAGGTTCTTTGGCTGGTTCAACCGTGACAGGTTCTACTTTCTCCGTTATTCCATTTTCTTTGGGGATGATAAGTCCATATCCTCCATCCTTTCTTTTATATAATATGTTTATCTCACCTGGGCCAAAGATGAAGACAAATAAGCCACCAGATATAACAATACAGTATAACATCAAAACCAGATTATTACATCAATCAACATACCTGTTTCTTCATTCCGAAAACCGTAGAAATCGTGGTCAATATTTTTGAGTTGTTCAACTGCTTCTTCAACTGTCAAAGGTGGCATATTGAAGTATTTTGTCCGAACAATCTGAAATCAAGTAAGAAATGAGTAATGAGATACCAAACAACTATTTTGATATATTGTTCATAAGATTCCGATATATACATGTTCTAGTCAATTTAAGAGGACAGATCAAAATGGTATGCAAGTGCTTCTTCCAACCAAAATCGAACAGCGACAAAATAAGCAAGTGTACGAGTTCGGGAAAAACTCGGTTGAAAAAAACACATCAGTGGGAGAAATTTAGATAGAGCAAGTAATAGTTTCTATTCTTCCCTCCCCCACAAGGAGTAACTTATTGCACGTGGTTCAACTAACAGACATTAATTCCGAGCAAAGCATCTAGCATTTGCCCAAGACTAATCACTGAAAAGGAGGAAAAAACGACTTTTTTTTTCAATAAAAAACTATAAAAATCAAATACTTCAATAATTAACCAAGCATGGCTATGTCTTAGTAATTCTATCTGACACTCATAATTAGCCTTGAAAAAAAGATTCATACAGATGAAATAGATGAGTTTTATAAGCTAAAATCACCTTAAATGAATCAATATAAGAAGTAAAATGAACTGAAAGTAAATAACCAAAGGTTCAAGGAACAACCTCATCAATAACTTCTCCACCATCTTCTACAGAAACTTCCTCTTCCTCTTCCTCATCTTCAACTACTATTGGAGCAGGTTCTCTTACTTTCAATCTGTCAAATCCTTTCATGTGTCGACCATGGTCTGAATCTTTCTCTTTAATCTTTCTCAACTTCCTTTGTATGATGGAAGATACCAAATCAATGCTCGCATAGACGGTCTCGGCATCTTCCTCTCCCCGAATAACTCCATGCTTCTTCGTGAACAAAGTAACCTATAAACAAACACAAATGTTTCTGGAAAAGAATGAGGATTAATCAATTCATATGGATAAATTTAAAATATGGTAGGAGCAATACAACACCTCGCATCTTCTTATTCTTGGCCCCTTCCCAAACTCTCCACCTCTAACTGATAGCCTGACATCCACTTCTCTCACTAAGTGACTGTGCTTCTGAACCGCCTTCCCAACCTTCTCTTCCACATGCTTCTTAACTGCTTCAGATAACTAGTTTTGTGCACAATAATGAACAAATCCACTCAAAGGTTGGACACTTGAAACATTGAGATGTGATAAATTGGGTACTCAAATTCTGATCATTTCTAGAAACAGGTGTTAGAACTTCTACCATTATCATCATATGCAGCAACAGAATTTCTACCATTAAGGCAGGTGTTTACAAGTATCAGTAGGTAGTTTCTTTATCTGTATCTGGTAGGTAACTGAAGTATGATGACCTGACCACCTTTTCAAATGGGTTAAGCTATCATTTTCATCACGGCTATTCTTTTATTATTATTATTATTATTTTTTTGATATCCGACTGTCCGGGCTAGCTTGCGCCAACCTCGACTAATGTCACGGGACACACCGCCTGACCCTACGACATTTGGATGTGAAGAAAACCCGTAGGAAATTAATTCCTAGGTAGGTGGCCACCATAGATTGAACCTATCACCTTATGCACCCCAACACCCTCTATGACCACTAGGCCACTCCAACACGGTTATAACTTATGATAGTATATTTCTCCCACTTTTTTCTTTTTAATGACCAATAATAGGGGGCGAACCGGGAGCACCCGTATCCAAATGGGGAATGGTAATGGTTAAAATTCCTCAGACATTCAAGGAAGCATACCTTAGGGTTTAGGCCCCAAGCCTGCCCTCAAGCAACACGAGACTGTCCCCACAGGACTCCCATTTTTATCTCCTTGAAGAGCTTAGTCCTAATATTTGGCATCAAAGTATAATGGTTTATTGAACAAAGAGATATTTACAAGTAAGTATCAGCAGGTAGTTTCTTTATCTGCATCCGCATGTTGTAATGAAGATGTGAGATTGATTTACATTCAGTAGAAGAGAGAGGTACGATGAGGGTTTCTAAAAGGCGGGTAATTTTGTCACCGTGCAGTGTACCAAATCCAACAACAAGTTGGTAAGCAAATTCTTTTCTGCTTCAGTGTGCAGTTTTGGAGTGAATCACATAGGGGTTTTGTTGGTGAGGAAAAATATAGGTCTTAAAATGTGGCTAGGTTAGGTTAGGTTACTCATTATTGTTCAACTTTGTTTTCTCTCAAAAGATGGAAGAAGCGTTGGGCGATCAGTTGGAAACATTCATAAGTAAACAAGTCTTGAAGATGAAAAATAAAAATTGAAAAGAATAATAATACATTAGCGAGAGAGAAAAAAGAGGAAAGAGCTGAAGTTAAATAAATACCTCCAAATTTTTGGATTGGAGAATTAATTTGACAGAGGAGAGGGGGCCGTCCCAGGACATTCGAACAGTGAAAGAGTTAGAACCATGGCGGATGCGCGGTGCGGTTTCAATGGTTGGAAGAAAGTTGCAGGAATTGATGAAACCAGAACTATGGGAAGAAAGGGACTGAATTTTGAGAGCAGAGAAGGAAGAGGAAGAGGAAGATGAAGATGGAGTTAAGGAATGGCCGCAAAGGATATTCGTTTGTATGGAAGATATCAGAGCCGCCATTGTAGAGATTGAAGGAATCTGGCTGTGGGAAATGGAAATGAAGATGAAATTTCAAAACTTGGAAATAGAAGACAACACACCAGAAACCAAATGGATAAAGCACTCGTGGCCTGCCACTGCATCATTTCTCAATTTCAAAAAATTAAAAATAAAAACTTTTTTTTTCCCCTAGATATTTCCATTCCAGAGTGTGGAGAGCTATCTCTCTGTATTTTTTTTTTTTTTTTTTTTTGAAATGCTTCATTAAACCAAACGAAACACATGAACACACTCCAAAATAGCAGAGGTCAACCTAGGAAGAGTCCATACCAACAAGTTCGAGATTATGGGTTCACGCTTATGTTGATCGAGTGATTGCTTATCTTAGTTAGAATATTAATGCTTAGTTTAGCCCTGTAGATTATTTGAAACAGCATGTTGTTTTCAAGTTTTAAAAAAATCTGGTGCTTTGGTGCGTTTTCCGAAATCTTGTCTTGGAATGCAACATTTGGATAATTTGAGTGTCCCAATCTCAACGAACAGATATGAATGCTCCAAAAATGTCAGCAGCTAATGGACCACTTGGGTATCACTTACCCATTAGAATATGGAAGATCTTTCATAAAATGCTCTGTGGGTCTTTGCATATCTACTCATTAAACAAATGGCTAAAACCCCACACTGATGAACTTATTTTTGTTTATAAGCCGTGGCTGCCATTGAATCTTCAAATCTGAATGTCTTTGTATACTTTTTTTAAAACAAGGGTAACCACGTCCGTCCCTAAGCCATGTCCCATAAGATATCAAAAGAGTAATGTCACAGCTGAGTCTCGAACCGAATGCCTTTGTATACTATTACAACTTGGATTGGATATCATCAACCCCAGCCAATTCATTCGGGATGAATCCAGCATATAATCTGATGAACTAAATGGAACTCCAGCACTTGTCGTCTGTCTCCATCTTCTTAATATTTCATACTCCATTTCTCCCTCAAAACCAAAACCTAGGCAAATGACACACCACACCAATATATTTTGCACAACGTTTGTAACACCAACTTAGCAACTTTCGTGAAATTTTCCCCAAATCTTTTTTTAAGAGAAAAATTATAGCCAATCAACAACTTACAAATTGAAACACAGCTTCCATGAAAACAAAATCTTGCGATCATGAACATTTGATGCAAACTGGTGCATATGTATCAGCAGTGTGTGAAGGCATGTTTCCCAAAAAAATAAAAACAGCGGTTCTTCCTCGTTTCCAAAAGAGCTGAGGGCTTACATTACATTAGGAAATGAAAACATTTACATCGACAAAAATGAAAGTGTTAGAGATTTTATAATAAGGTAAATACAAATCTAGAACTTTTAAAAAGTTGAACATCTAACTTTAGGTCTTAGTGCAGGGCTTACACATCCAAGAGATTCCCATTGAATGAACTGAATAACTCGTATACCTCCGGGGATTCTCTTATATTACAACTCAAAACAAGAGAGGCTCCTATTGCCAATTGTTATGAAAACAAATAAGCAAAGCAAACTAAGTATCGGTACTAACATTGGATGGATGATCAAGAGGAAGTCGTTAACTTAAGCTTAATTGATTTGAAGAATTCAAACGAGGTAACTTAAATGCAGTGTCTGTTGGAAAGAAGAAGCATGAACCATTTATAGTAGCCGAGAGAAGCAGTAGTAACATCTTGGCACTAAACTAAAAGTAAGCTTAAAGGAAGGTATGTGGCTTAATAAGAACAGGGCAAAAGAGAAACAGGATATTACAGTAGATATACAATACAATACAATACAATACAATAGACACCAACCAATGTGGAGAAGGTTGTGAGACCTCAGACTTTCAAAAACTGCACTTTGTTAGAAAAGGCAATAGCAATCCAATCAGGCTGAGCGGCAGACCACTGCAACTGGTTAATCTCATGTGCAGCAGAATACATTGAGATTGGATCAATGGCATCAGGGGCGGCAACAATGGGCAATTCCCAAATAAGGGCCTGCTTGTCATCCCCAGCAGAACAAATGTGTCTGCAACTCCGAGGAGCCCAGGCAATGGCATTGACACTGGAATGATGTCGCTCAAGCTCCGCAACAGGCACACTTGGAGAGCGAATGTCTAGAATAACAACTTTGTTGCTATCCATCAGAATGGTGGCCATGTAGCGCAGGTCCTGCTTGTTCCAAGCGAGTCTAAGCAGAGGGGTGTCGGGTTGGGGGCTTTCGTATATAATGGTGGAATGCTCTTTGTCTCTCAAGTCGAAAATCCTAACGGAGGCGTCGGCGGAGACGGAGGCGAAAACCCGGGCTTCCCCCCAAGCAATGTCGTAAACCTCTTTGTCGTGAGCAATGAACTGGGTTTCGACGACGGTCTTGTCGATGTCCCAGATGGTGCAGGTGGTGTCAATGCTGGAGGTTCCGATTCGGTTGGGCTCGAGTTGGTTCCAGTCGAAGGAGGTCAAAGGGGCGCAGAATCCGGTGGTGTTGGAGTTGTTGAGGAGAGAGAGGGGCTGAATGGAGGAGGAATCGGAGAGCTGCCAGAGGCGGAGGAAGTCGCCGGAGGAGGCTAGGAGGGAGGAGGGGGAGGTGGGGCTGAACATGAGCTTGGTGGGGGGGTAGGGATGCTCGAATGAGAGATTAGGGTTTGATTGGATGGACAGGGAATTGGGATCGAAGGAGAGGATGTCCACACGGTTGGAGTACTCCTCGATGAAGCTGCCAACGGCTACATAGCTACATGATTGGGACTGAGCACAAGAAGAAGAAGAAGAAGAAGCAATGGCCATGGCGTACACAGGGTGGGGGGAATCGTAGCTCACCATGTATTCCGATCTGGACCTCCAATCTTTGCCTGCATTTTCCATGTTACACCCAACAACAACAACAACAACAACAAGCTGAAACGCTGAATCGACTTCGTCAAATCTGGAATGTCATATTAGGGCAGCCATTGGTGGTCTAAACTTTTGGGGAAGAACGAACGGGTCAAAGATTCACATTCATAATTCAAAGCTCCACTCTCCTACAATGGGCCTGGCCCAAATACAAATGCCCCATTACACTAACCTATTCCGCTCATAGGGGGTGATTGGAAGAGAAGAGGAGAGAAGAAAGTGGAAGAAAAACACAAAGTTGAGTGATTTAGACGTATAAAATAGTTGTTTGGAGATTGCTCTTTTGAAGAAGAGATGTTATAAAAAGTATATATTTTATATTAATACATATTTTTATTTATTTATTTTATTTCATGTGGTTGAAAATTAGAGAAAGTTTGATGCCGTAGTTAATAAGATTAGATAAAAAATATTTTATATTATATTATATGGCTGAGAATTAAAAAACAATGTTTGATGTTATATTTAAAAAGATGAAATAACATATTTGATGTGACGTTGGAGGAGTTGATAAGAGATTGATATCCTAAAAACAAACTTGAAGTCTTAGTCGAAATTTTATTTTGAAATCATTACGTTAGTAATCTATAAAGATTAATCCAACAAAATTTTCGGTGGTTGCATTCTTCTTATAATAATACCAGGTTAGTGTTCATCCTAAAGTTACTAAGACCTCGTTTGATAATTATTTTGTTTTTCATTTTTTGTTTATGAAATTTAAGTCTACAACAATTACTTTACTTTACATTTTTCTTTATTTTGATATTTACATTTTACCTATATTTTAATAAACAAAACCATAATTTAGAAACAAAAAAAGTAGCTTTCAAAAGTTTATTTTCTAAAGATATAAATTGAAAATGAACAGAGTAGGTCATATATTTGTATGATTTGATTATATGTTCATGAATTTTGATATATTTTCCAATTTTGCCTCTTTAGGGAAGATATGTTTGCAAGGGTACTATGTGTGGGCGGCTTCAAATTAGGGTTTTCATGTCATTCCTTAGCATTCATATCTAAATTAGTGTGAAAGTAATTTAAGTTATTGGTTTTTGGCTCTTCTTGTTTTTTAGCTTTCATTCAATGAATTTAAATAATAATTTAGAGTTCAAGTTGGATTTGATCTTCACCTTGAACGTTTATCTCAAGTAGAGAATTTTTTTATTTTTTAATTTTTGGATATTTGGAAGAACTTTGCAGCCCTTATTTTAAATTCTTTCCTTGGAACTTTGTGCAGTTTTAGGTTGATGTAAGTGAGTGAGCTTATCATCTTGTAGGGGTTTAATATAGACTTAAAATAGGTCTAATTTCTCAAATACTTATGTAACGGAAGGTTCATCCGACATAAGCAATATATTATTAATCCACAATTATATGGTTTGAACAATTTAATTGACAAACGTTGTTTGAAAAATTCACAAACGAATATGGTTTGAACAATTCAACTAAAGAACAATTGTTTGCTTTTCAAAAAAAAAAAAAAAAGCAATGGTTTGAACAATTCAACATTTGACAGACAAATAAAGTAATAATTTGCAAAGGCGTGAGTTAAATTTAATGGTAGTTTTTTTTTTTTTTTTTTTTTTGAAGTAACTAAGTGATAGATATGTATTTCCAAAAAAATTTTATAAGTTAAAAAAAAAACAAAGTAAATATTTCATTATGGACGAGATGGTAACGAGCTTTGAGCAACCAGAAGAAAATGAACAATCATGAATGAAAAGGGAAAGTTGAGAGTTAAGGGGGTGATTGTTTGACATATTTAAGTAGTTTTTAGATTAAGGAGTTCCATTGAATAGTTAAAAATTGAGAGTTGTGTCAAAAATTTGTTTGGATGTAGTTTTTGTGTAGAGTAGTTATAGTCAAAATCTTGTTTGGAGGTTGATTTAAAAATTAGTAATTATTTTTATTAGTTAAAAAATAAATGATAAAAAATGAGTGGTTAAAAATAAGTTATTTTGATTGATTTAAAAAGAATGATTAAAAATGAATGGTTAGAAATAATTGAGTAGTTATAAATGAATGATTAAAAATGAGAATTATTTTGAAAAGTAAAATTAAGGAGGAATTGGTAAAAACTCGTTTGAATGTAGGTTTTTAAAGAGAAATTAATAAATCTTAATTCTAACTCTTG
Source organism: Sicyos edulis (assembly GCA_036507275.1). NCBI lineage: Eukaryota > Viridiplantae > Streptophyta > Magnoliopsida > Cucurbitales > Cucurbitaceae > Sicyos > Sicyos edulis. The sequence continues at coordinate 182,692 of CM071858.1, read as the reverse complement.
CTTTACACAAACACTCCTAATCTTTTTTCTCTTCAATTTTTTAATCGTTAATATTAGGAGCAGCTGCACGGATTTTGATTATTATTATGAAATATATCTTATTATACCCAAGGTTTAAATGTAAAAAATTCAAAGAAAATTGGCAATTATTACGAATTGAGTCTATTTGTTTATTTTTGGTATTATTATTTTTTTTAATGTCGATCACTATTATGGCGATTCTCTCTTCATCTTCTTAGGACAAATGTACTTTTAAATTTTATCAACCAATATATGTCTTTTCACTACACTTTTTCTTCATCAAAAAAGTTATCGACAATTGAAATTAGGGGCTTTTAAAATAATAATTGCACGGATTTTTTCCCCCACTAAACTATTCTTATATTAGCAGAAAGTACTTCTATATATATCCATGTCTTCAAACAAATTCCCACATAAACAAAACAAAACAAACAATGTCGAAAAAGATAAAGCTGGAGAGCAGCTTAGCCCTTTACCATTACACGGTCAGAAATTCGTCTCTCAAATAGGTATTTATTATAGAAAATATCTACATACTCCCATATAGAGATGTCCACCGGGGCGGAGTCGGAGATTGGCTTCCCTGTCCCCGTCTCTGCCACCAAAATCATTATCCATCCCCCTGAATTTTACTGTTTTTTCATCGGGATCAGGGCAAAGATTCCATGCACAGAATTTGTGGAGATCGAGTTTTTGGCGGGGAGTTTTTCTCCTTTTAATTTTTTTAATTCTTTCTTTTTTTATATATTTTTTTAAATTACAATCTTAAATAATTAATTTTTCTTATAAAATATCTATAGTTTCAATTACATAGTTAACTATCAACAAAAAAATGTTCCTTTAAATATATAATTTCACCAAAAGTATTTATTTTATTTAAAAAGTAAAGTAATTAAATGAGATCAAAACAATTTTTAATAAATTAAATTGTAAATGGAGCGGAGATCGGGGAAACGGAGCAGGGTCGGGGAAACAGGAATAGGGATACATTCCCCGTCCCCGTGGGGAAAATGGACATAACCACCGATATATACTAAAATCTGAATCAATTTGGGTATATTTGGACCCGTTTATGTAAACGGCTGGGTTGGTTACAATAACCTAACCGATATTTTCCCACTTTTATTATAAGTTGTAGTTATCTAAACCTATGTGTCCGTTTATCTAAACCTACATGTCAGTTTATCTAAATCTTACATATATTATTTTTTGTTATATAAGTAGCCCCTCAAACACTGATTATCATAATTCATGTTATAATAACTTATCCCTCAAAACATTGTATATAATAACTCATCCATTATCTTAACCAAAAGGGTGCCTTAGATAGACCCTTATTTTATTTTTAATTCTAAATAATATTTTCTTAAAAGACATATTGTCAAAACAGCATGCAAATATCTGTCTTTTTTTTAAGGATTGGTGATTTTCTTTCTAAGTTCTTTTTTTTTAAACTATCACATTACAACTCACTACTCAGATAATGACGTCATTTTATGATATCATATATTTAACTTATCTATTCATATAATTTAGTACCGACAGCCGCACCAATAAATTTTATAGTTCAAATTTAGGTTAAAATATTATTTTAGTTTTGAGATTTATTCCATTTTGATTCATCGATTTTTTAAATGTTTAATTTTGGTCTTTTGATTTTGTTGTTTGTGCAATTTTGGTCTCTCAACTTTCAAATGTTCAATTTTGGTCTCTCAACTTTTAAATGTTCAATTTTGATCTCTCAACTTTAATGTTTGTCCACTTTTGGTCTCTCAATTTTGTTGTTTGTCCAATTTTTGTCTCTAGATTGTCAAAAAAGTTCTAAAAAATTGTTATTTTATTCAAATAAAATTTTCTTACTCCTAAATTATTTTATCTCTCTTCAATTCACCCCTCTTTTTTACTTTTTTTTCTTCTTTTTTCATTCTCTTTCTTTTTCTTCTTGATTCCATGATAGACTACAAATTTTGAAAATAAAAAGTGACAAATTAAAGTAGAAAAATGATTATTTAAAAAAATTGTCTCATGTTAAAGAATTTGATGAAATAAATTGAAGAGAATAAGAGAAAACAAAAAGGAAATAAGATTAGAGAGTTGAATTTAAGAGAATAGAAAGAGAAATGATGAAATATCGAATAAAGAGAAAATAATTCAAGAGTGAAAAAATTGAATTGACTAAAGGACAATTTTTTTAACTTTCTTAATAGTCTAGGGACTAAATTTGGACATTTAAAAGTGGAGGAATCAAAATTGAATAAACAGCAAAGTCGAGAACTAAAATTTGACATTTAAAAGTCTAAGGACCAAAATTGAACAAACTTCAAAGTCGAGAGACAAAAATATTATTTTAACGTTAAATATATAATTTCTCTTTCAATTAAATTGTGCATTCTCAGTACTAAAAAAAAATTTGTGCATTCTTTTGAGAGGTGAAACTATGATCAATATGTTATCAACTCACACTATCTAATCCAAACTTGAGATATGATTTTATTTGAAGTCGGTTGTCTACGAGTATGATTTAATGATTTTGTTGAATAATCAAACTTAAATTAAGAATGATATTGCATATAAAATTAATTAATAAAATAAATTCTCTAATATATTATAAGAATATATATTAATAAGCTAGATAATATAAATTTAAGCATAGGATGATATTTTTTAATTTTTTAAAATATATTTATTGGTTATGATTTTAATTTTTTAGAGAAAATATGAGACTAATATAATTTGAGACGTCAACTCAATCCAATTCAACCTGGATTAAATTACTCTAACATATAAGATTGAATGGATAATGCCCCAACTAAGGTAGATAGATTTTTAGTTTAAAATAAATAAAGAGGTTTGTGATATAGAGACGATTAGCATGTGATTATCTTAATTCTTTTAGGAGTATTTGTCAAATTTATGTAGGATTTAAAATGAATATTTACTGACTATTTCTCAAAAAAAAACTACATGAAAATTAGTAAATAATGTAACTATTTAAAACAATTTTTCATCTTTGCTAGCAAAAATAACTTATAATTTATAGCCACTCATTTATAATAATTTATTTCTAACTATTCAAAATAACTATGTATTTTAAATTCACATTTAATTTAACTACCTAGGAGAGGTGTTTGGATGAGAAATTAGCTTGAAGAGTCATTTTGAGAAATTATTTTAAAGAGTTAGAAAATTAAGATTTTTGTAATATCTCGTTTGAATGTAGATTTTTATGAAGAGGCTGCAGTTAAAAAACTCGTATGGATGTGATTTTTGTTGTAAATGAGTTGGAGAGAATAATTAGTTTGGATGTGAATTTGAAATGTAAAGTTATTTTTTGTAATTAAAAATGAATGATTAGAAATGAATGGTTAAAGATGAACCAATTGAAATTTTTTTTTTTTAAAAAAAAAAAAAAAAAAAAACCTTGAAGCAGGGAATCAATTCCAATTTATAAAGTTGTAAATTGTAAAGGGTGCTTGATAAATCTTGAGAAGCTAAAAATAAAATCACATTCACATTGGTATTTAAAAAGGAGTTACAGTGGGTGAGATATATAGATATATTAGATTGATAATTTTATTGTATAGCTTCACACGAACCAAAAATTAATTTTAAAAAAGAAAAGAGATATGGACGGAGAATTTAAATTTAAGTAGTCGGTGACAAAGATGGGAAAATGTGCATTTTTCCACACGTAATTATTGATAAGGGAACATAAACGTATGGGGTGGGAGGAGAAAAAAAACAAACATAGGAATTGGAGAATGGTGGGACCCTATAAAATGACGTCCACCTCAACCCAAGTCTTCTCTTTTTAAGTCTTCGCTATATCCTTACATTACACGTTCTCCTATTCAATGACACCTCAAAATGACTACCTCTCCAACTTTATTTTTAAAAATATATATATTCATATACCTTTTTTAAAAAAAATTATTATTATTTTTGTCATAAACATGAGTATGGGTCTTTGAATTAATGGTGCGATTGGTTATCTCATTTCGTGTTCATTTATTTTCACTCTACAAAAAGAAAAAAAAAACTTGAATTCTAAGAATATGGAGGAGGAAGAGAAAGTTTAGTGATTTAGAGATATTTATGAATTGTTTGGAGATTGATGTTTGGAAGAGGAGGTGCTGTAAAAATATTTATTTTATATTATTTTTTAATGTATTCATTGCATTTTATATTATGGAGTTGAAAATATGAGAAAGCTTGATTCATATTTGATAAAATTAGATAAAAGATATTTTATATTATATTATATGGTTGAAAATTAGAAAAATATTTTATGTGACATTTAAAAGACTAAATTAAAAATTTGATGTGACGTTGAAGGAATTTGAAGAGAGGTTGAGGAGAAGTTAAAAAGAGACTAATGTTCTAAAAACAAATAAAGAGAGGTTGGAGCGGAGTTGAGGAGAGGTTAATATCTTAAAAACAAATATGGAGGTGGAAATTCTCCTTCCATTTCTCTCTTCTTCAAAACACCAAATTCCCAACACCCCCGCTAGTTATACACTTATATAACAAAGAATAAATAGTTATCAAAATGATGTATTGGGTAGGATGAAGTGCATTTGTGTTTATATGCAAAAAATTCAAGTTAAGTCATAGATTTGCTGAAATACCTTGAAAATCGTTATTAGCTAACAATGGATTTGGTGCGTACCAATAAGGCCAAAAGAAAAATACATATGGTTTAAGATCTTCCATTCAATTTTGTTTTTGTTTTTTCGAAAATCCATTCCATTTTGTTGAATTAGTCATCTGGTACACTCAAATGCATTGAATTCAATGTAGATACACAAAGTTCAACCCTACCACCCATATGAGAGCTCTTACATCCATTTCTGTCCACCGAAAATGTTGAATCTTCGGAGAAAAATTATACAGATTAAATAGATCGTATTATTTGACTAAGTCAAAGCATCTTTTTTCATACATCTTTACTAATATCTTACTTATTAAACTTTTGAAGATATGAGTCTATAGTAGTGCAAAGTATGATTTTAATGTTCTTTTTTGCCTAAAGATTTTGGCTTCTTTTTTTAAAAAAAGTTGTATAATTTCTTTTCAAAAGTTGAAATCATGAAACATTTTGACAAATTGATCAGTGCGCGGTTATTTTATTTTATTTTAATAAAAAGAAATTTCAGTACTCATGTTTAGATTTGGAAAAATAATGGAGAAAAATCAAATGGTTTGAATATATTGTTTTGAACTGAGTAGTCACACCATAATCATATTTAGATAAGATTGCGTGAGTGAGAGGTTGTATGAAAATTGTGTTTGGATAAAAGGCGTTTGAATGAGGAGTTTCTCAAAAATCATATTTTGAAAAAGTTATTGGAGAAAAGGTCGGAGAGATCGTAGGAAAATTTTGTTTGGAAAAAATGTCGGTTGGAGTAAAGAGTTAAAAGTGTGGGTTGGAATGAGTTAGACAAACTTTGAGAAATATATGCTATAATAATCTAAAACAATATCTCTAATATCATAATAAACATTGAAAAATAGTTAAATCTTATGATTTTTTTTATTAACCACACACAAATATTTATTAACATAAAATATCAATTTAGAGAATCTCCTAATAAATTTTCGGACAAATTTCCTAATAAATCTAAAAAAACAAACTAATAATATCCTCATAAGTCTTAAAGAATATTTAATTTCGAACATGTAAATTACACGAGACCAATTTAAAACAAAGTTATTGGTACATACATACTCAAATGATACATCTATTGTTAATCACGTTGTCAAACAAAATATATCACAAATAAGATGTTGAACACCACACATGTTATTGCTCCACATGAATAAAGTGAAATTCACGTGTCGTCAATCACGATGTCGAGCAAGATTATACCATCAAATACAAGGTTGAACGCCACACACGTTATTGTAGCACATAAATTGTGCGGATTTCACGAATTGTCAAATGATTTTCTATTACACTATTAAAAAAATATATCGAAGATACAAGATAGTTGAATGTCGCACACGTTATTGCATCACACAAATCACATGCATTTTAGGATCATCAAATGACCCATATTTGACAGCACACACCAGACTTTTACGTATTGTTTTCACAAGCTGATAAAAGTGTGCTTTACTACAAGTGAGAATATCTCATTGTAGTCTATTCTCTCTTTCTGTATGAACCCCTTGACCAAAAAGTTTGGCCTTGAATTTTACTTCAACTGTTCTAGTGAACCTTCTTTTCAATATCCATTTGCAAGGAATTGATTTCTTCTTGCTAGGGAGTTTGACCAAGTCTCATGTCTTGTTCTTGTAAAGTGAGTGAATCTCACTTCGTACTTTCGCCTCCCATTTGTCCTTATCGTTTATTTTCAATACATCTTGATAGATTTGTGGTTCTTCATCTAGGATCTCAGAGAGTTTGTTGCTCTCACAGTCAGCTTAGACGTACCTATGTCTTTCTAACTTGTATGTGAGTATGGAGTGATCTTCCATTGATGTAGACACATCAATTTCTTCAAAGATTCCTTCTGTTTGAACATCCCTTTGTTCTGTAGCTTAAGAGTTTGGTCTAGATTAACCTGGTTCTCTATAGATCTCTACCTTGGGATCAGGTGGTTCTCATTATTCTTCTTTAGTATTTCTTTGATCAACATCTTCTGAGTTCATATAGAACTTATCTTTTTTTAATGTAGCTTCCCTACTGATCACGCTTATATATTCTTTCAAATCCCAAAGCTTGAAGCCTTTGGTTCCATTAGGGTGTAGCCTATGAATGTGCACTTCAAACCTCTTGGTTCCAGCTTGCCTTGTTTTTTATGCACAAAAGCTAAACAACGAAACACTTTTAGGTTAGTTGTAAAGACCCGACCCGAAAGAGGTCCTAACCTATGCCTTCACCTCAATGCATGCTTTAAAACTTAAAAGTAATATGCAAGATCGTCATCCAGATTCTGTAAAAAGTAAAAACTCGCAAACATTCATTTAATCAAACAATTAAAATATCCTGAAACCTGTCCCTATTTCCAAGCACCTGTTCCAAGCTAAAAACAGTTCAAACATACTCTGATAAGAGATTTTAGTTCTAAAACATCCAAATCCAAATCAATTCAATAAAAGACAGAATCCAGAAACAATCCAAAAACATCCTAAGGGCTCTGTGCCCAACTACATGCATTCAGAGTTCAAAAACATAAACTCAGAGTTTATAAAACAGCAGATTTCCATGATCAGTAGCTCCTCCTTCGGCCATCCTGTCTCGCGCCATGAATACCTGTGGAAACCAAAAAATAAGGGTGAGTAATGAATTACTCAGTAAGAATCCCCAACCGGGGTACAATACGATACAACTGGTCATCTAGCAGAAAGTATGCACGCTATGAATACAAACACAGAAGAGAGCACATCACTTTAATCCATACATAAAAACCTCGGATGCCATCTTACGGTCTTACTCTGGAAACTACAACGAACAACGATCCTATACGAGAACTAGTCTCGGCCTCAACCACATCTATTGTCAATACGAAAGGTGCACTGAACTCAAGATCCAGAGGAGCTCTCCAGTCGGCGCTGTAATGAGTGTGAGCGCGCACCGCATGCTACTGCAAACCAGGGAGGTGTTGGGTCTAGGGCATGCTGCCCTAGTCCAGTACGCATGCCTAACAAATCTTTGGATCGGTGTCACTAAGCATAGTGGTGTAAGACCAGGACACTATGACTATGTCAGCCTGTACCACCGCACCTGAGGCTAAGGAACCGACCGTGGTAGGCTTGCACCAGGGACCGGCCCTTGCCCTAACAGGTGGCAATCAATGGCTACTGCCGACACGCTGAAGACGTGTCGACTGCCGGGGATAAGACAATGCTTCATCATTTCTCCGACCGTTGGGGCATTTAACAGTTTGCCACCTTCACCCAAGATTGCATTGGGTTGCCGTTAGGGTTAGCTAAACCCTAACGACGGATCAAGGACGGAGTACTGCCTCGCACGTCCTTGCCACGGATGCAAGTTACGTTATGCATCCTCGCCCGGATGATGCTACCTATCAGAACACTGCACTAATAATCATCTAACAGCAACATACTTCATACATGCTTAGCAGAATCAAAGAACCTAGCATCGTACTACGAAGCAGGAAAAGATACGAGCATGCTAGAACCGAACAACCTAGCATGGAACTAACATGAGCAATAACACGAGAAATCATGCCAGTCAGAATTCGGAAACAGAACACCTATCCACTAACATGTTGATAAACATAACAAGCAAACAATCAACAATCGCAGAGATATCGCAGGGCCCACACAACTCCGATAAGAGATCCTTACCTGGGTCGGAAAGCAAACACACACACGAGAACTCCCGAACCACGAACGAGCACGAGCTGGCTAACGAATCCTAACACACAAACAGCAAACATCACTAACACATAAACTAAGAAAAACACACAAAAGCTCGGCTCGATCGGAAGCAACTCACACGAACGGCCGAACACCCGGGAGGGCTCGGCTCGGCAGGACACACGGTGCGGAGCTGGGGTGGCGAGGGAGCCGCGCTGGCGCTGGGCGCGGCACGGGTGATGCGGGCGCTGCTGGCGGCAAGACTGGGCGACGCGGGCGCTGCTGGAGGCACGGCTGGGCGACGCGGCGCTGCTGGCGGCACCTCCCTACACATGGATGTGTAGGGGAGTCCTACAATTTGATGATGTGGCACCATTGGGTGCCACAAAAAATCATCTTATAAATAAAAAAGATAAAATATAAAGAAATTTTTGTGGCACCAATGGTGCCACATCATCAAATTGTAGGGCTCCTCTACACATCGATGTGTAGTAGAGGTTTACTCTAAAAAAATAAGGGGTGTTACAATTCATCCTCTTTTGTGCCTTATTTTCTCCCGTGGACAGGGTAGTAGAGAAGAGTAAGGAGTTAGAGAATACGACGAGGATTAACGTGGTTAACGCAAAAAAGGAAAGCTTGATGGACGCTTAGGAAGTGGAAAGTCAAAACAAGTTCACAAGTAATTAACGGGAATAGATGTATAATAAAATTGACAAATTAAAAAGAAAAAAAAAAAACAATATTGAGACGTTATTTGTATTTCCATCGGCATCCATATAAAAAAAAGTTGAAAATTTAGAAAGATAAAGGAAAATTTTCTACTAGTACAAGGTAGGTACTCTCATCTATTCATTTTTTTTTTGTGTGTGTGTGGGTCATAATTCTTTTCAAAATTAATATGGAATAGACCAACAATAAATGAAATGAATTGAATAAATATATATATATATATATTTTTTATTTAAAATTGAGAATTTGAATTTGTAGTTGATTATATATATGTGTGGGTGTGTGTGTGTGTGTGGGCATTGTAAGGAAGGAGCGTGGTTGGATCCTGACCGAGAAATAAAGCCAAAAAAGGGATATATCCGGGTTGAGGTTGTGTTTCGTTGTAATTGCAAGTTCCGTTGGTTGAATTTAGAATAGGAGGAAAGAACATAAAGTAATCAAATAAATAATGGCTGAGGTACAACTTTTATCTTCGGGGGAGCGCCACTCAAGGCTGCCGGAAAAGTATGAACGGCCGGAATCCGACCGGCCGAGGCTGCGGGAAGTTAATGAGTGCGAGAATGTTCCAATCATCGACATGGGATGCGGCGACCGAGCTGCGGTGGTGCGACAAGTTGGGGAGGCGTGCAAATCTTATGGCTTTTTTCAGGTAATTATTATTATTATTATATGAAGCCAAGGATTCGATTATTGTTTTGAGATTTGAATTTTGAATTTGGATTAGGTGGTGAATCATGGAGTGAGTTCGGAAGTGGTGGAGAGAATGATTGGGATTGGGAAAGAGTTCTTTGAGCTGCCGGTTGGGGAGAAATTGAAATTGTACTCCGACGACCCATCCAAGACCGTAAGACTTTCCACAAGTTTCAATGTCCGAAAGGAACAATTTCACAACTGGAGGGATTACCTAAGACTCCATTGTCATCCTCTTCCAACCTACTTGCCCCATTGGCCATCCAATCCTCCTTCCTTCAGGTTCCTCTCTCTCACCTTTTTCTTTGTTTTGAAAAGTCTCTCTCTTTTTTTAGTAAGAGAACGGGAAAGATTACCGCATACTCAAGATCGAATATGTGATGTTGATGATTTACATCCATTCGAGTTTTTTGAAAACTCTCAAGTGCTATTGTCTTTCCCCTTTTCTTTTTGTTCCCTTCTTTTTTCTCTAAACAATTTTGCATCTATAAATCTTCCCAAACATCCCAATTCTTTTTTATTTTTCCAAAAGTGAACATATAGAATGGTTCCATGCATGCATTTTCTTTTAAATTAATATTATAAACTTATTTCTAATAAATGAGCAGTGTATATTTATGATAAAAAAAAGTCATGAATTTGAATATTTCGACTTATTTTTCAAGTTTCTACGAATATTTATAGTTTCGAACTTGTAATCATTGCAGATCTGACACACATTTTAATATCATTTTTGAAAGAATACAGGCTAATCATAAGTTGTCAGAGCCTGTTATAATTTTAATAGATTAAAGTCGGTGTATAAAAGGTATCCTAACGGCAAAAACTGCCTAAGATATTTGTATAAAAGTAACCCAAAAGGTGAATGAATATTAAGTTAGAGAGGCTAGGGGTATAGGGGTATAGGGGGGGAGGATGTAGATTTAGATTAGGTGTGGTAGACACTTGGGACACTTTTGCATCTTCCATCTTCTCCTCTTTACTCTCCACCACCCAATTTCTCAACTTTCTTAATTCCACCTTTTACCATCACACACTTTAATTCATTGACGTACGCCCACACACTTGACTCTAAATTCAATTTTATTTGTCAAAATCTTGGTAGGGAAGAAGAAAATTACATTAATTAATAAGACACAAGCAAATGGCAATTTTAATTCATTTTCAAAGGAAAAAAAAAAAAAAAAAACTCTTTCCATGGCTTTGGCTAAAGTAGGAGGTGTTTGGGTTTTGGTGTTGAAAAGAGGAGAGGAGAGAAGAGAAAGAAGTAGAGTGAATTGAAAATATGAAGTACGTTGTTTGAAGATTAATGTTTTGAGGAGGAAATGTTGTAAAAATATTTATTTTATATTAATTTTTAATCATGTAATAAATTGTGAATTTTGGATTGATCGATAAATATAATATATTTTATTTTATATTGTGTGGTTGAAAATTAGAGAAAGTTTGATGGGATATTTGATAAGATTAGTAAAAATGTTTGATGTAATATTAGAAGAGAGGTTGAGGAAAAGTTAGGGAGAGTTTGATGTCCTGAAAACAAACATGGAGTTGAAATTTCTACTTCCTTACCTCTTCTAAACACCAAATCCCAAACACCCCCTTAGTTTTTTCTTCATCTTACTTTTTTAATCCTCAATTTTTGAAATGGGGCTGTGGATGTAGATTCCAGACAGTAAAAGGGGGGTCCACATTAGGAGTAGTGTTCACTCATGTGCACCGATCTTGAAAGCTCCAATTTTGTGTAGATGTTGTTTGTTTGTTGTGTATTTACAGAAGACATTTAATTTTATTTAAAAAAAAAAACATTAATATTGTCTGCCTACTTATGGAATTCCTCAAATTTTAGCCCTTCACAGTCCTCTGAGGCCACAACCCGTTTGTCGTATTTTAAAAACCTCACTTCTTACATCATCATCTCAGCCGCGTTGACGTAATCACCCTTACATCCAATGGCCAACACTGCAGCGCCCGCCCATTCCTTCCTTTTCATACTTTTCTTTTCCTTTTATTTTAAGCTTTCCCACTTTCTTTTCTCACCTTACTCGCATGTTCATTCTTTTGCCTATATATTTAAGTAAAATTTACCACTTGTTGGTAATTATGTTCAGTATATTTACCATAACATAACCCATATTTTCAAATTTAGTTTGACTAGAAAAAAGAAAAATGTTACATCGAAAGATTAATTTGATATCATGTTTAATATTTTTGAAATAAATAAATAAGAAGAGGTAGCTCATGTGATTGTAATAAGTATATACATCATATTTACCTACAAAATATTAAATTTTATTTTTTCTTAAATAAGTAAAGTTTGCTATTTACCTATTTATATTATTGTCTTTAAATATACATATGATTTGTCAATCATATGTTATACATTAATAGGTCATCTTTCTTTATGAATAAAACTTATAATTAAAATAGGCACCTTTCATTTGGAGTCATTATACTTCTCCTAACTCTATTTTATTTTTAGCACATTAACTTTTCCTCAACCTTTTCTCTAATGTCACATTAAATCTTTTAAAACATGTTTGACTATGGTGGGAAGAAATGGGAAAGGTAGGGAAGTGGAGTGAGAGTAAATTTGTGTTTGGTAGAAAAGGAAGGGATGTACTTTTTTTAATGAAAAAAAATATTTAATATAATAATTGTATATTTTGTTATTTATTCATCAAATATCATTTTATAATTTTATTTAGTTCAATTATTGTTTAAATGAAATTTTAAATTTAATAAATTTTTATTATTAAAATTATTAGATAAAAATACAATAATTCAAATAATTAAATTCAATATTTTAAATAATAATAATTATTATTAAAAAAAATTGATCAATATAAGTTGTATATAAATAAAATTAAGTTTAAAAAATGAAGCAAAACAAAATAGAATAAAAAGTATAAATGTAATTAATTTAATTAGAAACTAAAATTAGATGTATCTAAAACTCAATTGAAAAAAACTAACAAATGTAATAGGAAAAATACATTTATTTAGAAACTAAAGGTATATATATATATATTTAAATATATGTAACTCAAAAAAATTTTAAAAAAAAGAAAAGAAAAAAGGTATAAAAAAGAAGTTTAATTTGAAAAAAAAGACTCCATAATTGAAATAGAAAAACAGAAAAAACAAATGGTAAGAACAAAACAAACAGAAATAAAAAGAGAAAAAGAACAAGGAAGCACGCTAAAAAAAAAAAAAAAAAAAGACTCCCATGCCAACTTAAAAGTTCCCGTCTCATTTATTTATTTCTTCCCAGTTTCCCAAACACAAACTAAAATACTCCCTCTTCCTTTCCTTACTCAACACAGCCCCCCAAACATACCTTTATTTAGTCTTTCAAATATTATATCAAATATTTTTTACTTTTCAATTATATAATTTAAAATCAAATATATTAGATTTATTAATTAATATAAATATTTTTTTATAACATTTCTCTCAAATATATTAATTTTCAAACAACTACTTCATATATGTGTATTGCCCAACTTTCTCTTTCTCTTTTTCTTCTCTCCTCTTTTTAAATTTAAAATTCAATCACCCTCTCAATCCAGTCTTCTTTGAAAATTAATTAATTATTTTTTATTATATTAAGATTACATCGTGATTCTCCATTCTTTATTTATTAACAAAAATAAAAGTGGGAACGTTTCATTTCAATTCATTATACCTCCAATTTTGTCTCACTTGAATAAAATATCTTTTGTTAATATATATTTCAAAATGACGTCTTGATTCTCCATTCTTTCTTTATTATTAAAAATAAAAGTAGGCCCCTTTCATTTCAATTCATTACACCTTCGGTCTGTCTCAGACCGTCGCTTTAATAAAATTTTAAGTTTTTGCTAATATATATTTCAAAATGACATCCTTTCTTTATTGATAAAAATAAAGGCAAATGCCTTTCATTTCTACTATTTAGTTTGAAGGAAGTAGAGAGGTAGAGGAAAAAATGAGTGATTTAAATGTGAAAAACTTTATTTGAATATACATATTTGTAGGAGTGATTGTAAAAAATCTTGATTGAATATGAATGTTTGTAAGAGAGGTTGTTGGAAAATTTTGTTTAAATATAGATATTTGCAAGAGACGTTGAAGAAAAAATAACTTTTGTAAAATTAATATGTAAAGGTTAATGTAATGTTTTTTTTTTATATATAACTTTTATGGTGCAATTACTACAATTATGGTGCAATTGAAACTTTCGTACTTAATTTATTTTCTAAAATTTTTAAATTTTTTTTTTTATATAATTAACTTTTTTTTTTCAATCTATATATTAATTTGATTGACAACTTAAAAATATGTATTTTATCATAATTATTATATACATGCTAATATAAATAATATTCATATGCAATTATTTATTAAAAAATTAGAATAATCATCATATTAATTATTATTATTTGAAAGCTTTAAAATATGCACATAATTCATTTTCCAAATATAATATAATTAACTTTTTCTCATAGAAGGGGTAATGTTTTAAAAAAAAATTCGTGAATAATTTTAACAAAATTGTTATCATAATTACAATGCACATATCAATATACATAATATTTATACTTAATTAGTCATTAACTAATTTATTTATATTAATTTTTTATCATAAAATAATTTTGTTTTGTTTTAAAAATAAAATATTTATCTATTAATTGTCAACTTAATATGCTAACAAAATTTTTGAAATATATCCAATATTGTATAATTAATTTATAATTTATAACATTCAATTTTTACTCATAATTTACAATAAATTTAAAAGTATTTGATTTATTTTCGTCGTTATAAAAATAGAATTTAAATTTCTATTTGGAACCAAATATCCCCTAATAAAATTTCAATCTTTTGCCTGTAAATATATACGACATCTTGATTCTCCAATCATACTCCTATGTATATAATAATTTAATTATTATTGTATTTATCAATAAAAAATTAGGCGCCTTTCATTTCAAGTGATTGATTGATACTTGATATCATCTTGATTAAATATTGATATTTGATTGTTAATTTTATTTTATTTTATTCTTCTTAATTTCTACTCAAATACGTATGGTTTTGATTAAATTAAGGCCTGCAAAGAGAAATCATAATAATTTTAGCACATACTTAAAACTTATTAAAAAGAAAAGAAAAGGAAGACCCAAGAGATAGTTAAAAACTATAATAATTTGAACTTTTGAAATTGATTTAGGGTTAAGAATTTTGATGGCAAGGAGTATTTATGTTGAGTACTATGAATTGTATTGGTTTATAAAATATAATGTATGATGAAAAATATTATTAGGGAAGTAGTGAGCCATTACTGTTTGGAAGTTCGAAAACTTGGATTTATAATAGAGGAGCTGATATCGGAAAGTTTGGGATTGGAAAAGGAATACATAAGGAATGTTTTGGGAGAACAGGGACAACACATGGCTATAAACTATTACCCGCCCTGTCCTGAGCCAGAGCTCACCTACGGCCTCCCAGGCCACACTGATCCAAACGCCCTCACTATTTTACTCCAAGATGTTGATGTGGCTGGCCTACAAGTCCTCAAGCACGACAAGTGGCTCGCCGTCAAGCCCCACCCAAATGCGTTTGTTATCAATATAGGCGATCAATTACAGGTGATTATCATCAACTTACTAACATATGCATTGTGTATTGACATGTATGTATTATATGGTGTGTTTGTTGGCACAGGCTCTGAGCAATGGGGTGTACAAGAGTGTTTGGCACCGAGCGGTTGTGAACGTGGACAAGCCAAGACTGTCGATTGCATCATTCCTATGCCCTTGCAATGAGGCGCTCATCAGCCCTGCCCCGCCTCTCACACGCCACCCATCGCTTCCCATATATAGAGGCTTCACCTACGCCGAGTATTACGATAAGTTTTGGAGTAGAAATTTAGATCAAGAGCATTGCTTGGAACTCTTTAAAACCCACCTCCCTCCTTAGACCTTTTTTTTCCCTAAGAGAAAAACTTGCCTACACATGGATGTGTAGGTAGATCCAACTTATTAACTATGTGTCACCATTTTCAACCACACAAATCATTATTTTTTTTCCTTTTTGTTTGTATATATAAAAAATTTGTGGTTCAAAATGGTGACACATGGTTAATAAGTTGAGTCTATCTACACATCCATGAGTAGGCAAGTTTTTCTCTTTTCCCTCTCAACTTTAATAAGTTTTTAGAGATAATATAGAATAGAGGAAAATTTGTCTACTTGTCCATGTGTAGGGTCCTACATTTCATCTATGTGGCATCATTGAATACCGCACAAATTCTTTTTATTATAAATAAAATAAGTTTATAAGAAAAAGAAAGAAAAAATTATGTGGCACAAAATGGTGTCACATTAGTAAAATGTAGGAACACCCTACACATAGACAAGTAGGTAAGTTTTTCTCTATAGAATATATTTTATTTCATTTTAGTTTATGTACTCCTTACAAATCTTTATATTACTCTCTATTATCTATAACTACAACTAGTATTTCAAATATATTATGTTTCATACTATCTTATATGATTGTTGATTTTGCTCATGATATGTAACTTCAAATTAGGGATAATATTGATTTAGTTTTTATGGTTTTAGGTCAAATTGAGAATCCACCGATCCAATCAATTTGACAAAAAGAGGAAATGAACCATTGATTTGGTTTTCCTCAATTTTTAAACCAAACCAAGATTGATCCGATCCAATTCAATTGATTTGACAAAAAGAGGAATCAAACCAACGTCCAATAAATAATAAAAAAAATTATTTGCTCGATTTTCTTTAATTCATACCCCTCATGATTTAATTCTTTTTTACTATTTTACTTCTGATAGCTATTTAAATGTTTTTTTCTATTTTTTTTTTTCAAAACTCAAACAAAAATAATTATTCATTTAGGAATAAAAAGTTAGACTAACATATAAAAAGAAAAATTAAAGTTAATAAATCATTATTAATTCAGTTTGGTTTTTATTGATTTTTACAAATAGAAACTAATTCAATCCAAAGTTTTCTCCAAATAAAAATCTAGACCAGACCAATCCAACGGTTCGCTTTTTTTGGTTTTTTAATTTTTATTATCACGCCTACCTAAAATACAATTTTGATATAAACTATCCTTACACGTATGTTGGAGAGCTAAATTGGCGTTGGAGATGATGGCTGCCGTTGCTTTGGTGGGCCTATAGAGAAGCAAATAAGGCACAATGGTTTTGTTGTGGAGCTCTTTTGTGAGTTATTGAAAAGGAGCTTTGTTTTATGGGCTTTTTACATTATTAGACGAAGTACATAAAAATATTACAAGCGTGTTTACATTCAAAGATATTTGCAAAAATAATCCAAGTTGTTTTCATGGAAATTAATTTTATTGTAAAATTACACAAATATCCTTCCCAATAAATCAACATTTATTAATATTTAAAGCACTCAATTTTCTTTCTTTTTTTTTTTAAAAAAACATATCCCTAAATCGTTGGCAGCTGTGCGCTTCCATTTTCAACCAAAAAATTATCTTCTTAAAAATTTGCAATAGTGAGGCGGCAAATAACTTATTTTTAATAATAATAATAAAAAAAATTATGTGAGATACTCTATTGGTATGTTGTTGATGGTTGTTTTTTATTTTAGCAAAAAAATCTAAAATCTTCTTATCATCTATTAATAAATGAATATGAAATTTTCGATCGTTGTTATTTTTCTAATATTACCAAATCAAGTAAGTTGTGTAATGTATGAGTGATTCTAGATATATTAATACTGTATTTTTTTACTTAGATAAATAAAGTATCTTATTAATACCGTATTTTATAATTAAGATGTCTTGAAAATTTTCAACAATAGTAGATGTTCAGTGTCGTTGCACCCAATGCTCGAGGGATATTGAATTTGAAGCAATCATAGTCATAGGTGTTAATAATATATAATATTAATGTATTATTATAATACAGTATTATGTATTATTAATATTGTATTATAAATACTCATTAATATAATATTATATATTATTATTATTGTAATTCATTAATACAATATTATGTATTATTAATTCAGTATTATATTATTAATACAGTATTATATGTTATTAATACAATACTATAAGTTACAATATTATATGTTATTAACATTGTATTGTGTATTATTACAGTATTATGTATTGCTAATACAATATTATTATTAATACCTATAATTATGATTGCTAATTTATTTAAAAAATGATAATTTTTGTAATTATTTTATGAATTTGACTAAACAGATAAGTTTCTTTCTTTTTTTTTTAATTACGAAACTAAAATATATTATTGAAAATAGTTTAATAATTTAATATTAAAAGACATTGAAGAATACTCTCATATCTAAATACAATATTAATTATATTATTATTTAAAATAAATACATTATTTATCGATTTAAGGTTGAACAGATACAAGTATTCAAGAATTATGTTAATATTTTATTTGCAATTATAGTCATTAATACTATTATAAACACTCATGAATATAATATTTTATATTATTAATACAGTATTATAAGAAAATATTGTTCATACCGAAAAATATGTTTATAAAAAATAAAAGTAAGCTCAATTAACTATACAATTTTGAAAATTGTAAAATTATTTTACCTTCTAATTTCAAAATAGCAAAGATAAAATAATTAATTTTTTTTTATATTTTTCATCAATGAAAAAAAAAACTAGAACCTAATTAGAAGATAAATACAAAAACAAAAAATAATGTTATTAATTGCAATCAAACTTTTTAAAAAAAAAAACTACAATCAAATGGTGCTAATTCAAAAATGAAAAATAAAAGTTTAATAATAAGTTTTGGGTACAGCAAAAGGCAGAGTTTTTATTTCTGCTTTCGTTTCGTCTTTATTTCTGCTTTCGTTTCGTCTTTTACAGGGATAAAATGAGGATACAGAAATTTGTATTTTAATTAATTATAAATAGAAAAATAAGATTGTAATTGCTATAAAATTTGTTTAGATTTATAAATACTTTTAAAAAGTAGACTATATACTACAATTTCTCTTGTTTTATTGACTGCACATTTAATTACATAGTGTAGCTTTGTTCACAATCATATCCTCTGTCAGCAATTTGAAGTTCGTTCACGTGTATGTTATGTCATGTTATGTTCCTTCAGAGCATCAGATTGGACATTTTGCCTTACAAATAATCCTCTGTCACAAAATATATACTCGAATCAAACTTGGCCTCGTTTCACTTCCCCAATTATCTAGTATGAAAAGTTACTGCAACGCCATCAATCTTCTAAGCAATTCCATTATAGTCTATTAACTCCAAACAAGTATTTTGGTCTAATAAAAAAATGAAATTGAGATCCGATTCAAAATTTATAAACCAAAGTGACACTATCTTGAGAGGGCGTATTGAAGTTTCTAACCTTTATAAGATAGATAAGTTACTCGTCCATCACAGATTAATTTTGAAATGGAACAACATACTAACTAATAAAGAATATCAATAATGATCTTAACATTCGTATGATATTTTCCACTTAAGACATTAATTGTCATCACTAGGAGAAAACAATAATTAAACAATGGTCAATTTAGTGTTTCTTATTATCTTGATGACCAAACCATGTGTGAAGACTAACCAATAACCTGAAGATAGGTTAAGATCAACAATGTATTCCAACAATAATAAAGCACACTTTCATATAGAAACAAGAGGCAGACAGGTTACAAGTGTTCCCTAGATGCAATTTATTGAATGATTTGAAAATCAAAACCCGGAAATGACAGATGCAGAGACTAAACGGTCTTGAGAAATTCCATGACGTAAGTGTTAAAAGCACAACAATGGACCTTGAAACCTTGAAATCCAACGGCATTGGCCAAGGCTCGGAACTCATCCTCGGTCCTCTCTTTACCTCCAGGGTTGTGAGCCAACATGATGACATCAATGTGAACAACGCACTTGGTGGCAAGGCTAGTGTCCGGTGCAACCGGAAGAATGCACTCGACCACGATCACCTTTCCATGCTCGGGCAGCGCATCATAGCAATGCTTCAGGAATTTGAGGCAGTGTTGGTCGCTCCAATCGTGGCAAATCCATTTCATGAATATAGCATCTCCCTTTGGGATGCTCACAAACATATCACCCCCAACATGTTGGACCCCTGGTAGTGCAGGGGCATCCTCAATGACATGAGGGAGGTCGAAGTTGATTCCTTTGATAGAAGGGTACTTGGATACTATCATGCTGAGAACAGCTCCCGTCCCACCGCCGACATCGACCACAGAATTAAGGCCTTCGAAGCCCTTGTAGGTGTCAAGAATCTTCTTCATGGTAATGGTGGAATGGTCGGACATTCCCCTGTTGAACACCTTGTTGAATCTCGGATCCGTTCCATGGTATTCAAACGCCGTCATTCCATACGCTTTGTTGAATGGAATCCCTCCTTTAAGTACAGCATCTTTCAAATGGTACCTTCATTCATTCTCAAGGATTTAAACCAGCATTTTCAAAGTGCTACCAGCAACACATGACACTCCAAAGGCAGAGACTCGAATCAAAAGAGACATACAAATAAGTGCATAATTAAATACTACATTTAGAATATAAAAATTGATATAATAACATATTCTTATCCCTTAAGATTTTAGATCCTTTTTATTAAGTATGCAATAGACATCAAAAACAAAAAAAAAATGGCAAGTTTTTCTATATTATTAATTTTGGAATGGTACATAATAAATTAAAAACAATTAAAGAGAACTAGGCCCTTGAATAAAGACGTAGGTAGGGGCTTCTTCATGGACTAATTAGAAGTTAGTTTATTAAAAAATATTAAGAGGCATGTAACAAGAAACAGGAGAGACCTATGAAAGGACTACAAACTTTTTAAAGTTAATACCGTAGCAAGGTTCAAGTTTTTTTATAAATATACAAAATTACTATATATATATATATAATGTAATTTACATATATTAACATACACATGCGTGTGCAAAATCGATTTTTATAAATAATAATTATAATTTTTCTATAAAATTGTATAAACAAAATATATATTAAATATTTTTTATTGTTATTAAAAATATAATATTTATTTTTAACAAACTGTAATATTATATTATTGAAAATTTGGAACCATATTATATACTAAATTGAAAGATGTGTGAAATCAAACTTTTGACATTTTAAAATAATTTTTGTTACTATATTTATAAGTTATAAATGTGATTTAAGTTCAATTTATGGTCGTCATCTATGTAAGTAACAATTAATTTTATTCTGTACAAGGGACAACTCAACAGTTGAGGCTAAAGACTTCAAGACGTGATTTTCTAAGAGATCACTATTTCGAGGTCGCTGAAAAGCGCTTAAACTAGAATACTCTTCAAAGTATCCTTGTGCCACAGACTAGGGACGGGCCATTGGTGCCTCAAGTATAGGAGAGTCAAGCTCCAATTTGTGGATTTTATAGGAAGTCCATGAAAAGTAAGATTTTGTAGGTGTATTTTAAAACTATATATAAAAATAAAATATTCCACATGTAGACATATACTGGGTGAATGTTCTGGATATGTCTCTAAGGAGGAAAGGCGAGGTGATGATTGAAGGTGCTGGTATTGGATGCATGTGGTGTGGCCATAGGAAAGGCTAATATTAAAAACAAAAAGGGTAGTTGGTTGTGGTAGAGAATGAAGTAAAAATACCAGCTTTCCATGAGGACCTTGTCCTGGTTCATGAGACAGAGGGGAGCAATGGAAACGCCGTCCTGATTCTTGACGAAGTATTTGGAGAGAGGGGCGAGGCCGTACAGCGTGTGGACGGAGCCATCCGGGAGGGTTTTGAGGGAGTAATTGAGGATGGAGTAGGCGGCAAGGAGGCGGAGGATGCGGTCCAGCACCACATGGGCCTCCGGGTTTGTGTTGTTCGGGAGCCGAGAGGCGATTTGTGAGGGGGAAAGCATCGCCCCCTCCCCGGCCGTGGCGATGATCTCGAGCACGTCCAGCTCGATGGCCGCCTTCAGCGTCATCGGAAGGACCGAAGCGCTGGCTAACTGCATTGCGAACAGCTGAGCTTCCTCGTCGCTATGGCCCGCCATCGTGTTTGTTTGTTTGTTAATGGTCCGCCTTTGATATGGTGTTTATAACAGTGTGTTAGTGAGTCAATTTGTATATTGTTGTTGTTGGAATGGTGTCACCATCTTTTCTTCCATAGAGGGGGGAATTTGTGGTAATGGTAATGGTAATTGGTGGGTGGGTGGGCCCTTCTCCTCCTCCTATCTCATTGCGCCATTTGCCTTTTCTTAGTTTTCAACCACCCACTCCTAATTGCATTATTGCTAATTCCACTCGCTTCCCATCCATCCTATACCCTAAACTATCTCCTTACTATTTCATTCTCGTATTTCAACCAACCTTTTAAAAAAAAAAACACACTTTCTATTTCTACATCCTAAAACCCTATTTTAAGCAAACACATATCAATGGATATAGATATCCGCCTTTTTTTTAATCAATCTTCAACGCTCACCAACTACATATCAATGGTTTCCACCGTTATATGTTTGATTCCGAGAATCGGTATTTGTCCTTTCTCCCCCTATATGTACTCAAAAAAAAAAAAAAAAAAAAACTAGATATTGTATTAAATAGCACACATGAATAATGTGTATACTATTGTACCTAACCACGTGATTAAAATGAGAAATGAAGCAAGGGAGGACTAGTAAAATATAGTTGTTTGAGGCATGAGAGATCAATCAACCATCTTCCACCGGAAACCTTTATCATATATAAAGATATATTATATTGGGGTGCCAAATTAAAAGTAGAAAAGTCTTTCAATCAGTGGTTGGTTTTGTGGAAATAAGAGTATTAATTTTAGGTGGGCTGGTTTACCATCTCACCTAATCCGCTTACCTGTTTCAGAAAAAAGAAAACAGCTAATGAGTCTAGCTCATTACTTTCCACGTCGTTTAATTAATAATAAGGTCATCTCATTTTAATTAATAATGAATTGAATATTGTAAAAGAATGGATGAATCGGAGCCTAATTGTTAGAGTTGAATTGTAGTATTAATTTGTTAGAAATACAATAAAGTCGTTGTCCAATAAGGAGAAATTTGGGTGCTAATGGGACAGAGGATACTTTTCTTTTCTATGGTATCAACTTCTCAAAGAACGACCACCTTCCACAAGATCACAATATTGGGCAAATGCTAATTTATTTTTTATTTCTTCCTACCAAAGTAGATGGGAAAATGTGTGTTGAAGACTAAGGATTTCAAAGCATGCTCCGCTTAAACTAGAATACCTTCAAGTATCTTCGTGCTATTTCCCGATTATCAAAAAAGAATTAAGGAAAACTAGGTAAGTGTCTAAAATTAGAAACTATTTCAAGGGAATGTCTTTAAATAAATGTCTACTTTTTAATTTAAAAAATAAAATTTAAATAACTAAATGTAAAATGGACAGTTATACTCCTATACCAGTTTAAATTTGATTTTTTTAACCAACATTAAATATTTTTTTTACTGTATATAAATATACATAACACTATATACGAAACCCCCACCGAAAATTTATTGGTCGTTGCATGTATTAAAAAGAGAAAAACTCACCTGAGGCAACTATATCATTTGACTGTCTGTAACTTTTCGTACGACTACACAGAATAATATATGCAGCAAAGTGGGATCAGATACTGCAACTGGATTTATATACGATTGTCCATACTCGTACTCAATCACATCAGCCAATGTGCATTTACCTTGTTGTCAGCCCGAAATGCAGATTCCACATGGATACACACTATTATGAGAGTGGTCTGCTTGTGGTCATCCTGAACAACATCAATGGGGGCATGTGTGGGAGTCTGTGAACTTCCTGACCACCCAAAAATTGCTACCCCTATAGACAGACTCATGAACGTACCAGTTACAAGTCTCGTGGTCATTTACTTTCATTGCATGTGTACACTTACTGTCATTGCATATTCTGTTTAAGAACCCTTTTGTTTCTGGTTACGTTACCAATATGTACCATTGACAGAATGAGCCACTTTATCCTAGAAGTTTCTGATTACATACCAATACGTACCATTGACAGAATGAGTCACTTTACCCTAGAAGGTCCCGATTACGTACCATTGACAGAATGAGTCACTTTACCCTAGAAGTTCCCGATTACGTACCATTGACAAAATGAAGCATTTTACCCTAGAAGAACTCCAAAATATAAAATCAATGGCGCAGACAAAAAATCGACTAAGGGAGTGCACGACGTGGGGATAAAAAACGCATCTTCGTCAGATCCTTCGGACTTCTGGCAATGATCACTAGAACGGAAATGCATCAGGAATGCAAAAAGAAATTGCACATCGTAGCTTGCAGCAAACAATGGAAAAAGAAATAGTATTTGGGAAGGAGATGAAAGAAATCGTAATATGTATTTGAGAAGCAGATGAAATAAATCATAAAATTGTATTTGGGAGGGAGATGAAAGAAATAAAAATAAACGCATGAGATTAATTGTTGTATGATCTAAATATGATAATAAGATTTAAATACTTAGATATTTATTTAAAATATTTGAGTAGAAGATCTTTTAAAATATACATTAATAAAAATTAAAAATTAAAAAAAAAATTGGAAAGCTAAAATATGACAGTTTGGAAATGAAAATATTATCTTTCTTCTCGTAATTTTGGTCTAGACATTTACTAGTAGTAGGTGCCCAGGCAATGATGAGAATTGAATGGCCGAAACAGGTGAGATCCATCCCCAATAAAGGTGAGCCCATATAAAAATGGAAAGGGCGTCTTTTTTCTGGTTGAGTTTTGGGCTGGGCTTCAGGCCCATATAGAAGGGGGGAAAAAACGGAAGAGAAATAGATTTGGATTTTGAATTTTGAACATGCTGTGAAGGAAGAGGGCTATAAATGGAAAACGACGAGAACGACGGCTGGAGAGAGGAAAGAATGGTGAAGCGGAAGCGTTTGGATTGGAAGAGAGATGGAAGAAAAGAAGCAAAAGAAGACGAAGAAGACAACAGTCCCCTCCGACCCATTTTCTGCCTGAAAAATAATAAGAACAAAGTGGATTTGGAGCGTTTCGACCAGACCGAGGACTGTTACGTTCTGGACTTTGATCCCTTTCATCCCCCCCTCCATATTAATCAAAAACTCAATCTTCCCAATAATCCCAACTCTAATTCTGATATCTCCCTTGTGGCTGAAAAGGGTCAGGTAAAGTAAGTTATTATTTCCAAAATGTTCATTCTTTGTTTCTTGCCTAACTCTGGGAGTGTAATTTGTAGTTGGCCTGTAGGGACTACCCACACGCCCGATATCTGTGTCTCAAATTTCCATTCGACAAAACGCCTATCCACACTTACTGTCCCATGGTAACCAACCAAAACCGTTTCACAATTGCAATACACAATCCTTGCCTTTTTTTTTTTTTTACAAAACTGTTTTGTGTGCAGTGTTACTGTTATGTGTGTGATGCCAAAGCTCCATGCGCCCACTGGATGATACACTGCGGTGCTTCACATACGAACCCGATTTGGAGGCAGCTAAGGACCGACCTCTCTCTTGCTCATGCCAGGCACCACACCAGATGAATTTTGCATCATTTGTACCCACCCATTCATTTGTAAATGCATGATTTCCATGCTCATTCTTTTTCTTTTTGGTTCAAACCTCTCATTCAGTAATCATCTGAATTGCACTTCCTATCTCTCTCGCCTCTCTCTCTTAATATATTACAACTTCATTTTATATACACAACATGTGTTGGTGTTGTTGGTAAAGGTAAACAGACAGTAGTGGCACTAAGGAGAATTACAAACAAACAAAAATAAGAGATATCTATTATGATCGATGCTGTAACTCTGAGTGTCGCAGAGAATCTCATTCTCATTCAACAAAAGTCTAAACATAGACAGAAAGGGTGGTTCCCAGTCTATTATACACATTCACTCGCACATTCGAACATGCGCTCAGTCTAATGAGGAGGGCATATCACAATCACAACAACCAACGAAGCCCTGCCCTCAACATGGCTTCTACTTTATCCTCTCCAGGTTCCATTTCAACCGCAGCATCCAACCCTCCTTTTTTTTAACTTCCTTTCCAACATCAGTTGGCCAGGACACTTTCTTGCTTGAAGGATACCGTAATTTTTCTTCACCTGGGGTTACCGGTTTATGTTGTATCCACGACATCTGAGTGCAGCTACTCTCGCCCGTACTGATACATCAACTCCATTCTTGTTATCCGCAACCAAGTGATGTATCGTTGACATGCCTGCACTCTGCTCAATATCGAATTCAGGTGCCGGCACGCAAGTCTCCGTGCGATGGAAGTTCATAATTTTCTGCACCTTTCCCGCATTCAAAGAACTCAAGCGATCGTCTCGAGATTGCAGAATTTGAAGTCTAGACATGATGACATTGTCGTCTATATTGCTGCTCCTGGTCAATATGGGGAAAGTGGATGGAAGAGCAGGCGCAGAGTCATTCCCCTTGATCTTTGACAAGGTGGGGAAGGAAGAATCCATGTCATTCATATATGAGACTGCTGTTTGTTTCTTCTCGGATGCTGATTTTTCAACCATGTTTTGTTTAACCAAAACCACTAAATCAGATAGTGTTTCTGATTTTTTGCCATCCCTATGCTTTGTTTCATCGTCTCGGTCTTTGAGAATATTGAATCTACTAATCACATCATCTGCTGCCTGACGGCTGCTGTCACTCACGGCAGGGGAAGTCTGGGCGGAAACAAATGAGGTTGAACCAACTTTAGTCTTAGAAGTTGATTTTGCAATGGTGTTTGAACCAAGGGATACATCACAAACTTGTTGTCTGTCTCGATTTTTGGCATGTTCTAAGGCAAAAAATTATCCCGTTAATAAACAAATAGAGAAGGAGAACATTGACTTGACATGCATAAGTAAACATAATATTGGAAAAGCTATATCAACAAAATTTACCTTTCACTTTTGGTGATTCATTTTTCTCTTTTTCCATTGCACTATTAAAACGAGCTCTTAAATTGGAGGCACATAATGCAGCTTCTGCCTCAAGCCATAGATTCTTGTACAAGAGAGTTTGAGGATGTTCCTCTTCGCTATGAAAACTCTCACTCAGAACCTTCTTAAGAGCCTAAGAATATGACGACGATATAAGCTGACATCATTCTTTATATATTCCCAATAGACAATTTAGCTTAGCCTTTTACTCAAACATATGAAAAAATGCCACTTCTTATCCTAATATCCTAATAGATACCTTGGTCATGCTATCTTCTTTCATCGAGTCAATCTCATGTCTAAGATAAAGAGAGTCAGCAGCTTCTTTGTCTTTCTTGACAGACAATATGGGTTGCTTCGTTTCCTCAACACCACTTTGATCAATTGATGATAGACACTCCAAACTTCCACCTTCAATCTTTGTCATCTGGGATTGAGACTTAAGCATCCCCACATCCTAGAAATGATGACGCAAGTATATTACATAATCACAGCAATTTTAATTTGCATTGCCACAATGCAGTGAGAAATTCTTAGCATTATCAAAGGTAACAGACGAGCTCAAACGAAATAACTCTCTGAATAAATAAGATAGGAGACAGGGGGAAGGGGAAGGGGAAGAGCAGGGCATATCCCAGGTTGATAGGTTGTAATGGCTAATGAAGAAATGAAGGGAAACACTAGAAAAATAGTCAAAGTAATGAAAAAAGAAATGGGTAAAGTAGAAACATGGTAAAAATAAGGAATTTCTAAATGCACATCGTAAAATGGTAAATCAAAGCAATCCAACTGCAGGCGATAACTTATAGTCCTGAATATCAAACAGCGATAGCATTCTCACTTTTTTCGAACTTCTGCCATTTCTTTGTCTCGTAAGATTAAGAATAGAAACTTAGTCAAATACAATGATTACATGAAGTTTGGAAAGGATTCCCCAGTAACAAGAAAAAAAAATCAAGGCCAAGCTATTTTGTTCCTCTAGAATCAGTAGGGAAAGAGTAATATCTTCAAAGGTAGGCATATATATCAAGCAAAAGATAACAAAACCTTCGGAAGTTGCTGCTAAATGAAATGTTTTTTTTTTGGATTGGAATCTGTTTCTTAGTTAGTTTTGGGACTCGTCTTTTGAGGGGCTATTCTTTTGTACATTCTTTCATGTTTCTCAATTTTCTCACTGTAAACACAATTTCCCATTAAAAAAAGAGAGATAACAATGAAAACTATACGGGATGCTAAATTGAGATCATGATGTGTGTGTGTATATATATGCATATTTACTTTAAAAATTCCGAGAAAATCTCCATCAATTTGCAAACTTTTGTACCAAAATATTTCAAACTCAAATCATATTCTTCCATGACGAATTCTAACAGCATCTTGTACAACCTAGTAACCATGAGGTTACATATTCGAATTCCCCCTCCCCCAATATTGTTGTAGTCTATCTAGTCTAATTATGTATTGTAGTAGCTTTTTGTAATTATCAATAGGATCTTTTCTCTAAATTTTCATACATCAATGAAAGCTTAGGTCCCGTTTGATAACCATTTTGTTTTTTGTTTTTGAAATTTAAGCCTATAACAATTATCTTACTATAGGTTTTTCTTACTTGGATATCTACATCTTACCTATTTTTAAGAAACCAAACCAAAATTTGGGAACAAGAAAAAGTAGCTTCCAAAAGTTTGTTTTTGTTTTTGACATTTGATTAGCATTCTCCTACTTTCTCAAGAAAAGATGGATACAATATAAGAAAGATGGAACACATCGTAAGAATTGAGTAAAAATAAGCTTAAATTTCAAAAACAAAAAAACAAATGGTTATCAAACGGGGCCTTAATGTTTCCTTAAAAAAAACCTTTTTACCATTTACAGAGAAGAAAGTAGACAGTAGATAATTACATACCGTATGAAGCTGATGAAACTGCTCAGAGCTTTGTGGAGTTCTTTGCTTAGGTGAGAGAGAACCTTGTGACCCAACGCTATTTAGACAGACATCAAGGTTATTCATCACAGTCTCAATGGACTTGACGTCTTTTTGGTGTAGTGCATCCAAACCATTTGAACAATGTGCAAGGAGCAATTCTGATAGGCTATGCAATGAATCAACCAGAAAGTTTTTTGAGATTGTTTCTCCATGAACTGCCTTCTCCAGCTCAGATGGAAAATTCTGGACATGTTCTGCAGCATCAAATGACAAATGATTCAAACCATTTTCAGAGTTGTCACTATTTAATCTTAAATGCGCATGCTTTTCCATGCAACTTGTAGGTACGATCCTTTTTCCGGACACTAAATCATGCTTATATTTATTTTGTGGCATGGAACAGGAAGAATGGGAGTCGCCGTCATCTTCAACTGGTTCATGGATGCTACTGGTATCTGGTTGGAAGCAGCCTATTTTGGAATAAAATTCTCCTGCTTTCACAGAATCGATAGTATTCCATGCTGCAGGCAGGGAAGAACCAGTAACTGAAGGCATCTTTGGAGAAGATGTTGCACCTTTTTCCAAAATGCTGCCTGTCTTGCTTTCATTTGGTTCACGAGCGAAGACTTTCAAAAAATCCTCAGCAGTAGAAGGAGGTACTTGAGACACTGGGAGATTCATACTGTCACAAACTTCCATCGTCTTTGCCCGATTCGGATTAACAATCTCAAAAGCTTGAAAAGGAGAAATCCGACTAATTGGAGCTCCTTTCCAGCAAGGTGAGTCTACTGCAAGGTTGTACTGATCAAAACTTTCAGAGGAACTCTCAATTATTGTGTCAGTTTCAATTGTTTCAAGATTCAAATTAAAATGGGGATTGGCATCATGAATGTGAAATCTCATTCCAGCCTTCAATCTACAATCTGGTGAATCCTTAGCATAATGCATATTGTTTCGTAAGTCATGAATTTTGGTTGATGAGGACTCAGTAATTACAGGATCGTTTTTATCAATACATGTATCATGGTTCTCGGTAGTGAAGAATTCCTTGCTCTCAGAGTCAGAACTAACTGGAAGAAACTCCTTTAGATTTGAAAGGTCGTTGCCACATTGCTTCGCTTCAAAGGAATCATAGCCATAATCTGGAGTATGACATGGGCCGGTGTTCCAGACAAAAGAATCAGTCAAGACAACAGGTGGTCTGATGGAAAAAGTAGCAGGAGAATTGGCGATTGATGTAGTCACACTCGGTCTAGCATCTTGCTTTCTGAAGATTTTTGGATATGGAGCCTTTTTCAGAAATGGGCAGCTCTGAGAACTTGAAGCTGGATTTGAAGCTGGCGGCCTGGCCTTAGGGTGGCATCCTGGAAATGCAGAACGGGCATCCAATTCCATGTTAGATAATCCCAAGTTGTCAAGCTGCTCAATGTTAAGGTTCTGGTCCAATAACAACTCCTCATTTGGATATTCTCCTACAAACCCGCTGCAGCTATACGGATCAAGCATTACAATAGATTGTGAAGTCGCCTCTTCAAGTAATCTATCAGAGCCTGAAGATCCACGAGAGAAGTCCGTGCACGGGGGGGCGTCGAATGTAGCAACATCAACATGGGAGTTCCATAGCCAGTCATAACTCGGTTGGTCAACATCGACAATGACGGTAGGGGCAGTCGAGGCATAAGAAGGATAGTAGGGTTTTGCTTTGAGAACACTAGTTGTCAATCCGTCGGAGGAATTCAGGTAGGAGGGGTCGGATGAAGACATAGAACGAGCAAGACGACCCGAAATAGGGTCCACCATGGCCTGCGACCTGGGGGGGTATCTGGAACCACAAGACAGGGGCAACCCATCAAAATCAGAGGTTTTGGAATGGGGCAGCCCAAAGGAAGGTTCGGTGATATCCAGAAGGGGGCTTGAAAAGGGTTTAGTAACCGATCGATCAAGAG
This sequence comes from Sicyos edulis, assembly GCA_036507275.1. Classification (NCBI taxonomy): domain Eukaryota; kingdom Viridiplantae; phylum Streptophyta; class Magnoliopsida; order Cucurbitales; family Cucurbitaceae; genus Sicyos; species Sicyos edulis. The sequence continues at coordinate 152,023 of CM071858.1, read as the reverse complement.
TAAAGGGCGGCGCCAAAGGGGATAAACTGGAAAAAGATGATGAAGATCCTCCATTACCAAAACCCATGTTGTTCATATTGAAAGCGAGCTACAATAGAGCAGTTTTTAGACAGAATTAATCAAAAGAAGATACAATAACGCCATGAATCCCTAAAGAACACAATCAATATTCCCTACATACATACCATACGCAGAATTGAAAAGAAGGGCATAAATTACATTTCAGAAGCTTAGAAATATATGCAAGAAAAAAACGAAAGAACTGGAAAATGGAAAGGAAGAAGAATAACCAGAAGATTGAAGCGGAACGGAGCACAGGGGATTGGTGCCACAGTCGTCTCCTCTTTTCCACCTTCTCAGGGAACAAAATAAAAAATAAAAGTTTTTATTTTTTGTCCTCCCATTCCATTCAGATATACAATTTCACACTTTCCTCCCCCTTTTTTTTACTTTTTACTTTTTCGCCCCTCACTTTACCTTATTTCCACGTTAGTTATCTCTTTCAACAAAATTTTGTCCTTTTTTTTAGTACATATTAAGAGAGGAGGACAAATATCGATTCTCAGATTCGAACCTGCGATGTTGATATTGAACTGGTTTACAATTAAACAATAAAATCATTGTGTCACTGACCCATTCGATAACAAAATTTTGTGTTTGTAATGATGACAAACTAGATTTCTTAATCTGTAGGGAAAAATCATTAAAATAAATTTAAAGATTTCAAATTTAAAGGAATAGGTTGTTTTAGCATATTAGTGATAGATTTCAATCTACCACTATCTATCACATATAGGTTGATATTTCTTTCAGTATGCATAATTGATTTGAAGCATATTTTGAAAACAAAATAAAAATAAGTTATTTGAAGAATAAAACATGTACCCTAGTCAAAAGGTCAAACTCGAATCTTGATTCCCACATATTAAAGAAATTTAGTTGGAAAAATAAACACGAATGGATGTTAATATTGTTTGTGCAATATCTGTATGGTCCTGCAATGCATTGTTTAGGGGTATGTTTGACTGCTGTTGTATTTTGAGATTGAATACTTGAAGTTGACTATTGTTGAAGAATGTATTAATTATTAACTCATACAGAACATTTAATTTTGTTGAGTGATTATGTGGTGAGTCTACAAGTAAGAATGGGCTGCATCTTCATGTGGCTGGATTATCATTGGGTTTGGATATCAAAGGATTTGTCAATTTGAGACGGACCATTTTGGGAGCTGCTTGCTTCTGTAAAAAGTAGTTGAATAAAAAAGAAAGGCACAAATTGAAAGTATAAATGAATGTAGTTTATTATACTTATACATGAGAAGATAGGAGGGGAAGCTGTACGGATGTCGATATGAAGATCATAGAAGAACGAAGAAGAAGAAGAGCAATGTAAATATATCTAAAAATACTCCTTAGACAGATTCTTGTTTCAAGGCTAGGCCATTGGAGAGCACTTAAACGAGAATATCCTTTCATGTATCCGAGTGCCATAGCTCAGAAACGGGCTAGTAGTGTCCCGAATATTGGGAAGGAAAGCTCTGATTTCCTGATTATAAAAAAAAATGTAAATATTTCTAGAAATAAAGAATGTCCCCAAGAGGCAGCTCAACGGTTGAGGCAAAAGACTTTAAGGCATGCTTCCTTGAAAGATCTCCGATTCGAGGCCATTGGAAAGCGCTTAAACTAGAATACTCTTCGAATTATCTCGGTGTCACAGCTTAGGGACTGGGCAATAGTGGCCTGGGTATAGGGGAGCGAGAAGCTCCGATTTTCCAGTTTTCAAAAAAAAATCTAAAAATAAAGGATTAATAGGGTAGAATCGGAGCGGGGGGAGGAAGCCAGGCTCCAAGGTGGTAGTAGCAAACGGTGCGTGAGGCTGGAAAGAGTGGACAGGTACACTCTCAAAATCTCTGCCATTATCGAAACTCTTATCATCTTTGATCATATAATATATTTTCTCAACAACACACTAATTTATAATTGACTCACCTGGGCACATCCTTTTATTTACTCTCCTGTTTTTGGATGTGGAGTGCTTTACAGCCACAAATCTCAACCTATTGCTACTCTTTTCCCTCTTTACTTTCCTTACTTTTTCTCTTTAAACAACTATATATGAATCCGACTTCCAGGTTACAAAACCCAGCATGTGCACTTTGGACTAACCTAATTATTACCCAACAGGAGGATCCTGTCCCATTTGGATGTGTGTGTGGATAAGATCCATTAGCCCAAAACCCTCACACTCAAACCACACCTGCCCCATGATTATTTAGTTGGGGTCTCGCTCCTTGAGGGGGATTCTAAAGCAATGCCTTCAAAATCTAGTTGAAATATGTAATTCGGTTTGTGTTTTTCGTATTGGGGTTTTATATATTGGGTCATATGTTGTATTAGGATTTATGAAAGTGCACTACATAAGTTCTCTTAAGACCTTAACCCCGTTTGAGTAAACATTTGTATTCTTATCTCCTTAATAAAATAGTTTTCTCCTTTGCCTGTGGATATAGTTAACACATCATTAGTGAACCACGTAAATTGTTGTGTTTTGTCTCGCGCTTTCTTCATTTTCTTGATTGTTGGTTCCATTTTTCATAACAGCGAGTTTACGAACACAAACAGAATGCACAAATGTGATGTGTTTCAACTCTTGAGTAGTTTTTTTATTGTCCAACTTGTGTGTTTGCTTTACTTCCATAATTAAGTAGGCCAAGGCCATGAATATTTTTTACTTTGATATAAATCAGATAGAAGGTGTACGTTTATTGTGTGTGTCATTTTGGATTGATTTGATTCCTACGTGAATGGCAGCCACACAAGAGAGAAGTGAAGGGTTCATTATAATTGGTTAGAGAATCCAAAGTGTGAAATGTGGATGAGCATTTTTGGAAGACAATGATTAAACATACAAGGGGAGGTCGGAGAGAGCCCCAATATCATTGCACTGTTTGTGTTGCTTGCTGATCCTGCTTTATCCGGCCCTCACATACATATATACACACAAAAATTAGGAAGTAGTAGCAGTAGTCACAGCCACACTACACATGGGGATGATGTAGATCTAGTGTTAGTCTAGTAGCCCCATTGCTAAAGATACATGGAGGGGTGGGGTGGGCTAAATGCTTCCAAAGGAATATGATCTGGCTGTGCTGACAAACTTCTTGCGGTCTAATTTGAAACTGAGGAAACAAAGTTGTAGACGTTTGAGACAAGGAGCATGAGAATACGAGGAGAATAAAGAAAGAATGATTAAAAGAGAGAGTGATATCTGTGTTTGAGGTGAAAGAAATGATTATGAAGGATTTGTTGCTTGCGTTTGAGATGCAAAGAATGATTATAGGGAAATCATTACTTATGTTTGGAGTACAAAAAATGATTATGAAGAAACAAAATGGTGAGTATAGAGAGAATAAATTTGTGAGGGAAATGAATAGTGATTATAAGGAGAATGATTGGTGGTGGGCCAAACATGGTGTTGTGAAAGAATCATAAACAACAATCCATAATAAGAAACACATGAGACAAAAAATAAACAGATTTATGTAGTTCAGTAACGTCGTGTTAGCTAGGCCACGAACAGAAGAGAAAACTCGTTTTATTAAAAGATAGGAATACAAATGTTCGGTAAACTTATGTAATTCACCTCTCATAAAACTATAGCACATTATTTGCTCCAAATTGCATAAAACTCCAAAACAAAAAAAAAATAAAAACACCCCATATTGAATATTCGTATCGCAACATAATTTAAGACAATTCAACATGTAAGTAAAGGAATTATTCTATGTAATCATTCCCATTCTAGATTTTGTAGGTGTAAGAGAAGGCTGAAGGGGGAAGCCATGAATTTAATGATCTTTTATCTTGGTTCCAACAGTGCACAACACTTGGTATTGTTGCAGATTCCCACACCGTCACATTTTTTGTGATTGTAATCCACATTAACTGAATATATCCCTGAAATCAAATCATACATTATCAATTTATCATTCATCCTCTCTCTCCCTCCCTCCTTTCCAAATCTATTACTCTTTGGTGCCCATGAATTGGGGAGCACTCCATCTCAATAATTGCCAATACTTTTAACTAATAACACAGTCATCCTAGGCAATGCTCCTTGGTGAACCACTTATTTATCTCTCATTCTTGATTGTTATTCCATTTATTCATTACTTTCATTCTTGTCGATCATATTATTTTAAATAAACTTATGGGTGTCAAGTGTATAGAAGAGCCAGCACCTTCTTCAGAAATATACGGAGGAATTTGTTCTTCCAGTCTTAAATCTTTATTGCCCAAGCCTGCAGCTGGTAGGATGAAGTGAAGTGGGTGTTTGCTTTGGTCCATACTCTTTCTATCTAAGTGTTGAAAAGACAAATTAAAAGATGAACCTGGAAAAAGTGGATGCAGCAGCTGGCGGTATGGACTTGCCCATCCCATGCTTGAAATGCATCCTCAAATTCACCGCCCTTTCCCTTTCTTTTCATCCTAATAAACGTCAATCACTCATAAAATTCCACTTTTTTCCAACTATGGTACTTGTTGCCTGTTGGTCTGTCTTTTTTTTAGTACAAATTGGAGGAGAGAGACCAACAAATCCTACATAGAAGGCACAACTACTCTCAAATAATATGAGAGCTAAATATCGATTTATGGGCTCGAACTCGTGACTGTGGAGTTAAAATGAATTAACACCAAACAAGATAACCAACTACGCTGCCGACCCATTCAATTCCTGTTAGCCTGTCTTGGATTAGTACCGAAAAATAAATGCCTTATAGAATTGGATGACAATTCCAAAGTAAATATTAAAATGAGTGAATGAATTAGGAATGAGATGAACAGGTTTGAGAAATGTGGTTTCTTTTTACAATCCAGGTTTGGTAGCCAGTTTTGCATTCGTGGTGCGCTAACTTTTTTCCTTTTCTGTTGAACCCTTTTGTGTATTGGGGATGGATGGATGGATGGATGTCTTTTTGGGTGTGGGAAAGTAGTGATCAGCTTTAATTAAATGAGTATGATTTTTTATATTACAAAGTTGAAGTTGATGACATTGTTTTCTTTGTAGCTAAGTCTTGTTTAATAAATACTATTGCTTTACAATCCTATTTTGATTATACTTTCCTCCAAGATCCATTTCTTTTCCTAGTACTAGTACTATTTCATGGTATAAAATACTAACTCTGAGGAATTATGTTTGGGCAGCACATGCCACACCTGTTAAATTAATTATGATATCTAAAAAGAATCAATTGATTAGGAATATAAGAAAGTTGAAGCATTTAATAAATATAGAAATGAATATATTATTATTGATTACAGAGAAGACGTACATAAGGATAAGATATTATAACACTGATGAGGTATAGCCAATCTGGTAGATGCATGTAATAATTTGATTGGATTTTAGAGTGGAATTAGTATGGAAAGTGTTACAGGATGCAACATGCATTTGGATTCTCATCGCTGAACAGCTGAGGTGGTGGAATTGGTTCCATCACGTAAAGCGGCTGATGATACTGATAATATTGGTACATCATTCTCTTCATGTGTTCATGATCATCCACCTCATTCAAAATAACCATTTGATCTCCACCCTCCACTGCCTTCACTTCCACATTACTAGGCTTCATCTCGGCCGTTGGTTCTCCTCCCTCTTCCACTGCAGCAGCAGCTGCTGCAGGATTTGGTGGTTGTTCCAATTCCTTGTTGCTTGGTTCTACTGTTTCTTGGGGTGGGGCTGCGTCTTCTGTCTTTGCCTTATCATCTTCTTTGTTTTGTTCGGGTTCAGGTGCGGGTGCGGGTGCGGGTGCTGGTGATGGTTCTTGTGGTGGAGGGTTGTTTTCTTGTTGATGGGGTTCGGGCTGTGGCACTATTCTGGCTTGCTTTTTGGTGCGTCTGTAAACGTATTCCACTAGCTTGTTCTCATCCATGGTTCCTGTTACCACCACTTTGCCTGTGCTCAATTCTGTGGATGCTGTTTGCACTCCTGTAAAAAGTTTTAACATGAATATATATAAATGACTTAATTACTGGGAAAGGAAGATTGTTTTTTTAGCCTTTGTACTTGATTATTACCTCTCATTTTGAGTATCTTTTGCTTGAGTTGGTGCGCACATGCCTCGCAGTGCATATTAACATTCAATTCCACCACCGTCAATCCATATCCACCCACCTTCAGTTTTCAGTTAAAATTAGTTGATAAGAATTATAACATGTTGGCAGGTGTCATAGCACTGATTATAAAGCATAGAGAAAAGATAGATAGATAGATAGATACCTGGGAGTTGACAAGTTGGGAAAGCACTTTGGCTATTCTCTTGGTCTTCTTGGTGATTTTGGCACAGATGGCTTCTGGGTCTACTACTCCTTTTATGCTTACTTCATTTTTGGCCATGTCAATGCTCACCTTTTCAACTCCTGCCATATCCATATATTTGTTAGTTTACTCATTTAGGAGTCAGGATAGAGTTTCGGTGTCATCATGTCTAACCTAGTAATCAAGAGGTTACGAATTTGAATTAGAATTCACAAAATAATCCACTATGAAAGATCGCACCTCTGATTCTCATAAGAGACTTTTGAATTTTCTTTGCGCAGCCGGTGCAATGCAGATCCACAAACAACACGAAAGGATCAGGAGGACAAGGCGTGGGTGCCTCCTCCTTAATCTTCATCTCTTCTACCTTTGGCTCTTCATGCTGCATGCATTCTTGGGTCATACAAGGTTTGCTAACACAAAGAAAACTAAATTATGAATTAAGATATATACTCACCGTCTTAACACTTTCTTCGCCCATCTCGAGTGGTCGGAAATGCGAACACAAATTTGTGTTGTTGGTAAGCGAGTTAGGAGATGAGAAGAAGTAATTGGATTGGAAGATAGCAGAGCAGGATTGGGGAGCAGATGACTAAATGAGCTTAAGGACCTTATAAAAAAGAAAAAATGAGGAAGAAGGATTGGGGAACAAGTCAAATAAAAGGGAAGAGAAAGCAGAGAGGAAAGACACAACTCACAGCCCACAAGGAGGAGAGTTCAAACAATTATAACTGCTAACTGGAAAGCTGGATTTAAAGTGGTTATGTGACACACTCATTAAGAATAACAACTTAATTTGTTTATCCTTTCTTTTTTGAGTTCACAACAATTGGGTGTGGTGTATTTGAATCATCATTTCTTAATCATCAACACATTTATACAGGTTGAGCTTGTTATATACAAATAAGATTATTCTGCTTTAATAATTAAAGGAAAGATCATGAATATTAGATGATGATAACCATATCGACTCGTATGAGACCTTCTTAGTGAAATTAAAACAAAGTCAAGAGAGTTCTACTTAAAATGGACAATATCATATCAATATGTGGATTGACTTAAGGTTGCTTAGCCTTATCGATTTGTATCAGAGTCATGCTTCTAACTTAGCGATGTAAGTTTAGTTTTCTCGGTGTTGGTTAAAGAAGTTGGAAGCCTAGAGACATAGTCATGGTGAAAATCTGTAACAAAGACTTTTATCAGATTGACAGTGTACTCTCACAAGAAAAGAAGTTTGTTCTAGATATGAGGTAGACGGGTTGACTATGTGATGGAAGACTCAATCTTTGTTCATATTAACAATTGAATCCTCGGGTGTTTGACATAAAGACGAGCTCAATGAGAGACAAGATGATACTTCGTTCGAAGGAAAAATTGTTGGGATACAAACAAAGTTGTTCAACATTAGTAAATTAAAAGAAAGATCTGTATATAAATGATGACAGTTATCTCTATTCATACATAGGTGAAATTAAAAAACAAAGCTACGAAAATTGATATGTAAATAGACAATATCATACCAATATGAAGATCAGCTCAAAGTTGTAGTTGTAGTTGTAGTAAGCTATTGCTTTTATTAGTATTTTATTTTTCGTTGGTTGATCGCTTAACCTTTAATTGAATAAACAAAAAAGTGCAACTTTACACGAGTTGGGATGCTTGAAAACGTGGAAGTGAGTCAGCGAGGGCCATTTTTAATAAAGGAAATATGGATGTTTGAGCCATCCCTATTAAAATTTTGCCAAAACAAAGAAACTGATAAAAGGAAGTAAAGTAGCAGAGAGTACTGGGTGAATCCAAGCTTGACCCACTTCCTTGTTTCTAACATTTGCTTAATGCAGATCCATCTCTAAGCTTTTGTATTTATTTAATCCAACAAAACTTTTACCTTTTTGAAGACTACTCTTTCTTTTGCCCACTCTAATTTAAATCAAACAATCAGCCGTCCATGCATATTTTTCTCCTTTCAAAAAGTTGTATCAATAAATATATTATAGAAACTGGTGCTTTCGGTTTCCCAGGAGGAGATACAAAATGTCATCTGCAATTCTTTCTATATAAGTAATTATTGCTTCACATATCCTATTACTATTACACAATAACAACGTCGGACACCCTTGGAGCAAATGTCAAAATTTCATATATATATATGTGATATGTATATGTATATGTATATATATGTATATGTATATATGTATGTATATATATGTATATGTATATATGTATGTTCAGACTCTTTAGTTCGTGGGAATGGGATAGAAAATATTAAATTGAAACCAAACAGAATACAATAAACGAAAACTAAGGAATTACAAGAGTTCTCCTTCATAAGAGACACCAAACTATGGGTAAAAAACTTTTTATCCCACAAATTGCGAGGACCATACCAAAAATTGTAAAACTAATTGGCTCAGAAGAGCAACCAGTAATGGAGGCACCTTTAAAGAGAATTATATTGAACATAGAATCCATCCTACCAAACACGGTGATTCGGCAGCCACAATTCAACAACTTGAGTGTTGATTTTGGAAAGAATTTTTAGGGATAACTCAACAGCAATGCGAAAACAAAAGAGACTTTGAACCCATGAAAAGATGGAGCTTTTCCAAACGAGGATACCCAACCATAACCAGAAAGACTCCTATGTCAATCAATTCAACATTAAAATCCAGAGAAAACAACAAAATGGAAAGTAAAATTCAGAGGACCCTACCACTAACAGAAACAACAAATATAATCTACACAATAACCAACAGGGAGATCTTCTGAAAGCCAAAGGTCGGGCCAAAAAATTGACCAGTTCAAGCAAACCAGACCGAACCAAGCCAAATCAATCCATGGAAAACGACGACGTTGTTCAAGGACTGATTTGGGTCCAATCCAAGCCCAACAACCCATCAACTGTTGCTACTCCACAAGAGTGTTTGCATCATGACCATCAGAGACCAAACATCGCTTCACTCATTGGAGCTCACTTCGATCGCCACCCTCTTGCTTGGATTAGAATTTGGCATTTCGTTTGAATGCCAAGCATATTGCGATCAATGTATGTTACACTAATAAATTACAGAAACTTATATGACATCTTCCCAACATTAACCGAACTTGCAATACCAACTTATATAATCTTAGTTCACAACATATTTCATAATTCAAGTTGGAATATAAGGTTGTGATTCCATCAATTGAGTTTAAATAATGTTGAGACAACTGACTATCTAAAGAATAAATGCACAACGTTTAAACTCAACATATGCATAAACACACTTCAAGCAAAAAGAGTGGTGAACTGTGAAGTTGTTTTTATACAAAACACATGGGAACTCCCGAGTCTGAGGGCGTACATACATACACATAAGGCCCAAACTAGACGACAGACATTGATACCCTCCGCACAATCCTAAGCTGTTTATTTCCTTGTTTCTATGACCCCCCATGAAGGGCATAAAACACTATGGAGGCTAACAGAAGGGAGACACAAGATACCCACGCTGGTCACGCTTACAGAACTTCCAAATGCTAATAAAAAATATGGACAATACTACAACTACAATCCTAACTATTGAAACGTATGAAAGAACTGAAGGTGGCAGTGCAGTCACCAATCTTCTTTTGCCCGTTAAGAAGTCGATCTTTGAGCTGTAGCTTGCCACTGACTTTGCACTTGCTTCCTCAGACCCTTTACTACTCACCTCCGGGTCAGCTTCAGGCGTCATCTTCGGCAGTTCCACAACATCAACACCACCATTACTGCTACATTCACCTCCAATACTTTGGCTTTCTGTATCTTTTTTCTCCTGCGTGTCACGTCAATAACAAACATTTATAATTTTGAAACATGATATAGTTTGACTTCCATATTTACATTTCACTTGCTGAACTACTTTCTCTTTACCTTGCTTGAGATTGATGGGCGATCATCATCCTGCCATCCACCGCTACTCTCACTGTGCATGTTGATAGAGCATGAGGATGGCACTTCAAGTTTTTTTTGGAATCGTAGCCTTCTTTGTGCAGTCCCCTGAGGTGTAGAAAACTCATTGGGTTTCTGCATACTTCTTTGCCGGCGAATAATTCTATGAATTCCAGTTGCAGCATCAGTACTACTTCCTATTCCAGACAATTGATTGTTTGATTCCGGAAGGCTGCCTGGTGGAGGATTATTATATTGACCTGCCAAAAAATTTGATTTGCAAGATTATTTTAACAAGATATGCCATGGTCCGTGGGCACTTTTTTGTGAGAAGAGGGAGGCAGCAATACCTTGTTCTGTTGGTGCAGTTTCCATATGACCACCAATAAAACGAATCCTCCTGTCGATGTCCGCCAAACAAATTGAGCTTTCAAAGTCTGGTATAACCTGCTTCGAAACAAGAAAGTTGGTGATACAATTAAACTCATTCAAAAAAGAAGCTGTCGTGTAAAAATGTAAGATTATCTTCATAAAAAAGTCACAAGAAATGTCCCACTAACCATTGCTTTTTTAGCATTTGCAGCCTCCACTTCGCCAAAAAATCCACAGCCCAAGCTAGCCACTGTATTATTTGGAAGCCCAGACACAGCTTCTTGTTGGAGATCTTCTTCAAGTGTATAATCATCCAAATTATAGTCGAAAGAGTCTATAAACTGATTGATATAATCCGACTCCTCTGTACCACTCTCAAACTGCACTGCATTTGCATTAGCTTTGAAGTTCAAGTAATTGCAATCTGAATAGTACATGCCAGACGATCCTAGCTCTGATTGCAGCTGCGAGCGCAGTGGGGAAAATAGTTTGCTATCAAGTGGTTCATTCTCTGTGTTTTCATATGGATGAGGATTCATCTGCAACGAGAAATAGACTTAGATACAATTCAGACATGCACAATTTTTCATAATAAAAAAGAAAAGGAAAAGAAAGCCTCTCACGTCTGCATTATATGAATCAAAACCATAAACTTCAGGTGAGCCATTAGTATGTTCTATTGTTTCAGATACCACTCCATCAGAACTTTCAGCCTGCCTTGGTAATGATGGAGAAACTAAAGGAAGTATTGGCTCTGATTGGGAATCTTCCTGTCCAGGAGATGATTCATCTGTGACGGGGGATGAAATACGAGCTTCAACTTCATCCCCATTTGACCCTTCAAGACTCTCATCATTCTTCTTAAATAGACGACAGAGGACAAATGCAGTCTGAAACCAGCAATCAAAACAGAATCTTAATTAGAGTTGAGACAAGGACATTCAAAGATTCAAGAATATACTTCAGCTGAAACTGAACACTTTCAATGGTTAAGCGTAAAGAAAGAAGTAAGTTTTGCAGAACAAAATCTCAAAGGGTGTAGTCGAAGTCTGTTATCAAGTTATGAGTTGGATACAATATCCAAATATATTCTCACTAGGGATTTTCGACATAAACATAAGATGCTGCAGAGAACAAGCTTGAAAAACATCATAATGTCGTGGTTTTTTTTTTTTGAAACAAGGGTAACCGAGCCCGTCGCTAGGCCAAGCACCGGGAGACATCGAAGGAGAAACTTCACAGCAGTCTCGAACTGGGACCTCGAGGGGAGCATAGCCTCAAAACCCAAGTCTTCAACCACCGTGTCATCCCTTGGGGAGCATCATAATGTCGTGGTTGAGCGAAGTTTAATTTAGAAGTCGTTTCAAGGGTTATAAAAAGCAGGCAGCACAGTTAAGAATACAGGAAAGGAAAAGTGAACCAAAGGAGTACGCAGGCAATTAATCCCAGTAGAAGAAAATCCAACCTGGCCAGGGTTAGTGCCGTCAAGTTCTTTGAGAGTGGTACGATACTCATGGACTACCCAATTGGTTCGCTTTCCCTTAGGGGCACGACCTTTGTAGAATACCAATGTTTTCTTCATCCCAATCAGGTTCGTACCAGACTTGATTTTGCGATCCTTCCCCGTTGCCTTCCAGTAGCCAGCAACGGTAGCTCTCTTCAAGCGGTGCCCGTTGGGATACTTCCTGTCCTGCGGGCAGAAGAAGAACCACTCGGGATCCTTCGTCTTTATGATTGATAGATCTGCATATGTCACAATTAGAAAAACTGAAATCGCGAGCAAATCATGGAGTCCATCGAAGCGAAACAAGGAAGAATAATAAGCAGATGGCAAAAGTTAGATGCAAAAAATGGAATAAAATCAGGTGATATTCGAGATGTCCGCAAAGAATGGATGATGCAAAATTGGGGGAAAAGAGAGGGCGTACTAGGAAGATCCCAGGGTTCCCATTTACAGACATCGATCTCGCAAATAACGCTGACATCGTCGTGATTGCCATTGATCTTGGAGCGGAGGTAGTAATCGATGAGCTCCTCGTCGGTAGGTCTAAATCGGAAGCCCAACGGAAGGGAATTAAGGGATAGAACTGCCATGGAAAGTCGCCGGAAAAAGGATGGTGGATTGGAGAAGAAGAAGTAATCGGCCGGAGAGATTCTTAAATTTAACTTTAATAAAATTAAAAAAAAAAGAGTCAAAAACTGAGAGCTGAAAGAAAGAAAGAGAAGAGAGTGCGATTTACTTTTCAGAGAAAATGAGAAGAAAACTGTAAAAGAAACACCCCACTTTAATTACGAAATTAAAAACGCGTTTTCGGCCTCTATTCCATTTCTAGCCTTACCATTCAATCAAATAACAACTCTGCCACTTGCAAAGATGTCGCAACCCCACAAATCAAAGTCCGACGCGTAATGTAAAAATAAGCCATTACCGATGCGTCATGATCGGGGTCCACTCTACACAAATTGCCACGAACTTACCAATTCCTTTTTCTTTTTGTCAAACAATTTTAAATTATCATAAAATCCAGTCACTCAATATATATATATATATATATAATTGCTTAGTCTTTCTTTTTCTTTTCCTTTTATTGAAAGTTAATTCATCTTTCTTTTTCTTTGATTGCACAAATATCATTTTTGTTTTCTCCAAAAGAGATCTAATATCATTTCTTTCTTTCTCTTCTTAAATAACTCTATATTTGTTACCACGTAAATTTAATTAGGATATCATTTTTGTTTACGTATACACCAGTTTACAACTTTACGGGGCTGTTTGTTTTACATATTTAGATAATATTTGGGTTATAGAATTATATTAAGTAGTTAAAAATTGTGAGTTGTGTTAATAGCTTTTTAGATGTAGTTTTTGTATAGAAGAGTTTGAGTTAAAATCTTGTTTGGATGTAAATTTAAAAATGACTAGTTCTTTTTAGTAGTTAAAAAAGAAATAATTCAAAATGAACGATTAAAAATGAGTTATTTTGATTAATTAAAAATGAATTGTTAGAATCGAAAGTTATTTTTAAAAGTAAAAATAAAAAGAAATTGTTTTGGACCTAAGTTATCTAGGAGGAGTTTATAAATGTTGAAACTAAATTCTACCAAAATACGTGAAACAAACTAAATCCTACACGTTTCTTTTACTTTACATTTTTTTTTCTGAAAAAATACCAGTTGTTTATTTAAAAAACAATAACCCTTTCAGAAATGAAAAAGAAACATATTAATATTATTAAATTATTGTTTTTGTTTATATTTTATAATAGTTCAGAATATTAGTTGAAAGTTGTTTCTGTTAAATAATACTATTATTTTCATGCAAGAAACTTCAACATATATGAATTCGTTAATTATCGGTTAACGTGAAGTATCGCAGTCGATATTACAGTGGGCTTGGTTCGTTTTATTGAAAAGTTGATTAATAATATGACCAATATATAGGCTAACAATCATATATTTATAGTAAGGGTTACTGGCGCAGTTGTTTATCTTGTCTAGTGGTAATCTATTTCAACTCTACGGTCATGAATTCGAGTCTGATGTGTCCTCTATGTAAGGTTTGTTGGTCCCCTTCCCCACTTTGTACTAAAAAAAACCGTATATTTATATCCTTATATAGCATTGCTAAACCAAAATTAAATATAAACTAGTTTCTGTTTGTTCCTTTTAAATCCGATTTTAAGTAGCATTTTTTCACATGATTTTCTCTTTATACATAGAATAGTAGTACTTAGTCCATCTTTTTTTCTTTTCTGAAACCACTAAGTAAACATTATTTTAATTAAATAATAGGGTTTAGAATTATATACGTTATTTAATGTTTTCTTTTGAGTTTGCTGAAGATTTCAAACTTGACCACTTTGTTGGTTTTCGCCTATTAATGTTTCAAAATTTGCAAATATTCTTGCTCTGTATTTTCCTTTGTTGGAAGTATTATCATTTGTTATTGTGGTTTTGTTAGGGGTACAGGAGTGTGAACGCAGAAAAAGTTGGGGATTTGAAGGGAAGCAGCCTCCAATTCCAAACCAAAGTTGGCCCCATCCCTTGTTTCTATCTTCCTAATATCTTTCATTTTCTTAAAGTTTTCTACCACTTATCCTTTATGTGTTGCCTTCAACAGTATAAGAATAAAACAAAAAATTATATATTAAATAAATTTAACAGATCAAGTTAATTATCAGAGAGTAAAATGACTATGAATATGAACATATATACAGATGAAAAGCTAAGAGTCAAGAATTCCAAATAAATGACTACATGGTCAACAGAACTTTAAGGCCCCATTTGATAACCATTTTGTTTTTTGTTTTTTGTTTATGAAATTTAAGTTTATTTCTATTCAAATTTCTTACTATGTGTTCTATGTATCCATTTTTCCTTAAAAAAGTAGGAGAATACTAATTAAATTTCAAAAACATAGACAAGTTTTTGGAATATACTTTTTTTTGTTTACAAATTTTGATTTTGTTTATTAAAATATAGGTAAGATGTAGATATCCAAATAAGGAAAAATGTATAGTAAGATAGTTGTTATAGGCTTAATTTCATAAACAAAAAACGAAAAATAAAATAGTTATCAAACGAGGCCTAAAAAACTTGATGAATTTAATTAAAGGTAGCTCACAGTACATGAAAAATTGCACAAGAATCTACTTCCATTGCCGCATAGCAACAAAACGTTATCTCTTTTTTGGAGAACGAATATCTTTTTTTTCTCCTCTTCCTTTGTTTAGAAACTTGAAATCCCCCACAAAAAAAAAAAAATAATAAATAAAAGAAAAAGAAAAAAGTAACAAAAACTGAAAATTCACTTACCCTAGCAAAATGGTCTTTTTTTTTAGATCAAACAAACTTTCATTAAAGAAACAAACAAACAAAGAACAACCTCAAAAATTAAATCGGACTTGAACCAAAACTTGAGTCGGGACCGAACAGAAAAAGAAAAGTCAAGGATAAGAAAAATTCTAACAAAAAGAAGAACTCAGGGTACAACGATATTAACAAATAAGAATTAACAAAATTTCAAGAAAACAAATCTAAAAGCTATCTTCAACACTTCTACGGTTGAATTTTGAAAAGTCTTGTGGGGTAATCTGTCACTCATAAGTTCCACTGAGGTATGTGACTCCACCAAGGTAGCTAGAAAAAATATCAACTTCATAAACATACTAGACCTTTTCCACGAGAATAACTTGCAAAGACTTTCGTAAGAATATCATTTATCCACCAACTGATCCTCGTCTTCAAAATTAACAAGATGAAAATATTAAAAATCCATAGAGGTCTAAAAAGTATAACCATTTTCTTGAATATAAGGAATGTCGAAGATTGGCTCATCTCTCAAACATCCCAATTTAAGATAATTATAATGATCGGCATACCTGAGATCCAGAGTATGCCAATAAAGAATAAGAGGCACCTACTATCAAAGTGTTCTCTAAAGAATGATTTCTTCACACCCACCTTTATAACCATAAAGTATTTCACACACTTCAACCGATCGTGTATCACCATCACTTTAATTTTTTCCAATGACAGAAAATTAAAGTGCATCTAAATATCAATCCATTTTTTTGCTCGAATGCTCTAACAAGCTTGAAATCACGCCAGAAATGAAAAAAAATGGTCATATTGAGTGGTCATTGTTGATAGTTATCGCAGTTTTTGTAGTTGTTGAATATTTTTTTTTTAATTTGTATGATAATCATTGAAACGATTATTATAAAACATCACATAATTAGGTCTCTTGACCAGCACAATTTTTCTTGTTCATTAAGGAAGAGAGATTGTAGGGAAAATTTCAGGAATGCCACCAATTGTTTACTTTAGTCTGTCCACCTTTTGATTTTGTAGAAAAAGAAATCACTTTTTTAACAATTACTTCAAACAAACATCCATTTGGTTTTCTTTCTATATAACGTCTTAATGAATCGTTTTTATACCAAATACGCAGCTGATACCAAAAGACTGTACAAATGCTATAATTATATACATCACACAAAAATTACAAAAGCATAACCTGTCGTCTGTTTGTACTGTACACTTACTGGGCTCTATCCTTCCTTTGCGCTTGTTCAGCTGTTGTAGATGTAGACGGGCAAAAAGAGTGAGAGTTTAGAAGGGGTTGGATTCTGCTCCCCAAAAAAGGGTTTCACAAGTTTTGTCAACGAGAGTTCAGCGAGTGCAGGTGGCTTCCTTCTCCAGCTCCAAAGTCCAAACCAGTGTATTGTATCATTCCTTAGTTTGGCGAAGGAAAATAGTATTGAATCCAGATGAAATGAGTTGGTTTCTCCAGTTCCACGTTTTGTCCCCTCCAAGAGCATTATTGATTGCAATTGTGAATTCAACTTCTTCTGTTGTATACAGTAACCAACATAACCAACCGCTATGTTATGCTATCATCAGGATATCAACTGAGAACAGGGCATTCTTATCGGCGAGAACACCACTGTGAGTCGTGCATGATCTGAAAGGGAGTAGTCTTCAGGCCACCTTCCTTTCTCCACTTCAACTGGAAACAGGACTGCATTCTCAACGCTGAAACCAATTGTTTGCTCCTGATTTTCCTTTGATTCAACCTTGTTGCTTTTTTCGTCCCTCTCCTCCGTCCCCGTAGAATTCCAAATTCTCTGCTGTGTCATGGGATATGGTTATACAACAATACAAACCCACCATTACTATCATTATGAATATCATTCTATTAAACTCTTCTACCTATTACTGTAGTGTTTATTAAAAGGATAAAATATTCCGCTTCAATAGCTAAACACGTTGAACATACCAACTATGTTGCAAACGATCTACAACAACCCAATATTGACTTCTTTTCTTATGTTTCAAACAAGAACCAAGAATCGCTGACGAGAAGTTTTGAAGTTAACACGCACTTGAACAGGAAAAGTTTACCTGAAATTCGCTATAATTAAGAATGCCATTTCCATCGATATCTGCTTGTACCCACAAGTCATTTATCTCTCCAACGCTAAGGCCATGGGGATGGCCAGTTAAATTGAGCTGAAGAAATTGATTAAGCTTTCATAAGTAAGTTTCTCAATTCAAACCAATGAGGACCTTTCTCGCAAGAGAAGTTCCCAAACAAATTCAACATAAGGTTTCCCAAAACCTAAATCAGCAAGCCACATCCTCTACCTGTCGAAGTGCCTCACAGAAACCTGAGTAGGTTATATAGTCACCATCACTGTCCGCCTTTAGAAAGGCAAATGCATCATCTTCTGTTAGTGAAGCTCTTCGAAGCAGATACTGAAATGATGAGATTGTATCAAAATTGAAGAAAGAAAACAACTTGGTAGTCACACACCAATGTTCCAGTACTACTCTAGTGTCGGTTTATATATAAATGAATGAAGCAGAAAACTGCCCTTGATTGATCATATGCAAACCCAAGCGATGGCAGTAAAAATTAAATGTGAGATAAGCTGGATAATTGCCATCCGAGACAACTAAGTTGCAAACAATAAATATGATGATGATAAACTGAAAGAAGCAGCAATTAGTGTGAGAGAACAAGAGCTGTTGCTAACCTTGAACATACCAAAAACAGCTTCACTCCAGCTTGTTTTTAGCAATTTTCTATAGCCATTAGGGTTCAAAAGCCAAATGAAGTCAACCCCACAAATGTTTCCTCGATGATTCCGGTGACTCACCCACTGGTTGGCACACAAGAAAGAAAGCCAGAACCCAGTTAGAAAAATGGTCAACCTTGAGTATCACAAATGTTTGGCACAAGGGAATGAAAGTAGAGATGTTAACCTTGCGTGCATCTGCATCTGCATCTGTGTATTGATGAGCCGTGTCATAGGACGATACAAACCCCTGCGACCTAAGAAACTTGTAGACATGTCCGCGTTTGCTTCCGTTCCAGTCACTAAAGCATTCAGAAAGACCTGGTAAAAATTCCAATAAAATAAAAAAGAGAAGGCAGGGGCAGTGAGGTTTACCCGCAGAGTATGATGGGTATAGGATTGAGTTTGTTTTCTTTCTGATAGGACTCAACATGCTGCAGGATCTTGTATACCTGGAAAACAAGGTATAAGGTTGAAGAAAGTGTAAATAGTTGCATAAATGGGAAAGCAAGAGCACGTACTTGATTCAAGCGGACAAGGCAGAGAGTAGAATCATGAGGAAACAACAAGTGAGTGTTGACAATGAGAATTTCTTGACGAATGTCATTGTTTCGACGCTGTGAAAAGGGAACGGCTAATTCAACATGCAAGAGCTGCGCAACGCGGTCTCCGCAATCGTTAAATAGCAGATGCCGATAGTTTATGACTCTAAAGTAATCCTTATTGACAGCAGTCAACAAACCTGATGGTGGTGATGATGATGATGAAATTAAATGTAGATCCATGTAAAGAAGGGGGGGGGGGAGGAAACGTACCATCGCCGCGGTTATTGGTTCGAGCAAGCTTGAAGTGGGTATAACCAGCATTCCCCAACCTGTTTTGGTACATATTGACGAGCTCCTCGTTTCCGAGCCAGAACTCCTGAAGGCAGATGATGGAAGATTTCTCGTGCAAGAGGCAGTCGAGAATCCTGTGGTTTCTGGCAAGCCAGAAGGTCCTGTAATCGCTCTCGCGGGAAGAGGGGTCGTGCTGGTTGAGGCGCTTGTAAATGGGGGCGAGGATGTTGAAGGTGGTGCAGGTAACGGAGGGGCGTGGGTGGTGGTGGTCCTTAATGGAGGATGCAATGGCGTAACTCCCTGTCATCGAGATTCTTCCTTTCATCTTCTTCTTCCTTCTTCTCTCCTTTCTCATTCTCGCCTCCTCCTTCTCCTTCTCCCCCTCCAGTATACTGCGATCTCACAAACACACAAAATGGAGAATCAATTGATGATATCCAAACTAAACCAAACCAAACCAAACCACCAATCAGATTTCATTTTTCAGGAAAAACCCGGTATTCAATTCACATTTTTACACGCTCCACCGCCCACGTTTTACAACTCCTCTTTAATTAGGACTTCTATTTATGAATCTCAAATTTCCTTTTTTCATTTTTTTACCTTTCTCAAATCAATAATTACGAGTTCTTTTCCTATTTTTTACTATCAATTTTGATTTGACCTAACCAAATATATCTAAACCGGTCATTTATAGTCAAATAAAGCGAATATTTAAGAGAATTTACCATCAGCAGCATATTCTACCTCTTGTATTATATTTGTAGCATAATTTTTAAAATAATTCATCTATAACATATTTATTTCTATCACTCACCTAATGATAGTCTATCACTCACTTAGTGATAGAACTCAATTTAGATTTCTATCACTGATAGAAAACTTAAGCAGTGATAGAATAAGTCTATCATTGATTGAATTCTATCACTAATAGAACTCGACAAGTGATAGAAATCAATTTGAATTTTCTGCTACAAATGAAATTATTTTGGATTTTATGCTATAGATGGAAATATTTTGCCATTTTTTGATATACATCCAAAATCCTCAATATTTAACCTACAAATTCTAATTCTATAAATTATTAATTTTAATTCTAAATATCCACACTATATATATATATGTGATTAGGTGGAAGGAGAGGAAGCATACACTATAATATCCAAAATGTTTGTGAAACAATGGCTACAATCGACTGAGTGAGTGGTGTGGTGGAGCTTCTTGGTTGGATAGCTACCTATAATATTTGTCTCATTTTATTTTATTTTTTAATTCAGTCTATAAGATGGAATAACATACTACAGAGGCTATTCGTGCATCGGCATCCACGTAAATCATCCTTTTTTTAATTAACTTAGATTGAATGAGAGCTAAGGAAAAGTAATATTTCATCTCACGTTTTTTTTTTTTTTTTTTTTTTTTTTTTTTTTTTTTTTTAATGTTGGAATCTTTTACCGGGTTTGCAAAGGAAGAGATTATATTATATTATAGGAAAAATTAGTAAAATTGAGGAGACGTGGAATGCACGAATCATGAGGTAAGTTGGGGAGAGAGGTGAAAAGATAGCACTAAAATCAAGGGGCTCATTCAGTTGAGAGATACTTGGGAACTTTGTTTTTTTTGTTTTTTTGAAACTATATGCTTCATTCAATCACCATTGCAATACCAATACGACCGTGACTCCCTTTGCAAGGGACTCCATGCTAATCTATTTCTACATGTTGGAGTGTGATCACTCAAAAGAGCAAAACCAAATAAAAGAGGAAAACATCTAGTACAACCAAGAGTTCGGACTACGGCCCTAACCGACAAGGAGAATCAAAGCTCCAATTGGAGGAACCTAATATCTATCATTTCCCTCAATTTGGGGAGTTTTTTATAGTCGTTGGGGAGTAATCTAATGTCCATCTCGCTGACTGAAGAATAGGACTCCACCGACGAAAAGGAGAAAAGGCTAAATTTCTCAAAGAAATTAATTTTCTCTAGCCACGAAACCAAAGCAATGCTAAGATCTTTTGATCCTTTATCAACCAATTCCTCCCAATTAAGCAAGCACACAAACCAACTAGTAGAAATACAAACCTCAAGAACAAAACCAAAACAAGAAAAGACATGAAAACATGACCTACATCTAAGCTCCAACCAGCAGAAATATCATTCAAAGCACACATTTGAGGAAGATCAAAATAAGAAAACATGAACCTATATCTAAACAGCCATAAAGACCATCTACAAAACATAGAAGAAAAAAGGACTTCAGTTTGAGCCTCACGTGAAGAAATCTTGGGCCCAACGCCAATCAGCCCATCGGTCCACATCTGATGAAGCAGCCACCTGCTTTCAACTACCATCTGACCCACGCGCTTAGGATTCTTCTTTTGTTCACAGATCGTCATCTCCCACGCGCTGCAGTAACGGCCCGGAAATTTCATCCCGGTCTTCCCGGGAGGCCCATGGGCATTTTGGTAATTTTGGGTCGGGCCGGCAGGGCCGGTTTTGAAATTGAAAATTGCCGGAATAATTATGAGTCAATTTGAAAGGATCGGGATTTTTGGTGAAGGCGTTTGGGCTTGGGAAAGAGTAAAAATAAATAGGAAATTAAATAGCGCGTCGAGTGAGATTCGAGCCAAGGACGTGTCGCGTGCTAGGCAGGGGGCGCTGCCAATCGAGCCACTGAGCGCTCTTGTGTTTCTAAACGCGCGATCTTCTATATATGCCTGTTTGATGCGCGTTTTGGTTTAAAGCAGGGCCGCCCGAGAAGCTTATTCTTCCTCGCGATTTTTCCTTCTCCCTTTCTCCCCGACCGACCGATCTTCGTCCTTGTGATTTCTTCCTTCTCCAGCTCCATTTCGACCGTGCTTCTTCTCCCAATTCGTAGTCAATCTCTCCCCGAGCAGCAGGTACATCTCTTTCTTCTTCTTCTCGTCCAAAATTCGAGCTCTTCTCCTGTTTCGGCTTCGCCATTTCCGCCGAGTTGAGGTGATTTGAGGTATGGGTTTTGTGCAGCTAGTGTAGGGGAGTTCGCCATCAAAGCATCGCTCGTCGAATCCCCTCGGATCGCTCGAATTCGAGTTTCTTCTTCTCCCCTGTTCGCGCGCAGAACAGAGTCGCCGAGCTCGCGTGCAGCGCGGCCCACCGCCGAGCCTCGCCCAAGACACCGCGCGCGCCTCGCGACCCATGCAACGCGCCGCCGAGCCCCTCGCTGCGAGTCGTGCCAGCGCGCGCCAGCCGAGCCTCGCGCGCGCGCCGCTCAAGACGCTCAGAAATCGCCACGCGCTCGCGCGCTTCAAATGCGTGCGCACTCAGCCAGCGCCAACCCGACCCGTCTTTGCCGTTCGTGCAATCGGCTCGTTCGTGCGTTCGTCGCGCCTCGTGAGTTGCTCCCGAGCTGAGCCTCATTTATTTTATTATATTTAGGCCTATTGTGTGATTTTTGTTGTGATTGATAGGTTCTCGGTAGCTAGTTCGGGTTCGTTCGCAATTTAGGATTTCGTGTCAAATCGTCCCCGACCAAGGTAAGGATTTCTTACCGGAGTTGTGTGGACCCTGCGATATATTATGCGATTGCTGATTGATTGCTTGTTTGTGTTTATTGACATGTGTAGCTAGGTATTCTGCTCGAATTCCCGATTAGCATGATTTTCCCGATTTAATTCTCATGTTAATCCATGCTAGGTTGTTCCTTCTAGCATGCTCGTGATCTGCTTCCTTGCTTCGTAGTATCATGCTAGGCTCGTTGTATTCTTATTGAGCACGTATTGGATTTTATGAAATTGTTTGTTTGCTTTGCTAGGCAGGGTTAGAAGTGCAGGTGTAGATAGCATCATCCGGCCCGATGCATAAAGTACCTTGCATCCATGGCGGGGGACGTCGAGCAAGTCATTCCGTCCATGGACCCCGTGAGAGATTAGCTAACCCAAGCGGTAGACCCTGCAATCTTGGGTGAGGGAGGCAGTTGTTAATGCCCCAACGGTTGGGATGATGACTTGGCATTGCCTCGCCCCCAGCCGTGCATGTCCTCGGCATGTTTGGCAAGAGCCCCCGATTGCCACTGTTAAGGCAAGGACGGCTTCGGTGTAAGCCTACCACGACCGTTCCTTGGCCCCAAAAGCGGTGGTTCAGCCGACATAGTTTACGTGTCCGTGTCTCACACCCCTATGTCGGTGACACCGATCCAAAGAATTAGTTAGGCGTGGTGATCGGACATGGGCAGCTTGCCTCGCACCGGCAACCCCATGGTCCGCAGTGAGCACGCGGTGCATGCTTACGCCATTACAAAATACCGATCGAGAGCTCCTCGGGATTGTGAGCCATGTACCTTTCGGCCGACAGAGAGATGTGCCGAGGCCGGGACTTGTTTCTCGTATAGGGCGACTTATGTATTGGATTGTGTGATGATATTATTTCCGGACTAAGACCCTAGTTGGCATCCGAGGCCCAAGTGTGGGCTAAGCTATGTGCTCTATTTTGTGTTTATATTCATAGCTTGCATACGCTCATCAAGATGACCATGTATATCGTATTGTACCCCTGGTTGGGGATTCTTACTTGAGTAATTCGTTACTCACCCTTATTATTGTGGTTTTTCCACA
This sequence comes from Sicyos edulis, assembly GCA_036507275.1. Classification (NCBI taxonomy): domain Eukaryota; kingdom Viridiplantae; phylum Streptophyta; class Magnoliopsida; order Cucurbitales; family Cucurbitaceae; genus Sicyos; species Sicyos edulis. The sequence continues at coordinate 128,406 of CM071858.1, read as the reverse complement.
GTAAATCGAATCAAGAGACAAGATGGTCAAGGAGGAGCCGTGATCATGGGGCCCAGCCTTCCAACTCGATTTTTGTATTATGACTCTTGTGTGTTTTGTTTTCCCCGAATGCATGTAGATAAGCACGAGCCCTAGGATGTTTTGTAAATATTTGTGGATTCCAAAGATTTTGTAATCGAATGTGTTTTGAATGATTTTAAGGAATCTCTCGATCGAGTATACTTTGGAATCAGATTTATCTTGGAACAGGTGCTTGGAAACAGGGACAGGTTCCAGGGAAATTGTCTAATTTTTAAAGTGGTTATTTTGAATGTTTTGTTTTAATTGGAATCCGAAATCATGTCTGTTTTAAATTTCCTTTACTTTGAATGCATGCATTGGGGTAAGGGCTCATTTAGTGCCCCATTCGGGTCGGGTCTCTTACAACAACCTACCTTCACCGTTCTTTGGTGAGATCTTCTTCTTCCTCTAGATGTCGCAACTTTCCCTCACAACTTCATCGGAGTTGATTCCCTTCCAAAACTTCGTTCTAAAAAATCGTGTGATTTCTATCTCCAAAATCATCTTCAATGGAAATGGAGAAACCCGATCTCCCCTTCTCTTTCCACGATCAAATGGAAAATCCCTCTTGACCCTCGTTGGAAAACCGCACATGCCCTCCTGATTCTTATGAAGAGTCAAACCGAGCATAACTCTTGGGGAATTCTCTCTTCTTATGAAATCGCCTAAAAACCTTTTTCCATAGAGCCTACGGCAAAGCTTCGCTTACAAGTCAACACTACGGTTGCAAAAGAAACTTTAACCGAGTTCTTTGTTGTCCCTCGTTCAAACCTTCACGATCTCCCGCTTCCTTGCTCGCCACGAAGCCCTATAAACGCTTGCAACCTGGCCTCCAGAGAGACCACGTCGAGGCCCAAGAACGCACCCTAAGGTGCCCAAAATCGCTCACATTCGAATCTCTAGGGAGACTGAAACGTAGCCCAGAGAGGCTAACTCTCTCTCTAAAATTTAGAGAGAGACAAAACCTCGTTTTTTAACTTGGGAACTTTGTTAGTTTAGGACATTCATTTTGTGAAATAAAAATAAAAATAAAAATTGAGGTGGCGAATGTAATACAGTTTCCACATACAAGACAATAACAAAAGCGAGGCAAAGAAAGCCTCTCAATTGGGTGGCTCCTCCTAAAGGCTTATGGAAGTTGAATGTCGATACCTCTGTTAGAGCTAGTTTCGACGATGGAAGCATAGAGTGGATAGTTCGTGACTGGAAAGGTCATCCCAAAATGGTGGAGTGGAGGTCAAAGTTCAAGAATCAATATGTGAAGATTTTTTAAGACATTGCTTTAAGGGACGGGTTTAATCATTTGAGGGATTTGCAAAGCTCGTTCTTACCTCCTATTTTAGTGGAGTCTGATGCTTTAGGTGTTATCAAAGATTTAGAAGATGACTTCTCATATATTTCATAATTCAACAATATTATTGTTGACATTAAACATTTAATTGTTTCTCTTGGCATTGTGAGAATTTCTCATTGTAACAGACTTGATAATAAGGTAGCTGATAAATTAGACAAGCAAGTTTCTTGAAATTATTTTTATTAGTTGACTTCAATACTCTCGATTGAAGATGGGTCCAAAGCGGTACCTAAGATAATTAGCATTAAATCCACCAATGAATTGAATACCATTTTTCGAAATGGTTTTAGGTTTTGGGTCTCGCATCAATCAATCACCGTGTGGGCCTGAAATAAATGCCTTTGTTTTGTTTTGCCAATACAAATAAATAAAATCAATCTTTATCCCTTTCCTTCCGCAGTTTTACTTTTACACATGCATCGCCGCCCACCTTTTTCCGTTTTCTTCTTCTTTAATAATAGTTTTCAAACTCCACCACTACCTATTTTGCGGCAACCAAAATCATCATTCTCTTCATTTCATTTCTATACAACTAATTTTAATATCCTTATACATTCTTTCCATTTAGATCATATTCATTGTTATATTCTACTACAAAAATATTATTCATTTTAAATAACAATAATGACTCTTTTTTTTTTTTTGAAAAGGAAAAACTTCATTAATAATAGAAATTAGTACACCCATAACTCCTATTTAAGGGACCACGATCTGATCCGAATCCACATATTGAAGCGTGATCACTCGAAAGAGAAGCGCCTAAAAGAAAGCAAAAGGTATTTGAAGAACCAAATGAATGTGCCATGGTCTTATCCAGGAAGGATAACTGAGCCTCCAAAAGGATTAAACCTAAAACTATCATCACCACCATTGTGGGGTTTTTTCGATAGTCTTTGAGGGGTAATCTAACATCCATCTTACTGACTGAAGAGTAAGACTCTGTCAAAGAAAAGGGAAAAAGATTGATCCAGGTAAGGAAAAAATCTTTATCCCGCATCACAACATTCGTTTCCCAATTAAAACTCAAACCTTTATCAATAAGCTCCACCCTAGCTCGCAGTACAACACACCAAGATGATGAACAATCAACAAACCACTTGCAATCACCAAAATATGAAAGCTTAACACCTAAATCTAGCCTAATGGCAGACCAAACAACCAGAAAATATGACATCCAAACAAATGGAACAAAACAGCGTAGATGAACTTTGAAAGGAGCCAGCCCACCAGTTTGTTCAGGCGAACCAAAGGAGAGAACCAAAGACCAAACCAGACCAGATAAACCGACGGTCCATCTTCTGACCCAAGCCAAAACAAATAAGCCCAATAAAATTTTATAAACCAGACCGACCCCAATATTGTGCACAGCCAACTAATGAGTCTTACCTCAAGCCACACAACGCACATGGCACTCTAACAAAATGCTGTCGTCTGCCAAATTTGAGCTCGCGTGCAGTTTTTTTCCCACTCGCAAGAGTACACTTCTGAGCACGCGCCACCTTTGCCAGTTGTGGGGTTGGTCTCCTTCATCCCTAACCCATCTGTCTCCTTCCAATTTACTCCATTATAGCTATCTTCTTGAAGATTTATCAAACATTTTGACTCTACTTTGCTCATGAGACTCCTCCTCCAAGATTTTCTTCGTCAGTATTGGAGAAACCCCACCTTCCTTTCTCCTCCCTCGGTCGAAAGGGAACCGTCCAACAAGCTTCAACCAGCCACTGTGCAAAGCTCCTCAAACTTTTTTCTGAGAAAGAAGCGAAAATTTCCTCACAAAAGCTTTAGGCTCTCTGAAACAGAGCATAAAAACCACCACCACTGGACCTAAAACCTCCAAGAAATCGCTCACGCTATACCAACACCTTTGACCCTTGTGCAGCACTCGAAAAACACCTCACACAGCTCCCCCACGAGCTCCAACTCCCTTGCTCACCACCGAGCCCCTAAACCACCCACAACCCGAACTCCAAAGAGCACATGTCGAGTCTAAGAACGCACAATCACAGTGCCAAAACGCTCACGATCGTCCCAATGAGATCTTCCCGGAGCCCTAGAGACTGTTTCTCTCTAAAACTTAGAGAGAGACAAAGCCTCATTTCAAAATAACAATAATGACTCTTTTTATAATCATTCTCTTCCTCTTAAATTTATAGAATGGTTGTCTTTAATAATTATTCTTATTCATATTTCTATAATATTCTTTTTTTTATGATCATAATTATTATTGCCTATGACTACAGATGAAATTGCATCATATATAATTTAATAATTTAAAAATTATACATTTCAAATTCCTCTATTTTTAATTATTGGTTAAATTATTTAAAAAAGAGGAGGGAGAGAGAGAAGCAAAAAAGACTCTTGCAATTTAGGGTTTGTTTGGCTTGGTATGAGTCGGTTTGGTGTGGATCGTCCGCTCGTACCCATGTTTGATCAATGATATGAAGAAATTGATTTATATCCTCTTGATTTCTTTAAACTGTCATCTCCAATATGTATTAAACCATCAACTTTTCGATGATTTTTTATTTTAAAAAATTATGATATATTTTTTTTTAATTTATATATTCGGTTGGTTTATTTTCCAACTACTCTACACGTTTTTTTTCCTCTTAATTTATTCAAATATAAATATTCAAAATTTATTGTCAAATAGACTTGAAGCTTTCATGTTCTTTTGTTCTTTTCTTTTTTGAGAATTTCAAACTTAGATATTCAACTTTCTAAGATACCAATTTATCAATAAAAACCTATTTGAAATCGTTCTTTTAGAAACAAATATATTCATTATTGAGTATTATAAAAAGAAAAAGAAAAATATAATTAATTACCAATTTCATCCTTGTAATATAAAAAAACGAATTGAATTTAGTACTGCATTTATAAGATAGAATTAAGTTTTTATCGTTGGTAGAAAATTAGAATTTTAGTGTTTCTCTCTCTTACAAGAATATAACATAATAGGTAGATAATTTTATTTATTAATACAGCAACAACAAAAAATTGAAAAAAGATTTAAATTTTTATCTCATATTAATTGCTAAACCAAATAAATAAATAGTTTTAAAATTAACACCAAACGTTTTATAGGTAAAATTTAAGAGTTAAGTTATAATAAAAAAGTTGATGTGTCATTTTTTGTTATTTTTTTTTTTTTGAAAGCTGTCATTTTTTGTTATTAAACTTTCGGAATTGTTTCATTTAGGTAGATAAACTTTCAAATTTTCATTATTCTATTAAAATTGATTATATTAACTATTCTTCTTAAAATTTATAAATATGGACACATTTTACTCTTTCTTATTAATATGATAGAGTTTGGCTCTTTCGCATAAAAAGAAAGCTTTTTAAAAGTTAAGCAAAACTACCATGCTCCAACTAATATTATATATGCATCCTAAATACTGATTTTCGCAACACTCATTTTATATCTACTCTCAACACTCATTTTATATCTACTCTAATTTATACTTGGCACTCGAAATTCTAATATCTAGTATATCCTCAGTCATACATGCACCTCAAATATTGACATTTAGTTTATCTCATATGTTATATTTGCACTTTAAACACTGATATTTAGTATATCCTCAGTCATACTTACACAAAAAATTTCTCATACCGTACTACCATAATAAATCTTTACCATGCAACCAAACACACCAAGAGGTGTTTTTTTTTATTGAATTTATTAAGGATGTAAAATGAGTAATTTTTTAACTAATCATAAAAAATATATCCAAACGAGTTTGTATAATTATTCAAAATAATTTATCATTCATTTTTACTACTAAAAATAACTTATAATTTAAGTTGAGCTAAGTTAAGGTTAGGTAAAGACCTAGATTGAGACCTTAGCTCGGGTCGAGTCCTTACAGATGGTATCAAAGCCAGGCATCGGGCCAGTGTGCCGGGTCCATCGGGACGCTGGACCTCTAAGGGGAGGTGGAAACCCATAGGGGAATCCCACATTGATTTGGATGGGAAACGAAGTACTCATTATAAAGGGTGTGGACACCTTTCCCTAGCAAGATGCGTTTTCCCTATAGAAATCTGTGAGGCCAGTGGGCCAAAGCAAACAATATCTTGCCTAGCGATGGGTCGGGCTGTTACACACAGTGATTAAAGACTTGGGCTTTAAGGGTATGCTCCCCTCAAGATCCTAGGTTCGAGACTCGGATGTGACATTACTCCTTCGATATCTTCCGGTGCCTGGCCTAGGGACGAGCGTGGTTACCGTTGTTAAAAAAAAACTTATAATTTTTAATCATTTATTTATAACTACTATAAATAAATTCGCATTTCTAACTATTTATTTTTAATCGTTTATTTTTAATTCTTAAAAAAAATTTATTTTTAACTACAAATTTTTAATAATTTATTTGTTAACTATTTAAAATAACTACTCATTTAAACTTTGTATCCAAACAACATATTGTATATAACAAAAAAATTATATCTAAACAAATTTTTAGTTATAACTCTTAAATTTTAACTCTTCGTCTGAAACCTCATTCAAACCCCTTTAGTATCACACACAAAGTAGGTAAATATTTTATAAAATACTTACCACCACTTTGAACCACATCTTTTTTTATTTAATTATTTTAAAAAAAATTGATTTGGATGAATGAAGAGAAAAATACTAGAGTGTAGAATTTTTTAAAAAACAATAACAGATTGGTCTATTTGTTGACATGTGACGATAATCGATAAGTAATTCTAATATACTTACCCTCGATTACGATTACGTAAATTTTGTTCCACATTTTAATATGACATAACGGCCTTTTTTTATAAGAAAAACAAGATTGATATATCGGCCCAAGCCCATCGGCCCTTCCCTTTGATTCAGACTAGGGTTTTTTGTTCTTGTTTGATTTATTGATTTTATTTGGCAGGCGCTATATAATCTGTTTGAGTATAAACCTTCGAACAGAGCTCTCCGTGTACCGCCGCATCCGAGGGTTTCTTCCGCCGCCGCCGCAGAAAAATGAAGACCATTCTATCATCGGAGACCATGGATATCCCCGACGGGGTCAAAATCAAGGTCAATGCCAAGATCATCGAGGTTGAAGGTCCTCGTGGCAAGCTTGTTCGCAACTTCAAGCACCTTAATCTCGACTTTCAACTCATCAAAGACGAGGCCACTGGCAGCAAGAAGCTCCGGATCGAAGCATGGTTTGGATCCAGGAAGACGTCCGCCGCTATTCGCACCGCTCTCAGCCATGTTGAGAACCTTATCACCGGCGTCACCAAGGGCTATCGTTACAAGATGCGTTTCGTCTACGCTCACTTTCCCATCAATGCCAGCATCACAAACGGCAACAAGGCCATTGAGATTCGTAACTTTCTCGGAGAAAAGAAGGTATAATTTTCTCTGCTTCCATCTTGTTTAATTAGTGCGTTTCTTTGAAGTATGTATTTTAAGTAACTCGTGTTTCTAAAGAATGAACATTCCTTTCATTATGTTGGTGTTTGCAAACTCGCCCCTTTGTTTCATACAACATATCTTAAACGTCAGAATCTGTTTGGTTGTTTGATTTTACATGAAAAACAAACCCTCTAATGGAATGTTCCACGGCTCAAACCAATTCCTATGAGGTAGGGGTCAGGTGGGATTTTGGCTGGATCAATTTTGTCTATTGCTTTATTTATATTGTTTCCATGATTTCTTCTTGATCTACGCATGGGTCGGGACTGTTAGGATCTCACAAATATTCCACAATGGAAGGTGGGAGAGTCCATAAACATTTAAAAGAGATATGCGTTATTCCCCTCATTGCCAATTGGTTGGTTTTGAGGTGGAACCCTATATTCTCTAATAAGGACTAGTGGAGCAGTTACTAAGAAGTTAGAAGTTTGTTTTCTACACTAGCCCTTCAAGTTCTAACCTCATTTCTAGTCGTTTTAGTAATTCATATTTCGGTTTAGTACCACCAAAACCAACATGTAAACAAGTTTAGGCCAATGCCCAATCTAATTATTCAGAATATAAAGATTTCCTCCTAATTGGAAATTGATTTGAACTTAATATGTGATTGAGTTTTATAACTTGGCCCAGATACTCGTGATTAATAAGTTGTATATCATTCATGTGCTGCTCTTCGTTGCCTAGTTTTGTATGTTTTAGATTATTAAGATGGGTTGCTTCAAATCTGTTTTTCTCACTCACCCTCTAATTAGTTTTAACAAGCATAAACATTCGGAAATGGACTTCTTATTATTTGTAGTTCTTTTGTAGCATGGCTTTCTTAGTGTCGTCTTTGGCTAAAATTTCATGCTCGTAATTGTTGCATCAGGTGAGAAAGGTGGATATGCTTGATGGAGTTTCCATTACCCGATCTGAGAAAGTCAAGGATGAGTTAGTTTTGGATGGAAACGATATTGAACTTGTTTCACGGTCTTGTGCCCTTATAAACCAGGTTTGTCTTTTTCACACACTCATGCAAGCAAAAGAAAAAACTCAATCTAAATGGTGCGTTTAAATCATTCTATGGCTTATTCTTTTGCAGAAATGCCATGTCAAGAACAAGGATATTCGGAAGTTCCTTGATGGTATCTATGTCAGTGAGAAGGGGGCAATTGTTGCAGACGAGTAATCCATGGAATTCTAGGTCATATCTGCACGTAGTTCCAAGAGTGGTTTATTCTCTTTTTGAATTGTTCTCCTCGACTTATTGCGTAATTTTGTTATCTTTTGTGAACCTTTTAAACTTCATAACAATTTTGCTTTATGGATGGATTGTTTTATGTTAGTTGATATTTACGTATCTTTCAAGTCCTCCTAATCTATCAAGTGGTATACATTCTTTGACAATAGAAATCTAATAAGTTGACTATTTGACTATTTTCTTTTTGGATAACAATTTCATTAATGGTATGAAATTACAAAGTGGTATACATATATGGTCAGGCGACCATGTTTGCCCCTAGTCGAGTGTGAGCTGTCCAAGTTGGTCTTTGACAATAGAAATCAACAAAGTTTATGGTCACTTTGACTATTTTTTTTTTGGATAACAATTTCATTAATCGTGTGAAATTACAAAATATATATAGTCTTGATAAGAAAGTGCTCTTATTATGGATGAGAGAATCATAGTTATAGTCGCAAAATATAAGCGATAATTTTCACCAAGAAACGATATTATCTTGTGATTTGATGCACTTCTCATCTCTATCTTCTTCTTGTAGTTGGTTTTAAGAAAGTTTTATTGGCCTTCTTTCTCCATATACGTAGGTCTTTCATATATCAAATCAATGCTTCGTTTCGTTTAAAAATTTGAATGTTGTTTAGGTAATTTGTTTTTGGTTTGTAACTTTCATAAATTGAACTCATTTTTTTCAAGTTTTACAATACCATCTTCTTTGAATATGATTTCTATTGTTTTATTAAGAAAATTTGAAATTACTTGAAATATAGTTTCTATGTTTCAAAATAAAACACTATTACTAAATTTCAATGATGTTTAATTTTATTTTTTAAGATAATTATATTGTTAAACTAAAATGTTAATTAAACTACATGGTTCAATTGAGCACAATGGTCGAAGACTTCAAGTCCCTTTTGATGTTTCTAGTGTAAACTACTTTTAAATTAAGAAAATTGTAATAGATGAGATCTATTATAACAAAAGAAATTATAAATGTAGTCAAGTTTTGAAAATATTTGCATTCATTTTTTCTTTAAATTATAATAATAATATATTTATCAAGTGATTATTTTAATGTTGATGTAAATTAAATTATTAATAAAAACTAACTTAAAAATGTTTGATGTTAAAATATATGGATTAATTATAAATTATAGGGAAATTGTAATGAGTAGTCAATTTTAAGAAAATATTTACGGATGTAAGCAAAATTTACAAAAATTACAAAAAAAGGCGTGTAGCGCAAGGTGTTGTTGGAGATAAATCTGGGAGTGGGGAGTGGGGGTGAGGTTTTACTAGGGCTTTACAATACCATTGTCGAGGCTGCGTTTCGCTCCGAAAATGATGAACGCTTTGAAATCCAATGCTTCTTCTTCTTCGAGGCTCAGATTTCTCCAATTCATGGCGCAGTCCAGACGCGTCTCCTCCCTTTCCCCGTTGACTCCGCTGCGCTCTTCCTCCTCCATCGTTTCTTCTCCTCAGCCTCCTTCCCTCTTCTCCGCCGCCGCCGCCATCCGATATCTCCGAACTGCTCGAGATCTCAACTCCAGGTACCCCCCCTTACTTTCTCTTCTCTTTGTGCCATGCTTTTCTAACCCCCGCTGGTGTCCCCTTTCTTACCTAGCTATGAGATCACCCCTCCCATTAACTGGGGCGTTCGAATTGTCCCCGAGAAGAAGGCTTTTGTCATCGAGCGATTCGGCAAGTATGTCAAGACCCTTCCCTCCGGTATTCATTTTCTCATCCCCTTCGTCGATCGGATTGCCTACGTGCATTCCTTGAAGGAGGAGGCCATCCCCATCCCCGACCAGTCCGCCATCACCAAGGACAATGTCAGCATCTTGATTGATGGGGTCCTTTATGTTAAGGTTGCGTAGCTTCCCCCCCCTCCTTTTCTGCTCTTCCTTCATTCCAACTGTCCATAATCTATTTACTCTTCTTTCTGCAGATAGTCGACCCTAAGTTGGCGTCTTATGGTGTTGAGAATCCCCTATATGCCGTCATCCAGCTCGCTCAGACTACTATGCGTAGCGAGCTTGGCAAGATTACTCTTGACAAAACATTTGAGGAAAGAGACACGCTCAATGAGAAGATAGTGGTACTTATAACTCCATTAAATTAAGTTTTTGCTGTGGAATTAAATTTTAGTTTGGAAACCCATTTTGTTCTCTTCTTCTCTTAGTCTTATACTGCATTTTACATTGATTGCCTGGATGAAAATAAATGAATTGGACCCTTCTGTAGGAATCTATCAATGTAGCTGCAAGGGACTGGGGACTGCAATGCCTTCGATATGAAATAAGTTTGTTCTATCTTAATCTTACTATGAGTTCTATTATATCTTAACTAAGTGAAATTTTCTAACCGCACTTTATGTTTTTTCTTTTTCCTCCAGGGGATATTTCTCCCCCGAGAGGAGTGAGGGCAGCTATGGAGATGCAAGCTGAAGCAGAACGCAAAAAGAGAGCTCAGGTTCTTGAGTCTGAAGGTAAATGAACGATTCAAATCATCTTCACTTTTTTAGTTTCCATAGGTCGAATAGATTCAGTTGATCAAAGTCGCATCAATAGATTCAGTTGTTCAACTGGGAAAGTTAGCCTGAATGGCCCTGAGTTTAAATTCTCGAAGAACTGAATTAGTCCCTCTCTCTTTCTTGATATTCATTCATGGATATTGACGCCCTTTCAATTTTAACAGGAGAAAGGCAGGCCAACATCAATATTGCTGATGGTAAGAAGAATTCGGTTATATTAGAATCTGAAGCTGCAAAAATGGATCAAGTTAACAGATCGCTAGGTCAGTTTTCATTACTATTTTAATGTCTTCTGTGAAGAATGGGTTAGATGGTTTGGACCCAACTCTTACTGTTTGAGCATATAAAGCATTTTCTTGTGAAATTGCATTGAAACATCTATATTTCATTCTTCTTCACCTTTTTTTTCACTTATTCATCTTATTACGTTTGTAAGCTTTAAGATTCTATCAAGATGCTTCATTCCTATCTCACCTTGGTTGTAAAGATTTTATAGAGAGATAAGATAACTCAAGCTAACTGAAAAAACCTATTATTGTTTTGCAACACTTTTTTTCCTTGGAGAAAACTTCCAATTTTGCTTTAAATTTTGATCCTTCTTTTGTCAATTGCGATTTATACCATTTATATGACATGCTTATTTTCAATCTTTTGTTCTAGCTAGTGTATTAAAGGGGCATTTGAATACCTGAGAGGACGAGTAATACTTTTTTGTCATTATTATTCTTTTTCATCCTTAACGCTACGCTACCTCATTTCATCAGGTGAAGCTGAGGCCATCCTTGTAAAAGCCCAAGCAACAGCCAAGGGACTGGCTCTTGTGTCACAGGCCCTCAAAGACAATGGAGGTGTCGAGGTGAGGTTCTTGTCCTCATGCTTTAGCTTTTAATACATTGGTGCTTTGAACTCTCTGTTTGTGCCTGGATCATTACCAATATCATCAAGCGAGTTTATCATGATTAATTTGAATGTCGAAACTTTAGGAACTGATGATGCTTTTTGACTTTCTGTTAGTTAAGATCTTATATACATAATTTTCTATTACCATGGTATTGGGTTCACTTAACCATGTGAAAACTATCCAGCCCCCGCCACTGGGAAACACTAAGAGTTCTCTTTCTTTTATTAAGCTCTTCATCTTTAAGATTGAACCTAGGGCGCTAGGGACTTGGATATGACCTGATCCAGACCCCAAAACCACGACCAATGAGGTCAACTTTTGGGGGCTAGTGGAAAGTGAAAGCTACATTTTATTTTTTTTTCCTCTTATCCCAACTATTATTAAAATAAAAACTTTGAGATCTGATTTTAATATTATCACCCTTGTTTTTTATTTAAACCTTGAGCTTTTTATTTGCATATATATTGAGAGTAGGCATGTGTCATACTCATACCCGCCTAATTCTCCCCTTTCAGAATAGCGATTAATTTAGGAAACAACCCTGTTTCTCTTGTAGTGTTGAACTATTGAAATAATGATACCCTCCAATGTTAGACTATTTAATTATTGGACTTTTTATTTATTTATAGGAAATTTTCAGACTTCTTAAAAATATTACAGCACAAACACATGGTAGGGTTTAAACTGATGAACTCTAAAAGAGGTAGGAATAAACAAATATGTAGGAAAATCTTTTCAAGTTTTACAGAGGTAAAATTGTCATAAAAACATATGAGAGGAAATTCACTTTGTATTGAAAATGACTTGAGAATCTCAAGCTATTTTAGACTTACCGAATTCTCATTTGATAGAAGCTCCTCCCCCACCTTTGACAAGAAAATACTAACTTGGCTTCATAAATGTTTCAAACGTTTAAACATCTCTTTGAATCACAAGTTCTTCAACAAAACAAAGATAGATGAAACAGTAATTTGGGTGGAGAAGATCTCCAACAAAAATGGGCATTGTGGAGAACTTGCTAAACTTGGGAAAAATTGGGCATTGCTAAACTCGCTATTATACCCTATTGGTATAGATATAAAGGGTAGGAAAGGTCTTATAAGTTATACATTAAATCATTTTAATCTCCCAGGCTAAAAAATTCTCACCTCAATGTCAAGGAAAAAAATTCTTTAAGAATGCGTGTTGAAGAGCTCCACCACTGTTGATTAATACTCACACGAAGTTCGACAACAAATTTACAAATGGATTCATCTGTTCTCAATAATTATTTGCAACCATTTACTTATTGAGTTATTGTCTAGGACCATTATCCGAAGAGAACATTTTCACAGTAGTTGGCATGAGATCAAATAAGCACTTCTGCAAGAACTTTCTTCTTCATCATGGTTAATGCTAAAACCTCTTAAACCCAACAAACCTCTTCTCGCTTGTAGAGACTTTGTTATATAAAATATTAAAGATTGGTATAAGGTGGGGAAATTTAGAGTTTGTTTATACCCATCAAGTTCTGCAAAAAATGCTAAAAAAAACCCGAGGTACTTAACTATAGGGAGGATGGATAGTGATCCAGAACTTATCTTGGTTGTAGATTTATTAAAAGAAGATAGGAGACAGTTGTGGTGGTGGTGGATACTTGAAAATAGCAAACAATACTCTTGCTAGGATGGAGATGATGGAGGTGAGTATCAAAGTTGAATAAAAACCATACGAGAGGAAATTCATTTTCCTTCATCATCATCATAAGCTTCCTTGGTTGTTAAGATAGATTCTTTCTTCATGGAACTTAATTTCATTCATGAAAATAGCACCTCATGCACAATGCACCGATGGTACTATGGACATAATAAAGTCTTTTGCTAGGCCTGAGGATATAACATCTTCCTGATATGTTTCCCTGACCACATAGACCCTCCTTTTACTAAATAGCATCCTCTGCAATCATACAACCTTTTTCTCCTACTGTCCTACACTAATTCTTTTTTGCCCCTTTCTCTCTCCATGGTAGGCCCTCACTAAATAAATAAGTTGATTCAACCTCCCATTCTCAAACTCTCCTTCACCTAAAACCCATTGGATAAACCCACCAATCCAAAAGGCCCCCTAGAACATCAAGACTAATTTTTTGATGATAGTCCCCACCATACAAATCCCAAGGTATTAACCAACCTTTCCTATTCTCAAATTGACCCACATCCATCCCAAAAACCCTTAGATAAAGCTACCAATCCAAAATACCCTCCAACTTTTTTGGGTATCACCTTCCACACTAATTCGACAACATTCTATTCAATCTTCCTAGGACCCTTTCTTCGGCTTAGATCTTAAGCTCGTGTGATCTGCCCTACTCCACGTATTTGATAGGTGACAAGTTGCAGTTCTTCTCCAATCGATCCACCACCTAACGCTGATTTGGGACGAGTCCTTTTCTTCACCCCTTTCTTTTGTGCCAATTTCGATGGAGTTTTCTTGACATACGAGATCTTCCTCCCAGATATGTAGCCGATTCATGAGATAGTCCCTCATATGTTTAAGCCCCCACTTTTAGGACCTTAAGTTGAATGTTCAACTCATAATAGTTCTGATATGTAATTTACCTTATTATCTCATTGTGTAAAAAACTCTAAACTTAGCCTAAAACCTTTGTAACACTTTCATTTTAACAATGAAAATGTTATCGTTTCTTATAAAAAAAATCTTCCAAGACCCACTTAAAAGCACATTTTCACTTCATCCATCCTAAAGATTTCAACCATTCTTTCCCACGTTGCCCGACTACACTTCTCCTATTGTTCTTCCTCTCTCCCCATTATCTTTGTTGAATGTACTTTCCTCTCCCTAACCAAAACCAATAAATTCATTTTAAATCCAAACAACCTTTGCTCATCGTTTTACCAAAACTGATCCAATCCCATCTGTTGGCCTCTAACATTAATGATCCACCCTATATCCCTATAGTCGAACCCCACATCCTTTCAAAATCCCATCACCCATTGGATCCACCATTTGTATATTAGAGACCATTTTAGCTTCATCTTGCCCTGACCTTTCCTTTTCTTTGAAAGTTCCTCCGCATTTATGATGGACACAAAGTTCTTAACTTCACAACATCATTCATTTATTGACTTTTTGTTTCCTTTTAAAAAAATCCTTCATTGACTCGGAAAGAGAGAGTTTCTCACCTTGCACAAGCTTCACTCATGATTCTTTGAGAAATGAACCAACTTTGACTCTTCTTTCATCTAAATTTCTATCAAATCATGACAACTTATTTTAGAGTGTCGTGGAAGTCCTTCCCAGGATTCACATCCTCATTATATGATGATTGATGAATCTACGTCAATTTCGAAAGAGTAATTATTCCTCGAAAACAATTAGTTTGTAGGAGACGACTCTTTAGTGGAAATTGAAATGGGAGAGCCAAAGGATATGGTTATGATAAGATCTACCACACTTTTCTATTAAACTACGATAAATCTCTCGAGAGAATCTCTCAAAGAGCCCTGAGTACAAAGACGACAATTCAATTGATGCTTGACTATGACCTAACAACTCCTATTTATAGCCCTACATCCTAATTTGACCTAATTAATAAAAGACTAATAATAGGCCCAAGCCCAATACATTTAAAATAGCAATTAACTACTAATTAATAAATACTAATATTCCTAAAATGCCAAGGACGGATCGTATCAATACTTTCCCCCCCAAGAGCCACCTTGTCCTCAAGGTGTTCCATCTCCGATGCCCTCTCGCATGCACCCGCCTTACGGCAAAAAAATTGCCCATCAAGATCCACGGCACTCGTGCGCATCCCGAACGACCCACACATCCAAGTTCGGAGCTCCTTCTTCCGACAACGATGTCCTCGGAAAAATTGTTCATCGCAAATGGAAGCATAACCCTTTATCCTTCCGTGCTCGAATTTCGGCTTGATGAGTTTTTATAGGGCGTCGGTTGAATGGTTGTAGTCCTGTGAGAAAGAGTCGATGTGCTTCCGCCTCCCGAAACAATCATTCTGCTTTAGCCTTGACCGCTGTAGGAGTACTTCCCTCATTTTGGGTAGCTTGAAAAGCAAAATCATCCTCAATCACTTGGGCCATAAACATTTTCTCTTCGATGCCCACTGGCCGCAGTTTACGCATCGCGCGCTCTGTATCTCCTCTTTTAGTCCACTTTCCCACTTCCTCCAATGCACTCGCACTGATATCGCGCATTCCCTTAGCAAATCGCTCAAAACTCCGGCGATATTCCTTCACCGTACCTATTTGCTTCAAACTCATAAAGTTGGCATACTTATTTGCCTGAGCTGCCGGTTGGAAACGCTCCAACAACCCATCTTTGAATTCGTTCCACGAACGAAAAGGAGCACGGTCCTCCTCATACTGAAACCACTCCAATGCCTCCCCTTCCAAACATAACCCTGCTGCCTCAACCCCTTCATTTTCAGTCAACTTGTTTACCAGGAAATAACGCTCGACCCGACTTAACCATCCTACCGGATCCTCATCAACAAGACCCTTGAAAATCGGCATCTCCAATTTTCTAAATCTCCTATCACATCCCGGTCCCTCCCTTTCTAATGCTCTCTGTCCTCCCCGTTCAAATCTTTCTTCTCCCCTCCGCTCAAATTCCCGTCTCGTATTTCGGAAACTGTCACCCCAACCACGATCGTTCCAACCGTCATGTGCTAGCGGCCTTTCATAACCGATGCGCACCCTCCTCTCTTCTGACAACCCATCTCCTCCCCAATCACCTCGGAGAGCTCCTCGTCGATCACAATCTGGACCGATGCCCCTATTTCCATCAGAATTTCCCTGAATATCCGACCTTCGGTCCAACCTAACTGGCCCAGATCGACCCGTTCCACCCACTGCGTTCGACCCAGGCCCGACCTCCCAACGGACTTCGGTCCCCCACGTCCCGGACCGCCCCGGCCGACATCGCTCGCTCGCCCGGCTGTGCTGCGCGCGCGCGCCCCGCCCTCGCCCGGCCAGACTCCGCCCAGCCGGACACCGCCCCAGCCCGCGCCGCACCCGCGCGCCCCGCTCGCGCTCGGCCCGACATCGCCCCAGCCCGCGCTGCGCCCGCGCGCCCCGCCCTCGCCCGGCCCGACACTGCCCCTGCTCACGCCGTACCCGCGCGCCTCGCTCGCGCCCGGCCCGACATCGCCCCTGCTCGCGCCGTACCCACGCGCGCCGTACCCCCGCGCGCCGCCCTCGTCCGGCTCGATCTCGCCCAGCCCGACACCGCCCCACGTGTCCGCACGAGTCCGCACGACGCCGCCCCTCTCTGGCGCGCCACCGCCCCACGCGTCCGCACGCCCTTCCGCTCCGCCGCGCGCCCGGCCTGCTCCCTGCCCGACCGCGCCGCCCCCGCCCGATGACGCCCCTGCTTCCTCCAGCGTTGCCTCCGCCGCAGCAGCAGCCGCACCCGGACCTCCCTCCGTCCTCTCGGTCATTAATCCTTTCCCTTTGTCAGTCCGAATCGATTCCATTATTAGTTCTAAATTCCGGGTTATCGACTCAAACTTTAGATCCTGGGAATCTATCTTTTTTCCCAGCCGCTCCTCCATCGCTTCCATCTTCACATTAGTTTCTTGCAACTTCCTCGCCAAGTCGGCCACTCCTTCTTCACATTCTTGTATCCTGGATTCCATCTTCGTAGTAACCATTCCCGGATCGGCAAATGGCTCTGATACCAAAATGATAAGATCTACCACACTTTTCTATTAAACTACGATAAATCTCTCGAGAGAATCTCTCAAAGAGCCCTGAGTACAAAGACGACAATTCAATTGATGCTTGACTATGACCTAACAACTCCTATTTATAGCCCTACATCCTAATTTGACCTAATTAATAAAAGACTAATAATAGGCCCAAGCCCAATACATTTAAAATAGCAATTAACTACTAATTAATAAATACTAATATTCCTAAAATGCCAAGGACGGATCGTATCAGGTTATTGATCCGCTTTGCTTTTACCTATTATTTTTTCTTGGCTAACAAAAAATGGTTTATGCCCTTGCAACTCTTTCATTTTATCAATGAAGATGTTTTCATTTTCTATAAAAAAAAGGTTTATCATTTCACCGATATGTAAAAAAGAAATCAAAATGGATTTTGGAGCTAAATTATAATAGAAATGCCATCTCTAGGGTAAAGGTTTACAAAATGACTTTTCTATTGGTCGTTCTTTGGCTCAACCTTCGTGTTGACTATAGATTATCCTACAAAGGGTTTAAAATGCATACAATCCTAAGATGCGTCTCTGTGCAAATCCTTTTGTTTATTTCACCTATGACCTATCCACAAAATTGGGTGAAAATTCATAGTTCTACTCCCTCAACTCTCTCTAACCATCTCTAACTATCGTTCCTTCTTTCGCCTTTGGCACAACTCCTTTGGTGCTCGGGAGAAGGAAGGCTACACCTTGTTGGTGACGTGACTATGACACCTCCTTATTGGTGTAAAATTCTTCAGTGGTGCTCTTTCAACATTGCACTTCTCCTTCTGACGCCTTTCGTCATCGGGCTCTTCTTCAAGTGCCCCTCGTTATCGCGCTCTAGCTTCACCAGAGAGTTCTCCACAATGCCTTTTTTTGTTGTGCCCCTTGATACGGTTCATTAGTTGGAAGTTAGTTAGAGTGGTTAGTTGGTTAGCTTTTAAAGGGCTATATAAGTGTAATACTACCCATTAATCAATACAACTTACATCTTTGAAGAATTGACTCAATTGATTGAGAGGAGGGACCTTGTGAGAGAACTAGATTCTATCATTTGATATCAAAGCATTCGATCCATGGAGATTGGTCCGAGTATTATTGAAGCGGGTGTAAGAGTAGCAATGTAAACTTTAAGAAAGTCGTGGGATTTGAAGATTGGTTCCTTCGAGAGACAAAATGAGAAATTAATAGGATCAATAGAAGAGTTCAGGGAAGAATCGAAAGAATTCAAGAAAGACTTGGGTCTTAGAGGAAAATCAAGAAGCATTGGCTAAATCAAAGAGAGTGAAGGAAGAAAAAGTACATCCTGCTGAAGATTCCATAGAGGTTGTCTCTTATGATCAAGTTGGAGCACAAGTAGAAATAACAACTCAAGTACTTGATAAGATAACCATTTCTTCATCTAATAAAAATTGTCAAATTGAAGATCAGTTGGCTCCAGGTATGGAACTTTAAATAATAGAAAATCAACAATATGGAAAAGATCAACTTGTTGTCATGAGTACATAAAAAAAACAAGAAAATGACATCAAGATTCAAACAAAGAGAGTTGTTGAATTCCAACTTGCAAAGATCAAGATTTCAAGAAATCAAGGATCTTGCAAACGAAAAATCCATCGGCCGAAAAGGTTGAAATCAAGTCGAAGGTACAAGAGGGTTGAAGAAGATTTATCATGAGGAAAGATCGAGAATTTATCGGTGGAAACAAAGACAAAAGGTTCATGATCCATCTCAAATTCTGAAAAATATTTTTGTTGTCACCAAATTTGTACACATAACAACTTCACAAATGAACTTCGAAGGGAGAAAGAAGTGACAAGGGCGTAGAAAGAGATTCAAGTTGCAGATGAAGGTACTAAAAAGATATAGTACTAGCAGAGTATGAAAGAGAAGAAGCAAACAATGGAGATCTATAATGCTGAAAAATACGAGACCAAAACGAAAATTTTGTAGATGGTCGGGGAAGAAGGCAAAAAAACGACGAAGATTATTGGTGAGGCTCGTTTCTGATCGAAAGCAAGAGCTTGGCTATGTGTTCTCCACAACTCACGACACTGCAAATCTAGTCGTTAGGTCATGGCCTATGAACCTCGAATACGACAAAGAACAAGAGAAAACAACGAAGAACTGGGAAATAAAGTGTGACGCGAAAGTTGAACTCGATATTTTTACGGGGCAGATTTTGTTGTGGGTATTTTCAGACGTGGGATCGAGAGATTTTGTTCATGGCTTAAAGACGATGACATAAGTCTTGAAGATTTCTTGCGCAAATTGCCCTACATTGTGTCAAAATATTCTATTTGGTCCAACCCCTGATTTGGTTCATGTTTGGGTCTGATTTTTTGGTTCGGTTTGGTTCAAATGATTCGTTTGGTCAGTTTGGGACTGATACAAAAATCAGGACATTTAGGCTGATATAAGCTTTTATTGGGCTAAGTAGAAATGAGCCAAATCTGGGTTTACTAAAGCCCAATTCAGAAGTAATAGGGAAAATGGCAGAACCGAAGGCACATCAATTTGTTGTTCATGGCTGCCATCACCTGCCTCTGACCACCGCCTCCGACCACCAACTGTCGCCACCAACTCTGGCCACTGAAAAATTTCTTCGCTGGAAAATTTTCTTTTTTTCTTCTTCTTTGTATTCAATTTTAATAGTTTGTACTTCACTTTAGCATTGTTTTTTTTATTTAGTTTGTAAACATCTTGAGGACAAGATTTTTTGGGGGCTGGGTAGTGATACGGTCCATTAGTTAGAAGTTAGTTAGAGTGGTTAGTTGGTTAGCTCTTAAAGGGCTATATAAGTGTAATACTACCCATTAATCAATACAACTTGCATCTACTCAATTGATTGAGAGGGGGACCTTGTGATAGAACTAGATTCTATCACCCCTTGTAGGCCATTCCATCACACTCTTACTTCTTCCAGGGACCTCTCTCCCTCAGCTCTGGTGCAACTTCAATGTCGGTGTTTACTTCTTTTTCAATTGCCAACAATCTTCTTCGTGGTCGTGGTCATCATCACCAAGATCCAGTCCTTAGTTGCCAAATTTACTTTTCCTCTCCATAGTTTCCATTTGAGATACCTCCTTCCCCATGAAGTACAAGTGACATAGACGCTTCAAATCACGCGTTCATCTTCTGGATGCTATTGTTCAATTTCTTCTACAACAATAACTCACCTCTCAATTTACACTGATTTCATGGTTATGGTTGGGTGACATACACACTCTTCAAATCACCCATTCATCTTCTGGATGATATTGTTCAATTTCTTCTACAAAGGTAACTCTCCTCTCAATTTACACGGATCTCCACCCATGTTGTTGTGGGCATCTTCTACGGGAAGTTCATGCGACTTGTATGTGTTTTTGTTGTTGTGTTAGGGCAAAGAACATGAAACACGAAACACTCTTCTCCCCTTGGATAATCAGGGCCACTCATCTTCTTTGACAAATGACAACATACAAAGGATTATTCTTGGCTATCAAAAAAAAAAAAAAAAAAAAATCTTGGCTATCTTCTTCGACAAGTCCTGCCAAAGCCCATCTTCACGTTTCTTTTATATTTCTCACTGTTTCCATGGTTATGGTCGGGCTTGTTAGTTGTACCTAGTTCACTGCTCCTTGTTTGGTCACTATTGTAATCGAGCTTGTGACTAAAGAGTCGCTTTTTTATTCAATGAAAGACAATGCCTTTATATAGGAATTACAATGGGCCCGACGGGCCTTATGGGCCTAGATCTATTAAAGCAATAAACTATACAAGAAATACAAATATACATCTAATCTCTAACAACTATGTTGTACCTTTTCTTTTCAGCACTCTCTTATTGTTTGTACTCTTTCATTCATCAATAGAATGATTTGTTTTCTATAAAAAAAAAGTTTACAGAGGTAAATTTTCATATTTATAACATCAAGTTATAGAGAAACCAATTCCGATCTGTTCTGATTTTCTACAATGGAAGATGTATTAATAACAGTGTTTCTCTCGTCTCAATAAAGTTGCTGTAATAATTTATAATAGTAGTTACATCTCCACCTCCATCCCTTAAAGCAGTTTTCAGCAACGTGGTTTTGTTACCTAGATTAGTAATAGAAAGATGTTTGGCGTATTTAATTTGAATTTCTAATGATATATAGTGGCTAAATATTTCTTCCCTGTGGAATATTTAACCTTTCCACTTTTATAATGATATTCTAACCTTCAGTTCATGACTGTAAAATATGTACCAATGCCTTGTTTTTTCTGGTTGTAGCATTCATTCTTTTCCTTGCGGAATTTTTATAATGTTTTTTAGTTCAATAAACAAGGTGAAGGCATTGGGAACCTCGACCTTTTAAGGAGATGCATGCAAGTAATATATTGAGCAGTACTTAAGATGTCCGTTTTATTTGTAATGTCTATATCACATGCTGTGGTTGTTTTTTTTTTTTTTTGAGAAATTACACACTGTGGTTGTTCATTGTGATGATCAAATTATTAAGGTCTCATTTGATAACCATTTGAATTTTTGTTTATGAAATTTAAGCCTATTTCTACTCAAATTTCCTACCATGTACTTCATATTTCCTTAAGAAAGTAGGTGTATACTAACCAAATTTCAAAAACAAAAACAAGCTTTTGGAAGCTACTTTTTTTTGTTTCCAAATTTTGGTTTTGTTTCTTAAAATATAGGTAAGATGTAGATATCCAAATAAGAAAAAAGCTATGGGAAGGTAGTTGTTGTAGGCATAAATTTCAAAAACAAAAAATGGAAAACTAAGGCCCAGTTTGATAACTATTTTATTTTTGGTTTTTTGTTTATGAAATTTAAGCCTACAACAATATCTTATTAGACTTTTTTCCTTATTTGGATATCTACATCTTACTTATATTTGAATAAACAAAATCAAAATTTGTAAACAAAAAAAATGTAGCTTCCAAAAATTTGTTTATGTTTTTGAAATTTGGTTAGTATTATTCTACTTACTTAAGGAAAGATGGATACATTGTAGGAAAGATGGAGCACATGGTAGGAAATTCGAATAGAAATATGCTTAAATTTCATAAACAAAAAACAAAAAACAAAATGGTTATTAAACAGAGCCTAAATGGTTATCAAATGGGGCCTAAGTGATTTTGTATGGCATGAATAGCTGAAGTATCTGTGGGTTGTTGACAGGCCGCTAGTTTGAGAATCGCGGAGCAATATATACAAGCCTTCGGTAACATTGCCAAGGAGGTGAAGTTTGAGCTTTTAGTGTTTTATTTGACTATCACCATTCATAATAATAGTGGGTCTTAATCCTTGTCTTGGATTTCCTCTTCAGGGTACCACAATGTTGCTTCCTAGTTCAGCTGCCAATCCAGCTAACATGATGGCTCAAGCCCTTAGTATTTACAAGAACGTGGTTGGCAATGCCTCCGGCGATGGAGCCATAACCAGTGGATCAAATGATGGCATAAAGAAGAGCGACCTGGCAGCAGAAATCGGGGGAGGGAGCAACCAAACTATCAGAGCTGTTGAGGAAGCTGGAAATGGCAGCCCAAGATTTTCTCTACAGAGCCCCAAGAATGCGGAATAGTAAATTGATTTTACAGACTTAGTGAAGGATTTCCATTTTTCTGACTTTAGGGTTTCTTTTTTGGGTGGATGGAAACTATAGCAGCTATACCAGAGGCCACTCTGAGTTCATTGTTTCTTTTAAGTTTTCTCCTAGGCTGGGGCTGCAAGATTGACCGTAACTGTCTTCTTATCTTCGACAAATTAAAATATGTTTTAACTGTTTCCGACAATTGATATCTTGAAAGCTATTCAATTCACCTTGCATATGCATATAAACATTTTTCCTATTTCTTTTTTTTTATAATATTAACACTTGCCCTACCTCGTGAAATCAAACTAATTCTGTTTATGTATTTGGATAGGATTCAAGCATTGCACAGATTTATTCGTGGTATGTATTTCAATTAAATTGGATTAAAGTATAGTTTGAAGAGTTTAAGCTGTTAGATGTGTTTCTAATTTTGTTAAGTTTATGTATGTGGCATTGAATTGCCATTTATCTAGATAAAAGAAATATAGCATATTTGATGATTGAATTGAATTGAGAGAAAAACAATTGATAAAAGTTTTCTTTTTATCTATAATAATAATAACAGAACAAATGTTGCAGTAGAAGAGTAGAAAAGAATAAGATGATATTCATTAGGACGGAACAGTAAGCATCCGGGTACGACAAACAAAGGCAGATTCAGAAGAGGCCAAACAGGACGGAGACTCCGAGGACAAGCAACCAGAGAATATGGAGGAGGAGGAGGGCCTGGCCGGGGATAGAAGCGGAACCCCCGTTGCCGACCTCACAGAAGCCGATCTTGGCGACCCTGACTCCCGAGCACAGGGCATCGGCGCAACCGCACCAGTAGGTAACGCCGTCTACGCCGCAGACGGGGTCCGTGCTGAAGCATTGGACGGGGCAAGATGAAGGAACCGCCGAGGAGGGGCAGAGATCTACCACGTCGCCGTCGCGATTGGCGGCTTCCGAGGGCAGGCGGAGGGCGGAGGAAACAACATCCTCAGATCGGGCCGTAGAAATGAAGAGAATGAGTGAAAAGAAGAAGATGAGGGTGGTAATCGGAGGTGCGGGCACCATGTTCAGCGAGCGTTAGAAGCTCTGACCCAGATTTAGGGCAGGCAGGATGCAAAGGCTCTGAACAAAGGTAAACGAAACGACAACTTCCCCCGACTCGCCAAACGGAACCCAATTTTCTCGTTCTCTAATTCCCTTCTTCCATTCCACGCGTTTTCGTTTTTTACACACATTTTCTCTTTTCCTTTTCTCACCCGCTGTATTCTTTACTTTTTCTTAATTGGTATATATATATATATATATATATATATATTTAGGTCCGTCCTTTGAACTTTAAAAGTTCAATTTTCAAACTTAAAATTGGCCCTTCGATTAAAAAATAATAATAAAAGAATTCTATAAATTTAGAAACCAATTTTAAATGTTATTAACTTCAAATTTACTATAGATTAAGATATTTTAGATTCGAGTGCCCCACTTATAGAGACCAATTTAAAGTTTTTTTTTTAAGTATTCAAATTGTATTGTTTTCAAAATTTGAGATTAAATGATATAAACTTCAAATACTAGAATGAAATGAGTAAAATTAAATTTTTGGAAGTTAAAAAATTAAAGTTGATGAATTAAAATTGAAGTTTTAAAAGACCAAAATGTTGGTCTAAAAATAAATAATATATGAAAGTTTAAAATGGGAAAATGCATGATAAATATTATATAAAACCAAGTCCAGCAGAAAAAGGAGGGAAGAGAGGAAATGTGGAGAATGAGTTTGGTTTGAAACCAAATTAGGAGTTGGTCCTAGAAATTAGGATCAGGTGCTTCCACACTATAAGACCATCACCCTTATTGGCTGCTGCCTCTCATTATTTATTCTGGTTTTAAACTTCCACCAGCCAGTCAACCTCCTCGCATATAATAATAATAATGGGAGGTTGTGCGAGCAAACCCAAACACCTGGGTCTGGCTCCCGAGGCCAAAACAATGTCCCACGGAAACAATATTAATGGCAATGGCAATGAGAGTAGTAGTGCAGCAGTTGCACCACCTAATTTGGTGCCTATGTCTGAGTCCTCCAACGTCCAACCACAACTACAGGATCAAGTAGCTCTAGCTGGTGGAGATTCTGATCCAACCTTAAAGCCTGCGCCTCAACCTGAAACCGCACCACACCCAGTACAGCCACAACCTGATTGTTATTCGACTCATCAGGCCGACAAACTCGAAACCATTGCCAGACAATCAGAGCCCGTCACTACCATTGCACCCGCCCTTGCAGCGGTCTAACTACTTCCATATCCAACCATCACTACTACAAAAAAAGGTATAGTTGACGCTTGATTATTTTAAATATTTGACGTTTTTTAGAAAAAACGTCAAGTAAGCATACTTCAAATATAAAGAGCGTCAATAAAGGTAAAAAGACGGGATTTTTTTCCTTTAATTTTTCGTTAGGTTTTAGTTGACGCTCTATGCGCGTTATCTTTAATAATATTTTTGTTGACATACACAAAGCGTCAACTAACAGTAATTAAAATAAATTAAAAAAAAACTCTTTTAAGTGTTTTAAAAGAAAGTGAAAACAAAAGGGTAGCCCTAGCCGCGACTTTCTTCCCCAATTCACGAATTCATCCAGCCTTGGCCAAATCATCCCGTAGGTTTTCTTCTCTTCATCGCGCAAAATTCGTAACGTCACTTGTTGTTCTTTCTCTTTGATTTTCTTTTCAATGGACTAAAATTCATCCTCCTCCTCTTCTTCATACTTTCCTCCAGCTCCAATTGTATCTCCATAGCCAGCATCAAGTGTTCGTCTCAAATCTCGTCGTCTTCATGAGGCTCACGCGTGAATCCTTAGTATCACAACTTGGTTCGATTGATTTAGGCCTGCAAGGTGTTATTCTTGGTGGTAGAAGGTGAGTTCAAGGCTAAGTAGCAAAACAATGATGTCGTTCTCGATTTTTAAACTTTGGCAAAAGCTTGGCTGTGAGTTTTCTTCATCCATTTTTGCCAAGAGTTCTCTCATTTTCAATTAATTCTTCCTGTTCGTTTATTTTCTTTCCTCATCTTCTTTGTAATTCGTGTGTTCAAGCAACAAGCCCAATCGAATCGTTTGGGAGTTAGTTTTGAATTCAGTTTCATCTTATCTATGGGTTGATTTTTGAAGTAAAAATGGAGAATGGTTTGGGTAATGCTTGAATGTTCTATCTTTTTGTTGGCTAATTTTATAGTGAATTTAGAGTATCGCTTTTAATGGGTGGAATTGGAATTGTGGAAAGACGCCTCAAAAGAAATATTAAACTCATCTGGTATTCAACAAAAAGAAATGTGTTGTAAGGAAACTCGAACAAGATAGTCTATCTTTCCATTCAATGCTGAGTAGTTTAGAATTTGATGTTTTTCATGGTTGTACTGTCGAACTCAAAATTTTCTTCAAGCTGGTTGTGGTCATTGTTCATAAAGTTGTGTCCTTTTTTGTTGATAATTTCAAAGAATTAACTTTGATTTTTTTTGTTTTGGTTAATTGACATTTTCCCATAAATGATATTGTGTTCATTTGATTAGTATTTTAGTTTTGTTATCTCAATGAAGTTTTAAATTTGTGGATTATAATCTAAGAGTCAACATATCATAGTTTCAAATCTTTTGATAGTTGCTCTTCAAACTCTTGGAAGAGTATGTTTATAACTACGGGAATAGATCTTCTATTAGGAATTAGTTGAATCATCAAGCTTTGAAAGAGTGTGATTGAATTTTTGTTTGTGGTTTTTCTAGTCAAAGTTTTTTTTTAAATTATTAAGCATCAATAAGAAATAGTTAACAACTATAGTGAAAGTTGTTTTTATGTTGAACCCAAAATATCACTCTCCATCCATTTTTTTTCTTCATAATTTAATCTTTCAATGATATAAGGTATGACAACCATATAGCAAATTTCTTATTGTAAAGTTTGACATTGGAGGACTATATCTCATCTTAACTTTTTGTGTGTACCCCTTAAACGTTCCATTATTGTTATGATATTGATTATGATGAAAATAAAGTAGATAAAGTTACTTTTGTTTATCTTGGCAACGCAATATCAATACTCCTTTTTTACTTTTTTATTTTGCAGGTACGAACTACTCAATAAATCTTGATCAATATGTAAGAAGAATATAAAAGAAATCAAAGGTAGTGTAAATCTACCATTTTAGTTTTCATTCAAGTTGTATGCTTTAGCTTCTTCTTGTTCATAAATGAATGTGTTATTAGACAATGGTGGAGTAACATGCAATTCTTTTATGCTGATCCCTTTGGTACTCCGTTTTTTATATATTACTTCACTGATATTTTTTATGATAAATATAAAGTTATCATTCTTTATCCTATCGATGTACTATCGATACTCTTTTGATAAATCTTTTTCTTTTGCAAGTGTGAGCTATTCGATACAACAATATGTAAGTAGCATATTATTGAAATGACTATTTTGCCATTTTAAGTTCCATTCAAGTCATAGGCATTGTTTGCATCTTGTTTAGGAATAAATATATGTTATTGAACAACATTGTATCCACCATTGTTTTTTAACTTTTTGTTAGGATATCCACATGCTATGTTGATTAAACTAAGTGATTTTGTTAGTCACATGTGAAGAGGCTACATCTGTCAACGGTGCAGGAAGGAGGTTAGATGTTGGGGATTATGAGCGGAATTGTGTTCTTGATCCTATTTCGAGTTCAGGTAATTCAATTATTCAACCAAAACGGTTAAGTTATAATTCTTTTTAGATTGGATTGAGAGGTTGAGTCAACTTATAATTTTATAATTTTATCTGAGTTTCGGTTTGACTCAACTTTTGGCTCATTCAACCTATACCAGCAAAACTAATAGATATAGATTTTTAGCCTATATGGAATATATACACATAATGGTTACCTAAATTTAAGTATTGTACAATTTTTTTTTTTACATATTTATATGTTATGAGTTGAATCTTATAGAGGAAAAAGAAGATTAACATAACTCGAAAATCTTGTGTTGGGTTATATTGCTCTAATACATAGGATTAGACGAGTTAAGGGGTTGATCAACTCATAAATTTGGTTTGGTCCAAAAATATTTTTAATCCAACCTAACACAGCTCAAACTATAAGAATAAGTTAGAACCTCACTTATTTCTTCTGTTTTCTAAGATGAAAATTTCAACTTTTATAATTGAAATCTATGTAAATTTATGTCAATTGAATTCATGTCTGTTTAATTTTTCATCTAAATTCTGTTGTGGCTTCTCTTTTTTTATGTAAATTCTTGCTTCAAATATTGATGATTAAATGTTTGTTTTATATTTTATAGTTGGTGTAGATCATGTGAGAGTTCATCCAAAATTTCTGCATTCAAACACTACCAGCCATAAATTGGCTCTATGAGGTAAATTATCACTTGAATGTGGATTATCTGTTTTCTTTTCCTTTGTTTTCCTTTTTATTTCAGCATTTATGGCAGTAGGTTCACAATAACTTGTTTCAGAGTCATCCATCATTCACTATGGGCTGGTGAAAGGTATTCAAAAATTGAGATGTGGGCTAACGAAATAAACTTTTATCTCTATATTTATTTCTCTTTATTGAGGTCATGTTTTTCTTCCATGTTGATTTTAGTTTTGATTACTAAGATTGGTTTTAATTTACTTGTTGGTGCTTTTGCTTCTTGATATCCCATAACCTGCCTCTTTTTGTTGGTAACCTTACATGTTGAACTGAATATAGGATTTAGATTATGACTACTTTGTCATAAATAGATTGATGTTTATAGTATTTATTATTTATCATAAATAAGTTATTATTTGAGTCTGAATGTTAATAGATTGATGATACGAAGGGACTCATACATGCAAATTGAGCTTGATGAAATGCATGTGGAATGAGCTGAATTTCAAGGACGAGCTGAATTTCTAGGATGCTACATGTGAGGATTCACATTCTCTTGTATATACAGTAGCTTTGGACACAATGGGATATTTGTTCGTTGTTGTATGTATTTTGGAAGACTACAAACTTAGAAAATTACATTTTTTTTGTACAACTAGATTTGCAAATAGTTGGACAATTCAAATAAATCCTATAGGTTATAGTTATTAGATATTTACAAAGTTTGGAAATGTGGCTATATATTTTTCTTTGTAATTTCGGATTATGTAAGGCATTAGCACTTGAAATATATATTATGTTTAATGTGTATGTCGAGATGTTGAAATTGTAATTTATTATTGGAATTACATGCACAAGAAATCATTATGCATATATGACAGGATGAAGAGGATAAATAGATAAATGAGACCAAATTTGAAAATAATAATAATAAAAAGTAATAATTATAATCCTTGACGTTTTATAATTGTCAACCATAAGAGCAAACTTGACATTTTTTAAGAGTCGACTTTCCGTTTTAATGACTCTTACACAATGTCAATAAATATATTTACTTGACGTTTTTGTAAGAATTGACGTTCCCAAAACATCAATCAAAATTTTGCTTGACGTTTATAAATCGTCAACCAAACCATCACATGACGCTTATTTTGTGTCAATCACTTTTATTCTTGACATTATGGAAATGTCAATTATCTCATTGGATGACGCTTTAACAAGTGTCAACTATAGTGACTTTAGTTGACAGTCGATTCGTTGACACTTTTGGAAGCGTCAACTAGACTATACAGTTGACATTTTATGTGCGTCAACTATCTTATTTTTTGTAGTAGTGCATGCATATCAACTCCCTGTCTGTCTTTGTATTTCATTTATATAATTAATTGGGATGAGCTACCTGCTATTCTTTATTATATATTATTATTATTATTATTCATCTTTACTTATATTCTTATTCTCAACTACCCTCCTCCCATCCACTTCCACTTTCAATTCACATTATTATTTCATTTTAATTATATAGGCACGCAGATCATTCTGTGTGTTATGTAGCCACTAGTACTAGTAGGTTGTCGTCAAACTTGCCAAGCAACTGCACCACTCTTGTGCACACATAAAAATACACATAAGAATGTATAAGAAAACTCTACCTTGTGTATATGTGACATCCACTTAAATTTATTTTACAAATAGAAATATATTTTTTAAAATTATTTGTGTCTGCATATACAAAATGCACAGTTTTCCTATTATTCATGTGTACGAGGTTTTTCTATTGCGGCTATGAATTTTGGGGTTGGAATCCACATCCTTATAAAAGTTTCTTCTTTCGAGTGTTACAAACCTTCTTTATTTTGAAAGTTAGAATCATGTAGGAGTATTAATTTTTTTTTAGTGTGATAGATTTGGCATGGGATACTCAACACTATAAATTGTAACAGTTATGGATAAAAAATAGTATCACAAATTAAACTCTTCAGATCACGGAAAAATGCAATACTCCCTAATGAAGAGTGGACGGCGTTGTTGATCCCCCAGGGATCAGCACTCGCCCCTAGGCAGGTAGCGCTTTCTGATCCCTTAGTGAAAGATCGACGCCTGGTATTGATAATTTATTCCTTACTTGCTTAATGAGTTAGTCACTTTCAAAGTGACGTTTCTAGGTTTTAAAGTATTGAAATCAAAACGTCAACTATCAATAACGCTGATAAATGACAAATTAAGAGCGACTGTTATAGTCACTGACATGAATGAGCTAACAATCGTTACACAATGAAGGAAGTACGTCTAAAAGCCGAGAGAGGGCTTAAACCGAAGTAAGCAATTCATTTATCTAAACTAGTTGTCTCTAAGGGGCAGTCCAACAGTTGAGACTAAGGACTTCAAGACATGTTTCCTATGAGAGATCCTTGGTTCGAGGTCGTTAGAACGTGCTTAAACTAGAGTATCCTTCGAAGTATTTTGGTGTCACAACCTAGAGACAGGTCAGTGATGCCTTGGGTATAGAGAAGTGAAGCTCTAATTTCTCCATTACTTCAAATTTGAAAGGATTGATTAATTTGAGTATGATTGTAGTAACACCAACTCCCTTGACCCATTATGTCTTTGCAGGGAAGTACGAACCTCCATAAATATATAAAACTACTGCGGGCCGTAGTTTTTTGTAATCTTGATAGGACGAATGATATAGATAATATGTGATGTGAGAGTTTTGAACAAAAACCTGTTTATTATCGGTAGACGTTAGAGAGTGAAGATAGGCTTGAGGTGGAGTGGTGTGTTGGGTTGAGAAAGCTCTGTCGTGGGTGGCTAAAACTATGGTGCTTTGGTCCGCCTCCTCCATCGTCTGTGGTGCTACAGCGGCGGTTACAAAGGGCAGTTGGTTCAGATTCCAGAATCGAGGTTTCTCCCTCTCTGTCGTAAACAACTCCCTCAGTAATGACCCGAACAACAAACATTCAATCCAGCTTCATAGCCTCAGAGCGCTGGAATGGGATCGGCTTTGCGATTCTGTTGCTTCCTTCGCCCGCACTTCTCTCGGCCGGAAAGCTACCAAGGTCCCCACATCCGACTTCAATTCTCATTCTCATTCTCATTCATTGGGTATCACTAGCTCCAAGTGGTTTTTGATGGGCTGCTTTTTCTCCTTCATTAATTCTGCTTTTAGCTGCTTTGGATCTTATACTTGTGGGGTTTTCTTTTGGCTTGTTTGTTTCATTGGAGCATAGTCCATGGATCATTTATCATAATAGCTCATGGTTTCTTATTTTCTTTATATTCCTTTTCTTGGTTGTAATACTTCTAGCTGAGCTTCTTGTTTTATAGTTTCTTTTTATTTCTCTCCCTCCGAAAAAAGAACAGGCACAACTTGCGTCTCTGAACCAGACGTATGAACAAAGTCTGAGACTTTTGGACGAGACTAATGCGGCAGTGGAAATGCACAAGCATGGTGGCTGCAGCTTGGATTTAAGTGCCGTCGACCTTCATTTCGTTAGTACATTATCACTGTTTTTTTTTCATAAAAAAACACTAAACATTTCCAATGGGAAACAAAAAGTTTCTATTTTGTTTTTCATCTTGATATTACTTCTCACCTAAAAACCAGCCTTGTCTTTGATAAATTGACGATTCAAATAGTTGTTGAGATTTTAAAATAGGGTTTATTTTTCTAAACCTCAATGTCTTGGCTTAACTGGAAAGGTGTGTGGTAAGATTAAGATAAATGGGGTGAATTCATATTGATCTTGGTTGATTTATTTTTGAGTCGGCAACAATTAGGGGTGGGAAGATTCGAACTCATGACCGATCACAAGCACACACTTTATGCCATGCCACTTGGTTATAGCTATCACAAAGAATCTGGTCCACGCATGTTGAGAACGATCGTCACTTCGTCAGTGCTAATATCATTACACTAAAATATGAGTCATTCCAAGTTCCAACAACAAGTTGCAAGTATATTGACCAAGACACTTTTCGACACAGTCTTGATGGATTAATTTCCAAGCTCAACATGCAGAGTATATACCACCCAACTTAAGGGGAGTGTAGAAAATCAAGTTGTTTAGTTGGGATTCTTTCCCTTGTATTTTGTTACTTATATTAGGGTGCTACTATTTTTAGATCAGTGGTTAGAAAGACTATTTGTATAAATGTTGTATTTATACTCTTAATCATCATGAGTAACTTTATCAATTTAACATAGCTTCATGTTAGACCCCTAAGGATGTTAATTTTGGAATATTAGTATTATTATTAGTAAGGACATAATAGTAATTAGGTTTAAGTGTCTTGGATTAAGAGAGGAGTTAGGGTTCTTAAAGAGAGGAGAATATTTTGGTGTTATTTTGGTAAAGACTTTGGGAGAGACTCAACCCTCTCGAAAGGCTATGATATTGTAACCTCTATTATATGAATATAGTTTTATTGTCCATTTGACTATTATCGGTGTCCTAACACTTCACTTCTCGAAATCCCAGTGTCTTTTCACCTTGTTTCAGATTTTCTTTTAGTTAGTTGCTTGCTGATGCCACTTTGTGATTTATCACTTCTGTAATTATTACTTTTGATTACAAAGTGTACCGTCTTGTTGTTGAAGGTGAAATCTGCTATAGAACGTGCTCAAAGGAGCCTTCCAATGGATGGAAATGAAGCGGTGGCTGTCGCAACTCTTCTACAGTTTGCTGATGTGTTGCAATTTAATTTGAAAACTGCAATCAAAGAAGATGTGGACTGGTCTACACGTTTTATGCCCTTAACAGAAGTGGTAAATGAAGCTTCTGGTTGTGACCTTAAACCACTGCAACATTCTATATTATTAAGTGACTTTTTTTTATATATATTTAAATTTTGATTGTAGATAATGGGAATGGTTGTAAATCAATCATTGATTAAACTGATACTGAATGTAGTAGATGAAGATGGCGCTGTTAAAGATTCTGCGGTTTGCTCCTCATGAACTTCTGGTTTTGATTTTGTTACTTACATCTTTTACATTTACAACCCTAATGATTCTTTTGCAACGCTTATCTTTATGTTTTAATTGCATTTGGATATTTTCTTGACCATGATATGAAACTTTTTACTGGTATAATGAAACAAAACTTTTGCTCAAAATACAAATTCCCTACAGTAGTGAAAACAAATTGCATTTGGATATTTATGTTGTTTCCTTGACGTTTGCATGTATGAAGAAAATGTTTTAACTAAGTGTTTAATTTTGAGAGCATCTATTAGTTATTTATTTTACTATCACTATTTACCATGGTCCATTATCTCTCTCTTCTCTCTTCATTAGAGTTATGCTTTGAGACAATCTCGAGATCAAGTTCGAAAGCTTGAAAAAAAGGTGAACTCCATTTTTTTTAAATTGTAGTTTTATGGAAACTTTATTCCTCAGGGATATGTTAATTGTTTTGACATAGCTTTACTTATATTTGATGAACGGTGGTTGTCCCCAAGGGGTGGCACAGCGGTTGAAGACTTGAGCTTTGAGGGTATGCTCCCCTCAAGGTCCCTGGTTCGAGACTCAGCTGTGAGATTACTCCTTCGATGTCTCCCGGTGCCTGGCCTAGGACGGGCGTGGTTACCCTTGTTTCAAAAAAAAAAAAAAAATTTGATGAATGGTGATGAGTGTAAATATTGGGCTACATTTAAGTGATTTAGTGCTTCACATGGTCGATCTTGTTGTGGTTGGAAGCATGGGTTGTTCATTCACAACTAGCTGTAACGGTTGTTGTAGCCCTTTTTCCTTTTCTTCTTTTAGGGAAGTTGGAATGTGTTTCTATATTTAGATCATAGCTTGTCTCTTTCCTCGCTCCGGAAGTATGGATTATCTCTAGGAAGTGTCTATAACTTTGCTTTTCTCAATATCACAGTATTCTTTTAGGGCAGGTTCCAAGAGTTTTTTAAAAAAAATTAGAAATATCTTCTAATTGAATTAATGAAAATGATAAGTGTTCAAGCGATACGAAAACCAAAAATTGGGGAAGGGAAAAAACCCAAAGGCAACCAAAACAACAACCGCAAGAACTACTACAGAAAGAACAAAACAGCTAAAAAACAATAGGATTAGGGGGTTGTAGATTGGTACTTTCGGTTAACCCGTTTTGACAGTTTTGCATTAGCAGTAGTGGTACAATCACCCTTAATCTCGAGATTAACATTAGGATTAGGGGGCTCGCATACGTGAAAAAGAAGGAATATAAGGGTTGTTGACCCGACTGATACAAACCTAACTAGAACCCGAACAATATATTGAAATATAAAGGACAAAAGACTACAAACTAACCAAGTATTTGATAGGTACTTGAACCTCCCATCTTGAGAACACTCTCTCAAGCCCAATACCAAAATGACTACAATATTCTTGATATCCCTCTTCTCCTCTAATGCCTCTATTTATAACCATAAGCCCCTAACTTATTCCCCAAGTATTTGCTAACATACTCCTCTATTATTCTTTAATATTGCTAATGCCCAAACCTATCACCGACTTGGTTATGAGTTGAGCTGTTTTGGTTGGGTTCAATCAAACTGGTCTTGACGGAGTCGATTGTAAACGAAACCTAGTCCATGAGTTTAGGGTTTCCCTGTCTTTAACCATGGGTCCAAAACACCATTGCACCTTTAGAAGAGGAAGTCGCATGCAAAACAAAACCCACTTGATGTCGAGGTACATAGAGATATCTTGAGAAGATGACTCGAGGAAGAAAATCCAAAGAAAAAAGCCAGATTGGATGTCTTCACTTAAATGCTTGTGATATCTTGCTTATCGAGAGAGATGTGTAGCATGGATATGCTTGCACATCGAGATGAGAAAGAGCGTAAGATGTGCCATGGAGTGGTGCTGCTGGATAGAGAGGAAAATGAGACCATTTTGTGAAAGAAAAGATCTCGCAGTAGGGGAGTTGCAATCATCTCGGGGTGATAAGCATAGAGGGGGTGGGCGCCATCTAGATGGGAGTGTTGGAAGTATCCATCTGGCACCGGTGGAAGAGAGGGGGTGAGGTTAGGGCTCTGGCTTTTTCTTTGTGAGTTTTTAGAGCGATGATTCTTTTAAAAAAAATATTCTTGAGCTTGATGATATTGCAAGTCTTATTGTTTCTTATCCAAAAAAGATGATATTGCAAGTCTTTCATGAGATTCAAATTATCATTTATCAATCTACTGCATATGAATCAAATTATAAAAATTTCCTTGGGCTTGATGATATAAATGCCCTTTAATTAAACTTCATTTCTTTATGTACAGTTATATCATTTAATGGACAGCCTAGTTCGGAATACAAAGAACGAAACTTCTTTTTTGGTAAGAAGCATCAGATTGGTTTTGTATTGACTATTTGTTCTTCAAATTGAATGTTTATTTATGATAAGAAACACATGTAGATTGATTGTTTTTCTACGTAATGATATACAATTTTGGTTTAGGAAGTGGGAAATGTTGATGGAAGGTGGTGTATAAAATCAGAGGGTGATCAATTGATGGATTTTAAGGGTCTCCTGTTGTCCAGGTTCATCAACTTTTAACTTATAGCGTTCATGTTCCCTTTCATAAATTGTTGAAACATGTTTTTATTTGGCACTTTGAGTTTAACGCTAGTAATGAAAATATTGTTGGTTATTGATATGATCCTAGTCATCTATTAGTTAATAGTTAGCATTCAGTTAGTTGGTTAGTTTCTTAGTGGGCTATATATATGATAAACTTTAAAAAAGGCCTGCACTTTTTGGTTTTCCATTAATTTTACACATGCATAGTAGACAAAATATTAAATCTTAAAGAATCTCCTAACACATCCTTGAAAATATCTAACAAATCCTAGAGAATATCTATCAATATTTTAAGTTCCCAAGGGGTGGCGCAGTGACTGAAGACTTGGGCTTTCAGGGTATGCTCCCCTCAAGATCCCAAGTTCGAAACTCACTTGTGACATTACTCCTTCGATGTCTCCGGTGGCTGGCCTAGGGACGGGCGTGGTTACCTTATTTCAAAACAAAAAAAAAATCTATCAATACTTAAATACTAAATCTGAGAATTATAATAGTTCCTATAATTTCTAACACTATCCTTCAAGTTGGAGACATAAATTACAAATGACCAACTTGAAAACAAAGTTATTGGCATGCACGCCACACACAAACACTACACTTGTTGTCGATCACGTCGAACAAAACCAAAAAACTTACGAACATTCCATACTGACAATACACAATATCATATACATTACAACACTCGTGCACCCTACACACGAGCACCATACACTAACTATTGTCGATCACGTTGCCGAGTAGAACATACCACAAACATGATGTTGAACATCACCCATGTTATTGCGCCACACGAATCACATCATATTTCACGAATCATTGAACAACCCATAATGATAACACTCCCCATTAGACCTTTACGAGCTGCAAAACAACCACCTCTTATTTATTGAAGCTTTGATACCATGATAAACTTTAAGAAATGCCTAAATCTTTTGATTTTCTCTCCTTTACACAAATATATATGGTAGACAAAATATTAAATCCTTAAGGATCTTCGAATAAATCCTAGAGAACATCTAACAAATCTCTTAACAAATCCTATTGAATATCTAACAATATTTAAAAACTATATATCTAGGAATTATGAACAATTATTTTTATGCTAGAGATATGATAAAATAAATTATGAAAAAAATTTGTTTACAAAACAAATAAATTTATTGAGTTTTATTTTATTGACACAACTTTTTTTTTAAAAAAAATACCTTGCAATTTTTTTGAACAAGAAACGGAGCTTTTTATTGAAGATATGATATGTGACTAAAAATAGAAAATGCAAACTCCCAAAAGGAAGGCCAACACTTGAAAGTTTGTTCATCTGCCGGTGAAAATTTGAAGAGATTCTTTTGCATTTTCTCCAACTTTTTGTCTGATGCAAGGAGGTAAGCTTCTAAATGATCCACATCTAAGAAGAATGTGCAGTTGTGGTGCTGCAGGGGGCACTTGAAAGTTTATTACTCATGTGCTAGTGAAAATTTGAAAAGTATTTAAATTTGAAGAGATTCTTTTGCATTTTGTCCATCTTTTCTGTCTTATGCAAAGAGGTAAGCTCCTAATGATCACATCTAAGAAGAACGTGTTGTTGTAGTGCTGCAGGGGTTGGCACCATCCTAGAGCCACTCTCTGCTGTCCCCTTAAACGATGAGTTGCAACAAGCAAAGGCATCAGTGGCAAAAGCCGAGGAAGATGTTCTGTTTATGCTAACTGAAAAAGTATGGGTGAGATGGTGAAAAAATAATAGGTGATCATAAATAATGTAAAAAGACGGTACATTAGATTTAATTTTGTAAATGACGTTGTTTTTGAATTTTGATACACCATTATACTTCTAGTGATTTTGAAGTCTAAACTCTTCATTTTGGAGAGAAGAGAAATGGTTATATATATATATGTTACATCACCTATGAACCCAAAAGCTGAAGTTAATGGTTTAGGCAAATTATTATTTAAGCCTTTAAGTTTAAACTCTTCTTTAACACTCATTGTCACTGGTGGAAATTAATAATAATTGTGAAAGAAATTAAATTATGGAGATTCGAAGACAAGACTTCCTGCATTACTTGAACTAAAATTTATGTTATATCAAACTTCAATAAAATTTTAATCTTTAAGGTTAGTATTAATATAACGACCTTACTTGAGTTAATTTGTTCTATAGGTTGTACATGTGTCTTTGAGTTTAAAAATTAATATTGTTTTAATATCAATTAATAATATTTTGAAAATGATATTTATGTTTTGTGATAGGTGAAAATGGATCTTGAAGACATTTCAAAGCTCATTGACTGTATAATTGAATTAGATGTGGTGAGCAATAATCACTATTTCCTCAATTGGGCTGCTTTCTCTTAGCTTGTTCTTTTTATTATCTTCAGCTCTTTTTTGTTTTTCTGCTAGTCTGTGGTTTTTTCTTTTTCTGTTTTGGGTTCTGCTTTGTTTGTGTTTCTTTTTGTAACTGGTACTTTGTACTCTTCCCTACTTCATATTCTCAATAAATGGAATTGGTCTCTTGTTTCAAAAAAAATAATCACTATTTCCTTGATCCTCCTTCTCTCCCTAACTTAGCTACGGTGAATTATGTTGGCCAATCTAGATGTTCTCAATTATATGTACTCCCCTATTTGTGGATGACTGCAAACCAAATATGGCCTGAAAGTTTTTGAATCCCCAATTCGTAAAAAAGAAGAGAAATCAAGCCCATTGGAAAGATATTTGTAACATAAGACCATTTTTTTCTGACAAATGTAAACTTCAAGGTAGGTGATGGTTGCTTTGTTATGGTGCTTGTATTAGTAAAGTTGTATTATTGTAAAATATATTAAACACATCTCTTTAGTGAAGGAAAAAATTGTTTTGGTTCTCCCATATTTGGTCTCACGATAACATGGTTGCAAAGCACTCTAGGTTTTTTCTTAGGCAATCAGGGTTTTGTTAACCTTTATATTTGAAATTTAGGATCCTTGTGTTTGCTTATAGGTTTGGTGAACTTGTTGTCGCCACTGTACCTATCCAATGTCGCTTATACAAGTTTTTTTTTATATTTTTTTATGGTATGTTTTCATCACAGCCTAGCTCAGAAGGAAGCCCAGTCACCAATAAAAAACCCCAAAATCTAGTTAAAAACCATCCACACATGGGGCACACAGCTGGTTTGACTATCGGATTTTGGGGTTTTTGTAAATTAGAAGGTGAACTTCCTTTTTTGTTTGATGATGAAAATTTGGACCTAACTTGCGCCGTGACAATGGTAGTAGTGGGTTTAAGTGCAGACAACAAAGCTAACAAACTCTAAAGTCACAGCTCCATCCTTTGATGCGTGCCAAAGTTTGAGCACCGACTGTCAGTTGCGCTTCAACCGGTTTCTCTTGGCTTGCATCTTCTTCCTCCCCCTTTTGATCTTTTCTTCTAGGAAGCAGTTATGAGAATAACATCTTCTTTCCTCTCTATGGTATGTTATGGCCCTATGATTGACCTGCCCCTTCCTATCTTTCTTCCCCTTGATATGACCCTATGATTGGCCCTTTCTCTACTTCTCTCTCCTCTTTTTCGTGCCATCAATGAAAATGTTTTTGTTTCCTATATAAAAAAAACCTCTAAGGTGTTAAACAAAAGGGTTCTAAATTTCTAACACAATTCCCAAAACCCTATTTCTTTAAGAAAATAAAAGGGTTCTGATACCATGTTACTGTGAGACTGGAAAATGAAAGATCTCCTTAATAATTCTATACATTAAAATTTTCATTATATGTAGCCTTAAACTAAGAAAGTAAAATTACAATAAAGGACTTGAGACTTATAAAACCCTGTATCACATACTAATTATTTTGATTTAATCTTGTGTCCACCTAGAGAAGTGGGGAGCGTCTGTTAGAATTTATATTTGGTTTGTAGCAGAAAGAGAAGGCAAGGGTTGTATGGTATATTGTTTGGATTCTCTTTT
Source organism: Sicyos edulis (assembly GCA_036507275.1). Classification (NCBI taxonomy): domain Eukaryota; kingdom Viridiplantae; phylum Streptophyta; class Magnoliopsida; order Cucurbitales; family Cucurbitaceae; genus Sicyos; species Sicyos edulis. Next base: position 88,701 of record CM071858.1, on the reverse strand, counting down.
GAGTTTTTCACAGGTTTGATTTGTTTTGGTTGGTTTCTTTTGCTCCCTTGTGTGACTTGTTTCCTTGAGCAATATAGCTCTTTTCATATATATATTATATGAATGAAAAATGTTATTTCTTGTTAAAAAATATGATAAAAAAATATGCATTCTCCTATTTGACATTGTGCAAATCGCAAGAAATGAAGACAATCCTTTAGTGGAATTATACTTTACTTGCAGTGTTATGAGATGCCTAATCTAAAAAATATTGTCTACTTAGATGACCTTCTCTTTTTCTTTTTAAATTGACTTTTTTTTTTGGATAAGAAACAATTTCATTAATGTATGAAATTAAGAATTGGAAGGCTCCCATGATTACAAAAGAGATCTCCAACTATTTAAAAGGGAGTCATGGCTATAACTATGAAATAGAGGAGATTGTTTACACAAAAATATTACAACATATAAAATATTATCAATAACCCGCCCAATTGTAGCTGATTTTTGTTGAAAAATCCTCATGTCCTTTCCAGCCATATATTCCAGCAGGTTGCTCGAACGCAGCGTTCCCAAAACAATTTCTTATGCGCCTTTTTAAATTGATTTCAATACTCATTAACTGTGGCAATGGCCATTGATATATCTATTTATGGATTTCTCCCGAAAATCCCAATATCCCAATGCTCCACTCTTGTTTCTTGGTAAATTAGTGTTTTTCCTTTATGGACAGGTCAATGCTCGAGCATCTTATGGTCTTTCATTTGGAGGGACATGTCCTAATTTAATATTTCCAGAAGGGCGTAACTCATCTATTGCTAATGTCTGCTTATCAGAAGATCAAACATCTGAGACATCACACCTAAAGAAGAATGAACGGGTCCTCTATTTAGCTAATGCCCATCACCCTTTACTACTACAACAATATAGAGAAAATTTGGAGAATGCCAAGAGGGATGTCAGAAATGCTTTAACTGTAAGATATATGGAGCCTGATATTGTGGACAACAGTTATTTAATAAATTGAGGCTGTTCTGAGTCATCATTTTCTTCTAGGAGATAGGGAGAAAACTTCCTGGGGGGACTATGTCATGGAAGGACAATAATCGTGTAGATATTTCATTCTTAAAAATGAAGGTAATTGTCAATGTAATTAGTGTCGGTTGATAAAATCTACTTGCATTATTATTTAGTGCTCACTTTTTTTTTTTTTTTTTAAAAATTTATTTTTATAAAAAGAACTGCTTATTTGCATTATTATTTAGTGTTCACTTTTTCTTTTTTAAAAAGAAGTGCATATTTTTAGGTTGAAGAATTGGAGCAAGCTCCTCCAGTTTCAGTTGATTTTTCAATATCGCAAAGAATTCGAGCTTTAGTTATAACTGGCCCTAATACTGGGGGTAAGACAGTTTGTTTGAAGACCATTGGATTGGCAGCCATGATGGCAAAATCAGGTATGTGTTAAGAATGGTTTGCTTAGTATTATTATGGAAAATTGCAAAAAACCACATAAGTAAAGATTGATTTCTCTTCCGTCTCCCCCTAACTCCCCCTGTTGTCAATCAATACCTCTTCTTAGCTTCACCTATGCAGCTGCTTCTCGTTTTTGAATCCCTTCCTCATTTTTTCTGCCGGTGTCAGCTTTACGTCACTCTCAACTCCATCAATTCCGTATCCATCTGATTTCCTGATTCTCACTATGTTCTCATCCAAAACTACCTCAGTATTTGGTAGTTTTCTGGAGTAGTCTCTCGTGAGTCGTAACTTCTCTTCGTTCTAGCAGTCTGGGTTCTCTCCCTAGAGTTTGAGTTCGTGTTTGATACCTAGCTTTTTATTTCATCGCCTGCATCATCTGTTGGGATTCTGTTTACCCAACATTTTTTTATTCTTCTGTTATTGTATGCATGTGATATAAGAACCTATTAGTCTCGAGTCTTTTATTGTAATTTTACTTTCTTAGTTTAGGGCTTCTATTGAACTCTAATGTGTAGAATGATTGTTGAGTTCTCTTATTTTCTGGTCTCACATTAACATGGTATGGAGCCATTTTCGTAGAGAATTAGGGTTTGTTAACCCAGTGTTTTGAGAATTGGGTATGGGGTTTAAAACTCTTTTTTAGTTTAACACCTTAGGGGTTGTGAGATTTGCACTTAGCCCTACAGTCAGTTGGTTGTCATGTCCGCCGTCGTTGCTGCCACTGAGGTCAATTTATTTCCCGCTATCTTTTGTCACCTCCTATTTAAAACAGAAATCCACCTTTTGACCCTCAACTCAAGTATGTGTAGATGTCTTTTCACCAACCTCTATAGTTAAGAAAAATCAGTTGAGGTGGTTGGTGTAGACTTCTCAAGCCCACTAGTGGTTTCAAACTTTCAAGACTACTTGCTCATATAAACTGAAAAATTATTAAGGTTCCACTGGAATCATATTTTCGAAGTAAAATCCAAATCAATCCCTTCATGGCAGACAAAACAATTATCCTAGTTGAGTGTGGTTTAAATGATACAATCCTCATTAATGTGGCCAAATGGCAGCTTGTTAACGAAATCACCTAAAAATTGAGTGATGTGTGGATGGATTTTATAGTCTTCCATAATTTATGTGGATATGTGAGGTGGATGTTGATTCAAAATTTTCCTCTTAAATTCTGGAAAAGAAGCATCTTTGAAGCAGTTGGTTTACATGTTGGTGGTTTAGAAGAAACTGCATCTGTCACCTTGAACTTCATCAACATTTTTTCTGCTTGAATCAAGGTTAGAAAGAACCCATGCGATTTTCTCCTAGATTCGAAGTTAACAATTTTTTACTTGGATCTTTCTCCCTCAACTTCGAGATTTTAATTCAGTTTATATTCGAGACAAGCTTTTGATCTCTCTGGTGTCTAATGATTTCATTAACTCAGTTGATTTGGCTCGAATCCAACATGTAATGAATGATGAATTAGATCCAATAGTTTGCTCTTCAGACTGTGCTGAATTAGATTCTCAGCCTTTTGGCCATATTTTGGATCCGGATTCTTCTCCGATTATTGGAGTGATTTGTTGACTCTTGCTTCAACACCGAGGCCAAGTTACTGTTGAGCCCCCCCAGAGAGGATAGTAATTAATCAATAGAGTCTAGCCCAGATCTATTATTAATCCTCAGAAGGTCGTTGTTTTGTGATTACGCCCCAATACGTGCTACCATAGGAGATCCTTTGAATTCTCTAAATCAAATTTTGGGTAAGTTGAAGTTAACACGAGGAAAAAAATTATGATTCTTTGGGTATTTCTCCCTCCTTTTTAAACAGTGGTAGTTTGGAAGGGCTCCCTCCCAGGTTATTTGTTTTGTGTGAACCATTTGATGGTGAGAGTCATGTTGGTCTTTGATTTGAACTGATGTACCTGACCCAACCCAACCGGGTTATTTCTATAAATGGATTGTGTTGGAAAAATTGCAAACCCAAATTTTTGGCTTGATCCAAAAATTTTCTTCAATCCGAACCAACCCAACCCATGTACAACCCCTACTTGTGACTCAAGTGGGGTGTTAATGTGAAACGAGTTCTAATTTATGTAACCAATTCATATCTAATTTGTAATGACCTATATTAATGTTATCCTCAAATACTCACAGATATAAAAAAATGTTATCCCTAGGGATGAGGTGCAATTTTACTTATATAGTGAGTGGAAAATGTGAGATATTTCCCATCCTTTTTTATTCTTTATAATAATCTCCATATCAATACATATTCTTTTTTGGGAAAAATATATTTTAGTCCCTACTTTTTAGTTGGAGTTTCACTTTGGTTCCTATATTTTAAAATCAAACATTTTTACTCCTGACATTTCGATAATGTTTCATTTTATTTTGAATTGTCAGAGGTAAAAGTGTTTGATTTTGAAAGATAGGGACCAAAGTGAAACTCCAACCAAAAGGTAGGGACTAAACGAGTATCTTTCCCTTTGTTGAATTATGTTAAACCACCAATCAATCCAAAAGCCTAAGCTGATGGATTGGGGTAAATTTAATTATATCAACCAACACTCCCCTTCACTTGTGGGCTTTGAAATTTGAGAAATGCCCTACAAGTGGACTTTTAATTTTAATTGGGGATGAAATGACTTGGCAGGGATTCGAACTCATGACCTCTTGCTCTGATACCATGTTAGAGAATATGGGGTTCCACCTCAAAACCAATTGGCTATGAAGGGAGTAACTCATATCTCTTTTATATTGATGTTGGACTCCCCACTTTTCCAATGTGGGACAATTGAGATCTCAACATGCCCCCTCAAGATGGTGCCTCTTTTGGGCTCACCATTCTTGAATCGGATCTCAATTTCATTCTTATTGGACTGATACCCGTTTGAGCTTTATGGGCTCTGATACCATGTTGAATTATGTTAAACCGCCAATCAATCCAAAAGTCTAAGCTGATGGATTGGGGTAAATTTAATTATATCAACCAACACTCCCCCTCACTTCTGGGCTTTGAAATTTGAGAAATGCCCTACAAGTGGACTTTTAATTTTAATTGGGGATGAAATGACTTGGCAGGGATTCGAACTCATGACCTCCTGCTCTGATACCATGTTAGAGAATATGGGGTTCCACCTCAAAACCAATTGGCCATGAGGGGAGTAACTCATATCTCTTTTATATTGATGTTGGACTCCCCACTTTTCCAATGTGGGACAATTGAGATCTCAACACCCTTCTTTTTTTTATGATAAATATGTGTGATATTTAAAGACCTGATCCATTTTGTAGACATCTCTATTAGTTTTTTAGAATAGACATCTCTATATTTTTGTTGCTTGTAATTTTGACTTTATTGAAATGACCTTGCCTTTTGTTTACTTTATAGGTCTTCATGTTTTAGCTTCAGAGTCAGTAAAAATCCCTTGGTTTGATTCTGTTTTTGCTGATATTGGTGATGAACAGTCCCTAACGCAATCTTTGTCTACTTTTTCTGGCCATTTGAGAAAAATAAGTGTAAGTAAATTTGGACCCTTCATCTCGTTACAAATTGTTTCCTTTCAGCTCAATATATAAGCAAGATGGTGGGACAGTCTTCAGTTTCTGTGATTTCCTTTCCATGCATGCAGTGGCATAATCATCAGAGACATTCATATTTATTAATTACGATGAACTTTTCGTGAGTTGAGTTGAGTTGTGGAACTTCTTAGCTACTCATGTCATGTGGGGGTTAGTGCCTTTTTGTGTGTTGATTAGGAATTTTGGAAGTAATTTTATTGTCATAATAATAGTAATTTTGTTAGGGACAATGGGCAACCAAAAACTTCCACATTGATATGATATTGTCCACTTTGGGCCTAGGCCCTTATGGCTTTGTTTTTGGGCTTTCTCCAAAAGGCCTCATACCAATGGAAGTTGTGGTCATCCCATTTATACCCAAGAGCTTTCCCATTTCTTTCCCATGTGGGACATTTGGTTGCAATACCAACATCCTCCCCTCGACCAAAGTACCACGAGAGAAGCTAAGAAGAACGCCTCCTACGGTGGGTTTTGGACTTCCTCAACATTCCACAAATTTTCAACAATTGGTATCAGAGCGAGAGAACCAGAGCAGGAAAACCAGATCAAATCGTCCAAGAAAGTTCAAGTGAGTGGTTTCTTGAATCTGTTCTTGATTTCCAGACGGTATTGTTATTTTCTGTCAGACAGTATAATGGCGACAACAAGGTATTACATTGAAAATTTTGATGGAACTGGAGACTTTTCTTTATGGAAAGCGAAAGTTAAGGCTCTATTAGGGCAGCAAAAGGCTCACAAGGCCATTTTGGATCCATCAACTCTTCCTAGCTCTATGTTCGAAGATGACAAAGAGACTATGGAATTAGTGGCACATGGAACTTTGGTTCTAAACCTAAGTGACAATGTGTTAAGAGAGGTTATTGATCAAAATTCTACATACAAGATGTGGACAAAGTTGGAAAACCTTTACGCACTAAAGATCTACCAAACAAGATGTACTGTAGAGAAAAATTCTTTACTTTCAAGATGAGTACATCGAAAACCCTTTCAAAAAATCTTGATGAGTTCAAGAAGATCACTACTGATTTAAAAAATCTTGGAGAAACCATTGGAGATGATAACATGGCGTTTGTGTTACTGAATTCACTTTCAGACACTTACAAAGATGTTAAAACCGTATTGAATATGGAAGAGATTCAGTCACAACAAACAGTATAATCTCTGCTCTAAGGACCAAGGAAATTGAAATGCAAAGTGTGAAGAAAGAAACACAACCAGCTGAAGGTTTGTTCTCAAAAGGAAAGGGAAAATCCCATGGAAAAACACCTAAAGGTGGAAAGGACAAGACTAAACCGAAGCTAAAGTGTGACTATTATCACAAGCTTGGACATCGACGAGAAGAATGTTGGTCTTTATAGAAAAAAAACGACGAAAAGAAGAAAGGAAAACAACAAGCCGAGGCCTCTGTTGGTGAAAATACCTTTCAATACTCGGATGCATTAGCTGCAAGTGATGACTGCGCCAATACGGTAAGTACTACTACGATAGGTAAAACTACGGTAGGTTAGAATACCAGACAAAATTGGGTTCTTGACTCGGGTTGTTCTTTTCATATGACTCCATGTAAAGAGTGGTTTACCACTTATAAAGAATGGAATGGTGGTACTGTTTACATGGGTAATAATCATTCTTGTCAAGTTGAGGGGATAGGTTCAGTCTCACTCAAACTTGAAGATGGTTCTACCAAACTTCTAAGGAATGTAAGACATGTTCCAAAACTCAAGAGAAATTTAATCTCATTGGGTATGCTAGACTCAATAGGCTGTACATATAAAGGATCTGAAGGAACATTCTAATGTGGACAATATCATATCAATGTGGAAGTTTGTGGTTGCCCATTGTCCCTAACAAGTGGTATACGAGCTTTCCTCTTTCTTTCCCATGTGGGACATTTGGTTGCAATACCAACAAATTTTTAAAACTATTTTTCATTGAATAAATGAAAAGAGACTATCCTTCTAAATACAACACTCCAAAGAGAAAAACAACGAAAAAATAAAAATAAAAAACGTAGGAAAAATATAACTTAGAAGGAAATAATAAAAACATTCCAATTTGAATTAATAACAACAAGAGAATAATTTTTGAATGTTTTGGAAAGAATGCACGATGATGAAGCTTTCTTTACATTAAATCATACCAATTGCATCACACCATAGATTTATTGCCAAAAGTCCTTTGATTTTTTTTCAAACCAAAGCTTCGAGCGAATAACTTTAAGTTAAAGTACATGCTTTATAGACTTTAACCGTATCTGTGTCCGATACGTATCTGATACAGATTCTCAGCCCAAATTGGTGTGTCTGTGCTTTATAGACTTTAACCGCGTTTAACTAGAGGATAGAAGTCTTATCACTAAGGGAGTATTTGGGGCAGTGAAAACGCAATGAGAATGATAATGAAGAGAATAATTTCTCTATGTTTGGGTCATTGAGAATCACTCCCTATAATCAATATGATATGATCTACCACACTTTTCTATTAAAATAAGATAAATCTCCCGAGAGGATCTCTCTAAGAGCCAGAGTACAAAATACGACAATTCAAATGGATGAATAACAAAGACCTAACCTCACCTATTTATAATAACTCTAAACCCTAATTTGACCTAATTAATAAAATACTAATAATAGGCCCAAGCCCAATACATTTAAAATAGCAATTAACTAATAATAAATACTAATATTCCTAAACTGCCAAGGCCGGATCGTATCAATACTTTCCCCCCCAAGAGCCACCTTGTCCTCAAGGTGTTCCATCTCCGATGCCACCTTCTGCACTCCATCTTACGGAGAAAATTCATCACCTCAACATCCTCGGTAATCGTGCGCATCTCGAACGACCCACACATCAAATTCGAAGCTCTTTCTTCTTACAACGATGTCCGGGGACAAATTGTTCATCGCAATGGAAACATAACCCTTTGTCCTTCCTAGCTCGAATTTCAAATGATGAGTTTTTTACAAGACGTCGGGTGAACGGTTGTAGTCCGTGGGACAAAATCTCTGTGCTTCCAGTTCCCGATCCAATCGTTCTCGCTTTAGCCTTAATCATTGCGAAGTACTTCCCTCGTTTTGGGAGGCACGAAAAGCAAAATCATCCTCAATCACTTGGGCCATAAACATTTTCTCTTCAATGCCCATGGTCGTAGTTTACGCATTGCGCTCCGTATCTCCTCTTTCATCCACTTTCCCACTTCCTCCAATGCACTCATACTCGATATCGCGCATTCCCTTAGCAAAACGCTCAAAGCTCGTGATATTCCTTTATCGTTCCCATTTGCTTCAAACTCATGAAGTTGGCATACTTATTGGCTCAGGCCACTGTTGGAAACGCTCCAACAACCCATCTTTAAATTCGTTCGAGGAGCGAAAAGAGCACAGTCCTCCTCATATTGAAGCCACTCCAATGCCTCCCCTTCTAAACATAACACTGCTTTGCCTCAACCCCTTCATATTCGATCCAACTTGTTTACCAGAAATAACGCTCGATCCGACTCAACCATCCTACGAGATCCTCATCAACAAGGCCCTTGAAAATCGGCATCTCCAATTTTCTAAATCTCCTGTCACAACCCGGTCCATCCCTTCCTTCTACTCTCTGACTTTCCCGTTCGAGATCTTTCTCCTCCTCCCCCCCACGAAATCTCGTCCCTGTTTCGTACATTGTCACTCCACCCCGATCGTTCCAAGGTTCTCCTCGTGGGCCAAACTCGGCCCCGCAAGTATCCCCTACAAAATTCCCACGAAATTCCACCCTCCGATCTAACTTTGCGGCCCCCCACGGCGGTCCGCGCGTGCGAGACCCCGCCCCTCTCGCTCGGACCACCGACGCCGCTGCGCCCCGGCCCGTCCCAGCCAGCCGACTCGCCCGAGCCGAAACCCCTCTCGCGCTCTCCCGACCCACGCCCGAGCGGCGCCGGACCCCGAGCAACCTCGCCCCGGCCCACGCTCCACGCCCGCTCGTCCAAGCCCACCCTCGGACCACCCAGCGCCGCCTCGCGCCCCTCGCCGCCCGGCCTTCTCGCACACCCTCATGCCCTCGCGCCAACCCGCTCGCCGGACTGCACCTCCTCCTCGACACCCCCTGCACCCCGTCGTCGCATGCCCCGCGCCGCGCCCCGCTCGAGCCCGCCCGCGGGTCACCGCCGCACCAGACCCCTCTCATCACGCCGCCCACACCGACCTGCCGCAGTAGCCCCTCTCGGACAGACCACATGCCGCCCGCCTGCTCGCCGTCGCCCACGCGCCGGCCGCGGCCGATGCCACGGCCGCGGCCCGACATCACCAATCGCCCTCGCTGCTCCCGCGCTGCGCGACCACTCCCGAGCCAAGTCGCGCGCCCGTACTCGCCTCGGCCCCACAGCGCGCGACCTCGTCGCGCGCCACCGCTTCGCTACGCCCGGCCGCCGCCGCCCCTGCATCACCAGAGCTAGCCCCAGCCGCGCCGCTCGATCCTTCCCCTGCAACCTCGGGCATCGAGCCCTTCCCCTTGTCTGCTCGGATTGTCTCCACTAAAAGTTCCAGATTTCGGTTCATCGTCTCGAGCTTCGAATCCTGCAAATCCAGCCTTTTCCCTAACCTTTCTTCCATCGCTTCCATCTTCGCGTTAGTCTCTTGTAACTTCCTAGCCAAGTCGGCCGTTCCTTCTTCACACGCTTGCATCCTGGATTCCATCTTAGTAGTAACCATTCCCGGATCGGCAAACGGCTCTGATACCAAAATGATATGATCTACCACACTTTTCTATTAAAATAAGATAAATCTCCCGAGAGGATCTCTCTAAGAGCCAGAGTACAAAATACGACAATTCAAATGGATGAATAACAAAGACCTAACCTCACCTATTTATAATAACTCTAAACCCTAATTTGACCTAATTAATAAAATACTAATAATAGGCCCAAGCCCAATACATTTAAAATAGCAATTAACTAATAATAAATACTAATATTCCTAAACTGCCAAGGCCGGATCGTATCACAATATTCATCCCCCCATAACCACTTTTCATTCTCCCTATAATCACTTTTCATTATTTAAAATAACCACTTTTTATCATTCTCTCTATACTTACTATTTGTTCCTCATAATCATTCTCTGCATCCAAATACAGATAATCATTCTCCCAATAATCATCTTTATACCTCAAATACAGATAATCACTCCCCTATAATCATTTCTCACCCTAAACACGGATAATCATTTTGTTCTCCCTCATATTCTGCCCCGTAGTCTAGTCTCATCCTCTAAACACCCTTAAAAGATAGTTTGATAAGACCCATTTAGGAATAGAATAAGAAGTACTAATCCTATTGGGTGGGAGTAGGATAAGGAATGACCAATTCTATTAGGAGTAGAATAAGAATATTAGACTATAAATAAGAGGGGGAGGGAGATAATGATACATTGAGAAGTATTGAGATAGTGGATATCTAAGGCTTAAGAGTGATCTCAAGATAAGGAGGGTCCAACTACCTATAACACTTGGGTTATTTTGTATCTTTATTATCTTTCTATTATAATATATATTTGGTTAACTATCATGGAGTGGCCTAATGGTCAAAGAGGGCCTTGAGGTGCTTAAGGTGATGAATTCAATTTATGGTGGCCACCTACCTAGAAATTTATTTCCTACGGATTTCCTTAACATCCAAATGTTGTAGGGTCAGGCAGTATGTCTCGTGACATTAGTATAGGTGCGCGCAAGCTAGCCCGGACAATCACGGATATTAAAAAAAAAAGAAAAAGTTGTTAGAAGGGGAGGGGCTAAAACATAACAGAGGGCTTGGAAGCGGAAGAGCTAAATTTTTTTTTTTTTTTTTTTTAATGAAAATCTGTTAGAGAACCACAGTAAATTATACTGAGACAAACATCATATGAGGGCCTCTTTTGGTCTACATCATGGAGGAGAGCTTCTTAACTTTGAGAGTATTAGTTAAATATATTCTATTATCTATGATGGAAGTTGTTTCATACTTCATATGATTAAATTTTTTTGCATATATGACAGGAGATACAGTCAGTTTTAACTAGTCAGTCTTTGGTACTACTGGATGAAGTAAGTATTTTACTCAGTTCTGGAACAGAGAAAAGGCAATCATCAATTTAAATCAAAATAAATTTAAAGAAAAATAATTAATGATTGACTATAGTCATATTTTTATTTTATTTTATATTTTTTTTGCGTGGTAGGTTGGTGCAGGAACCAATCCTCTGGAGGGAGCCGCACTTGGGATGTCACTCCTGGAATCTTTTGCTAAATCTGGTGCTTTATTGACAATAGCGACTACACATCATGGAGTACTTAAAACCCTAAAATATAGGTACAATAAGCAAATTTGAATGCTAATGATGACATGTTTTTTCTTTTCTTGAGGTTAATAATGACAGGTTTTGGTTGCTCATTTTTTTAACTTTATGATATGAACCTTGTTCTTTGAAAAATAATCAAAGCATTTATTTTCCCAAAAATATTATTTATTAGTCTTTAAGTTTTTTTTAGATGCTAATCATGGAACAAAATAAATAGATTTAGAAAGTCTATTCTTTTTCCTGCTCAAAGAGTTACTTTTCTATTTGTAATGAGGTTTTTCTTTACAGCAAGGAGGTCTTTGAAAATGCGTGTATGGAATTTGATGAGGTGAACTTGAAGCCAACTTACAAGATTCTCTGGGGAGTACCAGGTTTTCATTATCGAAACATGATTATCCATTTAATCCGACATTTCACATCTCTTAATCCAACTTTTTGTTTACTTTTATTCTCCCATTTTGGATAAGAGAAACATGAATTTTTATTAATTATTCAGTAATTCGTGGGACATTTTGTATGTAAAATGAGAATGGGATAACTACGAACATGATAGAGTTGTTTGGTACATATTTTTTATCAAGAAACAACAATTTTCATTAATAGATGAAGAGAGACTATTGTTGTTGGATACAAGCTCCAAAAAAAGAGAGAAAGGAAGAAAATAAAAATATTTGAGAAAACAACAATTAAAACAGAAAAATGAAAACTAATTAAGGAAAAGTATGATAACAATGGAACAATGAGACCAATCTAACTAAGCGAGTTTCCAACAAAAATCAGATTATCTTGAAAGTCCTGCAAGATGTTGGTGTGTGTATATATTGTTGAATAAACTTTAATGCTATAATTTTAATGTGTTATTTAATTGTTGTTAGTGAGAGTTTTTTATTTAGGAGTTAGTGGGCTCTTAAATGTAGTTAGTGGGTCTTAAATTAGGTGTTAGTGGCAAAATGGTTACTTGTAATTGAATGTCAAAATGGTTACAAATTTATGACTATAAAGTCTTGTTGAACAAGCTTGTAATAGGCTAGAAATATAGAAAAGTGTTTTGTGGAAATATTTTGAGTGTCTTGTCTCTCCAGTTACGAAAACAACTATTCTATTCGCTATTTAGAGTTTTACAAATAGGTATCAAAGCGGCATCTAAATTTTACATATATTTGTTGGATGAATTCAATTTATACCTCTAAACTTTGAAATTTGTATCAACTAAAACCTTAAACTGATAATTAGAAGTTGGTATAAAACCGAGAAAACTGAGGAGTTGATTCGAACAGATGAACATATCATACATAGTTTACAAGATTGCCAATGAGGATGATATTCTCATCAGTCTTCCCAGTTGAGTTTCCTAATAAACCCATCCATCTCATTTCATCGAAGTGTCCGTTCACGCATGTGAAAAATGATTTGCCAGTTTCTGTTGAGTTGCATGCTTTGTAAGTATACCAATTGTTTGTCATGCCCTATATTCTATAATGGTTATCTCTCAGCACACCTAACATCATAAACGGTATGAAACTATGCTTGTAGGACGTTCAAATGCTATTAATATAGCTGAAAGGTTAGGGTTGCCTAGTTCTGTTGTAGATGATGCTCGGGAACATTATGGTGCGGCAAGTGCACAGATAGATGAGGTTTAAATGCACCATCATTATTGCAAATTTCGTACTTTACTTTTCTTTATGCTCTTTTATACAAGAAAAGTTCATAGTATACTTTGTAAATCATTTTGTTGTAATTCAATATATTCTTAGGTATAGATCAATTTTTATTCTTCTTTCATTTTCAAAAGTTGAAAGATAGTAGTCGCTTCTCCGGTTAGCATTAGCAGATATTGAATATTAAATGCTTAAGCACTTAGTATTTCTTTTCAAGCATATATTAAGCTACGTCCTTTATAGTTTTATGCTACATTTTAATGCAGGTCATAATCGATATGGAATCTATAAAGAAAAAGTATGGGGAGCTCTTACAAGAAACTCAAAATCACATGATGTGAGTCTCTTTGTTAAAGTAATTTTATGATTTTCTGTCATTTTAACCTTATAAGTATTATATGCCTGATTCACATCATTTTTTCAAAAAGCTGAATTGTAATAATTTTTAATTCCTGTAGTTTCTTTCGGAAATTATGATCAATTTTTCATGTTGCTCCTAGGTGTGGTGCAATAGTCGAGCGTCTAGGCTTTGGGTGATTAATTTTTCAGATGACCCCAATTTCGCTTCCGTTCCTACGATCTATCTCGATGACACAATATAGGAACGGGCTTGTAGTGCCTCAGGATTTAGAGGAGCAAAACTCCATATTCTTGGGCCATGGAAAAAAAAAAATTTACAATATAAAGCAGATCTTTGGAGAAGGGGGTTAAACCTTTTTTATTTGATTTTCATTTCCAGATAGTTCATAGCTTTATAACTAAAATAAACTAGTTTAGAGTAGATATAAGTTGTTTCTCGCCTATGTATAACAGTTCTGTTTGTAATAAATGTTGATTTTCCCCCAAAAGATTTGAGTCCGTTTCATATTTTCTTCATTTTCAATAGCCCCTCTTGAACTTTTGCAATCATGATCTTTTAATCCAGCACATCCGTGATAATAGGGACTCAAAAAATGTTTATGAAAAGATGTTGCTTGCTAGAAGAAACATTATGGAACATGGCAGAGAACAGAGGGTTAGAAAAGTGCAAGAGGTATCCAAGGCTGCAGCAACAGCTCGTTCTAACATCCACAAAAAAGTACGAGAACTACATGCGTCTGCTATTGAATCCTCCTCAGGCTCACCCTCTGCCATTGGTAGTAGTCAACGTACAGGAATCAACTCTAATAAGCTACCTACAGCACGCAAAAAGAATCCAATGCCATTGCATACCCGCATCGCTTCAACCGGTGACATCAATCGACCACGATCAGGTGTGTCATTGAGAAAATCTCTGGTTAATTATTTTATTTTATTTTTTATAATTATGTTGGAAAGAATCATTGAGCTTCCATTGCGTGTAGTTTTTTGCTACCTTATCTCTGTGAGTTTTGTTCTTAACATTACAGAGAAGCCTGAATTTCCCATTGTTGGCGATATCGTGTACATTTCTTCCTTTGGAAAAGAAGCGACTGTTTTAAATGTAGAGCCATCAAACGACGAAATAGTTGTTCAAATTGGTAGCATAAAGTTGAAGCTAAAGTTGGCCGACATAATGAGATAATCATCCAGAAGGAAGCCATGCACATCGTTAAGGTAGCTCATTGACTGCCCCTTCTTTTCTTCTCTGTTTATTCAGTCGGTTTCCTAATTTCTTTAACGTTTGTATTGAATTATGTTAAATCACCGATCAATCCAAAAAGCCAAGTTGATGGATTGGAGTAAATTTAATTATATCAACCAACAATTTATATTGGTTAGAAGTCCCTCCTACTTTGTCTTGCACAATTCTCTAATGGACCCAATTCAGAAAATAAATAAAATGACCGCACCTTTGTATTGAAAGGTAACTAAATTGTCGTTGGTAGAGGTTCACAGGTGGAAGTGTAGATTTGCCACCAAATCTCAAATAAATTAATTCTGCCTGCCTTTATTATGGAATCAAGTTGAATTTGTCACAGAAAAGACCAAGTCCTCGGAAAAATAAATTGAAAATTAAATGCTCGAGTTCATGCAGAAAAGGGGGGGCAGAAACAGTTTCATTGGGAAAAGGAAAAAAAAGGATCATTTAGCAATTTGCTGTTCCTCGTCCGTTTGAGGGAGGTAATCCAAAGAGAGATCAAGGAAATAAAGCAAAAAGACAAGGAGAAAGGAAGATGAAAACATAGGAATAGGGCCAAAGATCCACAAAAAGAGAGGGATAGACAAGTAGAAGGCACATAGTCCTAAGGACCAAAAATAGCTGCCTCTGTTGACTGTGGTGGCGACGTATTCAGCAGTGAGGCGTTGTCGTCGTCGTCGTTGTTGTTGACGATGATGAGTTGGTGTATTGATAAGAATGCTGGCATGGCTATGATATGAACCGAGCTAGAACCCGAACAATATATTGAAATATAAAAAATAAAAGACTACAAACTAACCAAGTATTTGATAGGTACTTGAACCTTCCATCTTGAGAACACTCTCTCAAGCCCAATACCAAAATGGCTACAATATTCTTGATTTCCCTCTCTCCTCTAATGCCTCTATTTATAACCATAAGCCCCTAACTTATTCCCCAAGTATTTGCTAACATACCCCTCTATTATTCTTTAATATCCTAAGACTTAGAACGTATCAGGCTATAGTACCTGATGGACTGAACGTTGAACAAAAAGGCGACGAGAAAGCAGACCAAAATAGCGAAGAACTTGAGGGAGAAACCCAACTGGGTTGTGTCTCCAAGTACTACCAGTAACTGGGACTGGGACCTGGTCATTAAGAGGGCAATGAGAGAGCACAGCATTATAGCCGTCGATGCCAAATGGGTGGACGCCATTATGTTATTCCTAAGCGTTTGGACAGCAAGAACACCATTCTTTGATGCATCCTGTGAAGTGAACACCAAGCAAACCAACCACACAAGTTTTAGTGAAAACAAAACAAAACAAAACAAATCATAATAATAATAATATGAAGAATGTACCTCCATCATAGCATGAACCCAGAAGCGACGATTGATGGCGTTGATGCCGATTACAGTCTTGTTGGGATGTCTGAGGATCCGACAGAAAAGCCATATGTGATAAGCGACCATCACAACAACCCCACATGACACCAATATGCACTCAACTATCTTTTTCTCCATACTCTAAACAATTTCTTTTTCTCCCCTCAAACTCACACTCACGATCTCTCCTCTTATACTACACTAATTAAATTCACTTTTTTTTTCTTTAATTAAATAAAATGAGCTTTCTCCTTTATAGACTCACTTTCTCGTATTGCTTTTCAAGATTTGTGGAATTTTTAAATTTGTAAAATTTTTAGATTTGTTTCCGTTTGATCTTCTAACTTTGGAAAGTATCATAAATAGAGATGATTCATAAAGGTTCCTACATTTTTAAGTGGCCAAGCGATGAAGAGAATCTTTGGAAATTAAGAAATGATATTCAATCCATGATGGTCATCTATCTAGAAATAATTTTCTCCAATTTCTTTAATATCTAAATGTTGTCGACAAAATATTTTGTGACAATAATCGAGGTGCATGCAAACTCGTTAGACTTTGTTTTTTCACTTGAATTGTCTAGTTAGGTTAAACTATCAATTTTGTCTAATAGAAACCCTAAGAATTGGTTATGTTTAATGTGACTAAAAGTATTCAATATGTTCTTTAAAAAAGTGTGCAAAGTGTTTTTTTTTTGAGTAAAAATTAGGGGGGAAGGGACCAACAAACCTTACATAAAGGATGCCCTCTCTCAAATAATATGAGAGTCAACTACTGATTTTTAGGCTCGAACTCGTGATCGTAGAATTGAAATGAATTAATACCAAATGAGATAATCAACTGCGCCACTGACTCATTCGATACATGTGCGAAGTGTTTAATGAAGCCATAAAGTTTCAATTTTTTAATATGAATTTTAAAAATATCAAAAGTTGGACTAATGTTATAATTCTGATATATCAAAGTATGTGCTAAATCTATAATTTAACTTTTAAATAAATACATGGCGTTCCACGAGAGTGTATGAAATATAATCAGTTTAATTAGATTTGAATGAACAAGTATATATATGCACACCAATGTTCCATGAATAATTTTTTTTTTTTTCCTGATTAAGCTTTCCATGGGGGAGATACTGAAGCATATTAGTTAATTATGGAATTTCAGGCTGGTTGCAAATATAGCAATGCAGCCCAACTTAAGAGCAAATATATCGCACAAACTATGTGCAACCCTTGTACAAAGACTAAAAAGCCCATCACCCTTCCAATATATATATATATATATATATATATGATTTTGAAGTGGCGGTTGACTCGGAGGCAATCAACTGGTTACCCAATACCCACCCACTCAAGCGCACTCCCACCGGCCAAAATTGGAGTCAGCAAATATATATATATATATATAAAACAAAATTTTAAAGTATAGTAAACAACTGAGATGCCTGTTTTTTGTTGCTGAGTCCACTACAAGTGTTACATACATTGTGGGGAAGCACACAAAGGTCCAGGACTCAGAAGCTAAAAACATGAGTATCTATTTGGGAATTAAACAACAAACAATAAGACCAAAATATTCTTATTATATCTAAGTAATACTCTTAAAGTCTATATATATATATTCTATGTTGTTATAGATGATATTTGTAGTTGAGACCCAATGGCCGTAAAGAGCCTGAGATTGAAAAAGTCTACCTTGAAAGAGGTAAATGAGGATTGGACCCCAAAGGCTAAACAAAGTTTGACCTAGGTTTGAAAGGAGTCGGGTTAAGCCCAAGGGGGCTCATGTAACACCCAACCTGAGCCCGACAGGGGTCATGTAACACCCGACTTGAGCCCGACAGGAGTCATGCGAAGCTTGATCCGTGGACAACAGGCATCACGCCTTGGAGGTCGAGCCAAGCTCGGTCCAACGTTCTGAGTGATGGATCAAGCCCCTCTATGATGTGTGCGACATGTACATGGACGTTGCCATGCACTACCCTCATGTGGAGCGAGAGTTGCATTCCTATCGTTAATCGGCAAGTGGGAGTGGAGAGATAACGGGGAAGCAGTGTTGGATAACAACGGAATAAAAACCATAAGGAATATGAGTGAGGTAAGTTATTCTGAATTTCCCAAACTATAATACTTTCTTACTTCTCTTCTGGTCAGAAGCTGACTTAAGCTTCAAAGTATCCTTACCTAAGATTCTAAAGAGAAAATAGTTATTATTGTCATGTTAATATCGATTAGGGTGTGTTTGGGAGAAGAGGAATGATGATGATAATGATTAAGGGGGAAATGAGAATTAAGAGGAGAATAGGGAAGATAATGTATGGGGAGATTAATTATTTGTCTTTGAGGTGAAAGTACAGATTATATGGAGAATGATTATTTGTATTTGGAGTGAAGGTAATAATTATGACAAAATAAAATAATGAATATGATGATAGCAAAAAATAACAATGTGATGTGTAGAAAATTGTTGGAGAGAGAATAAAAATAGCTAAGAGGAGAATGAAAAAAAATGATTTTTGAAAAACATCATTATTGGGGAATAATTCTCGGTGGCCCAAACACGGAGAATCATCCACATTCTTTTTTTTTTTTTTTCCTTATTCTTGATGGCTCAAACACACCCTTAATTTTTATTTTTGGGTTTCTTTCTTAAATATTTTAGAAGAATTTACACGTAGTTTTACTTGAGGAATGACTTTCCAAAAAAAAAAAATTGAGGAATGAAGAATGCCTTCAGGAAATTTGAAACAACCTATCTAAAAAACGAAAAAGAGGGATGGAAAATAATATATTGACCGTATTTTTATCTAATATACTAGGGGAGGGAAAAAGTTCAATCTCCTCTCGAAAATTCGTTTAGATATATACCAAAATATAAAAGTTTGTAGCTATTTTTAATAGGTGCTATGTTTCTTTATTAGCCATTTAGTACAATTTCGATATACATTAGCCATTTAGTACAATTTCGATATACATTATTGATAGATATTTTAGTATGGGAGAGGGGAAAATGAGATTTTCTTTATTAAAAGTAGATGGAAATTTTAGAAAAAAAATTAAATGTATAAAAAATAAAAAAATAATTAAATTAAATTAAATTGATGGATTAAATCAAATCAGCAAGTGAAATGATTGAAAATAATGAAAATTGAAATGTTTTAATTTACTACCTATTTTTAACAAGTTACTATAATTTATATAAAGATGCTAAAATTTGTTATCTACTACAAATTTTCAATAGAAAGTGGTTTAGTTAGCACTTGGGGTATGGTGGCAATGAAGATGGAACTTTTTTGTTGTGGGCTAAGAGAGATGAAGTGAATAAACACAAAGTGTATGAGAGTTTTTTCTTAGCAAAATTATTAAGAAAATAGCTAAAATTATTTTTATTTTAAATAAATGTTATTTTTATTTTTGAAATTAATTAACTAACTACATAAATTATATTGGATTATTATATCCTTAAAATTACTTTTGATTTTTTTTTTGTTTAATTTATTTAAAATTAGATTCTTATATAATTGTTCACCCAAAACAATATCAAATTAAATTATTATAAATAAGAAAATAATATATTTGACCAAAATAGTTAATTTTTTAATGTATAATTTTTGAAAAATCAAAGAAGTCAACAATGGATATTGTTTTTGGAAATTTAAAAATTGAAACAGATATTTAAAGATTCATCAATGAACTAGGGTACATATGTGTACATCATCGTACATGTTTATGACATAAATGCATAATATTGGGTTGGGGAATAAAAAATAAAATAAAATAAACTCACCTATAGGTGTCGTCCTTTACCATCATTAGTGTTTGGGAGGTTGTGTTCACCTTCAACCTTTTTTAAATATGGAATGGTAGTTAGAACACTTTCAACTTTCTTCCATTTGTTTTTTGAAGATACCCTGAAAGTCCTAGCAAAATGATGATTCAGTGCCCCATAATCAGTCTACTTTTAAATATTAGGGAACCAAAGCACACATTATTAACGCTCTAGAGATTTTTCGATTGAAACTCACTTCAAAGTTGCGTTTTGTTTCACTTTCATCTATTGATAACGACTCCATTGCAAATTTCATATTTTGCAAAAGGTTGTTAGAGAAGAATATGTTTAGATTTTAAATGTTGGGTTCCCAATGAATTCATACTTCATAGGAAATTTATTTTCAAAAGATTTATTTTTAGTTTAAACCTAATTTTTTTTGTTATATTTAAAAATAAAATCTTAAAAATACTCTAACGGTGATGAAGAGTATATCTTTAACTAATGAATTGTTAACGATTACTCAGATAGATAGAAAAAGAAAAAGTTTGTATATAAAATTGTAATATAAATATAGCTATATTTGATGGTGCTAGGAGATTTTCCTTCTCAAATAGAATCTCTATTTTGTTTCGGTCTTTTTTTCAATAAATTTTATTCATTTGTCATCACTTTTTAAATTTAATTTCGTTAATATATTTAAAAATTCTATGGGATAAGAAAAAAAAAACTTATACTTGTGGATTTTTCTATAGGCTAGGATATGAATTTACTTGTAGGTCTATACGTGTTATAAGTGGATGTACCTATTTATATGATGATAATTAATTGACATATGTATTTGTATAAGATTTTAATTAAACTTGATAGACATATAGTTTGCATTGGCTCTAGCTGCTTATGTGCATATTGAATGTATTATGAATTTGAATATGCATAAATAAGTACAATGCATCGAATGTTCTTCGAAAATGCACGATTATGTATATTTATAATGTCGTTAAATAATTGTTAGAGGTAGAATCCAATTTTAGATAAGTATAATTATTTGATAAATTAAATGATAAAAAGTATTAGATATTTTGGATTTAAAATTTTGATGTAATTTCAAAAGATACTTTGATTTGAAATTTATTTCAAGATTTTATTAAAAAAATATAATAAATAAATTACTTGAAGAGATGATAAAAGATATTTTAAAATTTAACTTCAACAATTTAAAAGTTTAGAAGACAAAAAATATAGAAATTGTTTAAAGGAGGTTATTTACTACTTAATTTAATTTAAGTAGGGATGAATTGACCTATTTAAATAATAATATAATTACTTATTTTTGTTTTTGTTTTTTTTATCCATAATTACTTATTTTTGTTAATAATTAATAAAATTAAATCTATCACTTTTAATTATTTCACCTCTCATATTTTGATATTAATTTAAAATATAAATAAATTTAGACATTTTCTGATATGTTGCTCTTAGTATTTTTCATATCAAATTACTTTTCTAAAAAAAGCCATATCAATTTACTTTTTTTTTTTTAAGAAATATCAATTTACTTGTTATAATTCTTTTCAAAAGAAAAAAAAAACTTGATATATTGACCGATTTGAAATTTTACTGCTTTTACTTTTAAAATAAAGAAAATCATGTTAAGTTTAGAAAGGTCATGGCCAAAATAATCTCTCACTTCTCATTGATCTCAAACAAATATATATAGTATCAAGAATATAAAATAATATCAAATCTACTAACAAGATCTAGATAATATCTAATAATATTTAAATACTAAATCTAGTAATTAAATCCCTATAATTCCTAATACTCCCTCCAAGTCGGAGCATGTAAATTACAAATGCCCAATTTGTCCAGCAAAAAATTAAATTGTTGTTTTCCCAGTGCCTTTGTAAGAACATCAGCCAATTGGTATCCAGTTGGAACGTATTTAGTAGCAAGATTTCCAGATATCAACTCATCACGAACAAAATGACAATCTGCCTCGATATGCTTAGTACGATCATGAAATACAGGATTTTTGGCAATATGGATAGCAGATTGACTATCACAAAACAATTGCATAGGCTAAGAATGGAAAACACCAAGCGAAATTAGTAATGATTTCATCCATTTTAATTCACAAATAGCAACAACCATTGCACGATACTCAGCTTCAGCTGACAAACGAGACACAGTTGTCTGCTTCTTAGTTTTCCATGATATAAGAGAAGAACCAAGAAAAACTAAATAACCAGATAACGAGCGACGGGTTAATGGACAAGCCGCCCAATCACTATTACAAAAGGCGGTCAAATGCATCTCATTCTTCGACGGTAACAAAATACCTTGACCTGGAGCACCCTTCAAGTAGCGCAGAACCCTTAAGGCTGCATCTCAATGTTGAACCTGTGGAACATTTAAAAACTGTGCAAGAGTATGCACTGAATAACTTAGATCAGGACGAGTTACTGACAAGTAAACAAGACGTCCAACTAATCGACGATATCTGTCTGGGTGAGCATATAACTCCCCTTCAACACGAGCCAAGTGATGATTCTGCTCCATATGTGTGTCAATAGGCCTACAACCTATCATGCCAGTTTCAGTCAAAATGTCCAAAGCGTATTTACGTTGACAAAGAAATATTCCTTCTTCACTTCGAGCAAAAGTTTCATTATAGTCAATACTCGAAACTTGACGATTGCCAAAAGCAACTAAACGCCCTTTAAGACGTTCAACTTCACTTGATGATGTATATTTGATTTTATACACCCAACCACTACCAATAGCCTTTTTACCAGGAGGTAGGTCTTCCAAAGTCCATGTACCAAGCATCAATCTCAACTTGCATTGTCTTGCGCCAACCAGGATGCTTCATAGCTTCTTGAAAAGAGGTTGGCTCTTTGTCCTTTGAAATTGCCGTCAGAAAACATCTATGTGTCAAAGAAAAATTGTTGTAATCAACATAACAAGCGATATCAAAAGGTTTACCTGAGGAGGTAGATCGAGATAAGGGAGCAAAAAATGCAGTAGAGTCTATATGTTGTTTCACAACTGTATTTGTAACATAATCACGAAGTTTCGTCGAGGGAAATTTTGTACGGTGCCCACGACCTAGTACCTCAATATCACTGGATTGGGCTCTATCATCGAAGCTTATACCACCAGATTCTATATCTACACCACTATTTGCAATAGAACCCTCAACGGGTATCACGTTAGTCAAATCATGAGTAACATATTCTTCATCTTTATCATCCCATAGTGGTGTTTGAGCAAAATATATTTCCCACTGCAATCTCGCATGATCAGGAAGTGACTCAATAAAATGAAATTTGTCCTAAAAAAATTGTACATCACGACTAATAAAAAACTCATGTTTGTCTAGATCATAAAGTCGCCAACCTTTTTTGCCAAAAGGATATCCAACAAAAATACACTTCCTGGACCTTGAATCAAACTTATCTTTCATACGAGGCCTATTTGCAGCATAGCATAGACACCCGAAAACGCGTAAACTATCATACGAAAGAGTGTGACCAAATAAGTACTCATGTGGTGTTTTTCCATTCAACACGGGGGTAGGAGTTTTATTCATAAGATGCACAACAACTAGAACATATTCACCCCAAAAATATTTAGGCAACTTTGCATGATAGTGTAAGGCACGAGCAACATTAAGAATATGCCTATGCTTACGTTCAACTCTACCATTTTGTTGTGGATTATCAACACAAGACGTTTCATGTAAAATTCCCTTTTTAGCAAAGAACGACTTTAAACTAAAACATTCTTGACCATTGTCACTTCTTAGCACTTTAATTCTCTTACCAAATTGAGTTTTGATCATAACATAAAACTCTTGAATTAATTTTGCAGCTTCAAATTTTCCAATCATTAAATACACCCAAGTTGCACGAGAATAATCATCAACAATCGTGAGAAAATACAGCGCACCACAACTAGACAAAACATTATTTGGACCCCAAATATCACAATGAATCAAATCAAAGGCACTAGATGCTTTATTCATACTTAAAGGAAAAGAATTGCGAGGTTGTTTACCCATAAAACAAATTTGACAGTCAATGGCACAACTTGTGCTGCAAGAGGCTACTCCAGTCACTAAAGATACTACTTTCATCGAAGGATGACCCAAACGTCTATGCCACAACATACTGGCATCTGTAACTGTCACTTTATTAGTCAAGTACTACGAGCATGAATCGATCTAAGAAAATAGACTCCATTACATTGCACCCCTGCTCCAATCAGGTTCCTCAATTTGTGGTCCTGGATAAAACATAACTTGTCTGTGAAAACAACAATATATTTTTGTTGTCCTAAAAGTTGAGATACGGACAACAAATAACACATTCTCCAAAATTAAATCATCACTTAAGCGAAAAATTAAATCATCACTTAAGCGAATTGTTCCTTCCTTTGTAGCCGTAGTACTCTTTCCATTAGGCAATCCAACATTTGAGGAAATTGCACACAAATTAGAAAATAACGAAATATTACCACACATGTGGTTGGATGCGCCGATATCTATAATCCACTCACTTGAATTATTAGCGGTGCACAAAATTTCAGTTGATGTGGTGGAAGGTTGTGCATCCTGAATTGAATCCATAAGTTGTGCCCACTGATCATCAGTTAGAGTTTGTGCACTTACTCTATCTATCTTCTTAGTATTATGTGAACCGTTGGAATTTAAATTGATCCTATTGCCAACAAAGTCATAAGCTTTGACATCTATACCCACAACAGCCATAAATTTTCAAATTGTATATTCTGGTGAAATTCACAGAAATCAAACGATAACTAATATATATTTTTCTCAATCACAATCAAAGACACAAAAAAAAATCAATTTATAATTTATATTGATTTATGATTTGAATTTATCATTGCAAATTACCACCGTAGACGCTACAAATCTTCCTTTCAATGATTCACTTATTGCAATCTAATGAAGATGCCACAAATTCACAAGCAAGTAAATCAATTACAATTGCAATTTTTCAGAAGTAAACTCAATTCAATTATTCGCACCCTACTGGCGATGCCACAAATTCACCATAACAATTTATAAGTCAATTGCAATTATTCACCACACTCTTGCTTATCAAATTCTCAAACCCATGTCACAAAAAAAAATTTACTCACAAATTTAGGGCAGACGGCACAAGCCTCTAATGAAAACCCAATTTGTGCAACACTCCAATATTATGGAAAACATCAAGCGCCAAATAACAATAATGATAATAAATAAATAATAAATAAATTCAAACGAACCTTGCATCGACTATACACTCTTCAAGAATTAGGGAGAAAAAAAAAACTCTAATTTAGAGTAGCTCTGATACCATATTAAATTAAATAATCTCCCATTTTTCATTGATCTCAAACAAAATATATATAGTATCAAGAATATCAAATAATATCAAATCTACTAACAAGATCGAGATAATATCTAATAATATTTAAATACTAAATCTAGTAATTAGATCCCTATAATTCCTAATACTCTAGTAATTAAATCCATATAATTCCGAATAAACCAAAGCAGCAATTGTATCTTTTTTTGGTTATGCATTCCCAACCACCACACCATACGAAACCATCCATTTCTAACAACCTTACATGAGAGAAATTGTATTTCATTGGTAGGGGCTGTTGTTTCATAGAACAATCAATCAATAGAGTCGAAACTAGATGTTCAGAGAATTAAGACTTGAAAATGGAAGGATTGATGATGAAGATGAAGGAGAAGGGAAATATTATGATGGATTTGGCGTTGTTAGAATTGGAATTTCAGTGTTTGATTTACGAGGGAGTTGGAAGAGAGAGGAAAATGAGCCACCATCAGTGAAGGGTGGAGAGGGGATTCCGGTGAACTCTTTGCTCCATAACTCTCAAAATTGGTGAAAACCGCGGTGGGGGCAGAGCGTGAAGCTCTAGTTCGTTTCTTTGCGGTTGATTTGGGATTTTGAGTGGATTCAACAGCGTCGGGTTCAAATCTTAAGGATGTGAAATTTGAACAAAATTGGAATATGAAAAAACACAAAAATCTTCGAAATATTCTAGAAAAAGTGCTATAATTAAAAAAATTTGAGGTAAACGTTGCCTATCTATAACAATTTTTGTAAAAAAAAGTGTTTGATTCGATGACCAACGACACTACCCCATTTCGACAGATGACCCCCCACATCTAAGACTTAACGAACAAAAGAGGAAAAGGATCATTAGAAAACCTTGAAAGCCAGCTCGAGAATCCAATTGCTCCAAGGAAAAAATCGATTCACCCAAACTAGTTTGATAGACCACAATCTAAACCAATTCAAGTCAACTAGTATGGTTCATGGTCCGGTTTGATAGAACCTTTGAAACCTAGTTCATTGACCTTGCATGCTCGCCAGTTGTAGGAATCTCGAGTATTGTGCATAACAGATATCCATATTGTCCTCTGTCACTCATCCCATCAACCAGCTACCCTCCACCATAAGCCTTTGACGCCAACTGCCCGAGTGTAATTTTGACAAGCCTTACGGACATCTTCAACGAAAAATGCATCGTTTGGCTTTCATCTTTAACGGAGAACTTATGATTGAGCAACCAAAAGAGAAATCGCACCTTTCCCCAATCCTTTTCATTTCTTCCACCTTACTCAACTAACTCACCATTCTTTCCCCTTTTTGAGCAAGAGGAAGAAACCCTTCTTCTTCTTCTTCTTCGAATTAGGTGAATCGTCTCTAGACAAACAATGGTCCTCCAGCTCCGACTAGCTTCTAAGATGATCAACATGAACTCCTCCCACAAGCAAAAGGAATGAAGGATTTGACAACTCCCAAAACTAATCAATGATGACCCTCCATGGATTCACCTATATAAGTATAAGCTGCAGCTAAAGTTGCAAAAATAAGAGCTTGAATACCCCGTAGCGAAACACATTAAGCGCAGCAAAGCTAAGCCAATTAACCCTCCCTTGCTTTGCTTTACCCTATTACAAATAAATCAGTAAAGAGAGGTGTTTAGATGGAGGTTTTCAACTAGGTTTTCAAAATAAGTTTTTCAATCACTCTTTAAAAAACTACATCCAAACGAGTTATTGTAATCACTCCAGAAAAGAGATTTTCAAAACCAGGTTTTCAGATTAAAATAATAATTATTTTTTCGTTGACATTCTATATATATTATTTAAAAAATAAAAAATATAATTATTCAAAAAAGATTGAGTATTATTTATTTTTATTTAAAAATTTTCTATTTTTTTATAAAATTTAATTAGAATTAAAGCTAAGTTATAAAACATACCATTGAATTATGGAGTTCATGTCCAACATGCCCTACAACTTTGAAAAGTTTCAAAAGTAACTTTGAAATTCGAAAAATGTCAATACCTTACTATTAAAGTTTTTTTTAAATCATCAATTTTAAAAAAGTTTAAAAAACTTTCTTAACGAAAACAATTTTTTCAATAATTATTATTATTGTTTTATAATAAAATGTTAAAGATTTTTTTTGTTGATATTTTGAAAATTAAGGATATTTTTTTAAAATTTTTAAAGTTGAGGGGTATTTTTGAAACAAAACTTTTTCCATCCAAAATTAACTGTAAACGTATTTTTGAAACATTTTTCAAAGTTCATGGGTACTTTTAAATTTTTTTAAAGTTTAGGGGTATGTTTAATACAAACTTCATAATTTAAATTATGGATATGTATATACTTCATTGTTTTAATATTATTTAAATAATTTAGAAATTTATATAATTTTCAAAGCAAGATAATTGGAAGAGACAAATCGACAAATATTAATAAAAATGAGAGATTTTGTATAAATGAACAAAAAAAAATTCATATAAACTATCTATATAAATAAAATATTAAAAAAAATCAATATATAACCCCTCTTCCAAAATCTCTATCTAAACAAGTTATTCTTGTAACTCTTCCTCCAAAATCTCCATCTAAACGAGATATTCCCTATAACTCCTCTATAAAAAACTCTATCCAAACAAGTTATTGCACAAATTCTAATTTTTAATCACCGAGATAACTCCTTATTGAAACATTTCTAGCAAAACACTCCTATAAATCACCATCTAAACAGCCCTAACTGAACTTTCTTCACTCCGCCCAAAATGGAGCCCAGGGAGCAAACATGCCCAATCCTCAAAAAAGGACAAGTCAAAGTCCATGGAGGCACTCTCTCTGTGGCTTTATTGAGAAACACATTTGGTTTTATTGTGATTTCTAAAAATTGGGTAAATGTGTTCCCACTGGAACGTAAACTGAACCCCCATCATCGCGGACATCGACCTCTCCTCTTTCTATAAATAACTTTCCCCCTTACCTCGTTTGTTTGCGCTATCTCAATATCACATTTTCTCTTCTCTCTATTATTTTTCTGCTGCGTTGTGGTTGTGGGTGTGGGTGTGGGCTTTCAGATCAAGTGAGTTATTTCTCTCTCTCTCTCTCTCTCTCTTTTCAGCACCTTATTCCCTATTTCTCTTTCAGGATCTCTATCTAAACATTCATGGATCTCTTCTGTCAATCTATCCTCACCCTCAATCCCCTCATCTGCTCATGGGTTTCTTAGATCTGCCATGAATTCAAATTCCATGCTCTTTACTTTATTATATGTTTGATTAAGAATTCATCTTTGGAGTTTGATTAAGAATTCTATGATGGATCCACCTTTTTACTTTTTCTCATTATTTTTCTTGTCTCTTCCACTCTACTACTAGTTTAAGATCTGGATAACTCAATTATTTTAACGCTTTCTTGGATGGTTATGATTTATTAATTTCCTTCCAATTTCTATCTCATTCGACAGTTTTCTATTTTGTGTTGAGATCTGCAGAAATTGAGGCTAAACTTTCCTTTTGGCAGCATCATCATCTCAATGGAGTTGAACGGCAAATCCATGGTCTCAGAGCCTGCGAATCTTATTTATCTTTCAACGATTCTGGGTAGAGATGGGGAAGTTGTTGCCCACAAATGTGATTGGAAATGTGAGAATGAACAAGTGTGTGGTAATATGTACCGCTGCAAACTAACCGGAATGACCCACATTTGTGACAAAAACTGTGACCAACGAATTCTGTATGATAACCATAGCTCACTTTGTCGTGCAAGTGGGCAGATATTCCCGCTTACGTTGACAGAGGAACAAGCCATCCGAGGCATCCGCCGGAAGCTTGATGCTGACAGTTCCTCCCTTGACGATTTTGCTTTTAAGCGTCGGCGGGATGCTCAGTTTCATCCTTCGCCCTTCGAGAGATCTTTCTCTGCCGCCGTCCCTATTTGTAGTCAACTTGGAGATGGCATGGATATGAGCTAGATTTTAATTTTTGATAAACAAGGAAAACTGGGGCTTACCACTATGCTGTTCTTTTGAATAAGTTTCTATTTGTTTTTCCTATGAACTGATATCTCATATATTGGACTTGACCTGCGGGTGCTTGAAGTGGTGGACCTTGTATGCGCCACCTGTTTGTAGGAACACTTAATATTTTCTAATCTTGTTTGATGCAATATGTAGCTGACACTAGATGGAGACTGTAACGGATGGATGGAGCCGGATCATCATGAAATTTACATTTCTATCTTCTATTTTCTTGGCATGTTTCTCTTCAACATAGACTATTCATGTAGCTCCAAAGGCTGCCTTCGCAACCCTTCTTCATACTATTCTAAAGCTATCTTTTCTGCGTATTTGTATCGTTAATGGCCTTTTGAGATTACTAGCAGCATACTGCTCCCTATTTGAATTCGTATTATCTTTACTTGATCCCAGTAATCTTAATCCTCTCACCACTAACCCCCCAAATCTTTTCTAAGTTCAATGCTTTATTTTTTTGCTTGTAGTACACATAGTTTTGAATTATGTTTTTCTAAACCTGCCTTTTCCTTTGTGTTCAGGTTTATGAGCAGTGATGTGGTTTGCCTTAGGAGTACAATTTTTTACATTTATTATTTGTTTTCTTATTTTCATATGAGGATATCCTTGAGATATTTTATTTTATTT
This sequence comes from Sicyos edulis, assembly GCA_036507275.1. Taxonomy (NCBI): domain Eukaryota; kingdom Viridiplantae; phylum Streptophyta; class Magnoliopsida; order Cucurbitales; family Cucurbitaceae; genus Sicyos; species Sicyos edulis. The sequence goes on along the minus strand of CM071858.1, from coordinate 58,930 downwards.
ATAATTTTTTCCAGCAGAGGTTTGGTCATTTTCCTAATAGTGAGAGTTTAGTTATGCTCGTCTTTAACGTTCTTGTTCTGCAATTTGTTTTAATCTAATTACTGGTGTTTGACCATTATCACCTTTCATGGCAGGTTTATTGTGCCTTTTTGTTGATGTGGAGAACAAGCTTACAGAACATATGCTGTTCAAAATCAAAATGTGGCAACAACGCCACCCTTTGAGGGTGATGATGCCCTTTGTAAATGTGGAAACAAGTTTACAGAACGAGATAGCATCCTCCTGAGAAGATGCCAAGAGGATTTTGGAGGTACAACGAGTTTTTACCAGCCTCCTTTAATCAACATCATTTCTTAATTTCAAGCCACACTAATAAGGAGCTAAAACTAATGGGTGGATTGCAGGTTTTCTCAATCATTTGATTTTTAGGGACTATGCTTGATAATGTATTTTATTTTTTATTTTTTTGATATCTGTGACTGTCCGGGCCAGCTTGTGCGCTCCTCGATACCCAAGACCCTCTTTGACCACTAGCTCATCTAGATGCTCAACATTGCAGACAGACAACTTTTTTTTTTTTATCTATGTAGTTCACTAATAAACGACTACTCTGTTGTTCTAGTTATTGTGCTAGTCATTTGTAATGGGGAATAATTAGCTCTTGTCTTTGCTGCTGGTTTGACCAATAGGTACTGCTATAATGAGTTACCGAAGCCTATTCTGTAATATGCATTCGATTGAACTTGAATATAAAATCTCCCAATTGAAACTTGTGTCAATTGTTCCTACTGTTTTTTGGAGATCTCGAACACTTTCATCTCTGCTGCTCAATTCCTATCCTGTATTTGTGATACTGTCCTGTGGGGTCTGGACTGATTTTTCATCTGATATTACTTTTTCCTTCCTTCACTCTAGGACCTATGACCCTTTGGCTAGAGAGAAGGGTGGGAGTTTGCTGGGAGTACGCGCCCCTCATTGTGGTGGTTTTGCACCTTTTGTTGGCTGAGTTGTTGATATGGAGACATGTTTTTCTTTGCATTAAAACTGTTGGCTCCAACTGTTCGTGAACCAAAGTATACCCAAGTCTGTATTACAAGCACTAAATTTTGAGATGTAGCCTAGCATTACAAATTACTGGTTTGATAATTGCATATTTTCTCTGTTCTTTTATATGACACTTCTGATTCTGGCAGAAAAATGAAATAAAACTATATTCAATACTCTAAACTTTGAGTGAGTCCTAATATGTAGTTCTCGTAAAAGTTTTAGTTATACCCCTAAATTTTAACCATCTTTCATAAGTACCTTTTCATCAGCTTTTCAAGATGGGTAAGTGACATGACGGATAAGATTTTGATGGATCTACTGGTTTAGATGGTCAAAAGTGTTGATAAGAACTAAACTAAACGCATGGTTTGGACAAATCACAGAGGTGAAATGGAGGCCATTATAACGTTTTGGAATAACTCTAAAAAGGTTGTATTCAGAATCTTCTCCCTGACGGTGTAAAACAAAGTCAATTGCCTTACATTCCTCTTTGAAAAAGTAGACAAGGATGAATGTATCCTTTATTAGTTGATTCTTTTCTGCACGCTATATATTATAATTAAATTACGGTGAAGTGTGGTGTAATGGGCAAAGGAAGGAATTGCTTATGTGGGAGGACTCATAATACTAAACCCCAAGAACTCATCTTGCGGCTGAGAATAACCTCATCCTCGTGGGTGAATAAAATTCCATTTCTGTGGGAGGTTGTCTCGTTCATAATAATAAATAATAATTATCAAACTCACATACTCCTCCCTTTCCCTGGAATCAACATAGCCAAAGGCAACACAACCTTCTCTGTAATTTGGTTGCAAGTGTAGGTAGCTGGCATGACAACTTGGATGGGTTTTAGGGTCTTTCTTTTGGGTGTTCTTTCGTCCTTCTCTTGTGCTTATTGTTGTGTATTCACCATCACCAACAATTGCCAGCATCCAATATGGCCCGGCACCCTCTCTGGCGCTGGCACACCTCCCCTTCCTACAACCGGATTCCGTTTGGAGTCGGGGCAAAGTGTCAGAATTCCCTCGACTCCAGGATGGTCGGGACGAATATGGGCACGGACTGGATGCAGCTTCGATGCATCGGGGATTGGCAAGTGTCAAACAGGTGACTGTGGGGGAAGGCTGGAATGTGATGGAAATGGTGCCACTCCACCTGCTTCGCTCTTTGAGATCACCGTAGGCAGTGGGGATGAGAAGGACTTTTATGATGTCAGCATCGTAGATGGCTATAACTTGCCGCTCCTCGTGGTGCCTCGAGGTGTGTATGGACCCTGCAATGCCACAGGCTGTGCTTCAGATCTCAATTTAGGTAGCTTTAACTTGTTTTCTATTTGGTTTATATTAATTGATTAGATCTAGTTATGATGAAATTAAGTTTAAACAAACAGGTTGCCCGAAAGAGCTGCAAGTAGTGGGCGTGGGCGGGGCAGACGGCAGTGGGGGTGGAGTGGTTGCATGCAAAAGTGCTTGCGAGGCGTTTGGACTTGAGCAGTACTGCTGCAGTGGACAGTTTTCAAACCCAACAACATGTCAGCCCTCCATCTACTCATCCATTTTCAAGCATGCTTGCCCAAAGGCATACAGTTATGCTTACGATGATGGGACTAGCACTTTTACCTGCAAAGCTTACGACTACACAATTGTTTTCTGCCCCACCGCCAATGGGTACGTGGCCCTACACTTTTTTTTTTCTTTTTTTTAGGAGATTCGAACCACAGACCTCGTGGTTGTTAGTACTTCTATTGCTTTTTTCTCATATACTTAATTACAAAATGCAGAACCATGAATGAATCAAACGGAACCATAACCACTCCACACATTGAAGATCCACGTAGTGGGGAATTCATACATTTGGTTTCCTCGTCCAACATTCTCCTACCCTTTTCTGTGGCTGTTTATACATTCATCCTCCTCAACTTACTCTTCTGATTAAGCCAAGCCCTATGGAATCATCATCTTTCAGAAACTGTACCCTGTGTGAGGGAAATGGAGGGATAAAACACTAGGCGTGCGTCTCACTTCATTGCTTTCTTGTAAAATGTGGAAAAGTATTTTCCATATCCATTCATGCCCAATTGAAATGAAATCACTTAAAAACAATGATGGAAATTATTTTGAATTCCTAATCTTATTTGGAATCTAATTCAACTTCAATGGGTTTCAAATTAGTAGAAATGAAATTCCCTATATAGTGGATGATGCTAGAAGTGATTAAAAGAAAATATTCATTCTACAATTATCTTGGTATATATCTTAATTTTGATTTGGAATAAAATATTTTGTATCTAATAGTAAAAGAAGATGCATACCGTTAGATTGGTTAGTTTTCTTTTAATTTTTATTATAATTTTATATTTCAAAACTGAAAAAAAAATAGAGATTAGGAAGTATTTGTTTGCCAAATTTAAGGAAGATTTAGATTGAAGATTTACTAATTCTTCCTTAAAAAACTACATCTAAACGAGTTTTTGTAATTACTCAAAATAATTCATCATTTTTACTATTCAAAATAACTCATCATTTCTAATAATTCATTTCTACTACTCAAAATAACTCTTCATTTCTAATCATTCATTTATAACTATTCAAAATAATTTATCAATATTAATCATTCATTTCTAATAATTCATTTATAACTCTTCAATACTAACCACTCATTTCTAATCATTTATGTCTAACCTTTCAAAATAATTCATTTTTAACAGCTCATTTTTAATTATTATTTTTTTAACTACTCAAAATAACTACTCACAATTTTCTCTAACTTCTCTACAAAAAAACCACATCCAAACGAGTTTTGAGTACGGCTCTCAATTTTTAACTCTTCAAGCTAACCCCTTGTCCAAAACCTCATCCAAACACCACCTTTTCTTTTGTGTGATTGTATAAATGGAAAGAGAGAGATAAGAGCTGTGTAAATACAAACATACTCATAGTATTCACTCTTGGTTTAAGAGGAGGCATTCGCACTTGACATTTAACACACAACACTTCAATGTGTCTCAGTGAAATTATTATATCTACCAAGCAGAAAAATATTAGAATTTCTTGAGATACGACATTAGTTCGTAAAATAATGAACAATAATATATTTTTCAAAAAAGGTCTTTCACAATCCCATTTCAATTTTCTGGTGTTTAAGAAATGGTGTATGGGAGAGAAAAACTAAAACATATATTTGACCTATAGGAATAATTGGGAATGATCAAATTACTGGTTTAGAATGTAATTGTTACAAACTCATCAGGTAATAAAGAGGTTTCACGAGACTGATACCCTTGATAACGCAGTTGGCTGCCGCATGGTTGATATTAGGACACTCGAGATCAACGGATAAATAAACAATTGCAAGAATTGCAAATGCTTGCAAGAGAAACAATCAAACAAGGCCAATTACTGAATATAAAAATTCATTCAAACTTCATTTTTTGCTCTTTGTATTATTAGTTTTAGAACCTTGAACTTTCTTCCTCGCTTTCTTAGGTGCCGGCAGCTTTCCTCCGGTTTTAACACGCTTCCGCCCCTACAAGGAATTTACAGAGTATAAACTATAAAGCATACACAAGATGGAAGGTATTATATGCAATTCAACATTAAAGCTTAAGAACATACTGATGGTTTGTCGGATTTAGTTTTGGATTTTTTGTTGAGCCCTTCTACAAGCTCATTTTGGTCAGAAGAAGCAACTTTAGTTGTTTTCTCAGCCTCATCTTCAGAATCAAATGAAAAGCCATCCAATGTTCCTACAGATGCCGGAGATGGAATGAGATAAAAAGCGAGCGAATTTAAACAATTTAGAGAAATTGACAAAGGTATAAATCTCAAAGCAAATCAACCTTCAACCATAGTTTCAGCCTCGTCAACATTGGACAGTGCCTTCAACTGTATGAAGTCATTCATGATAGACTCTACCTGATCAAGTAGCATACGTCCAACAGGTCAATATTTCTATGGAAGTTCTGAGACATTGTATTAGAAAAATACAAAGAGAAATCAACAGACCTTTGCCTCCGACTGACCAAAGCTAACCTGAATAAGACAACATCAACAAAGCCAGGTACGGATTTCTTAAATATTTCATTTTGGAACAATAAGAAGCAATTATAAAAGGCCTTTCATTTCCAAAAATGACTTTCATGTACTGAGTTAGTAATTAAAAAAAAAGTTCCATAGGAAGAATCAAAAGAGTGGAGAATGCATACGATGCAGAATGTCCTTGATGGAACTACGGCCGCTCTATAAATTGTACCTGGGTGCGAAAACCATAAGCAAGTTACCTGACATTCAAGTGACAACGGCTAGACATACTGATATCTTTGAAATAAGCCAACAAGGAAAGAAAGGTTTAGAAACTTGACATTAATGACGTGTATGGAATAAATAAACATTTCCAAATGTAAATATTTTATTAATCGGTAGGTTTTATTATTATTTTTTTCTTGTTCCAAAATGAAATATTTTATAAATTGGTACGTTTTATTTTATTTTTTTTTCCAGATAGGAAACAGAGATTTTCGTTGATGAATGAAAATGATAAGGTTACAAAAGTATTAACTATTTCGCTGCATCATAAACTCCTGTTTTTGTGACTATGATACACGATCCATACAAGTCAGATCCTGAAAGTTCAGATCGGCAACCAATATGTTGGTAGTGTAAACTAAATGGACAACCAAATACTGAAGTATACCTGAACTCTTACTGCTAAAACATAGCACATACAGATGAAACTTACCTTTCAAATCTAGGCAAAGTTCCTCTCTTGCAGATGAGGAATCAGAAACTACAATTCGTCCTACAGCACCCATGTCACCACTCAAATCTATTGAATTTCCTTCGCACTCAACAAGTGCCTGCATAAGACAATAGCCTTTATAATCTTGTATTCAACATTCTTTACTTACATCCCTTTCCCTCCAAAACCTGACTCAGAATGCTGCATGTTCTTACTTCGATTAAATGATTAAGAAACTAAAAAAAGGTACACTGGCACCATGGTAGTGCTTCAAAATTTCATCTCCTTCCACACTTGGAAGTAAATTATTTGTCTTCCGCATTATTTAACCATAATAGAATAAACCTCATTATAAACTCTCTTTCTATATATATATATATATGGAACAAGAAACCCACTCTTCATAAATAAATAGGATATTGCTCAAGGATACAAGCCCAACAAGGGAGCGAAAGAAAGCAGTTAAAAACATTAAGTAAAATCAAACATGATAATAAAAACTACACATTTATACAAAAGAATTCTAAACTAACCTCCCTAATAATAGAATATAAACTAAACCAATTAAGTTAGAGAAATACACAAGAATTCTAAACTAACCTCCCTAATAATAGAATGTAAACTAAACCAATTAAGTTAGAGAAATATAAGAAAAAATACAAAGGATAGATCCTAACTAGCCTGACTAACTAAACTATAGGGAAAGTTTTAACACTTAAATCAAGATAGAAAGAGGCTGCAAAAAGAACTCATTTATAGAAATCTATGTTGCAGCACTACCTTCAACCTATGAACTTTGTCAGACAGCACTAATGGCAACCTTGAGGAGGATACCTGAAAATTGAATTGCTAAAGCAAATGAGTGGACAGAGTATAATGAACTATATAGGTTTGTTCTTTTTAGTTTGAGCTTAAATCTTACAGGAGGTCCGTTGCAGTCATCCATTGCATCTTTTTCTATAATTTCTACATCTCCACCATTTCTTACACAGCATTCAGATCCTGAATGGGGGAAAGCATTTCAGAAAATATTCCAATACAAAATCATACATATCAGGCAATAGCTTTCATGCATGATGCAGCTTATCAGATCAAGGCTGAAGCAATTTAATGTTCTCTTCATTAGTCACTAGAGTTTCTACCTTTAAATATTATGTAGTATTATTGGACTACTTTCTCACCTTCTAACACAAGGCCTTCTCTATTTGTTTCAGAATTGACCGTCTTCTCTTTGGTCGAACAGCAAATTTGTGATTTAACCTGTTTTTTTGCTGACTTTATATTTGATATTTTCCTTGATTTAGATTTTTCATCAATGAATATGCGACCTGCATTTTCATCCTTTTCTCTCCCTTGGTGGTGAGATGACGTAAGTTCTTCATGATGACTACAATCCTCCTTTATAAAACTATTTTCATGGCATGACTCCGAATCCGATGATAACATCCAAACTGAATGCTTTGGGTTCTGATAAATGAAAATAAGATTCTCCCATCAGCAAATTAGACTCTAATACAAATAATTAAACTTGAATAATAAAAGGTATCCCTTTAATATCTGATAGAATATTAAAAGGTATCCCAGACCCAACCATCTCATATTTAAGTAGAAATATTAAAATAAATTAGACGAAGAATACTAATATCCTACATACACTAACAGAAGTAATGTCTCTCACTTTATGGCCTGTACGTTCCTCAAGTTTTACTTCCTTTGCCAGATTATGGTTTCCCTTATCCCCTGCATTATAACAATTAGACAGAAGAGTTAGTGATCCAGAAAGCATATAAATCATTATTAAAGGATGATAATCCAAGTCCAAGTACTTAGAAATCTGCATAAAATCATTAAAATTTCCAGCTTATAATAATTAGAGTAACACAAAATAGAACCGAAAGCCTTTCGTAAACATGACTTCTTTCTAGCCTTTAATCTCATTTCCTCGTGTGCCCAGACAATGTTGCTACAAGATGAAAACTTAAACTAAATTTAACTTCGATGTACCTTGAATCTGATTTGCGTCTAAATCTTGGGTGGTTTTATGTGAATATGGGTCCTTTTGATCAATTGCATTGTCCATTGAAGAGCTATCATTCTTTGAAGATTCAGAATTAGATGATAGGGAAACACCAGTTGGCGCCTATTCAACAAAATAAATCATTCTTTTTCGCATCAATTATCATGAAAAATATATGAACTTTGAAAGTGACATCTCATAGTGCAGGATTGATATTGCAGATGAAGCCGTACACTAGTAGATAACTTTTTTTTTTTTGAAAAGGAGACGAATCTTTCATTAAGAAGATGAAGATAAAGTATACATGATACAATAGAGGATACAAGGAAAATAAAAAACAAAGAGCAAAAAGAGATCAGAATAAACAGGAAATATAGAATACTAGCACACAAACTTCAAACTAAAGGAAATCATCACAGTTTGAAAACAATAAACAGAAAAATTCTCGAAGGCTTTAGAAGAAACTGCCCATAGAGAAGCCTGCATTCTGGCTGATTCACTTTTAGATTTCCATGGTCAATAGAAGTTCTGAAGCATTAGCTTGAAATGATTCCCAAGATCTTGATATGTAAATACACTGGCTACGCAAGCTCGAGACATATTTTTCTTGCAGCTGCCATCCATGAGGATCAATTCTATGAATGCTGGTGATGATACAACACCAAAGGGCATTGCTTTTTTTTTAAACAAGGGTTACCACGCCCGTCCCTAGGCCAAGCATTGGAGGCATCAAAGGAGTAATGTCACAGGTGAGTTTTGAACCTGGGACCTTGAGGGAAGCATACCTTCAAAACCCAAGTCTTCAACCACTGCACCACCCCTTGGGAACGGCATTAGGATATTCCTTAAGTTTCCAACCCCACTTAGCTAATAGGGCTATCTTTTTATGCTGGATGTCATCAATCCCTAGGTCTCCCATGTTTTTATCTCTGATTACTCTTTCCAGCTCACCAAGTGAATCAAACTGCTGGCATCCGATCCACCAAAGAAAAAATTTCTCAATAATTTTTCAAAAGCTAAACTAGCTTGTGGGGGCATTTTAAACATGGATAAGTAGTACAAGGGGATACTGGAGAGGATTGAGGAACAAAGAGTCAACTTTCCCCCACGACAAGGAGAAATGCTTAAATTTATAAAGCTTCTTCTGCACCTTATCCAAAACAGGTTCCCAAAAAAGGAGTTCTTTGAATATCCTCAAAGAGGCAACCCAAGACAACTAAAAGACAAGGAATCAATTTGCAATTTAGCTTAGCTGCCTGTAGTGTCACCTTGGCAGCATCCATATTGATTCTAACTAGGGATTATTTGTACCAATTAATTCTCAGCCCCGACCTCCACTCAAAAAGCTCACTAGTAGATAAATCAATAATCATTTCTTCAAGATCTCAATTTAAACATAATACAACAAACAATAGAAGGAAAATCATGACTGAAAACTTGTATCTTAATCTTATTTATCCAAGAGGATTATTTTTTAGCTCCATAATTTAAGTTGTACTTTTTTTAATTATGGTTTGTTGTTTATGTACAAAGCGAAAGCCTATTTGGTAAAGTTTCACTTTATCTCAATGAAATTTAAGACCAATATATAGAACCATTTATGAAAATAGAGTGTATAGTGTGAAAACTTTTGAGTTTAAGGAGAAAAATCTTAGAAGTCCCTTCAAACCCAAAGAAATTCTCCTCTCTCACTGAAGTTAGTGGTTTGCATATGAAAGAAATTTCCCCTAACAAGAAGCAAAATTATGAAGGTTGTTAATCTTGATTCGCAAGAGAAGCTTGTGAAAGGTACTGTTTTCCAAAGGCTCAGTTGTCGTGGCTTTATGTAGAACCATTTATCTTTAGTTTTTGAGTCAATCTTTTAGGAGGGGCAAAAATACCCAGATGGTCACGAATATAAAAAAAAAGAGAATTTACCCTCAACAATACATTCTACCTCTTGTATTATATTTGAAGCACAATTTTTAAAATAATTCATCTGTAGCACATAATTTTCTATCATTGATAGAACTCAACCAGTGATAGAACATAATTTTCTATCAGTGATAGAACTCAACCAATGATAGAATGAATTTACCATTGATTAAATTCTATCATTGATAGAACTCAACCATTTGGATTTTTTCTGCTACAAATGAATTAGTTTTGGTTTTGTGCTATAGATGGAAATATTTTTCCCTTTTATGTCACATGCACTCTAAAGCAAGAGGTTCTAGGTTCCCCCATTACTGTCGTTTGGGTGCTCGAAAAATTTGTTTGATTGATGGTTTCAAGATCATCGTGGTGTTTTCCTCACGTTTGTAGTCCTCACCTGTTTTCCAAACCCTTTAAGAGTAATATAACTTGGTTGTCTGAAGAAAATATTCTCTTAGTCTCTTTTTATCTCGGTTAGCCATGATTTTTTCCCGGCTTTGGGATACTTTCTTTCCCCTCTCAGTTTGTTTTTTTTTTGTATTATTGTTTTTACTTTATTTTGCTGTTTTTTTTCTCACTCCTAAGAAAGTTCTTATCATCAAGCAATAATCTCTTTTCATACATGATAAATTCGATGAAAAAGTTTGTTTCTTGTTCAAAAAATGTTTTATATACACATATATATGCAGTGTTTTAAAAAACCCAAAGCACACTAAGGCGCAAGACGCACCAAAAGGCGAAGCCTTTTTTACTTAAGGTGCACTATATTAAAAAACAAAAAAAAAAAATTATATATATGTGTGTACACACAATAAAAACACTACTCAGTTTTCATGAACATAAATGAAGTTTTAACCAAGAATAATATATAAAACATACATAATATTCAACTATCACAACATCTAATAAGCCCCTAAAAAATGGCTAGGATAGCTCTCACAAAATCTAATAAGCCCCTCAAAAAGCAAGAACATGGAGTTCAAGATTACCCGGAAAGACAGTGTTTCTTAAGCTCACATATGCATAAAAATCTTGAAAAACTCAAATGCTCGTGAAGAGAGTGTTCTGAAATAGTGAAACAAAATCATAAAGTAGACAAAATTACTTGGAAAGATCGCATCCAATCTGGAGATTGCTCTCTCGAACTGCTCATTATGGCCTTTGTGCGAATTCAAAAGTCTTTCGACAGTACTATATAACGTCCTTGAATTGGAGATCCGCACTTCTGACTGAGTCAATGAAAAACGAAGCTTTTCCTCAGTACTTGCCTCAAATCTAGTTGCAAGAACAGTGATACATTAGTTGCCCATAAACAGAAACATGAATTCAAATGCGCATAATGAAAGCAGAAATAGTTTCCTTGAGTGCGTAAAGAATGCATAATTACCCAGAGAGAAAAAAAAAAAAGCGATCCCTAAAAGTGTGTGGTCAGAAGATTGAAAACAGCGTATTATGCTGGGTTGCGAAAACATGAAGAGAGTTGATGGATATTCATAATAATAATAAATAATAATAAAACTTTGTTATGAATATGAAACCACACCTGTTTTGCTCACTACAAGTTTGGGATGCTGGAACTCCCCCCTCAGCTCATTTTGGTAACCCAACTAAAACCACGGGAAGATGAGGGACAAAGCAAATGTGGGAAATAAAAATGGATGTAATGTTTTGTTTTGTAGGTACATAATAGGGCTTGGTTGGATGACCAGCAAATGTTGAGAGATAAATATCAATTTCTGGGTTCTACAGTTAACATTAATCTTCTGAGAATTGAAATAAATTAATATCAATCAAAATAACTAAGGGAAAATTGCATAAACCACCCCTAAACTATGCTGTTTGTAATAATTACACCCTTAATCTTTAAATTTGATCAATTACCTCCTCTCAAGTTTGAGAAGTGTTCCTACCTCCTCCACTGTGTCTTCTTTCTTAATTTCATCATCCTTAAGTTGATTTTGGTAAATGTTAATTTAACTTAACATACTTCATAATTCAATTAACATTCATCTTAGTCGAGCAAAATTTGGGGAACAAATGAAGAACAGGGTTGATTGTATTCACATAACTTGCCTATTAGCAACTTCGGCAACCATGGGCAATGTAGGGGTCTGACCCAACAAGCAAGAAAAAGAGCCATAAATCAAACAAACCAAGAGAAACAAAAACACAGTACCATCAAAACTCATGAGCAAATCCCCCTCTGGGATTAAACCCCCTCTCGAGAATATCAAGGAAAATTAGAAGCACATCAAGAACAATGGCTTGAAAACTAAAAATCCATTGAATTAAAAGCTCTTGAAAACTCCAATGGCCGGAACTAAGGGTTGGATCAGAACCTGAATCGCACGCCGTCGAAGAATGAGTAGAAGTAGCAGACGGAGGAGATCAGCCGGTCTGGCCCATCGGTGGTGTCGTTGCCGTTGTTGTCGCTGGGGGATCGGACGGTCAGGATTCGTTGTTGTCGAGTTCTAAATTGGGTTCTTGTTCTAGGGTTTGGAAATGCTAAAATATTTTTTTTAACAACTATTTTGGTTAAATTTTGTATATTTTTAAATATGTTTCAAATACTACAATATTTTTAAAATAATTTTGTTGCATTTGCCAAGTTTGGTTAATTGAAGTATGAAGTATGTTAGTTAAATTAACATTTACGAAAATCAACTTAAGGATGATGAAATTAAGAAATGGGAACTAAGAAAGAAGACAAAGTGGAGGTAGAAACAATTTTTTCAAAATGACAATTTTATCCTTTTAATCCTACTTAAATTAGACATATGGAATCAATTGCAACACTTGTCAGGGAAGGAATTGATCAAATTTAAAGTTTAAGAGTGTAATTGTTACGAATAACATAGTTTAGGGGTAGTTTATGTAATTTTTCTAATAACTAATTATATCTTTAATTTTTTTTCTTAAGTACATGAGAATAAATATCGATTTTCAAGATCAAATCTGTGACATTGATATTGAACTGTTTCACAATCGAATAATGAAACTATTGCGTTGTTCACTCAATAATTGATTAATTAATTAATTATTTTTTAACTCTAGTGGGTGATGGATATAATTAAAATGGATTACCGAGCCATCCTCTTGTGATGTTTAAGTATCCGTATACTTTGGCGGCCCAGTCTTGGACGCCGAACACTATTGGTGGAAGGTGTTAGCAATGTTGAGAATCATCTCCGTATCCAAACCTCGCGTCAAGTCTGTCGCCCGTTATCCTCCGATTTGGATTCGGTTTTCGCCATTATCGCACTCATCCAAGCAGCATAAGAAGAGGGAGGAAGATGTTTGCAACAGAGACCCAACCGCTCCGCCAAAACTCTTCGTGGTTCAACCTCGTCTTCGCCCCGACACAATTCTGCAAGCGAAGCTAAACGAGGCTTTGTGCCTTGCAAATTCCCTGGAACAACAACGAGATGGGCACTTTGATATTGATTTCTTTGACAAACAAATACCCCCTCACCTTGTCGTTCAAAATCCTTCTGCAAGAGGAGCTCGCGCTGGTGAATTCACCCCCTTAATTTTTCACCACTTCTAATTCTTCTTTGATGAGTAAATTGCCCCTTTTATGATCTACATGGCTGAGCATTGCATCATGTTGATTTTTTTTCCCTTCATCGCATTTTATGTTTTTAGGCACATACTTTGGACAAGGGACCGTGGACACCATCAAATGCCATTTGAATGCAGAAAAGTCAAAGGTAGTGGTCATTTGGTTTTCTTTGTGCGTGGTTAGTTGTATAATGTGATGTGATCATTAAACCAAACCTTATCAGTTTTTTTTTTTATCAGTGTGAAGTTGATGCTATTTTTGTAAATGCCATTCTCTCTAGCATTCAACAAAGGAATTTGGAGGTATATCTTGTGTATATTCAAGTTTTTCTCTTGTTAGTTTGATCGTGAACAAATACACACTCATGGTCTTGTGGAAAAAGTTAAGCTACGTATTTTTTACATTTTTATTATATTTACTTGCCATGTTCTTTGTTGTTGATAAGTGATAACATGCTCTACTATTTCATGTTAGCGAGTATGGGATAAACCTGTACTGGATCGCGTGGGTCTCATAATAGAGATATTCAATGCGCATGCCTTCACAAAAGAGGCTAAATTACAGGTTTTTCTTCAACTGCCCAGCCCAATTAAATGTATCATTTGCATATTTTTTGCTTAACTATACTTTTTTTTTTTTTATAGGAAACAAAAACTTTCATTGATAAAATGAAAAGTTACAGAAAACGTCAAAAAAGTTACAGGAAACCATTCCAATGAAATAGGAGGGCTTAACTATACTTATAATGAAGGGATAGAGTTCAATTTGCATTTTTTCATTGTTTCACCTTTAATTTGGTTCATTAGCTATTATTTATTTTCAATAATATGCAACTACTAGTGAGTTTTTTCTTGTTGGATAAGAAACAATTTCATTGAAGTGTGAAATTAGGTTACAAAAGATGGTGATGATCATGGAGAGAGAAATACAAAATTCCTCTCAATTAGATACGAGGGTATGGTAACTATAATGATTAAATAGGGGTGATCATCTCATCCAATTTCTCAAAAGGATTATGACCCCCTTTTATGCGACAGATTAAATTTTAGTGTTTGTAGTGTGGATTCTTCACTTCACTACCTTGAGGCAAATACTGATCCCACACTGGAAGACAATGTTTCTCCATTAGATCTGTGAGAATTAGCTATTTGTTCTTATCACCAACTTGTCGTCTCTTCATCTCAGATATGCCTGCAAAATTCCATCGTATTATTGATGTTCGCGGGTTTCAGTTGCAAGCAATCTCTTCCCCTACCGACGTTATATTAAATCCATTAGTTTCCCCCTTTATCTAACTTTCAGCCTCCCATCAAACAACCTTTCAGGCCTTCTATTGACCCTTTACCACTCCATCCTTCTCAATCCTAGGGAGTTGAAAAGTCTACTTTCACCTTAGCAAAAAACACACACATTGAGCTCCGATTGTATTGAAACTCATCGCTTTCAGATTTGAACCAATCTCGAGGCTAAATGCACACCAATATTGCAGAATGTGCCTCACTCTTTTTAGCTTTGGCTCATCTATGATTAAAAGGGTGATTCTCTAGCAATCTTATCCAATTTCTCAAAAGGACTCTGACCCCTTTTTATGCAGTTGCATAATGAGATTTCAGTATTAGTAGTGTGGATTCTTCAATTCACTATCTTGAGGCAGGCAACAATCCCTCATTGGAAGACAATGTTTCTCCATCCGACTTGGCTGAATTGACTCCGGATTCCAATGATGATGAGTTTCAATGACGACATCTTAAGTATAAAACAATGTCAAGGCTATGATACCTTGAAGCTAGGCATAAAATGACGATCTTACCCATATCATATTTGATTGAGAGTATAAACAATGTATTTATATGGCAAGTCTTCTAACCAACTACCCTAAAAGTAATAATATCTAAATAAAGATGACAGAAAACAGGAAAATTGGGAATGAATTAAGAGCTTTGATAACACTTGCCATAAAGAAGTAAGTTGTGTATTTTAAGTAATGATGTAAAAGTGGAAGTACAAGGAAACTCGAAGGTAATCGACCGTACAATCTACAATCTAAAAAAACTTGAACAACAAAAATGGTTACAAAAAGGTAAATGGAGATTTTTTTTTAATTTTTTTTATGTATAGTAAATGAAGGCAAGTTCCCTTGGCAGGCTGGGGTTTGCGCTATTTTGTGGGGTCTGTGGTGTGAAAGTTGAGTAACAATGAAATATTTTGAGGGAGGGAGTGATCTTATGAGGATATTTGGTCCATTGTTAGATTCAATGTTTCTCTTTGGTCCCAGTGACGACATGCTTTTGTAATTACTCATTATGTCTAATTTTGTTGGATTGGAAGCCTTTTATGTAGACTCCTTTCTCTTCCTTTTTTGTGAACTTTAGTATTGTATGTCCATGTATTCTTTCATTTCTATCTTAATGAAAGTTTGGTATCTTTATAAAAAAAGGTCTGTTTAAAATAGCATAAATGTCCTACATCATTTTTCCTATTTGATTTTTGTCTGTACCTTTATATGATTTATAGGCTGAACTGGCTGCTTTAATGTATAAAAAGTCGAGACTCGTTCGTGTACGTGGCCTTGATGGACGTTTAACATTTGGTGCCACAGGAGAAGCCGAAGTTGTCAGTGCCCGAGGGTAGAGTATTGCATTTATAGCTTTGAAATGACAAAAGCAGTAGCAAGCCACAATTTTAATTTGTGTTTCTTTTAATTGATGAAAAAGTAATTACTTCTGAAGTTATTTCATTGCAGGAAAGGGAGTGGGGGACGCGGCTTTATAAGTGGTGCAGGAGAGACTGAACTTCAACTCCAGCGTCGAAGGTTGAATATGTGATGCTAAATACTCAAATTTATTTTGAATTTCTTTCTTACCAAGAATATAATTAAAAATGATACGCTAATTAGAGGACAAAGAGTGCTCAAGTCGAAGAAAGGAAAAAAACACAATTGTGACATGGAAGAACTCTTTTCTGATTTTTCATTAAAAGTCCTTTTGTTTTGATTGACATATTTTTTATTTTTTTTGTGGAATTGCTTGTTGGTTTTTTTCACTCCCTTTAGTGTACCTGGAAAAATAGTCTCTTTTCATTATTTTAGTACAACAATAGGGGATTGGGGGATTTGAATTTGTGACCTCATGATAGAGGATGTATGACAATTATTGTTAGGGATTCTAACTTTGTTGTCAAAGCAAACATGCGAAATATAATGTAGCCTAGATTAAAGCTTATTTGGTACTAAATTTTGGGAGCATAGTCACGAAATAATAATATAATATATACCCATGATAAAATAGAAAGATAATTTGATTTCGTGCTTTCTCCCTCAAGATGGTGTTCTCCCTACAAAGAGTAAATGCCAACTCTTCTTATATTGCTTCTTTGCTATTGTCTTTTTAATTTCAGTTGTATGCATTCTCGTATCATTAATAGTGGTGGGGAATGTTAAGACACTTAAATCATAATGGCAACTTAATAAACTAATATAATTTGATATTGATAAGTTACAATATACAAGCTAACCACCATTTGGGAGGGTGGATCTTTCCCAAAATACCAGTCAGTATTATTGTCAATACACGAAAAACATAAACTCAAAAGGCAAGACTTTCCAACCGATAAATACTATCTAATTCAACTAAGGGGTGGTTAATTTCCCTCTTTGCCCCTTCTACCATACACTTTCTTAATTGGGGGTCTTACATATCCCCCAATGCTGAAATCTACATTGTCCTCAAGGTGGTAAGTAGGGAACATTTGTATGATCATGATTGTCGATTTTGATGCGATCTCGTGCTCAGGCAGGCCTTTCCATTGCTTAAAAACCTTTTCTTCTTGGGTGTCTTTTCTTTTGTTCCACTAATAAGCAAACACTTCACTGATCATGATTGCCCACTCCTATGCGGTCTCGAAGTTGTTTGTAGCTCTAATTTGCTTTGAAATTTTCTCACCTATCAATAATTACAGTTTAAATCAAATACACTTTTGGCCTGTTGGAAAATAACTTTGTTATCGTTTTTTGGCTAGAGGCTTGACATTCCTCTCTTTGAAATTAGTATTATTTTTTAAAATTTGTTTCTAAAGATTTTTGATAATGGTGAAGTCCTACCCCCTCTTGCTTTTTCAAAAGATTTTCTCTACTGTAGTTTAAGTTATGTAACTATTCTTTCAGAATTTTGGAACAAAGAAATCATCTATTATCTCAAATTGAAGAGGTTCGTCGTACACGTGCTTTGCAACGTTTTTCCCGAAAGAGGCATGGAGGCTCAAATGGCCAACAATTAGCAACTGTTGCTATTGTTGGGTATACTAATGCTGTAGGTGTCAGATCCAATATTTATAATTGTTTCCGTGTTTCATTAGAAAAGGAAAAAAATATGAACGACTTTATACTTACAATCCATTTAACAGGGGAAGTCAACATTAGTAGGTGCACTTTCAGACAATGATCTCTATAGTGATTCTAGGTAACTTAACGTGCTTATCAATGGTTTTATTTTTTCTTGTTTTTTGTCAATATTTTTAATCTGATTTGATGATTGGAATCTGAATTTATGCAGATTGTTTGCAACCGTTGATCCTAGATTAAGAAGCGTTTTTCTTCCTTCTGGGTAATACGATCTCGAATAAATTTGAAGTGTTACTTTTTGCTTGTTTCTATTAATTAAGACTGCAATCTTATCTTTTAATCTCCATAAAACTTTTCTAAAATCTTTTGTTTTCTTAATACTTTCAGGAGAAAAGTACTCTTGAGTGATACGGTGGGATTTATTTCAGATTTGCCCGTGCAGGTAATGAAAACATGAGTGTCACTTTTTCTCTTTCACAAGTGTTTCCTTAAAATTTCCTTAGCTAACTAAGACGAAGAACTTTTTATAGTTGGTTGAAGCATTTCATGCAACTTTAGAAGAAGTTGTGGAAGCAGACTTGTTAGTGGTATGATTTGCTTGCTCTAAGCCTCTAACTCTTTTTTATGCGTAAAGATTTTGCATCTTCACCTCCATTGAATTAAAGGTCTCACGTGAATGATGTACCTTAGGCCAGATTTAAATAGACAATGACTTCGTTGGCCTGATGATTAGATAAAGTGGAAGTTAACTTGGTCATTGGGTTCTGTTGACATGGCATTTATGTGTTTTTAAATTCCTATCAGTTATATCTTTCCTTTCCAACATTATGTTTCTTTTTGTTTCCTTTTAGTTCTTTTTCACTCTTCGGGAGTTTGTATCTTTAAGCTGAAAAAAATGCTGGTATCTGGATTGCTGCAGCATGTGGTGGATTGCACCGCCCCCAACCTTGATGAGCACCGTTTGACTGTTTACCAAGTACTTCAGCAAATAGGAGTTTCTAAAACGAAGCTTCAAGATATGATTGAAGTATGGAACAAGGTAATTAAATTTATCATATTTTTTAGTTCGCAAGGAAAAGAATTCAATTTTCTCTGTTGGTACATGATGCTTGTAATAATTTGGACAGATTGATTATGATGAAGAAGGCGAGAGCATAGATGAATCTTGTCATGATGATAATGGCGAGGCTGGCTATTCGTCAGGAGATGGTATAATGGCACAGCTATCATCTGAAACCGATACTGAAACTAACAATTTTATGAAAATGGAAAAGGGTGATAGTACTAAAGAGTTAGCTACTGGAGAAGTCGATGGATTCCCCTTTGGAAACACAATGGAGGTACAGGAGAGTGATTGCAGTGAAGACTGGTTGGCAGATGATGATGATGGCGACGACAACCCTTGGGTTGATGAAAATGGTGACTCTAAGGCTGTAGGGCCTCCAGATGGTCAATTTGGTCCACATTTGAGAGTATCGGCTAAGTTTGGAGTTGGTTTGGGAGAGTTGTTAGAACTCATAGATGACAAGCTCGAGGTTCAGGATAAGAGGCTGAGAACTCAAAACGTTCTAGAGCGGAGTATTTTTGAACGTAAATGGAGGCCATCGCAGATAGAGGCAGCTGAACAGTAGATTAATTTTATAGAAGATTATGGTTCCTTGCAACTGCAACGATCCATGGTTAGTTGCACTATAAATTTCTGTTTCACTAGTAACCACTGGATGTTAGACATTACAATTATAGAATCCATTTCATATTTTTAATTAGTTAAAATGCGTTAATAAAGAACTTGTTGCCTATGGCGATTACGCAGTGTGCAAAGATACCAGTGTTGAAGATATTGTGTTTGCTAATGGAGATAGTTGACCATCTAACATGTATACTGGTTGCGCTGACACATGACCAAGATTTGAAACGACGTTGTTTAACAGTCGTTTTAAACCCCCAAATTTTTGGTGACCGTTCATGGTAGCTACTTGTTTGATGAAACTTCGTCGAGCCATACTTTTTTATTCCAAACGCTATTGGACGCGGCTCATGTTGCTTTTGATTCATATTCTCCTATTTCTTTTGATATCTCTATTTGAGCTAAAATCATCAAGTTTTAGGCTCTAATTTTCTAATCTCCAGCGAGCGTTTGCCAAAAGCTTTGACTTGAGCGACTCCTCAGCACAACCTTCTTAGGTTGATTTCATGTCAGTTGAAAAAGTTTTTAAATTTTTTTTTTTTATTATTATTTTTTAATTCAAGGAGGGGCACCACAAATCCTACAAAGATAGTAATATTGTTATCAAACAAGATGAGTGTCAGATATCAATTTTCAGAGTTTGAACCTGTGACCTTGGAGTTAAAATGAATTATCACCAAACAAGAAAACCAGCGTGCCACCAACCTATTTGGCGTAAAATTGGTTTCCTATGAAGTTGAGATTTGGGTTTTATTCCAACTTTCTTCATTTTTCAATCGTTCTTAGCCATTTTAGCTTCCAAGAAAGTGTTAAGTTGGAGATAAGGTTGCTGGTAAGGTCTTGAATTAATGGTGAGATAGGCAGTCGTGCCTTTCCAATTATGAACTTGAGCCATGTCCTTATGATTCGGTTTAGATGAACTGATTTGGTTCAATTAGATTGGTTTGGTCTCATCCGATGGATCGATTAGGTCCAATTTAGAGTTGGCTTTTTCCTCCTTCACATAGATTTTAAGAAACTTTCTGTCACCCAATTTAGTATGTTATAGACTTATTAGAATAAATATGATTATTCAGGCTGTAGAGCTACAAAAACTTTTATTACAGAAAGTGAAATTACTATCAACATGAGAAGAGACGAGATAAAAAAATATATATTAGAGATTTGGTTATACCTTATTTATTTGTGAAACTACTATCAACAACATGAGAAGAGTCAAAAGATAGAGAAAAAATATTAGAGATTGGTGAAACCTTATTAATCAATCTCACACACGCTCTGACATTTCATTTGGTATTAGTATAGTCAATTAATTTCTTCATATTTCAAAACTAATGCAATTTTAGAATATAAAATCCTAAGATACGGTACTCCTAAAAAAAAGACGCGCTTTATAAAAAGTAGTCATCAATGTAGTTTACACCAATACTGACGGACATGCAACACCACAAATAGAAGATCAACTTTAGCCATTGTTCTATTATCGTAGGAAACTTGTTAACATGGTTAAGCGAAGAACAAAGTATAGAGGTAAGAAAATAGTCTGATATTATGTTTATGGCATTAGCATATAGAAGAATGGAAATTTCATTCCAATGGTCCGATAGCATCAATTATTTATACAACAGAATTAACGGAAAAACAGTAGCAATGCCTTGCATCAAACAGAATATATCCAATGAAGTGAAAATCATGCAGCCACTACGCCTGGTAAAAGGCCACTGTGCCGGAGCAGTGGTTCTGGTGAAGGTTCTCGTCCACGAAATTCAACAAAAACCTACAAGATACACACCGTTCAGTAATTCAACAACGACCACTTTAAGATTCTTTTCTTCATTGATGACTGTGAACTATTCAAACGTATGTATTAGTATACCTAAGAAATTTTTGAGCTTAAATAGGGCCAACTTAATATGTTACAAGACATTGGATCAAACTAAGTCCCCTGTTGAATCACATATTTGTTTCATGAATTCTTAAGATGTGGAACAGTACTCGTTAAGATGTGTAAATTGAATTGAATTAAATTATTAATTATCCATTATAAATATTTCAATCAAATCTAATATTTTAGATTATTTTTCCATAAATAAAACCTATACAACAAATTTAAAAAATCTAACTTTCTTGTTAATTTTTCTTACAAAATCAATCTAGTTTTCCTGCTATATTCCACTACTTCGTTGTCGTCTACAAATCTTACAATTAGAATTAAAAAAATGCAGAAAAAGATGGCTAACTTCAATAATTAATTAGTTTTACAGATTGATGTTTGATTGCAAACCTGTAATGGAGCTTTTCCACCTCCCAGAGCAAGAATGGTTTCACGGAATCTACGCCCAGTTTCCTTTACAGCCTACGAATGAAAAAGAAAAAAAAGTAGAAACCGAGATAAGGGAAGGGAATGCAAGTCTTAGAGATAGAGAAATTCAAGTTCAGAATTAAATTTCTAACATGCTGGCTTGGTTGAACAGTCGGCTAGGACTATAAGTCTCTTGAAATTTTAATACAAGATAAACATGAACACCGACTACAAACTTCAGTTATAAAATGTATTTTGTCTAAAAAGAACGGATAATTGAGTCACGAGCTTTGTGCAACCGTAATAAAGGTAGGCGTGATGCACAATAGTGTCCATGCAATGCCACATGACAACCTTGGCTCTAAGACTATAGTAGATGTTGAGATAAAACATTTAACCAGTCAACATGAGCAGACAAAAGCAATAATACCTCAACCAGCATAAGTGTGTACGGTGTACCCATGATCAAGACGTCAAATCCAAATCCCCCTATTGTTGAACTAACAAAAACCACTCCCCATGTAGAAAAGCCCAACACATTTAGGATATTCATGAAGTGAACAAAAATTTAAGAACATCTGATGCATAAATATGAAACCCTCATTCAATCCGAGCCTTGGGTTGGGTGCGGGTACCCTAAATATGTAATAGAGCGAAACTCTAATTACCGGTTATCAAAAAAAAATCAGAACCTCATTCCAACATACCGTGCTATCATTCAACCCCGCATCCTCAAATGCAGAAAAGGCATCTGCAGACAAAACCTCTGCCCACTGCAATATATAATGTTAGAATAAAACTTAAGGGGGAGAAAACATAAAACTGGAAAAAAAAGCTTGTGAACATTTGAAACTGACAAGCTTGTGAAAAAAGCTTGTAAAAACATTTGAAAAAACAATAAAATATTAATTTTGATTGTCTACATAGATGATATTCTATTATTTAGAGAAAACCGAAAGTTATTGGATTGGATCAGTTTCTATTTGTAAAAACCAATAAAAACCGAACCGAACAAATATTGATCTTTTTACTTTCATTTTTCTTTTTATTGGTAAGTCACTAATTATTTTTGTTTAATTTAATTATAAATAATGAGTTTTGTTCTAGGAAAACAACATTAAAATATGAATTAGAAGTGAAATAGCAAGTAAAATAGTAAAAAGGAATTAAACAGTAGGGAACTGAATTGAAAAAAATCGAGCCAATTATTTTATCCTTTATCAAACATTGGTTTGGTTCCTTTTTTTGTCATATCAATCAGATCAGTTATCGGTTTGGCCTAAAAATCACGGAAAACCGAACCAATTGTTTTATCTTTTGTTGGACATTCGGTTCCTCTTTTTGTCAAATTGATTGGATCGGTTCGGTTATCAGTTTGACATAAAACTGAAGAAAACCGAACCAATCTCACCCTTAATCATAGGTAATGTGATGATGTAGCTGGTCTAACTAGCCTCAAGAAAAATCTTTGATTAAGTCCTTACAAAGTTTGAAGGATGCTTGTTGGGTAAATGTGGAATCATTTGACAATCAGGAGAGATCTTGGCCTACATTGTGTTTGAGCTGAGCAATTTTGGAGAAATAAAACATCAGTGGATTGCATTTCGATCCTTGTTTGCTTATGAAATTGGGCCTTGGTGCCTTGGGTGACTTCATTTTTCGAGTTGGGTGCTTGTTTAAATTCCTCTAAGAAGGCCAACTTAGGGTATGCAAACTTCATCATTCTGGTTTCTGATATGGAGTAGCTGGAATTTCCCTTCCAATGGGAAATTTTCTTGGTCCAAGCTGGTTTCTGAGATAATGTTTGGTTGGAGGCTGATTCTGATATCTCCCTCTGTTCGAGGATGATCTTAGAACTCTGTTCAAGGGAGCATTACTGAACTTATGCTTGCTGGAAAAATAAGGAACAAAATCCAGGGGCCTTGTTGATTTTTGGAGAATTTTGGTGGATCGCTCACTTAGTTGGATTACTTCTCTTTCTCCATTTTCCCTCAGTTGTTTTTAGTTTAGTTCCTACTTGCTGGGGATCTTTTCCAGGTTTGATGTACTGTTGTTTTACTCTTATTTTTGAATGAGAAGTACTGTTGTTTACTTCATGTTATCAGATGCTTTCTTTCGCTCCCTTGTGTAGCTTGTAGCAAAAGCAATAGCTTTACTTCATCTATCACTATCAATAAAAACTATTGTTTCTTGTTAAAAAAACATAATCATTATGGCTTGTGAAAAAAATACAAACCTTATAACTGTAATATCCTGCAGCATATCCACCTAAGAAAACAAGAACAAAAGTCCATGACTACTTTATAATCTACAAAAAATGGAATGGAGGAGTTGCTATAGAAAAAATGTTTGAAGCGAACCTGCAAAAATATGGCTGAAACTACATAAGAATTTATCATCTGCTAAGGGAGGTACCACCTGTGTCTGTTTGCACACTCTTTGATCAACGGAAAAGATTAACTCGGGCTCCCCAGGAGCATATTTAGTGTGAAGCTCCAAATCAACACTTGCAAACCTAAGCTGCAAATTACAATAGCCAACGAGAAAATTGAAATCTTGTTTTCTGCTGAAATCAATGTGCATGAAATCATATATCTTTTTTTTATAGGAAACAAAAACTTTTGATTGATGTGTGAAAAAGTTAAAAAAGATTACTAAGGATCATAATTACGAAAAACTTTGCCACTTTGTGAAAAAAACACGAAGGCTATAATTACAAAAAGGTTGTGACCTTTTCCTCCAAAAAAGTGCTAAAAATAAACGAATCAATAAAAGAGTAAATCATAATTGCAAAACAAATTGTCATTGTGCTAAATCATATATCTTTTTCTTTTTTTTTTGATCAAGAAACAATTTCATTAATGATGAAATGATGTCCGATAGGACTATAACAAAAGTTACACAATACTTGTCCAATTAGAAAGGAGAGAAGAGAAAGAATAATCTTTAAAGCATGGATAGCGTTTGATCCAAGTTACAACCGTATGAACAATGTTATCAAAAAAAATCTTTTTCCTTTTCTTATAAGTAGCATATTATAAGAAGATTATAAAAAGAAAAAAAAAAGAGTATAACTCCTCCACGAGTGAGCTTAATTATGGTTTGAATCCCAGATAGTATATTGATATTTATGGTCCCAAGGGGCAGCCTCGTTAGAGGTTTGGTGTCTCCAATGTTTTCAAAGCGCAAGGCGCAACGCAAGGCAATACTCTCCTTGATAGCCTCAAAGTGAGAGGCGATAAAAAGGCGAGGCCCGAGTGAAGAGAGGCGCATTTATAAATTGATAATAAAACATATGTGTATTCCCATAAAATTTCAAATTCATATGGAAAAATACTAAAAAGTAAAAAATAAAATAATAATAAATCACAAAAATTATGTTATTATATGATATATCATAATATTAAATTATTATTTGTATAAAAAAATTGAAGTTAACTAAACGTATAAAAAAACATAGATTCTACATCAAATAACTCGAATAAACAGACACACATATATTTGTAATAGCAGTTAAACAAATTAAGTATCCTTAATAAAGAATTCACATAGTTGTTGGACTTCTTCATAAACCAATTCTAGGTTCTTTTTTTTGGATATTAAGTTAGGATATTGATAAATAAATAAAACTTTAACAAGGCACATGCCTTGGCCTGAGGCGAAGGCGATGCAGGGTGCAAAATGACGAGGAAAGGCGAGGGCCTGATTGAAGGAGCTCGCCTTAGCTACGTTAGAGGCACAATACCTGCCTATGTGCAAGGCGATGGCCATAGGCGAGGAAAGGCGATGGCCTTGAAAACACTGGGCGTCTCCAAGGTATGGTCCCTTGGAATTCTTTAGTTCAAAACACACGAGTGAACTTAATTGTAACATCCCTTCTTGTCTCAATGGTTGCGGGGGTATGCAGTAAAGCGAAGTTCCAATTATAAAAATAAAGGCAAGATTACCATTTTTTTTAATATAATCGGAGTATAAAATGGCCATTTAATGACAATAAATAAATAAAAAACTCCCGTGTTCAAAATAAAAATAAATGAAAACTTCCCATATCAATGTACACAATACAATTAGGAAGAGCCATAGATAAGTATCATTAAGCATTACAAGGGTTCATATCATTAAGTATTAGTCACTTTTTAAAAAAAAATTTAAATGAAAAGTTCACAATTTTGACAAGCATTGAAAACTTTTCATTGATCTTTGAAAAGTTACTAGGAAGAAGAAACTTATTTTAGCCGTAAATCAACAAAAAAGAGAGCACAATTCTTAATAAAAATGCTTTAAGATGTCTTGAACAACTTAATATGCGTCTTGAAAAATTTAATTAAACCATGTGACATTGAAACAGAAATTAAAAAAAAGAAGTGTACATATATGTATATGTATGTGTATTTGTATGTGCATATCAGTATATGTATATGCATATGTATGTGTATGTGTATGTGTATGTGTATGTGTATGTATACATAACCAACCTGACGAAGACTCAGTGAACCTGCACGGAATGTCCTAGCAGCAAGAAGTTTCAAGTACACTTCTTCGGGGAGACTTTCTCCTGTTTCATAGTGCTTTGCAATGCCCATCAAAGTATCTCTGCAAAAGTTTGAAGGGTGATAAAGATGGATGAATGAATTACAAAAAGAGTAATAAAAAGTTGAAAAAGATTGTACTACATTAGATGCCTACCAGATTCAACTAAAGATGGAAATGGCATATTCCTAGAAGAGAAACAATTAAAAAATGGAAATGACATGCATAAACTAGGCTATTGAGCACCTTAGTGCACTTCTTTTTTAAATATAAGAGACAATTTCATTCATTATCGACACGAAGTAACGAAAGAGGTTGATAAAACCCAATCCAAGGGAGTTACAAAAGCTTCTCTAACTGGATAGAAGAAAAACTAGAAATGAAAAAGAGACGTTCCTTGTCCTTTTGTTACATATTGTTATCTGTTCCTTGGCTCTTTAGTTTTGTTTTTTTTTTCCACTCATTTTTGGAGTCTGTATTCTTGGAACTCTTATTCCTTTTCATTACATAAATAGATGAAAGTTAATCGGTTCCTATAAAAAAAAATTACATCAATGAGAAGTTTCTTGTTTACAAAAGAGAAGCAACTTATGTCAAACCTCAAATGTATTTCTCAGTCCTGCCTAAAAAGAATTATGATATAAGAACTAACAAACAACAAAATTGGGAATCAAAATTACCTATGATAGCACCAGTTTTCCATGAATTGAGATGGCAATTCGACAGCATCCCATTCTATTCCACGAATACCAGCAACTAAACCTTCATCTTGCTTTGTCAACATATGCTGAAGTGCATGACCAAACTCATGGAATACTGTCTCTACCTGTAACGGATGCCAAACACTTTAGAAGGAATGATAAAGTTGCTTGAAACATTATAGATCATCTTTTTTTTTAAATGAAAAATGATACTTTTAAACAACTTAGATTCATTGGACGATATAATATATCATTTAAGAACCACATGTCACAGAAAAAATAGACAATAGATTGATTCCATGACATGTTTTACCAAGACAATCCCAAAGGAAAGAGTATTATCCGGATGTTCACAATCTCAACAACATACAAGACCCACCCCTCACATAGTTTTTTTTTTCTACTTTTTTTAACAAGAAACAAAATTTGACTGAATGCGGTATAACAATTCTCAAGGAGAAAACCATTAAGAATCTTATTGAGCTGCCTCTGAATGCTAAAGCTTCTCTACTTTGACTGAATGCGGTATAACAATTCTCAAGGAAAAAAACATTAAATTTTTTTTTTTTTTTTGATAGGAAACAGAACATTAAGAATCTTATTGAGCTGTCTCTAAATGCTAAAGCTCCTCTACTTTGCTGAATGCGGTATAACAACTCTTTTGAAGCTTTAGTTTGAAAGAAGCCAATGGACTTTTAGGATAAATCGTTGGCTTCGTATGATCATTTTGATTCTATGCATATGAAAGCTTCTTCCTAGTGCGCTTTTTCCAAATAATTTGAGAACTACTCTCCTTCGGTTATTAACTCAAATTGGCATGTTTTTATTAATTCTTGTTAAATTTTATTTATGTTTTGTAGTTACGTTTTTTATTGTTGTTTTCTTTTCTTCTTTTTGGACTTTTGTATTTGAGCATTAATCTCTTTTCATTTCTTCAATGACACATGCAATTTTTTTTCCATGAAATTATTAATAAGTCAATAGCTAACCTCACGAAATGTCATTAAACTAGGTCGTTCTCCAACTGGCGGTGATTGATTACACACCATATGAGCAATAGGCAACCTTGCATTGGTACCATCTTGTGCTAACACACAGCTTCGTGAAACAACCTCATCCATCCATGCACCTCCCCTTTTCTCTGATGGACGTGTATATGGATCAAAATAGAAGTAAGCAATGGGACTTCCAGAAGAGTTGTTTACACAGTAAAATTTTACATCTTTATCCCAAACCTACAGAGAAGAAGCTAAGTAAGTGGATACAAAAGTAGGGTTTTATGAAATGAAGTAAGTGAATAAATGGGATAAATACCGGAGCAAGACCATCAGCTGGTTGAATATCAATCTCAAAAAGTGTCTTCGCAAGACTAAAAAGGCCATCCATAACCTTTGGCAAGGAGAAAAATGGCCGTAGTTCTTCCTGTAAATAAGTTGTTCATAAGAATAGTGGCATTAACGATAGAACTAGATGAACCAGATCTTCCAGTAAAACTAAAGCCTTAGCGCAAAAATTTGGGGTGGAGGGCTGTGCGCAAGTCTATTAGAGTAAAATGAAAATTTAAAATTTTAGATGCCGTTGATAACCATTTTTTTTAGTTTTTTATTTTCAAAATTTAAGCCTACAATCAACAACTATTCTATGTATTTAAAATCCAAACCAAAATTTGGAAAAAAAGTAGTAGTTTCCAAAAACTAGTTTTGATTTTTAAAATTTGGTTAGCATTCAGATGAAACAAATGGTAGGAAATTTGAGTAAGAATAAGCTTAAATTTCAAAAACCAAATGGGGCTTAAATAGTCAATTAATAAAAACAAGTGGAAGAACATATTATCATTTAATCTTAGTGGGTTAAAATTAAGATAGTATCAAATTCAACCAATTACTGAAAAAAAACAATATTTGCATGCAAGAAAAATGACTTCGAAAAATACTAACAGTTGGTTGATATAATTTAAATTTACCCCAATTCATTAGCTTAAGCTTTTGAGTAGATTGGTGATTTAACATGTTTCCACACTAACATCAGTTTCAGATGGTTTAGAATTATAGAATATTGCAACATATATTCAGATTTTGTGGAGACGGACAAAGATCCTACCTCATTGATATCAAACTTAGATTCCCGAAGCCTCTCACTCCAAAAGCTGATGTCCCAATGATTCAAATCACTAGCTTCTGGCACACCTTGTTTTTTGGCAAAATCCTTAAGATCTTCTATATCTATAGGCATTAAAAAAAAAAAAAGAACCTCAGATTCTTGTCCAGTAAGAAGAAATTTCTACACCAATAATTAGTATTAACACAGTGAATATAGACTAAGTACAATTTTTTATAAGAAAGAAAACAATTAATTAATATGTGAAAATGTTACAAAGAACTTTTTTTTTTGAACAAGGGTAACCACGCCCATACTTAGGCCAGGCACTGGGAGACATCGAAAGAGTAATGTCACAGGTGAGTCTCATGAGACCTTGAGGGGAGCATACCTTCAAAACCCTAGTCTTCAACCACTGTGCTACCCCTTGGGGACGTTACAAACAACCTATTGAAACAAGGGATAAGAGAGCACAAGGAAAGAGATTGGGGAAGGATGAGGTCGAATACAAAGGCCAAAAAGAAGGCAAAAACTAAAGGAATAATCCAAAATATACATGCCCAAATCTCAAAAGAGACAAACCACCAATCAACCCTAAATTTTAACCATCATGGAGTGGCTCAAGTGGTCAAAGAGGGCCTTGGAGTGCTTAAGGTGATGGGTTCAATCCATGGTGGCCACCTACCTATGAATTAATTTTCCATGAGTTTCCTTGACATCCAAATGATGTAGGGTCAGACGGGATGTCCCGTGACATTAGTCGAGATGCACGCAAGCTGACTCGGACAGTCACAGATATATATAAAAAAATACATTTAATTATATATATATATATTTTTGAAACAAGGGTAACCACGCCCGACCCTAGGCCAGACATCAGGAGACATCGAAGGAGTAATGTCACAGGTGAGTCTCGAACCTAGGACCTTGAAGGGAGCATACCTTCAAAACTCAAGTTTTCAACCATTGTGCCACCCTTTGGGGACACATTTAATTATGTCAATCAATCAACACCTATCCTCCCTTATTTATAACCAAAATACTCTAACTATTCAGTTGTTTGTTTTGGGCTTAAGAGAGTGTTCTTAAGAAAGGGAGTTCAAGTACCTACCAATTACTTGGTTAGTTTGTATTTCCTTCTCTTTTTTATTTATTTTTTAATGATTACCTATCTTTCCCTAACCTATCCTCTCTTATTTACAATAAAAGATACTCTTAACTAACTTCCAACTTGGCCTAGGGATGAACGTGATTACCTCGGGGAATAGTGGAGCGAAGCTCTTATTTCCCAGTTTCACAAAAAAAAACTAACTTCCAACTAATTGCCTATATTCCCCTACAATAATCCTAAATCCATATAAAAGTCATTCATATCATTGTAAACCAGAGCGACTGTTAGATTCACTGAGTTGGAACATGAAGGAGCCAAAATGGCTAGAATTTAATCTTTAATAATGTCAACATTAAGATTTAAAAATTTAGAGCAACTAGAATATCACATTTTTTGTGAATATTAATGATAAGAGTAAGCTAAAAAGCACAAACACGGAATACAAACATGACACGACACTACACGACATAAAAACCCTTTTTTGAAAATGTAGGACACAAAAACACATTGCGAATACGTTATTTTTACCCAAATTATGTGCGAACCTTGCCAGATATGGCCAACCGATGCGAGAATTTGTGTTCTTCTACACAACCTGACTCGATAGTTAGAACCCACGCAATAGTTTACGTTCAATTGAGCCATAAGGAGGAGAGGAGGGGAAAAGGCCAATCATAGGGCCCATATCAATGTAAAAAACAACATGAAAGCAATACGATGAAACAATCCTATGGTATTAAACCAATCTGCCACGATCGTCTTCTGTATTTGGGAAGGATCTAAAATGTTCCTTTCTAACCTCGTCTGGAGTAGCTAAAATGCTGAAAAATCACTAGTGTGAATGGATGGTGAAGACATAAGCGTCAAAACAGTCTATTGTAGAGGGAGAAAGAGGAGAGATGAAACCAGCTCTGTCTGGATGTGAGGGAGGTAGATGAAGCCAATGGTCCAATGGCACCTGCTTGATGGAATAAGAGAAGCCAAGGAAAGGAAGGTAGAGTCGTTGCCTGTGTAATCTGTATTCGAGAGGGAAGGGTTCAATGTCTGTGGCCAAATGAAACCCAAAGAGAACGTTGTTTCCAGTAGGCATCTGATGAGGTGGAGAAAGGAGATGTCATTGCCTGCGAGCATCCGAAGAAAGGGAGAGATCTCTCGATAAAGAGCTTGGCAGGCAAGACGGGAGGATGTTTATGCTACATTGAGGCCGAAGAATAAACGGGGAATGAACGTCGTTGCCAACAAACGTCTGAGGAGGGAAAATTAGCAGTAACCATGGCGAAAAATTAGAGGAGAGAAAATGAGGACAGAGCATAATTAGGGCTAGGTTTTGGAAATTATAAGTTCAAGTTATCTTTTATCACTCATCTTTCAAGCTTGTATCTTGGAGCATCATTTTTTCAATGAGAAGGTTTGTTTCCTGTTTTGAAAAAAAAAATCCAGAAAAAAGTACACTTCATAAGCAAGATAGAAGATAAAAACAATAAAATGACCTACCTTGAACTGCAGCATTCCAAGAAGCACTACGAAGCTTTTCTAGAAGCTCTTCTGCTTTCTCAACAGTAGCCATTTTGGTCTCCATGCTAACCTGACAAGTACAACTTACCTAAGAAAAAAGATGAGGAAAAAACAATATATATATATGTATACACACACACATACATAACATACCTCGGCATAGTTATTGAAATCGAGAATCTTAGCCTTTTCCAACCTAAGCTTTAAAATTTGGTCAATTATTGCTGTATTGTCCATTTCTCCATTAGAGGCACGGGTTATATAAGCATAGTAAACTTCCTCACGCAAAGATCGATTGTTAGCATGTTGCATGACAGAAAGATAACATGGAGCATCCAAAGTAATTATCCATGGACCATTTTCTGCAGTAGCGTATTCGTGTCCCTGGTGAGAGTAAGAGCGTCAAAGATTTACTTGACAAGATTCAAAATAATCAAATTGTACAACTTAATAGGTTAATCAATTATAAAGATAACTGAATCAAAGCACATGGCTGACTGTAAATTGCCTTGGAAACTGCTGTTTGAGCTGCCATTCCTAGAGCAGTGGACGGCAGTCCATTAACTTCATTCTTATCAACAATTAACTTCTCAAACTTCTTTGTTGCATCCAAAACATTTTCCTCAAATTTATGAGATAACCTTTCCAGCTCCTGTATTTCAAACGAATTATGAATCTAGTCAAAGCCAAAACAAAGTTACAATAGCTACTTCAATCACATCCAATCTTCAGAGAATTATTATAGCAGCTTCTATTTTCCTTTGGCTAGGGTGCACAAAATGCAATACACGTGGTTAAATTAGCAGACTGCTAATTGACTTCAAGGTGAGAGAAAGTTGGTTCCCAACTTTTGAATCATAACTTGAAACGGAATGGAAGCTCACCTGCTGAATTTTGTTGAAATTATCCCTTTTATCATCTTCAAGAGTAACACCATGAAGAAGAGCTTCTTTTATTTGAGCTGCTCAAGGTCAAGTAAGTATGGGAAAGTGTTAAAAAATAATAATAAAATACAAGAATTTGTTAACACACGTTGAAGTGTCATAGTTTTTTTTTTCTTTAGAAACCAAACTTCATCGAGACATAAAATAAAAGAATATGAGACATACAAAACAAAACAGTCAACCCAATTGTTCACTAGAATATTGCATTTTGTAGGACTTTAAAAACAGTTTCATGTGATGGTTATTTATTAAAAATGATCGATATTAATAAAACAAACTATCAAACACCGTAAAGTCATTAAGAAGATGAATATAAAAATAAAAGTGTTAACATTGAGCAAAGTATCAAGTGATGGTTATTTTTCTCCATTCACTGAGGGAGGTGTTTGTTTAATAATATAGATATAATATACTAATTGATAAAAAAATAATAATACTGAAGAAATCAAAATCAAAATCAAAACAGGTCTTTAGGTAAGTTTTCTCTCCTCTCTTCTCTCTTCTCTCTCCTTCTTCCCCTTCCCCCCTCTCATCCCTTTCACTTTTGCTCCAGTGAACCCCTTTGTCCATATTAGACGCCATCCTTGGTTATGGCAATCGATTTGCCTGATAGCAAACTGCGGACATTGCCTTGTGAAAGGCGAATTGCAACCGATCTACACCCTAAAACACAAAATCTATTTTTTTTAATATTTGTGAGTTTTTGGACTAGTCTACGTATACCTTGACTATTCTCAAAGGAAAACCCGCCTGACCCTATCACATTTGGTTGCGAAGAAAATCCGTAGACAATTAATTCATAGGTAAGGCCACCATGAAAGACCCTTTTGACCACTAGACCAACCATGGTGGTTCACAAAATCAGCCTTACAAATATAAAAACAGTAGTGTTTGTTAGTTTGTAATCTTCCACATTTAACTAATTAAAGAAAAGTATGTTTTCAGTTCCAAAAAAAGAAAAATCTTCTTCCCGGATGTTGTTTGACAGGCTATGAACATGATCAATTTCACACGACCTCTTATGAAGCAGCTGTAATGCAGTGTTATAAAACTACGAACATAATGATCATTTTAATCGATAAGATACAAGAAAATCGAAACACTAACATTCCACTATGCGTTTGCGAGCATCATTGAGTGTGCTCCACTCAGGGGATTCTCGAATAGCTTTAAAAGCCCTGTAAATAGGCTTGCTTTGCCCCAACCTAAGCTGAAATTTGACTTTCTCCGGCTGCAGACACAGTAAGTAACATGAAATGATTAAAGTCTTGTAGAAGAAATGAGTAGGTAGGATAACTCAAGTAGATTTAATTAGTTGAAGGAGGAGGGGCCCCAACAAGCCGTGAAGGACCAATTTGTGGTAATTTTAGGGGTTGGTTGATTGCATTATATTATACAGATTTTCATCGATCTTTAGGTAATGCACAAATAAGCATGCGAAGTATGATCCAACTTCCAAATAAGGATGCAAAATACCTGAACTTGCTCGATGGCGATCCGCAGATCAGCAGTATCCTTAACAGACTTGAGATGGTTGACAATACCCCAAACGACAGTTAAGCGATCTACAATAGTTTCGAATGGTTGGACCAATTTAGTCCAAGATGGCTCCACAGTTCGCTCTAATTCCTCCAAATCAGCCTCCTGAAAGGTCCCGCGCAATTAGAGAGATTAATCGGAGACCGAAACATAAGCAAGCATAGCATTGAATCAAACAACAATAAGTAAAAGGGGCATACGAGGTTCTTCAAAAGCGTAAGAATGGCCGGACGAACGTGCTTGGCTTCCACCGCATCGAAGGGCGGAAAATAGAAGTCTTGAAGAAGAGGATTTGATTGGGGAGTTTCAGCCATTGAAATCGAAGAACAGGAAGGCGAGGAGGTAGCAGAGTTGTGAAGATTGCGAAGGCAGAAGGTGAAGGAAGATGACCAAAGGGGACAATGAACTGATTTTGGTAAACGCGAGTGTGTTCTTATAATAACTGGAAGTGGAACCCGCTTGGAGGCCGTCACCGTAATTCGGGATGCTATTAACATGTTGGCTATAACAACAACGACTACGCCTTGCAATACCAATCTCTTTATCTTCATTTTTCCAATCTCTTTAGCTTCGGATACAAAACAAAAGCTCTTTCCAAACCACCTCTACCCTTTCTCTCACCAAAGCTTCATTTTGCATAAAGTCAATAAAATAAATAAATGGTAACATTCGGTGCCTTTTCCCATTTTGCATATAATCTAAATTATTCTTTCCTCAATTTCCCTTATTTATTATCCAAAGGGAATAGCGTGATGGTTTCATTGTTGGTTATCTAGTTTAGTGTTAATATTTCTACTCCACGGTCACGGATTCAATCCATGAAATCAGTACTTGTAAAAAAACACTCTCTAGAGTTTGTGGCTTCCCTCCTTATTTGTAATTATATTTATTTGCGTAAATAATGAGCAATTTGTTGGTAAACGAGCTTTGTTTTTATGTCTAATTATTTAACATCATGTAAAAATTGTAAAATGATACTGTTAATTTTTGTTTTTTGAAACAAAATGATATCGTTAAATAGATTAACGATGTAGTTAACTCAATCTTTTATTCACAAATATTCTTATTGTTATAACTAACATTATGCATGCATCTGGAAAAGCTATTGAAAACTATAGACTACAATCACAACTAACCTAATAAATAGTAGGGCATTCATAAACATGGTAACAACTTAATTGGATATTGTTTTAGTTCGTTGGACCATCTGTAAATATTTTTCAAGTATAAAGTTCATGAACACACAATGGAGTTTTAGAAGAATCAGACCATGTAAGTCATCCCAACTTGCATGATATTCATATGTGGAACTCGCATTGTGGCTGCACCACCCCTACAGTTCCTCCTTAGGAATGCATAGAAATAGTTAATAACAAGCTTCTTGATAAAAAATGAGTTTTTCTTCGCTCGGACATCCCCCTGTGCCAGTAGATATGTAAATCCTGAATCCATTGCTTCCCGAAGGGCTGATAGCTCATACTCCAAACTAGGGTCGTCATCAGATGCCATAATGCTGGATGGCAACTGCACCCCAACGGTTTCTTCCGAACTCAATGTTCTTGCCTCTTCCATCAATGGAATTCTCAGCTCCTCATTCACATTGATAACACTCGGAGTTGGAGAATATCGCGACCTCTCTGAAATGTTATCAATTTCCAACTCATTCAAGTTGCTCTCCAGAGCAAGATCTTGAGCCTCCTTTCTTAAGAACTTCTCGAGGCTTTCCATCAAAAGTTGCTCAAATGCATGATGATCTTCCTTCCGCACATCCTTGTAACCATATCTCACGATGCAGCGAAACATATGGTAATCTTTTGGGCCAACCCTTCTAAACAAAAACCTTTCCTCTTGCGGAACCACTGGGATTGGAACATATTTGATGCACACAAACATAATTGTGGAGTGGATGGCTGGAAGGCTAAGAAGAAATTGCCCAAAAATTGCAGGAATGCCTTGGACAAGCTCATTGTAGAGGAGACCAATTCCTGGAACTCTTACAGTTCCGAGGGTAGATCCCAGTTCAAGCAAGAAATCCATTGATATCTTCTCTCTCACCTCACTTTGATACTTCAACACGCTCCCAAAGTTCCATGTGTACATCACAGAGAGAAAGATAGAAGCAAAAGCAAGTGGCAACCACCCGCCCTCGCTGATTTTTGATAACACTGCAGACATGTAGATTAACTCGACTGACCCAAATACAAGTGGAAAACACAACGCAAGAAACAAATTTGTCTGCCAGATCAGAAGCATTACTACAGTAACCAGGACAGTGCTCGCCAGCATCACACCAACTTCAGCAATACCTGTAACACGAAGCTATTAGCAATGCCAATTCTTAAGACTAGAATCAAATGGAGTCACAGTAACTGTTCACCCTTTACAAGCAGAAAACAGCCATTTAGTACTTACAGAACAAATCAAAACAACAAGTGTTAAATGGGGAGTAATGGACAGGATGTAAAAGTATTAATGTCCTAGACAAAAGAATTTCATATAAGAAAAAAAAATGGGGAGTAAGGGACATAACCATAAGCATTGGCAATGTCTGTAGTACTTCGAAATATTGCAACGACAAATATGCACATTATCATCAAAAACCAATTGATCACAGGGATGTAAATTTGACCCATTCGTCTCTTAGAAGTGTGAACTATCTTCATTCTCGGAAAACATCCAAGAGCCATAGATTGCTTGACACAAGAAAAGGTTGCAGATATCATTGCTTGGCTTGCAATCATAGCAGCAAGTGTTGCTGTCACAAAGACTGGCCAAAAAAGACTTGCTGTTTGTTCAAGAACCAAAGGATACCAAAGCAGGCTAGTTAAAACGATAAGTTTTCTAAAAATAAGTAAGCCAAATAAAAGGATTGAAGAGAATGAATGCTTTCACGGTAGCAATTATTACCTGGCACAGAATCATAAAATATTCTTGCTGCAGAATCTGGATGTTTCATAAGGTATGCAGCCTGGCCCATATAAGCCAATAGAAGGCAGGGGAAAACAACAAATGTGAAGGCAATCTGTCCAATAAATACAGAAACTTAAGTTGCTTCTCCCAATAAACGTTCATTCAGTTATCTTTCAAAATGAAAAATTAGGCAATTCTTTTTTCTTTTTCTCGTTTCTTCCTTTCATGCGTTTGTGTACCGTGGATAGATTTTTTTTTTTTTTTTTTTTTGTACCTGTATGGCTGGCACAGTGAAATGGCCCAGATCAGCAAACATTGCTTCAGCTCCTAAATTACATTAAGAAACGTTTTTCATCTGTTAATAACTTAAGAAGACAAACCTTCTAATTCAAAAAAAAAAAAAAAAAACTGACGAGCCCTCTCTATAGTGTTCTGGTTCAACTTCATGGAATTGATTATAAAAATTAAAAGAAAATTTTGATTATGGTACTATTTTTGACAATTGGGATGGCTCCCATGGAGCTTGGAATCTTGTGTTTAGATGAAATTTGAAAGATGATGAGGTTTTCAGCTGAATTTGTAGTGGACTATTTCGCCCTTGAAGCCCAATATTTTGTTGGGTTCATATTGCTGGTTGTTTGAAGCTTCAGGGGGTTTTCTGTGATCCCTATCTAGAGTCTAGACACATTTTTTTATAGGCTATCTAGACACCACAATGCATCATGTCCCATAGACTAACAGTTGTATTTCAGCTCAATGGAAGCCCAAAAGCCTAAGAAGAGTTAATGTCTTGTTACAGATTATGCTTAATGTCTAATGGTTCTCTAGAACAGTTGATGTGTGTGCTTCAACGGAAACTTTCTCATTGCCTTTCTCCCTCTATTTGCGCTCTTTGTTATATGAATGTGGAGAACTTGAATCACATTTTTTTAATGCTCCTTTGCAGTGCTTGTTGAAGGAGTAAGCTTCTGTCTATTGGGTTTTCTTGAACAATTTTAAGGCCAATATTGTATCTCTTCTTTTGGGTCCACTTTCTGTTAAGAAAGCTTGGCTCATATGGGTGAATGCAGTATAATCTTATTCTTTCTGCGATATGGTTTGAGCAGAATCAGAGAATCTTCCATAACTATTACTCGAGAATGGTCGAATCGTTTTCTCTCGGCTAAGTTATCAACTTGATCTGGTGCTCTCTTTCTAAGGACTTCCTCTATTCAGGATATTCTTTTAAATTGGGATGCTTTTATATTTTCTATTTGAACTTTTAGTTGGTTTTGTTAACTGTCTTATCTCTTCTATTTTCTGCATTTTTGTTTTATTTTGCATCCTTGTAGAGTTCGTATCCTTGAACAGTAGCCTTAAAATTTATTGAAAGATGTTGTTTCTTGTTAAAAGAAAGTCCATCTGAAGTTAACACTTAAC
The DNA here is from genome assembly GCA_036507275.1 of Sicyos edulis. Classification (NCBI taxonomy): domain Eukaryota; kingdom Viridiplantae; phylum Streptophyta; class Magnoliopsida; order Cucurbitales; family Cucurbitaceae; genus Sicyos; species Sicyos edulis. Next base: position 20,559 of record CM071858.1, on the reverse strand, counting down.
ACATTAAAAACAAAAGAAGACCAAAAGTTGATGGATAACAAGGAATCAATGAAGGCTGACAGATAAAAAAAAAAAGATAGTTCCCCACATGAGGGTAGAAGAAAATAAGTCATACCTGTTACACACAAAATACAACCACCGAGAGCTGACCAGGCATTATTTGAATTTTTCTTAAAGAATAAATAGATGTAAGCGGGATTGAGAGCCCTTACAACGGTGAGATCATACTTCACTAGATTGTAAATTCCAATAGATCCCAGACTAAGAAACCACAAAGCAAGCACAGGAGCAAACATAAATCCTACTTTCCCGGTCCCAAATTTCTGTATGCTGAACAAGGCCACAAGGATTATAATTGAAACAATGACAACAGCATCTGCAAAAAAGATAAATTAGGGAAAAACTGCCTCACTGAACCCACATACTCAACCTTCTTTTACATAACATGATATTTCAATATGCTGACAAATCATTTAGGCAACTTCGTTTTATCATGCAGAACAACCTCTCATCTATAGTAAAGGACCGTTTGGCATTTCTAGCCACATATTTCTTTGGATTGACTCTAATCAACACCAACCTAAAAATTAATTCATTTGAGCCGTGAAAGAAAATATTAATGAATAACGATTGTACATGATTATAAAAGAAAGGAAAGGTACTAACTCGTATCAAATGACTTTATCTGTCCCTGCAGACCACTCACAGCAGACATCACTGCAGTATCAAGTTAAAATAGTTTTAAAAATAATACATTTTAGTGTATACTGTACAGTCAATTATTGATTATAGAATGTGGATCTTTTGTCAAATAAAAAGAGAAAAGAGAAAAAAAACACAATTTACTTAATAAGAAAGGAATATAATAAACATATCTTAAGTTTAATGGATGGAAAATTGCATAACATCCTAAATGGGACTAGGCTACTAATACCAAATCGATGCTCTTATCTATCACTATCTTCTAAAAAATGATAGGAAATGAAAACAGCTTCATTGATTAAATGAAGGTGTTAATAAGTTTTGGGCCAGCTTTTGAACCTTTTATACAATCTTAAGAGGGGAGGAACTTGCGCATCCAAGCAATTGAGCAATTATGTCATGAATCAGCTACAAATTTGAGAGATGAACTCGTATGTCAAGGATTCTCCAATGAATCTGGCTAAAGGGAAGGGGCGAGACAATTACTAATCTCATATAGGCACCAAGAGATGAAGGTGAAAGTTGAGTTGGATCACTCGAAGATGGACACCTGTCATTCAGGGAATGCGTGGGTAAAAGTGTATATGCGTTTCTCTTAATAATATCATTGGCAATGTGCTTTGTACGGCTTCTTCACAATCATAGAACTTAATGACAAGATAAATTATGAATGACAGAGTAAAAGAGAAGGTTGTACTCTCCTTATTCTAAAGCCCTAAGGAGTGATCCTAGCATCCTCAAGGAATCTAAAAATTGAGCAGGGCCATAAATCAGTTAATCATGAATCTCAAGTAAGGCCGTTTTGTGGTTTACTATGTAGGTTTTAATGTAAAAAGAATTATTTGGTTTGTTAGGAGATGAAAAAAAAAGATGTGAATTATGAAAGACCTGATATAGCTGGGGTTAGAATACCATCCCCAATAATCATTGAAGTGCCCATGAGAACCAGCAGTAATATAAGAGTTTTCAAGGAGGATCTCTTTTCGAGAGTCTCTTTGATATGCAAGGCCCTTTCCAACTGTGGAGTGGGTAGTTTGAGCTTGAAACTTGAGATATGTTCATCAGCTGGTTGACGGTTTGGCAGCATGTTAACTTTGGCATACCTACAGATGAGTGAATACAATGCAAATGTTCCGCCTTCGCCATTGTCGTTGGCTCTGAGGACAACAAAAACATATTTTGCCAAAGGAATAAGAGCAATTGTGTAAATGACCAAGGATAGAGCCCCGAGGACGTCAACATCTTCCTGAATATGCACCTTGCTGAATACATCCCCAAAGACGTATAATGGGCTCGTACCCATGTCCCCATATACAACGCCAAGCGTTTGAAACGCAATAGAAAGAGTTTGCCAAGTTGAAACATCCTGCTTCAGCACAATAACCAGGTGGAGAATTATTAGATAGTATGGACATCGAGTGGGCTACCAATCTTGAATCGAATCTCATTTTTATTTGATTGGACGGAATACCCGTTTGTGGGCTCTGATACATAAACAGTGTGTACATCCATAACCAATTGGAGCCTAACAAGAATTCAATTAAAAAATTGAGTGGATAAATGAAGAAAGAAGGTATATATACCTTTAAATGGTGGTCGGCGCCGGCAATCTCCATTGCTTCGACGTCAAAAGAATCAACTCTCTTGGGCTTCTTAAGCAACCTCCTTCTCAGAGATCCATAGCCTTCCCCTTCAAACAGCTGTGACCATGGAGGGGACTCGGAGTCCACTTCACTGCCGTCAACCCACCTGTTGCTGTTGCACTCATTACTACTGCTCCCACCAACGCTATTACCCGCCACCAATCTTGAGCTTCCTTCTTCAATTCCATCTCCTTGCTCCATACTTCCACACCAAAAACCTCAACTATCCCCCGCAACAACCAAGCACAGATGCCACAATCAGGAAATGACAAAAAGACAAGACTCTGTTTCATTACAGACTTGCCATTATCCTTTTTCCAAAATAAAAATAATTACACAGACTTGGCATGCTAAATAATAATAATAATAGTAGTAGTAGTAGAGAGAGCTGGCTTTCTTCTTTTCATTTTTTAATCAATCAAAATTATTTCAACTTTTAACTTCTAGGGAAAATATTGTAAATATGGTAACTTTTTTAAATTAAATGTATTTTATTTCAATTCTATCCAGTAACTTCATCATCTTCCTTCCCACTGTTGTTCCCTAAGGTCAAGGGTTCAGGGTTCAATGTTCAGGGTTCAGAGTCTAGAATGCAGAGTTCAGGGTTCAGTGTTTCGGTGTCATAGTCCAAAATTTTGAGAATATATAGTTTTTGGAGTTCAGGGCTCACTGTTTTGGGTTTTAGTGGGTATACATAATTTTTGGGTTTTTGGTATCAACGTTCAAGATATATATTCTTAATTTTATTGTAATGGAGTTGTAGGGATAATCCATGAGACCTAAAGCCACCAAATATTTTTCCATAAATGTTCCATTACTCAACTAAAAAAAATAAGGGGTTTGATAGGGAAAGGCGAATATTTTTGGGTTTTTATGTTTTCTTATAAAATTTCAATTTATGGACATCCGTTGGTGCCATGGAGTGGATGGTACTTTATATTTAGCCAAAGTGAACACATTTATGTAATAAAAAGAGATTTTAGGTCAGTTAAAAAATTTGGGTTTTCGGTGGGTACTAGTCCATAATTTTGGGTTTTCGTGGGACTTAGTCCAAAATTTTGGGGTTTCCGTATCAACGTTCAGAATATATATTCTCAATTTTCTTGTGATGGAGTTGTAGGGGTAATCTATGTGACCTAAAGCCACCAAATATTTGACCCAAAATGTTCAATTACTCAGCTAAAACAATAGGGGTTCGAAGGAAAAAAGGCGGATATTTTGGGTTTTAATGTTTTTAAAAATTTCAATCTATGGACATCTGTTAGTTCCATGGAGTGGACGATACTTAATACTTATCCAAAAGGAATACATTTATGTAATAAAAAGAGATTTTAGGTTAGTTCAAAATTTGGATTTTCAGTGGATACTAGTCCATAATTTTTGGGTTTTCGGTTGGTTTCTATAAAAACTTTTGGGGTTTCGGTATCAACGTTCAGGATGTATATTCTCAATTTTTTTTTGTTATGGCGTTGTAGGGGTAATCCATGTGACGTAAAGCCACCAAATATTTGGCTCAAACTGTTTAATTACTCAGCTAAAAAAATAAGGGTTCAAAAGAGAAAAGGTGAATATTTTGGGTTTTAATGTTTTAAAAAAAATTCATTTGCTGGACATCTGTTGTGTCCATGGTATGGATGATACTTAATATTTAGTCAAAATGAACACATTTATGTAATAAAAAGAGATTTTAGGTTAGTTCAAAATTTGGATTTTCGGTAGGTACTAGTGTAATAGCCCGACCCATCACTAGTCAAAATATTGTCCGCTTTGACCCACTGGCCTCATGGATTTGCTTCTTGCCCAATGGAAATCGATGTGGGATATTGTCTACTGGCCTCACAGATATTGTCCACACCCTTTATAAGGAGTGCTTCGTTCCCTTTTCCAACCGATGTGGGATTCTCCTATGGGTTTCCACCCCTCTTAGAGGTCCAGCGTCCCGATGGACCAGGCACACCAGCCTGATACCTTACTATGATACCATCTGTAACAACTCGGGACCCAATACCTCTCTGTCACCTATCTCTTCTCAAAACATTGGAAACCTACCATGCTTGCCATATAAGGCCTCAAATGTATCCATCTGAATAGTCGACTGATAACTGTTCTTGTAAGCAAACTCCCTCAAATATGGGTGCAGATCCCAACTGCCAAAAAAATCTAGCACACAGGCTCATAACATATCCTCTAAAATCTGGTTCACCCTCTCTGTCTGGCCATTGGTTGGAGGATGAAATGTAGTACTGAAGTTGAACTTGGTGCCTAAACCTTTCTGGGTTTGGCAGGCTACTATCGACGCTTCGTCAAGGACTTTTACGCTAAAGCAACACCCCTCACCAGCATTTCGTCAAGGATTGGGTTTAGGGTTCACAGGTCAGGGTACAAGGGTTAGGGTTCAGGGGTCAAGGTTCATGGATTAGGGTTCACGGGTCAGAGGTTAGGGGTCATTGTTCAGGGTTCAGGCGTCTAGGGTATAGGGTCAAGGGTTTGGGATCTTGGGTTTAGGGTCTAGGGTTTGGTGTTTCGGATTCGGTGTTTTAGGGTTTGGGTTTTGGGGTTTCAAGTTTAGGGTATTGTGTTTGGGGTTTAGGGTTCGAGACTAGGGTTTAGGGTGTCGGGTCTGGGGTGTGGGGTTTAGGGTTTAGGGTTCCAGACTAGGGTTTAGGGTGTCGGGTCTGGGGTGTGGGGTTTACGGTTTAGGGTTCGAGACTAGGGTTTAGGGTGTCGGGTCTGGGGTGTGGGGTTTACGGTTTAGGGTTCGAGACTAGGGTTTAGGGTGTCGGGTCTGGGGTGTGGGGTTTAGGGTTTAGGGTTCGGGGGTTCGGTTCAGTTGTTGGGTCGGGTTCAGTTCGGGTTCGGGGTTCAAGGTTCAGTGGTTTCGTGGTTCAGGGGTTTCTGTTAAAATTGAGTTCGGGAGTTCGTGGTTTTAGGTTTTAGGGTTCGGGTTCAGGTTTCGTTTCGGGTTCGGGTTGTGGTTCAGGGTTGAAATTAGTTCGGGTTTTAGGGTTGAGGGTTAAATTTTAGGGTTGAGGGTTTGGAGGGTTCGGGGTTCGGTGGTTGAGGTTTAGAGGGTCGGGGTTTTTAGGGTTTAGGGTTTAGGGTTTAGAGTTTTAGTTCAAGGTTTAGGGTTTAGGGTTCAGGTCAGGGTTTAGTTTAGGGGTTGAGTTGAGGTTTAGGGTTTTAAATTAGGGTTTAGGGTTTTTAGGGTTTAGGT